>CAMTDV010000030.1:0-1485000 GCA_947069175.1 Scalesia atractyloides | reverse complement strand
GTTGGCCTGGCACGGTCGTGCCAGTGGTTGGCTCGGTCGTGCCATATCTGGCAGTTTGCTGCAAAACTCCGTTTTTGCTCCAATTTGCTCCAAAAGCCTTTGTTTCTTAACCGGGCCGAAGCCCGGACCTGCATTTTCACAAATAACTCAAATGCGTATGTAAATCAATGAAAATACGACAAGTTCTTGCGTAAACGGGATCTATTTGACGTTTTAAAGATGTATAAATTCTTATACATCAAACATCCCCACACTTGAACTTTGTTTGTCCTCAAGCAAACTAAAACAAACTAAAACTCTCTAAATGACAATAACCTCAACTAGCATTTTATACGTACAAACAAATTACTTGGGCTATAACAATCAAGGACTACTCGACATGATGGAGAAAAAAACAAAAAGGTATATAAAATAAGTTTATGAGCAATGGTTCATCTTGGAAATCCCTACAAGTCTACCTCACATCCTCACAATGTTCACACACACTCGGCTAATATATGGGTGCACATACGATTTATGGAGTATGTGTTAAACACTCGATGCCACAACGATGACTATGTGATATCATAAGCTTGTGAAAGGATCAAATTTAATCACTCGACAAAAACATAACATGAATTATGAAGTCTTATTCGGGTTGTAACTTGGCTAGGGTCAAGGGTATGGGAGTGGATATTTAAAGTGGCTAAAACGTTTGTAACCCAGCGGTCCGACTAACTTGAAACAAAAGAAAATAAGAGCTATACAATTTAATATTATCTAACCGAGAGCTAATTAACGGATTTAGCTTTCCACTCCAAAATTTCTCTAATGAAGCCACTTGATAAGGCTTTTTTTTAACTATAATCGTTTTTTTTTGCACATGCTTGAGAGGGAAACTAAGTACGTCTACTTAGATAAAAACTCTACCCCATGATGTTGCAACTATAAACTAAGATACTATACAAAAGTATTAAGTTAATCGCTAACCAAACCGGGCTTCCAAACAAAAATGAGTTAAAATATAAAAGGCTAATTTGGCTAAGTGGCTATTATCTAGTGGTTTAAAAGAAATGAAAGGGGAAGACTCAAATTGGTTTAACTAAGGAAATGGTTTGGGTGAGGGAATACATAAAAATTGCTTAAAAACAAAAGATTTCCTAGTGCCTCAATCATTTTCATGCTATATATTCGCCTTGCGGCCTCGAAATGTATACCTAACACAAGTTCTAAATCACAAAAGTCATCCGGCTCACTCAATAGCAAAACACATGAGCAAAAATAATTCTAAAGCTAAAAGGCTCAAAAATAACTCACGGAAACGGGCATATTGGGTAAATATGCAAGGCAAACAAGTAGGTCAATCGCTCGATTTCTCATGCTCAAGTGTATACAAATTTTTTTTGTGGTATTCCTCACGCGAGCGAGCCCTTTTTGCGTTCACCATTTGTATATTTGTCAAAAAATTAGTGCTCTTATAAAAACTTATGTTGGGTTGATTATTAAGCAAAAAAAAATCATTCAAGAGAGCTTTATTTTATTTTATTTTTTTATTATTTTATTTTTATTTTAATTTAATTTTTTTTTTTTAACATGACAACAAAGCTTAAGCGCTAAACCACCTCCCCACACTTGAAATTTACATCGCCCTCGATGTACACAAAAACAAATATATGAAAACATATATAATGAAAGCGGAGGAAAATGGGAACACGAAAACTCCCCTGAAATGAAACGGCATGAATGGAGCGACGAGACAAGTAAGGAGCAACCGCAACGAACCGCCAAGCAACCAACAAACCAACCTCTCAACCAAGCAACTACACACTAGTAAACAAGATCAAATACACAAAAGATTACCCAACCCATGTACCCTTTCCTTGTTTATTTAAACCACTAATCATAATAAAAATAAATAAAATATCACAACGGAGGGGTGTACGGACAGTGCAAAATGGCACACCCCTCAAACACGAAATAGCAAATGAAATTACGACAGGAGCTGTAACATCAGGGTCGGCAGCCAGATCCTGAAAGACCGGTATCGTCCCGGCGGTCAAACCGGGATCTCCTAGTGAAGTGCGGCAGCGGTTGTGTGTACGGATGACCGAGCGAGCTTGCTAGATGTTGCTGAGACCCGAATAACCAGTCGAAGCTACGCCTACTTTGCTCGTACATATCTTCCATAAAATTACCCTGACGATGCTGCTCAGCGCGGATTAAGTCCACGTCGTGTCGTACAGCTTGCTGCTCCAATGCTAGCTCATCCATTCTTCTCCAAAGATCCACTGTAGACGGTTCATGCGGACCATACGCACCCTGCTCGTAACCACCACCAAAAACACCAAACAAGTGCTCCCAACTTGGGCTTCCAAAACCCTGGCCTATTTCACCCATCTGAAGATGAGGGTCTGCTCCCCCAGCAGCCTCACCTGTCCCGAATCCTGGAGCATCCTGCATGTGGACGTCCTCGGCTCCACCAACATCGCCCTCTTCTGGATCACTTTCTCCCTTAGGGAGTGGGTCCCAAATCCTACCCAATCGATCCACCAACTTCGGAATGCCATAAACCTTGCGAATCATATGCATGGCAGTCATCTGTGCCACATCAAGTAATCCATAATCACAAGCTACGGTAAGATCATCCAACCGCACCTTGTAGTGCCTAGCTAACCTAGTGGCGAATGCACCACCACAGATCCTCGATGTGGGGTCGACCCAATACCGTGCCATATGATGGCACGATCGTGCTTGATGATTTTCTCGGCAGGATTTTCAGATTCACCAAGAATTTATGAAGGGCACGACCGTGCCATATGATGGCATGATCGTGCTTGATAATTTTCTGGGTTTCCTGATGCAGTTTATCACTTTTTATGAAGAGCACGGTCGTGCCAAGTGTTGGCACGACCGTGCGTGACGGATACGCAGCCTGCAAAATCCCTCAAAACGCACCCAAAACCCCGATTTTCAACACTTTTGCTTGGGGGTTTTGTAGATTGGTCCAGAGTGAAGCACAACAACATAAAAAACACGAAAAACTAGCTTGAATCGGACGATTTAGACCAATCCCTAAAAACATTAAAGAAAACCTAACTTGAAGAACAAACCTTAAATATTTAACAACTACAAAGAGAAAGTGGGAAGATTTGTACCTGGAATGAAGATTGGGATGAAAAGAATACAGATTTCTTGAGAAAAGGAAGGAAGTGTGGAGGATTCTTGAGTGAATTTATGAGATTCAAGTGGGGTTTTGAAGATTTTAAAGAAAATTAGGTTATGGGCTTCTTCTGCAAATGGACCTGCACTATCAGATCTGACAGTGCCAGAAAACACTGTTGATAGTACCAGTTTTTATAAGTTTAATAAACTCAAATACAAACACCACTTGAATCTGGATCACTCATGAAACACTTCATACCAAGAAAAGAGCCGAACTACATACCTGAAGATCGACAGTGTGTTCCAACATCCCCCGCGTCCAAGACGAACCGCAACGTGAAAAGAAACTAAGCAACCAATCAGAAAAACAACTGAAACCCCAAAAACATGCTAAGTTTATTTACAAGTCTTCAGCTAGACTCACCACCCCGAATTCATTTGTTCTTGGGGTGGAGGGTGACAACCTCCTCACGCCTATCCATAGGGCCGCCAACATACGACTTCAGTCTGTGCCCATTGACCTTGAACATGCGGCCATCCTTATGGCCTATTTCCACTGTTCTGTAAGGAAACACTGACCGTACAGTGTAGGGACCTGACCATCGAGACTTGAGCTTACCAGGAAATAACCTCAGATGAGAGTTGTATAACAACACACGATCACCCACTCGGAATTCTTTCTTTTCCTTCAATCGGCTATCGTGCAACATCTTCGTACATTCCTTGTATAGCTTGGAGCTCTCATATGCCTCATTCATTAGCTCCTCAATCTCGTGGATCTGCACAAAGCTGTTCTCGCTCGCAGCAGCCATATCAAGATTAACTGTCTTCAAAGCCCAATAGGCTTTGTGCTCGAGCTCCACATGAAGATGACAAGACTTTCCATAGACCAATTTAAATGGTGTGGTGCCTATAGGAGTCTTGTAGGCTGTTCGGAAAGCCCACAGTGCATCATCCAATTTCTCGAACCAATCCTTACGGCTAGAGTTAACCGTCTTCTCCAAAATCCGCTTGATACCCCGATTAGTGACCCTCGACCTGTCTACTCGTCTGTGGGTGGTATGGTGTAGAAAACCGATACTGCACACCATATCGGGACAATGCTTTCTCAAGCTGTGCATTGCAGAAATGCGTCCCACGGTCACTAATCAATGCCTTAGGGGCACCAAATCGAGCAAACAACTTCTTCAAAAATTTCACCAATACTCTAGCATCATTTGTGGGTAAAGCCTGTGCTTCATCCACTTGGACACGTAGTCAACAGCAACTAGAATATAGCGGTTACCAAAAGAAGTCGGAAAGGGACCCATGAAGTCTAGCCCCCATACATCAAAGATCTCACATACTTGGATGCCGTTTTGCGGCATCTCATGGCGTGCTGAAATGTTGCTTGCCCTCTGACAAGCATCACAAGACCTTACCCACTCATGGGCATCACGGAAGATAGTTGGCCAAAAGAATCCAGAGTCGAATACTTTCTTCGCAGTGTTATTCGCTCCGTGGTGGCCTCCCGTAGGTCCCTCGTGACAGTGGCGCAAAATATCTCTCGGCTCGTCACCATGCACGCAACGCCGGATCATCTGATCCGCTCCTACCCTAAACAAGTAAGGGTCATCCCAAAAGTAGTACTTAACATCCGCAAAGAACTTTCGCTTTTGCTGATGGGTCATCCCCTTAATCAGGATGCCACTAGCTAAGTAGTTCGCGAAGTACCATGGGGAATCATCACCCGTCTCGATCCTCATAAGAAACTCGTGGGGGAAATTGTTATTGATGTTAGGCCCACGAATTTCCTTCTTCTCGGAATGCTCAAGTCGAGACAAATGATCGGCTGCAAGATTTTCAGCCCCTCTCTTATCACGGATTTCAATATCAAACTCCTGCAGCAAAAGAATCCATCGTATCAACCTTGGTTTAGCATCCTGTTTGCTAAAAAGATACCGAAGAGCTACATGATCCGTGTACACAATGGTCTTGGAAAGGAAGAGATAAGACCGAAACTTATCGAATGCAAAGACCACAGCTAGGAGCTCTTTCTCTGTCGTGGTGTAGTGCTCCTGAGCGTCGTTCAAAGTCTTGCTCGCATAGTAAATCGGGTGGAAGTGCTTATCTCTCCTTTGACCCAAGAGTGCCCCGACTGCGAAATCACTCGCATCACACATCAACTCAAAGGGTAGTTCCCAGTCGGGATCTACCATGATCGGGGCATTCACCAACTTCTCCTTCAACAACTCGAATGCCTTAAGGCATTCGTCAGAGAAAACAAACTGGGCATCCTTCTCGAGGAGCTGAGTCATGGGACGGGCGATTTTGGAAAAGTCCTTTATGAATCGCCGGTAAAAACCTGCATGACCTAGAAAACTCCTAATAGATTTCACTTATTTGGGAGGCACCTTGGCTCGATCAACCTCGGGCCCGCCTGTGAAATCTTGTGCCCAAGCACAATGCCCTCTGTCACCATGAAGTGGCATTTCTCCCAGTTCAACACCAAGTTGGCTTCTTCACACCTAGCCAACATCTTCTTCAGATTCCCGAGACACTGATCGAAAGAACTCCCAAATACAGAAAAATCATCCATGAAAACCTCCATGGAGTCCTCGATCATGTCGTGAAAAATGGCCACCGTACATCTCTGAAATGTGGTCGGGGCATTAAACAGTTCAAAGGGCATCCGCCGATAGGCAAATGTGCCGTAGGGACATGTGAATGTCGTCTTCTCCTGATCCTCAGGAGAGATGGGAATCTGAAAATAACCCGAGAAACCATCAAGGAAGCAGTAAAACATCCTCCCTGAAAGCCTCTCTAACATCTTATCAATGAAAGGAAGAGGAAAGTGATATTTCCTTGTGGCATCATTGAGTTTGCGATAATCAATGCAAACTCTCCACCCAGTGACAGTACGAGTGGGAATCAACTCGTTCTTCTCATTAGTCACCACTGTCATCCCTCCTTTCTTTGGAACCACCTGCACAGGACTAACCCAAGGCGAATCAGAAACCGGGTATATCAGACCTGAATCAAGCAATTTGATGACCTCTTTCTTCACAACATCCTGCATGTTCGGATTTAAACGCCTCTGATGCTGCACTACGGGTTTGAAGTCCTCCTCCATCAAGATCTTGTGGGTACAAAAAGATGGATTGATCCCTTTTATATTCATGATCTTCCAAGCTATCACCTTTTTATGCTTCTTCAAAACCTCAAGCAATCTACCATTCTCTTCTTCTGACAACCTAGCAGAGATGATGATGGGTAGTTGAGTCGCACCCTCTAAGAAAGCATACTCCAAGTGATGTGGAAGTTCCTTAAGCTCAAGTGAGGGTGGATCCTCAACTGAAGGGCGTGCTTTAGGCTCAGCAACGCGATCCACCACTTCAAAAACCTCAGTACGTGGGGGAGCCACATGACCTATCAGACAGGTCATATCTTCAGCAGACTGGACTATAGCAGGCGAACCAAAAGTCTCTCTTCCAATAAGCTGTGTGTCCACAACTTCCTCCTCAAACGTGCTATGAAAATGATCACTCACATATGTGTCAATAGTCTCGATAAAGTAGAGTGTATCATCATGACTCTGTGGATGCTGCATAGATTTCCCTATATCAAAGGTCACTTCTTCATCGTCTACCCTAAGAGTAAGTCTGCCGATGCAGACATCGATCAACGCTCGAGCAGTGGCAAGGAATGGCCTACCTAAGATGAGAGGAACAGTTTTGTCCTCATCCATGTCCAGGATCATAAAATCAACAGGAAAGACAAACTTGTCGATCTTCACTAGCATATTCTCAACTATACCTCGAGGATACTTCACTGAACGATCGGCTAGCTGAATGCTCATACGAGTGGGTTTTGGCTCTCCCAAGTCCAGCTTAGCAAAAACCGCATAAGGCATGAGGTTTATGCTGGCTCCAAGATCAGCTAGTGCATTGCTGACCGACAAACTACCAATCAAGCATGGGATAGTAAAACTCCCGGGATCACTCATTTTCTGTGGTATCTTGTTATGAAAAACCGCTGAACACTCCTCGTTCAAGGTCACATGCGAAAGCTCCTCAAGTTTCTTTTTGTTAGATAGAATATCTTTTAGAACCTTGGCGTACTTAGGTATTTGAGCAAGTGCCTCGACAAACGGTAGGTTTATATGAAGTTGCTTGAAAAGCTAAAGGAATTTACCGTAATGTTCTTCCATTCTTTGCTTCTTCAACCTCCCCGGATATGGAACGGGAGGGACATACTCTCTCACTGGCTCCTTGGGACGTGCTGTACTTGCTGGGTCTCGCCTCAGTTGCACCTCTCCGGGTGACTCAGTCTCAATCTCCTCATCAACCTCATCATCAATCGGCTTTGGTGAAGCAGCCGAAGTGATGGGCTCAGCGGTCTTGCCGCTTCTCAACGTGATGGCCTTTGCGGTAGCATTCGGATTAGGCTCCGTATTGCTTGGAAGGCCCCCCTGTTGTCTCTCAGACAACATCTTGGCAATTTGGCCAACTTGGTTCTCTATGGTCTGCATGGAAGCCTTTTGGCTTCTCAACTCACTCTCGTGCCTCGTGAAACGACCGTCATACTCCTTGAAGCGCTTTTCATTTTCGATTCTTTGAGAATTTTGCCAGCTAAGAGTTGACTAAACATTTCCTGAACACTAGGTTCATTAGTGGAAGGCATCTGCTGAGGCCGAGGTGCACCGTATCCTCCAAGAGCTGGGGGGTGGAGCGAACCCAGGTGGATGCTGAGTTGACGCTTCCAACTGAAATTTGGGTGATTTTTCCACCCCGGATTGTAAGTATTGCTGTAGGGATTATGCTGAGGACGGTACTGGTTTCCCATAAAATCTACATGCTCGTGCGACACCACTCCAGCCGGAAAATCGCCTACATGATATGCTCCCCCACTCGAGGAACCACTCGAGTGGATCTCCATCACTCGATCAAACTTTGAAGATAAGGCATCCATTCGTGTTGTGATGGCGGTGAAGTCATTCACATGATGAACTCACTGTCTAGAACTCTTCCCTCGCGATGCCTGCTGTGTCCGATTCTTCGAGGCGCATTTCTCTAAGATCTCAAATGCCTCGTTGGCATTTTTCGTGCCTATGTCTCCGCCTGAATATGTATCGACCATCATCTGCCCTTGACCATCCAAACCATGGTAGAAGATCTGACATTGTTGCCACTTGGGCAACCCGTGGTGTGGGACCTTTCTCATGAGCTCTTTAAACCGCTCACATGCCTCATAGAGGGGCTCATCATCGTCCTGACAGAAGTTAAGAATCTTGGTTCTTAACTGAACAATTTTCTCTGGGGGAAAATATTTCTGAAGAACTTCTCAGCTAATTGATTCCACGTAGTGATAGATCCAGCTGGAAGTGAAAGAAGCCACTCTTTAGCTCCATCACGTAAAGAGAACGGAAAGAGCCGAAGACGTATTGCATCCGATGATGCATCACGAATGGTGAATGTGGCACAAACCTCCAGAAACCCCGCGATATGGACACTAGGATCCTCGTGATCCTTGCCATAAAACTGAACCGCATTCTGCAACATCGAAATGGTACCAGATTTGATCTCGAAATTATTATTATTTATTGTGGGTGCATTGATGCTCGCAGGTAATCCCTCAAGTGAAGGTTTTCCTATGTCGTTTAAGACCCTTGTTTCCTCTTCGTCTGCCTTTTCTACGTAAGCCTCGTGAAGTGTGTCGTCTCCCAACGCGTCTGCCTCAATTGTGGCGGCCACCCTGCGGGCCCGCTCCCGCAATCTTTGATGAAAATTGCGCTCCGGTTCTGATGAAAGCTCAACAACTTCAGCAACTGGGGTTGAGGACACGACCTGTAAGGAAAAAGAAGGAACACAATACCCTATGTATACACAAAGATAAAAAGGATTAATTAATCACTTAACATAATTTTTTTTTCAATAAAAACAACTAGACAAAATTTTGTACACTTTTCACAATGATTTAACAAGTAACTTCAACCATTCTTGAGAAGACCGAGTCCCCGGCAACGACGCCAAAAACTTGATGTGCGTGAATTAAATAAATTTTTATTATTATAATTTTCGTTCACACAGATTAGGTTTTAAAAATAATTTTTACTAAAAACCAGCTACACACATAGGGCAAGTGTACCCGTCAGGTGGTAGTATAGTTCGCTGGTAAGAACCGGATATCAATTCGTGGACTCGGTGTCTCAGTACTAAATTTTCGTTACTTTTAAACCTTTCCAATTGATGAGTTGGTTTTGTTCCTAATTTATCATGCAAAATAATAAACTACTACTAAACTAGAGAATGACAATATCTAAGAAAGGGTTGCCTAAACTAAGTATCCACAAACAAACATGTGACAACTAAGTGGAGGATCAATGGTGATGCAAGCTCTAAGTTAACTAAGTCTCCAATCAAGGTTTCCTAGTTTAATAAACCTTAGGAAAACTAAATGAAATAATTATTCTAATCACCTAAAAGTTATTATTTGAAGCTCACTTGCTTAGTTAATGTTAACCTTTAAACAAGAGTTATTTGTTTGTCAAAACTCCTAACTCTACAAGTTTGGAAAAATTACCATGAACAACATAACAATCACCCTAACTTGCTTTCAAGTAAGTAGCACTATCATCATGTTCTTGACAAAAAAAACCACAAGCATGGTCATGCTAGATAACAATCTTGGCCAAAAATCATCAATCTAACACAAACACAACTATAGAATCCAAGTAAACATTATTATGATTTTTCCAAATCTAAATGCAAGAATTCCTACACATGTTCAAATCATCATTCAAGAAATGTTAACAATTACCATTCCTAGTTTCATGTTATGAATCATGCTAACAAGTTACTAAGATTCAATAATCACAATCTTTACATGGGTTTCCCAACACAACATGTAAATACTTATGACCAAACATTCAAGAACAAGGACTTTAAGCATGGATAAGAACTCCAAGAACAAGATTCAAGCACTACTATGAAGATTAACAAAAACAATCACCACATCAACTTCCATGATTATTCGTAAGCTTCAGCTAGTTTAGACAACACCAAATGTTTTGCCTACAAGGCTCATGATAACTAAGATAAACATAAAGTAATATGGATTGTGCATGAATAACAAGTGAAAATACTAATGTTTAAGACAAGATAATTAGCTAAATGAGTTGGATTATCAAGTGATACAACCTCCTAAAGGCTCCTTCTTCAATCTCCAAGCTTCCAAGATCAGCTTCTTGAGAGAGAAATCCACCCAAAGGCGCCAACTCCCATTCAAATGAGCTGAATTCACGTATTTAAGCTACTGAGCATTTGGCACGACCGTGCCACCATTTGGCACGGTCGTGCTTGGTAAGTGTCAGGTGCCTTTTTCGAGTGTTGACTTGTTTGCTAGCCATTTTGGGAAAACTCCCGCTCAAACGTTTCTGAGTTGGCACGGTCGTGCCAACCATTGGCATGGTCGTGCTTCCCGGTAAAGTATTCGAAAATGGCTGAAATGATCCTGGGAATAAGCTGATCTTCAGAGTGGATTGGCTTGGCACGGTCGTGCCAAGCTTTGGCATGGTCGTGCCAGTCGTCAAATCTTCCTGGTTCTAGTATCTGAGCGTGCTGATGAGAGTGCCGATCAGGGTTGGCCTGGCACGGTCGTGCCATATCTGGCAGTTTGCTGCAAAACTCCGTTTTTGCTCCAAACGCCTTTAATTCTTAACCGGGCCGAAGCCCGGACCTGCATTTTCACAAATAACTCAAATGAGTATCTAAATCAATGAAAATACGACAAGTTCTTATGTAAACGGGATCTATTTGACGTTTTAAAGATGTATAAATTCTTATACATCAGTGGGCTTGGAAGACCAAACGGGTCAAAAGCGTTTTTGGCGTCGAGGGGATAAACATAAACACCGGGTGCAACCAACGTTAGACCGTGGATAATAGTTTTGTGGTGGATAATTTGTATGTGGTTGGTTATTGTAACCGAAATTCGGTTGCATGGTTTGGTTAAAAAAAAAGAAGGTTGGGTTTGAGTAGCAAAGCCGAGTTGTGGATGAAACGGTGTACTCGAACCACCCACATCGCCACGTTTTTTTTGCGCCCTCTCCTTCGAACCGGACCCGAAATATTTTTTCTTGCCATCACCTTTGTTTGAGTCTTCCATTTTTCAAAGATTGTTTGAAGAAATTTGGGTTAATGTTTGAAGAAGAGTAGAAGTAGAGGAGAGTTTTTTTTTTATAAAATGAGGTGTTAATGTTGGTTTATATAATGAAAATTTTGATTTTTTTAATCTTCAAACGGCATTATAGCCGTTACCAAACAACCCAACGGTCACGTCCCCTTTTTTTTCTCGATCGGTTATGCTTTACCGCCTTCATTCGTTTACCGATCGGCAAAGGTAGCCGGCGGCAGTGTTACCGCGCGGCAAACCTTTGCCGATCCATTTAACCGCCCAATCCCTTCCCCTTAGATGAATAATGCATCTATTAATCATCAAATGTACTTAAATTAATTATGAATATATTAAACTAGATGGAAATCATTGTTAACCTCATAATTAAGTGAACGTGTTATATATAATAAAAAAACACTATTAAATAATAATAATAACAACAACTTAATTTATTTTGAATTATAAACCATTGAGTTATCTAAAATTCAAATCAATCACAAGAGTTATATGTTGATTATAGTATCTAAAAGTATCTAATCAAGTCACAAGAGTTATCATTATCGCTTGGTGGTGAAGTGTGGTCGTTTTTTCTCTGTGCAACGCGGCAGAAGTTTGATCATTATCGATTTGGTTTGCCGAAAAACATAAAAGCGAACATTGATACCGTATCGGCAACGATGTTTTTCTCTCATAAGCAATTGGGTTCATCACCCGCCGGAGCCTAGATAAAAAAACAATTTTCATTACAACTCGGTTTTAAAAAATGACACCAGAACATTCACAAAAAAAATCACGCATTCCTTCTTTTGGTTAACAAAAGAAAGTTATTACACTAAATAGATTAAAAGCGTATGGTATAAGGGGTAAAAAGGAAACTAAAAAAACACTAATCAACTTTATCGAACTAATAAACAAAATCTTCTTGGTGTGAAAGTGTGAAAATCTGAAGCTTGTGGTGAAAGCATGAAAACAAAAAAGTTTACTAGAAAACAAAACGCTTTTTATGGTAAAAGTGTGAAAACCAAAAAGTTTGATGAAAATATGAAAACTAAAAAGTTTTCTGCAACGCTTGAGTTGCATTTTGATACTAATAAAATAAAATAATTTAATATAATAGCATAATTTTTTTTATTATTCATCACGGTTGTTAATTTATATAAATAATTATTGCTTTCAATATGAAAAGTCCGATAATCCAAACACATTCTGATATATAGTAAACGATGAAGTAGTTTCCTCAAGGGAGACAAGAAAAGAAATTGATATTTTTAAACTAAGCTATCTAAAAATGTATCAAATACAGGTTGATTTAAGTTATGCGGGGGTGGGGGTGAGGGTGTTATTGGGATGTTTTGAGGGAAAGAATGGCACCACGTGCAGCCACCTTTGACCTTCTTCGAATAATGTTCCCATGTTGTGGTTGCCACGCCCCCATGTTCACCATCTCACTTGTATCTTCACCCATCTCAAGCTGCCCCACGCTCCCGACTCCACCCGAAACCCCGCTCCGCGCTTCCTCTAGCGCCCCTCCATGGCGGTGTTGCACGCTCCACTAAGGGGGCACCTTCCACACTCTTTGAAGCCCACAACATATAATCTTATACTAGTACGTGAATAATTATAGAATTAAAGAGCTAAAACAATTTTAAATCAAACATGTGAAAGTTAAAAGATTGTGAGGGTTAACATTGGATTTAAGAGGGCAAGGAGAATATTTTGCATCCCAAAGTACAAGAGTTGAGAAGTGTCTACACTTGTTCTTTTTCTAGAAACAAAACAAAACAAAACACATAAATTCGTGTGATTGTGGGATGAAAAGCAAATTCTTACTTAAAGCCTAATTACAAACAAATACATTATTTCTGATGGGTTGATGCCACAAACACTCTTTTTCTTTACCAAAACTCCCATTTGGGTTAAAAAAAAAAACCCTACACGCACAATATTCAACATTTGAACCCTTTTGGCACCTTAAATTTGCTTTTCTCCTTCCCCTTTTTAAGTTGTTGATTTCTCTATGTTTTCTTTGTGTTTGTTTTTCTTTTCAGATAGACCGTAATCCAAGTAATAAATTTATATTGGAAGCTAAAAGATGTTCACATTGATGTGGAATTACGAAATATTATAGCTTTGACGATTGAAATCGTTGAAAATGATTTGTGATAAATTTCCAGTGTTTTATAGGCAAATTTTCAAAGTTGAAAGTGCGGATCAGTTCTTGGGCATACCAAGTGAAACTAGTGGTTATTTGGTATGCTAAGTTTCTTGATGATAATGTGTGGCCATTAAACTGGTGTTTACCTGATATGCTAGTTTTTTTTTCACACGATATACCAAGTGAAACTAGTTGTCACTTGGTATCTTATACATGCCATTTATTTAAGGGTTAGAAGTGTTTGTCTTCGTATTTGAGTGGCATTCAACATAGATTTTATATTATGAGTTATAAGGCATATTAGGAGTATGTTAAGAACATCTTAGAGCATAAAAAAACATGTAACATTCAAATGCCACATGAGGTTTTTGCTTTCTAGTGATGGTATAGATTTGTTGTTATGTGATGATACAATCGTTCATATTTTAATGTAAAGTTGCTTTCGATAAATGGATTATGTATTTAAAACTGAAAACTAAATGGTATGTATTTGATGAAGATAAGTATTTTTCTTTTTCCAAACATAGGGCGTTAGCCGCGTTACTACATTATTAGGATTGGTAGGCCAGTAGTAAAGACGACTAAATTGAAGAGGTTTCGATTACGACAGTTTCGACAATAGAACTAAATGTCTCATAGCAATTAATGAAGGGCAGTTGACTGTTAATTTTTAACCACCATGCGACCATATGAGCATGGTATCATGTAAGGTAGCCATTTGCATTAAGATTAAATTTATACAACCACAAAGATCTAGCTAAATTCATCACGAGTAGTTTAGCGACATGACCTAAGACTTAACTTTTACAAGAACACCATATTCTTCTTGCATTATTCATTTACATGGCATTTACAAGATTGTGTATCTTCTTTTTTTTCAATGAGAAATTAGCCTACATGTAAATAAATCTCTTATACCCATGGCATTATAGCCTAGTGGTATATTGAGAGTCAGATAACTAAGGCTTAGGGACCATTAGGTCCTGATTTCGATTCTCACAAGGGTTTTTTTTTCTAGATTTATTGGGTTTCCTCCTGAACTGGTGTGTAGGCATTATTGCATAGTGGAGATTGATATGATCAGGTGATTCCACTGGTGACACAATAATACTCCAGCTGTCCATTGGTGATCCAAATTTACACTTCAAAAAATAATAACAATAATAAATACTCTTATAAGTTATTCTACATCAATCTGGATTTGAGTATTTCACCTCTTAAATAGAGATGATACATCTTACCATACCTCTACACCATTTTTCTTAAGGAAACAATATATAATTACATATTCATTAGGTGTTTAAAAACATTTTTAAAAAAGATATCTAGAGGAAGTTAATTATTAGCCCCAAGTTTTTCCTTCTTTAAATGCTTATAACTTTTGGAGTGCATGTTAAAGGGTAAATTTGTTTTAAAAGCTTCTAAAAATATAAAGTGTACAAAAACACAATAGATTGCAAAATATGACGCAATGTCGAGCAAATATAACACAACACCGATAAATATAACACAATGTCGAGAAAAAAATACACAATGAGTCGCAAAAAGACACAGTGACACAAAAGCAAAAAGCAAAAACCTAAAATCTCATATCGTAGAGTTCGATAAGACGGTTCCAATGTCACTAAAATAAGGTCAATCGAACTCCGTTTGATACCCTCCTGTTAAAATATTGAAAGTATTTCTTGTAAACCAAAAAAACGGTGTTAAATAACAATTATTGAAATGAAATACATATACGTATATCTAAAATTTAAAGCTTTAAAGCTCAAAATGATAATATACGGCAATCCTTTTGACCAAACCACCGTCCCGACGGTAGTATACGACACCTACAACTCATACTAACATCGCTTTCCGTCGCCAACCACCCAAAGAAAAAGGTGGTCGTCAAAAGTTGGCTTATGTCTTTTCTAATGTCTTTTATTTTTATTTTATTCTATTTTTTCATGATTTTCAAAAGTCCTTTTTTGATTTTTTTTTCTTCGTCGCTTTTTGCTTTTAATTTTCTAACTTTTTTTTTGGTTTCATATTTGATGAATCCTTTTAAAGTAATCCTATACTTTTTAGCTTAAATGTGTTTTATAACGTGTGTTTTGGAACATATTTGATATTTTTAGAGTTACATATGCTAACACCATAGATGAACTTTTGTCAATAATTTCAATTAAATGCCACAATTATTATTTGTGAACTTAAACTTTAGTAATTTCTAACATGTGATAAAGCTAGTATAATAAAAGATATATGACTTTTAAGACAATGATTCGAACAAATTAATGTGGATTTATTTTTGTTTCGAACGTGTCATAACATAAATGTTTTTACATGCATACATATCTTTAAACAACTTCATTTTTATATATTATTTTTCACATGTATACATATCTTTAAACAACTTTATTTTTATATTATTTTTGAAATATAAAACTAAAGAATTATATGACGTAAGGTGACATCATATATATGAATTGTGTGTGGTTTTGGGATTGTTGGGAGAAAGTAGATTAGAAATGGTAAACGTTTCCAAAAGTTTTTGTTTGGAAATTAAGAGCATTAGATTCGGTTCACTTTATATCTAAGTGTAAAGTATGTGGCTTTATTGCCACGTCATTATCTATAAAGTTATATTTTTAGTTGACTAAATTTCTGTAATCAAATTATTCAACATAAATTTAATGTTGTATAAAATATGAAAATTAATTAACATTTTTTTCGGTAATAAGATGTATAAGATAAATATATGATGACTTATTAACTTTTCCTCTCACATAATAATCTCATGCAAAGCACCTTTTAGTTTTTTAAAAAGTCAATAATCTAATAAGTCACTATAATAAGTAATCTCAAACACCCCCATAATACACGTGTTAAAGTATTAAAGTGTGTTATTATTACATATTTATATACTTATATTGGTGACTAATCCACAATCTTAAAAGACACGATTTCAGAAACTAAAAACGTACTTCATGGATATAACACTGACAAAATACATTGGTCTTCATAAAAGCATATGCAATCAGACGGTTTTTTAGTCATGAATGATATGTTGATACACGTGAAAGAGAGAGGGTGGAGAGGCTGCAGATGTGGTGACAAGAGAGGGAGGGTGTGGTTCGTGGTCATGGGTCGTCTGTCAGGGAAGAATGCATCTTCTGTTAGATAGGACGGAAAGGGAATTTTGCAGACGTCCGTGAGGAGGAAAGATTTCTAAGGTGGCTCACGAGGACAATGTGGAGCCGTTCATGAGATCCTACAGCGATATATCTCTGGAACTCAACAATTTATGTAAAGTATAATATTCTTTTGATAATTTTCAAAAATTAGTATATGATTTAAAAAAAAACAAATACAACGATGATATATACATTAAGCATTTTATAAATGTACAAGGTTTTGACTCTATAGCCAAAAATTTAAAGTTCTAAATGCCATCGTAGTAAATACACTAATACATACAAAACAGTAGTTAATACACTAATACATACAAAACAGTAGTAAATATACTAATACATACAAAACAGAAAGAATGAAGGTGTCGGGCTTGCTTAATGGGCCACGTCTGTATGGCCGAAGGAAAAGGGAAAGCAGGAAGAAGCCTGCTGTTTCTTGGGCCGGTTAGGACCCGACCCACGTGAGTTGCAGAAAATTGCAATCCATATGAAATTTTGGAAATCTTAATTTGTTTACTGAAGTGACAATTTTGGCTATTGTTGTTGTAATGTGTTTTAAAAAAGTAACAATAAGTTGTTTTATAAAAGTTTACCAAACAGAATCTAAAGTTCTAAATTAATACTTTAGGCATTAGGGATGGTATTTTTTCCTAAATACCTGTACTCGTACTTGTACCTATATAGATTTTAAGTATTCGGTACATGTATTGGTACACAATTTAATTGATTTTGGTATCCGGTACTTTCGGTATTGGTACGGGTAAAAAAGGGTATTCTTGTTACCGAATTTTATAGAGAAGTTTAAAAGTTTGTTATATTATGTTTTATTTCATATTATGGTATCCATGGTTCTCGTAGTGATTTTACCCATTTGGTACCCGTATCGTAGTACTCGTAATATATTGGTATTTGTGTGCCGATTTTACCTATATAGTACCCGTAGGAGTACCCAAAAACTAAAATAAAAAAGTGGTTCCAAAACGGGTAACGTACCGAAATACCCGTACCGTATCAATATATTCGGTACAGTATTTGATACCCGGTTTTGTTCAACTCCAGTGCCGGGGGTACTTATCATTCTCAGGCATAATTTTTAAACTTTTTAAATAAGAAATTGATACGTATTGTATAAAAAGGAATTTTATCCAAGTTTATGACAAATATGACATTTTGGGTTGTAGTTTTTGTGTGAGTGCTTAGAAGTTTAGATGATATCGTTTTATTTCCACCATTTTTTAGGAATAATGAATTTAATAATTCAAACTATTAGTTGTTGGCCGAGTTAATTACACCGTTAGTTTTTGTGGTTTTGTATAAATAACAACATTGGGTACTAACCTTTTATTGTTGCAACATTGAGTTCTATGGTTTCATTTTTGTAACAATGTTGGGTATTAAGTCAAACCTTAGTTAAAAACTAACATTAAATCATGGATATTTTTGTCATTGTACCTAAACGAATTAATACACATATTAATATTTATTTTCAAGGTATATATTTAACCAAATATGATAGAATAAATGAATAATAATACTTTGGTTAATAGTTTAATGAAGGAAAATAATTTTTTTTTCCTAAATATAAGATAAATTAAATATGAATTTCGTAAACTTAGATTTTTTAGGCAAAACAGAAATTAAAGAGGAATTTATATTAGACTTATTTTTATGAATAAAATCACCAAATAAGAGAGATTGTTAATATGCTCTAATTTCAATATTTCCGGGTACTCGAAAGTTTTGACACGAAAGTTATTTAAATTAAACATATATGATTCATTGGTCGACAATCAAATAACAATGGGTAAATGCATATTTGGAAAAAAAAAATACATTTGTTACAACAGGTCCACAAAAAATATTATCTCTGTTTTCAACCTTAGTTGATTTCATAAAAATAAAATAAAAATCACTAATGTCATGGGCAAACACAAAGTAACTATCTCTTGGATAATTTCATAAAAAATCATTGTTGACATTAATGAAACCATCATTGGTTTCATCAAAGAAATTATTTTATGTTTTCCGAATCTTTGAGCAGAATCAAATTGAGATTGATAAAACTTCCTCTAGTTTCATCAAATGAATAATTCTTTGTTTCAAACTTCGAACAAAATCAAATAAAAAAATTGTTCAAAAAGAGACAAAGGATCTGAAGAGCACTAAGAGCAGGCAACAACGTTGATTAGGGTTTTTTTGGAGAAGCAATGAAAAAAGAATGGATTATATATATATTAATTATTTTAGATGCAATGACAAAAATACTCATGATTTATTGTTAGTTTTTAACTATATTTTCTTAATACCTAACATATTGTTACAAGTTTTTAATTATATTTTTTTTAATACCCAACATTGTTACAACAATAAAACCATAGAACTCAATGTTGAAACAAGAAAATGTTAGTACCCAATGTTGTTATTTTGACAAAACCATAAGGGCTAGCGGTGTAATTAATTCGTTGTTGGCCGGTAACGATCCTAACTTAAAAAATAATCAGTAGTGATCCCACTTTTTCACATATTGTAAACCAATGGACCTTTACTAACAGAACCTTAATTTATTTTTGTCCCCTTATCCTTTTCGGTTTTGTAAAGGTCCATTGGTTTACAATATATGAAAATGTGGGACCATCACGGGTTAGTTTTGGAGTTAGGATCGTTGCCGTCTAATAGCTAATGGTTAGGATTATTAAAATCCATTATTCTTTTTTTTTATAATATACTATGTGTAATATAATGTGGTTAGCTATGAAAAATAAAAAAAATAAAAAATGGGTATCTGAGTGAAATCAAGAACTATTAATATTGTGAGTTATTTCAAGTATATGAAATTTGATGTATACACGAAATGCTACAAAAAGATTGGATGCCACTAAATTGATACGTACACTTGTTATATGATACATAAACTATTAAAGTGGCCCACTTAAAGTGAGTTTTACGAGTCTTTTTTTTTTCTTTCTAATTTTCATGTCATTAACAAAACAAAATAATGGAAGCTCCAAAAAAGATTACTATCGTGGTAAATATGGTTGTTTTATAACGAATGGGCTTTGGATACCCATCAGAGTTTAAGGCCCATTTCCGATAATTAGCTACGTGGGCTACATGGCTTGTGAGACACTGAGACCAATAATATGAAGACATTAAATCATTTGTGATGACTTGACTTCTTAACAAAGTTAATTAACTTTTATATGAAGATAGATATCTATATAAGAGATAGATTTTATGGAAAAAATAACAATATAAAACCATCAATATTAAGCTTTACGTTTATTGTTACATATTTATTAGAATGTTTAAACTTAGAAAAATAGATCATAAGCTTCATTAACTTTTAATTATTCTCATTAATACAACATATTAAGACTAAAACATCATACATTCTAATATAGTGTCACAACTGTAGTTAAGTATGACCATGCGGTTGTGAATAAGGCCACATAGCGAACCATGCTATCCTACCTAGAAGTATCCTTGTCGTTGATTTTTTTCTCACGATTACTGATGGAATCGTTTACAGTTGTTATGTTTTTAAAGAAGATGATGTCGACATTTAGGGTTATAACTGGAATCTACAATCATGATCATGAATAATGTTGGTTATGATTGTAGAGACTTGTCACGAATGATGAATGGTCAATGTGATGTGAGTTATGATCACGTGAGCGAGAGAACTGGTTTTTATTCAATAAGTAACATTGATTTGGCTTAAAAGATGATAGAAAATGGGTTGTGACAACGAATTATATCAACAATGTGATTAGACTTTTTTTGACTGACAATTAATAACATTTCTGACCAAATTCTTTTCAAGAACTTCAACATTAATGTCGACAAACAAATTTGAGAATGCCTTAATGTGCTTAGAGTAATTGATAAAACACATATAACCAGCTTTAGTATTATTATTATTGTCGTTATAACGTTGGTGGTGCGTCCGTTTTTGTTTTCTCTCAATAGGTTTTTCTTCAAATTCATATGGATTCTAGTATGTTTAATTTTGTCACACATCCACATCTTGGTAAGTTAGTTAATATGCATCCACTTAGATATTAAAATCGTTATGACTGTGTAGACTTTGATATTTTAAATGGCGTAATTTTTTGAGATTTTGATGATTCTTCCACTACCATTAAAAAATTTAAAATACTACCAAACATACGTAAAGACGACAAAAGCCCGAGCATGGTTTAGTTTTTTTCATATTGGTCTACTGGGTTGGTAATTGGTTATGAACGGAGTTAGGTTGGCGACATATAGGGAGCAAACCAAGTTGTCTTGGTCACAAACCTCATCTAAGCCTCTATCTTTGGTGGTGAGCAAAATAGCAATGAATATGAGTGTCAATCAACAATAGAAAGAAACGACTTATATCTACTTGTTTAGCAACGAATGTGGCTAAAAAGTAGGGTTTGATTGGACTTTGTAGCCCATTGTGATAAGGGTGTTAGATTACATCTTGTCATTTAATGGATATATGGGTCATGACAAGAAATAAACTAACATAAGTTGGGCCTATGGTCCAAATTTTTGTCACTTGGTACAAAAATGTTATAAGAACATGGTTTGGTCTTTCTTGTGGTTGTTTCTATAGATGTCACTTGGTACAAAAATGTTACAAGAACATGGTTTGGCCTTTCTTCTTGTTTCTATAGAAATAAGAGGAGAGAGACGAGGGAAATGATCGAGTTTAATAGCTCTGATATCATACAACGATTTATTTATTTTCGTGTTTAAAAAAAGAGAGGCAAGGGGCATAAACAATGTATGTAACACTGAAACTAGGCTTGCTCTCATTGAAATAACACAATTTCATACCTTATACTTTTAACCCAATTAATAGTATGAATAGTATTTTTATTATTATAATAATATATAACTTTTTATCACTTTTATAATTCTAATATTATAATAATAGTTATTTTCTTTATTATTTTTTTAACTTTAATGAATTTTTTTCATAGGTTGGGATAAATGTTACGTGGTACCATTTGCTCATCCCTGATAACGGGTACCGTACGAACAATAACGGTATCAAACATTTTTTTTGTTGATTTTCTTCAGTTTTTAATGATTTATTTGTTTAGTTTCAGGGGTGTGGATGAGCTCTGTGCCAACCGATTCTCGTACAGAAAATACCGGTACGATACCAGTATTTGAAGGTAAAAACCGATAGCGAATCGGTATTAGGAACGCCAAAAGTCGGTTTGGTACTTAAGATCTTTCATTTTCGGGAACCTCGGTACCGTACCCAGTACCATTTGCTCATCTCTGACCATGAGTTTCATACGAACAACAACATTACCATACAACTTTTTTATTGATTTTCTTTCGGTTATCTTTTAGTGTTTTGTCCTACATTTTCTTTTCGCTCGTAGTTATTACAAAAATATGTAAACACAAACTAAATAGCAAAAGAAGTTCGCCACAACAAGGTGAATGATGATAAACCTGGTTATATTATATTTTACATTATTAGTTCTTTGATAATGTGTAAAATGTGTATAACTAGTTGATGCCCCACCCGCGTTGCGGGGCGATGGCCGAATAATGAGCAAGCGTTAGGCAGCTCCTTAACACGGAAAACAATTAAATCGAGTCACCAAATTAAAACAAAACACTTTTATAATTTTGCTAAAAAAAACTAAAACAATGGCAATACTATTATTTTTAACTAAGGGAAAGTTATTTTTTTTACTGGGGTAAACGTAATTTGCCAAAAGCTAAAGTGATGGTAGTACTGTAAATTGGAACCAGGGGCAAAATTGTAAATTTACGCAGGGGCAAATTCGTAATTTTAAACTTAGGGCAACACAGTAATAAAAATTTGAACTAAAGGCACAATCGTAATTTTAGGCCAGAGGCAAAACCATAATTTTATTTTGAACCGATGGCATAATCGTAATTTTGAGTTGGAGCCAAAGCATAATTTTATTTCGAACAGGGGCAAGAACGTAATTTTGAACTGAGAACGAAATCATAATTTTTTAAACGGGGAAAAATCTATATTTGAAGAGAGGGAAAAATCGTAATTTTAAGGGGGGGGGGGGCAAAAACATATTTTTTTTTCTTTTGAACTGGGGCGAAATCGTAATTTTGGGTTGGGGACAAAAGCGAAATTTTCTTTTAAGTAGGGGGCAAAAACATAATTTTAAACTGAGGTAAAAGCGTAATTTTAAAGTGTAAAAAAAATAATAAACAATTGGTCCAATGGGGAGTGCCAGGCCAGCTGTCTGGCACTATTCCCCCAAAATTGTTTTTGTATATGTAGATAATAATAGTGATCAAGGGCGCAGGATAAGTGTTATACATGTAGTTTTCGTATAGAAATTTTTGGGTATATACATTCCCCATCCGGTTTTCGAGGACAAACTTCACCACGATGTATGTTTGATACATGTTAGGCTAACCTATGAACAATGAAATACGACTATCAACATTAGGGATGAAATATGAATGAATTACCAAAACCATTTTTTACCCCTGAAACTTCTAACTTGTTACTTACCGTTGGTTCGGAAGACTTTTTATTAACTAAAACTCTACAACCAAAATAAAGCCACAACTTTTGTCTTACTAACTACTTGCACGTTTGAGTACTTTCCTTGTTTCTTATAAAGATGAGTTGATCTTTTACATTATGGATATAACAATATAACATGTTACATACAAATTTACATTCATAAATATGAGTTGATAATGGGTTAGTGGTATGTAGGCTTGTGTTCTTCGAAGACCCAAGTTTAGTTCCTACTTTTATCACTTTGGTAGATAAGACAATGATGGATAGTGTCTATCTTTCCTGTAACGGTGTCAGGTTCTATCCTGAAGCCACCCGGGTTTTCGTTCCACCGTGTGTTACGCCAAAGAGTGTTCAGCTCTTGTGGTGGCACAACGTTGACAGTCGGCGGTATGGTTTCCCAACGCCCAAGCCAAACTCTAAGCTCAGTGTGGGTCCGGTTAAAACAACATAGTCTGACCAGAGAGACAATCAGACTCTCTAATTCGAGAAGTGTGATAGCTTAATACAAGAAATTCGTCGTTTTAAAAAATAATAATCATAACAAACAAAATTGTATAAAGATAATCTGCCCTAATGTGGTAAAGATCTTTTAAATGTAACAAAAGAAACCCCTTTGGCAAGAAAACGGTTTCCATATATAGAAACATAAATTCACTCCAAATCCGCCATTGTTACTTAATTCAATCAAAGCTTATGTTCCCCGAACGAATCTTCAGTTAAATTTGTGTTCAGATGATCACCCAGATTCGAATTCACGTTCGTATTTTCTAGAAAATGCTCGCGATTCAGCTCAAATCAACCTCAATTCGTAATCAATCACCTCCATATCCTCATTATGCCAAGGTTCTGTTTTCTTTTCTGTTCAAATTTCATTGATTTAGGGCTTTCACATTGCCTGCAGCAATTATATAAACTGTATATTGTAATGACACTATCTTTTTCCTTGGGCATTAAACTAGGGTTTCAGTTTATGCCATAGTTTTCAAAGGCGCACTCAAGGCGCTTAAAAAGCTAGGGCTTTTTTAGCCGAGGTGTATAGTATTAAAAATACAATTTTTAGGGGTTTTAGAGCACTGGGTGAGCAGAAAACCGAAAGAACCGAACCGAAACAAAAACCGACTGTTCGGTTTTAGGATTTTTAGTAACCGAAAATTTCGGTTCGGTTTCCGGATAACCACTTTCAATAACCAAACCGAACCAATAAGTTATAATAGTTGGCCAAATCCATATATTTTTATGTTTAAGTTTAAGTTTAAGTTGTTTAATCGTTTAACCCATACTGCTAAGAATTATTAGTTTTATTCTTGATTGTTATATATTTATAATAAGAACATAACATGTTTATTTATCAATGAAATGATTTATCCATTGTTTACAAGAAATAACAAAATTAACATAAAAATTAAGTGAGTTTCAAGGTATTATAAAAGAAAACGTCTTAAGAAAAACTTTGGAGAAACATGAAAATAGATTAGAAGGTTAGGTTTATGCGAACAATATTAATTAAAAAGACTACATATTTATTAACTTAAATCTAGATATTTAAGAAAGATTCTTAAACTTTGAATTATACTTTTTATTTTTGAATCTTACGTAATTTGTTTCAAAAACCGAAAAAACCGAACCGTTGCTAAAACCGAAATAACCGAAACCGAATGGTTTTCAAAACCAAAAACCGAACTTTCGGTTACGATTTCGGTTTTTCCCAAAAACCGAACCGTGCACGCCCCTAATTCACATCCCAATTTGCATTTTTATGTGAGTGGGTTCTGCATATTTAAAAAGTGGTTTAAAGTGGTTGTGAGTGGAGGAGAGAGAAAATGTTACTGTTCATCTGTATATTTGGGGGACAGTGTTCACCCCTATTAATTTTTTAATAGTTTTTTAAAGTGGTTTTGAGTGGAGGAGAGGGAAAAGGTCATGATAAAGGTGTAAAAAGTATTATTTAATTGAAAAAGAGAGAAAATATAGTGATTTTTCGTGTTTTAGGCTTCTTTAGGGCTAGTGTAGGTTGTTTTAGGTTGATTTCCGGCTTCATTAGGATTTATATAATTGTTTCAGACGTGTTCAGACGAATTTTGGCCGGAATTTCGGCAGAACTTGGCCTAGAAAATGGGCCTGAGGGCCTGGAATTGGGGGTTTTGATGCGAAGTGAGAAGGCTGCGCTGGGCCTAGACGCGCACCTGGGTGGGCCTTGATAACAGAGGTTTATGCATTGTTTGTAACGCAGTATCTGTTGAAATCATAGTGATTTGTGAGGTTTTTTTATTTTTATATGTGCTTAGCTTGAAATTGCAAGACAAATCAGGTGCTTGTTGTGAACCGTTCAAAGGGTAATGTAAGAACAGATTTTTTTCTGATTATTTAGGGTTAAGATAATGAGTTTTATAGAATCATGCAAATAAGAGGTTTCTCTATCCTTTTATAAAAATAAAAAGAAAACATAATATAATGGGTTCATACAGTGCTTAAGAATTAGAGTTGATGTAATTTTATAATGTAAAGTCATTCACTAATGTTTTTAAACTCGGGTAGAGGTATAACTGATGGCTGATCTTTTTATCATACCAAATACAGTCTCCTGGTGGTCAGAAACCTTAAACGAATTGTGCAGTCGGTTCGAACAAACAATAGTAAAATTCAATTGGAAGACAGGAAGCATGTGTCAGTCGATAGAGTCGGTCTATATTCCTCCCATAGACGTTATTCCATTATCCCAAACAATGATAGAACGACTCGTCATCCTCAAAACGCTTGGAAAACAATTTCCCAAAATTCACCTCACACTGTGAAATCTTTTCCTTCGATCAATAGGATTTCTCAAGCATTTAGTTTGGCAGCAACCCGCTCGTACGTGGTTATTCCAGGTATATACGCATTTGCATGCGGGAATACGGCATTTGCACAAGCAGATGCTGACTATTTTCAGCCTAGAAATACTCTTTATACGCATGCGGAAAATGGACACGCCTTCTTGATTTCATCAGCCGTTTCAGTATATGAAGGTTTAATATTAATAATCAGAGCTATATATCTATCAATCTTATTCTCCCCGTGTATAGCATCGGCACCATTTGCAGGATATTTCGGTAACTCATCAAGAAAAAGCTGGCTACGTCTTATACGTCGTACGTTAGAAATAGCGGGTCCCGCTTTTATAAAGTGGGGTCAATGGGCTGCAACAAGACCAGATCTTTTTCCTAGAGACCTGTGCACCGAACTTTCTAAACTTCACTCACAAGCCCCCGAACATAGCTTTTCTTACACGCGAAAGACGGTTGAGAAGGCTTTCGGCCGTAAAATTCATGAAATTTTTGATGATTTTGAGGAGGTCCCGGTAGCTTCCGGAAGTATTGCGCAAATTCATCGAGCTGTTTTGAGATATAAATATCGTGGTAAGCAGATTAAGCCGTTAGTAGTTGCGGTAAAAGTTAGACATCCAGGAGTAGGTGAATCGATTAGAAGAGATTTCGAGATTATTAACGTAGTGGCGAAGATTTCACGATTTATACCGACATTGAAATGGTTGAGACTGGATGAAAGTGTACAGCAGTTTGCAGTGTTTATGATGTCGCAAGTGGATCTTGCTCGTGAAGCTGCTAATTTAAGTCGTTTTGCTTACAATTTTAGACGATGGAGAGATGTTTCGTTCCCGAAACCGGTTTATCCGCTCGTACATCCTGCAGTTTTGGTTGAAACGTTTGAACAAGGAGAGAGTGTTGCGTATTATGTTGATGAACTTGAAGGACATGAACGACTCAAGAGTTCTCTTGCTCATATAGGGACTCATGCACTCTTAAAGATGCTTTTGGTAAGAATTATATTTGATTATGACCAAATAATCATAATGAGTAAATACCTTTTTCGTCCCTGAGGTTTGGCCAGTTTTGCGACTTCCGTCAAGGTATGTTTTTTTGCATCTGGATCCAAAAGGTTTTAAATCTTGCCCTTTTCATCTGGCTCATTAACTCCACCCATTTTTCTCCGTTAAATCAAGGGTATTTCTGTCTTTTTTGTTGACTTAAAAACTTTTTAATAAAAAGGCAATTGGTATTTTTCACTTTAACAAAAAAGACAGAGATACCCCTGCATTAACGGAGAAAAATGGATGGAGTTAACGAGCCGGATGAAAATGAAAATATTTCAAACCTTTTGGATCCAGATGCGGAAAAACAAACCTTTGGACGAAAGTCGCAAACTGGCCAAACCTCAGGGACGAAAATGGCATTTTACTATTATTGTTTAAATCTACGATCAATATTTCTCTTGTTCCAGGTTGATAACTTCATCCATGCCGACATGCATCCCGGAAACATCCTAGTACGAAACAAATCGTCTCGTAAACGGATCTTTAAATCGAAGCCACATCTTATATTTCTTGATGTGGGCATGACCGCTGAACTTTCATATAGTGATAGAATTAATTTATTAGAGTTTTTCAAAGCAGTTGCTCATAGAGACGGTGCCACTGCAGCAAAATGCACGTTAAGGCTATCGAAGCAACAAAATTGCCCTAATCCTCAAGCCTTTATTAAGGTAATGTGATTTTAAGTTAATTTGTATGTATTGTTTTAGTTGATAGTGAATATTATCATTTATGTTAATAGGAAGTCAAAGAATCCTTTGATTTTTGGGGTACTCCGGAAGGCGATATAGTTCACCCCGCTGATGCGATGCATCAATTGCTAGAGCAAGTGAGACGTCATCGAGTCAATGTGGATGGAAATGTGTCCACCGTCATGGTCACCACTTTGGTTCTCGAGGTATTTTATTGTTCATTCTGTTTATATGCAATTTTTGATATAAAAAGGGCCTAAAATAAGAAATGGGGTGGAAAATCTTGTAGGTCTAGTGCCCATTTTGCCCAATATGTATATATAAATGGGTTGGGTCAAACCGAAAGTCAGCTAAAAGGGTCCAGTGGGTCCAAATTGTATTTATAATGCATACACATATGGATGTAATCAAACATGAACAGAATCTATGTCCATTTAGTTAAATGAACAAACATGAACAAATGCAGTGTCAGACCCAGGAATTATTTGCTGGGGGTGTGGATGAGGTGTTCAACCATATTTTCAAGGGGTGCGGTCGGGTTTTTTTCCTAAAATATACACTAACTTTTTCTTTCAAGGGGTGCGGTCGGGTTTTTTGCCTAAAATATACACTAATTTTTTTTTTCAAGGGGTGCGGCCACCCACCTTGGCCAAAGGGTAGGTCCGCCCCTGAACAAATGTTTCACTCGTGAACATAATGTGGACTTTTTTGTTAATGTTTGTTAGCCCTAAAAAGCAGAGAAACAGAGACGACTACATAACCGTCTTGTGTATCACATTCAAAGCATTTGGTACAAATGCACAATGTGGTTCTTGCGGTTTTCAACATATTGTTGGTTTTTTAATCTAACGCCCCTCTATATACACACGTGTATGTTTGTGTTCATTAAGTTTCGTTTAAGTTCGTCCGCCAAACTTCAATGTGAAGTTCACAATCTTCACACTGATTGTAAACCGTCATGTACCTTCATAGCTCGAATCTGCACAACACGTTCATAGTGATTTTTTTTTCGAAATCATTATTCACATCATCTTGTCGAGATGGGTGAAATGACGAAATTGGATTGATTTTCTGCAGGGTTGGCAAAGGAAGCTGGATCCGGATTATGATATTATGCATACCCTACAAACTTTGTTACTGAAAGAAGATTGGGCAAAGTCATTAACTTACACGATCGAGAGACTAATGGCTCCATGATCACTTTCGTTTAAACGGACTAGCTATTAATGCACATCTTTGTTTATTACTGTTCTTTCGGTTTAATAGGTGGCAATGGGTTCTTGTGTAACTAGTCAATGCGGGTACGAGTTTTGAGTCATTTTGTTAGCATGTTGCTTGGGTTTGGGTTGATACACAAACACTTGTGACATAATTAGATAGATGTGTGATTCCTCATGTAATTAGTTTTTTTTTTTTTGGCATTATGCTTTAACTTTATAATTCAAATTTGGTATTTTTTATTCGCCTAATTGTACAAACTAAAACCTGCATGCTACTTTGTTTTATTCTGTAACCTCAAGTGCATTTTGTCATGTATTATTTTGGTATTTTAATTTTAACTAGTGGGTTATCGTCTGCGCTCTGCAACGGGTGGATTTTGCATAAAAGAAGCACGTCGTAATGGTAAGTTTGGAATCTAAGAGAAAATGAAGTTAGTAAATTACCTTACGGTGAGAATAAGAGTTAAGGAACACAGTTACAAAAACTCTAATTTAAAACTTAAAAAATGATTATGATCTATTTTGAAACCTTGTAAATTTTTAAAATGCTCTAAAAGGTAATAATGTTTTAAAATATAAAAAGACGTTCAAAAGATAATAGAAAACATTAAAAAAGAATTTTTTTTATACCATAAACAAACTAAAAAATATTACTGTTTAAAAAATTAAAAAGATTTTTTCAAAAGAAATAAAAAACAATAAAAATAATTTAAAAAGAAACATTTTAATAACATAAACAAACTAAAAAATATTATTTTCAAAATATTGTATTGTTTTTTCATAAACGAAAAACAGAAAATCTGAAATTCTATATAATAACAAAGTGAATCCTGAAGAGTAAAAGTTGTTTATTGGTCCATTTTCATTAGTAATATTTTTATACCAAGTTCATTTTCGTTTTTTCATCTCCTTTTTATTATATATGCTTTTTTCCACATATTTTTAGATATCTATTTTTTGTATTAACATTAAACGTTAATTACAACACCGCCACGAAACGCGAGCGAGACACCACCACAAAAACGCGAGGTTAAATACTAGTTTATACTATGATGCAAATCCCATGTGATTATCCTATAGCCTTTTAATGGTTTGAAAATATATACTTTTTTTCTTTTTTAACATTCCTAACTTTAAAGAGTGACCTTCCCCTGATTTGGTAATAGAATTTGAGCTAAATTGAGGATTTTTTTACACTAGACAATTAAATGCAACTAAACTAAAATTAAAATTACAAGTTTAGTTCAAATAAAAAAACACTAACAAAAACTATGTTGTAAAAAATGGTTAGACAATATTAAGAGTTACAGTTACAGTTGGTTGGGGTATTTTCAATGGCGGTTTTTCCAAGAGTTCCCGTTGTCAATGATCAATATCGCAAATGAGCATGCCAAATAAGCAAAGACGTCGTTACCTGCAATAGCAAATCAGATTATCATCGATACATAGAAATCAAGCTGAGAATAATAAAAAACCCGTACGCTTATCTAGATAATAAAACAGACGGTACGAACATATAGGGCTGTAAACGAACCAAACGAACACGAACGAGATCATGTACGTGTTCGTTAAGGAAATGCATTTGTTCGCGAACACATATCGAACAAAAGTTTGTGCTCGTGTTCGTGTTCGTTTGTTAAAGAATTTTAGTTGTTTGCGAACAGTAAGTGAACACTGGTCTGTTAAGGAATTTTAGTTGTTCGTGAACACTGGTCACGAACACAAACGAACATTAAACTTGAAATTTAAAAAAAAAACACCGGTAACTTAAACTTTTGACACAAGTAGTTAAATACAACCATGAAATGATAAATCAATAATTCAAGACATAAGACGTTAATAATTAATAATATAATTGTTAATAATTATTAATTATTAACTAATGTTTAGGGGGGAATTGAAAAGGGAAGGGGAGATAAAAAGGGAGAGAGAAATATTAAAATAACATTAAAAACTTTTAACAAATTAACATAAACAAACGAACATGAAAAAACGTAAACGAACATATTACCGAACGCTCACGAACGCAATTGAATGAACTAGACCTTTGTTCGTGTTTGTTCATTTAGTTAATCGAACGAGATATCTTGTTCGTGTTCGTTCATTAACTAAACGAACGAACATAAACGAACTTCCTGCCAAACGATTCACGAACTGTTCGCTGAACGTTCGATAAGTTGAAAATAAGAAATACCTTGAGCATCTTTTTAATGTTACAAGCTTCATTTGCACATATCACTGACTTCATTTTTTCATCCTGATTCAAAGTCCTCTCCAGATTCGAACTTCCTTTTCAATGAGCCGAAAACACACTTTTTGTGTATCAACAAGGAACAATAACTCACCTACAACGGAAAATTAATTCAGATTTTTATTTAAATGAAGATCAAGAAAAAATTAAAAAATAAAGTAAAGTTGACACGCTGAGAAAGGGAAGTGTTTGGATGTGAGTTTTTCAAATTACTATTCGAAATTAAAGAATCACAATCAGATTAAGATAATCTGGTAATGAGTTACTTAAATCCAAGGGTAGGTAAATTTACAAGATTTGATAATCGGTTTTACAGCGGCTACTCCTTACGTAATGAGTGAAAAGTCAACAGTTATTTTTTTTGAGTAAATTACTTTTTATTCCCTATGTTTTAGTAGTTTTTTTAACCATTTGAATCCAAAATCAAAAAGTTGAACGTCCTGAGTCCCTAACCACTCATTTTATAACGTTTTGAGTCCAATTTTTTAACACTTGTACTTTTGATTTTGGACTCAAAAACGTTATAAAATGAGCGGTTAGGGACTCGAAGCGTTAAAATTTTTGATTCTGGACTAAGGTGGTTAAAACCACTAAAACATAGGGACTCAAAAAGTAATTTACTCATTTTTTTAAAACCAGAATCAGACAGTTGAACAAAAGCTAGGGATAAATAGGTAATTCCATATTTATATCAAGAATCATTACATTAAAGCTACATATCGGATTGTCGATTTTAAAAATTAAGAGTTAATTACATAGTTAGTCCCTGTGGTTTGCACAAACTAACATACTTAGGTACTAATAGTTTAAAATCACATTCTAGGGTATTAACTTTTCATTTTGTAACGTTTGGAGGTATTAACGTTAATTGTTTGTTAAACTATTAGTACCTAAGTATGTTATTTTGTGCAAACCACAGGGACTAACTATGTTAATACTCTAGAAGTTAATACCTCCAAACGTTACAAAATGAAAAGTTAATACCCTAGAAGGTGATTTTAAACTTAGTACTTAAGTATGTTATTTTGTGCAAACCACAAGGACTAACTATGTAATTAACTCAAAAATTAATGTTTTAGGTAATTATAATCTTGGTTTTAAATTGCGTGATGCGCTCTGATGTGTTTGGTCCAAAAATCCGATGCGTGATGCGAGCGCATCACGTATGCCATGCGCTCTTTATAAAAAAATAACAAAAAATTTATACATAACAACTTATAAAAACATACATAAACTAGAACAACTAACGTAATAAGAAGATAAGGGTTGTGCTTTTTGGTTCAAATCAAGCATACTAAGATATTAATTATTGAAAATACTCAACCCACTTCATAAAATTTGGGGAAAAAACATAACAAACAATGATGCGTTCATCGGAGCGCATAATGCAACGAGCGCATTATGCGAAATCGGCGCAATATCCTCGCATCAAGTAATCGCAACGCATCAGCCATTGCGATGCGCTCTCATCAGGCGCATCACGCATTAATATCCTAAAAGAGCTTTTAACATGTTTGCAACTTACATCACATGGCAAGTTTTGATCATATTACTTGTAACTCTTGGTCTCTACTCGGCACCTTTGTCACTGATTCTGGAATTTAAAGCAAGTCAAATACCGAGGGTAATAAAATGGATGAAAATTAAAATATAACCCAAAGACGCTTACTCTGCTTGTAGAACTTTGTCACTTTCTTCAACCCCTTGTGGAACTTTGTTAAATTCTTCAACCGCGGCATTTACACTATGAATAGTCATTTTCTTGATCTGAAAACACCATTAAGAAAATAATTACGCACTCCATAACAATATTAGAAGTTTAAACTGGTGTCGGAATATTTACGTCTAGCATTTTTCCTTTTGCTTTATGATTTACGGGAAGTTGACGAATTTCGTCACTCAACTTGATGCCCACCGATGCACTTTCAGGTGATACCGATTCAAGAACCACGTTGACACATGACTGCACACACAATAATAGTTGCAATTAAACAGAAATAAAAAATTAAAAACACAGTAATTATTATTATATTCATTGTAGTAAAGAAAAACATGCAAAATTGGTACCTTGACTTTCTTTACTTGATAGGGGCATCCAGCTGGAATTATAACAGCTTCACCGATATGTTGCTCGAATGTCCATGGTTCGACACCTGGATATTAATGTCAACAAAAATAAGATGACGGAAATAGAATTTGCACCAATTTAAACAAATATTAGAGTAAAATGCCATTTTCGTCCCTGAGGTTTGGCCAGTTTTGCGACTTTCGTCCAAAGATTTGTTTTTTTTTCGCATCTGGATCTAAAAGGTTTGAAATCTTGACATTTTCATCCTGCTCGTTAACTCCATCCATTTTACTCTGTTAAGTCAGGGGTATTTCCATTTTTTTGTTAACTTAAAAAGGCAATTCGGTCTTTTTTACTTTATGTTAAAAAACCGAATACCCCTGAAAAAGACTGAATTGCTCTTTAAGTTAACAAAAAAGACGGAAATACCCCCGACTTAACGGAGAAAAATGGATGGAGTTAACGAGGCGGATGAAAATGGAAAGATTTCAAACCTTCCGGATCCAGATGCAAAAAAACAAACCTTTGGACAAGAGTCGCAAAACTCGCCGAACCTCAAGGACGAAATGGCATTTTACTCCAAATATTAAGAAAGTAACTTATAAGGAGTGAATGATAATACTTACCGAATTCTTCTTTAAGATGTTTTTTATGGAATGCATCCAAATAAAAGATCTCATCAAGGATCGGATGAACAACCTATGGTACACAATGTTAAATAAAGAGCAACTTTTAGTCTAAGCGATGGGACGTTTAAATGCAGGCTTAAACTTGATTCAAAGTGATACCTTTCTGGGAGAAGAATAAGATGAATTAAGCTCACTGGAATACTTTCTAAGAAACTCAACAAGTTTATCCACATCTTCTCTACGAAAAACATCCCATCGGGCCCCACAAGTGTCAACGACTTTCCCGTCACTACCGCTTGAGCTCCCATACTCATCTTGGCACAAATCTTCATCATCCGAATCACAATTGCTTAAATTATCGGAAAACACACACGGATCAACATCGTTAGGTGTTTGAGTAAGTTCTCCGTTTGTGTTAATATCCACTAATTCCGACTGTTGAGTTACTTCACTACTATACGATGATTTCCCATTTGCCTCAACGGTTTTGTCACTATTTTTATTCTTCTTCAAAGACTCGTTATGATCCAGTGAGCTGTATTTGTTCAACAAGATCTTTACTTTATTCAGCCTTTTCTCGGAAATCGGAAGCTCTGTCGCATGCACAAGAATATTAACCTGAAGCAAGAACAATTGAGAAAGATCAAGAATGAACATTAGAAGACTATTTCAGTGTTTTAATGTGTTTTGATTTTTGAAAGTGATTATGTAGTTCATCGTAAAGTTTATAAAACTAAGAGAAAAGTACACGGATGGTCCCTATGGTTTACCAAATTTCAGATTTGGTCCCTAGCTTTCCAAAAGTACACAGATGGTCCCTGTGGTTTGCACTTTTTAATGCATTTAGTCCCCAACCAACAAATCTAAAGGTTTTAGCATGTCTATGTTAGGGACTGAATGCGTTCCAAGTGCAAACCACAAGGGCCATCCATGTACTTTTAAAAAAAGTTGGGGACCAAATGCATTACAAAGTGCAAACCACAGGGATCATCCATGTACTTTTAGAAAAAGTTGGGGACTAAATGCGTTACAAAGTGCAAACCACAGGGCCATCCGTGTACTTTTAGATAAGCTGGGGACTAAATGCGTTACAAAGTGCAAAGGAAAGGGATTATCTGTGTACTTTTGGAAAGCTAGGGATCAAATCCAAAATTTTGATAAACCACAAGGTTCCATCCGTGTACTTTACTCTAAAATTAAATTTTAAAATCATAATTGTGCAAGAATACATATGAAGGATTTAAATACATACCATATCATATGCATGATAACATAACCTTGTTAAAAAGTCACCCGCAATAAGATCTTCGGGTCTTCCATACGAGATATAAACAAAAGGACCCAAGTCAACATTTTGACTTTCCGATGGCACATTAGCCGCCAAATTTAAAACACCCGTTAACGGATTAGCATAATGTTGAACCGGTAGAGCGTTCATCACAGCAGCATAATGATTCGGAAAATGTTCTTGAAAAATTCCGGAAGATAACCAAACTTTGAATTTCAACTTTTCATTCCACACGTTCGCGTGCGTTTTTCCGCCCATAAAAATCTGCTGCCGACCCGTTTCCACCTCACACCAATCCGAGCAATTTTTCAATTTCACGTCTTTATCGTTTCGTGATTCCACACTTTTATCGAGATATGTGAAGAACATAAAAAGCGGATCCCAACTCAACTCTATATCACTCTTGATCACGTTTCGAATAATCAAAGGTTGACCTTTGACCCAATGTTTCGTAAAATGTTCAAGATTTCTGTCCCCGAGATCTTCCTTGATCGAGAAATACAAACCCTTGTTGTTAATCTCATTTTCACTGTCACTTTTGTCGTTTCCATCACATAACGCGCAGTATGAAGAATCAAAGTCGAAGAAATTTGTAAACTTGGGATTACAAACGATTTCTTTTGAGCTTTTTTCAATATCTTTAGTCCAACTAACAGGAGGATGACAAAATAAACCGAGAGTACCGTCCCCACAACCGCCTAAATTCTTTGGTGGACATTCTATACTACCGTCATCGTTAGTTTTCCAGTTCCATAAAATTGTGCACAAGCTTTTACGTTTATTTGTTGTGTTATGCTTGAGATCTTGAAGACCCCCGTGTAAATGTCCCTCACGAAATTCTCGACAACAAGGTAAACAGAGAATATAAGAGCAATTTCCACAGCTTCGGTGAACATCCACAATGCAAGCTTTGCAAAAACCGCTGCAACATGTAAAAATGTATAATGGTTCCAACCGGAAAACAACCCATTTGACTCTTAGTCAAATACTGAAAATGGGCAAAGAGGGAATTTGGATTGAAATCTATACGATGTAATAAAAGAGAGCATTGAGGGACACTTGTCGGTTATCACAGTTCTAGGTAATCTACTTTTTGGTTTTCCGGCTCTCCCTCCTACTTAATTATGGATAATTATTATTTAGTTATTGATAGTCATTGTATTCATTAACAATTAACAAGTGAATTTAATATAAAATTAATTATGAATTTCAAAGTAAACTTACTTTTTTACTTAAAAACTTATATTTAAGTTTCCAAATATTACTAAACTCAAAATTATGTTCGTTAAAATTTTATAAAAATAATAATAATAATAATAATAATAATAATAATAATAATAACAATAATAATAATAATTGTTTTTATGAGTGATTTCTAAAAAATTTAAATATTTAATGTGGTTGGATGATTTGAATGGTAAAAATATGTCAATTAATAAAAAAAATAGATGATATTAAATAATCAAATTTTAGTTCTTAATTTTTTATATGTATTCATATGTCTATATATTTATAACTGTAAAATATGTTAAAATGTTATTTAAATGAGTAAGTGCACTTAAGTTGAATTAACATTTATCAATTAAATAAAAAAGTTAATACATAGTTGACAAAAGTGTTTTGTAAATTTACTTAACAAAATTTATAAATGTCACGTCAAAGTTCATTTTTTTAAATACATATCTTGACGACTGCAAGTGTTAACAAATGCCATATATTTTATTCAAGCCGTATAATACATGGTGTTATTCAACCCATACAATACGCAAGTTTTAAAAAAAAACATATTTTTTTATTACTAAGTATAATTTATTCACCCGTGTAATACATGGGATTATAACCTAGTTTTATATAAATAAAAAGGTAATTTGAAAGCATACCAGCACTGCTGCTTTGGGGAGCCTATCGCCTCCTGTATATGTAGCTCACTGTGGTCTTTTCCTACAGTTTTCAAATAATAATTAATTTGAATCTTGATTTCGGTCATTGCTTACAAAAAAAAATGAAACGTAAAGAGATCATGTATTGGAAGGAGCAAATAATAATTAAAAATCTACCTTTGATTTTAGCTTCAATATCCATCTCGGCGTCCTTTTCTTGATTTATTTGTTCAAGCAATGGCAGGAGCAAATATATTATGTAAATAAGTTGCTGACTTTTGTCAAACTTCTCTTCACCGCTATAAACAACAAGATCCTAAAAAACAGAAGTAAATGGATTTAATATGTACATTTTCACAACGCTTATGTGGCATAAGCGGGTCACAATGTCACATCCATACCTTAGTTTTGACTTCTTTAGATTTTCCCCTTAAACAAGCTTTACAGCTGCAAGTTCCACTGCAAATAGGGCATTGTTTCTTGACTTCCGCCTTATCGTGAGACCTAATTTCATTCAAATAACCAAATTCATCGAAAGCCCAAATCTTGATATCCTATTTGACGAAAAAAAAGTATGATAATATACACGCGAAACAAACCTCTCACGGATACAATCTTCGCAAAAGAAGTGTTTTTTGCAAGTCAAACATTTGATAAGAATGCGATAGCTACACATCCGACACCAATGGCACTTCTTTGTTGAGGCTTTTACATTCGCTTTTATATTCGGTAAAACCTACATACAATAACCACAAAACCCCTTATAACTACTTTACCAGAATAATTCACAAAACAAAAAGCTAATTGCAAACTAATTTCAATAACAAATATGTCACTTAAAACATCCTACATTGTAGCAATTTCTAAACAACTATAATCATAACAATGTAAAAAACAATTTAGGTTACGAAACACAACCTGCATTGTGGCGATAGGTACCCGATCGATATTCTTCGATCTAAAAAACCTCGTGGGAGCCGAACTGGAAGCCGGAGCTCCAACTTTGACCTTACTAACAACAACAGGTGTAGTCAATGGTAAAGCCTGTGAAATCTCTAATCTCCCATACTTCAACTCCTTAACAATATCTTCTTTCTGAGGCTGCTTCCCTTTCTTCTTCTCAACTTGTCTATTCAAACACCCTCTAATCAAATCCAACTGCAAATCCCCCTTTTTCAAATTCATCTTCTTCAAAGCATCATCAAGATCCTCAGAAATATCCACTGATGACTTCAGTTTCCCCTTCTTTTCGCTTCGTTTCGGCCGCTTTCTCGACCGATTTGAACTGTTCTCACATGGGGTTTTCCCCCTTTTTCTGGGTAAATTAGAAAAACCCAAACTTTCATCAACCCTAATTTCACTTTTCTGATTAGGGTTTTCTTGATTTTCTTGCCTTTCTTGACTTTTTCGGGTTTTTGTTCTCTCAAGCTTTAAACTCTCCGGGACCGGTTCTTTGTTCTGCCGGAGACGACCTTGCCGGAAATGTGCGTCACACATAGTTTTCCCCGGAACCACCGGGCGTTTGCACCGCCACTGCCGGCCGTCGTTGCGTTTGCAGCGCTGCTCATCGGGTAAATCACCGCCGTTTTCTTGCATTTTACACACTCTCCTTTGTGGGTTTGCTTAAAGTTTGAAGCTTTAACAGTTTTATGTCAAGAATTTGGGGATTTAGGGGGAAATTGAAATTAGGGCTTTGGATGAAAATGGGGAAAATTAACGAAGAAAGAGGGGGGTTGTTAGGGTACTACTTGGTATGTGATTTTGATGGCTTTATTGGAATAAATCTTTTTGGTTTTAAGTTGTTTTTGTTGGAAGATCGGTCTTTGAGATGGAAGTAATCGACTTTAAGACCGGACTAAAGAGCTATGTTAATTTTGTTGTTTGAGTGATTTTAGAAACATGTGTGAATTGACTAGAAAGTGTATGTTGATAAGTCTGATTTTGTATTGGAGTTTTTGGTTGAATTAACTTTTACGCTAGTTGGTATGGGGGCTGGCATATGCCTGGCAAAGCCCGGCGCCGGATCCCCACGCCGACCCTCTCGGCTCGGCATCATCCTCACCGGCTTCTACATGCCGGTCTCGACGGGCCTCAATTCAAAACATAAAGCCGTTGTAATGGCTAGTTTACCCCAAAATTTAAATTTTAAAATTAAAAAAAAAACTTTTTCTATAAAAAAACCCCTCTTTCGTCATTTTATTCCCACATTCAACCAAAAACACTCTCTTTTTTATAAACTTACTCTTAAAAAACTATCTTTCCGCCCACAATGCAATCTAATTCTTGGTGGTCCTCGTCTTCGGGGAAGGGGAGATGTTTTAGCAAACGTTGTGCTAAGGGCAGCTCAGATTATTATGGAGGAGGAAGCGGAAGAGGAGGTCCCATCTGAAATACGAATCAGGTAACAACTGATTAACAGAGACCACGAAGGTTTTTCGTTAATAACTTTCGTTTGCATGTACGCTTGCATTTTGCTCCATAACATGATTATTGAAGACGAAGGTCGGGCGATTTGTGAGTATAACGAGAATGCATCTATCGAGTATACAGACCGATTGATCAGGAGCAGCGAGATTTAAACTCGTTCTCGCTAACCAACGAGTTCACGCATGCAAACCTTCAAGCCGATTTGATCGAACATATATGGGGCAACGTAAACATCGGGGAAAGTGATGAAGAAGATAACGAGTAGCCAGTGTATTTTTTTTTAGGTTATGTAATTTTTTTTAACTAGTGTAATGGTTTTTTTAATATTTTAGTTTAACAAAATGCAAAAACAAAAAATTAAAAGTGGGGTAGGCCCATCCTCCACCCCCTTCATTTTGCTAGAAGGGTCATCCCATGAAGGATGGTGATGTGGTGTCCTACATGGCGGCCAATCCTCATGGGGATGACACTCTCCATACCCACTAGCCTTATAACCAAGTTGATGAATATGGATTATGGGATTGGATCTTTTGACTTTTATTTTTGTAAGAAAACTAAGTTAGGCTAAACGGTATGGGAGCCGACATGTGCCCGGCAAGGTCCGGCACCGGTCTCCCACACCAGGGGTGTTCAAGATCGGATTATCCGCTTTTCGGATATCCGAAATTTTTGGATAGTGAATATTGATATCCGAATCCGAAATTTCGGATATCCGAAATTTCGGATTTGGATTCGGATTCGGATATCCAAACGGATATCCAAATTTAAAAAAAACAAAATTCTGTTTCATGCATATTATTAAATCTAAACCCATTGCATTTGATTTTTCATGCATATTATTAAATCTAAACCCACTGCATTTCATTTTCCAAGATTTTAACATAAAAAAAAGATTCTTCAACAACTTAATGTTTCGAACAAGATGGAGACTAGATATTGTTTTTAAAGGAAACATGTTGAATCTTTATTGGCTAAAAAAAGTAAAAACAATATAATGGATATTCATTTTGACTTTTATATTAAAAAAAAAAAACAAATTGCATTTAAAGTTTCAAAGAACACGCTGCATTCGATTTTCCACTTGACCTTGGTTTCTGTGTTTTGAATTGCTAGATTGAATTAGATTTAGGATAAATGATAAATGGGGTGGGAAATGGCAATGGGTGAGTCGTAATGTATATAAATATACTAATAATACACCTATATATATTTTTAAGTTTTCGGATTTGGATAATCCGATTATCCGAAAATTTTGAAAAGTTACATCCGAACCGAATCCGAATTTTTGGATTATCCGATTTTTGGATATCCGAATTTTCGGATATTTAGGATACGGGTTTTCAGATATTTCGGATTCAGATTTGGATTTTTTTGAACACCCTTACCCCACACCGCCCCCCATGCCCTCCCTGGCAAATCCATCCTCCCATTGCTGCTGATGCCGGACCTCACCCCCTCACACACACCTATACACACATTAATATATATAAAGGGGTTCATCCTCCACCCCCTAGGTCCATCCCCCTTAGGCCGATCCTCACACCCGCTTACATGACGGTCTACGTGGCGGCCTATCCCCATGGGGATGACCCTCAGGGTGAAGGGAGTGGGCGGCAAACTCAGTCGGCAAACCGGTTTACCGAGCTGTAACACCGGCGCCGTTGAGTTTTGCCGCTCGGTAAAGTTAGGTGATCGGTATAGGTTTGTCGATTCCGCAAAGGTGGTGGGCTGCTGCTGCTATTCAAAATACAAAAAAAACATTTTTTTAAAACTTGCTATTCAAAATAAATAAAAAAACCTGCTATTTAAAATAAATAAATAAAACATTTTTATTTAAAAGCCAAAGCTACGATTTATTTTTTCTAAAACTGCAAAATGATGGCACGCAGGCTCGTTTTTTTTTTTTGAAGCTGAAAGCAAAGAAAAAGTGTGTCATTTTCAAGTGTTTAACCATTGCCGACACTTTTCAGCATAGTTTAAACTTTTTTGGTTGAATGATATGGCACATTCTGATTGGTTGATTTTAAAGTTTGTCACTTTCAAATGTTTAACCAGTCTCTCACCTTCACCATACCTTTTAGCCTTAGCTTTAACTTGGGTTAAAAAATATAGGTTTAAATTATAAGTTAGCAACTTAAAGGGTATAGTTTAATGAATTGATTAGTTTCCTCTACAGTGGACATTGTATGTGTTAGAATAAATAAAATTTTAGAACGTAGTATTGAAGTTTTGAAAATTAGCATGTGCCTACTGTTGGTTCAAATTCATCCATGTGAAGAAGATGTACACTTCAAAAGCTTCCATTTTCAATCATCCAAAGCAAATCAAGAGCAATGCAAATATATTTCACATAAAGAAATAATACTAACAAATTTCCTAACGTGTTTGCTTCCAGACCTGAAATCTCTATTCAAAAATGTATCTTTAAAAGTTTTCACTAAAATAAAATGATAATATCATGCAATAAGCAATCTTGACTCACTCTGTAACGTTAGATGATAAGGTCATGACACACATGGTAAGATAATCATTGGTGGGTCTAAGCAACGATATAAGCACAGCCATCCAACCTTGATTACCATATTTTGCAGTAAAGACAAATGCAGGAATGAACAATATACACCACACAATATACATTGTTATGAAAACTATTGGAAATTTGTGAAAAATAGCATTTTTCACAAATATAGGAAATGGATATTTCCTAATTTTGGACTACTAATAAATATTATAAACTGAGGTTAATATATATTTCTTTGTGGCTTTGTGTTCTAAGTTGGAAAAGCTTCGCAACGAACTAAACCGCGTCCAAAACAGAGCTAAGATGAATGAGATATCGATGCTCAAGTTTGGTGTTTGAAACATTAAATGCTGAAATAAATGGGAAAGTAGCACATTGTCCCACGTAGGAGGAGAGATGAAACTTAAATGCGTATTTAAGTTGGAACACTTCTTCCTCATTGTTTCATGGAAGCACACACTGAGTGTACTCGCGAAGGGTCACCCTAACTCGCACTTGCACACACACGTAGGCGATGGGCGCAATGTGACGCTTTGATGGCGCACTTTGCACTTCTTAACGCTGCGAGCCGCCTTTGTATTTTTGACCGCGCACGCGTGGTGAAACACATGGGCTGCAAGGACCAGGTGACAGGTTGACCTTGGAGGGTGACGTGGTACGCGCGAGCGCACCCGAGTGACACGTGGTACGTTTGCGCGTGCGTGCGCCAGTCACGCGTGAACCCATACTAGCCACGAGGTGTGTACTCGCGCACAACAATGAGCCAAAAGGGCGCGCACGCACCAATGTAGTCTGCGCGCGCGCAGAAGCTTTTAGACGTTACTGACTGAGCAGTTTCAGTTCAGCATTCGTAACTGATGAGTCAACGGTTTTGACTGAGAATTAAAGGACGAATTAAATTGCATTAAAGACGTTTAATGAAATTTAATTCTCTCCTTTAATTCGTTTTTGGCGGTTACAACTCGGATGCTGTATAAATACAGCATCACCTCTTCAGCAAAGACACACCGGCAGCAACTTATGAAACTTCCCCCTATTCACTTCTGATCTTATTTCTTCTTGCTTCAAGGTATTCTTCGGGTCTTTGAGCCAGCTCCGGCAGTACACACTGCTCCGGCTGTTGTACCCTGGGAAACAAAACGAGTGCTCCTGGGAGACTCGAAATTTGTTTTAAGGGAAGCGTGTTGAACACGTGCCTCAACTATTTTATTTTCTTGTTTCATCTTCTTTCTTGTATTTTTTATTTCAGTTGTAATTCATACTGTAATTTACTGCTTTCCTTATTTTCTGTATTGTAATTCTTTAATAAAATTGTTTTATTTTATTTATTTACGCGAACGGTTCCTAAAAAACAACCTACACCTATAAGGAAAACCACCATTAATTCATATTATGTTTTGGATGTATCAAAAGTTATATGTTAGTAAAGGAGTTAAAAGGTATAGAGAAGTGACTTATACACGCTTTGAATATCTAAACTTAGGAGAATGTAATGAATATGAAACTGTGTTTGCATGCTCAATCTTCTTATTTTCATATACTGCTTATGTTTAGATAAATAAAGACATAGCTAAACACTAGTACCTACTACTATATTAACTCACTATAAAAATATTGTTTTATGTTTGATAATTTTTATAGTGTTTTTGATGCTTGATATTGTTATTCTTTGAAAATAAAGTTTTGTTGCTCAATCACTCGGAAAGTTTTAACGTTGATGTAAACCTGGAAAAATGCAAATCAATTATGTGGTAACATAATTCAACATCATTTTTATCGAATCTTGAAGTTTCATTTTACTCATGATATTTCAAATGGTTCAGTTTGAATGTATGTTGTTGCAAGATTTGATACGACACCTTTAAACCTTCCCTGTTGGTATCTTAGCAAAAAGCGCTTGCATAGAGATTGCTAGACATAACACTATAGAAAGTTATAGTAGGATTGCGTACACATGTCGAATGTGCTAAATAAAAAAACTACTTGAAAGAGAAGTGAGAACCCTTCATGAGGGAAAGAAGAAGGGAAATGAATCATACACGTTAATATATAAAGAGGTTTTGTTAGGGTCATTTTATGGCTCGGTATACTGACATAATTCGGTATCCTGACATAATTCGGTATCCTGAGTTATGGTGTTACTGACCTTTGCATTGTCCCCGTATTTTATTTTAATTCACATGTCTAAAGATGTAACGTCTCTTTGAACAAGTTTTCCTGATAAATCGTATAAGAGGTTGTTGGGAACATGTTACAAACATGGAGAAGACCCACAATGGTCATATTGAAGACTTACCAAGCCTTCTAATAATCGCGTATATTTCGGAAAGATAGTTAGGATAGTTTTAGTATAAATATAGCAGTTAGATCGACTTCGAACACACAACACACTTGCATTCTTAACTGTAAAACTTAGCTTACAAGCTGCTCCTCATCATTGTACTGATTTTTACCATTTTAATAGAATCGGAGCTAGGCAATTTCAGCAACCATATATCAAAGGCTTTTTCTCGTAACGAATCCTATGTCTTTCTTGATTATTTACTATTTTTCATCATTGTTCAACAAGCTTTATTCCATATCATTAGTTTTTCATTCACATATCAGTTACTACAAACCAGTATCCCAAAGTCATTCTCAGGGATCCCGAGACTGCAACTCATAATTCCGAAAAGCACACTACCTCACTAAAAAATTTGGTTACTAAATTTATTTTGTTAATTTTTGACCAAAAAAGGGTTGATGATTAAACAATTGTGCATACAGGATTTTTTTTTGTAAACCAATTTTGGATTTATCAAATGTGGCTTTCGTGATTAGCTTCAAGGCAGAGCTCAAGTACCTTATGTTGCCACACCCGCAAAAAAAAAACTACAATATCAACTGCAAAAAGGTATGAAACAAGAAAAAAAGATTTTAGATTATGATTAAAAAAAATTCAAGAGACCTTTGCTAAATCTTCTACCATTCCACCTTGAATATGAGTCTGGTTACACCAAAACATGCAACAAAAACACATAACTCGATGTAAATCTCAAGCCCACTTTTTCGTGATGTGATCCTCCAATAAGCATCATCACTTTAACAAAGCCACTTTATAGTATAAGTTGCTTTAGCCACATAAGAACACCTAAATAATTTCATTATCCTTATTTAGTCATGCACCGGAAGTTGCTTCAGAATCACAAAGTTGCAAGTAAGTTGGTGGAATTTGATCTACACTATTAGGTATGTTATTCAGTAAAAAACCGAGTGTCTGTATCATATTAGGTCATTTGTACAAAATTTCATCTTCATATCAAATTTGGTCATCCGTTCCAAATTTGATATTCCGTACAAATTTGATCATACGTACCAAATTCGGTCATCCGTGCCAAATTTAGTCTTTAGTAGCAACTCTAGTCATCCGTATTATATTTGATCATCAAAATCAATTTTATTGTGTTGCAGAAGTTATCGGTAAGTATTATACACCCTCATGAAACGTTGTATTGGTTCATGGTGACATATACAAGGAATTCACAACTTCGCTTTCTCTATGTTTCATATCGTTATTAATTGGCACTTTTTGCCTTATCTGATTAGAGATTTCATACCTGCAGATTTCCTTAATCTAAAAGTGGTTACTCGAATTAAAAGGCTATATATGTGGTCATTACGAAATCAAGAAACCTATGGTTCAAAACAGTAGATATCATTTAAAGAAAGATTGAAGTAGTAATTACCCATAAAAAATAAATCATTGTCATTCAAACGTACCATACAAGTACAAGTGTCTGACGCATATGGCTCCAATCCCTAACGTTTCGTCTAATACAGTCGATGTTGATCAATTAGGGTTGTTTTGTGTGTATATGGTGAGTATATGTGAATGTATGTGTCAAGTGTATATGTATGTGTGCGTTAGTGCATGTATGTGTCTATGTAGATGTATGTATTCATGTCTATATGTGTATATGTATTTGTAAATATATATATGTACATGTATGCATGTTTCTGTATGTACATGTGTGCATTAAATATATATATATATATATATATATATATATATATGCAGGGAAATGATATATAGAAAACCCTTAGTGAATTTAAACTAACATGGTCTGATGAATGTGATGTGCTTGAAAATTTCAAACCCATGGACTTCACATCACCTGTCGGTAAGCACCAAAGGTAAAAATTATTCCTATCACTCACTCTCAAAGAAATGGTCAAACATTTGTTAACAATGAGGGAGAAGAAAGTAGTAAGAAAGATAAGGTTGCAAATTTGTTTCGTAAGTTATGTGACATGACTCATATGACTAAAAATTATTTTAGATTAAAAGCATATGATATCAATAAAGGAAAAAGTTTTGTGAATCAAAGCATGAATGTTCAATTTATGGGAAAGAAAACCACCTAACTCAACAAAGTTTTTACTTAAGACCTTATGACTTTACCAAAAGTAAATCAAAAGGTAAAACATTTGTCAAAAAGGAAATTAGTCCTATCAAAATGGGAATCACAACCAGCTTCTAAGAAATTTGAGTCTGTTTAAACACCTGTCACAAGGGCATTGAACCAAAACTCTGTCTATAGGCAGGTTTAAGTCACTGATGTCCCACCATCAAACAAGTACCCAAGAGGCTATAGGCAACCACCTTGCAACAGAGCGTCATACATGTATGCAGAAAAGATGCAGATGCTTCAAAAGCCAAGGATAAACAAACATCCTCATGGGTACATTTAACTCACTGGAAATAGTCAAACTACTGTTAATCCAAGTGTTAAAGCACTTGCAGAAAGTAAAAAAGGCTTTGGATTCAATTCCAAACTGACTCCATACTGGTTTTGTAGGGTGCATCTGTTTGCAAGTAAAGCTGCAGACAGCGGATGCCCCTAGCACAAGTCAACAAACAAAACCAAAAATAAAATTTCTTTTCAAAAATTTCCAAATTAAAAGCATTAACATGTTTTTTTTTTCAAAAATTACAAAATTTTTTTTTCAACTATTAACATTAAAATGTTGTTCAAAACATTAAAACCAAAACTCTGTTTCAAAATAAAACATATGTTTTTGTGGTTTAAAACTCTGCTTGACTAAAGTTAACCACTGTTTTCTCATTCAGTATTTTGACTAAAAGGTCACAGATCTAGTGTTTGACCAGAGTCAATCTTTATAACCTCTGTTTAATTAAAACAGAGGTTTCAAAACTTAATACAGATGTTTCATTACTTCACAAAAGGGTTCTCTTAGTGAGGCCGACCTTTGGTAAACAGACCTTTGAAAACAGAGGTTCATTTCGAAGAAACAGAGGTGCCACGTCACTCAAAAGTAACCATTGGCCACGTCATTGTCACTGTTCCATAAACCCTATAAAAACCCTCGCCAAATAGAGCTTCCATTTACCATTGTAAAAATCTCAAAATCTAAGCATTTCACAAAGAGAAAACTCAGAAATCACAATTCTATAATCACCAATGGAGGTCGTACCCAAATCATCTCAAAATTACCTTCCACATCTTCTCAAATATGACAAGAACACCAAATTCCATCGCATCATCAATATTTTTCAAGTGTCAAAATATAAAAATATTTTGACAGCTGATACACCTATCCATGAAGAAACGTTGAAAAAGTTTTAGGCAAATGCAGATTTTTTTGCTAAGAAACAAAAAGCCATTCACAATCATCTCAAAGGTTGATGGTGTTGACATTCAGATCACACCAAAATCACTACCCACCACCTTCAACCTAAACAACTTGGCAGGTATGGAAACTTTCTCCAAAAATGATCTTCAACATGAGTTCATAGAAAGGGAATATGATGCTCAACTGATGGGAGCTACACTTTATAAAGTACACTTCCCACTAGATATGAAATTCTACTCTTAGTGTGTTTATTTAAAAAAAACCACCTCTTTTAACGAAATTCCCTTAAAAACTCAATATTTGGGATATGTTATTCTTAAGAATACAGTTTATAATCTATCCCTAACACTGTTTTAAGACATGGTGGGTAATATCAAACCAACAAAGAAGGGAACTGCCAAGGTGTTTCTTTTAACCCAAGACTACTAAGTTTTTACCTTCAAAAGGTGTTAACACAATAAATTTTTGAACAGGGTCAAGACCTGCACATGAAACATTTAGGGTATGTTTGGCATGGAGCTTTTAGAAGCTTTTAGGAGCTTCAAGCTTTAAGCTTTTAAGAAAAAGCTCCAACTTAATAAAAAGCCTTGTTTGGTTGAAGGAGCTAGAAGCTTTTAGATTAGGAGCTTGAAGCTTTTGGTTAAACGCTCCTACTAGTAGCGTTTAGAAGGAGCTACAAGCTTTTAGGAAAAAATGACTATTTTAACCTTTAAAAATAATGAACTTTCTAATGTACCAACTTTTTAATGTTCATTTTGGTCATTTTATACATTTTATTAAAAGCTCCAGCCACTCTGCCAAACACCTAAATATATCTAAAAAGCTACAACTACAGTTATCAGCTTCCAGCCTCCAGCCACTAGCTTCTAGCCTCCAGCCACCAGCTTCCAGCTACCAACAACAGATACTTTTTCCAAACATACCCTTACAAGAACGATGACCAACAAAGGTCAAGAAAATGTTTTACCCCTCTGTTGCAGAGCCCACTGCTCCTGATGTCCACAATGGCCAACCCTCTATTGTGGAACCCACACCAGAAATTCCAACACAAACCACCACAATCTGAAAAGCCAAATAAGCCAAAAAGAAGGTAACTCTGGTGGTTGAGATGCCACAGGAGCCTGCTGCAACACAAGAGCAGCAGCATTTATTGTTACCTCCTCACAACAGATGCAAACATCTCCACCAATCCAAACTCCTCAAATATCCTCACAAAAGGATAATGTTGTAAGTAAAAATGAACCAAATCAAGAGATAGATAATTCACTTGAACATCTATACTCAATCCCTTCTCATGTGGCTGCTTCTCTTTCCATTCCACCACCCATAAATACAATTTCCTCCATATTTTCCACCATAAAACCATTGCTTGATGCAATTGACCAAAGTGAATAGGATATACCCAGATCCTCCCAACATCACTGGGAGCATGCAACAACAAGTGATTGGGCCAAGTGATGTCATTGCTAGCCCACAAGCAGAGGAGGGTACACCTCTTGTGTCACAAGTGGCACTTGAAGGTTTTCCAAATGAGACAGCCACTACACCTGTTGAGACAACAGTCTCATTTTTGGACAATGGTTACATAACTAAGACCTTCTTGAAGGCAATAATTGTTAAGTCTACAATACTACACTTTATAACATTTGGAAGTTCCCAAAACCAAGAACAAGGGGCACTTGGTTCGAAACCAAGTACAACCACCTCAGTGGGGAACTATGATGATCCTATTAACTTAGGTGATGGGTTAAGATACCAAGAATTGGTGGAGAAGTATCCAAGATAGAGTCTTTTGTTGATGAAATAAAAGAAATGATGAATACCTTGGTGCAAAACTCAAGACTCCACTAACCAATGCAAAATTAGAAAAAGAAATGTGGGTGCATGCATAAATGTACCTTCAAATTCAAAAGCAATCTGCATATGCCACCCACAACATGCAGATGAAGCTGATAAGAAACATGGTGGATGCTAGGTACTATGATACCCAAGCAAAGATTGGGGCTATAAAAGATCATCTTCTCCAAGCCACTGGCACTGCTCCAACTCTCCCCAAATACACAGAAGATAAGGCCAAAAGGGGGAGAATAATAGATCGAGGAAGCTTCCTCCTCATTTCAAAAAGGCTCAAAAGAAACCTGACACCTTTACAGCCAAAAAGGCCAAACAAGATGCAGTGGAAAAAGAAAAGAGGTGAGACACAAGGGAAGCCAAAAATGCAATAGCAGTTCATGAAATTCTGGAAAGAAAAAGGATTGATCAAAATTTGGGCCCTTCAATAACCTCAACAAATGCTATTCCTACAAGACAGGCCAAGCCTACTCAAACATCAGGTTCAGGAACCAGTGTTCCATCCAACCAAACCACTGCCATCACTTAAACCACTATTACCACCCAAACCATTTCTCTCACCATCCAAGCATCTGTTGCCACCATAAAAGTGAAAACATATGTTACATCTACTACAACAGCACCTACCACAAACCAAAACAGACCCTGCAAATTTTCCAAAGTACCCATATAGGGGTACTCAAAAGAAAACTACCCACTCACAACCTCTCTCCACCAAAAAAAACACCCACACCATATACCTGAGGAAGGAGAACAAAATTTATTATTCAGGAAGATGATGAAGAAACTCCCCAAGCCTCACCCATCTCATCACTTCCACCATCAACCACCAAAGTCATAACCACCTTCTCACATCCCCTAGAACTAGAAACTGTGTCATAAGAGATACAGTCTTTCTATTCCACAAATGACCCAAGCCAACTCTCTTTTCCATCTGATCTTCCAAAGCCTACAATGTTAAAGAATATTTGGAGCTACAGCTTAAACAGGCAGAACTGATTGCATCAGAAAGAAGTAAAAGGAAATAAGACAAAGAGGCTCATCCAATCATCTCTGAAGAGTTCACTAAACTGAACTGTAGTGCTTCGTATTTTCATACTTTCTATTTTTAGCAAGCTTGTATTCATATTTCATTTCAATCCTTAATCATTATGGAAATGTAATTTTAATTATACTTGCTCATTCATGGTTACACGATACATAATCAATCACAAGTACGTGTTTTGTATGCATACCGAGCCATACTTTATGTTTATGTTATTCAAAAATTATTTGTACTCATTCATACCTTACACAAACTTATACATGCCTTAAAATGCCCTAGAATGCATAACATACTAAAGTTATTGCATAAACTCAAGTGAAACAAGTAAAGGGCTAAAAAGTAAATTTTGATTTTCTGAGGGGCCTTACGGATTGTAACCACCCACCCCTTATGGTCTGTAAGGGTGTCTGGCGGGCAGAAATGTGGATAGCTCGCAAATTATGACTGTTTTCCCACCATTTTCCACCTTCTTTCACCCCCAATCACCTTCTAACCTCATAAAAACGCAAACCCTAATCCCCCACTATAAAACCAAGCCTCCTCTAACGTATTTTCACTTTCCACAACTCAATATCACTCTCAAACACTCCAAAATCTTCAAGAAATTCCAACATTTGGCAGATTACTACAAGCTCAATTTTTTTTAGTTTTAACTTGGTTCTTCAACCTTTTATTCTCATTTCTTGCTTTCTAACTTCTTGGTTTACCTCTAGGAATGTTACCCAATGTTTACCAAGGTAAACAAGAGTGGTACATCACCATTGTTGAGGTCCAAAGAAGGATTAAAATTATGTTTTTATAAAACTTTCAACATTTACAACTTGTTATTATCTTTCTTGGAAGAACTTATACCAGACCTTGTCCCCAACTAATCTACATGTTGAAGGGCTTAAGTTAAGGTGTTTTTCCAGAAAGTATGAGGTTCAAACACCTCTTTTCTTTTTTGCATAAAGATCCTAAGTAAACTCAAATATGAGAGAAACCAAACCAAGTCTCCAACCTTCAATGTTGAAAGACTTGAGTTATGGTAAGGGTGTGAGCATTGGAATATCACTTCCACAACTTGGATTCCACCTACCTCACTAGATTGCTTAGTTAATTAGCATACTTTCACACCATCTAAGTCACCAAATAACTTTCAAGTGAACAAACTACACCTAGTCTTCAAACACTATCCATGTATGAAATGCATTCGTCTAGTTTAATTCACTTGGTTGTCTTGGTGAACTAGAGGATTTAATTTTTGTTCTTATTATTCATTCCTATGTAGTTAATGCGGTAAAATATCGTATATCGGTCAAGGACCGATATTTGAGATATAGGTTATCTCGGTGAGATATCGGTGGGAGAACAGTAATTTTAATGTAATGCATAATTTATATATATATATATACATATATGTATACATAACAATGAAACACTAATAATTTAGTGATATATTGGTGATATATCGTTTATATTGGTCAAATATCGGTGAAATATCGGTCAAATATCGGTGATATATCGGTCAAATATCGACGATAATATCGGTACCGATATTCCGACCGATATTTGACACCGATATAACCGATGTATCACCGAGATTAACTGCATAGATTCATTCATGACCATCTAAATCATCCTTGAGATGATTTGTGTTTTGGTGAATCCATAAGGTTAAGGAATTTTAATCCTACCTTTACATGACCATACTTGACTAACCTAACATTGGACTACTCATACAAACCGAACCATGATATCAACCAAATCATTATTGGATGTTATGAGTTAAGGTAGATATCATCTATGTTTTTTATTCCTAAAATTGGATTCTAATAGGTGACTTGGTACCCACGAAAACACACAAAAACATAGTGTCCAAATTGAGTGTCTAGACAAGATGTAATTTTCTTGTATATATACTTTCTATTAACTTAAATCCCCATCGTCAATTCCACAAACTCACACACCTTCATTTTCCTATTGTAGGGTAACTTTGGTCTCCTAATCTTTAAGTCTCATCAACTCACGTTTATGGAAGCTTTGCAAATCGTGAGTATACTAACCGATGTCGAAGGGTCAGTAAAAAGTACGAGTAAAAACTCAAACCCAGCTACCTTATTAGATAGGGTAAGTCGGGTGTCGAACCACGAGGAGTATTGTGGAAATTGTTGATTAAGAACTAAATTAACTATGAATTGTAAACAATTGGAGAAAAGGTGATTCCTCCAGTATTCAGGTTTTTGATAGATTCACTAATTCAATTCAGTTTAAGAAATCACATAGACATGACTTGTATAATTCGATTAGCTATCATGAACATATCAGTTTTATACTAGCAAACCCTACTCGTTCTAATATATCCTAATTGCTAAAAATCTCAGGAATTGAAAGATACACGAAAGGATTTTGCATAAAACTCAACCACTTACAATCAGTTTAACGAATCAAATAGCAAAAAGCATCAAATGCTTAGATTGCTAATCCCAAACATAAAGACAAAGTGAATTAGTTCATCTACTTACAAAACCCTTAGCCCTGGAGGAAACCACAAAGAAATTAGCCACTCATGGTGATGATTTGATCTTCAGATTCGATGTTGGAAGGCATGATTGATGACTGAGGAATGATTGGAAGGTGTGGAATGGTGTAAAAACTTGCTCAAAGTCACTTTTTTCGTACCTGGCCTTGCCTCCTGTGAGTTGGATGAAAGATATCCCCTAAACCCTAATTTTATGGGTTTTATTCGAATTTGCGTAAGTAGCGACCCGTAGGCTACTGATCGGCCATAGCCTACTGCTGACAAATTCCTGCAAAAAGTGTTATCTTCATGACTTCTTTGTTTTAGCTCTGCTTTATTCGTCGTTCTCGCTCACGTCTTCGTAATGCATCCCTCTATCATTCCATATCTTAATATCTTCAATTACACTCCATTTGTTTTCCCAAAACACGTCCAATCTTTGTGTTCAACCTACAAAACACAAATTCTCGTAGTTATTCAATTTCACACATTTAAACATATAAAAACTCATAAGGTTAATCACTTAAACATGTTAAACACCATTCCAAACCCATTCCATCATATACTTAACCCATTTTACGTTTTAAATACACTTTAGGTTGAAACATGTATTACTATTAAAATAATAATCACACATACAATCATGCTTAAACAAACAATCGATCCATCAACATGTTACTTGTTATGCTATTTGTTATACATGCTAGGACACCTTATATGCAAGCTGTCTATCATTAACTTGAATAAGCCTACCTTAACATGTACAACGATAGGAGTAGCACACCACCCTGTTTGTTGGGTCATTGTTAAGTATTCAATCTTTACGATCTTATCGTTGATGATAAGATTACGCTAGTGGACACTTTGGTTTGATTTACAGTTCACGAAAGCTAGTATGATTCATATAACTTTGTATATAATTGCCATGTGGATTTTAGACATTTTTCTATACTTATGTTATGTAAACAAACTTGTATGCTCACCGACCATTTTGTGTTGACATATACTATAATACATGTTGCAGGAAATTGATGACGATACGACAAGAAATTTATTTAAGGTGGACTAGAAATCACACGAAACTTTATGTATGCATTTTGTACTTGTTATGTTTCAATTTGCAATGTGTTCTACTTTCATTTTCAAGACAATGTAACCTTTAGCAATGGAATGAAAATTGTTATTTAAATTATTATCATCTTTAGTTCGTTATGATGTTTTGAGCAATCTTATTCGTCTCACTCTAATGTTTCCGTCATCGGTTGGGGTGTGACAAATTGGTATCAGAGCCATACTATAGTGAATTAGGAAAAATTGTCATGATTTGACCAAGTCTATGGTTAAGAAATCCCTACTTGACCATTCTTGTTATCATGCTTAAAAATTCTTGAATTCTTCCAATTTTGCTTCTTACCCTATCATTTTGTCTCAAAATACATGCCTCCCCTAAGGCAAAATTATGCTACAATACGAAGACATGAAGACACATTTATCAAACAAACGAAACGACCTCACCAAAATAGGCGTGAAACCCTTAATTTGGTGACAACTTTCAATCCGTGTTTACATTTTTACAGAATTTACCATTAAGTTAGGAGTGATTTCCTTACCTTAATGATAATATCAACCTCAAACTCTTGTGGACCCTTACCAATGAGTCGGAAATTATTTCCTTAACTCGATGGGCAAGACCAACCACGTTTAGGGAACGACACTATAAAGTTATGTTGGGATCGAACCCTAACAAAGGAACAGATGATATCAAAGCCAAATACACTATCCGAGCTTTGGTTCAACTATCAGAGGTTACAACCTCTGATCTACCTTTACACTGCTTTCCTTAAACATCTGCTCCTATCATCTGATCGTTCAAGAAGCAAAGGTCTGACAGAAGAATCAAGATCAGAGGATAGAGATCAGAGCTTAGCATAGTTTTACTTTATTTCAATGTAACAGTGCTATGCATTGATAGTATTGTTAGATCAGTGTTTTAGTTAGTTACATTTTGTTAGCAGTCACTATTAACCATGACGTCACAAAAGATACTCAGTGGTTAGATAGTTAGTATAAATAGGTGATCATTGTAACTGTTAACTTGTCTTCCTGAAAAAGATCATTTCACACTTTATGTTCTTCATTTCTTACTATCAAACGATTGTAATTGGCTAAGGGGAATTTGTGAATCACACGCAAAGTTTACCAACTTGAAAGCATGATGGTGATGAAAACAAACGACCAATTGCTTGTAGTAAAAGTTTTCCATTAATTCCGCTGCATATCTTTCTAATTCAATCCATTTTCCATTCTTCGAAACAAAAACTACAAGTAATTCAAACTTAGATCCTGGCAATTGGTATCAGAGCTCGGTCAATCGATTTTGATTTAACAGTCAAATTGATTTCAATAGATCAGCTCTTTGTGCTAATTCGTTTGATAGTTTTACTTGACTACAGAGTTTTATTGCTATAAAAGTTTTTAAAACACAAATTTGTTGTAAACAAGAGAAATGGCACAAAACACACCGGAATCCAATATTGGATCCATGTTCAAACCACCTATGTTGAAACGAAATGAATATTTTATTTGGCAACGTAGGATGGGTCATATTCTCGCCCAACAGAACACCGGATGTTGGAGATCCGTTGTATTTGGACCGCATGTCCCCATGGTTCCAAGTACAGAGGATCCCCACACTCAGGTCCCTAAAAAACTGGAAAATTACTCTGAGCAAGATTTCCTCAAAATCGAATTGGATGCTAAGGCCTTCAGCATCGTTGCTTCGGCTTTACCCAATGAGATTTATGCGGGATTACTTCATTGTAATAGTGCTAAAGAGTTATGGGCTGCTCTTAAAGAGCAATTCGGTGGTATTGAAGAAGTGATCGAGAATAATAGAGAGGTTTTAAATCAACAGTATGAAAGATTTTGCCACGTTAAGGGTGAGTCATTAACACAACAGTTCGAACGATATAGCTGTCTCATCAGTGAGCTCAAAGTGGTAAATGTGGAATTTCCAAATTCGACTGTCAATAGTCGTTTCTTGAGATCTTTACCTGAGAAATGGGAGACTGTAGCTTATGTCACCAGAACAACTGTTGGTTACAAGGAAATGACCTTGACACAACTTCATGGACGACGCCTCACTTATGAGAGAGAGTTGAACCAGAAAAAGAAGTTGCAAGAGTCAGGGAAAATGACTGATGACTATACTTTGGGAAACACTGCTTTATATAGTCATGAGGAGGGGTCTAGCTGTGGAAAGGATTAGAGTTATGATTATTATATTGACATAACATCTGGAAACAACTTCAACTCTGATCCTAGTACACCCAAATTTACCTTTGCTGCAAGTAGTGAAAGCCAGACCTCTGACAATTTATCCTTTGAAATGAATGACTTACAACATTTTGAACCCACTGACCTTGAAGAGATGGACATTTTGCATCAGCTGGCACTCTTGAGTGTTGGAGCAAGCAAATTCTACAAAAGAACTGGTAGAAGATTTCCAGGACTGCATGAGGGGTTGAAAGTAGGGTTGGATAAGTCTAAAATTAAATGCTACAATTGTAACAAGATAGGTCACTTTGCCAGAGAATGCAGATCACAATCTGCAGGACCAATTGTAACACATCCTGGCAACAGACCTCAAAGCACTGTCCACTATTCCCAATATACTCTTGCACCTCAAATGCAAAACACTGCACATTTTGCACATCCTGCTGCTACAGTTCCTGTCCATTATGTCCAAACACCTGCACCACATATTCAATATGTCCAAGCACCACCTCAAGTACATGTGCAACCAATGCCACAAGTTACTCAACCTACTCAAACCACTGCTAACCAGCAGAGGTTAATCAACAAAGCTTCTTCACACAAGGTTTTGTTGATTGGAGTAGTTTGCCTGAGGATTTAACTGATAAAAACTTTGCTCTTATAGCCAAAAATGATTTTGAAAATGAAAATTTATGTTTAATGGCTTTGGAGACCATTGTTAAGGATGATGAATCTATGGAGCAGGAGTTAAAGTTTGATGTGTTTGATTGTTGTGAAGCAGTGGTTACACCAGAAGTTACACCAGTGGTTGAAGTAAATGTTGTTGATGTTGAAAAAGACCCTCTATCTGACCCATGGGATAAGCAGGTATGTGAGGAAGAAGAGTGTTATTGTGCTCTTATGGCTGCTTCGAAGGTATCACCTCAGATCCTTAAAGATCTATGTTCTGACAAATGCGTCATTGCTTTTGCAAACATAAAGCAGGTGAATGAAAACCTGAGAAACAAAATTTTAGAAGATGAACTTAATTTTGAAAAACTTGTTAAAGAGTTAAAAACAAAGTTAAGTGAAAAAGATTCTAAAATGAGCAGCCTAAGGCATGAATCAAGCATAACCAAAGACCAGCTCCAAACCATGATAGAAAAATATCAGGTTTGCAAAAAGGAGCTTGAAACTACCCAGATCACTTGTGAAAAATGGGTAAAGTCTTGTAAAGGTTATGAGCTTATGCTTGATGCTCAAATCAAGAGCAACATAAAGTTTGGAATAGGCTTTAGAGATTATGACCAGACTTGTGAAAATGCTGCAAAAATTGATTCTAAGCTGGTTGAAATAGTCCTAACAAACTTGGCTGGTGAAGAAATTAAAATCACAGATAAAAATGGAAACAAAATCATTCTTGAAAAACCAGAGGTTTTAGCAAAATATAAAGAAATTAAAAAATATCAGTTTAAACCAACCTGGTCAGTTGAATGTGATATTTTGGAAAACTTCAAGCCATTGGACTTTTCAACCACTGATGGTATAAAAGCACCAAAAGCACTGGTGATCCCTATCAAAGACTTTCCAGCAGAGGTTACAACCACTGCTTTTAAAAAGTCTGATAGGAAAAGGAAAGAAAAGGTTAAATACTTGTTTTGTGAATTTTGTGAAAAGAGAAATCATGTGGCTGCAGATTGTTTTCTTTTAAAAGCCTATGACATAAACAAAACTTGTGTTATACCCAAATCTCCTAGATGCACCATCTGCAACAAAACAAATCACATGACCAAATAGTGTACCTATCTCAAAACCTATTATCAAAAGGTAAAAGAGATTAGAGCAAAAGCTCTTGAAAGAGAAAATGAAAGTTTTTCTGAAAACAAACAAAAATTTGAATCAATTGAAACATCTGTCACAAAAGCTTTAAATCAAACCTCTGTTCACAGAGAAATTCAAGTGACAGATGCACCTTCATCAAACAAGTTTCCAAGAGGAAAAAGCCAGCCTAGTTATCAAAAGGTGCCAATGGTTTATGAAACTTACAAAAGGTCTTCTAAGCCAAAGGTAAATAGGCATCCTCATGGTTACCAACAGTTGATAGGAAGTGGTTCACAACAGTGGTTACAAAAACCTAATCTAAGCACTGCTCATTCATCTGAACTTGAGTCTGGATCATCTGATACCCCATCCAAAGCCATTCTGGCTTTGGAAACTCACCTGAACTAATTATTTCAAAATGTGCAGGGAGCTTCTACTTACCTTGACAGTCTTTGGTATGTAGATAGTGGGGGCTCTAGGCACTTGACAGGATGTAAAGCTCTGCTCAGAGATTTTAAAGCTCATGGAGGGGGTGATATATCCTTTGGAAATAATTCAAAAGGGAAGGTGTTGGGGTCAGGATGTGTCTCAGCTGGAAAACTCAAGTTTGAAAATGTGAATCTCATTGATAATCTAAAATTCAATCTTCTGAGTGTCTCACAAATGAGTGATAAGGGTTATGGATCCTTTTTCACAAAAGAACTTGTCAGATAGTAGGCCCAGAGGTTGTTAAAAAAATTAATCAAATAATTGCTGAGAGCAAAGCACAACTTACTGCTAATAGGGTAGGAAATGTGTATGTGGTGGACATGGTAAAAGATAATCCTATGTCAAATGCATGTTTGTTCTCAGTTACTTAAAGCAAAGAAACAGAATTACGGCATAAAAGACCAGGTCACACAAATCAAAAAACCATCACCACTCTCTCAAAACAAAGTCTTGTCAGAGGTTTGCCTCACAAACAATTCACTTGTGAAGAACATTGTGTTTCCTGTTTAAAAGGCAAACAACATAAAAGTTCTTACAAGTCAATTGAAGAGTCCAAAGCAAGTCAGTGCTTACAGTTACTTCATATGGACTTGTTTGGACCTGTGAAAATCATGAGCTTAAAACACAAAAGGTATTGTCTGGTGATAGTTGATGATTTTTCCAGGTTCACATGGACTTTCTTTTTACACTCTAAAGATGAAACAACAAACATTTTGCAAAACTTTGTTAAACAAGTTGAAAAGCATTTTGATCTCCCTGTAAAAATCTTTAGGAGTGACAATGGGACAGAGTTTAGGAACAAAGAGTTGGATGCATTCTGTAAGTCAAAAGGGATTGTTAGGCAATATAGCATCCCTAGAACTCCAGAACAAAATGGGGTTGTTGAAAGAAAAAACATAACTCTGATTGAATAAGCAAGAACTATGCTAGCAGATTCTAGTTTACCCTTGACTTTCTGGGCAGAGGCTGTAAACACTGCTTGCTATGTTCAGAACAGAGTTTTGATAAACCCCAGGCATCAAAAGACTGCTTATGAATTGCTTTATAAAATCAAACCTCTGATCTCTTACTTTAAAGTCTTTGGCTGCCCATGCTTCATTTTAAATTTAAAGGATTCAATATCCAAGTTTGCAGCCAAAGTTGATTGTGGTTATTTTCTGGGATACTCAACTACTGCCAAAGCCTACAGAGTTTTTAACTCTAGGACCAAGTGTGTTGAAGAAACTCTGAATGTAAAGTTCAATGAACTTTCATCTTTGAAAATCCCAGCAAATCCTGCTGAATTGTTTGACCTATCCAAATTTACATTTGAAGATGTGTCTGTCAAGACTAACCATACAGGTACCCCACAGTCATCAAATCAAGAGCAAGGATATGATTGCATTCTTCCAAATTTCAAAATCTGTCGTTCAGGTAGAGGAGCAGATGCTAGTAGCAATGGTGAAAGCTCTGCCAGGGCAACAATGGTTAATACTCAAACCTCTTCCGGCTCTCAAAACCAAACATCTGTTGATAAAAGTCCACAACAAATGGATAAAAGTCAACCCACTTTCACATCCATTCCACCAATTCCTCCACCTCCATTCCAATCAGAGGCTGGACCATCAAATTCACCAACAGAGGATAGCTCAGATGATACACATTTGCAAGCTTCACCTTAGAATGCCATTGTCCCATATCAAGGTGAATTGATTTTCCTTAAAAGCCATCCTGTGGATCAAGTTATTGGCAACATCAATGAGGGAATGCTCACCAGAAGCCAATCCCAAAACATTTGTCTTTTTGCTGGCTTCACTCACACAACCTGTCAAGTACTAAGAGGCACTAAAAGACAACAGTTAGGTAGAAGCCATGCAAGGGGAGCTCCTACAGTTCAAAAGACAACAAGTATGAGAACTTGTACCACTGCCAAAAAATGTAAGTCCTATTGGCACAAAGTGGGTCTTCAAGAACAAAACAGATGAAAGGGGCATTGTTGTCAAGAACAAAGCAAGGCTCGTGGTTCAAGGCTATAGACATGAAGAAGGCATAGACTATGATGAAACATTTGCTCCAGTTGCAAGATTGGAGGCCATCAGACTGTTCTTAGCTTTTGCTGCCAACCACAACATCAAGGTGTATCAAACGGACATCAAAAGTGCATTCCTGTATGGAAAGATCAAGGAAGAAGTGTACGTGTGTCAACCTCCTGGTTTTGAAGATGCATTTCATCCTGATCATGTTTACTGGTTAAACAAAGCACTCTATGGTCTAAAACAAGCACCCAGAGCCTGGTATGAAACTCTATCCACTTTTCTCTTATCCATTGGTTTCACCAGAGGTAGGATTAATAAAACCCTATTTTTAAAATGGAAAGGAAAAGATTTGATGCTTGTCCAAATTTATATGGATGACATCATTTTTGGATCCACATGCACTGCCATGTGTGAAGAGTCCAGAAAACTCATGGCAGCAGAGTTTGAGATGAGTGCAATGGGTGAGTTGCAATGTTTTCTTGGTTTACTAGTTAAACAAATGCAACATGGCACTTTCATCCATCAAAATAAGTATGTGAAAGAACTACTTAAGATATTTGATATGGATGATTATAAACCTTGCAGCACACCCATGGCAACATCCAAGCTAGTCATATTTGATGGCAAAGATGACCTTGTTGATCAAACATTGTATAGAAGCATGATTGGGTCTTTACTGTACCTAACTTCATCAAGGCCAGACATCATGTTTGCAACATGTGTTTGTGCCAAATCACAGTCATTGCCAATAAAATCAGATCTTATTGCTGTAAAAAGGATATTCAGATACATAAAAGGTGCTCCCACACTTGGTATCTGGTATCCAGCTAATGGTAACATTGAGCTTGTAGGATATTCTGATAGTAATTTTGTTGGATGTAAAACAACAAGGAAGTCCACATCTGGAGGAGCCCAATTCCTAGGTGATTGCTTAGTGTCTTGGCAAAGCAAAAAACAAGTTGCAGTTTCTACATCCACTGCTGAGGCAGAGTATATAGCTGCTGCAAGTTGTACTGCTCAAATCCTGTGGCTTCAAAATCAATTGCTGGATTTTGGTATCACTGCTTTTAAAACACCACTCAAAATTGATAGTTAAGCCGCAAAAAATATCACCAAAAATCTTGTCTCTCATTCCACCACCAAACACATTGACATCAGACATCACTTTGTGAGGATTGCTATGAAAAATGTTTGATTTCTTTACAACATGTCCATACTAAGGATCAACTGGCAGATGTGTTGACAAAAGCACTTGATGCTCACACTTTTGACAGTTTGATTTCTAGGCTTGGAATGCTAAACATGGATTAAAAACGAAATTTCATTGTGATCCATGTGTAAATAGCAATAAAATGTTTTTAGAAAATCAAAATCCATCCTTAAAAATAGTTTAAAATTGAATTTTTTAATAAATCCACAAAGTCTGTTCAAAGCATTGATAGCACAAAAACACAGTTTGTTTAGAAAAATCTATCCACTATCAAAAAGTGTATCCTTTGATAGTTGCAACCACTGTTCTTATCCACTGATCATATCTTCCAACAGTGGTTAGCCAAACAACTGTCTTCCATTTTCCAAACAGAGGTTACACGTGGGCAGATGTTATTCGACAGTTGTTGCATCAGATGCCATGTCATCATCACTTTTTCAAAAACCCTATAAAAACCCTGTTCCATCCAGAACAGAGGTTTCACCAAAATTGTGTCGATTTCACAAATCTCAAAACATTTTTCACTAAAATCATGGCTCCTAAAACAAAATCAAAGGCGAAATCAAAGCAAGAACTACCACCATTCGTCTTCATTTTCAAAACCTCACACAATTACACTGCAATTTTAGAAGAAACCGAGGTAAACACACGACACCACACAATGATTCAGATTATAAGAGAGTCAAAATTTAAACACATGCTCTAAGCCAAAACCAAGATTTACATCGATTCTTTCGGGATTTCTGGCACAATGCTAAGGTCAAAACATCCACTGATGATGTTCCTTATGCTATAGTCTCAAAGGTTGGGGGTACTCCTATGCAAATTACACCACAATCGATCTCTCAATTTTTCAACTGAATGATATGACACATCTTGTGTCCTTTTCTTTAAGAGAGATACAAGCAGAGTTTGTGGAAAGGGGATACACTGACTAGTTGAAAGGTATGACAGTCTTTAAACCCCATTTTCCAGTAGAGATGAAATTCTTTTTCCATACTCTTTTAATATGTCTATCTGCAAAATCTACTTCTTTTAATGAAATTCCTTTGAACATGCTATATCTAGGATTTGCAATTTTGACGAATCAGATTTTAACTATTCCCAGATATTGTTCAATGATCTTGTCAATAATTTTAATAATATTTCAAAAAGAAAAGCTTTCTTGATACATCCTCGATTGTTGAGTTTTTATTTGCAAGTCAGATCAGATCTGAAGCAAGTAAAAAAGGCGCAGTGTCCACACCTGGCTGTCTAACTCATGAACTTTTTACACGACTACAAATCTTGAAAAGGCTTCCAAAACAGAAGTAGAGGAGGATGAGCCAATTTTACAAGAACATAATGTTCAATCTCCTCCGCCTGCTACTGAGCCCACTGTTCTAGGTGATCAGAGCATTGCAACCACTGCGCTGAAACCCACACCTAAAATCACCAAAAAGAAACCAACAAAGACATCCAGAAAACCCACCAAAGTCACAAACCACTGCTGCTACTTCTTCACATCAGATGGTTGAAAGATCTCAACCTGGCTATGAAACTCCTCCTGCATCCTCACAAAAGGATCAGGTTGTAAACACAGGGACACCAAATTATGAAGCTCTAGGACCACTTGGTTTTATCTTCCACAGCCCCTCTCCCAGGGCAATATCTCTTTCTGCACCTATTCCTTCACCAATCAAATCGCTACCACAAACCTTTATACCCTTGCTGAATGCAATAGAACTAGAGCAGACATTATCCAGCACTTCTCACCACCCTATCAATGAGAATATACTCCAACATGATGTTGGGTCTGATTCTCTATACTTTACTAGCCCATCAGCAAATGAAGAGGCTACATCCCTTGGGTTACATGTAACCCTTGATGATAGTTCAACTAGAGCAGCCACTACAATTGCAAAACTACCTAGTTTTCCTTTGGACAGTGGTTACATTTCTAAGTCTCTGTTGAAGGCAACCACTGCTGAGGCTACCAAGGTAACCTCTGATACTGTGGGAAGTCCCAGTACCAAGAACAAGGGGCATCCAAGGGTGAAGCTAGTGTTAAACACATGCTAATGATCCTTTAGATACAACTACCACCTCATGTAGGAGTTCAGATGATCCTATTAAATTAGGTGATGATCTAAAACACAAAGATTTGACAGAGAAAGTATCAATGCTTGAAACTTCTGTTGATGAGATCAAAAATCTTGTGAAGCAGTTGCTAGCTATAAAGAGCCAACCCTCTGTCTTAACCACTGCTGATCTGCAACAAGCCCTAGACCCTCTGTTTCAGCAACAAAAGCACTTCTCAGATCAACAACACAAACATCAAATGCAGGAAGTAAGAAACATGGTTGAAGCAAGATTCATGGATACCAGGGCTGATATTAAAGCTATAAAAGCTCATCTTCTCCAAACCACTGGTACTGCTCCACCCACAGTTATTTTTGTAAACACTGAGGATGATGCCAAAAAGGGGGAGAAACCTTTGGGACAGAAGAAGCTTACAATTGATGATCAAATGGCAAAGCCAACAGCGGATATACCCAGGCCAGATGGTTCAAAGAAAAGGGATCTAACAGATGATATCTTGGCCATGGAAAATGAGAAGCAGAAGAGAAAAGTGTATCTTGATGGCAAGGTATTGGTTGAGCAAAAGATTAAGCAACAAAAAAAGGAAGAGGTTGGTACCTTAACAAAGAGGAGACCTGCTAGACAAGTAAGGCAACCAACATCCACACCTTCCAAAACTAAGCCTGCTATAAATCTAACCATTAAAACCTCTGCTCTCCAGAAATCAAGCACACCTTCTTCAACTTCCATACCCATTTTTACCACAGCAGATGTTACAACAACTGTTGTGCTAACATCTTTTGGCACAACAGAGGGTGCTGCAGATGCAAACCCATCCACTGCCATGGTCACTTTCAATACATCCACCCAACCTTTACCAACACCAACCAGAATTCCAACTCATCCATCATCACCAGAAGTAAAATTCAAAAGAAGATGGACAACAAAAGTTGTGAATGAAGAAGAGATCTTTCCTGCTCCTACTCCTTTATCATCACAACCACTGACCTCCACATCAATGCTTCCTCCATCCTCAAATCCAAGCACTGATTCCCTTACATTTATTCCTGCAGCAAAGAAAAATCCTCTTGATTTACCAGCAGTCAGGGAAGAAATTCTAAGCTTTTATTCTAAGGAAGACCCTGACAAAAGAACTATATTATCTCTTGATGGTTATCCAAGACCTGCAAATGTTGATGAATACCTGGAACTCAAATTGAAACAAGCAGAGGATATAGCAAAAAGAGACTTTGCTGGTAAAAGTGATAGAGAGATACAAACCAACATGTCTTTTCAACTAGGCAAAGCCAAGGCATTGCAGAACTTTCTCAAAGATCTGAGCAACAGACTGTCAGAAAGGGAAGATCAGTTTCTTAAAAGTGAGCTTATTGAACACATCATGAAAAACAAGCAATATAAGGCAACAAAGGCACAGTTCAAGGATTGGAGTATAGATGAGCTGAGAGAAGAAATTAAAAGAATGCAAGAAATGCTGAAAGACCCTCTCAAGAAGCCAACTCCTCCTAACTGGGAAAAACATAAGAAAGATATGCCTGAAAGAGTCTTGAAACTTAAAAGGATGAAAGAAGAATTGATACAAAATCACTATGGTTCAAGGAACTAAGTGATAAGGTGGGAGAAGCCAGGGTGATTGACACTTACAAGATGTTAGAAGAGAGGAGGAAGAAAGATCCAAACATGCCTCCTAAACCAGTTTACCCTCCATCAGATGATGTTCATAAAGCTCAACATTCCAAAAAGTCTATCTCATCATCTGTCCATTCCATCCTTTCTTTCAATCAACTAAAAAGGCAAGAAAAGATAGATGAAGAAGACAAGAGAGTGTTTGAACACATCAAAGAGAGAACTAAAAATATGGTTGACTATCACACAGATGAAGCTAGTGAAAAGCTTAGAGCAGATTTGACAAAGATAGTTCAACAACAAGCTCTTCAAACCTCAATCAATAAGAATCATCCTAGAAAGCCAGAAGACCCAAAAATTCTAAAGTGGAAAGTCGATAAAGACTCCCACGAATTGACTCTGCTCAAGTCTAATGGTGCTGCTGTCAAGATTAGCATGGAGGCTGCATATGAGCTAAATGCAGACGACCTTCAAGATCTTTTGGATTTGACACTTGAAAAGGATGATGATGATGAAGTTTCTCTGAATTTTGAATTACAGTTTAAAGGGCAAATCAGAGAACTTCTGTTGAGGAACAAAAACCAAGAATAAACAAGTGTTTTGGCATCATCTGTTCCAGGGGGAGATTGTGGGGATCGAACCCTAATAAAGGAACAAATGATATCAAAGCCAAATACACTATCCGAGCTTTGGTTCAACTATCAGAGGTTACAACCTCTGATCTACCTTTACACTGCTTTCCCTAAACATCTGTTCCTATCATCTGATCGTTCAAGAAGCAAAGGTCTGACAGAAGAATCAAGATCAGAGGATAGAGATCAGAGCTTAGCATAGTTTTACTTTATTTCAATGTAACAGTGCTATGCACTGATAGTATTGTTAGATCGGTGTTTTAGTTAGTTACATTTTGTTAGCAGTCACTATCAAACATGACGTCACAAAAGATGCTCAGTGGTTAGATAGTTAGTATAAATAGGTGATCGTTGTAACTGTTAACTTGTCTTCCTGAAAAAGATCATTTCGCACTTTATCTTCTTCATTTCTTACTATCAAACGATTGTAATTGGCTAAGGGGGAGTTTGTGAATCACATGCAAAGTTTACCAACTTGAAAGCATGATGGTGATGAAAACAAACGACCAATTGCTTGTAGTAAAAGTTTTCCATTAATTCCGCTGCATATCTTTCTAATTCAATCCATTTTCCATTCTTAGAAACAAAAACTACAAGTAATTCAAACTTAGATCCTGGCAAGTTAGGAGTGATATCCATATCTTGATAACGAGTCATACTCCTCGATTTTCAATCCCACCAAAGTCTTGAACTTTAGATTAACTAGGGACATGCAGTAACCGGAAGGGCGAATATCGTTAACCAAATTTCAGCGGGAGTATTTTACCTATTAGGCCAAAGCATGATTCCCGAACTCAAAAGAAGTTTTGATTACTTTGGATTAGTCTTAGTTTCGTTTCAGAACATTCCAAACACTAATCAAACCTCTCTTATACTCATACATATTTTAAGTAACTCATGATTCAACATTTCTCCTTTACAAAATTTATATTTTCCTTCAATTTATAAATAAATGAAACATTCAAGATTTATTTTAAACCTCTCATTTCATGGATATTTCATCTCAACCCACTCTATGTCTCAATTTTTTATTCAAAATTTCACCAATTTTTCGAAAATTCTTGATCTGGCCTTGTGCTTTTACTCCAAGGACGATACATTATGTGACTTGACGAGTGTTAAATACTTTCATGCCTCAACTATTTTCACTTACGAAACTCTTCTCAAGTTTACCTTATGCCACCTATCAATCTCCTCGATCTAGTGAATTCTTGCCATGAATTTTCGTAGTTAATCTAATTACTGATAATTACTCGCGTTACTCCAATGTCCAAAGGTCGCCTTATTTAAACAAAAACCGAAATTATTTTTCTCATATATGTATAATCTTATAGGTGTCTCTTCGTTTTTACAAACATCGACCCACCTAGTTAGTGAACCATAGTTTACTAGTAGTCGCCCTATTCAAGAAACACAAGCGAGTCAACCTACATGCCATAGAGTCACCAACCAAGATGATAACCCTCGACTTAGTGCTAGGCTCTCCTACCGGTGACCTTAGCAAACATCTTAGGATAAGGATGAATAACCTAAACCTCGAGGCTACCAATCGAAAACCGAACTTCTACAATCCCAACTATACCTAGGAAGCCTCCCATTGCACACAACCGAAAACTTCCACAATCCTACTCGTACATCGTGTCGTTTATGCACCAAGTGTCATACCTGTAGCCATTTAGTCGGAACCCAACACCATACTACCAAACTACCACCCAATCCTCTCAGAAAAATTCACTAAAGTGAACATGTTATAAGATTTTGCTAAAGAGGTCAACAAAAAGGCTTCACAAGGTCCTGTAAATAACCTTGACCTCAGAAGGGTATTAAAGGAAGATTACATGGAATACATCATGAAGAAAAATCTTTACAAAACAACAAGAGCTCAATTTACTGGATGGTCTACAAAAGCCCTTATGGATGAAATTTTGAGGATTAAAAAGCTAAAGAAAAATCATGAGCTCAAGCCCACTCTGCCAAACTGGAAAACAGGAAAGAGACCAAATGACAAAAAGGCCCTTCGGTTAAAAACAATGAAAGAGGAGATGCTTGCTGCAAAGTTTGGGACTATAAGGTCCATGGCTAGATAGGATGAGCTAACAATCCAAGAAAACTACAAAAAAACTAGAAGTCCTAAGATAAAAAGGATCCCTCAGTCCCTAGAAAGCCAACCTATGAGGAGATAGACTTCCCTATCAGATCTCTGGTTAATCCCTCAAAACTTCTTACTACAAAGAACATTTCCTCAACTATAATTGGCTACCTTAAAAGGCAAAAGGAAATGTTTGCAGAAGATATGAAGGGGTACCAAGATGAACTGAGAAAATAAGGGATCACATGTGAAGTAATGTATGCACATCCAGATTAAAATCCAGAAGACATGATTGGCCAAATTATAGGAAGACCTGTCTCACAAAACTCATCTACAATAACTTCAGTCCCAGCAAACATTCTTGGTCCTAAAATTTTAAAATGGAAGTATGACAAATCAGCCCATGAGTTGACTCTTCTCAAGGCCAATGGGGAGGTGCAAAAGATCTCTATGAATAGTGCATTTGGGCTCAAAGTTGCAGATCCGCGAGATTTAATACGTCTTCCACTTGAAAGGGGTCCAGAAGATAACTACTCCATGAACTTTGAATTACAGTTCAAGGGCCAAATCAAGGAGAAGCTGATAAGGAATAAAAGTTGATCAAATAAGGCTAAGTTTTGGTGTCATCTGTTCTAGGGGGAGATTGTTGGACCTACAAAAGAACAAATGATTTCTGAAAGCCAAAACATGCCAATCAGATCAAGAAATAAACATAAGATTGAACTTACTCCCCCCAAAGATATTGAATCTTGAACAGTAATCAGAACATCTGTTGAAGACATTCAAAGATCTATTCAGAGCCTAGGAACCATTGTTGAAGAAGAAGAAACCACTGATAAATGGCCAAAGCGATGTTGAAGCAAAACACTAATCATGAAGACTAAACATCTTATTTGGCCAGACAAATGTTTGAAACAAAGAATAGAGGTTTATTCAATGTAACTATTTATCCTAGAACAGAGTTTGTATGTAATAGATCAGATGTTAGATTCCCGCAGATGTTTGCTAACATCTAAGGAATCTTTTCTGTTAGGAATGTTAGATGTCACTATCAAGGTGACGTCAGCTGATTGCCAACAGAGCTTTAGTACTTGTATAAATAGATCTCACCTGTTAGAGATCTATTTATCACATCACTTACATTCCTTTTGTACGAACAACAAAGTTTAGTGATCAAGCTGAGGGGGAGTTAGTATAATCTTTCTTTATTTGTAATCTTACTGATTATCCATGAAAAACAGTTTGATATAACTTTCCACTCTTGTATACTCATTTAATTCCACAAATTTCCATTGTTTTATACAAAATTCGTTCATACTTGCTCATCAATGCATACTAAGAGCATCTCAGATCTTAACATTGTTACAAATAAAATATGCATTGATCATGTCAAGGCAACTCTGACTTCGAGTTAATTTGATTAGTTTGTCGATTTAGGAAACAACAACGTCGTTTTCGGAATTACCAGTAATGTTTGGTTGTCGTTGGTATTTTAGAACAGTTAATTGGAGTGGGGGATCTTTTAGGGCGACTTAATGTTTTAAAGAGCTTGGGGGTATTTGGCAATGGTTTAATGAAGAATTACAATGGTTGAACGGAACTGGCGGAACCCATATTTCTTCGCCGAAAAGTTAGAAATCTGAAAACGAAGATGGGCCGGAAAGTTTTGTGATTTCATTTAAACCAGTTTTGGAATAAGGAAAGTTTGGTCCCCTAGACTTACAAATGTTTGAAAACTGATATAAAGGGCATTTTAGTCGTTTTGGTAAGATTTAACAAATATTTAATAAGGGTTGGTCATAGTACTCGACACTCTGATAAATTAAAATGTTAATACCTTGATTGCAACAAAAATACTATTAGTACCTGGCGTTAAAACTTGGCAAAAACCACAAGAAAAAAGACATTTGTAGGCATGGTGTTTTAAATTTTAGGTATGGTGTTTTATATTTTTTTTCGAAATGGTATAATATAGAAAAACACCAAACACAACAATTTATAACACAATCATATGTATTTTAGACATTTAATTTAAAACATACTAATTTAGTTCTTTGCATGGTGTTTCAGATTTCATGCCTAGAATACATTTAATTGTGTTTTAAATTGTTACGTTTAGTGTTTTTCCATATAGTAACATGCCAAAGGAATATAAAACATTACACCTAAAATTTAAAAGACCATGCCTACACAGAATTGTTTCACTTTGTAGGAAAAATGTCTTTTTACAAGGAACACTTAAATTTTTCTAAATATAAAACAAATTATAATTTTTTAACGATTGGTTTTTAAAAAAAATAAACTTGATTAAATAGGCTTTTGTTATATAGATTAGTTAACTGAAATAACTTTTTTTTATAAAAATTTGAATTGTATTTATCTGTTCTAATTATGTGACTCAAAACAGTTGTAGAAACATTCATTGGTTATCTATCTTATATCTTCTAAAGACATTATTTTAAAATAATAAACAAAACAAGTTTAAAACTTATAAAATAAAAATGAATCAAATATTATTTATACAAATGAGCTTATGTTTATATTTTTAATTTTAATAAATTAAAACAACTTCTTAATGTAAATAAAAACAGTTTTCATATAAATTAGTTATTTAAAATATTCTTTATTTAAAAAGAAAAACAAAACGCGGACAACAGGGCTCAGACCCGCGACCACGGATGGGCCAGTTGCTTAATGCGCATGTTAGAGACCATCTGGGCTACAAATTGGTAGCTTTGGTTGGTTTAATTCCTTAAATATAAAAAAGAGTAAATTGCACAAAACATCCTTTATGTTTCCTCAAACTTGCAGGTTCCAGCCTTAATGTTTAAAAGTTGCTAAAAACAACCTTTAAGTTTATTTTTGTTGCGGGTTCAATCCTTTACAGCTAACCACGTTATTTTCTTCAGTTAAGTTCCCTCACATGATCAACCAAAATGATGAATATACCCTCACATGTTATGCATGTGAGGGAACTTAACTGAAGAAAATAACGTGGTTAGCTGTAAAGGATTGAACCAGCAACAAAAATAAACTTAAAGGCTGTTTTTAGCAACTTTTAAACATTAAGGCTGGAACCTGCAAGTTTGAGGAAACATAAAGGATGTTTTGTGCAATTTACTCTATAAAAAATGCAAAAGATGCAAAATTCCCAAAACGTGATCTGAAACCCTGGTTCCTAAACTCCTTAAATCGAACGTGATTAAAATTTTGTCAGAAGGAATCATTATAGGGATTTTGCTCTACACAATAAAATAATCGAAAAGCACAAGACAATTTACCGACAAGTGAAGGCGGTGGACGAGATTATGGTCGCTGGAGTTCACAGATGTCGTTGAGGTTGCAGAGAGAAACGAGAGAAAAAATTGAGTGTGTATTCATGTGTGTAAAAGTCTACGTGCGCGATTCGGTTTTCAGTTTTTGTATCAATTAGACAGATGTTGATCATTTACCCACGTGAGAATTTTGGAATGATGGACATAATTAAACAAGAGCTAATTGTAAAGGTTATCGAGTCCAAAGAAGCGTGAAAGAGTTGTTTGTCCATTACCGTGATTGTCCTCGGACCATACAGACTGAAGGATTCAATGTTTTACAACTCGATTGACTTTACAGACTCCCCTCAGCTGATCATGTAAAAAAATAGTTCGTACAAGAGAAAAGGTGGAGTGTGTGATAAATAGATCACTTACAGGTGTGATCTATTTATACTAAGTACGAAAGTCCTGTTCAGTGATTGGCTGACGTCACCCTAATAGTGACATCTAACATTCATAACAGAAAAGATTCCACAGATATTTGCAAACATCTGTGCAAATCCTAACATATGATCTAGGCTAATCTAAATGCTGATAAGATAAATATTGTTACATTGAGAAAACACTGTCTAAGTTATCTTCTGTTGCAGTTATCATAACATATGTTTGGCCAAACAGATGTTTGGTCTTCTTCATCAAACATTTGACTTCATTAGTGCTTTGGTCTTCAACAGATGTTAGCATTCAACAGATGTTGATTCTTTTTAAACCGCGGTTCCAAGTCTTGATCAGATGTTTGTCATGCTCTTGAACAGATGTTCTGACTAGGTGTTCAAGATTCACTATCTTTGGGGAGAGACTGCTTCGATCTTTTGCTTATTTCTTGAGCAGTGGATCATGCTTTGGCTTTTGGATATCATATGTTCTTTTGTAGGTCTAACAGTTGATATCGCTAGAGATGAGGCGGGTTGGGTTTCTTTTAAAATTAATTTACATTTACGGTCCCTGATGTTTGTGGGTTGTTTAAAACCGAATTGAACCTTTTCAGAATTTATTTAATCTTTGGATTTAAAACCATATCAACTTGTTTATATATCTTTCTAGTTAATAAAATTTTGGACATAATATTTTATATGATCTTGAAACGCCAAAAGTTAATTCATACATTTTAATGATGAAAATGAAAATTGTTATTAATGTTTACATATCTTTTAACCAAATACATTTGTATAAAAAATACATGATTAAATCAAGAAGTTCTCGATTTATTCTATATATTCATTTCCCCCTTTTGAAAAAAAATAATAATAGTATAGCATATAATCGTATGACATTTGGAATTTTTTGAATTTGCTATATAAAAATACATGTAAATACATATCCTTGTAATAAGTTTATATATATATTTATATATAGGATATATATATATAGGTATGTATATATATAGTTAAACATATAGAGGTCGGTTAACGTACAAGACCACCTTATCGTGTGAAGCGTACGCGAGCATCTCAACAGCACATCTGACCTACCTTAGGCCTTCACTTGAACACAATGGCATAATAGTAATTAACTTGAAATAATTACGCATGTTATTGCATAATTATGCATGCTATAATGCATAATTACACATGGTGTAAATTCAAGTTTGTTTAAGTTTAAAGAAATTGTTTCGGAAATGAGTCAGATAAAATATATTACGTTATCGTTCTTATTTTTATGTACGTTTTCAGTTGGTTTACATTTGATGTAAATTTTGATATCATTTTAGTTGTACTCCCACTATATATTTTTAGTTTTCTCTTTGGTTACTAACAGTACCGTATTTAGGTATCCTCTTACGGTAAGTATGCCGAGTTACGGTACCGTACAAACCAAATGACAACTACCAAAATTATCTCGCTTGCCCCGCCATAATGCGTTTGCATCAACCTCTAGTTTATATATATAATATAAAAGCAGGTAATCAATCATTAGTAATCAAACAACTTTGAGCTGTTTCATGGAGTTGTCTGTTGGGTACCAAAATAAGGGGCAAAACGGGTAATTTCCAATTTAAAAATCTTTGAAACCATTGTGTCATCCATTCCCGTTAGTAATCATACGCAAAGGTAAAAGAAATAAATAAATTGATAGTTCCATTTTTGTTCTCCTCACATCTTTCCTCTTGATCAATATCTGGACACGTGCAAATATCACATCTCTACTTTCTCTTTTCCTTTGTTCATGTCATTAATCCACACAAATGTGATGTTTATCAACCAATCAAAAGATTTGACAACAAATTCAGATAGTTAATCCAATTGCTTTTTAATTTATTTATTTTTGGCGAGTAAAGAGAGATTCTCATTAAACCAACAAACAAACAACCTCCCTTAGCAAGCAACTAAGGGAAGGCGAAAACAAAGGGAAACCACAAAAAAAACATAACAAACAAACACAATAGATGCGTAAGAGTCATACAAATCTTCTTATAAGAAAAAATATCACGTGAAAATGATCATATATCTAATTAAACTGTACAGAAATGATTACATGAAAAGGATCATATGATATATGATGGCTGAAGTGTGTTGCAGTATACTAAAAAGAATTATAAACTTCATAGAAAAAAACAAATGAATAAGCATAAGTAGCACCTGCAAATATTAACTTATCTTCAAGAATAGAATCATATATAGTTTGTGTCTTCACTTATTATAACTACACCCATATTAGTATACTTAGTGTCAGGTTAAACTTACTCACAATTTAGGTTGATATAAATATTTCCCAAAGACATTATTCATCGTCATAAGCCATTCAAACTACAAAGAGTAAAATTTTAAAATTAAACAAAATTTTGAACCAAGTATCCCTGAGAATTTAAAACATGGACGTATATTCACCTTTTGCATTGTGCATTTGATACAATGGCTTTCAAAGATTTCAAATGTTGTTTCCTCATTCTCTCCTTGGACAAGGTTAACTACAAAACCTGGACCGTGTCTTCTAGCACGACTGTTTCTTTTATAGAATACTTCAAAAGTAATATCTTTAAAAAAAATCAACATTTATCACTATAAAAGCCTGAAGAAAACTAAATGTTAGGTAATTATAATAATGGCAAGTTACTTATGAGTTAAGGTTAGACATACTCTTGACTCGTCAAAGTGCCAGTCGATGTGTTTGGCCGATGTTAGAAGGATGTTATATCTCCTCTTCTTAAAAAAGTCAAAACATTCTTCACTTTGCGAATTCTTTTATGGAACTCTTTAAGCTCGTCATCCTTAACAAAAAATATGATCAGACCAATATCTAGATCATCAAAATAATTAATCATCTTGACAATATAGTTCTTTTGTCATTATGGTCTTCCGGCTTGATTTTGATGCGGTTGGAATTGTCAATTGCAAACTCATCCTTGTTCACAAACAACATGTTGCGTTGCTTACAATCCAATATTCGTTCACACATGTCCTTGACTTCCTTACTCATGGATGACGTGAAAATGAGGACCTGAATTTTGTTATTACTCTTGATAAACTTCATAAAATCATCTATCTCCATTCTCTAAATGCAGTTGTTATATACAATGATTGGAAAAGCTTCGGTAGCCAATCTTCTTGATAGCATCAATTTTTTTACAACACATGGCGTTCCTATTACAATTTCGGAAGAGATTTATGTCTGTGTACCATGTTGTCAGGTAACTCTCCCGCAATATCCATGAAATTACCCATTTGGTTGACTGTTGCAAAAACCTGAAAGAATATGAGAAATATATATTAAAACAATTTTTTATATTTCTTATTTTTAATGTGTATATATAGAATATATATATAGGCCGGTTAACGTATAAGACCACTTTAACAAGCGAAACATATGCGAGCATCTCAACCTCACATCTGACCTACCCTAGGCCTTTAATTGAACGTGGTAGCACAATGGTAATTAACTTGACATAACACGCATGTTATTGCATAATTACGCGTGTTATAATGCATAATTACACATGGGTTGGGTTAAACGCTAATTACGCATGTTATAAAAAAAATCAAAACCTACATGCCACCAAATATGAAATTTACGTTTGTTAAACTCAAAATTACGCATGTTATAAAAAAATAAGGAATGACATGCGTGTCAATCTCTTGCTCGCGTATCCTCGCACGATAAGGTACTATTGTATTCTATACTTTCTCTAAACGTGTATATGTTTAATGTGATTAAATAAATGTAAGAGCTTGTGACCAATGTGTTTTAATGATGAACATATAGGTACATATACAAGGAGAAATAACTGGATGTTCAACAAACACATGCATACGTGCATGCATTCATACATACACACACATACATACATACATACACACACACACATACATACATACATACATACATACATATATATGTTAGTGTGCTTATAAAAGATGGTTAATTTAAGGTTGTTTTATGCACTAGTTCAATTTTTAATATTTATAAAACAGAATAAAATATTATCACACTACAAATCATGTTGGGCAAGTGCACCCATCGTTGGCGTAAAATAGTGATGGTAAGATACCGAGGTCGTCCAATGATACACGAGTTGTAGTACCGAGTCATCGTTAATGTCTAACCAAGTCCAAAAGTTGAGTTTTAAGAAGGATAAATAAAAATAAAAAGAAAAGAAAATAAATGGCTCAAGAGGAAATAAAATGGGTAGGAATCAGTGATAGGAAAAAAGTTGTGTTTAGGATCAACTTACCTGTCGGTGCTTCGTTAACTAGATTGGACCATGGGGTCGGCAAGGGCTCGATTGTCAGACAAGGGACTGCATGTGAAAATGTGTGTTATTGTGCAATATCTAGGATAACACACTCAATCCTTCCGCTTTAAATCAGCGGGGAAACGCCACTCGAGGCCGGAATATAATATTAATTAATTAGATAGTCCAAGGGATATATATTTCTATTAGTCCGTCGGTGAGTCATCAATTTCCCTAAGGTAGTTACTTTTATATATATCAAGTCCTTTACACTTTAGTGTTACCTTCGCGCAAAGGCAGGAGCTTACCCAACCCGAAGTCCCATCCAAAACCTTTAACCTCCGCTAAGAGCATCAACATGTTTTGAATCTATATAGATATAGAAAACATGAACAACACAAGTTAATGGCATTGCAAGATTGTTAGTAGACTTTAAGGATTATGTGGAAACTCTAATGACCCAAGTTAATGGCGATATTATAATTTCACTCACTTTTAATAAACTATGTTAATTAGTTAAAGTCATTAACACACACACACACACACCTTGCTTACCCATGATCTTCCTTAGTTAGCTTGACACAAGGGGGTGAGTTTCCCATAAACACCCTCAAGAATCTTAGCTAAGAATGACCATGGAAGAAGATATGATCAAACTTGAAAATATTATATATATAAATCATAAAAAAACTTGTTTGCACTAATGATTCTTGAGTTTTTTTCCCAATGATTAGAGAGAGCGGAGTAGAAGAGAAGTGTGTAGTGGAGAAGTGGGGATACAATGAGCAAGTAAAAATGGTGGAAATGACCTTTATTTATAGGTAGTTGCAGGTCGAGGCACACCCCGTGCCTGGATGACATGTTAGCAGTGACTAGCAACTGTTAGTTGCCGAGGCATGGAGCGTGTCTCGCCTAGACATGGGGTGCGCCTCAAGAATTTTGACCATATAAGCCATTTTTTTGGATTCGTCTCATCGAGATACTCGAGATTCATATTTTATAGTCTGCGTAACTCATTTCCTAGCCCGAGATATGCTTCCGCGAAGTTTTTGGCTTTTACGGTTGTACCGTTGACATTTAGTTGGCTAGGGGACCACCATTTTGTCTTGTTTTGAGAATATCTCTACTTTTTCATGACTTGAGGATCATGCAAGAAGCGTGTCATATAGGCATGACCCGTGTCTTGAGCTGCAACTCGACTTTTCACTTGATTTTTCTTTATTTTCACTTCTTTTGTCATTTTGTCTTACTTTTGTCTTGGAAATAAAATTTAAACCAAAATAAGTCTATTTTTTGAATATTTTTTTAACAAAACATAACAAAGTATGTGCATTTTGGCTCATACAATACATACATACATACAACCAGTTTTACCTATTTGGTAATTGTACTAGATTTTAGATTATGTGTTATTTCACATTATGGTATTTATGATACTCGTATTGATTTTACGTATATGGTACCTGTATCGTATTGGAACTCGTACGAGTTTTACCTATTTGGTACTTGTACTATATTGGTATTCATGTCGATTATACATATATAGTACTCGTACGAGTACTCAAAAAACTAAAATAAAAATAAAGTGGTCCCAAAGCGATTACCATACCGAAATTCCCGTACTATACCAATATATTCGGTATGGTATTTGGTACCCAGTTGTTCATATTCGATACAATTATTTTCGGTACTGTTACAGGTACCGTACCAATCTCATCCGTAATGTGTTCTAATCAAATAAGTTTGGTATAACATCGTCGGTTTTGTCCTCTAGTTTGTCTGCTACATATCTCCAAAATATGGCACAAAAAAATATATACATTTATTATGTATCTTTAGTGTTTATCTTCACACGTGCAATCAAGCTAATAGGTTCAAGTCTAACGCACACACATTTGAACGAGAAATCGATAAGAGATTCCTAGCATTCAATTAGATCACTACAACATGAATGTCTCGTATGGAGCAGTCACAATGAGAGGTAGGTGTTCACAATCTAGTTCTGAAGAAAATTTAAGGTCATAGAACGCTAAGGGGGTAGGGGCACCAATCACTCATCACTCACAACTTTCAATCAAGTTCCGCTACGTTATCGAGCCAAATTCCATCACTAGGATGAAATTTAGTGGGGGTGCACATCACTCTCCATCACTCACCACTCCACTCTCAACATCATCACGTGTGTTTCATGATCACGGAATAAAACATCCACGCATTTTCAATTTGGGTGGCGGTCGAGTATCACGAAGCATAACGGTTGCCATCACTCACCACGCAGGCGCCCCGCCTGCCCTAACTATAGTTTTAACAAACGACATGCTAAACTAGTTGTGCTTTAGTATTCGCTTCATGGATGGATTAATCTTATATATTTTTTTCTGACAAAAATCCACTTTATGATAACTCGCGAATTTAGGATGTGTTTAATTTTTTTTAATATAATGCTTTGTAAATGTTTTTGTACTTAAACATTAATATATACGTTTTTAATAAGAATATGTTCGAGCTATGGATACAAAGTATGGTTTTTATGCTTAAACAAGATTGTCATGCATGTCTTTTAAACGATGAAATAAAATGATACTTGAACTTCAAAATGAAGCTTTTAGATATCAAAGTATGTTAGAAACAGTTCTAGTTATAAATAAAAAAGAACCACACTAGAAACATTATAAAACCACACTAGTAACATTATAAAGTGGGTACGGCTTAAACATATATTTTTAATTTATGGTGTATATCTTTAACATTGTGAAGCATTCATAAGCATGGCCGGCCTTTGTGAGGGCCCAAAACAATAGCTAAAATAGTGGCCCTTTTGTGAAATAGAAATAAGTTACTTTCGACCCGATAACAATTGCATCATAGAGAGATGTTAGGCGGATTATACATATATAACTAACTAAATGATACTTTGGTACCTTTGTTTTTGTGATGTTTGAACATCCCTTATTTGGTCTGTCTTTTGCCTTTATCACCTAATTTTCGAACAAGCACATGGTAAATTTTTTACTATAATATATATATATATATATGTGTGTGTACTATTAAAAAGTATATATATGTAATAGTATAAAAATATTATAATTCTAAACACATAATTATTTGCCAGAAGGCAACAAACATAATAAAGGCTAAAAAAACAGATGGTCACATCCTTGAGAAGCAAATGTTGAAAGGGTTTTATGTGGCTATTAATGTTGAAAGTGTTTTAGTTTGATGATAGTTTGATTCATTGATTGCATTTATTATCTTATCATGATTCTTGACACGTCAAATGAAGAGAAAGGAAATTTAAGGGTGTGTGTAGGTATTTTATAAACCTAACAACACATTATTGAGCTGCGTCACAAATTCGAACACTTGATTTTGATTTTCTTTTTATAGCTGTTAAATCAAATATTTTAGAGATTGTTTAGTCTCTATATATTTGTATATATGTCTCTCAAGGGTTATGTTAAAATAAAAACTTATATAAGTTGTGAGAACTTATATAACTCGGCCTTACGAAATGTTTTTTCAGATTGTCTTTTACCAAAAATCTTAAAAGAATCAACTTTTCAAAAAAAAACTTGTTTTTAATTACAACAACCGTAAATGTTGTAAAAAGCTAATGTCATCAACTTTTTACAGAGCAGTTGTAAGAGGCCGAAAAATAACACTTTGATTTTTTACGGTTTTTTGTAACATTTTAATATAGTTTTTATATTTACAGCAGCCATAAATACCGTAAAAAGCTGATGTCATCAACTTTTTACAACAACTATAAGGAGCCGAAAAATACCACTTCGATTTTTTTTACGATTGTCTTTGTAACATTTTAATCAGGAGTGTAAAAAAATGGGGGCAAAACTCGCACGGGAATGTCGAGTTCTCTAAATTCTCACAACGCGTAGGAGTTTTCCCTTAATCAGAATCCTATCTCTGTACACGTGTATATGTATATATAATCAGGGCTGTGTTATAAAAAAACATTCGCTATAGGCACCTGAAGTTCAAGGCCCAAAGTAGTATATATGGGTTAGAGTTCCGGCCATGAATGACAATTAATATTGGCTTCATCGTGCAAACTGAGGATTTAGAGTGTTATAGGTCATGAAAAATTACAACTATCATTTATTCAACTCGTAATCTAAATCTAAATGCAATCTTCTTTTGATATAAAAACCCCACATGTGATTAAAAAGCGTCTATGTGTGAATTTCTCTTGATTTTACTTGTGTTAGTTGTTCTCAGTTAATGTGTTGATACATATATTTTTAGGTGGAAGAATATAGTGATATTGATGCGACGAGTTTGTTTATCGTTTATGTTGGTGTTAAACCTAATAACAATGATAAGTGATTGTTAGGATCGTAAGCGAAATAAGTACATTTATTATGAAAGGGTCTCAATTTTAGAATTTGTTTTACGTCCCAAAAATAGTTAAACAAAACTATGATATAGAAATTAAACTAAATAACCTTAATAGTTTACAGAAATTGAAGTCTAGAGCTGAAAACATATGGTTAAGGTGAATACTTTAGAGAGATTGAAGCCAATATAATATATGAACTATGTAGTTTTGAATGTTTATTATAAATGATAACTTGATATGATGCTTGGTTTATTATGCTTAACTATTACAGTATAAAAAATATTACATGGTCATATATCTCAATTATGATTTTATGTCATACTACACTATCAAGTTTTAATAATTTAAACTATGATTCAACTAGCAATCTAAGGAATAACACTTCTAAGTTTGTTTTTAAAGGCAGTTCCACTCACATCCTAATTTCCACTGGATTTTGCTAATTAGGACGATTATAAGCAAAATGGGAAAGCGTACATTCCTTGTAAGCGAAATCAACCGGAAAATTTGGGGCTACGCCGACAAAAAACATCGGCTAAGCCATAATCGGCAGTCAATGTTTATTTTGATGATTTGCTTGGTCAAGCAGTATATTCTAGTATATTCTGGTGATTTTCCCCTAAAATGACAACCCCAACTCAATTTGTTTAATATTGACAGAACAAAAACATTAGCTCGTATCCGTTACAATAACATAAATCATATTGTGGTTCATGTGTAGTATTCTTCAACGTGTTCAACTGTCTTTCTCATATTCTTTTTCTCTTAAAACACTTACCCTAATTCTCGTTAGAGGCCCGTTGAAACAAAGAAAACTAAAAAATAGTGGCGACACAAGTTGTGCACGATGGTGAGGTGGTGGATCGATACGTTGGAGTGGTCGTCCAAGTCTTTTGTAGGTTGTCGCATGGTTATGACGACACACCAAAAAAGAAATAAAGAAGGGAGATGGCAGTTTACTTTATAATAAAAAATAGTTAAGTAATATTTTTTCTTTACTTTTAACGTTCATCAGTGTTATAAGCTATAAGTTTATAACCACATTACAATCTCAAATATTTTAACCAAAACTATAAATTGTTATATTATAAGTTTTATATTTTTATACTCATACAGGCCCAATGATATAACCACAATAAAATCTCAAATATTAACTATAATACAATTACTAAACTATATAAACAATATTTTCACTTTTTGACTTTTTTTTTGTGTTTTTGTGATTTTTTATACTTTTATCCCTTAACTTTCTAGATTGACACTTACAACCTCTTAACTTTCTAAAGACTTTTTAATCGAGTTTTATGTATTTATATTTATGTATGTGTCGGTATAAATTCAAATTCATTTACGTTTCGAGGTAAATTTCCGCCAAAAATGAGTTGGTTCAAATGTAACATGTTCTTATGTTTATTGTTGTGTAAGTTTTCAGTTGGTCTATGTTCTGACGTAAATTTTATTTCTTATTTTTCAGAAATGAGTTAGTTCATATATAATACGTTTTCGTCCTTATTTTTGTATACGTTTAGTCTACGTTTTGACTTAAGTTTTGTTAGGAAACAACACATGTCAAATATAATACGTTTTCATTAGACGATATAAATTTGAGTCACTTTATGTTACGACACTGTACGATGTTCCGTACCATTCTTTAACTTTAAAAAATAATATTTTTACGTGCTTATTTTTAAGTACCTTTTAATATAAATTTAAGTTGATTTACACTTAGACGTAAATTTTCATTAAAGTTGTATTTAAGATAACGTTTACGTTTCCATTTATAATTAATTTAAAATCAGTCCATACATGTGTCCAATTAAAATTCATTTTTACGGGTTTTCGTGGATGTAAAACATGTGTAGATATTCTTTTGAATATATTTCTTTCGTTGATATACTTAACCAAAATAAATATCGACTGAAACCTCATAGCTAGCACGAGTAATCTTAGTAGTTTTAACCAAAACTATAAATTGTTATATTATAAGTTTTATATTTTTTTAGTCATACAGGCCCAATGATATCGAATGATTTTTACTTTTATGAATTATTTGTGGGTGGGCCTTCCCAAATTATTGTATACCCTTTGTACAGACCACGTCATCACTTGTTTGTAACAGTGCCTTTGCTTACCGGACAGGAAAGCTTGAAATGACATAAATGACTCTACTTGTCAAATTTTTTTCAGTGACACTTTATTGCTTTTTCCTTTTTTTTTGTTCTGTTTTAAAAATCGTCTACAAAAAAATTATAAAGGTTTTACTCAGTTTTAGGTCATCTATTTTCACTTATAATTATTATTATACATATTGGCCTGTAAACAAACTGAATCGAACCGAATCTAAACAAACTGAATCGAACCGAATCAGAGTAGGTTGAGGCTCAACTTGTTTAAAAATCAAATTAAACCAAGCCAGCTTATTTAATTAATACATATTATTTTTTTAAACAACACAAAACAACTTGACAATTAATACATATTATTTTTCTAAACAACACAAAACAACTTGACATTTCTATTAATTAAAACAATAACCTTAATTTAAGAAATAATAAATTACATAAAATTAAAACAAAAACATAACTAAAGAAAAACCAAATTAAAAGACACTAAAAAACGTTATAAATTAAAGACTATATTTTTCACTAACTTGTTTTTTCATATCCTCATACAGTTTCTTTCGGGTCCAATGATATGATCGATGTTCATAGCAAGAAATTTTAAATTTTCTTATTTTCTTTTATATATTTATAAATAAATATGATGATTTGGTAATTGTTTGGCTTTATTATTCATTAAAATTTAAATTAAGCAACTTGATAATGATGCTTTTGCTAAATTTGTGCCGCCCCTTAATAAAAAACTTAATAAAGTTGCAACCACATAATCACTTAGCTTTAAAAAAAAAGAAAAAAAAAGAAACCAGTTTCTATCAAGTGACGAAGTTAAAGTTTAATTATTGTATTACCATCAATATATTTCGGATGGTGGCAATTGTTTTGGAAAATACCGTATCCGTCTAAAACCAATCATAGTTATTTAGTTTGCAAGTAAGCATTTTTTTATTAAGTTTTGATTAATAATAATATATTAAACTACATTTTGTATATTTTGTATGGATGTAGTCAACATCATTACTTCATTAGCTCATAATATAATATGTCTAATTAAAATAGTTCTATAAAGTTCAACTTGTGTTAGTATTAAATTCATTTTGAAGGTATTAGAACTTTTAAAGTATCTTATTAAATTGTGTAATATATATGTTTGAAATTAGGTTACTCTTCAGTCTAAATATGAAACATATTGGTGGACAACTAAGAATTTTTCTTTATACTTCAAAAACACTTCTACCACTTTAGTCTTTTTACACACCTTTACTCCTTTCAATTGGGTAAGCTATATTCACTTTCTAAAGACACATGTTACATACATGGTTATGTAATAATTACAAAACCTTATGAGTGAGCACAAGTTCACTAAAGATAACGTCGTTAGAAAACAGGCAATAGTTTATAAAAACAAACATTTTAAACAATGTTGTTCATAATCGTTCAATCGTTCATGCATAAACCAAGCAATATGAGAAGGAAACGTGTGTTCGTCAATGAATTCTCCTTTTAGTACATGAAATATGATTGTGCGTCCTCAATGGTAAAACCCGACAATGCTAGTAAACATGACATATTTTCCGTTCATGCTCATCATTTCTTTGAGGTGGATCCATGCCTATTAACGGATCTTAGTTTCATGATACATGTATCAATTCAAACAATGCTTAATAGTAATATAAGTAAAGATGGATTCACACTGATAATTCAAACGTATTTGAAAACAAGCCCTACTTAAGTATCATCGGTACAAATTTTTGCTTGAGTCTATCTACATATTCAATTATTCTATATTTGTAAAATAAAACGTTAGTATTTATCCCCGTAACAAGTGCAACACACCTCGCAATTGAGCAAGTAATTCTCATGTTCTATCGGGTATTTTAATTGTACAAACACCAAATCAAATAAGAGTAGTATAATCAACATATGCACTCTTCTACTAGTAATATGTATGCCCTAGTGCTATAAGAATTTGTCAAAGAACCTAAATTTGTCAACGGACTCAGGTTTTTAGGCTTAGGCAATCTAATGTTTAACCATAATTATCATATTAATTATCTAGTAACCAATGTCAATGTATCATTCAACTAATCTATTAATTATCCAGTAACCAATCAAACTAATCTATTAATTATCTAGTAACCAATCAACAAACTATTTAAGTATTTTGAAAAGTAAATAGTTAACTAACTTTAAACTAATAATAAATTCATTAATTATAAAAATGACTTTAATTAAATTATTGAGTTGGTTATTTATCGTCATGATAGCTCAATACCATAATAGAGTTTTGCAATATTTAATCCATACACACACAAACACATGGAAAGTTAGAAACGCACGAAAGAAGAAGAAACACATTCAATTGATGGATTTGCTATCATTAATGTACAAACTACTCTTCTTCTTATATCTAGTGACTACCTAATCTTAACAACTTAATTATTTGAATTTACAAGTTACAACCTCCCCCATGAGCTTTCAACACTTACACTTGCATGTTTTAGAATTTTAGAACTGCCCCCTTTCTCTTTTACATATCCTAAAACTCAATATATGTAATGTAACCAAAACTAAAATAAAAAATTTATAGAATTTGAGTTGAATATTATTGTGTTAGAGAAATGATCAAATACAAAGGACTCTTATTGTAAGAAGGGTAAGAAGGAATATTCTCTAATGTAAACACAACCAAAAATACATTAAAAAAAACAAAACATAATTTTTTTTCAATATTCTATTAAAATCGCTACTTTATCGTCAATAAAAAATAATTTTTTTAGTAACGAGAAAGTAGTGTTTTTTATAAACAATACTAAAAAAAGTTTTGTTTTTTAGATTTTTTTTTAGGTTTTTGGGGCTTCAGTTTTTAGCATTTAGCTTGGGTTGGGGTGGGGGGGTTTAGGTATTTCTCTTATAGACAAGATTATGGACACTTATCACTCTATGGTTCTTTCTTACACTTCTTATTTTTATAATCCTTTGTAGAATAACTCAACTCGTGTTGTATTACTCTTAAAGCTTTAACTATTTTTTAATCTTAATATGAAAATTCATTCATGTCATTAACACCTACATCATTTTCCTCATATAGTGAAAAATCAAATACTAGTAAAATCTTCAATAAAACCCAAGTTAAAAAATAACAAATCGGGATCATAGATAAGTTGTTCACTTGAATAGGTTACTTATGTATCAAGATTATATCATAGTATTGATGTATCCCTAATAGGCTAATACAATTTGATAACTAAATGATATTCAATCCTTCTGTAAAAAAACAAAGGTTAATGAATTTATAACTAACTCATATATAAGGGAAACAAAGCTACATAATATTGCAATATGAATAATGGTTAATGAGAGTTTGTGCCATAACCATTAACACTTTTTTTATAAATATATAAGCAAACATATTATTAGAAACAAAAAAAGAAGCTGTTGGAATGGTTATGTGCTTTATAGTTAACTACAAGGTCAATGGATTGAATCTTTCACCACTCTGTTTTCCTATGTTTTCTTGTCTTTTTTTTTTTCAAATATTATTTTGCTGATTTATATAATATCAATTATCAACATTGATATGTATTAGATAGTTTTACCCTTCGTAATATGTATTAGATAGTTTTCCCTTCGTGTTATTGGTTTTCTTCGCAACATTTTTTTGTATGCTAGGCTGTGTTGTTTGTATAATGGGTTTATTTGTTTGGGCTCTTGGCCTAACCTCCATGTGTAGATATGTGGCCTTCCTTGTTGCGACACATTTTAGCAAACCAGATGCATCATATTTCTTTTAAATCAAAGCATGTCTCTCTCCTTCTCTATTGATCATGGACTCTCTCTCTAGAACACGCTGCTGGGTTGTTTGTTCTCTATCGTTGATCATTGTCTCAGATCGTTGTTTCCGATCATTATCAGGTGTTTATTGTCTCTGTCATCTTTGCTCGATTTTTAGTATATGTATATATATATCCACATTTTAGGCTATGAATATGTTTTTTGTGGGTTTCTTTAAACCCTTGCTTTTGGGATGGTTATTTTGATGTTTCTTTTGGTTGAATCTGATTTCGTTTTCAAAATGAACAGGCAACGAGCCATGTGTATGATATGTTAGAAAAATGCTTTAATGGGGCGTTTGGATATGTGATTGTTGTCTGTTTTTACCTCAGATTGCTTGGGTTTTTTATGTTGCTTATGATGGGGCGTTTGAATATGTCATTGTTGTGTCTTTTTACCTTAGATTGCTTGGGTGTTGTTGTTACTTACTCTTACATATGGATTCATCATTAGCGATGAATACGATGAGCCATGTGGGGTTTTTGTTGTTGCATATGTTTACATATGGATTCATTATTGGCGATGACCCATACGTGAGCCGTGTATATGATGTGTTGTATAAAAATGCTTTAACATGACCTTCAGACTATAATTATTATGATCATAAGCCTCATATTGCTGGGGTTTTGTTGTTGTCTATGTTTGCATCTGTAACAACCCGATCTTTCGTATTGTTATCCGAATCCATATTATGTCCGTTATTCTTGTTTCTGTATCGTTTTGTAATCCGAGATTTATTATGATGGTTAAATTATTTTGAAACACACTCTTATGTCGCTTATATATATCACATTTACTCGCTTAAACTACTCGCAACGCTCATCGCATCGCAAACTCAATCGCGTTACTTTATGTTATTTACTTTGCATTATGTGTGTTATGTGTTACGTGTTTTGTATGGTTATTATGTAATCTCGCTCTCGCTCGCTCACTTAAAACTCGTTTAAACGCTTGAGTTTTCATCACAAATCTAAATACCTCGCTAAAACGCTCGAAAACGCTTAAAATAACGAAAACGAACAAAAACATCGAACCGAAACAGCCAAGTTCGCACGAACTGATGCCATATCCACCCTCTCCTATAAATACCCAACACCTCCACACACTCCTCTCTTGCTGCCACTTCGGGCCAGAACTCCCAAACCCGCATTTCTTTGATTTCCAAGTAAGAAACGACTTGTTTTATGCAAACCACAACGTTTTCCACTACGATTTTGCACAAGGTTACTTTCGATTTCATCAAAACTTCTCTATTTATGAAAACCTTCATCTTTTTCCATAAAACTTCTTATTTTCAACTTAGATCTACACTTAAACAAGTATTTTGGGCTTAGCCTTGGCTTCCCAAGTTAGAGATCTTGATGATTTCGACTCACCAAGTGTTAGATCTGAGAAAACTGTTAAAAGCATTTATTTTCACACTAAGAACGGACTAACCGACGTGTGTTTCGTTCACTAAGTAGTGGAATGAGGCATTGTCAGAAATATACTTGAAATGGATTCGAAATCACATCTGTTTCAAGCGAAAACTCAGATCCGGAAGCACGAAGACGCAAAAACAACCAACTTTTGCGAACCGGACTGTTTCGTACGAAGTACTACTTCGTACGAACCAGTCCAAGTTCCCTTAAGTGGCTAACTGCTCTAAAAAGACCTCCCTAGCTTTGGTTTTGCTCAGTAGCTCAAGTTTGGAAGGATGGACACTCGATTTCCTCGACGAAAGACGCGAAAACACTCGATTTTGGACACGAAATAGTCAAGTTCGCACGAACTAGTCTGTTTCCCAAACAACTTCTCCGTTCAACTGATTCAGCACCATGGAAGAGTGATGCACTTCTGTTCTCGCTCGCAGGCTGACGCGGGACTCTCCTCGCTCCCCAAGGCCAGCTGTGTTTGCTGTTTACGCGCCCACAGTAAGTATACTTGAACCCCTTTTCACTTAAAACGCACTTTTGGGTGTTACATACGTTCTCTATATCAAAGCAAGCTACACACAACGCTAAACTCTTTTAACGCTAACCGCTCTCGCATTTTATACGTGAATCGCTGAATGTTTGTTTGCTATGTGTGAATAATGAGGACTTGCAGACCACCCTTAGCAACGATAGTACTATAGTTTAGACTCAGCACCCGATTGGTTCGGGGGTTGTTAAGGCTCGCATATTACATTGCGTACGTGTTCGCTATTGTGAACACGTATCGCTCATACTCCACCTCGCAGTCGTGTTGGTTAGCTTGTATCATTATTGTTAGCTTACTTAGATTCACTTTCTCTACGTGTACATGTTGGTTATGCGTAAACACTTTATCACTATTATTATGCTATTAAACTTGTGTACTCACCTTTACATTATTGTATTGACTTGTATTTTAACGTGTGTAACAGGTTAAGGATGTTATCGTTGCAAATCGGACTTAGGATTTTGCTTTAGAAACTTGTAATAATCTACTTGTCGAATTTGAATTGTTTGAGAATGTTTGGATTTGTAATGATTATGGAATGATTATATGTTTTTAAATATTGTCGTTTATAATAGTCGTTATGGATTCTCTCGAACAATCTCTGATTCGCTTGGTGCCGCGCCCCGATGATTCCGCCATCGGTTGGGGTGTGACCGCATCTGGATTGCTTATTTTGGCTATCATTGGTGAGTTTGAAAATAATGAGGTTGTGATGGTTAGCTGAGCCTCAATGGCATTCATGCTTGCCTGAGATGTTTATCGCATACATGTGTTAGGTGTGAAACTTGCATGTGAGATGTTAATCACGTACGTCTTATATTGGCGGCTTAGATGGCATCAGAAAATGTATGCCTAACTTTGGTGCTATTGATTGTGTTTGGGAAGTTAGGTTATCAAGCATTGTTATCCGTTTTGGATCAATTTACCTAAGTTTCGGCCTTGATGATGACCATTTTTAGCTATGTGGCTAAGATGGATTTCGAAAATCAACTACGCCTCCTTGAGTCTAAGCCTACGCTTATAGTATATATACAAATATTGATAGTTGATATTTATATAAATATTAAACCTTTGTGTGCATGAGGTTGTTGTACATTCTGCATTGTAACTTTCGTGCGTAACTTTGTATAATAGCAATAATCAACCTATGTATGCATTAGGTTGTTGTACCCTGTGCATTGTTGGTTTTCTGCGCAACCTATTGTTGTACACCCGGCTGTGTTGTTTGTGAAATGGGTTTATTTGTTTGTGTTGTTGGCTCGACCTCCACGTGTTTGTTTGTGGGCTTCATTGTTGGCACACGTTTTAGTTAACCGGATCTCTGATCTTTAAATTGATTGGAGATAGACATACTATTATGTGGTCTTTAGTACAACAAATCGTTTTAAATTGCAAACTACATTATGTAGGCAGTGTTTGATTAACAAGAGGTTTTACGATAATGATGATGAAGGATGTTTGGCGGTTATTGTTATGGCATGGCGAATGTTTCGTTCACAACCACAATAACATACATTTTATGAGCCTAATGTTAGGATTAAATTAAACTATAAATCATGATGTCTTTACCTGGCTTGGCAATCTGTTACAGTCATGGTTGTAAAAGTCGCTAGGCGCTCCCTACTCAGATTTGAGAGTACTCGGGAAGTACTCGGCCTAGGTGGAGATTACCCGGAGAGTAATTGGCCTAGGAGAACAGTACTCGTGCCTCGGCAGCCTACCTTGTAGCGAGTACTCGGAGCCTAGGCGGGACTTTTACAACCAGGGTTACAGCTATGGAAGAGATTCGTTTAGACCTATCGGTAACATTTCAATTTCATTTCATGTCGGCAATGATGTCATCTGAGCCATGTATGTTTTAGGAAAATAAAAATTACTAATCCTTTGGTTTTTCTAAGACCTTCTTGTGGGTATATTTATAGTGTTCAACATGGCAAGTGCAAATGAGACCCAACTTCTTGTACGTTTACAAAAATTGGCTGACGAGGTTATCACATACGATCAATGCATTACCGAAAAATTGACTGAGCTTACACATAAGGCGCTAATATTCATTAAACCTAATTGGGGTTGTAGGTTGAAACTGATGTGCAATATGTTCGTTTTAAAGCGGGAAAGGAAATCAACAACTAGATTAGTTCTCATTGTATAGTCTGATGTTATTACGTAGGATATCTAAGTGTAACCGATTGTAAATTTTGTTTATCATTATGATACAATCAATCATAATACCAACCTTCCATTCAATTAACGTTTGCTTTTGCTATTAATCGCACACATGCCGACGTCATACTAGTTTTTAATAAATTTTATTTGTTTCTTCCCCCCAAAAAAAAAATTATAAAAATTAATTACTTCCGTTTTGCATGGACTTATGTCAGGACCTATTTTAATTATGGCATAACTTTTTTTGTCGTTAAATTTTGATGTTTACAGTCGAGTCACCTCCATAACAGACCGATAGGTGTGGATATCATTTTAGCAAATTTAACGACTTTATTTTATTTTTCTTTTGTTTTTCTTTTCTGGTTGTTATACGTATGCACGTACCGTACCGGTATCAATATCATAACGAACTGAGCTGATAACACTAGTTATTTTTAAAAAGGGCTAACAATTTTAGAAGAAATAAAAAAAGTCGACCATTTATTTTAGGTAAATGAAATAATGATTAATTGGTAGAATTGGCAAGTGAATTGGAGTGGATTATTATGTTTGGATATGATGGAAGCCAAACAACAAAATCAAACCGTTCATCTTGGACCATAGTATTTGTGCTGGGCCCCACCGGAAGTGTTTGGACGGTGCCAACTATTACAACTTATGGTTCTCAAAGGTGTTCAAGACATCATCCAAAGCGTCAGAAATATTGAAACAACAACAATAATAACAATAATAACGAGAATCTTATTGCAAGGAATGAGAGTGAAATAATCAGTGAATAAGGTGGACTATTTGACTGCTGTCAGCCTCTTGGCTTTTCTAGATGCGTGGAAACCCGAACTCTACCTGTCTGAAGGCACGACAGTGAAATAATCAGTAAAAATTCGCCTTCCTTCTAAGATGAACCGACGCTACCCGTATTCAACCTTCACCTGGATACCGCAGAAAATAATACGGAGAGTGAGTCGAACCTGATCACAAGAAATTCCAAAACTTTCCTTAACCACTCCACCAGTATCTCATTGGCTAATCTTATTTTTTGTTAATATGAATTTCCTAAAGTCAAATAAAACAAAAAGCACACTAAAAAATAAATACTCAATATATACACTTTGTTATTATATAAATATATAATATACACCCCACCCCCTAACCTTTTATCTTATATAAACCATGGAATCTAACAACCACACTCTGCGTTTTGTCACAGCAATGGCAACCACCCACTACACGGCGGAGCAAGCCTCCGCCACTGTCGACTCGGTGGTATCGTCACCGCGATCGGACAGCCTGTCTGTCGGTGGATACGACGATACCACGGCACAAGCACGTGTCCGATTCATGTGCAGTTTTGGAGGGAAGATATTACCACGTCCTCATGACAACCAACTCCGGTATGTTGGTGGTGACACCCGCATCGTCACCGTTCTCCGCCACAACACCACCTATGCCTCCCTTCTCAGTAAACTATCCAAGCTTTCCGGTAAACCATATACTGTTTTTGGTTTTGATAATTGATATTGGGTAATTATTCATTCGTTGTAATTAATCAAAACTAGAGATTACTAGTTGAATTTCCCTTGCGTGATGTGGCGGAAATTTGGTTTCGGTCGGTATTGGTTTCGCAGTATGCTTTGTTTCGATATCGGTACGATACTGATACTCCGTATAATTTTTAATACAACTTTGTTTTCAAATAAATTTACGTGTAAAAGAAAAAAATAAAGCATATTCTTTTTCTTTTTTAAGTAAATGAAAAAGTTAAATTAAATTATTTAAAGTATAAAAGTTGAAACTGAACCTGAAGTTATAAATAAGAGACTAATATATTATTTTTTTATAACCTAAAAGTTATAAAAATTAAATCATTTAAAGTATAAAAGTTATAGAGGAGTCCAAACGAGTCGAGCCCAAGCTCGATTAACTTATGAGAGCTCGAGCCTACCTCGTTTAATGTATTTTAACTAATTTATTAAATAAAAGTAATATAAATAAGAGACTCGTCTAGGCTCGCGAGCTCGATAAGTGAAACTTACTAAACGGGCTTATTTTTAGGTTCGTACTCAGCTCGTAAATAATTGATTGTAGATAATAATTATATTATTCTCTTGGAAATTTCCCTAAAATAGGGATTGTATTTTGGTTATAAATATTAACCAAAACACAATTCCTAAATGAATAATATAAATATTATTTAGAATCTACTAGTAAACGAGTTTTTATAGTCTTAGCTCGTTTACTAAACAACTTTAAATAAGGGATAGTTGTTATTAAACACTAATAAAAACTAGGCTCGAGCTAGATAGATAATATGAGCTTCATTTTAGGCTCAAGCTCGGCTCGGACTCGATAAGGCTCGGCTTGTTTCCAGCTTTTTCTCGAGCCGATCTCGAGTAGCTCACGAGCTAGTTGGCTCATTTGCACCCCTTGTTACTAGTATATGCAAATTGATAATATTGTTTTAACTTCCAATTTTTTACACTTAAACCTAAAAATCACAACTAACTTAATATTGGATAGGTACAACCGATATATGCGTAAAGTACCAGTTACCAAACGAAGACTTGGACGCCTTGATCACGGTTACGAGTGATGAGGACGTCGAAAACATGATGGACGAGTATGATCGCTTGGCTCACAACAACAAAACGGCTCGGCTTCGGATCTTCTTGTTTCCAACAGACCAGTCACTCTCACGAGCCAGCAGCATCAGCTCGCTGCTAGACGGCTCCATTAAGCGCGAACACTGGTTCCTCGACGCGCTTAATGGGGGCGCCAGCCTGGATCGTGGCCGATCCGAAGTCTCATCAATGTTGTCAGAAGTACCCGATTATTTATTCGGGTTAGACCACCCGGATGACCCGAAATCCAAAACAAAACCCCCGGTTAACGATAACGTTTCGGTTTCGGATCCCGGATCGCCCGCTCCACGGATGTCGTCTCCGTATTGCTCGACTTCATCGTCATTGGGCCCCATGGTAGCTCCCCCGGTCCCGAACCTTCGACCCGTTAAAACAAAACTGGATAACCCGGCCCCGGTTGTTAGCGAACCGAAAGAAACGGTTACCGAACGTTTTGCCGAGGCTAATGACCCGATAATTATGAAACAAACAGAATATACGGGTCAACCCGTGTACTATATACGGAGGACGTCATCACCATCGCCGGGCCCAATTCAAGAGATGCCGGTTTATTATATGCACCCCCCGGGTTCAATGCCTCAAGAAAATATTCCGGTTCAACCGATGCCGATACGGGCCCAATATGGTCAACAGTTTATAGCGCCTCCGGGTCAAATGCTTCACCCTCAAGTATCGAATATGGGCCAAATTTACCCCGGAATGAGGCCCGGTTCGGGTGGGGAGGCATATGACATGCCGGGGAGAAGTGGCGGTGGGCCGGTCCAACCCGTTTATTATGGGCAAAGATATGTTGGAGTTCCGGGTTATTCTGGACCTCCTGGTATGGTTATGCAAGGTGCGGAAGAAATGAAGCAACCCGGACCCGAAGGAAAAATGGGCCGGGCTCCACAATGATGTTGAATAAATGGGTATTTCTAGATGGGCTTATGTTTGATATGTTTCTGGTATAAGTATTATTTTTTTGTTTTATTTCTTTGTTGACTTTTAGTAGGTCAAATTCATGGAGATGTTTGCTACATAAACTCTATGTATATTTGATTGTGAATTGTAAAACAGTTATTTGTAAGAGGCCTATGTTTTTTAATTTAGTTGTGTAAATTTTATCAAAAATTTCTAAAAAATTATATGCAGTCTGTTTATCGTCATCCGCTTTTAAACCAACAACCCTAAGGGGAATATTAAACTCAGTTATTAACTTTTTGTTATTTAAAATCACTCTAATACTGAATCTACTTTACATTATTTATACTAAAGCTTAAGTTTTTGATCAGACATGGGTAGTTAAGTTGTTGGTCCCAGGTTCTTTAAGCTTCCTGTCAAGGTTTCACAATATAAGATGTCAAAGCTGCTTAAATAACATACATTAATACTAGATTTAGTGGCATCCACCATGTAATCTTGAATTCTGAACCACTTGAATTCGAGTTAAATGCCTGGTTGGTCTCTGGGGTTTGCAGATATTGCAAACTTGATCCCAAGACTTCAATAATTTACAAGCAACCTGAATTTATTTGTTCCTGTGAGAAGAGTCTTCAATTTAGAAGTCAATGGTATAACTTGTTTGGTTGGACAATAAAGCTAATTGGAAATGAATGAATTCCCCAAGATTCCTAAGAATTCAATATTTATTCCACATGTTGCGTCATGTGTAGGCTGTCTAATAAACAGGCTGTGTCCGAGCTAATATGTTTAACTGAATGTGTCATATTTGAGTTAACAAGTTTAACCCATTTAACTAAACAGGTTAGCCGGTGAACCCGTTCAAACTAGAATAAGGACAGGCCAACCCGCCAACCTGTTTACAACTCATTTACAACGTCAATCCGTTTACAACCCGTGAGATCTCATTTAGATAATTAAGTCACACCAGTCATGTTTGGGTTACATGTTTTAAGTGTGTCCGGGTTAGGATTAATTTCTTTGACACACATAAATGTATGGGGCCATGTTCGGGTTTCATAATTCAAACCCCCAACCGTGACACGATTGCCACCCCTTCCATATAGTGAAGGAATTCAATAGAGGAACATGGATCTCCCCCTCCCTTACTGATGTAGACTAGAAAACGGGATAGGAAATCGGACTTGTTGATCACACATAATACCAGGAACGATTCTTCCAAAATTCGTTGATTCACGAAGAACACCGAAAATTGGGATTTTCACACACAAAACACACAATAGTGAATTAGGAGAGAAAAATGACTGTTCATATATTTCAAAACTGATTTGCTTTCTCCCATTACATCCATATAAATAACAAGGTAAATTGAAAACAGGCCTGAAAAAACACTTGGGCCAAAAGCTAGAACGAAATAAAAGTCCACCAATAACACTAAAAAACATAAAACGATAAATAACTTATAGAAATAAGCGTTTTTGGTCCCGAACAATGACCCAAACCGCCTTTGGCGTTTGTAGAAAGATGGGCCTTGTTCTCACGATCGTTTTGCCTGGTCGCACGTCCAAAACGGACCCCCGTAGTGTAGCCCCATTTGTCACATGATATTGGGCCTCCAAATATAAGATGGCACGCTTCTCCACACTTGGGCCCGCATCACTTACCCTCATGTCCACCGCCACCAAACTAGAGTTGTGGTCAAACTTAATTTCCATAATATATTGACTCACAATACTTGACTTTGATTATGATTATTGTATGTGGTTTTGACTGGATCTATAACTGTACTACTAACTCTTAGCACAAGCAATACTCCCTTTTATATTGTGGTTTGACATTAAAAAAGAAAAACTATAGCTATCAGGTCAGTTTTTTAAAACAAGAAATGGTATCATTACTCTTGTAAGTAGGCACACTTTAATCAGAAAAGTCAAGTGCATATCACAATATCCTAACTTGATCAATTCACAGTCATTCCACATTCTAAAGATTGGTAATGGATACTCGAAGAGCTAATGCTGTATACCGCCTTTGCATGACATGCTTGTATATCTTGATTATATCATTACGACACCGCACAGCAACTGATACGTTGAGTAAAGATAGTCACATCTCCTTAACACAAACGCTTCTCTTCCAATCAAGTGTATGAGCTAGGCTTCTTTATTCCAGGTAATTCCACTAACCGATATCTTGGGATATGGTTCAAAAACACTGCTGCAAAGAAAATTATATGGGTCGCAAACAGAGAAACCCGCTCTTGGTTTCTGACAACAGGTCTAGCCTAACTATTGGCAACGATGGGAACTTGAGAATCCTAGATGGTGATCAAAATACTGTCTGGTCAACAAACGTACGAGGCCAGCTTAATGAAACAATTGCTTAGCTTACAGACATGGGTGATTTTTGTATTAATGATACTGCCTCAGGATCGAGTTTGTGGGAGAGTTTTGATTATCCTGGTAACACTCTATTACCAGGCGTGAAGCTGGGAGCAAAGGGGAATACACAAGGTAAACATTTACTGTCATCATGGAAAAGTAATGATGACCCAACACCTGGAAATTTTGTAGTTGGACTTTCGGCAGAGCGGCCACCACAAGTTTTCATATGGTGTAATTCTAAGCCATACTGGAGAGGTGGGCCCTCGGATGGAGGGAAGTTCATAGGCATACCTGACCAGATCTCTGGGTACTCAGAATTAACAAGTCTCATGCCAGGGAACTTACAAGAAGGAGCCTATCTCATTGTTAACCTTAGAAACTTATCGATGGTCCCAATGCTATATTTACAACCTGATGGTGTGTTCAGACGAAATACTGGGATTATAATAATAACATGTAGGGTTCGGATTGGGAAGTACCAGCTAATCCCTGTGACGTTTATGGAATTTGTGGTGCTTTTGCAATTTGTACAAACACAAGCTATCCTATTTGTGATTGTATAAGAGGGTTTGTACCGCAGTCGAATGACCAATGGAGCAAAGGTAATTGGACAAGGGGTTGCGTGAGGAGAAGTGAACTTTTGTGTGAGAAGAATGAAATTAGTTTAGCTTCTGGTAAGGCCAAACCCGATAAGTTTTGGGTGCTAAGAGGGATCAAGCTGCCAGCTCATTATCAGTATTTTCCATACATGGATACTGATGAATGCCAGCAATGGTGCTTGGATAACTGCTCTTGTAAGGCATATGCGAATGTGCAAGGAATAAACTGTTTGGTTTGGACAGAAGAGCTCATGGATATTGAGCAGTTCTCATATGGTGGGGAGAATCTTTTCTTGCGCCTTTCTTACGTGGATTCAGGTAAATGCAAATTCCTTTTAAGTTCTAACTTCAAGTTCTGCAAGGTTTTATTTGGCTGTGAGATCCTAACACTATTTTATAGGCCACGAAACACATGAAGACGCGGTACTCATCAGTCTCACAACCATAGGTGGTGTACTCCTTTAATGTGGCTTCGTGTTTTGCTTATACAAGTGGACAACATATAAGAAAGGTAAGAACATATATCTTTCAATCATTTACATAAACTTATTTAAAGCGAGGAATGAAAAAAGATTGCTTACATGGTTGATGCCCTTAGTACAATGAGGTAAAAACCTTTTTTAGAATAAATATGTATCGAAACATGAAAGTAGGTTAGCCCTAAACATATTAAAATAAATCCAGATATGTATCAAAAGATATCTTATTCTAACATTCTTTCCTATTTGATGACCTGTATGTGTCTAAATTTCTCTCTCTAGGAAGGAAAACCAAGATAGATAACTTCAATTCAGAGGAAGAACTTTTCTCGAGGGACACGCTACAAGAAGATGTTCTTAGACATGAGTCTTGTGAACTGCCTATATTTGAGTTCAAACAAATAATAGGGGCCACTGACCACTTCAGCTACAGAAACAAACTTGGTGAAGGAGGATTCGGGGCAGTTTATAAGGTACTTAAGCACTTGTATTCACAAACTTAACTATGTTATATATTCCAAACAGTCAATGCAGGGAGGCCAACACTAACTACTTAACAAATTAATATAACATAGGGCATGCTAGATGATGGGCAAAAAATAGCAGTGAAGAGGCTGAGGCTGTCAGGTAACTCTGGGAAAGGAATTGAAGAGTTTAAGAACGAAATCATGTTGATTTCCAAGCTCCAACACAGGAATCTTGTCAAACTTTTAGGTTGCTGCATTGAAGGGGAAGAGAGATTATTGATTTAAGAGTACATGACAAACAAAAGCTTGGACACGTTTCTCTTTGGTCAGTATGACTTCTTTGTCTTGTCCTTTGTCAAATATCATAAATCTATTTGCATTTGATCCTTACACAATATGTATATAGGTGTGTGTGTGTACACACACATTACAGTTTCGAGGCTATTGATAACTTAGTTTCTTGATGCCTAGATCCAAAGAAACGGCAACAACTTGATTGGGCAACACGTTTCAACATAATTCAGGGGATTGGTCGAGGACTTGTTTATCTCCATCGTGATTCTTGTTTAAGGATCATACACAGAGATTTGAAGTGTAGCAATATTCTTCTCGATGAGAAAATGAATCCCAAAATATCAGACTTTGGATTGGCACGATGTTTTCAAATCACACAAGAACAGGCGAATACTTGCCGAATTGTTGGAACATAGTGAGAATTTATTATTTACATTCTTGAATAATGAATATAATGGAAAACTGTTCTTATTCTTGGGCATGAGCTAACTATAACGTTTTTATGATGAAATGAAGTGGATATATGTCTCCTGAATACGCCATGGGAGGAGTAATGTCAGAGAAATCAGATGTATTTAGTTACGGAGTAATGCTGTTAGAGATTATGAGTGGCAAGAGGAATACAGTAGTTATACATCATGAACAAATCTTTCCTCTTGCGCCCGTAAGTATACCACTCTACTCAAATAAACCATGCCACATAACTTCATCCCACTTAATTGCAGGTTTTTAATGAATTCCTTTGCATTAAAAATATATTTCAGGCATGGAAGTCATGGAAAGAAGGGAGAGGAATAGAGGTGATGGATCAAGAACTGGGACAGTCATCTTGTGTATCAGAGGGTTTGAGATGTATAAACGTCGCGCTTCTTTGTGTCCAGGACCTACCTACAGATTGGCCAACAATGACAGAAGCAGTTTCTATGCTATGCAGTGAAATTGAACTCCCAGAGCCAAAAGAGCCATTATTTACTTTGCAAAGGCTGTCCAGTGGACAGGAATTTATAAACATGTGTTTTATAAATGGAGTCACTATATCTATGACTGAAGGGCGATTTGGAACTGTATTAAAATACTCTTTAATTTGATCATTTGAGTTATAGACATATGATACATGTACAAAAATTTTTAACTACAAATATGTGAGCTTGTTAGTTTAGTAAAATGGCTTTCCAAAGCAACTATGATGACAAATCTAAGTGTTGATCCCATATTGGCCCAAGAAAATGACAAGCTAGCTCATGTATGTTTAGTAAACATATTACTTGGCTCATGGGTCATGTTTGGTACACGATTTAAGTGTTTCCGGGATAGGAAAGATTTCTTTGACACACATATAAATACATGGGTCATCTTTCGGTTTCTTAATTCAACTTGCCAACCTGACACGATTGCCACCCCGTCCATATAGTGAAAGAATTCAACCCAAGAAAACGGATCTCCCCCTCCCTTACCACCAAACTAGAGTTGTGGTCAAACTTGATTTCCGTAATAATGACTCACAATATTTGAATTCGATCATGTTTATTATATGTGGTTTTGATTGGATGTATAATTAATTATACTACAAACCCTTAGCACAAGCAACATCAGAACATCACCTTTTTATATTGTGTTTTCACATTATAAAGAAAAACTATAGCTAACAGGTGGCTTTTTTAAAACAAGACATGATATCACTATTGTTGTACGTGGAAAGATCTTGATCAGAAAAGTCAAGTGCATTTCACAATATTAAAGGGATCAGACTTCATTTTCCAAGCTATCCTAACTTGATTCATTCACTGTGATTCCAAATTCTAAAGACTGGTAATGGGTATTGGAAGAGCGACTGCTGTAAACCACCTTTGTATGACATGCTTATATATCTTGATCGTATCATTACGACACTGCGTGTCAATTGATATGTTGAGTAAAGATAGTCCCATTTCCTTAACACAAACCCTTGTCTCTTCCAATCAAGTGTATGAGCTAGGCTTCTTTATTCCAGATAACTCCACTAACCGATACCTTGTTATATGGTTCAAAAACACAGCTGCAAAGAAATTTATATGGGTCGCAAACAGAGAAAATCCGCTCTCAGTTTCTGACAACAGATCTAGCCTGATCATTGCCGATGATGGGAACCTGAGAATCCTAGACGGTGACCAAAAGACTGTCTGGTCAACAAAGGTACGGAGCCAGTTCAACGGAACAATTGCACAGCTTACAGATGTAGGAGATTTTTGTATAAATGATACCATCTCAGGATCGATTTTGTGGGAGAGTTTCGATTATCCTGGTGACATTCTGTTACCAGGCATGAATCTGGGAACAAAGGGGAATACACAAGGTAAACATTTATTGTCATCATGGAAAAGTGAAGATGATTCAACACCTGGAAATTTTCTAGCAGGACTTTCAGCAGAGCAGCCACCACAAATTTTTCATATGGCATAATTCTAAGCCAAACTGGAGAGGTGGGCCCTGGGATGGAGGAAAGTTCATAGGTATACCTGACCAGATTGCTGGGTACTCAGAAGCAACAAGTCTCATGCCAGGGAACTCAGAAGAAGGAGCATATCTCACCATTAACCTTTTAAACACATCTGATACCCGATGGCTACATTTACAACCTGATGGTGTGTTTCAGCTGAACCGCTGGGATGATGGAAGTAGCATGTGGGATTCTTACTGGAAAGTACCACTTAATCCATGTGATGTTTATGGAGTGTGTGGTGCTTTCGCAATTTGCACAAGCGAAAAGTCTCCTATTTGTGACTGTTTAAAAGGGTTTGTACCGCAGTCGAATGAGGGATGGGGCAAAGGTAATTGGACAAGGGGCTGTGTGAGAAGAAATGAACTTGTTTGTGAGAAGAATGAAACTAGTTTAGCTTCTGGTAAGGCTAAACCCGATCAGTTTCAAGTGCTAAGGGGGATCAAGCTGCCAGATCATTATCACTATTTTCCATACCGAGATACTGATGAATGTCAGCAATTGTGTTTGGGTAACTGCTCTTGTAAGGCATATGCGTATGTACCAGGTATATACTGTTTGATTTGGACGGAAGAGCTCATGGATATTGAGCAGTTCTCATATGGTGGGGAGAATCTTTTCTTGCGCCTTTCGTATGCGGATTCAGGTAAATGAAAATTCCCTTAAAGTTGTAATTCTAGCTCTTCACGTTTCGGCAAAGTTCCTTTTGACTACAATATCCTTACGCGATTTTGTAGGAGAGGAAAAACATGAGTCTCCAGTATTCATCAGGCTCACAGCCATAGGTGGTGTACTACTTTTATGCGGCTTCCTCTTTTGCTTATACAGGTGGACAACATATAAGAAAGGGTAGAACATATATCTTATAATTCATTAACATACGTTTATTGATGCAAGAAACAAAAGAAGATTTCTCACATAATTGACGTGCTCTTGTGCCATATGAGGCGACCACTTATAATTTTGACTTCTATAATAGCAAACAAACGTACCTAGTAAATTCCCACTTATAGCAAGCTATTAGTAAGGGTCTGGGAAGGGTAGGATGAAGCAAACCTCTATCCCGAAAGATAGAGAGGTTGCTCCCGTTGAGACCCCTCGGCTCCAAAGATCTTTTCTAGACATGTCGGGTATAGCATCCAGATATATAGCAAATAAGATAGAGCATGGCACAACGACCTAACAACAAAACATAAATTACTAGAATAACAGGATTACTGGCAACACAAATTGGTTGTATAACTATAGATTGTGTAAATCGCTACGAGTATAAAATTTAGACCGACTTAATGGACTACTATGCGTCGTGCGGAAGCTTGCAAAGATAAGTCCGTGACATAAGGCATACTTCCATAGAGAGATTGAAACTCCGTCTTTTGATAGGTATGTGAGTTTTTGTTGGGTAATCTTGATGGTCAATATTAGGTCATAGTGTTGAGTCATCAGGAGAATAGGTCTTAAGAACGTGTGTTTGTTTAGTCCTTGTTTAAGTCGGAGTCTTTTGTATTTGTGGCAGATTATTAGGATGTTTGTTATTTACTTTTTCATTTTGTACGTTTAGTAGTTAGCTATTTAAAGGGCCTAATATGGTGAATAAAATAACAGACCTTAAAGCATTAAAATATCTTTCTTGTTCGTGAGTTTGAAGGTGCCTGAAAACCAACATTTTTCACATATCCTTGATTTGAAAATGCTTGAACAAATGATCCTCGAACCAGTGGCGGATCTTGCGTTTTCAAATGGGGGACCCTGCTGCTTTTTGACTGTGTATGACCAGGTTTGACTGTGCTAGCACCGCTGCCGCCTTGTTACCACTGCTGGCAGTTCTGCCGTCGCTGATTGTACAATAGCAGATCACTGCTTCTGATTCTTCTTTTTTTCTAGTTAGCCGGATAACCTAACACCACCCTAATGAGTCCGCCAAACCATGCTCTTATGGATTGCTTAAGGCAATAACTTTTTTTCAAAATTTTGCATACGAATCCAGACTCCCCCTAAGCAATGAATTGAGAAAGTTGATCCATATAGTATTTGCTGAGAAGGAACTTTCGATATCGAGTTGATGAAGAAACTGTTAAATCTGGGTCACGACCGGAGAGATGAACACAACCGGGATTCACAAATTACTTCTATTAATTTTTGTGAATTCTTTGTGAACTAATAAACTTGATTACAATGATTCAATATTTAAAGACTAAACATCACATACTAATACGAATTCTATTTCTTCTCTAACTCAAATACTAAACAATACTTATCTAAACTAATACTAATAGATAATCCAAATAATAATTAAATAATTTTAATTATTATTTTACTCGTTTAGTCCTTCGACTTAATATCTTCTTCAGACCATTCATTGAGATCGCTCGTACCTCCCTAGTTGATGTTGTAATTTCATCACTCCCTCTCAATATCAACTTCCATAAGTCTCCCTCTCAACTTGACTCATTCTGTCTCAATCTACTACACAATCTTCGGTAAACACAAGACCTCCATTGACGTAAACACACTACCGTTATCGTCATTGGTTACAACTTGATCATTACCAGTGCTAACATCACACCTTCTGGTAGTCACAACGCCACTTCATCCTAAAGAGCTTGAGCTAAACACGCTCCGCCTTGGGGAAAAACGCCTTTTCATCAGGATTCGATTGGTAGTCACAAACTATGTGACCCTTTTGATAGGACTTCAAGAGGCCTTCGAACGCCTTTCAAGTAGCACTCCAACTATCCTTCAAACCCACTTCAATCGAACCAACTTGACAAATAACGGAACTCGATCAATTGGAAGAAGGGATAACTTGTCAACTGCCTTCAACCGAATTGAATCAAAGGTACACCAAGATCTGACGGAGATCTTTTACAACTGCCTTTGAACGAGCCTTCTTCTTTTGTTCAAGTTACTAAACTTTTACTAAACTCCTCCATCGTTTCGGTTTCTTGATTGTTTCTTCACTGCGATCGGTTTCTGAACTTCCTTCAATCGGTTTCTTTCTGCGATCGGATTATGAATTCCTGCGATCGGAAACACCTCTGAACCGGAAATAGATGGGTCACTTTCAACAGAAATACGAGCCTATATTGTCAGGCGAAGTTGTTAGCTTCTCGATGTATCGTTTCCTTTGCGACACACTCCTTGTTTTGGTAAGCCTACTAAACCACTCCGACACACGGTGATGGAACATAATCATCAAAACCTTCAACTCGATGAACACCAAATACAAGTTACGCAAACAGCATGGCTCACTTCCTTTCTTGAACTTCAAATTCATCATTGAATCGAAAGAAATAATTTACTTTGTTCTTTGCTATGCCACGTGAACCAACATGGTTTCCAATATTCAATTTAACATTCCAATTTAATTTGGTGCCTCATTAAGAAAACCGATGACCACACCAAATTTATTTAACTGAATCTTGTAAAACAAGCAAACTATTTGTTTGCTTCTTTTGTTTCCCTCATTTATCTGCACAGAAACGGACTTACAGAACTTCTGATCACAGTTTGACTGCTTCACACAGAAACGGACTCAATCAATTTGCACGATCATAACCACCTCTGGTTCTACCGCCTTTGCAACCCCGCAAGGGGCTGCTCCCTCTTTCTCGGATAACGACTCTCAAACCGTGGCTCTGATACCACTTGTTAAATCTGGGTCAGGATTAGAGAGATGAACACAACCGGGATTCACAAATTACTTCTATTAATTTTTGTGAATTCTTTGTGAACTAATAAACTCGATTACAATGATTCAATATTTAAAGACTAAACATCACATACTAATACGAATTCTATTTCTTCTCTAACTCAAATACTAAACAATACTTATCTAAACTAATACTAACAGATAATTCAAATAATAATTAAATAACTTTAATTATTATTTTACTCGTTTAGTCCTTCGACTTAATATCTTCTTCAGACCATTCATTGAGATCGCTCGTACCTCCCTAGTTGATGTTGTAATTTCATCAGAAACCACCACCGAAACTTCTTACTTATCTGATATCATAAGGCGGTTGGAGAAAATTATGCATGTTATTAATAATTAGGTAATGACTTATAGGTTGATCCTAATCATGTTACCTAAATCAAGATATGCATCGAAACACATTTTATTCTAACATTCTATGTCACGACCAAAAGCTATGCTATGTTAATAGAATTATTTAATATTTTGATGAACCAACTTTAGATCTCAATAGTTTTTACATGCCAACATGGATGAGTGACCCGTATGTGTCTAATTTTTTCTCTCTAGGAAGGAAAACCAAGATAGATAACTTCAATTCTGAGGAAGAACTTGTTTCGCGGGACACACTACAAGAAGATGTTCTTAGACAGGAGTCCTTTGAATTGCCTATATTTGAGTTCAAACAAATAATAGGTGCCACTGACCACTTCAGCGATATAAACAAACTTGGTGAAGGAGGATTCGGGGCGGTTTATAAGGTACTTAAGCACTAGTATCACAAACAATCAAAGCAGGGCCAACACTAACTACTTAAAAATTAACATAATATATAGGGCATGCTAGATGATGGGCAACAAATAGCTGTGAAGAGGCTGAGGCTGTCAGGTACCTCTGGGCAAGGAATTGAAGAGTTTAAGAACGAAATCATGTTGATTTCCAAGCTCCAACACAGAAATCTTGTTAAACTTTTAGGTTGCTGCATTGAAGGGGAAGAGAGACTATTGATTTACGAGTACATGACAAACAAAAGCTTGGACACTTTTCTATTTGGTCGGTCTGACTTGACTTCTTTTTCTTGTCCTTTGTCAAATTATATGAATATATCTGTATATATATAAGGGAAGAGAGACTACTGATTTATGATCACACACACATTACTTTTTGGAATATAATCCCAACTATTCGACGTTGACCGCCAACAGTCCCAACATAAAAAAATAACCACTGTTAGTCGCAACTGTTAACATATTGGCCTCCAGGGGACCTGACTAACAGAACCCTAACACCGTTAGTCTCTGGCCGCCGGAAAAACGTTTTTGGCTGGAAAACTTCTTTTGGTCGGAAAACTCAACCTTTTCGTCCCAAACCTCTTTGTAGTCTTGTTACGGACCTTTGAGAACCTTTTTTCTAGTAAAAACCTCAATTATTGAGGTCGCCGGAAAACTAATTTTTTTGCCGGAGAACTTCTTTTTAGCTAGAAAACTCACCTTTTTGGCTGGAAAACTCAACAATTTTCTCCCAAAGCTCTTTGTAACCTTAGATCGGAGCTTCATAAACCTTTTTCTGGCCAAAATCGTTTTTCCGGCGCCCAAAGACTAATGTCGTTTCGGTTCTTTTAGTCAGGGCCCATTGGAGGCCAATATGTTAATAGTTGGGACTGCCAGTGGTTACTATTGAAGTTTTGACTGTTGGCGGCCAACGACGAATAGCTTGGTTTATTAAAATCTAATATTCCTTACTTTTCTAGGCCATTAATAAGTTAGCTTCTTGATGCCTAGATCCAAAGAAACGCCAAAAACTTGATTGGGCAGCACGTTTCAACATTATTAAGGGGATTGGTCGAGGACTTATTTATCTACATCGTGATTCTTGTTTAAGGATCATACACAGAGATTTAAAGTGTAGCAATATTCTTCTCGATGCGAAGATGAATCCCAAGATATCAGACTTTGGATTGGTACGAAGTTTTCAAATCACAGAATAACAAGCAAATACACGCCGAATTGTTGGAACATAGTGAGAATTTATTATACATTTTTCTGAATATAATGGCAAATTGTTACTATTCTTGGGCATAACTAACTATAACCATTTTATGATGAATTGAAGTGGATATATGTCTCCTGAATACGCTATGGGAGGAGTAATGTCGGAGAAATCTGATGTATTTAGTTATGGGGTAATGCCATTAGAGATCATGAGTGGCAAACGAAATACAGAGTTTATACATCAGGAACAAATCTATCCTCTCGTGCACGTAAGTATACACTCTACTCAGGAAACCATGCCACATAAGTTTATCCCACTTAGATGCAGGTTTTTAATGGAGTCCTTTGATTAAAAACATAAATTCCAGGCATGGAAGTCATGGAAAGAAGGCAGAGGAATAGAGTTGATGGATCAAGCATTGGGAGGGTCATTTTGTGTATTAGAGGGTTTGAGATGCATACACGTCGCACTTCTTTGTGTCCAAGACCTGCCTAAAGATAGGCCAACAATGACAGAAGTAGTTTCTTTGCTATGCAACGAAACTGAACTCCCAGAGCCAAAAGAGCCATTATTTACATTGCAAAGGCTGTCCAACACCAGCACTAGACAGGAACTCATAAACATGTGTTCTATAAATGGAGTCACAATATCTATGATTGAAGGGCGATAATGAGTAGAGAGGGTAATTTGGAATTATATTAAATATACTCTTCAGTATGATCTTTTGAGGTATAGACATAAGATACATGCACAAAAATTGTTAACTTTAACAAAAATTGTTCACGCAAAAAATAAATACTATATGTTGGGATCCTGTTAGAAGTATCTTCTAACATTTTTGGGAACACATGGGCATATGTAGTAACAGCCCATCTTGAAAAACAATTAGACAGGATTAACAAAATGACAGTTTTGAGCTTTAAATATAGAGTAAACTGCCATTTTGGTCCCTGAGCTTTGGGCAGTTTTGCCACTTTAGTCCAAATCTCAAACCTTTTGCATCTGGGTCCCTGTGGTTTTAATTTTATTGCCATTTTGGTCCAAAAGTGATATTTGTCTTCTAAAATCCTACTATTTTGTCCTATTCCTCAGGGGCAAAGTGGTCATTTTAAGCATTAATATATATTATATATATAAATAAACCTCAAACTCTGTTTAAAATGACCATTTTGCCCCTGAAAAAAGGACAAAATAGTAGGATTTTAGAAGACAAATATCACTTTTGAACCAAAATGGCAATAAAACTGAAACCACAGGGACCCAGATGCAAAAGGTTTGAAATTTGGACTAAAGTGGCAAAACTGCACAAACCTGAGGGACCAAAATGGCAGTTTACTCTTAAATATAAGATCATTACCTTATTAATGAGTAGCAATCTTCCTCAATATGCCACTTGTTATGCAGTGGCAAAGCTTGAGATTTCCGAGGGGGGGGGGGTCGAAAACGTATATACCCAAAAATTTCTATACGAAAAGTACATACTCTCCACTACTGAGCGAAAAGTTCGGGGGGTCGGCCGCCCCCTCCCGCCCCTTAAAAGCTTCGCCCATGTTATTATGCTCTCATGGAATCATGATCAAAGTCTTGTGTCTGTTCAATCAGCATGGCAAATAATGTTTGCCATGTGTAGAATTAGCTTCTTGTCAATGCCCAACGCTACACATTAGAAAATGAACAACCTGCTTACATAAGTAAAAACCTGCATTAATGCTTGATTTAGTGCTTTTGCACCATACAGTATTTTAAAATATAACTCCATATTTGTACATAGAATTAAATAATAGTAGCAGGGGAGACCATCAACCATGTGTATTTAGGAATGGCTGAAATATTTGGCTAGTGAAGATAAATAAGTAAGTTTACATGAACTACAAACCACAAGATTATATTTGTTTTTCATGTAAGAAATGAGCGTTTAGCCAAACCCTTGACTTACTGGTTCATAATTAGAACTTCAAGGAAGTCCTGCCCTCTTTTGGTCAATGAAAATCTTTTGTGAAACCATAAGTTGTTGTTAGTCTTCCATTAAGATCGATGAACTCTGGAAGTGTTGACCATTGAAAACAAGATTCAGAAGTTTTAACTTTAAACATAAATACATATCTACAACCCACCTGAGGCTATTTGTTAAGTCCTTTAAGAAACAGAGTTAGACATTTAGTCAAGCCACTGGTTACTGGTTCTCAATTAGAATTTTCCACGAAGTTGTGCCATTTTTGGTCAAGGAAAATATTGTAAGAAACCAACTGGGTTATGATGATCTTCAACTCTCAGATAAAGACTTGCTTACATTTATTATTAGGGAAAATTCCGAAAATAGCCATTGACCACCATGGATTTCAAAAATAGCCACCTAATGCGTCCTTGGAACGGCGCATCATGCGCGGGATGTGTCTTTGGAGCGAAACCCAATAAAACATGGACACGTGGCCACGGGATGCGTCCTTGGAGCGAAGCATCATGCTCAGGGTGCGTCGCGCAAGTTTCTAAAGCGTCCGGCGAGTTCAAGTTTCTGGCAAGCACCAACGTTGGCTTTGTCCATGGCTTTCCTGCGCACCGACATAGTATTGTTGCTTCAAGTTCCATAGACGACAGAAATTAAAAAAAATAAATTGCCGTTAAAAAAATTACTAGTTTACTTGTTAAAGTGAGCACCAACATAGTATTGTTGCTTCATGGCTTTCCCGAAATTTGATACCAACTTAAAGCCAAATAGAACTGACACAAATGAATCCAAACAAGTCACGAAAAGTTACGAGTTGATTCGAGTATGATTTTTTCTTTGCTTACTAATACTTTAAATTTACATTTTTACAACAAATAATACATTTTAATTTCTCTTTAAACCAGTGGAATCGGTAAAAGGGGTCTTGAATTCGGATTAAACTGGATGATGATTTGATATTTAATGTGATCGGTTACAGTCAAAACATAAAGAACCAATTTATTCGTGTTTAGTATAGTTGATTTGTTAAACCAAACAAATGGAAAACGATTGTCGTGATTTGTTTTGAAACTGCCGGAGAGTTGGCCGGAAATACGGTGCAGGTGGGTGATGGTTTTAGGTTTAAAAAGAAAGTACACTTCAGGGCCCTTTGGTGCAGGTGGGTGATGGTTTTAGGTTTAAAAAGAAATTACACTTCAGGGCCCTTTACTTGTGAAATTTATAAAAACAACCCTCATCAAACGACTGTTTCTAACCCAGTTAGGCATTTGGATAAAAATTGCAAAAAGTTACAAAAGTGAAGGACGAAATGGTACAAAAAAGTCATTTTGGATGAAAATGGCAAACGGACCTAAACCTCAGGGACGATTATGGCAATTTACTCTTATTGATAATTCCGTTATTATACAGACTCACTAACAACGAACTAACAAAGCTAACGAACTATTTATGTTACAGACTGTAACTATCATTCAATTATAGACCAGCCGTTGTATTATCTATTACAATATGACAAATGAGTCCCTGTATCTTTTCATTCGTAAGAATACTCCCCTGTTTTACCAAAATCTTGTCCTCAAGATTTGAAATTGGCGAAACGTAACTGCAGCATTTCTAAATCTTCCCACATGGCCTCCGAAACTGGAAAATTCTCCCAATGAACTAACACATTAACACTAGCTCTATTACCTTTACGAACCAACTGGTGATCCAAAATTACACGAAGCTGAACAATAAATCGAGGTTCTTGTGGCAGAGGTGTAACTGTAGTGGGTGGTCCAGGGGAAGCCTTTAACAATGATACGTGGAAGGTGTGATGAATTTGTGTAAAAGCTGGTAGATCCAATTTATAGGCAACATAGCCAATCTTTTCCAAAATCAAATAGGGCCCATGATACTTTGGACCAAGCTTTTTATGTCTGTGCAATTTGAGAGTGTTTTGCACATAAGACTGGAGTTTGACATAACCCAGTCTCCCACATTGAAATCTCTCTTTGATCTCGATTTATCTGCCATTTGTTTCATCCTGTTTTTTGCTTTCGCTAAATTGGCTTTTAAAGCAAGTAACTTTTCTTCTCTTTGTTTGAACCAAATCTCAATAGAGTCTATCTTAGAATCATTAGGGATATAAGGAATGTGAATAGGAGCTTGAACACCATAAAGTGCTTCAAATGGTGACATACCAATAGCAGAATGATAAGTAGTGTTTGTACCAATATTCAGCTGACGTCGGCCATTTAGGCCACTGCAATGGATCATCCATGACCAAGCATCGTAAATACGATTCAAGGCATCTATTGAGCATCTCAGTTTGGCCGTCAGATTGGGGTGATATGAAGAGGAAAAAGCCAACTGAATGCCTTGTAACTTCATAAAGTCTTTGGTGTGTGCTAAGCGTACTATATTTTTATTGTTATTTTTAGTCCATTTTACGCATAGTCAAGTTTTAAATTTATAAACACGATATTCTACTAACACTAAACACACACTTGGGCAAGTGCACCCATCGTGAGCGTAGTATAGAGTTGGTAAGATACCAGATCGTCCAAGGACACAAGAGCTTTTAATACCGGTTTATCGTCAACGTCTAATCAATCTAAATTTTTTATAAAAGTTTTTAAAACATAAAGATAAATAAAAAGATGAATAAAATAAAATAAAATAAAATACAAATAGACAAGATAAAATCACTTGGATCCAACTTCTCTTTTATGTATCCTTTGATAGTTTTCGTACTTTCAGACTTTTTAAGAGATTATCTTAGTTATAGTAGTAGGCCACTCTTTTGAAGGTGATGTTACCCTCAACCCAGTGGTTTGAGTTCGCAGGGATACAATCCCAAAAGGTCGGAATATTGGAAGATAATTAAGTAAGTTATTAATGCAAAAAGTGGTAGGCCCCTCTTTTGAAGGTGACGTTAACCTCGGCTAAGTGGTTTGAGTTAGCAGGGATACAATCCCCAGTAGCCGGTTTAAAATATTAACAGTAGTTTACATATGACGGGTTCAAGTCATTCGCGCCTCCGCCATCCGGCCCTAATAGGCTTGAACCAAGTCCTTTCAGGATCTATACACTGGACGAGACAAGAACTTTACCAAACCACCTTTCTAACCCTCTTCCAAGTAGTTAACGCGCTTTATATAGACCGTAAAGACACGAATGAGCAAATCAATAACATTATGAAGAAATGGTTAAGAAAATTCACTTTCCACCTAAGAAACTAGTTATTAAAGTCATTAATACAAACCCAAATAAAAAGTGCCGAAAGATTAAAAACTAAAAGTAATACGTAAAAGATTAGTCTTCACCAAGTGATGTAAGGAATTTAGCCAAGCATGGCCTTTGTTTGACAAGAACACTTACAATCTATCTTGGATCCCGAGACTACTACACACTCTAAAGATGGAAGATGGATGATGGTGGTGGGTGTTGGTGTTGTAGTGGTGGTGGAGTGGTGGCAAAATGAGAGAGAAGTGGTTTGCCAAGGGATGCCTTTGTGGGTAACCAAGCACCCCTATTTATAGTATGAACAGAAGCCCGGACACGGCCTGTGGCCATCATCCTTCTCTTTCTTCATTAATTGCATTTGTCAGCAGAGGGCCCCACACGACCCGTGGCCTCTGGGCACGGCCCCGTGGTCAACTGTTCGCTTACTATCCAGATTCTGCAAATCTTATAGTTGACCACGACCCGTGTTACTCTGGACATGGCCCGTGGTGGGCGTGGAAGCTTCTGAATGTTTTGTCTTATAGTGCAAGGCTTGACCACACCCCGTGCTTGGTGGACACAACCCGTGCTCATCTTCTGTGAACTGATCTTTTGTCTTTTTTGGGGTGTTGCTGAGGGGTCGGGCATGGCTCGTTACTCCTTCTTTCTGTACTTATGTTGGTTTTAGCTGCTTATTTGCTTCTTTTGTTCGTTTGAGCTCTTTTTATCCTAAAAATACAAAAGGAACAAAGAAACGTGCTTTTTCCAACTTTAGTACTAAAAAAGGGTTAGTTTTATGCCTCATTTGATGTAATTTATATGTTGTATTTTGTGTACATCAAATATTCCCACTATTGAATCTTTGCTTGTCCTCAAGCAAAACTCTTTAAATGTGGCTTACACACCCAAATGGAATAGGTAGAAAAGAAGTTTTGTGACTTGTCTTTGAGTGTCGCGAATCCAAGATTCTTTTTTTTTTCAAATTATGTTTTTATTTTTATTTACAGTTCCTATTCGTCATGATTTATTGAGAACATTTCTAAGAAAAATTATTTGTTTAGGCATAACATGCCTCTTTAAAATTCTATTTATTTATATACAAGTTCACGTACCTCACAAGGGATCACTCAACAGTCGGCCGAAGATGTGTTTTTGCGATATCACTCGATTCCGGTTTGGAACTTACTTCTACCATATGCTTGCCAAGTGTTCAAACCTCCTCCTTTTTAACTATAAACTTTTGCGAGTATCAAGAGGACTTTGAAGGGTTTGGGCTAGAGGTAGGTGAAATTTTTGGTTAGTAGCGTGGCAAAAGACGTAAATAGCGTCGGATATCGTAAAACTTTTCGTATTTATTTTACTCAAGTGTTTTTCAAACAAGATTTGAAGGAACTTGTTTGGTTATTCGAAGAGCAATATATATATATATATATATATTATCCAACATAAGATATCCGAGATAAAAGAAATCGGTTTGAAAGGAAAATGGTTTTTTGTGGGTTTTTTAAACGAAAAGGTTTTAGGCTCAAAAGGGTTGACTAGGGGGATTTGTTTTTGGTGATGGGTGAAAGCAATAAAAAAATGGTTTTGAGAGAAAATGGGTTAGTCCTAATGCCTTCATTATTTACTTACTTGGGTTTTAAGTTGGTAAGGACCGGGAATGCATCGTTTTGGCAAGTTCTAGAGTTGTAAGGACCAAGTAGCTATTCACACAAGTGTAGGAACGTCCACGAACAACACGGGAACCTAAATTTGTTATCTAATGTCCAATTAGGCGGAAACTAATGACATGTTAATCAAATAACAAGAATTACTCATTTAAACGTTGTTTTCATTTATCTAAAGTCATATACATTCGAGAACCAGATCCGACAGAGCTTCGCCGTCTCTGTGCCAAAATCTCTAACTCTTACCAATGAAAACCCAAGGCACCTATTTATAGGAACACAAGTTCGGCCATAAAAGACACAAGTTCGCCCGAACTTGCATAAGCAAGTTCAGCCGAACATGCATTACATGCTAACATCATGGGCGAACTTGGCCAAACAAGTTTGCTGATGAGACTGTAAGTTCGCCCGAACTTGACCTAGTCAAGTTCGGTCGAACTTGACCTAGTCAAGTTCGGTCGAACTTGACTTCCCAAGTCCATCTTCAAGCGAACTTGGCTACAAACTCTCAAACAAGTTTGCTGGTGGAGAATGTAAGTTCGCCCGAACATGACTAAAGTCAGGTTCGGCCGTACTTGACTTTTCAAGCACCATTACCAGCGAACTTGTCCTATTATATACATAAATACGCCTCGCTTCTAACAGATTAAACCCTATTCGCTCAGACTCGATACATAATGATGTTAATGACGAAGGCAACATACATATGCACCAACAGACTCCCCCTTGGATGTTGCCGTAGTCATCTTGATGTAGACATCTTTTTGATATATGCATAAAACAGACTCCCCTTGACATCTTCCTCTTGGATAACGTCTGTGTCATAGTCTTTTCTTGAATGCCCCGTAGCCATTAGACTTGATTAAGCTCCCGAGTCTTTATCTTTTTCCTTGAATAAAACTTTAAGATCCAAGCTCCTCCTAAGCTGCGAGCTATGCTCCCCCTTGCTTTGAGCTTTACTATAAATCATGTTTCGTCCTGCTCTTCCTAAAACATTGCTTCCTGTTCCAAAGTTCTTAAGCATACTAGTAAACATTTCAGATTTACTTGTAAGAACGTGCCTTTCTTTTAAAAACTTTTTAGTTATTTAAGTTCAAGTTAATGTCCTTGAAAACTCCTTACATTTAAAACCTTGACCATTCTCATGATTTTCAATCATTGAAATCCACTTAGTTGACCAAGTCCAAGTTAATGACCTTGATTAACTAATTTTGTTTACCAAGTCCAAGTTAATGACCTTGGTTAAACCCGTTGTGAACAACTGATGTTTTTGTCAAATTTAAAGTTTCAAATTAATGAACTTTTTCTTACCAGACTTCGATGATCTGTTCTCCAACATTGGCTCGTTGAAAATCTTTTTGAATTTTAAAAAGTAAGTAAAGTAGTTACAAAACTTTTAACAAGTAAAGTAAACTATGCACAAACATATTTACAGACATATTTTTGTGAATTCGCGTGTAAGGATCATATCAGTTTGTTTGAGACATATCACCAATACCGTTTACCTTTTTGAGACTTTAAGTTTTAAACTTGTTTACCTTAGATTGTCGATATGTTTGTCCACTTAAACTTCATCACGTTTCTCAATTGTTCCAAGATATGTTAAGGTAAGAATTATGAAACTTGACTTAACTATGGTCCCACCTCTTGAATATACTCCGAATTCAGATTCCCTAGATTTCATCTTATAGGTGAGTATAGCGTAATTAATATCTGTATTTGGGTTATGCGAGACCTTGAGAGCTGAGGTTAGTACTATCGTACAGACAAAGAGATGAAGGCTCGACTTTCAGATGTGTTCCACTTAAGGAATCTTTTCAGCATTGCAAATGATTATATCTTTTGATACTTTTCAAGATTGCATGCATTTTGGGATTTATTGCAAAAAGCATTATATAAGTTCTAGGCTATTGCTTCCGCAAAATCAGAAGAACTTGTATAATACCCCAGATATCAATCATCTATAAAGACCTCGTATCTCAGAAGCAGGCAACCATTCAATCGAAATTTCGGAGTACTAAGTCCATATATCTAAGATGTGTTAAACCACGAGATTAAGCAGTTGTAAAATTTAGTTTATATCCCGGAAACAATATACTGAACGTGTAAAGTCTATCGACATATCCACAGTAAGACTTGTTTATCACTTTTAAACTTTACAAATATTTAGCATACTGTGATAGTCCACTGATGTACTATCATTTCCTTTTTGACAACAAATTCTTTTTGTCTTTTTCATGTTTTTGTACCTTTTGAGTTTTTTAATGTTTTTGAATTTTCAACTTTTTCATACGTTTTTTATTTTTCAACATTTTTTTAAAAATTTCTTACTCCCCCTAAAATCAAAAACATATTTTTGGAATTTAGATTTAAAAAAAATTCTTCTAAAAATGTAACAAACCAATGCGGATCCCGTGACCTCGTCGTCCGATCCTTTTTTTTGATCCTGTATCTGCAATTGTTTAACAAACAATCATTAGACTCATTTACCACTTGTAAAAGCAGTTTGAACATGTAAGAACTTTGAAATTAGTTTTTCTGTTCAACGGTGTGGATTTTCATAATTTTGATTTTAAAATTTTTTTCCTTTTAACAACCACTTGTAATTTCAAAAACTTTTCTTTTAAACAACTCCCCCTCAAAATGATAAAGATATGACATTTCTGGATAAGTTAAATTGATATGGAGCTTCCTCAATCCTGAATCAACTTTGATGAATGGATCTAGGAACTCCTGCACATGAAAGTAACTACTTGAAAAGAGAAACCCAAGCCTTTTTGGTCTTGGGTTGAACTTGATAATCAACGTAATCAGATTCGTAACCATCATCGTAATCAAAATTTTCATCAAACATTTCGTTCAATGTTAATTTTGAAACTTTATCGACTTTTTCTTTTTCTGTCTGTTTTAGAAAATCATTTTTCAACTTTGAAAGATTATTTTTAATAATTGCTTCTTTTGATTTGATATTTTCAGTTTTAGCAGCAACAGACTTTCCTTTCTCAGAGGACTTCTTTTCGCAACCCAGGATTGTGACATGAATCTTGCTTTCTTGATATAAAACCGTGAATCATCGTTTTTGTTTGACTTTGAAGTTTCATCTTTTACAAAAACTGAGTTTTCAAACTTTGATTCATTTTTGGGTTTTATTTCAGAAACATATTCATTTTTGGGTTTTACAATCTCTGGTTGTTTTTGTTTTTCATCTTTGAAACATTTTTCCTTCGCGAAAACATAGGCTTTAAATTCAGACATTTTCGAGCAATATGACCAATTGTATTGCATTTAAAGCATGCCCGTGAATCATAATCATGTCCACTAGTGGGTTTTACTCCACTTGAAGACTTGGTCTTAGCCTTATCCCAAACTTCTTTCTCTTTCTTGAATTCATCATTAGATTTCTTACCAATCTTACCTTCTTCTTGAACCGTATTCGTTCCGTACACAAATTTCATGTATTTACCTTTGTATTCCTGGAACGTTGTCTTCGGTTTCTTGGTCGATTCACCTTCTTCTTCTTCCAAACCCAATCCTGCTCTCCTGTTCTCAGGAAAATCACCACCAAACTTTCGATAATTGTTAGTATTCCTTTTGGGTTTAGAATAAAATTTCTTTTGATTTTTATCGAGATCATCTGACGAAACTTCTACAAGTTTGAAAAATTTATCAAGTTGATCTTCTTTCACGTTCCGAATCAGGAAGCTATCATCGAAATATAATCTATCAGAATCCTTAACTTTGTACATGACAACATTAAGATCATCACTTAGATCATTTTCAGATGCTACATCGGCATTTTCGGACTGTGAATCAGAACTATTATCATCAGAATCATTTCCCAAAACATTCTTTACCACATTTTCTACCACTGCTTTAATGTCATCGTTTGATTTCGTAAAGTCTACTTCAATGTTCTCAGGCAATTGATTTTTCAAGTCAGATAAAAGTAGTATATCAAATGCCTTTTCAACTTCATCATCCTTTTTGCAAGAATAATTTTCAAGGAATGGTGAAGGAACACTTCCGTATTCTTTACGCTTTGGTTTACCGTCATTTTCCTCCGTTTTGACCGTAGGAAGAATGTGATCAACGACATAAGCATTTGTGGTGTAGCTTTTCAAAAGCTGTCTTACACGTTCTGTTTAATCTCCACTTCACTTTTATCTTCCTTCTTTGATGCGGGTTTACGAGCTTTCGGTGCCATTCTACACACACATACCCACAATGTGAAACAGATAGATTAAAGAAGAAATCAGGTTCGAACTATGTTAACTGTGAAAACTGTGAACTCTCTGTGAACATAAGTCATTCCAACGAACAACCCATTGTTCACCTTCTGTTCTACTGACCGAACAACCTCTACGAAGAATGGTTCTTCTGGACGAACAACCCTTGGTCAACGAAGAATGGTTCTTCGTGGACCTGGGTTCTTCGTTGCAAACCACTTATAGCGATCAATAGCCAGGACTTACGAAGAACCTTGGTCAAACGAAGAAAGGTTCTTCGTTGACTGGAATTCTTCGTCGCATCTGGTTCTTCGCTAAAGGTTCTTCGCTGGAGTTACTTTCTTCACAGTTAAGACATGTCAGACAAACAACACATGGTTAAAAATCTGACAAAACAAGATCAAAAACACCCAGTTCATTAACTTTTCCAACATTCTTGTGAAAAACACATGTTTTAACAAATATGCCAAAACCCATTTGATGATTCAAACATAAATTTGATCTGAAACATGTTTTAATCTACACAATGTTTGAAACATCACAAGATTGCTTCAACAAAAACAGAGAGATTAAATACATTAGTATACATTTTATCATCCATGAAGAACAAGGGTTTAACAAAAGTGTTTATCATGATTTATGTAAACTGTTTTCAAGATCTTGTTTCCGAGATTCTATTCGAACATTTGTTGTGGACTACCTTAGGTTTACAAACAAGATAACACAAACAAGAATGATGAGAACTGATATGGGATTCTTTGATGAAGAAGATGAACAGTACAAGGAGATGTTGTTTGAGAGGAAAAAGGTGAAAAGGCAATCTAAAAGTGATAAGATTTTAACCGCCCATACCCCTTTTATACTACCTGACCCCCTACGAACAATCATCTCTCGACAAACAACCTTTTACCTTAACGAAGAATGGTTCTTCGTCGACAGCCTCTATGAAGAACCCTTCGTGGGCCGACGAACAACCTATTTGGGCTTAGACAGATTTGGGCCCATCTCACATCAACGAAGAACGGTTCTTCGTCGAAGTGGTTCTTCGCTGAATGGTTCTTCGTTGAACCAGGTTGTTCGTTGAAGACTAGCAACAGCATACCAACTTATGAAGTTTTAAACAGAACATATTTTAAACGTCCTTGGGTTTAACAAAATGCACATTGACCGTTATGAAGTTGTGAGATTTAAGCAAGGTTGATTTATAGGACTTCAATGGTAGAAACCATTCGAGTTTCAAGATCGACTAAACGAAAACTAAACGAAAATTAACGAAAAGACTAAAGTATCTAAAATAAAACAACCTATGTTAAATAACTACGAACTACACTGTACACTAAGCTAAACAGTTTTTGCGAGTTTCAAGGTAAGAGAATCATACCAGCTTACGGTTTGGTCAAGCACGATTTTCTAAATTCATTTTACTTTCGATAAGCATTTTACCTCGATCACCGATATTGTTGTCCACGTAAACTCAACTTATCAGATGTAATCACATTTAAGAGATATGATTTAATGTATGATTTATACTTACTAGCCGGTGTTCATCCACCTCACGACACATTCCCGTATCAAGACATGCACAAGAATTCGTCTTACCGGCGAGTATGCTTATCATCTGTTTAAACGTATATGATGTGAGATACTCACTTATTTTGGATGAAAACAAGTCCTATGTGATAAAATCACTTATTGATGAGGAACTTGATTTTCGGATGCATGCAGGGCACAGGTGCAAGTCCGTGAACAGGTTAGTACCATCGTACCGACAAAGAGACAAACTTGACATCCGCAATAAACTATGATATTTTATCACTTATTCGATTTGGTGGATGAGATATGATTATCACTTATTAATGGTCATATGCAATATTTACACGTATGTATGGTATCATGGAAGTTCTTGACTTGCGTCCCCGTTATTTTTCGGTAAAAGATACGACCATGATACCCAGATGATAAATAGCATAAGCACCACGCATTTTAGAACCTCGGCATACTATCAAATGAAATTTCGGTACCAAGACCATATGACAATGAATGGTTCCCACCTGGCTTTCAGTTTGTTAAGTTTATATCAACCTGCACGTTTTAGTCTGATTGTGAGTCTACCGGTACATCGTTAGTAAAGCTACTTATCGTTTCATTTTACATTTTTTACTGCACTTGACTAACCACCGGTGTATCATTATCTTCTCTTATCTTTCCAAGAAACTCATTTTTGGTTTTTTCGATTTTCTATTGTTTTTGTATTTTTCTGAATTTCTCCCCCCTTAAATGCATAAAGTAAATAAACGAAAGACAAACATATTTTTGGATTTTTTATAATTTTCTAATGTTTTTGTATTTTTCTTGAAATATTCTACCCCTAAAATACGAAAAGATAAATAAAAGGAAAATCTTTTTGGATTTTTAGTGCCGTTAAGAAAATATGTACAAAAACGATTAGTCGATGATGATTTACTCGGGTTTCACTTTGATGTCGTTTATCAAAAGCAAGTAGTCAAATCGAGATTTATCAAAAGCTTTTGTAAACAAGTCGGCACGTTGGTGATCGGTATGTATTTTAACAACATCGATAAGTCTCTTTTCATAACAATCTCGTATGAAATGATACTTAATCTCAATGTGTTTTGTTTTCGAATGATGTACAGGATTACGGGTAATCTGTAAAGCAGCTTCATTATCAACATAAATAGGAGTAGTTAGGAATTCAAAACCGTAGTCGCGCATTTGCTGTTGGATCCATAAAACCTGGGAGCAGCAACTAGAAGCGGCAATATATTCAGCTTCACATGTTGAAGTCGCTACACAGGTCTGCTTTTTTGCATTGCCACGTGACAAGGCAATTTCCCAAAAACTGACATCTCGCTGATGTTGACTTTGCATCAATCTTGCAGCCGCCGTGATCAGAATCACTGAATGCGATCAACCTAAAGTTATCATCCTTAGGGTACCAGAGACCAGTGTCCGGGCAACCCTTCAAATAACGAAAAATCCTCTTCACAGCCATCAGGTGAGACACTTTCGGACTTGATTGATAACGAGCAAGAAGACATGTTGGATACATAATGTCGGGTCTTGAAGCAGTAAGATACATGAGAGAACCAATCATATCATGATACAGAGACGGATCCACGTGTTCACCAGACCCATCAGGAGTAATCCCATGATTCTGAGCCAATGGAGTTCCAGCAGGCTTTGAATCTTCCATCTGAAATCGCTTTAGAATATCCCCAACGTACTTGGTCTGATGAATGAAAATCCCTTCCGTAGATTGGTGTACCTGCAAACCTAAAAAGAAAGTCATTTCTCCCATCGCGCTCATCTCGAACTTCTCTTGCATCACCCGCTCGAATTCTTTGCATAATCCATCATTTGTAGACCCGAAGATGATGTCATCCACATATACTTGCACCAATAACAAATCCTCCCCCTTTTCCTTGATGAAAAGAGTGCAGTCGATCAAACCTCTTCGAAAACCATTTTTGAGATGATACGCTAACAACGTCTCGTACCATGCCCTCGGAGCTTGATGAAGACCATACAACGCCTTGTTGAGAAGCCACACCTTATCAGGATGGATTGGATCTTCAAAACCTGGCGGTTGCTCAACATATACTTCCTCTTCAACTACACCATGAAGAAATGCACTTTTGACATCCATTTGATAGACCGTGAACTTCTTAAAAGACGCATAAGCCAAGAAAATCCTTATTGCCTCAAGACGTGCCACGGGTGCATAAACTTCATTATAATCAATGCCTTCTACCGGAGCAAAGCCCTGGACAACCAACCTAGCTTTGTTTCGAACAACAACACCACGGTAATCCCTTTTGCACTTATAAACCCAGCGTGTGCCAATCTTCTTATAGTTCTCAGGCCTGTCAACCAATTTCCACACGCCCAATTTCTGAAACTGCTGAAGTTCCTCTTGCATTGCTTCCACCAAAGAGTCTTCTTTCATTGCTTCCTTCCAAGCTTTCGGTTCTACTTGGCAGACATAGCATGCGAAAGACTAGTCATTTTGTTCCCCGGATTCCCTGATTGCTGAATACAAAGCAGCATTCTGATTGCTTCTCAGCTGATTACGTGTCTGCACTCCACTTTGAACATCTCCAATAATATTCTGCTGAGGATGAGTATTATTGATTCGAATTTCACCAAAATCAGGAACTTGAGCATTAATACCCAAATTGTAGAAGTTTAGATCAACAACCAAATCAATTACTGGAACAGATGATGATGTAGATGCATTCCCTTCAGTTGTACCTTGATCTTGCACATTTGACGTTGCATCAGAAGTGCCATGTACAGGGTTGTATTACCTTCATTTGCGTCCAAGAACTCATCATCTTCTGACGACACATTGTAGTCAGCAACATCTTCAAACACCTCATTTTGACCAACATTGTTAATCGAAGCAGAAGCTTGAGGTGTAATAACAATCGGTCGCACTAATGATGAATCAATTGCAGTATCACTTTCAAGTAACATTTGTGTTGCTGCAGAAACCTCATCAAAAGTCGGCATATTAAATGAGTTAAATAGACCATCATAGTCAAACATCCAAAGATCACCCGGAGCTCTTACAGACTCGGTGTACCTCTGAACCCTAACTTCACCCCATTCCTCAATTTTCTTTGTCGAGAGATTCCAAACTCTGAAATTTGGTGTAGAATACCCAAGGAAAAAGCCTTCGATTGCCTTTGCACCAAACTTTCCATTTGGGTCAATCATAGTGCATGGAGCTCCAAAAGGTTCTAAATAGGACACATCAGGTTTCCTTCGTTGGAGCAGTTCAAAGCAGGTTTTCCCATGTCTCTTCACTGTCAAGACTTTGTTCAAGGTGTAACAAGCAGTTGCCACAGCCTCCCCCCAAAATTGAATGGGTAGTTGTGATTCCACCAACTTTGTTCTTGCAGTTTCAATAAGCGTCCGATTCTTTCTCTCAGCGACACCATTTTGTTGCGGAGTGTAACGAGAACTATACTCATGAAGAATACCCTTAGAAGTACAGAACTCCTCCATAACACGATTCTTGAATTCTATTCCATTGTCACTTCGAATTCTTCTAATCTTCAACTTATATAAGTTTTCAAGAAGAGTAAAAAGATTCTTGAGAATTTCCAGAGTTTCACTCTTGTGTGCCATCACTGCTGTCCAAGAAAATCTTGACTAGTCATCCGTAACAACTAAACAGTAAGAGTCACCAAATGTAGTCTTGTGTTTCATAGGTCCAAAGAGGTCCATATGAAGACGTTCAAGTGGCATGTTTACAGTGTTGACTTTCTTGATAGGATTGATTTCTTTGTTTGTTTTCCTTTTTAGCACGAAACACAAACGTCTTGAAGATGAAAATTCTTGACTGGCACACCATTCACAAGATTATTTTTCACCAAATGATTCATCTTCCTCAAGTGAATGTGTCCCATTCGTCTGTGCCAAGAGATAGATTCCTTCTCGGGTGCTTTTGAGACAAAACACGTAACTTGTGTAGAAGTTGTAATCGCTTGGCTCATATCAAGAATATACAGATCATTAATTCTTGGAGCCGATAAGAGAATCCATTCTTTGGGAATCTTGAATCCAGGCTTCAACACATAACAGCCGGCATCATCGAAATGCACGGTGAACTTCTTGTCGCATATTTGAGAAACACTAAGAAGATTGTGATCAATTTGTTGCACATAATTGATCTTGTCAAAACTCACAACACCATTTGAGATCATTCCTTCTCCAGTGATGTATCCGCCTTTATCTCCTGCAGAGGCAACATAGCCTCCCCTAATGCTTTTCACATCGAAAAGGAGCCTTAAGTCGCCCGTCATGTGCCTGGATGCCCCACTGTCAACAATCCAATGACTATTAACAGTTCCTCCTGAAGCACCCTACACATGCAATTAAAGATTAGTTGGAGATGGGGACCCAAGCCTTAGTGGTCTTGGGTCTACCCTGATCATCAAGAAATGTGATTTCTATTTCTTGATGATTTGGAAATTGTGAAGCTCCCCCTGAAGCTTTGCCCGAAATAGGTTTCCAAGTTTGTGATCGTTTACCAGATTGAGTTTTATATTATTTACAGTTTTAGAACTTTCTGGTCTGGATACACTTGATGAGCTTGGTTCCTTTTCAACAGCTTCTAATTTTAAAGCCTTTTCAATGACTTTATTTTTCCGTTTTTGTTTCGCCTCTTGTTCCTTAACATTACGTTTGTCTTGTTTGGGAGACACAGAGCGGCGTTGGTCATGTTTTTCAGGTGGAGCATCATCAACAAATTTTGGCTTGGGCGGGTTTGTACAATTTTTGATAATATGTCCAAACTCCCCACATCTAAAGCATGATCTCCTTTCAACGAACTTTGGAAATCCATTTTGTTGTCTTGACGTTGAACTTGTAGCCCTCGAGGTACTACGCTCATCATCACAACCATTCGTGTGTTGAGAATAGTTGTTTTGATCATTTCGTCTTAAAATCTTGACTTGATTTACAAAGGTTGTGTTAGATGTATTTTCAAAAGTCTCAATTTTATCTGTTCCACTTGAGGCTACAAACTTAACGTCTTTTCCCTTTTTCTTGTTACGAGCCTTTGATGTTGCAGCTCGTTTTCCTTGCAGATTTTTGGAAGTGATAGGTTGTTGTGACTTCAACGGTTCAGGTTGACATTGTGTGACAATAACATTTGTACTTTTCTTTCCTAAAAATTTGTTAGTGGAATTTTCAAAAACTTGGTCAATCAAAGCTGGATTGACTTTTTTAATAGGAAAGTCCTTGTTTGAATAAATCTTTTCGTCACCAGTCAAAGTATACAACAAGTTATCACTTTCAAACGTTTCAACAAGTGCCTCAATTGACTTTCCAAGATTAATCTCTTGATGTTTGATGGCTTTTACAGCAGGAGTAGGAGGATCACATAAGATGTGATTCTCAACTGGAATTTCCACTTCCTTTTTACCATCAAGGGATTTATCTTGATCAGTCACATTTGATTCATCATCTGATGAACAATCATCCTCAACAGTAGGAGGACTGTGATCTACAACTGACGAAGTATTATCAGTTTCATTTGAAGGCCCATCCAACTTGAACCCTAATCCTACTACAAACTCATCAGGATTTAAAGGTACAGATGGTCAAACCTTGGCATTTCTTCTTCATCGGGCATTTTGGTATAGTTGTGTCTAATTGGGGGTGGACACGTACCCAATGCAGTTGACATCTCCCTTCAATTTTTGAACTTCGATAATGTGATCAAGCACATATCGGGAGTTGGAATAACTCTCCAATTTGAGCTTGATCGCATCATGCTCGCATTTTGCCATGGCTAACTCCTTTTTTGTTTCTTCAATGATATTAATGTAGTTATTAATACCAGTTTGTTTATTTAAAACTGTTTTCGTTAGCTCAGAAACGCTTTTCTTAAGAGTATCGATCATAGTTTTAAATTCTTTTTCATTTCGAGTTAAAGCCATGTTTGCTTCTTTGCATTTTGAAAGTTCAACAATTAAACTCTGATTGTGGAGATGTGTTCCCTCAAATTTTTGTTTTAACTTAGCACAATCCTTACATCCTACAAGAGTATCATTTTGTACCTGACTGGAAGATGGGGCAACATTTTCCATAAATGCAGTATTGCATGAAATAGCTCTATCAGCAGTGAAGAACTTTTCCATCTCTTTAGATGCAGAATCTGCTTTCTTGATCAGCACGGATCTTTAAATGGTCATCTCTTCAGCTTCTTTCAACAAGTTGTCAACCTCAGCATCGATATCTGATCCACAATTACCCACACTCACGCTTTCTTCATCAGAACTACCACTATCCCCAGAACTATCGTCATCAGAAAACTCTTCTCTGTGAACATGCTTGATATGATTAATTATCTTTGCATAGCATGCCGTTCCTAATTGGTTTCCATCACCCAACTGAACTGACCAGTCACATCCTTCATCTCCTTGTACTACTAGAGCTCTGGTTGTGTTTGACGGTCCAGTTTGGTTAGTGTTGTTAACTGCTACTTTACCCCGTTCTGTGTTAGCTTGGGTCGTGTTGGAGGAATTGGTTCGATTTCGAAAGGGATTCTGATTTCCTTGCTTTGTAGGTCTAGTGCATTCACGCTTGAAATGACCTTTTTCACCATAATTGAAACAAGTCACAACATCCTTATCAAATCCATACTTCGTATCACGCTTGCTTTCCAAGCTTGTTCTACCAGTCCTCGCCATGTAATCTTTTGCCCGTCTCACCGCACTTGCAAAAGCCCACTTAATATCCATAAGATCCATCTCATCCTTTTCGATTTGTTGATAATCTTCATTTGTCAAATTGATGTTTCCAAGTTGACCTGCGACTAGGCCACAGTATGCACTCACCATTGTGTTTAGAAGTTCCATATGTTCTTTTGAAACTTCCACACTGACATTGGATAGATGTGAGGCATCAAATCTCACAGTATTAGGGTTTGCTGGTTGACGTTGAAAGTTATTGCCATAACAAGCTTGTTGAGAAGCTTATTGAGATTGAGAGGCAATATCTTTGGATTGAGGCAAAAAGGAATTTGGATCAAAACCCGGATTGTAGGTTTGGGATGGTTGACTTGGTTTTGGTGGTGGTAAGAAAGGATTTGAATTTGACATGAAGGCTGTTTGAATTTTCGCTTGTGAAGTAGTGCTGACATATGTGTTTACACCTCCAAAGTACATCTCAGGATTCTGTGGAATGGGAACCCGTTTTGCTTTACGAATTTCTTCTTCATCCTTTTTTTCCAATTTCTGAATAAATTCATAAATGCTCATTGTATCTAGTGCCCCTGTGTGTTTTAACATATCAACAAATTGACTCCACTTCGGCGATAGACCATCTTCAAAACGCTTAACGATCTCTTGCTAAGATGCGATTACATTGTATGAAAACAGTTCACTCATTAGATGATAAAATCGAGTTATCATGTCATTCAATGTCTCATTTTCCATAAACATGAATCCTTCGAATTCTTTCTTTAGAAGTTCTTGACGAATTCTTCTCGTAGCTGCGTTTCCTTCACCTCTAGCTTCTAAGGCATCCCACAAACTCTTCGTTGTAGTACAATAGATGAACTGATGATATATGTCTTTGTGAAGAGCTTGCGTAAGGATAGAGAAAGCCTTTTTCTCAAGATCATATGCTTTCTTGTCTCCTTCGGACATGTTTGCCAAGGAGGTTGGATTCGATCCGGCTTCTTCAAGAGCAACATTGTATGGTGTAGTAAAACATGTCCAAAGTTCCTTGTTAACCCCAAGAACACAAGTGTTGAAACGTCCTTTCCATGATGGATATCCGTTCATGTGGTTAAGTTTAGGTGGACGATTTGTACTACCGGTTTCACTCTCACTAATTAACAAGCTTTGAATGTTTTGATTTTGATTTGCCACACAAGCCCATTGATTAGCGGTGATCGTTGAAGCTTGATGAGGCATGAGGGATTTTACCCATTGTGAAGCATATTGATTTGAACTCGCACCCGTGTTCCAATCCCAAGGACTAGAACTCATTTTAACTGATTAAAATGGAATATTAACTTTGAAATGCAAATTTGTTAAAGTTAAGAAAATTATGAGTGTTCTATGAAAAATTTCAAACTGCCTCGACGAAGAAAGGTTCTACGAAGAACTCTAATTATAACGAACAATAGTGTCTACGAACAATTAGTGTCCACGAAGAACTGATTCTTCGTGGAAGACTTGGTCAACGAAGAACGGAGGTTCTTCGTCAGTGTATAACTGCCGAAGAATGGGTTCTTCGTCTGATGATTGTTCATCCAAGGTTGTTCGTTGATCAGGGTTGTTCGTTAGTTTGATTCTTCGCCTGGGTTGTTCGCAGGAACAGAAAGTAGGTGAGATTCCTCTAAAAATAGAAACTAACTTTTTCTGAATTTTTGAAAGGTGGTAGCTGGTTTGCCAAGTTCAGTTAGAAAACAAGCACCAAATCTTTTCAAGATCTTATCCCTACCAAACTATTCCGGTCACTTTTCCGGTGAACACACTTGCCAGAAATTTAGTCGAACTTAAGTTTTGTGAGAAATTTCAATAAAAACCGAATCCTAACATGTCTACATGCATTTTAATAAGGTTTTTGTAAAAATAATCTTCAACTAACAAGTTTAAGCTAAGCTTTTTGTTGATTTTTCTACAAAAACTTAACTTTTCTTGTTTCAAACTTAAGAACACTTTTAAAAATGCTTCACAACTTGTTTAAACATACGACTTCGCCTGGTTTCAAACAAGAAAGAGAGCCAAAGCTCTGATACAACTTGTAGGTCCACTTGGAGGATCAAGTTACCTACTTCCTTGTTTGTTAGAACACACTTACGAGTGCGGAATCCTCGTGAGTATGCAACCGTAACAAAATGTAAGCAAACACAAACACAAAGTAACCAAAGATTCAGTATCTTAGATTAAAGTGAAGAGAACTTGTACAAACACATACACACAATGCTCATACAGACTCAGGATGCTCTCTTAGTTAAACTGTGAAAAAGAGTTATGTATATATAGGCCAAGGAACCTGCATGCTACCAAGAACATGCAGGGTACTACGAAGAATGCTACAAACAACCTGTAAACCAACGAAGAATGGTTCTTCGTTGGACAGCCCTACGAACAACATCCAGGCTACGAACAATGGTTGTTCGTTGGGATTACATTGACGAACAAGGTTGTTCGTTGAAGAGTAAATCCCACGAAGAATCCCATTTCTTCGTGGGTGCCCATACGACAGACACTTCAATCAGATTACCAAGATCACAAACAAACATACAGACTGCAACATGCAGTTGTTTAACAAAACATACAAAGTAAACATCGTGCTAAGTCAAGATAGGAGGATATCTTGACTTGGCCGATTCGACTAAAACATACAGACGCGTACAATAAAGACCGTACAAACTACCAAACGCTAAGAACAAGCGACATACACAAAACTGTACCAACAAAAAAGGATATTATTGAAACTGGGACATGTGGCCAAATGTAGGCCATTAGATAGGTTTCCAAGGTTTTCTCAAAATTCAAGGTTTTCTATATAGCAATATATATATATATATATATATATATATATATATATATATATATATATATATAAATGCTTATAAAAACCTTTCATGCCCTTTGAAAATTTAGGCCTCGAGCGACGGTACGGGTTGGCTGACCCAAGAACCGGCCCTGTTCCCGACCATATTTCCGCGCTAGATTACATCGCAACGAAATTTGTCGTAATAGTTTTGTCTATGTTGTTCGTCGTATTAGGCAATAGTTTAGTCGGTAGAATTCATCGCTATAGGTTGACGTCTAGCGACGATATTTCTAGAGATGTCGCTAAAAATTGTCACATAATAGATAAAAATGTTTATTATAAAAAAACAAAACTTGAATCGACGATATTTTGTCGCTATATGTTTTTTAAACAGTTTTTCAAGCTTTCATCTATAGAGACCAAATTAAGTGGCTATAGGTTTCTAATATTTTTTTTAGCTTTCACCTATAAACACCAAATTTAGCCGTTACACATTTTTAAGATGTCACCTATAGTGACCAATTTCGTCACTATAAGTGAATAAATAACATTTCAATTTTTTTCCAGGTTTCAGTTAATTCTAACATATATAACCTTTGCATGTCAATATTTAAAATTTGCATTAGATCGTCCAAATACATTCATCCTAATTGATGGGGTATGGTATTGGAGTGACCCGAACGATCGGACGTTTCCATTATTAATTACATTTTATTATAATATTTATTATTATTGCTTAGTAAACCAACCCAAGGCCCAACACCATGTAGTTTATTCTACAATGGGCTGGGGACTTGTAGAGATAATCTTTAGCTGGGCTTTGCCCATTGAGGTTAGAGGTGGCCCATGTCTCATATATAAAGATGTGTTCACCTCATTATTAAAGTAGACAAGATTGAGCCGCCACACTTTTGTAGCTGGAAATAGAGGAGTCTCCATCTACCGGCCATCTCTACATTCTCATTTTATCTCTTCTCTTTTGCAGTTCTAGATATCGGAGGAAAAGCAATGTGTGATTCTTGGTCCCTTATCGAAAGTGGTTCAAATCATCCTGGCGGGTGATTCCGTGTTCCTTCAGAAGAGATTAAAGATATGTACACGGATTCACTTGTCGGGATTCTTTGAACGAAGAGATGTAGATCTAGATACTGAGCGAAGGAGAAGGAGAACGAAGGTGCGGTTTGTCGTCTTTGTTGTCGGCCCCACGGTGGGCGCCATTGAAGGAACACAGAATCACGTGCCGGGATGATTTGAACTGCTTTCGATAAGGACCGAGAATCACACCTTGCTCTTCCTCCGGTATCCATATCTACAAAAGAGAAGAAATTAAGTGGAAATGTAGAGATGGCCGGTAGATAAAGAATCCTCTATTTCCAGCTACAAAAGTGTGGCGGTTCCATCTTATCTACCCTAATAATGAGGTTAACACATCTTTATATTGGAGACATGAGTCTCCCCTAACTTCAATGGGCCAAGCCCAATTAAAGGTTATCTCTACAAGTCCCCAACCCATCGTAGCATAAACTACATCGTGTTGGCTTAGTAAGCAATAATAATAAATAATGGAAATGTCCGACCGTTCGGGTCGGGTCCAATACCATACCCCATCATCTTTTTTTTTTTGGTTTATTCCATATTTGCAAATATCAAATAATAGTAACAAGTAAAGAGGGCTTTACGGGATGTGGTATTTAAACTAATAAACATGTCATATATTTTCTAATACCTTTATTCAATATTACGAAATATTGCCTATCATGTCAGATTTAAAAGAAACAACAAAATGCAACACGTGAATTACTCAAATTTATAAGCAAAAAAAAATCATTAAAAAAACATTAACTACACTAAAAACAAAAGCAATAAGTTATGATCTTTCTTCTGATGAGCGGGGACGACCTTCAACTAGCTACCTGGAAGCCGTAGTGGAACTGGTACTTGTTACGGAGATATGTGCACTCTGGTCACTTGTTGTCTTAGTTTGTTCGAAGACGGATGCAAATCTAGCAAATGACAATGGGGGTTCTGATGGTGTAGGAAGATTAGTAGACCATTGACCTTCTAGCATGAAAACAACTGATGACATGGTTGGGCGGTCTTGAGGGTCTTCTTGGACACATAATAGAGCGATATTGATCCATCTAAGAACTTTGTCAATCGCCAAAGTTTGACTTACACGATGATCTATCAGCAATTCTCCTTTGCTTTCACTCCATAAGCGCCATGCCTTTAATAAATTATATAAATCCAGTTTTACTAAACTCATGATACTCAAGATATTCCCTATGACTTATATACATGAATGAGGAAAAAGATAGATTTCTTACCGTTGAGAGGAGGTTTTGGGGTTGCCCTTGGTAAAAGAAACGATTATTCCGTTGTCCAGAAACGATTTCTAACAACAAGACACCGAAACTGTAGACATCCGATTTTGTTGAGAATAGTCCTTCCATTGCATACTCTGGTGCCATGTATCCACTGTCGCAATCCAGATTAAACATCATTAATAAATATATTCAAGAACGAAAAAATATATCGTGAAAAAACAAATTATATCGTGTAAAATTTTCAAACAATATTTTGTGTTTGATCACAGAAGTAGGAAAACTTGTTAACTTACTAAGTTCCAACAATTCTGTTGGTAGCAGCTTCCATTTGATTGCCTCCAAATATTCTAGCAGTGCCAAAATCAGAAATTTTTGCGTTCATCTCGTTATCCAAAAGGATGTTACTCGCCTTCATGTCCCGATGAATAATTTTAAGGCGTGAGTCTTCGTGTAGGTATCGAAGTCCCTTTGCAATCCCGATCACAATGTTGAAACGCTTAGCCCAATCTAGTTCCTTACACTTGCTAGCATCTGTTGCATTAATAATTTAACTTGTTAAAAATTCAAGTAAACGAAAGGTAGGTAATGGTTTTTGTGACAAATATTCCATAAAAAAATAAAAAAATTTGAGTCACAGTTTAATAAACTTTTTGTTATGAGGGAACAAATACGAACCAAAGAGGAAGGTGTCGAGACTGTTGTTAGCCATAAACTCATAAATGAGAAGTCGTTCGGAGCCTTTTACACAGTAACCCAAAAGCCGAACTAAATTCTTGTGTTGAAGCTTTATAATTAAGTTTACTTCGGTCTTAAACTCTACAAGACCTTGCCCGGAGTTCCTAGATAACCGTTTTAACGGCTATTTCTTTTCCATCTTGAAGTTTACCCTATAAAGAGAGTTCAAAATGTTAAAACAATAAGAAATAAGATACACAACTAAATTTAAGTAATTGTGTTGTTTTCTTAAGTAGGCGGTTATGTTAGTTTGCACAGGGCTTAATCAACAATTTTTAGAAGTGTAGATCGAATTCAAAATTTAATGTATTTTTGAGATTTTTGCTTATATATTTATATGTGTTTTTAGGTTAAGATTATAGTTGTCTTATATTATTAGATTCTTGTTTTTCTTTATAAAAAAAAAAAAAACTAAATTGTGTTATTATATGAATGAATCATATAGTTTTTAGCACATGACACTGCAAATCAAAAATAATATCAACACCTTAAAGTATTATAGAGGCTCTATAGATGTAGTGGCCTAAAGCAGTTGCTTATGTTTGTATATACAAAAGCCAGCTCTGGCTTACCCCACTCTCTTCATAACCTTTATTATATCTATCAAGTATGTGTTATGTAAAACTGTATTATACGATTTTAGTAACTCTTTAAAAAAATTTATTCTGAATTGAACACATCCTAAGAAATAGAAATAATTTAGAAAGAATATATATCAGGATCATGATTCGTGTAAATTGTCCGTTACCTTATAAACAGGACCAAAACCACCTTCTCCGAGCTTATTTTCCAAGGAAAAATTGTTGGTAGCAACCTGCATAGTACTTAGGTCGAAGGAATTCATCTCCCCGGTGTCTTCGTCTTCCCTTTCATGCATACTTTCCCTGTTTGATTCATCACTAAATCCCACTTGAAACTCTGGTAGTAGTGTACCTGTCCAAAGGTTAATTCAAACAAAATGTTAATTTTGACGAGCTAAATTTTGTTACTAAAATAATCAAGTCATTAGTCATTAGGATCTTTTGCTTTGACCTTTTTGCTTCCGTTTCTGGTGTCGTCGGAAAAGAAAGAAGACGACTACCACAGTGATCGCCGCTACCAACGCTAATACTGGACCAATGATGACTCCGACGTTGACGCTCTTCGTATTTCCTGAAAACACGGTGCTTTATTAATCTAGAAATAAAAGTTAACATAGGAGATAGATAGAGGTGTAAGAAGCCAAGTCCTTCCTGAGCTATTCGACTTCATTTTGCGAAAAGCTAGTAGCGTAAAATGAGACGAGAGGAACTGAGCCCGAGTTCTTCTGGGCTCAAGCTCTCTTAGCTCAATTTCTAAAGCTTGAGCTTGGATAACGAATAACTTTTCAAACTTAACTCGTTTTTTTTTATTTATTAATAAACAAATAAATAGGTATCTTTATACTTTTTTTAATGGCAAACGATTCAACATCAGATTATCCGATTTTCGGATATCGAATTTCAAATAGTTCATTTGGATATCTGAATCCGTATCCGAAACTTCAGATATCCTAAATTTCGGATACGGATTCGAATAACAAAAGGATATCCGAATATAAAAAACAACAAAACCATTTCCTTATATTATCAAGTTCATTATCAAGATCTGAGTTCAAAATTCAATTCTTATAACTCAAAACCAAAATGGGTATAACCGTTTATGCAAGAAAAGCAATAAAACCCAACAGATCCATAAACAAAACAAGAAAATAGATTAGGATTTCCACTTCATCACTTTATTGCTAGCAAAACTATGACAAAATAATGGTTCAATTCTCCCCTCTAAGAAGGCGTATACCTTTATAATTATTTTAATATTATTTAATTGATTATTTTTATTATAACTTATATAAAAGATAATTATAACTAAGTGGTCTAATAGTACGTATTTAACATATTCAACAAATTTTATATAATATGCACGGACTTAACCTTAGGCTCGGGCTCGTATATTAAACAAATTTAGATTTTAAACTCAACCTCAAGGATGGGCTAGGTTCATAGAATATACACCACAAAACTAAGCAATAGACCACTCACCTGAAGGACTCGGTGCCGGAAACCATGTCGAATTAACAATCTGATAAGTCTCGTACCGGAGAACACAACTAGTCTTGTAAACTCTTACCCCTAAACTTCTAGCTAACCGTCTAATCTCACCACTGGATCTAACCAAGCAATCATCACATTCCGTTTCCGATAAATCAGGAGTACACTGCATCATCCCATAAACAGTCCACAATCCCGGTACCGTTATATTTCCAGACGCGTATTTCCTGAGCTGCCCGCCACCCGCAGCCTCTGAACGCAACTCACCGAGCAAATCAACCACCGTTTGATTCCACTGATCAAAGGTTGAATCCGAAACATTATTCCTGTTGTAAAACAAATAACTAACTCCACCACCTATAGTTCTATTCGAATACCGTAAGAAACATGTGTCGTACCATCCCCCAGCCTCGATCTGATTCGGACAAACTTGTCGCAACCGACGAGTAGCATCGTCCACACATCTTCTGCATCTTTCTGGCTCTATGTCTCCACGACAAAGGGCGGCCGCTTTAGCTTGTCCAGACGTCGAATTGTAAAACCCGAACCCGTTATTCGTTCCTGTTAAGGAATATAGTACGTCGTCCAGATTTTGTTTGTAGGCTGAGTTTTGTGTGAAGTTGTTGGAGCCGCAGTAACGTCCCCAGAAGTCATCTTGACCGGTGGCCAGATGAAAGTGGTTGGTTAAAAATGGTAATAAGAGTATCCAGATGAGGATTTTCATTTTTATTGATTCATGAATAAACAGTTTATGGTCATATTAAGCTAGAGGTGACCTTAATGATATGAATTAGTCTTTGGAGTTGTTCAAAGTTATGAAATGAAGAAAATAGACGAAGTCAAAAGTGATGATTTAGGTAAACCCTGATAAGATGATTTCTAACAATAATATTTTTTGCGTGTCTTTTGACTAATTAGTTTTTTTAATTTGTTTGAGTAGGTCATCGGATGCGGGAAATAAAGAAAGTTTGGTACACGTGCAAACTGGATAGTTGTTTCTTGTAATGTTTTAAAAACTTGTTTTTAAATCATGGGTTTTTACATATTTTTCCCTTCTAAGAGAACTTATCACATATTTACCGAATCAAAAAATTTAATTACATATTTCTTCTTCATAAACCATATATATTACATATTTCTTATTTTTATTAAAAATACTTTTATTAATTCGTATTATCCCTTAATGAACCTGATAAATGAATATTTACATATTTCCCTTTTTCTAATATATTCATTACATATTTTCCCAATTCTATAGGTGATAAAAAAACACTGATGTGCGTTAAGCGTACTATATTTTTGCTGTCGTTTTAAGTTCATTTTACGCATTATTTGTAGGTGATAAAAAAACACTGATGTGCGTTAAGCGTGCTATATTTTTGCTGTCGTTTTAAGTTCATTTTACGCATTAGTTATAGTAACCAAATTTTTTTAATATATATTTTTTAAAAGAGACAATTTAAAAATAATCAAACTAAAATATTATTTATGTATATGTAGGGGTGTTTATAAAAACAAAATATTGTAAAATTTATGTCGTTAAATGAAACTAATAATTTTATTTGATGTTTAATATATAACAAAAAGTTCGTCCAATAAATTTTAGTAAACAAATTTTAATAATATTTTATGTGAAGAATATAAACAAAATAAAAGAAAATATACAGTGTCTTAAAAAAATTTGGATAGGTCAATTGTTGACAGATGAAACGTGAAGGTAAAGTTTTAGAGAATGAGTCACAGGTTTTGTATAACCAGGTCCTTTATCTTCTTTTTAAAAAAAATTCACCTATAAAATTGAGATTTTACCCATAAACACCTATAAAATTGAGATTTTACCCATAAAATTAGATACACCCTCAGAAATTATTTTGTATCTCAACGTTTCTTGTATTTTTCTTTACAAATTTCTTCTTTACTACAACTGTTAAGACACATGATGGACCATTGAAGTAATTTAAATGCTTTACTTTTTGCTCATAAAATAGTCATGATACTAAATGTTAATTATTTTATGTCAAGGAAATAAAATATATAATACTACAACTATTCATTAGTGAATATCATTAATTTATTTTTTCCCTAAAAGTTAATCTTAAATTCAGTTTTATGATGATATAGATACACAGTTTTAAAATCTAAATAATTTAGATTTCAAAGCACGTAATTCTTTTATATTATTATTAGAGTATTAATAAATGTATAAATCTTTTATGATATAACTATGAGTTCTAATATTTTATATTAATATAGTAATTTATATACTAGTATAACTTCTCAATTAGAAGTAATACGATAAGATTTTGCAAAACATATCGATTGTGTTTTAAAAATTATTTAAAATTTATATTGATAAAAGTTAGTCCATCAAACAAATTTTAAAATAGACACTTAGCATGAAATTCTTTTGGATCTTCGTTAACTAATTGACCGATAGAGTAAAGGAAGTATCATTTCAAATTTTAATACGTCTAAATAATATTGTAATCATATTGTAGGACTTCCTAATCATCAAGACGTTATCTCAGATTTGTGATCATTGCTTAAGGTACGGACCCCTTCCCACCTATGGGTACGAGTTTAGGTTTTCACTACCCCGTAACCGGAAAGACTAAACTCGTTATTTTGTTTTTTTATTATGTGGTACGGACTCTAAAACAACATCATGTGTATGAATTTGGGTTTCCACTACCTCGTAGTTGGAAATTTGGATTCGTTATTGTATGCTTTTGTGATCTTCAAGGTTATGTGTTATTATATGTAAAATATCAGTTATATTGTTTTAGCACATATTGATTATCACGCACTGAAGCACTGATTGTGTCGCACCGAAAGGTGACTCGCTGAAAAACTGAATGTGAACTACTGAATGTGTTTATGTGACGCACTGAATGTGAACTGACTACGCATTGATCTACTGAATGTGACACACTGAAGGTGACTAACTGAACTGTTATATATATATATATATATATATATATATATATATATATATATATATATATATATACATATATATATATATTGTTTGATAGATATTATTAAGAAAATGTATATTGCGTAGTTGTTGTCCCACTGAGTAAACCCCATTTACTCAGGCGTACATTTGCCTTCTTATGTACGTTAGGTTGCAAGGATATTCGGAAAGCTTGGATGGATGGTTCAAGGGAATAAAGACGAACATGGATTTTCATAAAAGTTTAAAATGTTTTGTACAATATTTTTTATTTATTTAAACTAATGTAATGTTTTACAAATTATGGAATGATGTTTGACCTCTGATGTACTGTATAAGTGACACGTCAGCCCGTGCCGGGTTGGGGTGTTACATTAGTCAAGTTTTAAATTTATAAAACACGATATTCTACTAACACTAAACACACACTTGGGCAAGTGCACCCATCGTGAGCGTAGTATAGCGTGGTAAGATACCGAGATCGTCCAAGGACACAAGAGCTTTTAATACCGGTTCGTCATCAACATCTAATCAATCTAAATTTTTGATAAAGATTTTTAAAACATAAAGATAAATAAAATAAAAATACAAATAGACAAGATAGAATCACTTGGATCTAACTTCTCTTTTATGTATCCTTTGATAGTTTTTGCACTTTAGGACTTTTTAAGAGATTATCTTAGTTATAGTAGTAGCCCCCTCTTTTGAAGGTGACGTTGCCCTCAACCCAGTGGTTTGAGTCAGCAGGGATACAATCTTAAAAGGTCGGAATATTGAAAGATAATTAAGTAAGTTATTAATGCGAAAAGTGGTAGGCCCCTCTTTTGAAGGTGACGTTACCCTCGGCTAAGTGGTTTGAGTCAGCAGGGATACAATCCCAAGTAGCCGGTTTAAAATATTAATAGTAGTTTACATATGAGGGGTTCAAGCCATTCGCGCCCCTGCCATCCAATACTCATAGAGTATTGAAGGAAGCCCTAGTAAGCTTGAACCAAGTCCTCGCAGGATCTATACACTGAACGAGACAAGAACTTTACCAAACCACCCTTCTAACCCCCTTCCAAGTAGTTAACGCGCTTTATATAGACTGTAAAGACACGAATGAGCAAATCAATGACATCATGAAGAAATAGTTAGGAAAATTCACTTTCAACATAAGAAACTAGTTATTAAAGTCATTAATACATACCCAAATAAAAAGTGCCGAAAGATTAAAAATAAAAGTAATACATAAAAGAATAGTCTTCACCAAGTGATGTAAGGAATTTAGCCAAGCATGGCCTTTGTTTGACAAGAACCCTTACAAGCTATCTTGGATCCCAAGACTACTACACACTCTAAAGATGATTGATAGATGATGGTGGTGGGTGTTGGTGTTGTAGTGGTGGTGGAGTGGTGGCAAAGTGAGAGAGAAGTGGTTTGCCAAGGGATGCCTTTCAAGGGAACCAAGCACCCTTATTTATAGTCAAAACAGAGGCCCGGCGACGGCCCCGTGTCCAGTGGGCACAGCCCGTGGCCATCATTCTTCTCTTTCTTCATTAATTGCATCTGTTAGCAGAGGGCCACACACGACCCCGTGTCCTCTGGTCACGGCCGGTGGTCAATCTACTCACTGTACTATCTTGATTCTGCAAATCTTACAGTTGACCACGCCCCATTTTGACCTGGGTACGACCCCGTGATGGGCGTAGAAGCTTCTGCAGGTTTTGTCTTGAAGTGGAAGGTTTGACCATGCCCCGTGTTGGATGGACACGGCCCGTGGTCGTCTTCTGAAACTTTGTTTTTGTCTTTTGGGGTGTTGCTGAGGGGTCGGGCATGGTTCTTTATTCCTTCTTTTCGTATTTATGTTGGTTTTGGCTGTTTATTTGCCTCTTTCGTTTTTTATGCTCTTTTAATCCTGAAAATACAAAAGGGACAAAGAAACGTGCTTTTTCCAATCATTAGTACTAAAAAAGGGTTAGTTTTATGCCTCAATTGATGTAATTTATATGTTGCATTTTGCATACATCAAACACAAAGTTTCAGGAATTAAATCCTTACTTGTTGTTCGTAATCAATTTTTACTGAAAACATAAAGTTTTGAAAAATCTAACAAGTACAGATACAATACCAAAAAAATCAAAAATCAACTCCTCAACTTTGAGTACTTGCTTTCTCAATCTCTTATACTTAATCTTATCATCGGAAAGGTTTTTGTTTTTGTCAAAAAGAAAGGTAAATGTAAAAAGGTTAGATTTTAATGTTAATAGTTATTAGATGAACATGTCTATCAGGGAAGATTAAATTTGGTGTGGTGATGTAGGGTATTGTCAGGAAGGTCCACATAAAATTTTAGAATTTTTGGAATTTTCTATGATTTTTGGGGAATTTTTAACTATTTTACCGAAAGAATTTTGGAAAAATTAACAAACGAATTCAATAAATCACCAAGTTTTACAGAGACACTAAGGAACATATGGGGAATGATCTGGGAAAATTCGGAGTCCATTGGTTGAGTATTGATTTGGGTTAAAAATCCGTGTTTTTAAGAGTTTTCGGTAGCCGGGAACGCACTGAAACGAAATCGAAAAAATCCCAAATTTTATGAGAAGTTCCTGGACATGTATAAGGTGTTCTGGGATTTTTTGGAAAGATTAAACTTCTATCAGAGAGGATTAAAAAAACATAAAGGTTATATCTTTATCTTATCTTTTCGAACATCACTTTTGTCATTTGTCTCTTGAAACCACCTTCTCTCATCCCAAGTCCTCCCATGCTTCTACAACAATGGGTTCTGCAAATGGAAAGAGCATGTAGAAAAATGATTTCGTACAGATCAAAGGCCAATCGTTGGATAGCTAAGTAATGGTGAAGCCCTGACGCCAAGCTCCTCATGTTCGCCACCGCTGCTAACACCACCGTGAACCACCTCTATCTCTTTGTCTCTCTCTTATTAACTGCCACCTAACACCTCAGATGTGAGCGGGATGTAACCTTCTCTGGTGTCCTAGGCTTTAGTGGCAGGTGTGGATCTTGGTTTTCGGGGCGAGGGTGGTGTGGCAGTTAGGTTACTGGTTTTCCGGGCGACAATGGCGTCTTTTATTGTGTAGGGTTTGGCGACACTAGAAGCAATTAGCAGGTGAAGATGGATTTGGGTTTTTTTACAAGGATAAATGGGTAATTTCTCAAAAAATGAGAAAATATGTAATTGAATTTTTTGATTTGGTAAATATGTAATAAGCCATCTTAGGAGGGGGAAATATGTAAAAAAACCCTTAAATTATAACGGATTAGGTTCTGAAAAAGGTTCAACCAGTTGAACCGGGTTGTACCAGACGGTTAAACCGTGTTACTAGTTAACCCTATAATTACATAAAATACAAACTCGTCTCAAAAAGCAATCTAATCTCAATTAGAATTTATGCAACTGGTCATAGTTTTATCTAAAAAACAACTATTTTATTGAAATATATTAAGCATTTTTATTACTTATAAACAATATTTCTTTGTACAATGTGGAAACAGTTTTAACAGTGATAAAATATTGGAATGGAAAGCACTAGGTTAATTACCGTAAATATGGAAGGTCAATATTATCTTACTTTCGTATTTTATTAAAACTAAAAAAACAAATTCCAAGATAATGCAAACCGGTTCAACGGTTTGAACCGATAGAACCGGATTTACCGCCTATACATATGACATACCGTATTTGTGTTTTACCGGCCCTTATCGTACTGGACCGTATCCGGTATCCGATTTAACCGATATAACTGGCCGGTGTGAACCGGTATTTAAAACATTGGTTTCTTGGGATTAAGATACAACGTTGATTTTGTCTTATCTTTGTAATTGTTATATTTTCTGTTTCAGTTATATGAAAATGATATCTTCCTCATACAATAATTTACATTGCATGTACTTATTTTGCTATACACCAAAACGTGCGCAATTTACTAGAGGCTCCTAGTGTGGACTGAACGGAACTATGTGTCACACCCCAACTTGCAGCGGAAGAAAAATATACGGGATGCAACAGACACCTCTGGTACAAGCACATTGTTTATAAATACATTACATTTTATTACTTACAAAATGTTGATTACATACTACATGTATGTTACAACTGCATGTTCCCATGAACCACATAAATCTTCTAAGCCACATGCGTTTATATCAGGATTCGCCTACAAACATGTCTTGAACAACATACACGGATCACACCAGTCTCAAGTTACCTGAAATGCATGTTAGTTTTAAAAAGGTCAGCTAAACGCTGCGTGAGTTCCACTGGTTTAATTGTTGTGCAACAATATGTGTTAACAAGTTCAATTGCACTGGACACAGTCTTAGTCACAGTGACGGTCACAGTCATAGTCGCAGAAGGAATTACACGAGGACACAAGTGAAACCTTGGCCTGTCATAGTCACTCCGTGTCAGATAGACACATCATCTCACCGGGTCGTGTCACCACAGACACTTCCCACCGGGCCGTGTCAAGACAGGCACGTCCTCCGGGCACTGAGTCATGTAAAGTTCAATGTTCCCCTGCAGTTATGTCTAACGACGTAACTAATTTCAGGACACGTGCAGTTGCGTAGTCACCGACACACAGTGTCACCTAGACACTGCCTGGAGCAACTGGGTCTGTCGGACCAATAGTACTATCCACTGCCCCGTAAGGTTTAAGTTGACCACTGAATCTGATTTTTCCCGCTAGTCTCATATTTATAATAATGTAACCAAGGAATGAAGACCCGGCCCCCGGGTTGGTCGAGACTAAGCTTGTTGAGTTTCTTGACCCCTTGGTCGAAGGACTAGTCAGTTATGTTTCCCAATAGCGCACAAAAGGAATACGTGCTGCTGGGAAATGTAATAGCATAGATCCACAATCGCTCGGAAATCTCTTGTAATAATAAAAGCAGTTTCAAGGAGGCTGAATGAAAGCGTAATCAATCGAGGTAAGCCTAGCACTCTGACGGCTAGGATACGAATAAAGGTTATGAATGTCATTTCACATCCGATCGGTGCATCCAACCAAGCACCGATCTACACTTTGGTCATTTAGTTTGACTTAGTATCGCACATCGAGTTATTTACAAATCGTAACTTGTGTTAAGTAACTCTCCAAGTTTGAAGAGTATTAGTGGTCGTGTCAAAGTCTTATTCCTCCTTTAAGTATATATGATGTGCTTACTAATGGAATTTCCCTCTGGATGGACCTGATATCCGAGGGACGTATTCGGAAGACTCACTAGTCCCTTCATCTGGAATGGTCAGGACTACTAGATTTACGGGTTAGCTTTCCCCCGGGTGGGTTCAGCGCACAAAAGACACCAATTATAATATTCGGACAACTCATACTACTCCTATTTCGAATAGAGTTTGGTTTTGACCATGTTCCTTCATACATAGCAGTTTCTGCTTTTCATAGTATGGCGTATATACGTCACTCCAGTGACATGCTTTGACCGCACATTTAAGCACTGGCCCTTTTTGGGTTAAGTCTAAGTGCAATTTTAGCAGTGGTATGATGACGGATATTATTTACATGATAATGATGTTGGTTACACAGGTTGTGGAGTCATGCGTGCGACGAATTTGTGTGATATGGGACGATTGAAAATGTGACATTAATGCATGTATATATATATATTTTGTTTATAATAGAATGGTCCCAAAACGCTCACCACAAATGACCGAGGCAGAAATCGAGTAAATGATAGCGCACCGCTTCCGACAATCATCCCCACGATCGTGAATTTCACTCGTGGTACAGGTACATATATATATACAGTATTATACTTAAGATTTCTCCGTTCTTATTTCCTTAAGTAATACAAGAATTTTCGTCACTCGAAAATAACGAAGAATCGGGTTGCTCGGTAACATTGTATTTTACGAGTACTTATTTAAATTGATCAAACTGAAAATCAATCGAAGGTACCAACTAGTTGAACGAAGACGAGAGGTGTTTCACAATATTTCCCCGATATAGAAAATTTTGTCCTCGTATACTCATGAGGACTAGAAATGCCATCTACCGAATAACTTTAGGTTACTCACAAGAGTAGGGTATCGTTCACTTTGTATCCCATCGGCGGATGAAGGTCAATGTATCTCATGTATCATCCTCCTACACATGTAGGAGGCCTTACCACATAACACCTTTACAAAGGTCCGAAGGGAATTTCAAACATCCCTTAGGAATTGTGAATAACATCGGGTATACTTATTTGGACTCCTTGGATGTTTCAGGGAGGAGGAGGAGGAGACATATGGTGTTCCCCAGGTATTATTATTATCGTAGAGTTGCGGAGTCAATACGTTCTATAGACATACCAGCATCTGAGTTAGTCCCTACCCAGGACCACTCGTTCGGTCGTAGTAGTTATCGTGTCATGAAAAACCTTAATCGAAAGAAATCAAAGAACCATGTACCCCCTTATGCGATTCTTAGCATGAATGCACCGCCCTCATACGGGTGATATAGATTCAAGACGTATCTCAGGGTTACCAAAAGAATTCAGGTCAGGACCCAGTGTAGTCTAGAGTTTGGAGATGTAAATATGAGTTGTCATAGGTTAATCATCGTATTACAGTACTTGTATACTACTCGAAGGCGATCTCGTCTTGCATTAGAACATATTTTCACTAAGTTATACGAGGCTGAAAACACGGGATCGTTTGATATATAAAAATTTCATACGATTCTTTTAATACCGTCCTTCGGATTTGACACACACACACACACACACACACACACACACATATATATATATATATATAAAATAATCGTTCGACGGAAAATTCACTTTGTGTCATTTGTTTATTAAATATTCATTAAGAGGTAGCTTCGTTACGGTCCTTCGTACTGTTCATTCACTACTTCCTCGAGTTACTGGGAATTTATCTTGCAGTAGTTCGAACCAAATCAGTAGGATTCAAGGTTGTAAGTCACTTGGTCCTATCACCGAGACACCTGTCGTAGTTCCAGAGGAAGCCAACGTACCGCAACATGGTTGAACATTGATTAAAGTAGGGTGTATCACTCTGGTAATTTATATCTACCGGACCTCAACACTTTCTAACAGTGTTAGTAAGGAGAGTTGAAGTGATTTGAAGCAGTGAGTCGGATTATTTCATGATTATAATTGTTCGACTTTGCACCGGGGTTACGTCACCCTCAACCGAAATTTACCAAATTGACACTTGGATTAGACTGCGGTTAATGTTGTATATTTATAATTAAAGGTATACATAGGAGTGTCATGTTAATACGAAGTATGAACGGTTGCGAGGAATATCGACAAAATTGTTCTTGCCTCCACAGGTCTTATCACCATCAGATCCGCATCCACACAATTCCTCACCAAACTTTAATTACATCAAATAAGTTTTTCCGTTTATGTGTTACCCCTAAATCCCCTTAGTTATCAACACCGATGTTAATTACGTGTCCTTATTAAGAATTAGTGATTGCATCATTAGCGAACGACAACTAATAACGGAAATATATGCTTCACTGAGTAATTTCATAGACAACGGTCGGTGACACGAGTATAGGTTGTTCATCGTATCGTAATAATTCCGAATATATGACTATACGTTCTAGCAAATCCCGCCAAAAGAAATAACTTACGCCGAATTGTCTCATCGAAGACAAAAACATTGTTACTGATCGTGAATCGATCATTGGGTCATCGATGTGGGTAAGCTATCACCGGCTATACCCAAATAGTTCAGTACGGAGTATTACCGAGGTGTAGTACCCCTAGAAATCGTGTCACGAGTTTGAGAAAAGAAAAGGATTTCCCGGGATTAATCCAGTGGTCGTTTATATGTCGACCAAACTACTTTTCATGTAAATTTACTATAACCATGTATAGACATCATGGTTACGACAACTATGGCGTCATCTATCGCATCAAACAGGGTCGAAGTCTCAATACCGCATTGCCCACAACATAACCAAACAAATCGTAACATGAAGCCCGTCTGCCCTGAGTAACGGTACCTTGATCATGTAGCCGGGTGTTTATATATAGGAAGAACCGCAGCGTATCCACCACACCCATATACCTGATCAATATGCCGTTCTCCACGATATTCGGGCCTCATACTACTTTCTACAAATAACCAACTGAAATTTGAAACAATCAACAATCATAAAAGAACACAATGTAACCGGGGTCACACAAAACGAGGTTCCACAACACAAAGCTTTTTAAAGGTATCTGTACCATCACCAACTTTGTATCCTAAGGAATCAAACGACAACAGGAAGGGTAACTTATTCACGCACCTCATGCCATCTCCATGACCCAGAGATCGTCATATCCAAATATAATATATATCGAAACACGTGCTAATGAATACCGCTAAGTATTATGGTATCACACGGCGTAAAAGCTAAAGCCAGTATTGCAAGCCAAAGAGGAATCCAGCGGACAATCAAATGAATCGCGGATTCAAGGACGAAAAAAGTTTCGTAAGATGTTCGAACTCTGCGATTGTATAACAATCAAATGTGAAGCAACGAAGCGGAGTAAGGATTCGTATACGTCCTTCCAGCTTATCAGAACGACCGACACTTTCTTTATGTATCTATGTTCTTTTTAAAATACCATTCAGGTATGCAATCGTTGTCATAATAATTATAAGGATAGAGTTGGTAAAATCGTATTGCACTAAAGGCTTGGGGTCTCACATCATAAAGTATAAGTAACCACTATAGAAGTGGTATGAATCCAACTCTAGTGTATCTTAAACAGGTGGTCAGTAGGAATGTGGAATGGACTGTAATACCAATTTTCTGCCTATCCCAAAGGCATATGTAGTAACGCATTATCCACCAATCTCAATTCATGTATCAATTCTCGCACAACCATTCACACACTATCACCCTGGCACACGTATGTATCATTCCACGTATTTAAGTGTGTTTATTACCATGGCTTTCCCAACACTGCCTCGTATGAGCAAGTCTGTTTTTACGTTCCGGATCATAATAACCCACTTGCCCCACAAGGCCATCCTGGTACTTGCAACTAGGATACTTTACACTGTTCACTAAGCATCTTTAGTTGAGGTTAATTTCTCCAATGATGTCCACTAAAGTCCGAGCCTGTAGTTATAGTCTAGGTTTCCTTAAAGGCACCTAATTCTCTATAACCAATGGCTCTGATACCATCTTCTGTCACACCCCAACTTGCAGCGGAAGAAAAATATACGGGATGCAACAGACACCTCTGGTACAAGCACATTGTTTATAAAGACACTACATTTTATTACTTACAAAGAGTTGATTACATACTACATGTATGTTACAACTGCATGTTCCCATGAACCACATAAGTCTTCTAAGCCACATGCGTCTATATCAGGGTTCGCCTACCAACATGTCTTGAACAACATAAACGGATCACACCAGTCTCAAGTTACCTGAAATGCATGTTAGTTTTAAAAAGGTCAGCTAAACGCTGCGTGAGTTCCACTGGTTTAATTGTTGTGCAACAATATGTGTTAACAAGTTCAATTGCATTGGTCACAGTCTTAGTCATAGTGACGGTCACAGTAATAGTCGCAGATGGAATTACACGAGGACACAAGTGAAACCTTGGCCTGTCATAGTCACTCCGTGTCAGACAGACACATCATCGCACCGGGTCGTGTCACCACAGACACTTCCCACCGGGCCGTGTCAAGACAAGCACGTCCTCCCGGAAACTGAGTCATGTAAAGTTCAATGTTCCCCTGCAGTTATGTCTAACGACGTAACTAATTTCAGGACACGTGCAGTTGCGTAGTCACAGACACACAGTGTCACCTTGACACTGCCTGGAGCAACTGGGTCTGTCGGACCAATAGTACTATCCACTGCCCCGTAAGGTTTAAGTTAATCACTTGTAACATGCAAGTCATTCAAGAAAATAGTAACACAGTTTACGAGTGGGGGAGTAAAACTCACACCCAAATTGGTGTATTCAACACAGTTTTTAACATGCAAGTCCCCAGAAAACAGTAAAACAGTTTAAAAGTGGGGAAGTGAAACTCACAGTACGAGTAGTGATCTCAACGCAAGAGTGATCAAGCAATTAGATCAACTTTAATAACACCCATGCAAGTATGGACTCAAATCAGTATCTAGATTGGTAATGGTTATAACTTGGATCTGGTCAGGAGTTTTTACTCCGGATTGAGTCTATAGGACACTAGTATGGTGATGGACGTCAGGGTAGTATTAGTTTTCAGTTTGGCTTCCGGGCACCGTTTCGCGTGCCAGCCAAAGTCAGTAGTTTAACGTGTTCGGATAATGGTACGGGAATACCAGTAGTGCCAACACGTGGTTATTCAAGAATGATTAACTTTCCATTAAGAGAGTCTGAGTGTTTGGGGGGTCTAAGTTGCCCAAATTTGAGTTTCCATTTTCACCGTCGGAAATTCCCCCGAGTTGTCTTGGAGCACACTCATAGTGCCCAAATTGCCCGGGAATCTTCCGGAATACTCCCGGTCCAATTATAGTATTTTTCGGGTTGGGTCAATTTCCAGTTCCGGCAGGTTCGTTATACGGTAAACTGCTGAAATTGCTTTAAAAATCTGTAGATTATGGGAAAAATTTCTGAGAATTTATTTTGTTAATTTACTTATTTAAATAAATTATTTATAAAACTATTTTTAACCACATAATTCCAATTAAATACCATCATTAGTTAAAAATTTTCCAAAAAATCTCAGAACACCTTATACATGTTCAGGAACTTCTCACAAAATTTGGGATTTTTCCGATTTCGTTTCGGTGCGTTCTTGGCTACCGAAAACTCGTAAAAACGCGGTTTTTTAACCCAAATCAAAACTCAACCAATGGACTCCGAATTTTCCCCGATCATTCCCCACATGTTCCTTAGTGTCTCTGTAAAACTTGGTGATTTATTGAATTCGTTTGTTAATTTTTCCAAAATTCTTTCGGTAAAATAGTTAAAAATTCAAAAAATATTGAAGAAAATTCCAAAAATTCTAAACTTTTACGTTGACCTTCCTGACAATATTCTACATCACCACACCAAATTTCAGCACAATCCAAGTTTCACGGACCAAGTTATAGCTAAAACAAGATTCTGCCTATGCTAGTTTCGGTTCTCGGATGTTATACCTAGCGATTCTTCCGATTACGAGCGTTTATCTTGATCCCAGAAGTGTGTGAAGGATATATTCAGTACCTACACACCAAGTACAAACCCAAATATGCTAGAACTTAGATCAGTCAAGCTTTAATTCATTGTTTTTCGGTTAATCGAATAGTTAAGCGATTTTTGTAGAATAAGAGCTTATTAGGGTATCAAACCACAAAGGTTAGTGATCATGGCTGCCATATAACACCAGGTAAATACCAAGGTGTTCTTATTCAGCCCATAAACATGTTGAAACCTTCAAAAATTTTGGATTAAAAGGCGTTTTTGGCTAGAAATCGCATTAAATCGAAGAAACGAACTTAGAATCATAAGTATCAAGGTTAATACCTTTGATTTAGTGAAGATTAGTGAAGAACTCAGCTGAATTCAGTGATTTATGGCAGGTTTCTTTTGAGAAAATTGATTTTTTTTTTGGAAATAATTATGATATAAAATGAAAAAAAGAAAAAAAATACATATATACATGGGGGGTATGGCGGCTTGGAGCTGGGTCCCAAGGGGGACACCTCGTGCTTCGGTCGGCGTGTTAAAAGATGATGTTTATCTTCCGTTTTTGGGTCTTCGATTTGCGAAACGAGCTCCGTTTTGCGCGTTCTTAGTGTCAAAAGACTCGGTTTTAAAAACTGAGCATAACCGTCTCGAAATCTGAGCATGGTGTTTTAATCATAAAAGTCCCGTTTGACGTTCGTTTAAGTGTTTTTAAGCTTGATCGATTGTTCCTTGCACATTCGGTTGCCTTATGTTATGCCCAGAACGAAGGAGTTTCCCCAACCGGGAGCTGCTTCGTTTTGCGTGCACGGGCTTTGATTATTTTAAAACCTTATGTCACAGTCTACGGCACAAAACTGAGTTGTTTCTGGAACTCGAAATCTTAAATGATGCTACTGATAACCTAATAATTAACGTCAAAGGTTTAATGCGCTGTTAAACGTCAAGTCTCCGTTTAACACGTTGTTCAAGGCTAAGGATGCCAACCTCACATCGTTGGTCCTTAATAGTGTCATGTAAACTATGACGTGCTCTCGGATTCCTCCGAGACATTACAGATATCGCTAGGCATAGCACACAAGTCATGTGTGTTGACTAATACTTATTCCCAGAGTCGTCAGTTCATTCACGACTTTGTCTTGTCATGTAGGTGACGCATAATGTCACCGTAATGTTTTTAGTACTTACTATACATATACTCCCATCATAGTCGGTGTATCATTTTCCAGAATTCGTATCATCACACATAATTACAACAATATCACTATATACATACCACGTCAAGTTACCACGGAGTTGTACTAATCAAAGTTTACAGGGATTTTTCACAATTATCACAGTGTCCCCCGGTTAAAAGAATTTCGTCCTCAAAATTTCGTTTAGTAATCCATTGGAGAGCTCTGTATTTATATTTGTGTCAGTCATCTGACCGACAAGTATGTTTTCACTTTTCGTTTAGTATCATCATCGTACAGAGATGATAATTGTGCTACATAGTAGCAGTGTAATTTGTCCATCCACCATTCCTACGTATTGTTAAGAGTAACGTTTGTCGTCACTTCCAATCTGGAAGTGAGAGTGTTGTTGGACTCACAGTAAGATATGAGTTTCGTATTCAGCTTATAGCTGACTGCAATTATTACGTTTTCTTTGCATTCATTATCTTCACCATTCATACACCATAAGTTTCAACTACGATTTCGTTTAATAGTTCTTGCACACCTCCTGTAGAGGAGGGGTATGGGTACCCTTCCAGGGTTTGTTGCACATGTCGCAATAGTGAGCACCATGCTCCGCATGTTTGTGAAAAGGGAATAAATTTTTGGCCTCACTGAGTTGTGAGCGAATGTCTTCCCTTGCTGTCATGTACGTGAGTATCTTCGGCTAATACTAACCGACCACGAGAGTCCCTACTTAATGGTAGAGAAAGAGAAAGGCTTTTACGAGCCTATGGTTGTCATAAGGCAAGCATGTACACGAGTAACAACGAATCTGCACCCTCACATCAACAGGGTGCCCGAACTACTCACCAGTAGTCTAATCACGTCGTAAGGATATGGAATTTCTACAGTAATAATTCCAGTTTGTATTAAGTTTTAGGAGCTTGGCTCCAGCTGTTGTACAACTATCTGTGTCTTTTCCCGAAGGAAACAACTTAGTGACTTCGATGACATCGATGTGATGCTCCGAGAGATATCGTATAAAAATTCCCATATACCGGGAATGATAGGGTGTGCGCCCAATGCGGTTTTAATTCCAGTAGCAGCACATCTAGAATGCTACTATATCATGTGGAAATGCTTAAGGTGTGATGAGTGTCTAACGATCACAAGTATCACTATGATTCCCCTACACATGGGATCGGCATTGATCGTAGACGTACGGATAAAATTGGTAAGAGACTAAGTAACGAGTCATCGAATCAAGGTTCCCCATTGACGGAGTACCCTTCGCAGGGTGAGAACATAGCCACGCTCGGCTATCATTTCATAAGGATGCCGTTAATGGAGACAATGAGAAGTAATTATTTCCCATGATGTTCTTGAAAGATCACCTAATGTATAGGCGAATATAACCCATACTAGTCGCAAGGGGGTTAATCACCACCTGACCGTCTCGGTCTCGTGGTTTTTTGAGTCAATTTGGACTTGGTAAGATCTGAACTGTGTATGAATATAAAAAGATATAATGCTTTCCCATCTTGGCACCTCCGCCATTTGAATCACCGGTTAAACGTAAGGGTTTCGTCGAGTTCGTTCATGCCAAACCATCTTGGTTTAAATTGGGAAATTCGTGTGGTTTTATAAACCCGTGGGCTAAAGCCCGAATCCATAGTCACCCTAGTCCGGTCAGGACAGTTGACCACTGAATCTGATTTTTCCCGCTAGTCTCATATTTATAATAATGTAACCAAGGAATGAAGACCCGGCCCCCGGGTTGGTCGAGACTAAGCTTGTTGAGTTTCTTGACCCCTTGGTCGAAGGACTAGTCAGTTATGTTTCCCAATAGCGCACAAAAGGAATACGTGCTGCTGGGAAATGTAATAGCATAGATCCACAATCGCTCGGAAATCTCTTGTAATAATAAAAGCAGTTTCAAGGAGGCTGAATGAAAGCGTAATCAATCGAGGTAAGCCTAGCACTCTGACGGCTAGGATACGAATAAAGGTTATGAATGTCATTTCACATCCGATCGGTGCATCCAACCAAGCACCGATCTACACTTTGGTCATTTAGTTTGACTTAGTATCGCACATCGAGTTATTTACAAATCGTAACTTGTGTTAAGTAACTCTCCAAGTTTGAAGAGTATTAGTGGTCGTGTCAAAGTCTTATTCCTCCTTTAAGTATATATGATGTGCTTACTAATGGAATTTCCCTCTGGATGGACCTGATATCCGAGGGACGTATTCGGAAGACTCACTAGTCCCTTCATCTGGAATGGTCAGGACTACTAGATTTACGGGTTAGCTTTCCCCGGGTGGGTTCAGCGCACAAAAGACACCAATTATAATATTCGGACAACTCATACTACTCCTATTTCGAATAGAGTTTGGTTTTGACCATGTTCCTTCATACATAGCAGTTTCTGCTTTTCATAGTATGGCGTATATACGTCACTCCAGTGACATGCTTTGACCGCACATTTAAGCACTGGCCCTTTTTGGGTTAAGTCTAAGTGCAATTTTAGCAGTGGTATGATGACGGATATTATTTACATGATAATGATGTTGGTTACACAGGTTGTGGAGTCATGCGTGCGACGAATTTGTGTGATATGGGACGATTGAAAATGTGACATTAATGCATGTATATATATATATTTTGTTTATAATAGAATGGTCCCAAAACGCTCACCACAAATGACCGAGGCAGAAATCGAGTAAATGATAGCGCACCGCTTCCGACAATCATCCCCACGATCGTGAATTTCACTCGTGGTACAGGTACATATATATATACAGTATTATACTTAAGATTTCTCCGTTCTTATTTCCTTAAGTAATACAAGAATTTTCGTCACTCGAAAATAACGAAGAATCGGGTTGCTCGGTAACATTGTATTTTACGAGTACTTATTTAAATTGATCAAACTGAAAATCAATCGAAGGTACCAACTAGTTGAACGAAGACGAGAGGTGTTTCACAATATTTCCCCGATATAGAAAATTTTGTCCTCGTATACTCATGAGGACTAGAAATGCCATCTACCGAATAACTTTAGGTTACTCACAAGAGTAGGGTATCGTTCACTTTGTATCCCATCGGCGGATGAAGGTCAATGTATCTCATGTATCATCCTCCTACACATGTAGGAGGCCTTACCACATAACACCTTTACAAAGGTCCGAAGGGAATTTCAAACATCCCTTAGGAATTGTGAATAACATCGGGTATACTTATTTGGACTCCTTGGATGTTTCAGGGAGGAGGAGGAGGAGACATATGGTGTTCCCCAGGTATTATTATTATCGTAGAGTTGCGGAGTCAATACGTTCTATAGACATACCAGCATCTGAGTTAGTCCCTACCCAGGACCACTCGTTCGGTCGTAGTAGTTATCGTGTCATGAAAAACCTTAATCGAAAGAAATCAAAGAACCATGTACCCCCTTATGCGATTCTTAGCATGAATGCACCGCCCTCATACGGGTGATATAGATTCAAGACGTATCTCAGGGTTACCAAAAGAATTCAGGTCAGGACCCAGTGTAGTCTAGAGTTTGGAGATGTAAATATGAGTTGTCATAGGTTAATCATCGTATTACAGTACTTGTATACTACTCGAAGGCGATCTCGTCTTGCATTAGAACATATTTTCACTAAGTTATACGAGGCTGAAAACACGGGATCGTTTGATATATAAAAATTTCATACGATTCTTTTAATACCGTCCTTCGGATTTGACACACACACACACACACACACACACACACATATATATATATATATATATATAAAATAATCGTTCGACGGAAAATTCACTTTGTGTCATTTGTTTATTAAATATTCATTAAGAGGTAGCTTCGTTACGGTCCTTCGTACTGTTCATTCACTACTTCCTCGAGTTACTGGGAATTTATCTTGCAGTAGTTCGAACCAAATCAGTAGGATTCAAGGTTGTAAGTCACTTGGTCCTATCACCGAGACACCTGTCGTAGTTCCAGAGGAAGCCAACGTACCGCAACATGGTTGAACATTGATTAAAGTAGGGTGTATCACTCTGGTAATTTATATCTACCGGACCTCAACACTTTCTAACAGTGTTAGTAAGGAGAGTTGAAGTGATTTGAAGCAGTGAGTCGGATTATTTCATGATTATAATTGTTCGACTTTGCACCGGGGTTACGTCACCCTCAACCGAAATTTACCAAATTGACACTTGGATTAGACTGCGGTTAATGTTGTATATTTATAATTAAAGGTATACATAGGAGTGTCATGTTAATACGAAGTATGAACGGTTGCGAGGAATATCGACAAAATTGTTCTTGCCTCCACAGGTCTTATCACCATCAAATCCGCATCCACACAATTCCTCACCAAACTTTAATTACATCAAATAAGTTTTTCCGTTTATGTGTTACCCCTAAATCCCCTTAGTTATCAACACCGATGTTAATTACGTGTCCTTATTAAGAATTAGTGATTGCATCATTAGCGAACGACAACTAATAACGGAAATATATGCTTCACTGAGTAATTTCATAGACAACGGTCGGTGACACGAGTATAGGTTGTTCATCGTATCGTAATAATTCCGAATATATGACTATACGTTCTAGCAAATCCCGCCAAAAGAAATAACTTACGCCGAATTGTCTCATCGAAGACAAAAACATTGTTACTGATCGTGAATCGATCATTGGGTCATCGATGTGGGTAAGCTATCACCGGCTATACCCAAATAGTTCAGTACGGAGTATTACCGAGGTGTAGTACCCCTAGAAATCGTGTCACGAGTTTGAGAAAAGAAAAGGATTTCCCGGGATTAATCCAGTGGTCGTTTATATGTCGACCAAACTACTTTTCATGTAAATTTACTATAACCATGTATAGACATCATGGTTACGACAACTATGGCGTCATCTATCGCATCAAACAGGGTCGAAGTCTCAATACCGCATTGCCCACAACATAACCAAACAAATCGTAACATGAAGCCCGTCTGCCCTGAGTAACGGTACCTTGATCATGTAGCCGGGTGTTTATATATAGGAAGAACCGCAGCGTATCCACCACACCCATATACCTGATCAATATGCCGTTCTCCACGATATTCGGGCCTCATACTACTTTCTACAAATAACCAACTGAAATTTGAAACAATCAACAATCATAAAAGAACACAATGTAACCGGGGTCACACAAAACGAGGTTCCACAACACAAAGCTTTTTAAAGGTATCTGTACCATCACCAACTTTGTATCCTAAGGAATCAAATGACAACAGGAAGGGTAACTTATTCACGCACCTCATGCCATCTCCATGACCCAGAGATCGTCATATCCAAATATAATATATATCGAAACACGTGCTAATGAATACCGCTAAGTATTATGGTATCACACGGCGTAAAAGCTAAAGCCAGTATTGCAAGCCAAAGAGGAATCCAGCGGACAATCAAATGAATCGCGGATTCAAGGACGAAAAAAGTTTCGTAAGATGTTCGAACTCTGCGATTGTATAACAATCAAATGTGAAGCAACGAAGCGGAGTAAGGATTCGTATACGTCCTTCCAGCTTATCAGAACGACCGACACTTTCTTTATGTATCTATGTTCTTTTTAAAATACCATTCAGGTATGCAATCGTTGTCATAATAATTATAAGGATAGAGTTGGTAAAATCGTATTGCACTAAAGGCTTGGGGTCTCACATCATAAAGTATAAGTAACCACTATAGAAGTGGTATGAATCCAACTCTAGTGTATCTTAAACAGGTGGTCAGTAGGAATGTGGAATGGACTGTAATACCAATTTTCTGCCTATCCCAAAGGCATATGTAGTAACGCATTATCCACCAATCTCAATTCATGTATCAATTCTCGCACAACCATTCACACACTATCACCCTGGCACACGTATGTATCATTCCACGTATTTAAGTGTGTTTATTACCATGGCTTTCCCAACACTGCCTCGTATGAGCAAGTCTGTTTTTACGTTCCGGATCATAATAACCCACTTGCCCCACAAGGCCATCCTGGTACTTGCAACTAGGATACTTTACACTGTTCACTAAGCATCTTTAGTTGAGGTTAATTTCTCCAATGATGTCCACTAAAGTCCGAGCCTGTAGTTATAGTCTAGGTTTCCTTAAAGGCACCTAATTCTCTATAACCAATGGCTCTGATACCATCTTCTGTCACACCCCAACTTGCAGCGGAAGAAAAATATACGGGATGCAACAGACACCTCTGGTACAAGCACATTGTTTATAAAGACACTACATTTTATTACTTACAAAGAGTTGATTACATACTACATGTATGTTACAACTGCATGTTCCCATGAACCACATAAGTCTTCTAAGCCACATGCGTCTATATCAGGGTTCGCCTACCAACATGTCTTGAACAACATAAACGGATCACACCAGTCTCAAGTTACCTGAAATGCATGTTAGTTTTAAAAAGGTCAGCTAAACGCTGCGTGAGTTCCACTGGTTTAATTGTTGTGCAACAATATGTGTTAACAAGTTCAATTGCATTGGTCACAGTCTTAGTCATAGTGACGGTCACAGTAATAGTCGCAGATGGAATTACACGAGGACACAAGTGAAACCTTGGCCTGTCATAGTCACTCCGTGTCAGACAGACACATCATCGCACCGGGTCGTGTCACCACAGACACTTCCCACCGGGCCGTGTCAAGACAAGCACGTCCTCCCAGAAACTGAGTCATGTAAAGTTCAATGTTCCCCTGCAGTTATGTCTAACGACGTAACTAATTTCAGGACACGTGCAGTTGCGTAGTCACAGACACACAGTGTCACCTTGACACTGCCTGGAGCAACTGGGTCTGTCGGACCAATAGTACTATCCACTGCCCCGTAAGGTTTAAGTTAATCACTTGTAACATGCAAGTCATTCAAGAAAATAGTAACACAGTTTACGAGTGGGGGAGTAAAACTCACACCCAAATTGGTGTATTCAACACAGTTTTTAACATGCAAGTCCCCAGAAAACAGTAAAACAGTTTAAAAGTGGGGAAGTGAAACTCACAGTACGAGTAGTGATCTCAACGCAAGAGTGATCAAGCAATTAGATCAACTTTAATAACACCCATGCAAGTATGGACTCAAATCAGTATCTAGATTGGTAATGGTTATAACTTGGATCTGGTCAGGAGTTTTTACTCCGGATTGAGTCTATAGGACACTAGTATGGTGATGGACGTCAGGGTAGTATTAGTTTTCAGTTTGGCTTCCGGGCACCGTTTCGCGTGCCAGCCAAAGTCAGTAGTTTAATGTGTTCGGATAATGGTACGGGAATACCAGTAGTGCCAACACGTGGTTATTCAAGAATGATTAACTTTCCATTAAGAGAGTCTGAGTGTTTGGGGGGTCTAAGTTGCCCAAATTTGAGTTTCCATTTTCACCGTCGGAAATTCCCCCGAGTTGTCTTGGAGCACACTCATAGTGCCCAAATTGCCCGGGAATCTTCCGGAATACTCCCGTTGTTCCAATTATAGTATTTTTCGGGTTGGGTCAATTTCCAGTTCCGGCAGGTTCGTTATACGGTAAACTGCCGAAATTGTTTTAAAATAATCTATTTTTAATTCCGAAAATTCCCATTTAATCTATATTTTATATAAAAATCTGTAAATTTTTATATAAATCAGAAAAAATCTTTAGATTATGGGAAAAATATCTGAGAATTTATTTGTTAATTTACTTATTTAAATAAATTATTTATAAAACTATTTTTAACCACATAATTCCAATTAAATAGCATCAGTAGTTAAAAAATTTCCAAAAAATCTCAGAACACCTTATACATGTCCAGGAACTTTTCACAAAATTTGGGATTTTCCGATTTCGTTTCGGTGCGTTCTCGGCTACCGACAACTCGTAAAAACGCGGATTTTTAGCGCAAATCAAAACTCAACCAATGGACTCCGAATTTTCCCAGATCATTCCCCATATATTCCTTAGTGTCTCTATAAAACCTGGTGATTTTATGAATTCGTTTGTTAATTTTTCCAAAATTCTTTCGTTAAAATAGTTAAAAATTTACCAAAAATCATAGAAAATTCTAAAAACTCTAAAACTTTCTGTGAACCTTCCTGACAATACCCTACATCACCACACCAAATATCAGATCAATCCAAGTTTCACAGACCAAGTTATAGCTAAAACAAGATTCTGTCTATGCTAGTTTCGGTTCTCGAATGTTATACCTAGCGATTCTTCCGATTACGGGCGTTTATATTGATCCCAGAAGTGTGTGAAAGCTATATTCAGTACCTGCACACCAAGTACAACCCAAATATGCTAGAACTTAGATCAATCAAGCTTTAATTCATTGTTTTTCGGTTAATCGAATAGTTAAGCGATTTTTGTAGAATAAGAGTTGATTAGGGTATCAAACCCCAAAGGTTAGTGATCATGGCTGCCATATAACACCAGGTAAATACCAAGGTGTTCTTATTCAGCCCATAAACATGTTGAAACCTTCAAAAATTTTGGATTAAAAGGCGTTTTTTTCGGCTAGAAATCGCATGAAATCGAAGAAACGAACTTAGAATCATAAGTATCAAGGTTAATACCTTTGATTTAGTGAATATTAGTGAAGAACTCCGCTGAATTCAGTGATTTATGGCAGGTTTCTTTGGAGAAAATTGATTTTTTTTGGAAATAATTATGATATAAAATGAAAAAAAGAAAAAAAATAAATATATACATGGGGGGTATGGCGGCTTGGAGGTAGGTCCCAAGGGGGACACCTCGTGCTTCGGTCGGCGTGTTAAAGATGATGTTTATCTTTCGTTTTCGGGTCCCGATCGCGTCTTCGATTTGCGAAACGGGCTCCGTTTTGCGCGTTCTTAGTGTCAAAAGACTCGGTTTTAAAAATTGAGCATAATCGTCTCGAAATCCGAGCATGGTTACGTTTTAATCATAAAAGTCTCGGTTGACGTTCGTTTAAGTGTTTTTAAGCTTGATCGATCGTTCCTTGCACATTCGATTGCCTTATGTTATGCCCGGAACGAAGGCGTTTCCCCAACCGGGAGCTGCTTCGTTTTGCGTGCCCGTCTTTGATTATTTTCAAACCTTATGTCACAGTCTACGGCACAAAACCGAGTTGTTTCTGGAACTCGAAATCTTAAATGATGCTACTTATAACCTAATAATCAACGTCAAAGGTTTAATGCGCTCTTAAACGTCAAGTCTCCGTTTAACACGTTGTTCAAGGCTAAGGATGCCAACCTCACATCATTGGTCCTTAATAGTGTCATGTAAACTATGACGTGCTCTCGGATTCCTCCGAGACATTACAGATATCGCTAGGCATAGCACACAAGTCATGTGTGTTTACTAATACTTATTCCCAGAGTCGTCAGTTCATTCACGACTTTGTCTTGTCATGTAGGTGACGCATAATGTCACCGTAATGTTTTTATTACTTACTATACATATACTCCCATCATAGTCGGTGTATCATTTTCCAGAATTCGTATCATCACACATAATCACAACAATATCACGATATACATACCACGTCAAGTTACCACGGACTTGTACTAATCAAAGTTTACCGGGATTTTTCACAATTATCACACTATGATCCGTTAGAATGTTAACAGGTCTTATGTAACTCATTTGACTTTGACCGGTTAACGGTCTTATGTAACTCATTTGACTTTGACCGGTTAACTTTAATAATACGTACAGTTCACAAAATTAAGTGGAGACCGGATAGAATTTGGTTTATACCCTTCCGATTACAAGGACTTGTATAATATAGGTCAAATAACCAAGCATTCTGCATTCTGACTAAAACTGATTTGGAAAGGTTTTGACCTAATTCGGCTAACTTACGCATTTTATGTTATTAAATTTAGTGGTACGCGCATATGTGGCCCCGGATGGTCAAATAGATCCATGATAAGTCCATAATGCCAAAACGTGTTACATTATATTATAACGTCAATTATCAACTCAGATTACAATCTCACTTGGTTTAAAAAACCGTTTTTGTACCATAAGGGCATTTATAAGGCATAAATGGACTTTAACATTTAACCTATCAAACGATACGATCAAATGGTATAACCTCATAGGGTTATTCCATACAATATTATGATCATATAATAAGGGTGTTCATGAGCCGAGCCAAACCAAACCGAATGGAGGTATGCTCGTGCTCGATTCGGTTTGAAAACGAGCCGCTCGGTTCGGTTCGGATTTAGGAAATCGAGCGGAAATCTTATGCTCGTGCTCGGTTCGGTTCGCTTTTGCTCAGTTTTATTTAGCATTCCTACACATCCATTCATTAACCGAAATTCACCAACTTATATGTCTCACACACACTTAACAGTTTAACAAAATACAAACATAAAAAAGTCCTACAAAAATAAATACAAAATGTCATCCAAATGTTTACTGTTTAAGAACATCTAAAATGCTACGAGAGAAGGTTAGAAGGATGATACGAGAGAAGGCTGTGAGAGATTCAGTCCAAGAGAGTGAGAGAGAAAGAGAGAGATTAGGGCTAGTTTTGATGAAATATTAAAATGGTGAACTTAAGTCTTGAGAAGAATGAGGAAATAGGGATTTAGGGAAATTAGGGTTACTTTACTAAAGTCTAAAACAATAGCAGGAATATCAGATTTCAACTTTTTTAATACTTTTTAATATATTTATAATATAATAAATATTTATGTTACATGTTTATATTTGATAAATATATATATATATATATATATATATAATAAAAATAAATTCGATCAAAACCGAACGAGCGACGAGCGAGCGTACCTATGCTCGTGCTCGGTTTTAAACCGAACCGAGCAGCTCGGCTCGTTTTAACCAAGCAAGGAATCGAACGAGCAAATTTCTGAGCTTTTTCGAACAATCGTCGAACTATCTTCGAGCGCCAAGCAGTTTGGACAGCCCTATCATATAATGACCCTTAATCAGTCTCTAAACTTGCTTAAACGTGTCAGAATTGAAAGTCAATGTAGAAGTCAAAGTCTTTGACTTTCAATTGCAAACCAAGCTCTAAACAGGATATGACTAGTTGAACATGATTAAACATGTCCTAATACGTTATATGAACTGTTATAATGTCAAAATTTATGGTTTCGATACTTAGAAACGCATTTAGCGTAATTTTCAAAAATATGGGTTTTAATTTTTATTTAACATAACTTTGACTCGTCATTTCGCCTACTTAACGTGATCTTCAGAGGGTGCCATCTCAAGGAATTAACACCTTAATTGTTACGATCATGTAGCCAAGTTCGATTCGAACTTTGGCTTGACCGAAATGGTAAGAAACGAAAGTTAAAGCGAAAGTCAACTTGTTTGACTTCCGGCTAATAACTAGCCTAGAATGAAACAAACTGAGATAGAACACTTAAAAGTGTTTCAAGGGAAAGGTTAAACTTCAGAGAAGGAGGCTTCTTGGTCTAGAAGCTGCTCTAAGTGATAGAGAGAAAGAAAATGTGAAGGTGCAAGTTTGAAAGGCTCATGGAGGCCTCTATTTATACTTGCACAATGATCATGAGATGGTGCCACATGTTAGCAAGGCTTCCCTGGAGTTGATTAGTGTCCACATAGGTGGAGGAAGCAGAAAGAGAGTGGCATTTTGCGATTTACGTGTCTAAACACTGCACCTGCAGCTGCCAGCTGCAAATTGCTGTTTTGCAGACCCCTTACAGACCGTAAGGGGTTGGATACGATCTGTAAGGGACCCCGGCGCCCATAGAAATTTCAACTACCTTACGAACCATAAGGCTATTGGTTACGGTCCGTAAGTAACTTCAAGAAGCCAAAATTTTGGCATTTGAACACATTTGATCCCTCCACATATCATCTTTCGTAATTATATAAAATTATCCCTCTCGTCCAACATATATGGACTATTTGAGAGTTATCAGACATGTGTCGCCATATCATTTGATCAAATTTTTCGAGGTGTCACAATCATCAAACTTGATATTCACGGACACCAAACGAGACAAGATCAAGTTTAGGTTATCGATGTGCATTGTTAGTGAATCACCTTCCCTCATCCTAGTATTTACAAGCTCTCGAATAAGTTAAACCTTGTTTGCTGCAGAAGGCTTCTCATACATGTTCGATAATGTTGTCATCATTCCTCTAACTGAGGTCTCCTTCTGGATATTAAATGCAACTTTCTCTGGTAGAGAAAGCGTTATCACTGCTGTAGCTTTCTTATCCATCCTATCCTAATCTGCTTGTGGCATTTTTTCTAGGTTTTTATCCTCGAGCACTACATCTAAGTCTTTCTGATAAACTAATGCTTCAACCTGCATCTTCCACCAGCTAAACTTCTTCTCGTCAAACTTTTCAACCTGCACCTTCCTGTCTTCTGTCATGATAACACAAACACGACTTAACGAAACTATAATCGAAAAATAAACTAAAATTTAGCACTAAAACAATAGAAACAAATAACACTTGATCACTGGCGTACGATTCTGTTTCTCTGATTTTCAAAATAAACGGTTAAACACCCCTGTCAAACTGGTAGAAAAAAACTGATCGTCAAAAACTAATTGGCTAGTCGCTAATCTGCTTGTTAAAACTTCTGGATGTTCGACTAGAAAAGTCACTACCTACCTGTTTGTTGCGACATTTGACAAAACAACACAAAAAAATTATATAGTTTTGCTTTTTGTAACTTGCGATAACTCCCACAAGAACAAAACACCACAACATTAATAATATAATATATTGTATTGTTCCTTCTTCGTGTAATCAACGACAACAGCAAGCAAGCTATACAAAAAACAATAAATAACTTGGGAGTATTTTTGCTTCTTTTGACGGCACAACCACTCATGTAGTGATTGATAGATAACAAAGAACAAAACACGTTGATTCAGTGAATGCCCGTGTTGATCTTCCCCAAACCCCCAAAATTCAACCCGAAGGGCAAGAATTTGAAGTGAAAAGTTGTAATTTCTCAAAATTCAATTCTGACCATCCACATAAACAGAAATTCGAAATGGGCCCCAAAAAGGTCATAGGCCAAACAGAAGCCCAAAAACAAAATACGAAAAATACCGAAAAAACACAAAAGTCCAAAATTCCAACTGGAATGCGTTTTTTGGGTCTGAAACTCAGGCAAGCCCCCCTATGGGTCGAACGCCCAAAACGGAGACCCGTAGCCAAAGTTATGCCCATTTTCGTGAAACACCCTTGGTAGCCCGATCATGGGCCTCCAAAAATGTCATAGCCTGATCTTCTACACTTGGCCCTGCATCAACCACCCAAGCAAAACAAATATATAGTTTGCTTTTTGGTAATTCAGAAATTTCGAGAGCCACAAAAAAATCAAACAAGAAACCGGCTTTCCTTTTCTTGTTCTGCTCGATCAAAGAATAAATTTAAACATCGGGCTGACCTCCGAATACTTCCAACGATCGCTAGATTTATGTCGGCTATGGCTGCCGGCGATACAAACCCTAGATCGCAACTCTCTCGCTTGGTATTTCTCTTGTGTGTAACGATTCGTAGCTCTGATACCACTTGTTAGAATCGAGGACACATACAAACACAAACACGACACACGAAAGCAATAAACGAACACAACGATTTACGAGGTTTGGTCTAAACAAACCTACGTCCATGGACGGAAACTAGGATATTTTTATTGAGGTGTTAATTTGATTACAAGCACATCAATATATTTATTGAGACTAATTAGTGTTTAACAACTTGCTCTCCAAGTTAAGCCCATGTATGGCCCACGGCCTACAACAATCCCCAACTTTATAAATGTAGATCACATATGTTGGATTCGATCCACCACCCTTATAATACCCATGCTTGAAGGCAGGTAAGGCATGGTTTGGCCCAAACCGTTTGGGTGTCGTTCTCCATTAGGCCCTCTATTGAAGAAGAAGAAGAAGAAAAGCCCATGATTTCTATAAAAAGGTACCTTACCCGCCTAGAACTTTTTGCATAAATGTTGCTGGATATAGAGCCTAGATCACCGAAAGGCAGGGTTTGGCGTCAAACCGTTTTTCATAGCGTAATCTTGAAGATTTAATCTCTCGCATCCTTAAGTTCAAGGGTTGTTATATCACTAGTAAATAGATAGATTTATGTTGTAATTATATTTGGTTAAATATTTGCAGGGACTAGAAGATACAAGACGAAATATTGTAACCTATATCATAAGGGAATCAACATGTCTTGGAGCCCGATGATTCATAAAGGGCGGCAAACCTCAGGCGACTTCAATAGGCATGTCGTTTCATCAGGAGACACAATGGTCTAGGCGCACCTCTTCGATTAGTATACATAGGCATAAGATTCCATTTGTAATTCATTCATTTATACACAATCATTCAGATTTATATCAATTTTCTATTATTCTTTTCATTCAATCTAGAGATCCAAGATCAATCTGGGCAACAAATCTGAGTAATTACATTTGTTTCACTAAAGAAAAAAGGAAACTTAGAGAAAGCCTTGCATCTCCCGCGACGCGCGGGAGACGTCCAGGTGACGTGTCTCCGTTTCGCGATGTCTGGCTAGGCTATGCATGCAACGTAGCATACCTAGCCCTAGCTGGAAGTTGCCGAGCCACGCGGGGGTTTTCCCGGTTACTCCCGCGACGCGCGGGAGAAGTTGACCTGGCCTATAAATGGAGTAGCGTGGGACTGAAGTCGTTGCACCTGTTCGATCGCATTTCTCCAATCAAAACTCTCTGAATCTCCGTTCTCTTAAACAACACCCCCTAAACCTGCGAAGCGCTACCCACTGTAAGTACTTAACCCCCGATCACTAATTCATTACCCTACCCGATTAATTTAGGACCCACCGACGCATGTCAAGGCCCTGCCTGACTAAGTTCGTTGGGGTTCTGTCTCGTGTTGTATGGCATCCTACCCGATTGATTTAGGACCCACCGACGCATGTCGAGGCTCTGCCTGACTAATTTTGTTGGGGTTCTATCTCGTGTTGTATGGCTAAAGTGACTTGGGTTAATTTACTAACACATGTGCATTGTATGTTTTTAAATAGAAATTCCAAGAAGTAATCAGGAATTGTTACAAGGAAGCCTGTAGGAATACCTAAGTTTCCAAGGTGAGTACATTCTCTTTTTGTAAATCTTTTTGTGGGTCAAAAATGTGTTACCAAAACCTCAAATGTTTTAATTATGCTTAACAGTAATTGAGTATATGTATTTTACAATTACTGCTGGTATGTTGGGGTTTTGTATACATTACTAGTCCACAGTCACAGGATTGTGACAGGAACCGTTACTATTGGGTGACAGGGTCCAAAGTAATATAACCCACAAGTCAGAGTGACAGTACTGAATAAGTAATTGTGTAGATATAAACATTGTAAATGCGGATGCTCTCAATAACTGTAAAGTATAAGCACTTGTTTTGATAAAACTGAGATGAATTCGCCAGTATTTCTTGCTGATAAAATGTTTTTAAAACGCGTTTCAGGTAACTTAATGTGAAGCTATAAGAAGCCAGCTGGAGAGTACTGAAGGCTTAGAAAAGTGGCTATAGAAGTTACCTAAATAAAAAGGAGTTTATGCTTTTCATAAATTGGGATTTACCCCCTATAAATGTGTTGTATAGGAAACTTGGGTTCTACCCCCATTTGTTTAATATAAATGTTTAGTGTTTTGAAACTCTGATATTTATTTCCTAACTACGATCCTGATGTCTTAATTTTCGCTGCCAAATCAATAAACACCGGTACCACTTGACTGGTTCGCGGCCCCCGCTCCCGGGGTGGGGTCAGGGTTGCTACAGAAGGTGGTATCAGAGCCACTAGTTTAAGCCATTTAGGTGTTCTTTTGAAATACCTAAATTTTAACCAATTGTGTTAGTAAACATCCGCGACTTCTATGCTACTTTGTGTAAATATATATATATTTTTGTGTTATTTTAATAACTTCTTTAGTTTATAGTAAGAGTGATCAGGGTACTTCTGACGCTTATCGTCACCTACCTCATTCTCTCATGGATGAAGGAACATCTCAGCCAACCACCGACTACCGCCGATTCTAAAGATATCTTTGTTTTCAAAGCCAAATCCGTAGAACCTTTTCCCCATAAAAAGAGAGGTTGGTTTAGTAGAGCTAGAGGAGAGAGAAGGAAAAGACTGAGATAAGCGCAACAACAAGCCATAGCAGCTAGAACTGATAGAAACACCCAAAACCCAGAAGTTAGACCTTTATGGGAAGAAGAGTTGGATAGACAATTAGCAAATTTTCATATGTATGAAAAGTAGGAGGAAAACCTAATTTCAAGCAAATAGCAAATCCAGAACCACCGTTACTTCCTTTATTTCCTAACCAGCCCATGAACCTAGAACCGAACCAGGAAAACCAATTTCCAATCCTAGCCTTTGTTCCCAATGAGATACCTAGAATTCCAGCACGAAACCCTTTAGATCAATGGTGGGCTAACAACTGGGCAATTCAAAATCTGCTAGAAAACCCAATTCCCTATGAAGAACCAGTTCCACCTTATCCTGAACCAGTACCAGCCCCACTACTACCCAGGGATCATGTGGAGGAACTCCGCCAGTATGGTGAGGAGTTGGTTGAGGAAGGAAACCGGATCCTCCAAATCGGGGAGAAGCTCGTCTGGAAATATGACAAGAGGGAGATGCAGTTTTAAGAAAGCAATAGCTTAGTGTGTGTGTGTGTGTGTGTGTGTGTGTGTATGTGTGTATGTGTATTTTGTAAAAAAAACTAAAATAGACATAAGGTAATACCACCTATATAAATATATCGATGCATAGGTTAGTAATGTTTGAATTCCAGTTATGTTTGTACTAGATGCATATATATGAAAAGAGTAAAAGTCGCAATGCTCGATGATTTTGATTCACTGTGTTGGTGTGATTGTTATTCAGATTATTCTGTGATATTAATACCTGATAAATGTTTACAATTCAGATGTCAGACAAGTAAATCAAAAAATCCAGAATAACGAGAATCAAATGAATAAAAGTGCTATTGAACACATAGTGCCCCAAGGAATCATAGATGTTATGCCCTATATTATTGATACTATTAATAAGGCAGAAAATAATGATTCCATAAACGGGAATAAGCGTGTACCCCCTGAATCAAATCACAGCGTGAATGGAAATCATGAATTGTTAATCCAAGCTCCAATTCCAAAAAGAAGAAGAACCATCTTATATGGTTGTTCTTATAAAGAATTCTTATCATGCAAACCAATGGAATTCTCCGGCAATGAAGGAGCTATTTCAGCCTTGCGCTGGATAGAAAAGACAGAAGCAGTCTTAAAGATAAGTAAATGTGCAAATCAAGATAAAGTCATGTATGCTTCTAATCTTTTTAAAGATGTAGCTTTAGAATGGTGGAATACCATTCTTCAGTCCAGAGGAAGTGACAGAGTTTATAGTATGGAATAGAACAACTTTAAGGAAATAGTTGAAAGGAAATTATGTCATCCTAATGAAAAGGAACAGATTGCTAATAAATTCCTAAATCATAGATAGATTGGGGTAGATTGCAGGGAATATACTACCACATTCTTTGAATATGCAAGGATTGTACCAACCCTGGCCTCACCAGATACAGTATTAATCTCCTGTTACATCGGGGAATAATCAGTGAAATCAGACATGTAGTCAAGGTGGCTAGACCATAAACCATAGAAGAAGCAGTAGAGCTAGCAAACACCTTGATAGATGAATGGTATGTACACAAGAAGAAAACCAGAAAAGGAACCTAGCTCAAAAGATCACCCAGGAACTACAGTATGGTAATTCCAATCGCGGGAAAGGGTGAGTTCTTCTTCACCCCCGTATAAGTTCTGTAAAAGGAAACATTCAGGGAAATGTTCTCCATACTGAAATTTCTGCAAATTCCCAGGACATAAGGAAGAAGACTGCAGAAAGAAAGTTAGCAATAGGTTATGCTACAATTGCGGAGAAGCTGGCCATATTAAAACCAACTGTCCGAAACTAGCACCAGTGGCCAACAACAAAGCAAAGACAACCGAAGGACCCAAGAAGACTGCCAGAGCGTTCGTGCTGACCGCTAAAGAAGCAAAGATGATTTCGGATGTGATTGCCGGTACATTTTTAGTTAATGATGCTTATGCAAAAGTATTATTTGACTCTGGTGCACACCAAAGTTTCATAAATACTTCCTTCTGCAATTTTCCTAATCAACCATTAACTAAACTTCAACAAGACTGTCTGGTGGAAACGGCAAATGGATCCTCTATCAAAATAAGCGAAATCCTGCAAGGAGTAAAGATAGAAAATTTAAGTCATAATTTTACCGCTAACCTTTTTCCAGTGAATCTAGCCAGATTCGATGTTGTGTTAAATATGGATTGGTTGGCAGCCAATCAGGCACGAATAGTATGTGATCAAAAGTCTGTAGAAGTAAATGCGCCATCTGGAGAAAGGATCACAATTAACGGAGATAAGTCCACAAGATCAACAAAGTTCATCTCTGTGATGAAAGCTGCAAGCTATATACGGAAAGGAGGAATGGTGTATATGATTTCCCTAATCATTAACACTAAAGAAAAAGAATTAAAAGATATTCCCATAATATCGGAATTCTCTGATGTTTTCCCAGAAGAGTTTCCTGGATAACCGCCAGATCGATAGGTTGAATTTAGAATTCACCTAATACCAGGAACGGCACCGATTGCCAAAGCACCCTATCGCCTAACACCGACGGAGATGCAAGAATTAAAGAAACAATTGGATGAATTACTAGAGAAAGGTTTCATACAACCCAGCTCATCGCCATGGGGAACACCGGTGTTATTTGTCAAGAAGAAAGACGGATCAATGCGTATGTGCATTGATTACCGAGAATTGAACAAAGTGACAATCAAAAATCGGTACCCATTACCGAGAATTGATGATTTGTTTGACCAACTCCAAGGAGCTCGATTCTTTTCTAAGATCGACTTACGCTCAGGATATCATCAGTTGAAAGTACAGGAAGAGGACATTCCTAAAACTGCTTTCAGGACGAGGTACGGTCATTATGAATTTACAGTCATGCCATTTGGTTTAACCAATGCCCCAGCTGCATTTATGGATATGATGAACAGGATACGTAAACCATACCTGGATAAATTCATAATTGTCTTTATAGATGATATTCTAATTTATTTTAAGAATAAGGAAGATCACGCAAAACATTTGCATATACTCCTGTCATTGCTAAGAAAGGAAAAGCTTTATGCGAAATTCTCAAAATGTGAATTCTGGTTCAAGAAGTACAATTCCTTGGACATCTGGTAAACCACAAAGGAATTCATGTAGATCCCATAAAGATCGAAGCAAGTACCAAATGGAAGATCCCAGAATCACCAATGGAAGTAAGAAGTTTTCTTGGATTGGCAGGATATTATAGACGTTTTATTCAAGATTTTTTAGAATAGCCATCCCGTTAACTAAGCTAACTGGAAAATCAGTTAAGTTTGAATGGGGTCCAAAGCAAGAAGACGCATTCAGGATTTTGAAGCAAAAGTTAACCAACGCACCAATACTCGCTTTGCCATAAGGGACTGAAGATTTCGTAGTTTATTGTGATACGTCTAAGTTAGGATATGGATGTGTGTTGATGCAACGTCAAAAAGTAATTGCTTATGCCTCTAGACAACTTAAGAAGCATGAAGAGAATTATACAACCCATGATTTAGAGTTAGGAGCAATAATTTTTGCCCTTAAGATTTGGAGACACTATCTTCACGGTAGTAAGTTCGTGGTATTCATAGACCATACGAGTTTAAGTGTAACACCTCGCAAAAACGTGTCCAATAAGGTGAAGACACGTGTCCTAAACCCTATTCATTTGAAAGGATGACTTTAAAGGAGTAAAAGTGTCAACAAGCGAAACTTGTGCTTCCGGGTGGTTTCCGACGAACCGGGAAATTTAGAACAATTATTTTATACTCCCAAATGTGCCAAATATCATTTATGATGGCCTGATAACAGTTACAAGTCCCAAGATACGTATATTTAAGTTGAGGGGCCAAACTTGTCAAGACTAAAAATCTGGTTCGCTGACAGACCCCTTACGGACCGTAAGGGTCCCATGCTTACGGTCCGTAAGGCATGGTACTGGGCGAATTTTTGCTTGGCCTCCACACATAAGTTTCCAAACCGCCTTATTCGAAACCAGGGGCTGCATGCTTGCTCAATACTCGTTAATGGACACCTGGAGACATCCTAGAACACTTGGTAACACCTGGATTAATCTTGTGATGGCCTCTTGCACTATAAATAGGTGCTTTGGGTGAACACTTGAACTTGCACCTTCCAAAATCTCTTCTTACTCTCTTGCTTGGCATTCTCTGAGATTCCTGATCAAAAAGGAAGCCCCTCTAAGTCCATTTTCGTGCTAGGACCAGTGGTAAGTGTTCTTAGCACTCTAGTTTGGTTTTTATGCGTTTAAAGGCCGAAAGTCAAATTTGCCGCAAAACGACGGCCTTTAAACGCCTTTGACCTTCGGCTTAGACCTAAACGGTCCAGCCATCGTTCGAGGCGAATGTGGCTACGTGATCGTAATTAGGTGGGTGTTAATCCCTCAAAAGGGCACCTCCTAATTACCACGTTTACTTAGCTATTTGTCGGGTCAAAGAAATTAATGATAAAAGTCAAACTAGTCAGATTTTAAATAAAATCAAATCTGATAATGTAGAGGTTATAAAACACACTTTATCACTTTATAACTTGGTAAACATTATTAGAACATGTCTAAACATGTTTGACCCGACAATTCTGAGTCTAGGCTTAGTTCGCAACCGAAAGACGCAAAAGCTTGACTTTTGCTTTGACTTTCAGTTCTGACCCGAATTAGCTTATTTCCTTATGCATTAGGGTTCCTTTAGGACCATATTATGTTGTAGCATAACCCTCTGCGGTTATATTACCTGGTCCTTTAGTAATCTAAGATTATATGCTTGTTTTCGTTATTATGCTTTATGTTGACTAGTATGCCCTTTTGTCAAAAATGATACTTTTATGGTAGTTGGTCATGCAAACGAATTAGGTACTGATTGGTAAACATATTTAGAGTATTTTAATGCTCCAAACCTGGTCATAAACTGAAGTTATATAGAAAAGCGAAATTCATGCCTTTACAAGGACTAGAATGCCCTTTAGCATGAACATCATGTTTAAATATAATTTTGACACAAAACTCTTTACATACTGTTATGATATCATATTTAGGAATTATTGGGATGACAGGTCAGATTTATTTCTGACCTTAGCCTTGAGTCTAGCATAAAGCTTATAAATGACGATAATAACCTTTTAGCAAATAAAATGAGTTCTACATATAATTAACATGTAAAACTTTTTGCTACTGATATGTAATGATAAATAAATTATTTCGAAGCCTCAAAGCTGGTCATAATCTCAGAATCACTTAAACTTCGGAATTATCGTCATTTACCGACTTTTACGCTAAATAAGCACATAGTTTGACTTTAAAATATATTTAGCGACCAAGACTTGTTATCTACTGAATTTATAAATGATTTTATGTATTTTTACAGTAGGGATAAGACATGAACTCAGAATCCCAAATGAGTCCCTAAAACCATATGTGAAATGACCAAAATGCCCTTACGGGGCATAGTTTGGCCATAAACTATAAATCACATATATGTATGATATCCTACTGAATTAATATCATAAATTAATTATTTTTACATAATGTTTATGACCAAAACTTCAGTTTTCATGTAAACCCATTTTATAAACCTCATAATGACCTAAATGCCCTTATAGAGCCTAATTCGGTTTCAAAACTTTTAGCGGCATACTTGTGGACATCCCACTGATGTTATAACATATCTTGAGCATAATAATTTAGGAAACTTGTATATGTCTTATCGGTTACCCGTATATGCTCATACGCGTTCGGTTCGGCTTATGTGACTAGTTTTCACGAACGGACCGAAACGGGTCTAACCTTGGCATCTTTACTTCAAAATCCAGAATGTGTTTAGTGTACCCAAATTATACAAGTCTTCATACTTATTGGGTCTAAATTACATTCCTTTCCGGTCACCGCTTACTCTAGCGCTTTGTACCGTAAACCATCTTTCAAACTATCTGGTCGAAGTCCTTGACTTAAATAAAGACCGTTTGTATCCTAATAGGTTGATAAAACCTTCTATACAGATTAGGTATCCCGGTAGAAGATACCTTCATACGGTCTTAAGTATCATACGGTTGAGTAGTGCTTACACATAAACTCAGGTAAATGCATTTAACTTATTTTCCCTTATACGGGCTTGGGATACGGTGAAGTATTGCCGCTTGGTCGGGTATGTGATCATTTAGTCGGATTGTGATTAATAAATCCGCATAACCCGTTTTAATCTGTTTTGTTTGATAACATAAACTATGGGGTTAACAACCATGTCCTGGATATCCTCGGCTCATCTAAGTTAATGATGGCCACGACTTAAGCACGGGGTGTAGGCATACACCTGGCAGATGCAAATGCTAAAATATAACTACCCACAAGTTGGGGATAACTCCTTTGTGGGTTTTACATGTTCGGTTTTCAAACCGACCCTAATAGTATGACAAACATGTAAAACTGTATACAAGATTATAATTGTAATTGTTCCAAGTTATAAAAGATTTTTGTGCCTTGTGCATCTAAATTAACATTTTCAAATGTTTAACAAAATGAGTCAATTATTTGTATTTACCAGTGAAAACTGATGTATTTTCCAAAGACTAAGTGACAGGTACCTCATGAAATAGGTTGGAGCTACTTGGCATAATAAGAGGACTTTGCAATTCCCTAGATGCCTTAAGTCTGTGAAACTCAGTTTTATGTATTCATTTATAGATCCGCCTGTGGATCCTTTTTGCAACCGTCTGTATATTATTTTATTCGTACTTTAAACTTTCGGGTTGTAATAGTAATTTCCTTCCAAGCCTTCCGCTGTGCTATAACTGTGTATAATTGACTATGATGATATCAACTACGTCACGATACTCCCCACCGGGCCCACCGGGTTATACGTGGAAATCGGGGTGTGACATTAAGATATGTCTTTGGACAATAAGAATTAAACATGAGACAGAGGCGATGGATGGAAATCCTTAGTGACTATGATTGTGATATCTAGTATCATGCAGGAAAAGCTAACGTAGTAGCAGACGCTTTAAGTCGGAAATATCATGAGAAGCCGAAAAGAGTACGGTCTCTTAGACTAAACCTGTAGATAGATTTAAATGAGCAAATTAAACAGACATAGGAAACAGCAATCAAGGACGATGCTGAAGGATTAAAAGGGATGATTAAGGAACTAGAGAAAGGAACAGATGGAATTTGGAGATTCCATAAGGAAAGGATTTGGATTCATATCCAAGGAGACCTACGAAATCGAATTTTGGAAGAGGCCCATAAGACTAAGTATACAATGCATCCTGGAAGTGATAAGATGTATAAAGACTTGAGAAAGAACTTCTGGTAGATAGGACTGAAAAAGGATGTAGCAAGATACGTTGCTAAATGTCTAGAATGTTCACAGGTTAAAGCTGAACATCAGAAACCTTCAGGCTTGTTACAACAGTTGGAAATGCCAATTTGGAAATGGGAATTGATAACAATGGATTTTGTTACCAAACTAACCAGGACACGAAAAGGTAATGATACAATCTGGGTGATTATAGACATGTTAACCGAATCTGCTCATTTCTTACCAATGAAGGAAACTTTCAGTATGGAAAAATTAGCCAAATTATATCTAAATGAAATAGTTTCATTGCATGGAATTCCTTTATCTACTGTGTCTGACAGGGACAGCCGTTTTACTTTTCATTTTTGGAAAATTTTCCAAAAAGCAATGGGAACTAGATTAAATCTAAGTACAGCATATCATTCTCAAACAGACGGTCAAAGTGAAAGGACAATCCAAACACTGGAAGATATGCTTAGAGCCTGTGTAATTGATTTTGGAGGAAAGTGGGACGAACATTTATCTTTGATAGAGTTTTCCTACAACAACAGTTATCATACCAGCATCAATGTTGCACCATTTGAAGCACTCTACGAAAATGTCGAACTCCAGTATGTTGGGCAGAGATTGGAAAAAAGCAACTATCATTGTGCAAGAAACAACTGACAAAATCATTCAAGTCAAGGAAAAATTAAAAGCGGCCCGAGATCGTCAAAAGAGTTATGCAGATAACAGACGCAAACCTTTGGAATTTCAAGTTGGAGATAAAGTGCTATTAAAAGTCTCACCATGGAAAGGAGTTGTAAGATTCGGTAAGAAAGGAAAACTAAGCCCAAGGTATGTCGGACCTTTCAAGATTATCAAACGAATAGGGCCAGTAGCTTATCAGCTACAACTGCTAGAGGAAATGGCAAGAATACATGATGTATTTCATGTATGTAATCTCAAGAAATGTCTAACAGATAAATCATTGGTGATACCTCTTCAAGATGTAGGGGTAAATGAGAAGCTTAAGTTTGTAGAGAAACCCATTCAGGTTGAGGATAGAAAGATCAAGAATCTCAAGCGCAAGAGATTGGTTCTGGTCAAAGTTAAATGGGATTCAAAGAGAGGACCAGATAATACTTGGGAGTTAGAGTAAGAAATGCAAAGAAAGTATCCACACCTATTCAAGTGAATCTCAAGGACGAGATTTAAAACAAGGTGGGGAAGATATAACAACTCTCCAAAACACCCCAAACCGGACCAGAAACGACGAACCGGACACGCATCGCAAGACCCGACGCGAAAAACGAAGAAATCTGATTTGGGTGTCTCAGGCGACACGCGAGAGAAACCCTGGCATCTCCCGCGACGCGCGGGAGACGTCCAGGTGACGTGTCTTCGTTTCGCGACGTTTGGCTAGGCTATGCACGCAACGTAGCCTACCTAGCCATAGGTGGAAGCTGCCGTGCCACGTGGGGGTTTCCCCGGTTCCTCCCGCGACGCACGGGAGAAGTCGACCTGGCCTATAAATGGAGCAGCGTGGGACTGAAGTCGTTGCACCTGTTCGATCGCATTTCTCCGATCAGAACTCTCTGAATCTTTGTTCTCTTAAACAACACCCCCTAAACCCCTAAACCTGCAAAGCGCTGCCCGCTGTAATTATCTTAACCCCCGATCACTAAATCGTTACCCTACCCGATTGATTTAGGACCCACCGACGCATGTCGAGGCTCTGCCTGATAAAGTTCGTTGGGGTTCTGTCTCATGTTGTATGGGCATCCTACCCGATTGATTTAGGACCCACCAACGCATGTCGAGGCTCTGCCTAACTAAGTTCGTTGGAGTTCTGTCTCGTGTTGTATGGCTAAAGTGACTTGGATTAATTTACTAACACGTGTGCATTATATGTTTTTAAATAGAAATTCCAAGAAGTAATCAGGAATTGTTACAAGGAAGCTTGTAGGAATACCTAAGTTTCCAAGGCGAGTACATTCTCTTTTTGTAAATCTTTTTGTGAGTCAAAAATGTGTTACCAAAACCTCAAATGTTTTAATTATGCTTAACAGTAATTGAGTATATGTATTCTACAATACTGCCGGTATGTTGGGGTTTTGTATACATTACTAGTCCACAGTCACAGGATTGTGACAGGAACCGTTACTGTTGGGTGACAGGGCCCAAAGTAATATGACCTACAAGTCAGGAGTGACAGTACTGAATGAGTAATTGTGCAGATATAAACATTGTAAATGCGGATGCTCTCAATAACTGTAAAGTATAAGCACTTGTTTTGATAAAACTTAGATGAATTCGCCAGTATATCTTGCTGATAAAATGTTTTTAAAACGCGTTTCAGTTAACTTAATGTGAAGCTATGAGAAGCCAGCTGGAGAGCACTGAAGGCTTAGAAAAGTGGCTATAAAAGTTACCTAAATAAAAAGGAGTTTATGCTTTTCATAAACTGGGATTTACCCCCTACAAATGTGTTGTAATGGAGACTTGGGTTCTACCCCATTTGTTTAATATAAACGTATGGTGTTTTGAAACTCTGATATTTATTTCCTAACTACGATCCTGATGTCTTAATTTCCGCTGCCAAATCAATAAACATGGTACCACTTGACTGGTTCGCGGCCCCCGCTCCCGGGGTGGGGTCGGGGGTTGCGACAACCGTCCCACCACCACCCAAACCCTACAAAAACCACGAGCACCACCAACTTCGCAAAAAAACATCCTCACCACCACTTCAACCCATGTACCATGTCTCAGATCTAAAACCTTGTAGATCTCAACCATCGAGTAGGCAACTACTCAGAATCAGAATTAAGAGGGTGAAAAAAAGGATAATTCTGATTTGGTTGATTATCCATAATATTAATTATATGGAGAAAGATTAATTCAAGTTAGTTATAGTTTGGTTTACTTATTAAAAAATTTGACTTATTTGTTTATTAGACATGTTTATTTAGTTGGTTTATATTATCAATAAAAATAGAGTTTAAGTTGGGTTAGTATTAGAATGAATTAGGTGTAAATAAATGGTTGGATCTATTGTAATTTAGTGTACATTTCAATAGTTAGTATTAAAAGAGTCGAACGAATTCATTTATACCGTGTTTTTGAGTTTGATCAAGGATCTAATTTTACAACAAATAGATCATTCTTTGATCAACCTATTTATGTCAAATTTTAATTAAAAGTCACTGGATATATTATGTCAAATCTTAAAGAGTAAATTTAAGATATTTTATGCCCAAACAAAGAGTTGCAAATTTCGAGATTAACACACCTACCTAGAAAAGCCCATAACTTTTTAAAGGTGTTGGATCGTTTTATTTTGCTTGTCAAATGGGTCGTCTCACATTGGTTGAAGAACATGATCGTTCTTGCTTCGTTATCTGCAATGATTGTGGAGACCACCATTTTTTGCATCAATATCACTAAAACCAGGCTACAATTACACGCAGCCACTCTCTCATTCTCCGCATTTCAGGTAGCTATCGACATCATTCGCAAACAAGGTGTAACATTTTTGTACAAGGTCTTGTCGCCCGCCCCTTCTTAGGCACCTTTTCTACACACCCATTCGAATCGTCGATTATGAGCAATCGCGTCATTGTTTCATTTCTCATGATAATCATTCTCTTTTAGTTGCTCAGGTAGTTGATTTTATAGCCCTAATTTTGATATTATTGCTCAGGTAGTTGATTTTATAGCCCTAATTTTTACTTTTAGTTGGCAGATGTTAAAGCCCTAACTTTCCTGAATTATGTTTCTGGGATGAAAAAATATGGGAATTTGTTTCGATTGGAATACAGCTTGCAGGTTGGAACCCTAATTTGGATGAAGGGGGAATATGGGTTTATAAGGTGGGAGGAATCAGTAGTAAAAGGTCATAAATGCCCTCATATGATAATCATGTGATATGAAATAACATCTAAATTTAACCAGGTTAGGGCCAAAGAACGTAGAGTGTAATGAGTTTTACAAATAAAGGATTGTAACTGTAATTACTGAAGTTAAAGGGTATTTATTGCAATCTGATACAAACATAAGGACGAAAAGTGTAATTTACCCTTATGTTTATCTTTTGTTGAATTTTTACAACTTTTAGCACTAACTACACATGGAAGTCATGTGAGGGTAAATCTGCCTTTTTTATCATCCCCAAATAATTAAAAGATTAAATTATTTTTTATCAATTAATATCAAAAAAGCCCACCTAAACCCAAATATTTTTTTGTTGTGGGCTTGAATCTACAGAACCCATTTATCGAAATCTATTACCATCCCAATTCTTGTGTTCTCGGATCGTAAAATTGATCCCAATTACTTTTACAACAATTGCCAAAAAACCATATCACCCCAAACTGAGACTACTGATTCAACCATTTAAACCAATAATTATCAACCACTAATTGCCAGAACATTTGTATTGATCACCTATGTAGCACGGAGATACCATTTATGTGGTAGTACCCATCTGGGGTACTTGTTGGGGATGGAAACGACATGGGTACTCGTTGGGGACGTTCCCTAAACGTTTTTAGCTTTGCAGGGATGTTTCCTAAAGGTTTCCAATGTTGAGCACGTATCTAGTAAAAGTATCCAGCCCGTTTCCATTTATTTTTAGGGTTTTAACCTTTCAAGTTCCATAATCGCCTATTAAATAATAGACCTCTCATATTCGACTTCTCTAATCTCTAAACTCTCATGTCTCATCATCTATAATTCTCTATCGATTATGGCTTCTTAAGAAACACACGAATCATCAACTACATCAGTAGAAGAACCTCCATTGTGGGACTATGTGACTAAAATCGAAAAGCAAGGTGCAGTAGGAGGAACTTGGAAATTTAAGTGCAACCTTTGTAGTGAAATCAGACAAGGATCATATTCAAGGGTTAGAGCACATTTGCTTGGTATAAAAGGTAACCTTTGTAGTGTTCTATGTGTAATCTTTAGTGTTTTAGGTGTAAGTGTGTAACCTATTAGGACACAATAATCTCCGACTTTTTATCAAGGAATCCGAATGATGATGTAAAGATGTGGGATGTGGGTGGAGATGCTTTTGATTCAATGGAAGATGTAGGGTTTTTGGATGTTCGCAATCTCTCACTAAATGAACCGGAATTTGAAAATTGTTTGATTATTGATAACTAATTACCTTTGGAAGATGTATTTTTGGAGTTTACACTTTACATCAACATATATCTATTTTGGAATTTCCTTAATATATTTTTATTTTCTTATATTTTCATATTGTCGTACTCGTATCTTGGAATTTTGAGTTTTGCCGTTCCCCCTTCCTGCCTTACCCAGGTCCGTACCCATTCTAGTGCTACTTAGTTGATCACAAAACGGTTGAATCAAATTCTGAACACACTCTTCACTCATATACAACTAAGCACAAAACCCTTGTTTTCATGAAACGAAAGGTGCACCAAATCAGCATTCCTTCCACATTATAATCCTCAACCTGACAGCAGTCTTCAAGAAACACCCGAACATTGTCCCGAAACGGACTCGAATGAGTGATCGGGCAACGCAGTTGCAAAAAACTATGTAACCAGTATTGAAGGAGATTAGGATCTAAATGATATATTTTAAGCGGCGGAGAAGGAAATTCGACGGAAGAGGCGAGAGCAATGATGATGGCGGTGATGGTGGAGGTTGATAGTGGACGATGGAACGTTCATGGTGGTCATTGGGATGGTAGCTAGTCAGTGGCGAAGCTTGCCATCAAAACCCGAGGGCGAAAATGTATAAACCAAAAAATTTCTATACGAAAACTACGTATATAACACTACTGAGCGAAAAAATCGGAGGGGCTCCCCGCCCCTACAATCCTGCGCCCCTGTACCTAGTGATTGTGGCGTTGATATGTAGTTGAAGAAGATGATGAAAAGAGGTAGGGGTGGGATGGGTTTTAATGTACGGATGGTAAAAGGACATATATGTCATCACATGATTTGCATTTTGCCTAACAACACGAGCTAACTAGGTTTGTGTTAAAGGTTGTAATATGCAAAAGAAAAAATAACCAAAAAGGATGGTTTGCATGCTTTTTATACCGAAATTTTGAGACTTGCAATTTTAATTGGAAGTGTGTGTATATATATATAGGGTTAGGATCATGTGAGAAACACTAGGCTAATTGAGAAACTTGAGAAGCATTCTGGACCACACATTTTCCCTAAGCTTTTCGTAATATACACATATGTATAATTTAAAATTGACTATATATATATATATATATATGTATATTGAATTATACACATATGTATATAGTCAATTTTAAACTATACATATATGTATATTACAAAAAGCTTAGAAAAATGTGTGGTCCAGAATGGTTCTCAAGTTTCTCAAATAGGATGGACTTTTCTTAGGATCCCTACTATATATATATATATATATATATATATATATATATATATTTTATATATATATATATATTCTATAATTTTGTCTTTAATAAAAGATTCTTTTGTTCTTTGTAAATTAAACGAAATGTATAGATAATAAAAAAAATGTACGGTAAACCAAAATGTTAGTCAACTAGATTAAGAGAAACATGTGCATATGGCAAGTAACTGACACATAGTAAACAAACTCTTGTTTGTTTGAATTGAAGTTGTAGATAACTATACATATGTGAAGTGGGTCGAATCAGAATTAAGAGGGTGACAAAAGGATAATTTTGATTCATTTATCCTATGGAGAGATTAATTCAAGTTATTTATAGTTAGGTTTACTTATTAAATAGTTTGAATTATTTGTTTATTAGACATGTTTATTTAGTTGGTTTATATTATTAATAAAAATAGAGTTTAAGTTGGGTTAGTATTAGAATGAATTAGGTGTAAATAAATGGTTGGATTTATTGTAATTTAGTGTACATTTCAATAGTTAGTATTAAAAGAGTCGAGCGAATTCATTCATACCCTTTTTTGAGTTTGATCAAGGACTTCATTTTACAAGAAATAGACCATTCTTTGATCAACCTATTTATTTCAAATTTTAATTTAAAGTCATTGGATATATTATGTCAAATCTTAAAGAGTAAATTAAGATATTTTATGCCCAAACAAAGAGTTGTAAATTTCGAGATTAACACGCCTACCTAGAAAGCCCATAACTTTTTAGTGGTGTTGGATCATTTTATTTTGCTTATCAAATTGGTCGTCTCACATTGGATCATGTTCAAAACAAAATCCTTAAAGAATTTGACTCAATGCTAAAAACCTACTCATGCCGATACGTTATCAAGCCCAAATAACATGTAACAACCAAATTACAATAAAACTTGGTTCAATTTCAGAAGGGGGCAGCGGCGCAGCCTGTTGCCCGTTTACCTGCCATTAGTCTGTAAACGTCTCTGATTTATTAATTATCATTATTCTCTTTTATATAACATGTAACAACCAAATGCAAAAAATCTGTGTTCAATTTCTACATAAACAAGCTTTACAAACAAAACATAACATAAATAATCAATTCAAACATGGTTTAAATCATTAATCCAATATAACACAAGAATCCCTACAAATGCCAAGATCATGTCTCCTTTGTTGTACCACCTTTCTCCACCTCCTGCATCCCATGAACCGGATTGATTAAACTTATAAATCGGTATTTATCGATAAAAAAACATAAAATAACTTAAAACCTCGTACCCGAAGGGTTCGGGGGATTCGGCCTTGATGAATTGGCATCGTAAATCATACCACATACCACAAATCTCGACTACACTGGCCCAACCCATACCTCTCTCCATTGTCCCCGACATCAATAACATCAGTCGAAAACATCAGTGGCCCATTAGAAACATTTCGTACTAACGTTTCCATCATCGAGAACCCTCTTGTAAACACGGCAGGGTCATCAAGTCCGCTATTGCCATAAGTTGATGCCGATGACTTGTTCCAAAGTTCACCAAAGAAACCCTCATTCGAGAACCTTAAATTGCACGTGCTAGACCATATCACCAACGCTTTGCTATCGGGACAATCGGTTAAAGGTATGCTAATAAAATCGTTCAAACACTTGGAGCATGTGTCGGGTGAAGCATCTGCTCGACACCACACAAGACCGTACATGTGGTCTAAACCGTTCCCGACACTAGTGTTGAAGAAACTGTCTTGAAGAGGGGCGTTCGTGGCTAACAAAGTTAAGAGAGATCTGAGGTTTGATCGATAGACGGTATTTTCTCAGTTGAGTTCCGAGCTTGTGAACACTCGGAATCCAAATGAGTAATACCGTCTACATGACAAAACCCCAACATGATAAAAATCATTGCCCAAAATATAAACATAAACTTCTCCATTTTCTAATTGATGTTTTATGTTTGTTTTACTGTTTGGTCTATTTATACTTGATTTTTGGAATATTAAAATGTAAACTTTACGTGTTAAACTCAATTGTAAAAGTCAAACCTAGTTTTGGATATGGTCAAAATGACAGGGTCAATAACCCAAGAAGCAGTTTTATCTCAAAAAAGTCAAATATATTATTAACAAGCACATAACAAAATAGTGATTTTTTTTTAATTTAAAGAATGGTACAGTGCATTACAACAGTGTCAAAACATAAAGTGACTCAAATTTATACCGTCTAATAAAACTTATTATAGTTGACCCGACTCGGTTCTGAACAAAATCTACGTCACGACGTAAACCAACTGAAGACACACGCAAAAATAAACATGAAAACGTATTATATTTGACCCGACTCATTTCCAGAAACAAAATAAAAATTACATCAAAATGTAGACCAACTGAAATGTACACAATAATAAGCATAACAATCTATTATATTTGACCAACTCATTTTTGGTGAATATTTACGGTGAAACGTAAATCATCTTAAATTTATACCGACACATACATAAAAATAAACATGTAAAACCCGGTTACAGACTTTTTAGAAAGTTAAAGGATTACAACTGTCATTACTAAAAATTGAGGGTTAAAAGTATAGAAAAATACAAAAACACAAAAAAATAAAAATAAAAAAGGAAAGTCAAAAGGTCAAATTCATCGAAGTGCTCATGAACAGTGATGAGCATTTCAAATATATTAACTTAAGTTTTAAATTAATAATTCTTTAATACCTTAAATAATTTAGTGACATTTTTCTTCATGAATCCTAAATCTAAAGTTTTAATATTATATTTATTTGGATTTCTTCTAATTTGATTTTTGTTGAAAGTAGATACGCTAATTTTTTATATCATAAGCTATATAAGTGCCGATAAGAATATTAAAAAAATACATTTTTTAATCGTAAACTATACGAGTATCGATATGTGACGAACTGAACCGATTTTAACCAAACATCAGTACCAATATTGGTAGCATCGAAACCAGCATATTTTTAATAGTTTTCGATTGATATAAAACACGTGTCGATATCTTTTTTGATGCATCACGACTTTAGCTTTTTAGTTTTCTTTTCCTGCTGCTATATCAAGTGCCAATACCTAACCGATATCAACTGAGTTCCCGCCACGTAGCGCGAGGGAAAACCACTAGTTATAGATAATATGTGAAACTCATCAACAATATAATGACAGAAAGAGTTATAAACACAATTTCCAGTAAATGACATACATTACCACAATGCGTTGACTACCTGAGATAAAGTCAAACCCATTGTAACATCCAGCAAGGTCAAAATCTGGGTTCCTTTTAAAAAAAGTTAAATTACACTAAATTGGTCATGATCATATTCATCAATAGCTCATAAGATTAGGCAAAAGTATGTTTAATTTTCAGATAAAGAAAGATTTCTTCTATGCAAGCGGTGACCGAAGAACATGATCCTTGGAGGTATCAACCGCAGCTGGGGAAGCAAACTGCCACATGGGCACTCCTTGGTAACCCATGAACGGCATGAACTTGTTGGCGTTCATGTTGCCTCCAACGGGTGGCGGGCCAGGACACGGGACTGGCATGACAGGATGCATGGGCGGGTAAAAGGCGGCCGGAGGAGGGTTGAAACAGGCGGCTTTCACTTGTTGTTCGAGTTTCTCTTTCTCTGACTTCAACTTCTGCTTCTCGTCTCTCAGCTCGTTCTTCTCAACCTGCCGTATACAGAAAGTTAGGCCTGTGAATGAACCGAACGAACATGAACAGAGGCATGTTCGTGTTCGTTCATTTAACTTTAACCGGGCACATTTTTTTGTTCATGTCCGAAATGAGCATGTTCGTGTTCGTTTATGTTCGTTCATTTAAAACCTAAATGAATGGTTCATGAACGTACACGAACATAAACAAACTTAAATGAACATAATTTAACAAACAATAAACAATACAAATGAACATGATTTATAAAACATAAATGAACAAAAGTTACTAAGCATAATGAAAATAATGTAATTTTGAGTTACCGATGAATTACAATAAATTCCATTGGAAAACCTATTTTAATTACTAGAAATCCCAATTACCAGTTAGTTATATAAGTGGTTAGAATGTTCCTTTTATGTTTAATATTTATACAAATATAATTACTTATGTATATGTATTTAAACGAAAACGAACAAACATAAACAAATGTAAATAAACGAACATAAATGAACACAAATGAACGAACAAAACATGTGTTCATGTTCGTTCGTTTAATTAAATGAACAAAAAATTGTCTTATTGTTCGTTCGTCCATTAAATAAACGAACTTCCCGCCGAACAAATTCACGAACAGTTCATGAATAATAGTTCAAAATATTTTACCTTCAATTCATTAATTTTCACTTGCAAATCTTCGGAAGAATCCTTAAGCTTCGCAGCTTCGCAGCTTCGTTTCTCAACTGAGTAACCATTCGAATAGCATCCGCCAATATAACAGTCTTGTCTGTCTTGGCTGATCTTCCGGGGTCCAAAATTTCATTCAGTTCTTGAAACCTTTTCAAACAATAGTCAAAACACAAAGTTATTTCTTCCCATATAAGTAAAGTACAAATTCACATGCATGTCAGTAGGGCTGCAAACAAAACAAACGTTCAACGAACAGTTCGTGAACCGTTTGGCAGGAAGTTCGTTTGTGTTCGTTCGTTTATTAGACAGACGAACACAAACAAGAAATTTTGTTCATTTAATTGAATGAACGAACATGAATAAAGGTCGAGTTCGTTCATTTATGTTCGTGAAAATTCGGTAACATGTTCATTTATGTTTGATTGTGTTCGATAGTTCATTAGTGTTTTTAGTTTTTGTATTTTATTTAAATACTTCAAAATTCCGACAAAAAAAATATTTAATAAGTGTCAGTGTGTTATATATTTTGTTCATGAACGCTTGTTTGTGTTCATTTGTTTCTATTTGTGTTCATGAACATTAGTTTTGTGTTTGTGAACGTTTGTTTTCGTTCGTTGCCTAAAATTAACAAACGAACATGAACAAATTCATTTCCTTAACAAACGAACACGAACGTAAAATCTCGTTCGGTAAGTGTTCATGAACCGTTTGGTTCGTTTGCAGCCCTATGCATGTTGTATAAGCATGCTAAGCATAAAACATATGGGAAAACAAGAGCATGCCTATCATTCAATTTATCCCTAAAGGTAATCGTAATTCCTTGATCTCTTATTCAGTAATATCTAAAATATATATACAGGACTAGGACCGACTTCTTAGGAGCTAAAATAGGAAACAGATAAACACAAATAATACATGATACTAATCTTCTAATATATTATCCTAAAATAATATACACGCTAATACACCCCCTCAGTCTCAGCGGAAGAAGGCTGAATGCACAGGCTGGACTTGAAACGACAGAAAAGTTGACGAGGCAGCCCTTTTGTAAAAATATCAGCGTATTGGTAATCAGCAGGAACATGGAGGACCCGAACTGCGCCAATTCTGACATTTTCGCGTACGAAATGAATATCCAACTCAACATGTTTAGTACGTTGGTGCTGAACGGGGTTCTCAGATAAGTAAACGGCTGATATGTTGTCACGGTAGACAACAGTGGCTGTACGAATCGGAACATGTAGTTTTGTCAATAAGTTGCGCAACCAACTCGTTTCAGCAACGGCATTAGCTACCCCACGGTATTCGGCCTCAGCACTTGAACGAGAAATGGTAGCTTGCCGTTTTGATGACCATGTCACAATATTATCGCCAAGAAAAACACAATAGCCTGACGTAGAACGCCGGAATCCGGGCATCCCCCCCAGTCAGCATCTGAATATGCAATTAGAGCATTAGACTTGGAGGGACGAATAAGAATACCTTGATCACTCGTGCCTTTTAAATAACGTAGAATACGCTTCAAAAATTGAAAATGGTGTTCACGAGGATCATGCATAAACAAACAAACTTGTTGGACTGCATAGGCAATGTCAGGACGTGTAAACGTAAGATATTGCAGTGCACCAGCAAGGCTACGGTATAATGAACCATCTGAAAGCGGGGGACCAGATGAAGCACTTAATTTAGAAGCTGTGTCCACAGGTGTGGCACATGGCTTACAGTTTGTCATGTTAGCCCGAGCAATAATGTCATGTGTGTAATGCTCTTGCGATAAAAATAGAGCACCTTGTTTAGGGGTGACCGTGATACCCAGAAATTGATGCAAAGAGCCCAAGTCCGTCATAGCAAATTCATTGGATAGTGAACCAATAATTTGACGAAGTAATGTATCAGTGGAAGCTGTGAGTATAATATCGTCTACATATAAGAGAAGATACGCCAATTGATTACCGTGTTTGTAGACAAATAAGGACGTGTCACTAACCGTGCTGATAAAACCACAAGAAGTAATAAATTTTGCAAACCGTTGGTACCATGCCCGAGGGGCCTGCTTGAGGCCATAGAGAGACTTTTGTAGCTTACACACATGATGTGGTTTAGAAGGGTCCTTAAAACCTGGTGGTTGATGCATATAAACAGTTTCGTTCAAATCACCATGCAAAAACGCATTTTTAACATCTAACTGATTTATTTGCCATCCCCGCGAAACCGCAAGACTAAGGAAGTGCGTATAGTGGATGGTTTTACGACGGGGCTAAAAGTGTCATCACAATCAATACCAACCTGCTGGGATTTCCCATTCACAACTAAGCGGGCCTTATAACGTTCCAACGTGCCATCAGCATGGAACTTATGGCGAAACAGCCACATACATCAGATGACATGTGCATCCGGAGGTCTAATCACCAATTCCCATGTATTATTATCCTGTAAAGCTTTGTATTCAGTTTTCATAGCATCAAGCCAATTAGGATCCGATTGGGCATCAATATGGGATTTAGGTACCGGTGAGATAGGTTGGTTTGCGGAAGTATGTAATGTGTAGGGTGTGTTGGTTTTGATGGTTCCATCACGAGTGCGTGTGACCATCGGGTGTCTGGGTGGGGGAGGGGGCGGAGGAGGTGTAGGGGCTGCGGGAGACGTGGGAGACGGTGAACCCGAGTTAGCGGGCTGAGTAGAAGGGCTGGTGTAGACAGGTTTTGGTGGGGGAAGGTTTTTGTTTCGTCGCTGGTAGGTAATAGGTGAGGGAGGCGGCTGATGCGATGTAGGAGAGGGCGAGGTTGGCGGAGAAGAGTTGGGTTAGGAGATGGTGGATCCGTAGGGGTGAGTGGGGCATGCGGAAAAGATGTAGGTGGTGAAAGAAGTGGTGAGATGTCACTTTCTAGAAAGGTATGGTCTACAGGTGAGGAGGGTTTAGAAAACGGGAACACGGTCTCCGCAAAAGTGACGTGCCGTGAGAGGATTACCTTTCCGGTAGAAAGGTTGAGCAACATCAGCCAGTTGATTAGCAATATCCTTTAATCCTTGGCAATAGGCGTCGAGAGATGGCATGGATTTCAGAACAAACTGATGTTCTAGGGTGGCTGCCCTAGATCCTTTGTTGTTGGTGAACAGGCCTTTGATGCGTAACCAGGCCTCTAAAGCAGTAGAGTCAGTTTCAAGAACACGAACCAGGAGATCGTCGGTGAGAGTACTGTAAATCCACTGCAGAACAATGGCATCGATCTCCATCCATGACTCGTAGTCAGAATCAGTTTTCTCTAGTGGAAGGGTGCCATCGATGTGGTTTGTTACCTTGTAACCACGAGCAGTCAACTGAAACAGTTTCACCCAAGACGAATAGGTGACCTTGGTACCATCCAGAACCCGCACCTTGTTCTGGATGTTTGTAACAGTGTAAACAGGATGGAGAGTAGGTGTTTTAGGGTCGGATGATGAACCAGCATCAGTTTGCTTGGTATCGACCATGGCTGATCTGTGAAGATAATACGGGTGTTGAAAAAAAACGAATAAAAGAAGGCTGGGGCAGCAGACTCGTAGTCTGGGATCTGTGAAGAACTAGGGTTTAGAGCTTGAAAGCTCTGATACCATAAAGGTAATCGTAATTCCTTGATCTCTTATTCAGTAATATCTAAAATATATATACAGGACTAGGACCGACTTCTTAGGAGCTAAAATAGGAAACAGATAAACACAAATAATACATGATACTAATCTTCTAATATATTATCCTAAAATAATATACACGCTAATAATCCCTTCTTTTCTTCTCTCGGCAGGCCTTAGAATCAGAGCATGATCCGGGATTTGCCCTACAATAAAAGTGAAAATGAGTATATATGTGACAGTAAAAAGAAAATTGGGAAAAATGGAAAAACGAACGTTTACCTCTTTCTAGACTCATCCTCCTTGGTTACATTTGGTTTTCCATATGTATCTGCAAATCCTTTACTGAAAAAGTAAAAGAAAACACACAAGATTATTTCGACTAATCAGCCATTTTTCATAAAAACGTTACAGTAAAATCATTTTCATTGATAAACAATTTTCTTGCAAAACTTGTTACAGGCTTCTGGCCCGTAGTAGGGGTGTAAACGAGCCGAGCCGAGCCCGAGCTCGACTAGGCTCGAGCTCGGCTCGTCATGTTTTATGAAGCTCGAGCTCGGCTCGTATGTTTTATGAAGCTCGAGCTCGGCTTGGTTCGCTCCTACTTACTTGAGCTCGAGCTCGGTTCGCGAGTAAAGCCCAAAGCTCGAGCTCGGCTCGAGCTATTTTGAGAACAACCTCAAACGAGCTAAAAACTCAGCTCGAGCTCGGTTCAGTATCGCTTAAATGAGCCAAAGCTCGGCTTGAGCTCGGCTCGCCAATGTTACCATCATTATCCTTATATTATATATAAAATAAATAAATAAATAAATGTTTGTTTGGGCTCGTTTAGGCTCGCGAGCCTAAACGAGCTTTGTGTTTCAAGCTCGAGCTCGGGCTCGATAACTAAACGAGCTCTATTTCAGGCTCGAGCTCGGGCTCGGGCTCCCGATAAAGAGTATCTCTCGAGCCTCTAGGCTTGTTTACACCCCTACTTCTGGGACACTGTAATCATGTTTGCAGCAACTAGTTTCCGGTAACTCAATTTACAAGATGACAAAAGGGATTTTACGTTAAGCGAGTATACAAGTTAGTAGAATTTGAGTACGTTGCTTGTATAAACTAAACTAAATCCCAAGACCCTTATGGTAAAGGCTTGAACGAATTGAAGTTTGTAATGCAGACAAAGCAAAGGATCAAATCTGGCTTTTTACAACTAGTCAGGTAAAGGATCAGCTTATAGAATAAAGGGCAATGCTGACCCTCTACTTTGACGATCAAATCAGTTAACACTTCAATAAAAACAATAGTCTATGAAAATGTAAACTTATAACGATCTTAAACGACAGTTGTGACTTTTTCTAATTACTCTTCCCACCAAAAGTAAAAAGATGCCTATATTCTGCTAAAGGGTGTAACTAACTTTTCAATGTTTCATAAAGGGTCCTGATTTTTTGGTCTGGGAGAGATATATCGACCGGAAATCTTATTTTCAATAGAATATTTTCGATACTTCTCTTGTTTCGGAACTAACTTTAATTACCTTAAACTTGAGTATTTTTTCTTCAATTATCCTCTGTTTAACCCAGACAATTAACGAACGTACACACCTTTTGAGACTTATAAATTTGTTTTACTAGAAAACATTTTTCTTTAATAGATAGAGTAATTAAAACGCCAAAACAACAAATTACACGCAACCCCCTTTTGAATTCCAAAACCGATCCTACTAAAGACGAATCGACTCTTAGGGGTCGAGAGATTACTATTCACGACCCGCTGAACTCTGTTTAGGAATTTCACGGCCTCTGGGAAATGTATCAAGGAACATATATACAGAATTCTTATTAATTGTACCATCTAGCAGTGATATTTGAAGATTGTTAGGATGTCAGTTTTCGAAATGATAATCAAAATCCAGTAATCATTATCACATACTTAGCTGCTTTAACTCAACATAAATATTATATAATTCTTACATTCCTCTCAATAATTATTTATTAAACTAGTCTTTTAACTGTTTTTTTTTTCAAATTCAAACATTTCAACTATAAACAATCAAAACATTATATCCATCATCCCTTTTCATCAAACCCTAATCAAATTAACTCTAAAACAACCCTAATTATTAAACTCACAAACCCAAACAAAATCATTTCAAAAATTAGCAATGCAAGAACCACACCCACAAAATAATAATCAAAATACCACAAAATTACACCATCAATCAAACAAATTTCATAACAAAATTAACCAAATCAAATCAAACAAATCTACCTGTGATTAATCTGTTCAGGAAAAGGATCAGCCGACCACTGAAACTCCGGTTCAAGCGACGGAAGTTCACCTCCGGGGACCGAAAACTGTTCGATCAAACTAAAATCAAAGAAACAATTGGAATTATCACTCTCCGCCGGTGCAGCCATTGAAACTTCGCCGGAAATTCAAGATTCCGGCAACAAACGGCGGAGGAAATCAGTACCCAGATGAGAAATTGTTGAATGGGGTTAAAGGGTATTATAAATTAGAGATTTTTATTCGGTGGGTGTTGAAAAGCACATGAGAATTTGCATTTTTTGGGTATGAAGAAAATCGTTAAAGATTGGGATTGGTGTCAGGGGGTGGCGGGTGTTGGTCATAGTGTACACGTCATCATTAAGTTTTGTTAATTGACAGAATTGGCCCCTTTACTATGAGGTTGTTGTACTAACTACCCTGACTATTATTAGAAGCCACATTCATGTCTACAAAAGTTTATGATTTTGTTGGCGTTTTTTAAGGGAATTGTTACTTGTTTGTGTAAAATTAGACCAACATGTTGATAAGAGTGTCATGTGGGTTGTTTTGGATGGGAATAGTATTATTAAAGTAATAATAATTAGACTCCACGTTGTCGTGTTAAATTTATTAGCATCAAAGCCACTTAAAAGGTTGTTTGGCAACTTTTAAATGGATAAGTATTGACCCAGTAAGAGATTAAGAGGTCTGAACCACCGATAACTTTTGAATAGTTAAGTGTAGAACTAGTAAGAGGTCTGAATCATTAAGGAGTTATTTGGCAACTTATGAATAGTTAAGGGTTGAACCAGTAAGAGGTCTGAACTATTAAGTGTTGAACCAGTTAGAGGTCTGAACCCATAAGAGTCAGTATAATGCTTAACCGTTCAGAGGAAAATGTCTGACAAATTCAGAGTATAGGTCTTAACTATTCAGATTTAGTGTAATGTTTAACCATTCAGAGGCAAATATCTGAAGCATTCAGACATCTGCTTGCGAAACAAACAGTCTAAATCATTAAGTGCTGAACCATAAGAGGTTTGAACCATTAAAAGCCCTCATTAAGAGCTAAACAAACAGCCCATAAATGCTGAACCAGTAAGAGGTCTGAACCATTAAGAGCTAGTATAATGCTTAACCGTTCAGAGGCAAATGTCTGACAAATTCAGATTATAGGTCTTAACCATTCAGACTATGTATAATGCTTAATGGTTTAGATTGTTTAAAAGATCAAATTGGGTAAACACAAACAAATCTCATATAAAAATATTTGAGGAAATCATTACATATTTGGGTAAAATTAGAACATGTTGACAACAATGTCATTTGATTTGTTTTGATGGGAAATAATTTTATTAAAATTATTAAAAAAATGTAAGAACTTTTTAGCTTTGTAACTTTTGAATTGAATGAAAAGTTAAAAACTATATGTATACATTATGAAAAGATTTTTTAGTTTTGTAATTTTTGAATTGAATGAAAAGTTAAAAACTATATGCATATATTAATGGAAAGATTTGAGTTGACAATACGCTTTATGTACCACTCACAAAAGATCAAATTGGGTGAACAAAAACCAATCTCACATAAAGTTTTGTATAAACAAGAATCACAAAGGGTCCACAAGCCAAGTTGTGCAGCACACATTGATTAGGAATGTACAAGAAAACAAGCTCATGGTACTTGTTGGAGTAGCATTAGACCACAAACTGACTGTTGGATTGAAGAAGGGTCTCAATCCTTTTCTTGATCTCTTCTGGATTGGCTCCTACTAGTCTATCAACTACTACACCTTCTTTCATCAACAAGAATGTTGGCATTGCCTTCACCTCATATTTGCTTGCTATTGCCTACAAATATTTATAAAATTCAAATTTTTAGGATACAGAAAAAGAGTTAAACGTGTCGAAACGTATCTAATGTTGCGCCAATTGTTATCGACCAATCGTTTTTTGTATCTATTGTACTTTAAATCTGACTATGTAGGGCTGCAAACGAACCGAACAAACACGGACAAGGCCTTGTTTGTGTTTGTTAGTTAAGGAAATAAACGTGTTCGCGAATTGTTCATGAGCACTTATCGAATGAGATTATTTGTTCGTGTTCGTTCATTAAAGAAACGAATGTGTTCGTGTTCGTGATCTTTTGTTAACTTCAGGTAACGAACACAAACATATGCTCATGAACACAAACATACATTCATGACAAACGTTCATGAACATGTACAATCGAGTATATGTTAAAAGGTATGGAATAGACAATACACTAATTTTTAAAATATTTTATTAATTAGTAGTTTTGAAGTTTTAAATAAAATACTAAAATTAACCATAATGAACTATCGAACAAAAACGAACAAGTTACCGAGCGTTCGCAAACATAAATGAACGAACGCGGCCTCTGTTCGTCTTCGTTCATTTAACTAAACGACCAATTTTTTTCTTCGTGTCCGTTCCTTAATTAAACAAACGAACACAACCGTACTTCCCGCCAAACGATTCACGAACTGTTCACTCAATGTTCGATTCGTTTGCAGCCCTACTTCTATGACTTATGAACGGGTGGAGAGGTGATGTCACGGATGAGATGGCATAAAAATGTAAGCTTTAGAGTCCAATAATACATGTAATAGACATTGATGCACAATTGAATATATTTCCTTATGGTATTCCAAAAACACTCCCACCACATCAAGAAAATCTCTCATATATATTCCCATCAATTTCACATAAAAAAATGAGGAATTTTCACTAACAAAGATATATTTGCTTGATATTTTGCTAGAGTTTTGAGAATCAAAATAAAGTACAGAATAAAAACATATCAAGAATTGATTTGTATTCCCTATCAATTTCCCATAAAGAAGTGAACTTTAGAACAAAAAGAAGAGCCACTTTGGTACAACTATCAACCAGTGGTGTAAATAAGCCGATTCGAGCCCAACAAGTACAACAGAAGTTCAATGTGAGTGTGACTATCAAATCGTTTATCGGTTACCATCGAAAGAATACAATGATTGAATTGTAACTTACTTTATTTGTATGATGACTTATAGACTTTGATCAACTGCTAGATCGAAAAATAACGGATTTAAGCGACGATATTTACCTTAAAGTCATCAACATCAACTGTCAGAAAGATTATGTCATTGAAAACTAAGGCCAGCTCTTCTATGAAAGGGTTCATGGCTACAGAAGGGATGCACCATGATGCTGTAAAATGTGCCACCATCTATAAACATAAAAACACAAATTCTTTAAGTGAAGAATATATCAAAATCAAATAAAACAAAAAAAATCAACAAAAAACTGAAAATCACATTGGTCTTACATCATGCATTTGTCATAAATAATAATGAAATTTGAGGCTTGGAATCAGAATTCAAAACCATTTAGTCAAAAACCTATGCTGACACAATCAAATTCTGATTCCAGACAATTGGAATCAGAATTCCCAAATATACCCTTTACACAGTTTATAAAAGCAAGCTAAAAAACCCTGATAAAAAAAACAGTTTTTGCAACAGGTTATGATCAGAGTGAAGTAAGCCTGAACAAGAAGTTGTATTTATAAACAAAAGATTTTTTTTAAAAAAAAAGTTGCAAACTTTAGGATTTAATTTAATAAATTATTAGGTATTCTACTTCTAATCACACAAAACCCTGATAAAAAAAAAACAATTTTTGCAACACAAGATTGAAGTCTGAACAAGAAATTGTCTATAAACAAAAGATTTTAAAAAAGTTACAAGCTTTAGGGTTTAATTGAACAAATTCTTAGGCATTCTACTTCCAATAACACAAAACCTAATAAAAAACACTTTTTGCAACACAATATGATCATTGAAGTAAGTCTGAACAAGAAGTTGTGTCTTCAAACAGTATATTTAATAAATAAAATAAAATAAAAAGTTAAAAGCTTTATGGGTTTAATTGAATAAATTCTTAGGTAATCTACTTCCAATAACACAAAACCCTAAAAAACCCTAATAAAAAAAACAGTTTTTGCCACACAATATGATCAAATTGAAGTAAAGTCTGAACAAGAATTTGTCTCTATAAACAAAAAATTTTCAAAAAAGTTACAAGCTTTAGTGTTTATTTGAATAAATTCTTAGGTATTCTACTTCCAATCACACAAAACCCTTAAAAAACCCTAACAAAAACAGTTTTTTTGCAATACAATATGTTCATTGAAGTAAGTTTGAACAAAAAATTGCGTCTTCAAACAGTATATTTATAAATAAAAAAATAACAAGCTTTAGGATTTAATTGACTAAATTCTTAGGTATTCTACTTCCAATCACACAAAACCCTAAAAAGATTGAAAAACAACAGTTTTTAATCCAGTAACCATAAAAAGAAACAAAATTTAGGGTTTTTGTAACATCATGAGGATGCAAATACTTACAGGGGTTCCATCAGATTTTGATTGTTGAAGATGGGAATCCCATGTTTCAGTTGAATTAATCTTGACAATTCTAGGTTTTGGGGTTTCTTGATCAGCATCCATATCTCCCCTGTTTTTTTAAAAGATTTACTAATAATAATTTACTAAAATTAGGTTTATAATAGGACTAAAGATGGTTTTGGATAAACATAAATTGGGTCCCATATTCAGAATCAAATCATTCTGTGAAGGTGTCACAGGGGATTTGGATTTGTATAGTTTGCCGTTTGCACTGATCCATCATCTTATGGGATGCTTTTGTTTGATATACAGCCCACAGAGATTTATTTAATAATTTAATAATGAATTAAAGAACATATTATAATTATAATTATAATTATAATTATAAATTAGCAACAAAATGTTGCATATAGAGTTGTACCCCGTGCATGAGGACAGTTTCAAAAAAAAAGTTCGATATTTTCATTTCTAACCTAATGCTTTGATTCTTTGCAATTTAATCATAACACTTTTTTATTTTCATCTTTGACCCCTCATAAGTTTCATCTTTTCTAAATTTTGCAAGTTAACACGCCGCAACATGTGTGGGGGTTCACCGTTTTTGGTATATCTTCTTCCCATTTGACAGGTTCTTCGCAACACGTTTATTTTTTCCCGTTAGACTTAGTTATTATTTTCTACGTTTTACATCTCGGTCTAATTTCTTCGCATCAACACACAGGCCCGGTCTAATTTCTTCGCATCAACACACAAAAACGGGCGTGTGTGTTTCAACAATTTTGCGTTTGCTTTCCGTTCGGTGTGAGTTGTACCCCATGCATGGGGAGAGTTTCAAAAAAAGTTGATATTTTCATTTCTAACCCAATGCTTTTATTCTTTGCAATTTAACCATAACACTTTTTTTATTTTCATCTTTGGCTCCTCATAAGTTTCATCTTCACAAATTATTCGTTTTACGTTTCGTTCTAAATTTTACAAGTTAACACGCCGCAACATGTGTAGGGGGTTCACCGTTTTTTTGGTATATTTTCTTCCCATTTGACAGGTTCTTTGCAACACGTTTATTTTTTCCCGTTCGACTTAGTTATTCTTTTCTACGTTTTACATCTCGGTCTAATTCTTCGCATCAACACAGTCTCGACGATTTTCCGTTTGCTTTTCGTTCGGTGTTATTTTTTCCCTTTTTATTTATTTATTTTATTTTTACGAACTTTTCCGATGTTAGGGTCGCTGGCAATGGTGTGTCATTGGTGCTACTTGGCACGATTTTTACGAACCTTTTTAACCTATTACGTTTTTTACCTATAATTTGTTTCAAGTTTACCCTTGTACTTCCTTTACTTAAAAAAAACTATTTTTACATGCATATTTTTATTTACGCGTCGATATTAATGTGCTTTGCTCTGTGTTTCGGCGTAAACTTTTTCTGGTAAACGAGTCAGATCAAATATAATACTTTTCATTAAAAAAAACCATTTTTACGTGCATATTTTTATGTATTGTAGATTTGAGTTGGTCTACGTTTCGATTTGAGAGATGAGTCAGGACAAGTATAATATGTATTCGTGCGTATTTTATGTATGTTTCGTAAATTTTGTTTCGAACCGTGTGGAGTCAAATTGTACTTTCTTTTTTATGTATAAGTCGGGTCACATATAAATTCAATTTACTTTACGTTTTGATTCAATCGCAATGCTTATATAGGTTACTTCGGGTTCAATCCGATACGTCAAAATACGTGTTTCCATACGGTTAACGCATCACATGACGTTTAGACTAATCCATTTGATGTTGCGATGTTCTCGCGCCGCAACGCGCGCGGGTATTATTGCTAGTTTATTGTTAACTTATACTTCAACCCTTATTATTTTAGTGTATGAATTTGTTCTGTCATATCAAAATACTATATTTATGATAAAGACATATGTAATAGCTTAATAACTATAGATCTTATAAGTTGTTATGAGTTCGTTTAAACAAACTTGTTATGTAACATCCATAATGTAAAGCTTTAAAAAATATCGTTATCTCGCCCTTGTCGGTCGGTCCGAGCTTTTCCCCTCTCCCAACCAAAGTCCATACCTGACTCAACACTCGTTTATAGAGTAATTACATTTCAGACATCGAGTGTTGTAAGTTTATTAAAAAAATACATGTTGGATTTTTAAATATTATCTAACTATTTAAAACTTTATATAGATGTATCATTCAAGAAAAATAGATATATAAAAGCAGCAAATTAATGAACCAATAGATTATCTTATTACCTAAGGACAATAGACAATAAAATTAAAAAGAAATGGTTTACAGGTATGGTTCAAGTAAACATATGTATGTTTCTAGTAAATTTGGCAGGGTATTACTTATCGCTATGACTATACGCATCTTATATATATGAAAATTTAAAACCAATCATATTTCCGATCTTATAACTAACTACTTGTCTTATTACCTGTCCTACATGTTAGAGGGCTTCCATTACCTTTCATATAATCACATATCCATCCAACCCAAGCTAGAATTATGCAGGATTATGAAGCTACTAATCAACGATGGGTCTAGAAGAAAAAATCAGTTGTATAAAAAAATTACCCTACATAATACGGAGAAAAAAAAATTTAGATATCCCAACACGTTAGCATCGTCTTATCTTATCTCTATAATAGGTTTTTACCTACTCAGAGGAAAAAGTAAAAACGTAACCTAATTCAACCACTACACGTTGAAATCCCAATAACAATTCTTATGAAAACCAATATCACATATGTAAGAAAAGAAAAAACATAACTGAATCATGTACTTATCCTCTACATGAGTTACAACAAATCATGAAACCAAATCCCACACAATTACAAGTTAAAATTCTTCAAACACATTCCTTCTACACTCTAAATCAAACACCAACAATAATAATATACTAGTAATACTGTCATTGGGCATATGACAAAACAACAATAAAACGCCCCATCGCTTCAATAACATAAAGCCCCTCATGTTCTTTTATCCACAACTCAAACGCGAATCCAATGGTTTAATAGTCTGACGCCTCGGGATCCCAATCTCGCATGAATTTACCCTTGCGGCAAAACGTAGGGAGCATAATGACTCGCCAACTGATGATGGATCGGGTGAAACGTTTACGAACATCAGTGTCTTTGAATCTCCACCCAAACACGGCTATAAGTTATTTAAAAAGATGAATGTATGTTAGACCACATTTTGAATGAAAAAATAATATCAAATAACAAAAAAAAAATTAAAAAAAAAAACTACATGTCGGATACAGATATCATAAAAATGCATACAACATTTATTTCACATATTTTAACCAGAAATATAACAATTATTGAAAATCAAATTTGTTTTTGCCAAAGAAAACTGATATCATTTCACATACTTTAAACAAAAATTTTACAATTATTGAAAACTGATATCTTTTTTGAGATGAAAAGGCATCCACAGTTTAAGGATTAAAAGTTCATAACAGGAAAAAAAAATGTTATCATGAGAAAACTGATGTCATTTCATATATTTTAAACATAAATTTGACAATTATTGAAAACTGATATCTTTTTTGAGATAGAAGCATGGTTGTAGAACTCGCTAGGCGCTAGTCGGCCGGTGGGGACTAGCGATTAATCGGGATTACTCGGATCGGACTTTTTATGTATAATTTTAAGTTTTATACATATATACACATATTTTTATACGTAATTTTTTGAGTTAAATGCTTGGTTGGTCCCTGTGGTTTGCAAATCTTGCAGACTTGGTCCCAGTGGTTCACTAATTACACACTTGGTCCCAGTAGTTTCAAATTTTGCACTCGGGTGGTCCTTACCACTAACCTTTGTTAGATTTCTCAGTTAAGTATACATAAAATGTCTATTATACCCTCGTCTTCTTCATACTTTCTATCTCTCTGAATAAAAAGCCCTGTCAACCACCTTTTTTTATTCAGAGCTCAGATACATCAGGAGAATCCTGACAGTCAACTATATCTGTTACTGTTGGTGCAATCACTTCAGAATTTGCTTCTAGAGGTGCAGAAAGTACACCTGTCACTGCCGGTAAATAAGATTGACCAGAAGCTGGTGGTGCGACCTCTTGAAGAGTAACTCCCGAGGTAAAAGTATTCAAACGGGATGAAGAATTATCTAATTTCATGAGTTGTTTAAGCATTGCTTGAGCCGCATCATTCATCGCAGGTTGGTACCTAACAATCCGTCCATTAGACGAATGTTCATTTGAATTTGAAATGACTCCGTCTTCTTTATACCTTCGTTTTTTATTCCCTTCGGTTATTAAACGGGTGCTCTCATTTTGCTGTTGTACAAACTGAGCCAAAAACCCGGGGCTGTTAACCGCTTTGGCCAAAAACGACATCATTTGTTGCTGTCGTTGTTCCATCCCTTGAAGACGTTGCACCATAGCCCTGTCAACCACCTAAAGATATAATATCTGGGTTTGACAGGGCTTTTTATTCAGAGAGATAGAAAGGATGAAGAAGACGAGTGTATAATAGACATTTTATGTATACTTAACTGAGAAATCTAACAAAGGTTAGTGGTAAGGACCACCCGAGTGCAAAATTTGAAACTACTGGGACCAAGTGTGTAATTAGTGAACCACTGGGACCAAGTCTGCAAGATTTGCAAACCACAGGGACCAACCAAGCATTTAACTCTAATTTTTTTAAGTGGACAAGTTTTGAACGGAATCTGGGAGGTTTTGGCCGGAATATGTGATTTTTTCCGTATTTTTTTCGATTTTTTCTGCCTTTTTCCGATTTTTTCCGACCGACTATGGCCGACTAGCGATTAATCGGCGACTAGTCGCCGATTAATCGCGATTTTTACAACACTGGATAGATGGCATCCACAATTTTAGTATATAAAGATCAAACAAAAAGAAAAGCTATTATGAGATATTACCTGTAGAAGATAGGTAAGCTTAGAGTTTCTATACGGAACATGATCTTCTTTCTTCGCCAAAGCAAAAATAACATCACTCAACGAGGATAGACTTTTGTTGATTGCCTGAAAATGAAATTAAAAATAAAAATCAAACATTTGTTTTTTTTTTTGTATATAAAACTACACGTATAACAGTTTCAAGGTCGTGTCAAACCTGAGTTTCCTTGAGACGTTCTCCTGTTGCCCCACTTCGTGACAAACGTTCGCTCCCAGCTAAATCAATTAGATTTAAGACACCTTGCACTTGTTGTTCGGTGCTCTATCAACATAAAAAGATTGTCAAGAATGTTTGATTTGATTAAAAAATGTTCTGAGTAGATGGAAATAATAATATTTACCTCGTTTACACCATAAATCCTTAACGTGAATACAAGATGGCTTCTTGATGAGTGTTCGTTCATGTCTGTTTTGCCAACAGACCTGAAAAAAAAAAACAGAACATGTCAATTTGGGAGGATTTTCATTAGCAATTTGGTAGACTCCTTACATTACGAAGCACAAAATCAATTAACAATTCATAAAAACAACAAACAGTTGTGAAAGTTATATATATGTGTGTATATATATACACACACGTACCTGTTGTGTGCAGCCTGCTGAAGAAGACTGTTAACCTCCCTGATGCTGCAAACATCAACAATCGTAAGATCAGACACAAACGTGTTACCATCAGCATCATGTCTGATGGTATACTGCTTCCCCGCACCAGCACCTTCTACTCCAGTAATTTGTCGTGGTGACAATAAATCGCGAATCGTTTCATTGTAAATTTCCAGCATAGAAGCCTAAACATGTTTAGAGAGTGAATATTAGTACATAATAGTTTCATATTGTGAGACAAAAGATAAAAAAACAAAAGAAAAAAAAAAGATGAACCACCTGCATTTTATATTTCCACCCTTGAACAGCTAAGGCTTGACTAGTTTGAAACACTTGTTCTAACGAGCGTGGTATTAAACCCTTTTGAAGAGGTGCATCGGGACGGCCCATCATTGTGTATGTTTTACCGGATCCCGTTTGACCATATGCAAATATGCATACCTGGTAGATACAATAGAGACATGTATTTGAGTTTATTTGATAATGCAAGAGAAACAACAATGTAGACTAAACTAAACTACTAAGACAATGAAGGCAACCACATGGTATAATGATTATATATACTTATAAAAAAACAAGCACCAATTTCAATCTTCTTTTTTAAGATACTATTCATTTAAGTTTACCCATAGTTGTTAATAGTGATGATAGCGAGCGCTACCGTGAATCGCGTAGCGTAGCGCTAGATCATCGCTATCTAATGTTTAGCGCTCGATAGTGTGAATAGCGACAATTATGGTTTTTTTCTTTTCTTTTTTTAAATATTAAAAACCGAATTTTAAGGCATTTTAATCGACAAAACAGCCTTAATCTTCACTAAATGCATCAAAAACCTTAAATATGTGAAAAGACCTTATATTTTTTTTTAAATATACAAAATACATTATCGCTAAACATCATATAGCGCTCGCTATCTCATCATGATCGCTACGTAGCGTATAGGTAGCTTGTCGGTATTTACCGCTATTCACTGTTAACAACTATGAGTTTACCTATGAGTTTACCTATGTTACATATATAGCGCAAACTGAATCATCACATTTTTAAAATAAATAACCAAAATCATTACTTGTATGCTAACAACCTAGTTTTTATAATGTTTGCTAAACAAAAACACAATAAACCTTATATCCATCGAGTGCACTCTGCACTAACTGTGATATCTCCATGAAGACCTCTTGTTGAGTTGCACTATGATCAAACACTTCGTCAAACGTGAAAGGATACTTTTGACCTACAGAATTGAATAAAGAAATTATTTTCCATCAAAAAACTTATACTTAGGAACAAAAAACTATATTGGCTATGTATTTACATTCAATAAGTCAGTGCAAAAAAAACTCATACCACTTTGATAAAGCTCGATCCCTCGGCCAGCTAATTCAAGGGAACTCGGAAACGAGACGGTAGCTTCCGTTGTAGAACCATCATCAGGCAACAAAGGCCTAACTCTACAAAATACTCTAATATTACCCTTTAACTCCTGCAAGTAGAAACCATATGGCAAAACACGTCAGTTTATGTACATACATCTTTGGTCATGTAGACCTAAAACATTTTATTCACAATAGCAATCTTAATATTTAAGGTATTAGATGGAAAAGAGTCATACCAAAATGGTATTGTGAAGTTTCTTCCTCAAATTCTCCCCTTCTAGAAGTTTCGTCTCCGCATCCTTTAAACGATCTTGTAAGTCAGATACTATTCTTTTTTGCTCCTCATATTCAATCCTTATTTCCGATGAGGACATATCAGCCATCTAACATTAATAACATAGTTACATCGATCAGTTACTGTTTTAAACAATAACATAGTTACATATACAAATACGATAAATATGTACCATTGTACCTTAAGCTTTTGGGTAGCTGCAGCCAATTGATTTTGGAGTAGAGATATTTGTTCTCTTTGAGAGGAACAGGTATCCTATAAATAAAACGTAAATGATTATAACCACCTGACATGTAAAACAGTTAATCTTTCAAATAAGAGTGAAACTAACCTCTAAAGCAGATGATTTTAGTATCAGGTTATCAATCTCTGCAACAGTGCGCCCAGTATGTTCTTTACATGTTTTAAGTTCAAATGTTAACTCTTGAACTCGTAGTAACTGTTTCTCACGATCTTCCCTAACTTGTTGCAGTTCTCCTCTAAGTATATCAACTTCTCTCTTTGCAGCTTCTTTTTGTTTAACTGCGTCATCTCGAGACTCCTGTTACAACATAGATTCACAAACAGATTCAAATTGCAGCCACAATATCAACTATGAAGTTTAAGCTCATTTCGATAAAATTCATGTGTAAATGTGATCACAGTTGTTAAAAAAACAGCAAGTTTAATCAAAATGGCTTACTTTGGCAGAAGTAAACTCCTTTTGTAACATGCTATAATGACCCCTTAAGGTGGTATGGTTCTCCAGTATTGCAGATTTCTCTTTTTCTAGATGTTTGTTTGCATCAGTTGCTACTTTGACTTCATTTTGAAGCTTAGTATTGTACTGTTGCAGGCTAGTGTTGTACTCCTGCAGCCTCTTATACATGTCTTCTTGTGTTTTCACCTGAAAACAAGATGGAGAAAACCATACAAGTATATAACTAAACAGATTTTCTGATATCACTCACTAGATTAAATTTTATAGTACCTTCTCATTGGCAGTCAATAAATTCTGCTCAGCCCTTCCAAGTTCTTCACTTAAAGAATCTTGCGTTTTTTCTGAAGCCATCCTAGCTTCTTTTTCTCTCTTGTGAGAATCAAGTGCGTCCTAATAACGTATACAAAAATAAAAACAATGAAATAAACAGAAAAACTAAACTTATAATAAGCAGCTTTTTGGTTGAAGAACTTACTTGTTTCTCAGATTCCTCTTTTGCCAAACTGTCGTTTAAACAAGAAACCTTGGTTTCGAGTTTTGAAATAATAGCATTCAGTTCTTCTTCCTTGCTTTTCATAGCGGCCTCTGTAAACACGTATAATTGATCGTTAAGACGTTAACATTAAATTAACTCTTGTTTATTAAAGTACCATTCTTTAGAATCCAGTAGAACAAGACGAACCTGTTTCCAAACATTTTCTTTCTGATGAATCGAGCGTCTCCCGCAACTTATCCTTCTCCTCTTCAAGCTCTTGTAAACCCTTTTGAAACCACTTTATACACACTTTCAGCTTTTTGATGTACTCTGTCATCCACTCCTGTTTGGCCTGAAAATACAAACGAAGACCAGTTAATAGTTAGATTTTTGATCCAAGGTACGAGTTAAACCTTTGTATCAAACCACAAATAAGAAGGTACGAGTTAAACCTTTGTATCAAACTTTGTTTTCGGTTTAAACCTCTCATTCAAGAGTGTTTCCACCTCTTCCTTAGTAAATTCGATAATTTCAGTCTCTGTCGCTTCAGTTTCAGAGGGTGCTACAGGAACGTCTTTTTGGTTATTCATTGGGGCTAGTGCTTGTCGGCCTCTACTTGAAGATGTTGGAGCCGTAAGCCTATCTGTGCCGATTTTCCTACGTTTATCTAATGGAGCATCATCAGCCGCTCGATTTTTCTGCAAGTTCATCACCATTTAACATCAGTGACTGGCAAATTAAAAAAACACACAAACAGTGCATATCAAATTGTTCAGCTACATTCACCAGATTATTCTATGGGTCCAGGATCCTTATTGTGAAATTAAATATGCAACACAAACCAATTATTGTTTGTAACAAAAGTATCCGGCACCACCATTTAACACTGATACGGACAATCGCACGGGCTATCAATCTAGACTACTGAAAAACTAGTTTCTCATAGCATCATCTATGCATTAGCAAATTCTAAACAATACACGATTAAATTCAACTGAAAGCACTTCACTTTAACAGGCTACTTCTCAGTCGAATTCAAAACATTAAAAATTTAAGATGTAACTACATTCAATAGATTAACAAAGTACAGACTAAAATCAGATTAGAATCAGAACATCTAACCTAAACACTAACAAAAAAAGACGTAAATAAGTGAGCTTAGTACTGCATCGAAGATAAATTAAAATCCGCAACACAAACATATTGTTATTCATAACCAAAATACCTCCTTTTTCACCACTTCATTTATACATAAAAGTAAACTTTAAAACTGATACAGACAATTGCACGAGTTGTCGAGTTATCAATCGACACTACTGAATAACCTTATATCTCACAGCATCAAACATACAAAAAGCAAATTCAAACAATACATGATTAAATTCAATTAAAATCACCTAACTTTAACAGGCTAGTTCTCAGTCAAATTCAATTCAATATAAAATCAAAACTTCTAACCTAATCACAAACAAAAACAGTTATTCATAACACAAAACATCCAGCAACCGACAGTAAAATCTAATACAAACAATCGCACGAGCTATCATTACTGAATAACTAGTTTCTCACAACATCATCTATACATAAAGTAATTATCAAACAATACATGATTGAATTCAATTAAAGTCAGTAACTTACATTCGATACATTAATAAAACACAAATTAAATCGAATTTAGAATCAAAGCAAACAAGTGAACTTACGGCTACAGGATTGCGTGGAACAGGAGGCTTGTTTTGGTTGCGAGAAGCCATGGATTCAATGTCTTCCACCGAAACCAGACAACGATGGAAGAATTTGAGCAGTTGCAGTTGAAATTAGACCAGATTTGGAGTGAAATTGAACGATTTGAACGTTGTGGAGAAGATGAATGGTAGATATTCGGATAATTTGGTGCTAAATTTGGGGAAAAATCAGAACGTTAGTCGAGTTAGGGTTAGAGAGAGAGAGAGAGAAACGTTGAGGCTCCCCAAATTTTCAAATTTCGAATTGAGATCTAACCGCTCTTCGAATTTTGGCTTTAAGCTAACTAAACTATTGGGCCCGGGTCATGTTTTGTGTTTTGGTTGGGCTGGGCTATGGGCCATGTTTTAGTTGACTATAAGTCCATATAGAGGTGCACAAAAATATCGTAACCGGAACTGGAACCGGTTTTTTTAATAACAGGGTATTGTATATCTGAAAACGAAATTGACACTACCTTTAAGGTATAGATAGGATATGCATTTTGATCTCAATACCTGGAACCGGAACCGATCATACTCAATTAATACCCGAAACCATACAAGAACAAGAACCAGAACCGGAATTGATTATATCCGGCTATACCCGAGACATGATTCTAATATCTATCTTTTAAATTTATCGTAGTGCATTTATTTTAATTTTTTACATTGTACAATGAATGTTTAATAATAATAATAATATTATTAAACAAAAAGAGGAGAAAATTGGGTAATAAAAACGCAATAGAGTATTTAAAAAACCTAAAAATAGGGTACTAAAAAACTTAAAATAGGGTAAAGAAAAACCCGAAAATAGGGTATTTTAATAGCCGGTTTCTTAAGAGCCGAAACTGAACCCTGCCCGAAACCGGGCACATGAAGTATGATTATTTGGTCAAATAACTGGAAACGAACCGATTATAACAATAACGGTTCCAACCCATAAAAAGGAACTGAAACCGGATCCATAACCAAAATCAATTATTAAGAATACTCCACCTTTATTCATAACCATTATCAATATTATCTTTGTAAAAGATGGCGACCATACATATACAACCAATGAAAAATATATATTATATTTGTAAAAGATGGTGACCATAAGTATACAACCAATGAAACAAACAAGAAAAGGTTAATGGTCATCTTATTAGGCTTACGTGGCTAAGAGGTGATTGTTCAAACCATGGGTTTAATTGGGTTACCATGGTCTTCTAGAGTTGAGTTACAAGGCGGCCTCCGGTTCAATGGCTCGGCTTGTTCTTCTCTTATGGTTGGAAACACTTGTCGGGTCGTGAACCGTGTTGGATTTGCTATCAAAGCCGGATACAAACATGATGAAAACAAGATGAGTCGAAGAGTTGTGCTAAATCTTGTTACCGCTAATATAGGTTTCAACTCGGCTCAAATGTTAGTTTTTGATATTAGTCCACCTTCTATATCTAATGGAGTTGTTAAGTATACGGTGACATCTTTCCATTCGTCTTCGAATTATTCTTATTCTTTTGTTCCTATTTTCTTTGTTAAGTAGGCATAATTCGATTGTTTGTTATTTAGCATTTTATTTATTTGTAATTATATGATGAAAAATTGGAACTAGGCAAAACAAGGGAGCACATTTGGAACAATTTGATAGCTCTTTTTAGGTCCTTGTTAGTGTGACTTTCTTTTTAACCAACTAAAACATATTTTAAATTATTATATAAAAGATGGTTTTCTAGGATGAATGTAAAAAAGTAGTTTTCACTAGGACGAGTAAATCATATCAAATACCGAAACATAATCGGCAATGTACGAGTACCATAACGGAATTTACCGTACCAATTTGGTACCTATTTTTTTGTGTTTTCGGGATTGGTACTTTTGGTTCTGTACGATACCGGTGTTTCACTAATTTTTATCTTCAAACATCACACCGTACTAGTACCAATTTTGACGGTTTTGGGATCGGTACTTTTAACACCGATATGATACCGAGCTCATTCCACGTTTTCAACTCCTTTTATATTGTATATTGATTTTTCCCTTGTATGGTAAAAAAAATTGTACAATACCAAAGTGTTTCAAAGTTGAACTAGTGTGTGCTTGATAAAGAGCATGTTCTAACTTTTAAAAACACATTTTCAAAGCTACGTACATTTTACTACAAAAAAAGTCATATTGTTTTGTAAAAAGTACATTTTACTAAAAAGAAAAGTTATATTGTTTTGCAAAAAGTACAAAAAAAAAAGTTATATTGTTTTGTTAAAAGTTGAATATTATAGTTATAACGTATAGTCGGGTCAAATGAGCATAACATGTCCGTGCAATCTAAATTAGATAACCGATTTACTCCTATTGGGTCAAATTAAACAATTTTTTCTTAAACCTGTAACACCTTAGAGATTGCAGAATTGTTCAAGTACAAAGATAGATAAAGAGTCTCATGAAACAACATAAAAATTAAGTCTTTATTAATTTAAACTAAGTCTCATGTATTTTAGGTGTTGTTTGTTTTTTCAGATGTAAAAGGTCTGCAGTCTGCGGACCACATCCGCAAATGTCTGCACGACAAACCTCTGCAGTCTGCAATAATAAGATTGTTTGTTTTTTTACTTTTGTTTTTGTAACACCTCATAAAAACTCGTCCTGTAAAATTCCGACACGTGTCTCGCTAATCCTCGTATGCCACGTGCTAAACAAGAGGGACCGAGTAGATCTTCATGTTATTTTAATAACCTCTGAACAACATACGACAAGTTTAAGGGTTAAAAGTGACAACATGTTTAATTATACCTCTGAATGACCTTTTAAGGAAGCCGGAGCTTAACGGTGATCGGTTATACTTTCAAGTATACTTAGAACCAAAACTTGAGGGGCCAAGAGCGCTTAAATCGAAAGTTATTTTGAAATTATGAAGTTCAGGGACTAATAGTGCCAAGTTAAAACTTGGTTTGCTGAGATTTAAGGGGGTCGCGGGCCGCGACCGGATCCCCTGTTTCTACTCGCGCCCCGCGAGTGGATGTCCAGCACAGACAAGTGCTAGCAGTTTGCATGTTTAGCCTTGTTGCCCACACAAACCGCCATACATGCTCAAAACTCGAAACCAGGGACTCTTGGATGGTTTTTAAAACCTCTAGGACACTTGGAATTGATCAGGGATGATCCCTAACACCTGGCTTCATCCTAAGAGATCATGAATTAGTATAAATAGAGCCCATGGGGTGCCATTCAACTTGCACCTCTTCTCATTTCCTTCCTTCTTGCTCATTCTGGAGATTCCCATCTGAAAGGAGCTTCCAATTAGTTCTATTTTTGTGCTAGGACCTTGTGTAAATGTTCTTAGCCCTCCTCTTTCAGTTTTGATAGGCTTAAAGCCAAAGTCAAAGCGTTGACGTAAAAACGCTTTGACTTTCGGCTAAGACTGTTACGGTTCAGCCAATGTTCATAACAAACGTGGCTACATGATCTCAATTAGTTAGGTGTTAATCCCTCTAAAGGGCACCTCCTGATTACCACGTTTGCTTGGTCAATTGACGGGTCAAAGTTATATTGATAAAAAGTCAAACGGGTCAGTTTTGAAATAAATTCACATCTAGCAATGTAGGTGTTATAAAATCAGTTTCAACACTTTAATAACTTGGTAATAAGTATTAGAACGTGTCTAAACATGTTCGGCTCGTCAAGTCCAGGTTTAAGGTCGGTTCGCAACCGAAAGTCGTGAAGTTTGACTTCTATTTTGACTTTCTATTCTGACCCGAATTAATAACTTTAGTTACTGATTCTGAGTTACATTATGACCATGTTATGTTATAGTGTAACCCTCTGGAGTTATATTTCATGGTCATGCAGTAATCCGAGTTTTTATTGCAAAATCCGTTATTATGCCTAAAGTCGACGAAAATGCCATTTTTGTTAAAAATAAGGTTTTAACTATAAATGAGCGTGCAAATGAGTTAAGTACTGATATGTTAATGTAATTAACATATCTTGATGTCATAAATCCGGTCATAACTAAGTTTTGCAAAAATAATCGTAAATTATGTTTTAAAGCGACCAAATCGTCCTTTTGGCGTATAAAATGATTTAAACATAATTTTTTCAACCAAACTCACTAGTTACTGATGTAATAACATAAATGGGATTATTTGGGATATCAAATCAGATTGTAAACTGAGTTTGCACACAAGATCTTGTATTATGTCCTTAAATGACGATAACGCTCTATCGGCGTATAAAATGGATTTTAACCAAGATTTTATTACAAAACCTTTTACCCACTGATATGTTATATTAAATAACATATTATGGTTATATAAACTTGGTAATAACTTCATTTGTCATTAAACATTTTGAATATCGTCATTTAGCGACTTAATCGTCGTTTCGGCGCATAGTATGGTTTAAAACCATATTAGAGCATCAAGCTTGATACCTACTGATTTCAAAACTCATTTTAAATATTATTACAGTAGGTACACGATCTAAACTCAGATTCCCAAATAAGTTGTCAAGGCAATATGTGAAATGACCAAAATGCCCTTTCGAGGCATAGTTTGGTCTTAAACTATAAACCACATATATACTTGATATCCTACTGAAATAACATCATGAATTAAATATTTTTACAGAATATTTATGACCATGACATCAGTTTACTTGCAGGCTTATTTTACAAGTCGTAAAATTACCTAATCGCCCTTTTTAGGCGTAACTTGATTTTAAAACCATAATGGGCAAGCATGTTAATATCCTACTGATGTTATAACATGTTTTAAAAATAATGGCATATGGGACTTGTATACGGCTCATCCGGTTACCTGGTTTCGCTTATATGCGTACGGTTCGGCCTACGTAACTAGTTTACGTAATTTAACCGAAACGGGCTTAACCTTATCATTCTTTTTATATCAAAATCCAGAATGTAATATGTTTACCCATATTAAACAAGTCTTAGTACTTGTCGGGTTTAAACTACATTCTATTCCGATCATCGCTTAATCTAGCTTTAGTACCATTATTGTCTCTAAGCTACCCGGTTCGAGTCTACAAAGTAGATAGGACCCGTTAGCATTCTAATTGGTTATAAACACAATCATTTCTAGACTAAGAGCCTCCCGGTAGATTGTTACCTTACTTGTCTTCTAGAATTATCGGCTGTCACACCCCAACTGATGGCGGAAACATCAGGGTTAGTGGCACTAGGCGACCAGATTGTCTCGTGAGAATTCCATAACAATCATTTAACAATATCATTCAAACATTAACGTCCCATACCATTAACATAACATTTTAAACAATCATTACAGTATCTAAGTTCTCCCACAAAAACAACAAGGTTCGATATCCCCTAGATTTATTACACTTGGAAACTAAACAAAATAAAGACAAAAACTAAACTACGCTAAGCATGCAACATCCAAGCATCCATAGCTAAAATCCTCAACCTGTTACATACGTTAAAATACAAGTCAATACAATTAAGTAAAGGTGAGCATACGAGTTTTGTAATACTAGCATAATAAAGAAACCGTTCGCGAGATAACCTAACAACATAGCATGATACACCGAAACATTTCACACAGATTAACATAGGCTTATTTCTCATGCTAACTACCGTGAGAAGGCTTGCGCGTCCATCCTAACTAGACCCCGTCGGGTGTAAGCCACACTATAGTGCCATACTAGCTAAGGAGGCAAGTTAACGAAAATAAGTCCTACTCACATGTTTCTAGCATCACGTATTGAGCATATATAATCAGATTATTCGCGTGTGATAAGCAGTTTGATTTGTGATGATTTTGATATAGGAACGTATGTAACACCCAAAAAAGTGCGTTAAAGCGAAAATGGGTCAAGTATACTCACTGTGGGTGCGTTTAGGTAAGAGTTCGGGATCTGAGGAGAGTTAAGAAGAGCGCCAGATCAGCCTGCATACGCGAACGGAAGTGCATCAGTCTCCGAAAAGCTAAAACGGTTAAGTCTTGGTTGGGCAGAAACCAAGTTCGGGCGAACTTGTGTGTAAACACACAAGTTCGAGCGAACTTGTATGGTTTTGGTAGGTTTAGAGTCAAGTTAAGTTCGGTCGAACTTGATGAGATTCTTAAGGATCTTGTCAAGTTCGGGCGAACTTGTTAGAATTTCTTACTGGGGAGGCAAGTTCGGGCGAACTTGCATAGTTTCTTAGGAAACTAGACAAGTTCGGGCGAACTTGTAAGGTGTTTGGTGAAAAAGTGCCCAAGTTCGGTCGAACTTGACCCAGCTGGGTGCAAGTTCGGTCGAACTTGACCTGGGGAGCTGGTGATTCTCGAGCGAACTTGATGTTTTCGGGTCTAAAATCTTGCATTTTCGCGTCGTTTGCTGAGGAAAATCGAGTGTTCATCCCTCCAACCCTGTGCTACTGAGCAAACTTAGGTCGGAGAGGTCTTTTAGAGCTATTTTACCCGTTTTACAAAAGCGTGGGCTAATCCGGGCGAACTCGAAGTTCGTTCGGATTAGTCCGGCTTGTGTAAACCAACATAAACGTCCTTATGCTTCCAGATCTGGGATCTTGAATGATAGATGCTTCGTTTCATATCAGAAGATGAACAAAACATCATCAAAATTCCGTATCTTGTGTAGAAATCAATGTTTATCAAAGGTTTTTTCTTAGATCTATAACTTACAAGGCGAGATCTTGCAGATCTCGTGTTTGGGAAGCCTCTGCTAATACCAAATGAACTCGTATTGTATAGATCTAAGCATAAAACAGAAGTTTTGGAAGAAAAAGATGAACATTTTTGTAAAAGAATGAGTTTTGATGAAAACAAAGTTTATGCCTTGTGCAAAAATCGTTGTATACGTTTGTAAAACGTTGTTAAACATCATTGCGGTTGAAATCAGGCTGATTCTTACTTAGAACATGAAGGTTTCGGGTTTGAGAGCTCTGGGCGAACTTGCAGCAAGTTCAAATGAGAGAACAGAGCTCGGTATTTATAGGAGAAGGCAAAATGTAGAGCTGATGGAGCCAAGTTCGGCCGAACTTGTACAAAAGTGTACAAATTCGCGCGAACTTGTATAGTTTTCAAAGGGGATGAGTTAAATTCGGCCGAACTTGTGTATATGTGCACAAGTTCGAGCGAACTTGAGTAAAACAAAGAAGGATGTTTGGCCAGTCAAGTTCGGCTGAACTTGGTATCACCAAGTTCGAGCGAACTTGACCCAAATATTGGGTTTTCTTCGTTTATTTCGCGTTAAGAGTTCGTTTGGTTATTCGGTTCGTATTAGATGGTTATATTAAGTGTTAAATTAAAGCCTAAGCGTTATAGTTGATATAATAGTGCGATTTAGCGATTCGAGAGTGCGAGAGCGATGCGATAGCGAGCGTAATCATAACTACAAACACACATAACACATAAAACTACGTAAATAACTGCGATTTGCGATGCGATGAGATTAGCGATGCGATTTATTAAGCAATTAGATGCGATAATAACGTACGATACCATAATTAATTAACATAAACTTTATTATTAAGCGAATCTTGGATTTATAAAGGATAGATACAATCGATAACAGAGAAAAAGATAACAACGAATTCCAAGTTGTTACAGTCTCCCCTACTTTAGGGAATTTCATCCCGAAATTAGGCAGTGGCCGTAACAAAGAGATGCGGATATTTCGTTTTCATATCACTTATAAGTTCTCAAGTGAACTCGGCGCCTCGTTTGCCTTCCCATCGGACTTTTACGATAGGTATGCGGGAGCGTCGGAGTTTCTTGGTTTCTCGATCCATGATCTCAACTGGTTTTTCCACGAAATGGAGCGTTTCATTAGTTTGCAGATCTTCGAGAGGGACATGCAGATTTTCTTCGGCTAGGCACTTTTTAAGGTTAGACACGTGGAAAGTCGGATGTACAGTATTAAGTTCCGCCGGTAGTTCGAGACGATAGGCTACTTTACCAATCCTTTCCAGAATTTTAAAGGGTCCAACGTATCAAGGCGCTAGCTTTCCTTTCTTCCCGAAGCGGACCACTCCTTCCAAGGTGCAACCTTTAGGAGAACGTGATCTCCCACTTCGAACTGTAGGGGCTTGCGTCGTTTGTCGGCGTAACTCTTTGGCGACTCCGAGATTTCAAGAGATTGTCTCTGATTTGGAGGATATTGTCGGTTGTTTCCTGAATTAGCTCGGGTCCAGTGATTTGTGCTTCTCCGATCTCGTGCCATGCAATAGGCGATCGACATTTTCTTCCATACGGTGCCTCAAAAGGAGCCATTTGAATGCTGGTATGATAACTATTATTGTACGAGAATTCGATTAAAGGTAAATGCGTATCCCAGTTACCACTGAAATCTATGATGCACGCACGAAGCATGTCTTCGAGGGTGCGGATCGTGCGCTCAGTCTGACTGCCGGTTTGAGGGTGAAAAGTGGTACTTAGATTAAGCGTAGTACCGAGAGCGGATTGAAAGGTCTCCCAGAGATGCGAGGTAAAGCGACCGTCGCGGTCAGAAATGATGTCACGAGGCGTCCCGTGTCGACATATAACTTCGTCGGTATAGATTCGGGCTAACCGTTCGACCTTAAAGTCTTCTCGTATAGCAATGAAGTGCGCAAATTTGGTAAGACGATCAACGATAACCCAAATGCTATCGTGACCGGATGAGTGCGGGGAAGTTTAGTAATAAAGTCCATAGCTATACTCTCCCACTTCCACATCGGGATTTCGGGTTGTTCAAGTAAGCCAGAGGGCCTTTGATGTTCGACTTTAACCTTCGAACAAGTTAAGCATTTTGAGACGTAGACGGCGATATCCTTCTTCATGCCCGGCCACCAATATTTAGGGCGAAGGTCCTGGTACATTTTGTCGGCATCGGGGGAATGGAATATCGAGATTTATGAGCTTCGGTCATCAGCAGTATACGAAGATTGTCACGGCTGGGAATCCAAATACGATCGAGATAGTAATAAATAGCATTAGGCTTAGATACGAGCTGAGTTTCGGCACCATATTTCATTTCTTCTTCCAAAGTATTCTCGTTAAAACAAGCAAATTGAGCGGAGCGAATCATGATTTCGAGATCATTCAAAGCTTGAGAGTCACGAACACTATATACATAGCTTCGTCGACTTAGAGCATCGGCGACGACATTTGCTTTGCCGGGATGGTAGCGTATCTCACAATCATAATCGTTGAGAAGTTCAACCCATCTGCGTTGGCGCATATTTAGTTCCTTTTGATTGAAGATATGTTGTAAGCTCTTATGGTCGGTGAAGACCGTACACTTTGTACCATGAAGTTAGTGTCGCCATATCTTTAATGCAAAGACAACTGCTCCTAGTTCGAGATCGTGGATTGTGTAATTCTTCTTGTGGATTTTGAGTTGGCGAGACGCATACGCGATAACCTTGTCTCGTTGCATAAGCACACAACCAAGACCAAGGTTAGAGGCATCACAATAAACAACGAAATCGTCGTTTTCGTCGGGTAAAGCGAGGATAGGAGCGTTGCATAGCATACGCTTGAGAGTTTGAAAAGCTTCCTCTTGTTTAGAATCCCAAACAAAAGGTTGATCCTTATGAGTCAAAGCGGTAAGCGGAACGGCGATTTTAGAAAAGTTGGCGATGAATCGATGGTAGTAACCCGCCAATCCAAGAAATGAACGAATTTCGGAGGCATTCTTCGGTGTAATCCAACTCTTGACGGCTTCAATCTTTGCAGGGTCGACGTGAATTCCTTGACTATTAACGATGTGGCCGAGAAATTGGACTTCTTCGAGCCAAAATTCACATTTTGAGAACTTAGCGTAAACGCAATTTCCTTGAAGAAGTTCGCGGACTAAACGGAGATGACGCGCATGTTTATCTCTCGACTTCGAATAGATAAGAATATCATCGATGAAAACAATGACGAAACGATCTAAGAAGGCTTTACACACACGGTTCATCAAATCCATGAAGACCGCGGGTGCATTGGTAAGTCCAAAAGGCATGACCACGAATTCAAAATTGTAACATTTGTCAAAACACGGGTTTTCCAAACCTGCTTCGTTTTGTAATCGAATATCAAGTTATAAATTTTTCGTTGCGTATTTATGTTTATTTTAATCTTAAACGATGCATAATTAATAAACAAATTAGAATGTAAAAACTATAATTGATAAAAAGTGAAAATAAAATAAATAAAAAAGAGGACCGGCTGCCGGGATTCGAACCCGGGTCAGCCGGGTGAGCCTCAAAGTTTTAACTCTCGCACATACAACCACTCCGCCACTTGATGTCTTTGTGAGTTCTAGGAAACAATTAAATCATATGTACAACCGTGAATCAACCTGTTGCGCCAACTGAAACCGATATCGGCTTCCAACCGTCCAAGACGTTTGAGTGCTCACGGATTCTTGATCATAACCGATAAACCGACATTTTAAATCAATTCAGTCGTTAATGAACTTGAATTCATGTGATGTTCGGTTTTTATAACCGAAAACATTCACTTCTTGAATTACTTTAACAAAATCCTCATCTCGCGACTCAATTACATTCCTAGAACTTCTAATTTCACATTTACTCTAATTTCTGATCGTCGGAATTACTTTTTGAACTCGCCGGACTTTCGCCGGAAAACCGTGTCTTTCATCAAAATGGTAAAATACCTCGACTCTTCTGTTTCAATCCATTGTTAGAACATTACTAACATCAATCCATCACCCAGAATCAATTCCAGACGACATTGCCGGATATTTTGTACTCGCCGGAAAATCGCTGGAATTTCCGAAATCACGCTGTTAATCGGTAAGATCATCTACACCTCCTGTTAATCATTGGTTAGTAACTCAATTTCATATCTAATCAATCAAAACTGTTAATTGGTCCGTTCAGACGAAGTTCATAAAAACAGAGCCGACGACATTGCCGGAGTTCTGTGAAAAAAATCGTCATTCCGGTATGTTCATTCCCAAAACCTTTCCTATCCGTTACATTTTAATCATTCATACGCCTGTTAATCGAATTAAGTAAGAAACAGTTGATTAATCGTTATCTGTGTTCTTGAGCGAAGAAGACGAAGTTGATTATGATTATAAGATTAATTAAAATCAGTATAACAAAAGGGTTAGACACACAGTCCAGCGGTGGACTGTGTGCAAACAATAAACATACGTCTCGAGTTCGATCCCTATCACGACCCTATTCTCGGAAATAAAAATGTTTTTTTTAGAACCGAACCGGGTTAACTCACTGAAGATGTTAAGTATAATAAAAATCAGTATATTAACCAGGTTAGACACAGTCCATCGGTGGACTGTGTGCAACACTAAACGACAGGTCCCGGGTTCGAGACCTGTTACGCACGCCGGTTCGATGTTTAAAATCCTTTTTAAAAATAAATGAATTGTGAATAAATTAAAACAGTATATAAAATATAATAAAAAACAGAAATATTTCGGGTTAGACACGTAGCTCAGTTGGTAGAGCTGCGTGCGCGCGTACGGGAGGTCACAAGTTCGAATCTCACTCAGTACAACAATATAAGCGACCGAACCGGTCAACAAGTCAAACAGTCATGGTCGACGGTCAAAGTCAAAAAAAAAGTCAACATTTTTTTATATTTTTATTTATTTATTTAATTTAAAAATCAATTAAAAATACTTAAAAATAATGTTTTTAAAGTTAGAAAATAGCCTTAAACTCACAAAAATATATCTAAAAATCCTATTAAAATTATTAATAGAATTCACTTATTTACCATACCTTTTCGATATTATTTAGGTTAGTTAATTCTCGTCGATCAACCCTCTAAACTCGTGCGCATTCATCATCTTCAACCAAACGCACCCAATGTGAGTGAATCTCTACAAATTCCCCGTTTTAATCACGTTTTTGGGGTGTATCATGTGTCTTATTATTTATTACATTTAAACACTTGTGCATCCATCATATCCATGAACAAATGTGTATTCATCATGTATCAACTGTTCGTGTGGTTATTAATTAGATTAAATTTATCATTTTCAGTACATACATTATCATAGGCCGCCGCTCCCCATTACATATGAGCGTTGAGCTGTTCCCCATTACATATGAGCGTGAACTAGGCGTTGCCAACATACGATCGGCTCCGTTTGATTGAGCCTTGATCGCACAGACATTTATCATAGGCCGTCAGTTCCCCATTACCTATGAGCGTGAACGTGACGTTGCCAACATATACAGTATCATTCATGTTATACATTCATACAAGTTGGTTTGTTATTGTATGTTATTGTTTGTTGTTGTTATTGTTATTGTATGATTATTTACGTTTGCTCACATATGATTATTGCACAATTTTCCATAATAAATATAATAAGAATCAATAATAAATGTTTTCTAACAAGGTTCACTCGCCAACTTATGTTGACCCAAAAACCCCCCATTTTTACACATGATACAGGTGATCCAGCTGCAGCAAGAAACACATAGGATGGCTTAGAAGAATAAACCGGTTTAGACTTTGGATTGTTTAGTTGATTATCTTTCTTTGTAATTGTATGAACATGTTTGGAATATTGAGGATGTAATTTTGAATTTAATAAATATGAAACATATTATCATGAGCTTTGGTGATAACCCAATTATGCCCCGACTCTTATTCCGCTGCGGGTCGGGGTGTGACAAAAATGGCCATAACGAGTACGAAAGGCGGTTTTCGGAATATCTTCACCCAACACGCGTAACTGATGATAACCGGAACGTAAATCGATCTTAGAAAAACAAGTAGCACCTTGAAGCTGATCAAATAAGTCGTCGATACGAGGAACGATTCTTTATGGTGAGTTTGTTAAGTTCACGATAATCGATGCACATTCGGAACGATCCATCCTTCTTTTTCACGAAAAGGACAGGAGCGCCCTATGGCGAAGTGCTCAGGCGTATGAAACCTTTATCAAGAAGCTCTTGAAGTTGGCTTGATAGCTCGCGCATTTCGGATGGTGCGAGGCGATAAGGAGATTTAGCAACGGGAGTAGCTCCGGGAACTAAATCGATACGGAATTCAACATCTCGGGTAGGGGGTAAACCGGGTAAGTCGTCGGGAAAGACTTTAGGAAATTCACAAAAAATGGGAACATATTTATAAGTCTTCTTTTCTTTCTTCGGGTTCACGATATGAGCGAGGAAGGCAACACAACGCTTTTACAAGCATTTGTGTGCTCGAGTACATGACAAAAGTATCAACTTCTTTGAGGGAGTTTCACCATAGACATGAAGTTGATCACCGTTAGGAAGAGGGAAACGAATCATTTTATCAAAGCATACAACTTCAGCATGATTCTCACGAAGAAAATCCATGCCTACTATGATATCGAAGCTACCTAATTGCATAGGTATGAGATTGATCGAGAAGACATGGTTGTTGAGATCGTGATTACAACCACGTAAGACGGAATCAACAGTAACGGATTTTCCGGTGGCGACTTCCACATCGAAAGTCTTTGTGAGTTTAGCGCGCTTACATTTTAAAACCTTTTCGAATTCTAATGATACAAATCAATTATCGGCACCAGTATCAAATAAACATGAAGCATAAATACCATTAACGAGAAACGTACCATTGACAACATTGTTGTCATTATGGGCTTGGCGGTGATTGAGGTTAAAGGCTCTGCCACGCGCAGCTTGTGGTTGTTGCTGCTGCTGTGGCTGAGGCTGTTGCTAAGGCTGCGGTGCTGGCTGCTCTTGCTTGACAGGACGATTCGGACATACATTAGCGAAATGATTCGGATCACCACACACATAACACACTCGTGCTTTTGGAGCTTGCTGCTGATTGGCTTGAGGATGAGCAGGTAAAGCTGGAGCTGCTGGAGCCTGAGGAGTTGGCTGACGCAAGCCAGTAGACAACTCACAGTAAAGTGGTCGTAGATATTGCATTTTGTGCAAACGGCAGTTTCCACCCGACACATGACGATAAGTGCACTTAGGGCACAGTGGGTGAGGACCGGTGTACGCACGCTTAGCTGGAGGTGCGTTCGGAGCGGCTGACTGAAGCGGATGAGGGTTTGCTGGAGCGGCGAGGGCATAGTTCTTACTCGGGTTTCCTCTTTTGCGTCCCTGGCGCTTTCCCTTCAGGTCACTTGGTGGTTCGGTAGCGGCAGACCTCTCCGACCTAAGTTTGCTCAGTAGATCCTTAGCAAACGACGCGAAAACGCAAGATTTGGACCCGAAAACATCAAGTTCGCTCGAGAATCACCAGTTCCCCAAGTCAAGTTCGACCGAACTTGTATCCAAATGGGTCAAGTTCGACCGAACTTGGGTACTTTTCACCAAGTTTTCTTGCAAGTTCGCTCAAACTTGCATAGTTTCTTAGGAAACTATACAAGTTCGCCCGAACTTGTCTCCTCAGTAAGGATTCTCCACAAGTTCGCCCGAACTTGACAAGATTCTTAAGAATCTCCTCAAGTTCGACCGAACTTGGCTCATAACTCACCACAATTACACAAGTTCGCTCGAACATGTGTGTTTACACACAAGTTCGCCCGAACTTGGCCACTGCTCAACTCAAAGTTCACCGTTTCGGCTTTTCGGAAGACTGATGCACTTCTGTTCGTTTACAGGCTGATCCGGCGCACTCCGTAACCTCTCCTCAGAATCTCTAAGCTAACTAAAACGCACCCACTGTGAGTATACTTGACCCATTTTCGCTTTAACGCACTTTTTGGGTGTTACATACGTTCCTATATCAAAATCACATCACAAATCAAAACTGTTTATCACACGCGAATAATCTGATTGTATATGCTCAATACGTGATACTAGAAACATGTGACTAGGACTTCTTTTTCGTTAACTTGCCTCTTTAGCTAGTATGTTACTATAGTGTGGCTTACACCCGACGGGGTCTAGTTAGGATGGACACGCAAGCCTTCTCACGGTAGTTAGCATGAGAAATGAGCCTATGTTATGTTAAGTGATTTTGTGTATCATGATATGTAATCAGATTGTTTCGCAAACGCTTTCTCGACTATGCTGGTATTATTCAAACACGTATACTCACCTTTACTTAATTGTATTGACTTGTATTTTAACGTATGTAACAGGTGAGGATTTTAGCTATGGATGCTTGGATGTTGCATGCTTAGCATAGTTTTGTTTTGACTTTATTTTGTTTAGTTTCCAAGTGTAATAAATCTAGGGAATATCGAACCTTGTTGTTTTTGTGGGAGAACTTAGATTCTGTAATGATTGTTTAAAATGTTATGCTAATGGTATGGGATGTTAATGTTTGAATGATATTGTTAAATGATTGTTATGGAATTCTCACGAGACAATCTGGTCGCCTAGTGCCACTACCCTGATGATTTTGCCATCGGTTGGGGTGTGACAGATTGGTATTAGAGCGCCATAACCATAGGATAATAGGTAGAATCGCCATGTTCGACCTAGTAGCATGTTTAAGTACCCGATTGACCTATCTATGACTTAAATATTAAACTACTTGCCATAAATGCTTAAATATGCCTTTCCTAATGCTAATACAATAATACACGCTTGGAAATGCTCGTATCACACAAAACGAATGATCAAAGTCGAGAATAGGTGTGAAAACCGAGAACTCACGATGAGATCATTCACTACACGCATTCTCTCACACGAGATACCTTCGTTGAGTTAGGAGTGACATCCAAACCTCGATGAAAATCTCCATTTCTAACTAGGAATGATGTTGCTAAGTTAGGGGTGAAACCCGCATCTTAGTAACTAATTCCGCGATTCGATTTTTAATCTCACCAAAGTCTCGGTTACGCCGATGGTTTGGAACACGTATTAACTGGAAGGGTAAACGTCGTTAGCCGCTTGCGGTGAGAACATTTATCTATTAGGCCAAAGCGTGGGTCCGAATGCAAAGGGTAGTCGAATCACTTTGACGTGTCAAATGTCTCAAAACCCCGGACACTCCCAATTGATTTAAGCCTATATCGTCGATTTACGCATCATCGAGTTTACTATTATTTATGCGTTTAAAATTTTGAGAATTTTCGCTTTATTCGATTTCTCGCTTTGATGATTTATCATATCATCGATTTCTCGATTTATCGCATTTACGCTCCATCGAATGTATGCACAAATCGCACAGCTCTCGCAATTTAAAACGCTAATTAATACACCAACCAAACTAATCGCTTAACTCGCTTACGCCTATGAGGACTTGTGCCTCATACGCGATATTATCTCGCTTATATATACCGCTTATATCTTGCTATATCTCGCATCTCGTATCGCGCTACGCATTGTTACTAATTAGAAGGTGAATACGTGCAAATGTGTGCTTACGTGGATTATGTGCTTACGTGCTTATGTGCTTACGTGATTACGTGCCTATGTGTTTATGTGATTTAGTGCCTTGTATGAATGATAATAATAATAAATATTTAAACATAACTCTATTATATCGAATCTCATCTTCAATGGATCGCACACACGAAGTAATCTCCAGCGCAGCAACGCCGACAAGCGTATTGCCACCATGGTAGCCAAGGAAATGGCTAAGGTCATCCCGCAAATCGTCTCAAAAATCCATGTTGTGAGCAGTAACTCGTCGGTTGACTCGAAAACTGAGAATCCCAAGCCGCGATTCAGCTTCAAGAACTTTAGGGCTTGTGCACCTCTCGCCTTCACGGGCAATGACGGACCGACTTCTATGTTTCACTGGTTCGATGCTATTGAGGTCATTTTTAGGCAAAGTGGATGCCCCGATGACCTCCGCACAGTGAACGCTACCGGAGTCTTCCAGTCCCGTGCTCTCGACTGGTGGACAGCTGAAAGAAACAAGCGTGGAAATGATGAAGCTTACAGTCTATCTTGGGAGGAACTCAAGGAAGTGATGTTGAAGGAGTTTTGTCCTCCGCACGAACTGCAAAAGCTCGAGAATGATTTTTGGGGAATCAAACAGGATGGTCCCGACAATGCTAGATTCACTGCTCGGTTTAAGATTTTGAGCATCATTTGTCCCAGCCAGGTTGATACGACTGAGAAAGCTATCAACAAGTACATCCGTGGTTTGCCTGAATGTGTTGCAAATTTTGTGAAAGTTGCTCGTACTACAACCATCGAGGAAACCTTCATGTTCGCCGCTGAGATCAATGATCAGCGAGTTCAAGATGGGCATTTCAAGAATCATGCGAAAGTTGCCAATCAAGCTATCGTCGAACCGACCGCTGCTACCGAACCACCAAGTGACCCGAAGGGAAAGCGTCAGGGACGCAAGAGAGGAAACCCGAGTAAGAACTATGCTCTCGCCGCTCCAGCAAACCCGCAGCCACTTCAGTCAGCCGCTCCAAACGCACCTCCAGCTAAGCGTGCGTATACCGGACCTCACCCACCGTGCCCTAAGTGCACTTATCATCATGTGGTGGGTGGAAACTGTCGTTTTTGCACAAACTGCAACATCTATGGCCACTTTACTGTGAGTTGTCGTACCAGCCTGCGTCAGCCAGCTCCTCAGGCTCCAATAGCTCCAGCTTTACCCGCTCCTCCTCAAGCCAACCAGCAGCAAGTTCCAAAGGCACGAGCATGCTTCGTGTGTGGTGACCCGGACCACTTTGCTAATGTTTTCCCAAACCGCACTGTGAAACAAGAGCCGCAGCAGCAGCAGCCACCACCACAGCCTCAGCAGCAACAACAAGCTGCGCGTGGAAGAGCCTTCAATCTCAATCACCGCCAGGCTCAGAATGACAACAATGTTGTCAATGGTACGTTTCTCGTTAATGGTATTTATGCTTCATGTTTATTTGATACTGGTGCCGATAATTGTTTTGTATCGTTAGAATTCGAAAAGGTTTTAAAATGTAAGCGCGCTAAACTCCCAAAGACTTTCGATGTGGAAGTCGCCACCGGAAGAGCCGTTACCGTTAGTTCCATTTTGCGTGGTTGTAATCTCGATCTCAACAACCATGTCTTCTCCATCAATCTCATACCTATGCAGTTAGGTAGCTTCGATATCATAGTAGGCATGGATTTTCTTCGTGAAAATCATGCTGAAGTTGTATGCTTCGATAAAATGATTCATTTTCCTCTCCCTAACGGTGATCAATTCCATGTTTATGGCGAAACTCCCTCGTAGAAGTTGATGCTTTTGTCATGTACTCGAGCACACAAATGCTTGCAAAAGCGATGTGTTGCCTTCCTCGCCCATATTATGAACCCAGAGAAAGAAAAGAAGACTTATAAAGATGTTCCCGTTGTTTGTGAATTTCCTAAAGTCATTCCCGAAGACTTACCTGGTTTACCCCCTACTCGAGATGTCGAATTCCGTATCGATTTAGTTCCCGGACCTACTCCAGTTGCTAAAGCTCCTTATCGCCTCGCACCATCCGAAATGCGCGAGCTATCAAGCCAACTTCAAGAGCTTCTTGATAAAGGTTTCATACGCCCGAGCACTTCGCCATGGGGCGCTCCTGTCCTTTTCGTGAAAAAGAAGGATGGATCGTTCCGTATGTGCATTGATTACCGTGAACTTAACAAACTCACGATAAAGAACTACTACCCTCTTCCTCGTATCGACGATTTGTTTGATCTTCTTCAAGGTGCTACTTGTTTTTCTAAGATCGATCTTCGTTCCGGTTACCATCAATTGCACGTATTGGAAGAAGATATTCCTAAAACTGCCTTTCGTACTCTCTATGGCCATTTCGAATTCGGGGTCATGCCTTTTGGTCTTACCAATGCACCCGCGGTCTTCATGGATTTGATGAACCGTGTGTGCAAGGCTTTCTAGATCGTTTCATCATTATTTTCATCGATGATATCCTTATCTATTCGAAGTCGAGAGACGAACACGTGCGTCATCTCCGTTTAGTCCTCGAACTTCTTCAAGGAAATCGCCTTTATGCTAAGTTCTCTAAGTGTGAATTCTGGCTCGAAGAAGTCCAATTTCTCGGCCACATCGTTAATAGTCAGGGAATTCACGTCGACCCTGCAAAGATTGAAGCCGACAAGAGTTGGATTACACCGAAGAATGCTTCCGAAATCCGTTCATTCCTTGCATTGGCGGGTTACTACCGTCGATTCATCGCCGATTTTTCTAAAATCGTCGTTCCGCTTACCGCTTTAACTCATAAAGACAAACCTTTTGTTTGGGATTCCAAGCAAGAGGAAGCTTTTCAAACTCTCAAGCGTATGCTATGCAACGCTCCCGTTCTCGCTTTACCCGATGGAAATGATGATTTCGTTGTTTACTGGGATGCCTCTAATCTTGGTCTTGGTTGTGTGCTCATGCAACGAGACAAGGTTATCGCGTATGCGTCTCGACAACTCAAGATCCACGAGAAGAACTACATAACCCACGATCACGAACTCGGTGCAGTTGTTTTTGCATTAAAGATATGGCGACACTACCTTTACGGAACTAAGTGTACGGTCTTCACCGACCATAAGAGCTTACAACATATCTTTAATAAAAAAGAACTAAATATGCGACAACGACGGTGGGTTGAACTTCTCAACGACTAGGATTGTGAGATACGCTACCATCCCAGTAAAGCAAACGTCGTTCCCGATGCTCTAAGTCGACGAAGCTATGTATATGGTATTCGTAACTCTCAAGCTTGTGCTAAACTTGAAACCCTCATCAGTGCCCCTCAATTCGCCTGTTTTAACGAGAATACCCTTCAAGACGAAATGAAATGTGGTGCCGAAACTCAGCTTGTATCTAAATCTCATGGTATTTATTACTATCTCGATCATATTTGGATTCCTACTCATGATAATCTCCGTGAATTGCTAATGACCGAAGCTCATAAATCTCGATATTCCATTCACCCCGGTGCCGACAAGATGTACCAGGACCTTCGTCCTAAGTATTGGTGGCCGGGCATGAAGAAGGATATCGCCTTGTACGTCTCAAAATGCTTAACTTGTTCGAAAGTTAAAGCCGAACATCAAAGCCCTCTAGCTTACTCGAACAACCCGAAATCCCGATGTGGAAGTGGGAGAGTATAGCTATGGACTTCGTTACTAAACTCCCCCGCATTTCATCTGGTCACAATAGCATTTGGGTTATCATTGATCGTCTCACTAAATCCGTGCACTTTATTGCTATACGAGAAGATTTTAAGGTCGAACGGTTAGCCCGAATCTATACCGACGAAGTTATATGTCGACACAGGACGCCTCGTGACATCATCTCTGACCGAGACGGTCGTTTTACCTCGCGTCTCTGGGAGACTTTTCAATCCGCTCTCGGTACTACTCTCAATCTCAGTACCACTTTTCACCCAAAAACCGACGGTCAGACTGAGCGCACGATCCGCACCCTCGAAGACATGCTTCGTGCGTGCATCATAGATTTTGGTGGTAACTGGGATACGTATTTACCTTTAATCGAATTCTCGTACAATAATAGTTATCATACCAGCATTCAAATGGCTCCTTTTGAGGCGCTGTATGGAAGAAAATGTCGATCGTCTATTGCATGGCACGAGATCGGAGAAGCACAAATCACCGGTCCCGAGCTAATTCAACAAACGACAGACAAAATCCTCCAGATTAGAGAATCTCTTGAAAGCTCGGAGTCGTCAAAAGAGTTACGCCAATAAACGCCGCAAGCCCCTACAGTTCGAAGGGGGAGATCACGTTCTCTTAAAGGTTGCACCTTGGAAAGGAGTGGTCCGCTTCGGCAAGAAAGGAAAGCTAGCGCCTCGATACATTGGTCCCTTTAAGATTTTGGAAAGGATCGGTAAAGTAGCCTATCGTCTCGAATTACTAAAGGAACTCAATAATGTACATTCGACTTTCCACGCGTTTAACCTCAAGAAATGCTTAGCTGAAGAAAATCTGCATGTCCCTCTCGAAGATCTGCAAATCAACGAGACTCTCCATTTCGTGAAAAAACTAGTTGAGATCATGGATCGAGAAACCAAGAAACTCCGACGCTCCCGCATACCTATCGTAAAAGTCCGATGGGAAGGCAAACGAGGCGCCGAGTTCACTTGGAAACTCGTAAGTGATATGAAAAGAAATATCCGCATCTCTTTGTTACGGCCACTGCCTAATTTCGGGACGAAATTCCTTAAAGTAGGGGAGACTGTAACAACTCGGAAATTCGTTGTTATCTTTTTCCTTGTTTTTATCGTTGTACTCCTTTTGTAATTCTGATATTCGGTTAATAATAAAGTTTATGTTAATTAATTATGGTATTTTACGTTATTATCGCATCAAATCGCTTATTAAATCTCATCGGCTATCTTATCGCATCGCAAATCGCAGTTATTTATGTGGTTTTATGTTATTTATGTGTTATGTGTGTTTGTGGTTATGTTTGCTATCGCTATCGCATCGCTCTCGCACTATCGAATCGCTAAATCGCACTATTATATCAACTATAACGCTTAACGCTTTAATTTAACGCCTAATATAATTGTCTAATGTGAACCGAATAACCAAACAAACTCTTAACACAAAACAAACGAAGAAAACCCAAAATTCGGGTCAAGTTCGTTCGAACTTGGTGATACCAAGTTCGGCCAAACTTGGTGATACCAAGTTCGGCCGAACTTGACTGGCCACCTTAATTCACCTCAAACCTCAAGTTCGCTCGAACTGACCCTCAAAGGGTTAAGTTCGGTCGAACTTAGCCATATTTCTCCCAGATTTCCTCAAGTTCGCGCGAACTTGCATGAATTTCATGCAAGTTCGGCCGAACTTGCTCTCACCAGCCCTCATCTTGCATTCTCCTATAAATACCTAGCCCATTCCTCTCATTTGAACTTGCTGTAAGTTCGCCCAGAGCACGAAACCTTCGTGTTCTAAGTAAGAATCAACCCGATTTCACTGCGACAACGTTTATCAACAATCTACAAAGGTTTACAACGATTTTGGCACAAGGTGTAGCCTTCGTTTTCATCAAAACTCATTCTTTTACGAAAAGCTTCATCTTTTTCTTCAAAAACTTCTATTTTAATCTTTGATCTACACAATACGAGTTCGTTTAGCGATAGTAAAGACTTCCCAAACACGAGATCTGCAAGATCTCGGCTTGTAAGTGATAGATTTGAGAAAAAACCTTTGAAAACCATTGATTTCTACACAAGATACGGACTTTTGATGATGTTTTGTTCATTTTCTGATATGAAACGAAGCATCTATCATTCAAGATTCCAGATCTGGAAGCAAAATAACGTTTATGTTGGTTTACACAAGCCGGACTAATCCGAACGAACCCCGAGTTCGCCCGGATTAGCCCACACTTTTGTAAAACGGCTAAAACAGCTCTAAAAGACCTCTACGACCTAAGTTTGCTCAGTAGAACAGGGTTGGAGGGATGAACACTCGATTTTCCTTAGCAAACGACGTGAAAACGCAAGATTTTGGACCCGAAAATCAAGTTCGCTCGAGAATCACCAGTTCCCCAAGTCAAGTTCGACCGAACTTGTACCCAAATGGGTCAAGTTCGACCGAACCTGGGTACTTTTCACCAAGTTTTCTTGCAAGTTCGTCTTAGGAAACTACACAAGTTCGCCCAAACTTGTCTCCTCAGTAAGGATTCTCCACAAGTTCGCCCGAACTTGACAAGATTCTTAAGAATCTGCTCAAGTTCGACCGAACTTGGCTAATAACTCACCAGAATTACACAAGTTCACTCGAACATGTGTGTTTACACACAACTTGGCCACTGCTCAACTCAAAGTTCACCGTTTCGGCTTTTCGGAAGACTGATGCACTTCTGTTCGTTTACAGGCTGATCCGGCGCACTCCGCAACCTCTCCTCAGAATCTCTAAGCTAACTAAAACGCACCCATTGTGAGTATACTTGACCCATTTTAGCTTTAACGCACTTTTTGGGTGTTACATACGTTCCTATATCAAAATCACATCACAAATCAAAACTGTTTATCACACGCAAATAATCTGATTGTATATGCTCAATACGTGATACTAGAAACATGTGACTAGGACTTATTTTCGTTAACTTGCCTCCTTAGCTAGTATGTTACTATAGTGTGGCTTACACCCGACGAGGTCTAGTTAGGATGAACGCGCAAGCCTTCTCACGGTAGTTAGCATGAGAAATGAGCCTATGTTATGTTAAGTGTTTTGGTGTATCATGATATGTAATTAGATTGTTTCGCAAACGCTTTCTCGACTATGTTAGTATTATTCAAACTCGTATGCTCACCTTTACTTAATTGTATTGACTTGTATTTTAACGTATGTAACAGGTTGAGGATTTTAGCTATGGATGCTTGGATGTTGCATGCTTAGCATAGTTTTGTTTTGACTTTATTTTGTTTAGTTTCCAAGTGTAATAAATCTAGGGGATATCGAACCTTGTTGTTTTTGTGGGAGAACTTCGATTCTGTAATTATTGTTTAAAATGTTATGTTAATGGTATGGGACGTTAATGTTTGAATGATATTGTCAAATGATAGTTATGGAATTCTCACGAGACAATTTGGTCGCCTAGTGCCACTACCCTGATGATTCCGCCATCGGTAGGGGTGTGACACCTATTCCTCTCGGCGGTCCACCAGTCAAGAGCACGGGACTGGAAGACTCCGGTAGCATTCAATGTGCGGAGGTCATCGGGGCATCCACTTTGCCTAAAAGTGACCTCAATAGCATCGAACCAGTGAAACATAAAAGTCGGTCTGTCATTGCCCGTGAAGGCGAGAGGTGCACAAGCCTTGAAGTTCTTGAAGTTGAATCGCGGCTTGGGATTCTCAGTTTTCGAGTCGACCGAGGAGTTGCTGCTCACAGCATGGATTTCTGAGACGATTTGCCGGATGACCTTAACCATTTCCTTGGCTACCATGGTGGCAATACGCTTGTCAGCGTTGCTGCGTTGGAGGTTCCTACGGGTGTGCGATCCCATTGAAGACATCTACACGAAGGATTTAGATTAGATGAGATTCGATCATAACATAGTTATGTTTGAATATCTATTATTATTATTTTTCATACAGGTCACAAAATCACATAAACACATAGGCACGTAAACACGTAAGCACATAAGCACGTAAGCACATAAGCACCTAAGCACATATTTGCACGTATTCACCTTCTAATAGTAAAAATGCATAGCGCGATACGAGATGCGAGATATAAGCGATATATAATAGCGAGATAAGCGAGATAATACCGCATATGAGGCACACGTCCTCATAGGCGTAAGCGAGTTAAGCGATTAGTTTGGTTGGTGTATTAATTTAGCGTTTTAGATTACGAGAGCTGTGCGAGTTGTGCATACATTCGATGGAGCGTAAATGCGATAAATCGAAGATATGATAAATCATCAAAGAGAGAAATCGAATAAAGCGAAAATTCTCAAAAATTCTAAACACGTAAATAGCAAAAAACTCGATGATGCGTAAATCGACGATAGGCTTAAATCAATTGGGAGTGTCCGGGGTTTTGAGACGTTAACTATACAAAGTGATTCGACTACCCTTTGCATTCGGACCCACGCTTTGGCGTAATAGATAAACGCTCTCACTCCGAGCGGCTAACGACGTTTACCCTTCCAGTTACTACGTGTTCCAAACCATCGGCATAACCGAGACTTTGGTGAGATTGAAAATCGAACTCGGAATTAGTTACTAAGATACGGGTTTCACCCCCAACTTAGCAACTTTATTCCTAGATAGAAATGGAGATCTTCGTCGAGGTTTGGATGTCACTCCTAACTCAGCGAAAGTATCTCGTGCGAGAGAATGCGCGGAGTGAATGATCTCGTCGAGAGTTCTCGGTTTTCACACCTATTCTGGACTTGATCACTCGTTTGGTGTGATGCGAGCGTTTCCAAGCGTGTATTATTTTATTAGCCTTAGGAAAGGCACATTTAAGCATTTATGGCAAGTAGATTAGCATTTAATTCAAGGATAGGTCACTCGGGTACTTAAACATGCTACTAGGTCGAATCATGGCAATTCTACCTACTATCCTAAAGTTATGGTGCTCTGATACCAATCTGTCACACCCCAACCGGTGGCAGAAACATTAGGGTTAGTGGCACTAGGCGACCAGATTGTCTCGTGAGAATTCCATAACAATCATTTAACAATATAATTCAAACATTAACGTCCCATACCATTAACATAACATTTTAAACAATCATTACAGTATCTAAGTTCTCCCACAAAAACAACAAGGTTCGATATCCCCTAGATTTATTACACTTGGAAACTAAACAAAATAAAGACAAAAACTAAACTACGCTAAGCATGCAACATCCAAGCATCCATAGCTAAAATCCTCAACCTGTTACATACGTTAAAATACAAGTCAATACAATTAAGTAAAGGTGAGCATACGAGTTTTGTAATACTAGCATAATAAAGAAACCGTTCGCGAGATAACCTAACTACATAGCATGATACACCGAAACATTTCACACAGATTAACATAGGCTTATTTCTCATGCTAACTACCGTGAGAAGGCTTGCGCGTCCATCCTAACTAGACCCCGTCGGGTGTAAGCTGCACTATAGTACCATACTAGCTAAGGAGGCAAGTTAACGAAAATAAGTCATAGTCACATGTTTCTAGCATCACGTATTGAGCATATATAATCAGATTATTCACATGTGATAAGCAGTTTGATTTGTGAGTGATTTTGATATAGGAACGTATGTAACACCCAAAAAAGTGTGTTAAAGCGAAAATGGGTCAAGTATACTCACTGTGGGTGCGTTTAGGTAAGAGTTCGGGATCTAAGGAGAGTTGAGAAGAGCGTCGGATCAGCCTGCATACGCGAACGGAAGTTCATCAGTCTCCGAAAAGCTGAAATGGTTAAGTCTTGGTTGGGCAGTAGCCAAGTTCGAGCGAACTTGTATGGTTTTGGTAGGTTTAGAGTCAAGTTCGGTCGAACTTGAGGAGATTCTTAAGGATCTTGTCATGTTCGGGCGAACTTGTTAGAATTTCTTACTGAGGAGGCAAGTTCGGGCGAACTTGCATAGTTTCTTAGGAAACTAGACAAGTTCGGGCGAACTTGTGAGGTGTTTGGTGAAAAAGTGCCCAAGTTCGGTCGAACTTCAAGTTCGGTCGAACTTGACCTGGGGAGCTGGTGATTCTCGAGCGAACTTGATGTTTTCGGGTCCAAAATCTTGCGTTTCGCGTCGTTTGTTGAGGAAAATCGAGTGTTCATCCCTCCAACCCTGTGCTACTGAGGAAACTTAGGTCGGAGAGGTCTTTTAGAACTGTTTTAGCCGTTTTACAAAAGCGTGGGCTAATCCGGGCGAACTCGGGGTTCGTTCAGTTTAGTCCGGCTTGTGTAAACCAACATAAACGTCCTTGTGCTTCAAGATCTGGGATCTTGAATGATAGATGCTTCGTTTCATATCAGAAGATGAACAAAACATCATCAAAAGTCCGTATCTTGTGTAGAAATCAATGTTTATCAAAGGTTTTTTCTCAGATCTATAACTTACAAGCTGAGATCTTGCAGATCTCGTGTTTGGGAAGCCTTTGCTAACACCAAACGAACTCGTATTGTGTAGATCTGAGCTTAAAACAAAAGAATTAGCTCAGGTAAATACTTTGAACTTATTTTCCCTATACGGGCTTGGGATACGGTATAATAATACCGCTTGGTCGGGTATGGGATCATGTTATCGGATTGTGATTTACTAAATCTTTATAACCCGTTTTATTCTGTATTGTTTGATAACTTAAACATTGTGGGTTAATTCTACCATGCCTGGGATATCCTTGGCTCATTTAAGTTACTAATGGCCACGACCTTAAGCGCGGGGTGTAGACATACACCTGACAGATGCTAATGCTAATAAAATATTGAATCCCATTGGTGGATTATTCAAGTGGCGTGTTGGTTAATCAGGTTATTCGGTTTCTGCACCGGACCCCATATGTATTGACAAATATGTAAAACTATGAACAAGGTCATTTTGAACTGTCCCAAGTTATTTATAAAACGTGCCAAGTGCACCAAAAATCATTTTAAATAAATGTTTTCAAAATGAGTCGGTTATTAGTATTTACCAGTGAAAACTGACGTATTTTCAAAAGATCAAGTTACAGGCGGCAACACTTAATAGATCGGGAGCTGCGCTATAGTGACAATAGAGGATCTTGCAAGTCCCTAGGTTGCTTGAGTCTGTTGAAAAAATACTTTGTACATATTTATTCGATCCGCCTATGGATCTTTTCATTACAAGCCTTGTAATTTATTTTGAACTTTGGACACTCGGTTTGTAATAGTAATTTAAACCCAAGACTTCCGTTGTGCTGTGTATGTTTGGTTATGATGTTATCAACCACGTCAGGATATTCCCCAACCGGGTTACATGCGGAAATAGGGGTGTGACAGGTTTATAACTTTTGCAGAATTTCACCAACATTTCAACAACAAATTAACACCAAAATCAACATCTTCTGCAAATTTATTTTAACACAAATCTCACCATTTCACCAACATTCCAACAACAAATTAACACCATTACAAACAGAAACCCTAACAATTCAAACAAAATCAACCAGACGAATACCTTCTTCTCGGAAGCCAAAGCAGTGGCCGACGATGAACATGGGTGGAAGTGACGACGGCAGTAGGTTGACGGCGGTAGCAGGGGTGGAGGGCGGACGACAACAGGAGTGGAGGGCGGACGACGGCAGCAGGGGTGGAGGGCGGTAGTTGTCGAACGACAGAAGTGGTGGAGGGCGGTGGTTGTTGTGTGGGGTAGATGAGGTAGCAAGGGTGGAAGGCGGTGGTTTTCAGATGACAGAAGTGGTGGAGGGCGGTGGTTGTCGAGGATGTTGTTCTTGTGTGGGGTAGACGAGGCAGCGTGGGCCGACAGAGATGTGGGAGGTGACAAAGATAGGGCGGTGGCAGAGGGGAGAAGTGGTGTTGGTTGGGAGGAAGAGGAACATGCTAGGGTTTGTTGTGTTCTGAAAGAGCAGGGGAGGAGAAGAGTTTTGAAGAGGGAAGTCCATATCTGCTTGGAGAAGAGGTCTTGAAGACATTTTTTTAATGAAATCACTTCCAAAAAACAAACACCCTGCAGACTAAAACGTCTGCGCGTGGTCTGCGTGGGCAGACATAAGAGGTCCAGAAGTACTTTTCACAAAAAACAAACACCCCCTAAGTCTCATCACCTATATCATGTTTAAAATAAAATGGTCAACTAAAATAGTTGGTGAGTAATCATAGGTTTTAACACACATGAAAAATAGATTAGCGAATCATAAGTCTAATGTATAAATTAAACACATATGATAAACAATGTTGCATTGATCAAACCTGTGACAATAATCGGTTTCCATACCCAAATACCAATTCGGGCGATACTGTAACATTTGTCGAAAACGGGTTTTACCAAACCCGCTCCGTTTGTAATTGAGTATCAAGTTATAAATGTGTCGTTGCCTATTTATGTTTATTTTAATTTTTAATGATCCATAATTAATAAACAAACTAAACCATAAAAGTTATAATTGATAAAAAGTATAAATAAAACAATTAAAAATAAAATGGGGCTGCCGGGACTCGAACCCGGGTCAGCCAGGTTGTATCTCCAAAGACTTAACACTCACACGCATAACCACTCCGCCACTTGTTTGTTTTCTGTCAACTCTAGGAAACAAATGAATCTTATAAACAAACACGGATTAACCGGTTGCACCAACTGAAAACCGAAATCGGCTATTTAACCGTCTAAAACGTTTGAATAATCGCGAATTCAGGTTTATAACCGATGCACCGACGATTCTAATCAATTCAGACTTGAATTGACTTCAATTCTGATGATGATGGGTTTTATAACCGAAAATATCTCATAACCTGAATTACTGCAATCAAAGATCTTCTCGCGACTCAGAAACGTTCCACAAACCTCCAATTACATTTCCGCACACTTTACAGTCCACCGGAGAAGTTTATTTTATTCGCCGGAAATTTCTGCAAGTTCGCCGGAAAACCGTATTCTGCATCAAAACGGTAAGTCCTTTAATACCGTCGTAGTCTAACAATTGTTAAGCTATTTCTAACTAAAACCTTTCACTTGAAATCGAATTCAGACACTGTTATCAGATAATTCCAGTTCGCCGGAAAATTTCTGGAAATCTTTATTTTCGTCTGTGAAACAATAAGGACCTTCAAACACACTGTTAACGTTTGTTTAGCACTTCAATTCCATGATTAGCTAATCAAAATGATTAATTGATTTGCTCAGTTGAAGTTCATAAAAACAGAGACCGACGCCTTGCCGGAATTCTGTAATAAATCGTTCACCGGTATGTTTACTTCTAATTATCATCTCTGCTATCTCATATTAGTCTGTTCAATGTTTAACAATCGAATTAACAAGATATAATGGTGTAACCTGTGGTCTGTAAAAAAAACAACGAAGAAGATGAACTGCGCTAACAATATAAGAATAATTAAAATTGGTATTTTGAACGGGTTAGACACACAGTCCAGCGGTGGACTGTGTGCGAACAAAAACACGCATACGTCCCGAGTTCGATTCTTGACACACGCACCTTCGCAGTAATAAAATGCCTTTTTTGTTTAAAACTGAACCGGGTTAACTCCGTTAGTTGTTAAGTATAATAAAATTTGTATATTAACCAAGTTAGACACACAGTCCAGCGGTGGACTGTGTGTAACGTTAAAGCACAGGTCCCGGGTTCGAGACCTGTTAGTGGCACCGGTTCGACGAATTAAAATGTTTTTGAAAATAAAAGGATTTTGGATAAATTGAGTTAATATATAAGTATAATTAAAAACAGAATTATTTCGGGTTAGACACGTAGCTCAGTTGGTAGAGCTGCGTGCACGCGTACGGGAGGTCTCGGGTTCGACCCTCACCCAGCGCATTTCAGTCACACAATAAACCGGTCAAACAGTCAAAAAGTCAACGGTCAACCCAAAAAGTCAACATATTTTTATATTTTTAGTTATTTAATTTAATTTAAAAATCAATTAAAAATACTTAAAAATAATGTTTTTAAAGATAGGAAATAGCCTTAAACTCGTAAAAATATATCTAAAAATTCTATTAAAATCCTTAATAAAATCCACTCATTTACTATATTTTCCGTTATTATTTAGGTTAGTTAATTCTCGTTGTTCCGCTCTTACAACTCGTGCGCATCTCACCATCTCCAATCAAACGCACCCAATGTGAGTGAATCTTTACAAATTCCCCGTTTTAATAACGTTTTGGGGTGTATCATGTGTCTTACTATATATTATATTTAAATCATTGTGCATACATCATATCATGAACATGTGTATTCAGCTTGTTTCAACTGTTTGTGTGGTTATTGTTATATTCAATTTATTATTTTCAGTACATGCAATTTCATAGGCCGCCGCTCCCCATTACATTATGAGCGTTGAGCAAGTTCCCCATTACATTATGAGCGTGAACCTGGCGTGCCAACATACGATCGGCTCCGTTTGATTGAGCCTTGATCGCACAGACAATTATCATTTTCAGTACATGCAATACGATCGGCTCCGTTTGATTGAGCCTTGATCGCACAGTTTTCATTCATGTTATTTATCGTATGATGTTGGTATGTTAATGTATGCTATCATATGTTACTGTATGTTATAGTTGTGATTGCAATTGCTACTGCTTGATTATTTACATTTGCTCATTTATGGTTATGCACAATTTTTCATTGATAAACTAACAAGAAAATCAATAATAAATGTTTATCTAACAAGGTTCACTCGCCAACTTATGTTGACCCAAAAACCCCCATTTTTACACATGATACAGGTGAACCAGCTGCAGCCAGAAACACATAGGATTGGACTAGAAGAATAAAATGATTTAGAGCTTGGAATTATTTTGTTTGGTTATTTTCTTTGTATTGTATGAACATGTTTGGATTATTTGGAATGTAATTTTGACTTTAATAAATATGAAACATATTAGTAAATATCATGAGCTTTGGTGATAACCCAATTATGCCCCGACTCTTATTCCGCTGCGGGTCGGGGTGTGACAGAGAATCAATCCAATAGCGTTATTATCAACCACCTTAAGCTTGGTGTTGCTAATGGTCAACGCATAATGCTAAAATCTCAAATGCTAGAATACCACAAGTGCTAGAATATGTTAACCACAAAGCATAACTACACATAGGCATGAATGAATTCGCCTATTTGAGTATTTGAATTTGAAACATGATACACCCAAAATATAAAATGGACAAGGGCTACAGATACTCACTTTAGCTAGCAAAATTAAACGCACAAGTCTTGAATTGAGAATGTTGAAAGTCACCATGTAAGATATATCGTAACGGTTTTAATGATACTAGATTTAAGAATGATGATTGAATTAAAAAAGGACGAATGATATCGAACTAGGGCTCCTTGTATTGATTTGGGAATTCATAAAGTCTCATAATTTGATACTAGATTAGAACCCCGTGTATTATACGGGTTGAATAAAATAAATATAGTTAATAATGAAGATTAAAATATTATATAAAACAGATTTTCTGAAAACATATTATAGACTTTTTTTAATTAAAATTTTAAAATTGAATAATAGAATCTGAAAGAGAATGAAATAAGAGGGGAAATAAATTTACGGCTCAATAAGTCATAACATATGACGTAAAATGATAACAACAACACAACTAATAATAATAAACGTATTTTATGTGCTTTGGTAGATAATTTGTAGGAATACATTTATTACACGTCATGAATACGCTATAAGCAAGTCATCTTTTTTTGTTGTTTCAAATTTATGTAATATTCTAATTATAAAACCACATAATAGTAATAATAATAATAATAATAATAATAATAATAATAATAATAATAATAAAAATAAAGGACTCCATTGTACGGATTAAAATATTTTGTGTTATATAAAGTTTAATCGGTATTAAAAATCCAAAACAATAATATAAGCGTGACTTAAAGTAATTGAAGAAGTACATTTGCCAATGGTTATCATATACCCATAATTCTATGAAGATACACGTATATAAATTACAAGCTCTTGATGGAGATATATACCACTAGGCTATTATCCAAAAACTTCCCAGACTATAAAAATTTAATCTATACATATAATAAAATAAAGCACTATGAGACACTTGTCATTCATTGAGAGCATCAATAATTTCGTTTTCCCTTCTAATGCACATTATTAACTATTAATTATTAATATTAAATACAGGAGATTAGATAGTAACTTAAATTTCAAATTAATTCATAACTAAGAAAAAAATTAAATAAATAATATAAGTATTCTATTTGAATAAGAGTAAGATAAAAAGTGGATGGTTCAAATGAGAAAAAATTCTTTGTAAAAAGATAAAAAAAGAAATTTCAACCAATAAAAATGCTTCATTAGATTTCATTTAATATTTGTACTTAATGTAACTATAAGGTTATATTGGTAAACTTATACACATCATTAATTGGTAGTTTCATCTTTAATTACTAATTATATTAAACTTGTAACTTATTTTTAAGATAAATATTTTTCTCAAAAATAAAAATAAAAATTTATTTATAGTGTAGGATAAATACGAGGGGTGTAGGATAAATTACGAGTTGTGTAGGATAAATTTCAATATGTGTAAAATAATTTTCGAAATGTGTAGGATAACTTTTGATATGTGTAAGTAAAAAAAAATTTGTGTGTAGGATGATAGTATTTATGACTAATTAATTAGTCAAACATAATAATAAATGAGATGAGAAAAAAACTATTTAATATTTTACAATTGTACTTTTTGTTCTTTTTTTCTCAATAAAATTTTCTTCTCAAATGAAACTTCCCCAAGATAAACATTATTAAGTTACCCGCAAGTTTGATTAATTAGCAAACTTAATAATTTTTTTATCTTATTTTAAATAGTCAAGATATGTGTAAGAAAGATTTAAATACTCTATTGGAATTTTATCGGAGAAAATTTCAAATTATTTTAAATAATCGATATATATGTGCTTTAAAACAATGTACTTTAGAGTGTAAACTCTTTAATATGTATATTTTTCCTAAAATTTTTAAAAGTAATTATATACTAATTGTGTATATATATACTTGTGTAACTAAGTGTTAATTTTTATTTTATCACTTATAAATATGTTTAATTAGTTTAATACCTGTAAAGTGTTACACTATACATAATATTTTCTCAATTACAATTAATTGGTTTTATTTATTCAATTTTTGACTATTCATGTTGTTTTTATGTTTGATTTATCAACTGACAGTTGTTTGCATATTTCATTGTGTGTCTAACTGCAACTACAACAATACAACTCTATCATTTTATAATAGACGGTATTCTTTTTCTTCAAATGGCACCACATCCACTAATAAATCCAATTCGTCGTATGTTTGTGATGACAATCAAACATAAGAAAAATCATTTTTCGTTATTATATGTAATTTCATACGTAATATATACTTGTAGATAAACGTATGATTTGTCTTTTTTTCCTGTATAATAATTATTTATGTTTATTTTCTACACATACAACACTTTGACATTCTACAAAATTTGTTTCGTATTTGGTTTGCATATTACTTTATATTACATATACGTAGACCATATTATAAACACATAATTTTATTTCATATTGTAATTGTGATTCAGCTCGTGTATTACACAGGGCAATAACCTAGTCTATAATAAACAAAAGTACATAGCTAACACTTTTAACCTCTTAGGTATCCTCTTTTCCTTCGCCACCACAAAATTTTCGTTCAGTTTCATAAGCATCCCAACTTTGCCTCCATATGTATTCAAAGTTTTCATGTAAAGCTAATTACTTTTTAATTGATAATGAGATCTCAATATAAAAATGTTTTCTAAACCCATACAAAATGTTTTATTGATTTATGTTTTTTTTTAAATTATATTAAAATATATTGTTAGTTGAATTTGCAACGAATGACATTAATAAAGGTATGACATTAATAAAGGTATTATAATCAAAATCTTTATGAAATCATATGTATTTGGTTTTATTTTTTATTTTATTAAGATTCATCGGTTAATGTTAAACAGAGTACTTTGATCACGGTGATCAAAGCCTTAAATGTCAAATGTCATGTTGATTAAATTTAAAAAAACAAATAATTTGCTTTAAAAAGGATAAAGTTATTCATAGATAACAAAAGCAGATAAAGATCAAACAATCACATCAACAAACAGAAATAATCAAAAAAACAATGAGGCGTAAAAAAACTAAAAAAGTACTTTCAATTCTTATAGATAGGAAGCTCAGTCTCTTTCTTGCTAACTTTCTCAGAATCCTTGACGTTACTTGGAGTTGAATAGTTATGGATGTTAACCAGTTTACACTTGTTTATTTGTATTATTATCATAACTTGTATTAGCATCATCATTGTTAACGCTTGGGATAGGAGTTTGACTTTTGACATATTCATGAATGATTCCCTAAATAAATCCAAGTCAGCCCTATACGATTCGTATTAAGCGAATATAAATTCTATATGTTTAAATAATATTTACAAAGAATGGTATTTGAGTCATATTAAGTGAATATAAATTCTATATTTCTAAATAATATTTACAAAGAATGGTAATTTTGTGTGCATCTTACCTTTCATACTCATTTAGTGGTCCAAGTTAGTATATTCATTGCACATCACCGTAGCACAATCTCGCTTGGGTCCGCAAAGAATGGGAGTTCTACGTCCTATTTAAAAATGTTTGAAATTATGTAACGAACTGTAATCCGAGAAAAGGAATAAATTTAATAACGTATAATAGCCAGATCTTTTATCTTAGTTCATAGGTCCTAAAAGTTATTATAGTATGAAACTCAGCAAGATACGTGAAGAATTATATGTAATGCCCCGCTTTTTCACACTTTCCTTAATTAAAAAGCCTGTCTTGTATTTCTGTTTTGGAAACCTTGTATTCCTTGTAATCGAAATTTCGTTGTGTCATCCAAGACTTGGATCATAAATAAAATTAGTTATTTCTTGCAATTCATGTTTTACATATTCATACATGTTCATACGTTCGAATTCATTATACTTATGATACTTTGTTCATAATTCTTGAAAGCACGCGATAAACTTGCAAATACGTGACATACATGAACTATACATCATTTGAACGTACATGATACTTATTCGCGATTCATATACTTAATCATGCATGTTTATACTTGTTCTTATGTTTAAATTACATAAAAACCCCTTATAATATACCTTTTATGCATAAAACACCCTAAAACAAAACCAATATGAACTTAAGGGACTAAAAGTGACAAAAATCAACAAAGTTTGGTGGCCAAACCCTCTCGCGGGTGGCGACCGTCTCCCTCTTTCTCTCTCGCGCCCCCGCTAGAAGCCCCGGCATTTAATCTTCACCTAACTCAACCCTAAGCTCAACTATAAAATCCACCTCATTCCCACACTTTTTCCACTTTACAAACACTCCAATCTCTCTCAAAACACTCTAAATCTGTTAGAAATCCAGAACCAAGGCAGAATCATCTAGCTCTCAAAAGTGAGTTCAAACTCACTTATCTTCCATTTCTTCACTTCTTCTTCTTTTACAAGGTTTGGTTAGCCTCTAGTGATGTTCCCACAAGTTTTCCATAGAAAACCAAGGTGGAACCACAACGTTTTTGAGGGTCAACTTTCTGTTTTAGAAGAAAACCTTATAAAACTTGTTTAAAATCTTGAGTTTTCTTCAAACAAACTTATGTTCTTATGCTCCTAATCAAGTCTATGATTAATGAGCTTAAACAAGGTTGTTTCATACAAATTAGGAGATGTATTGTAACATCCGTAAAAAACCGGGTTATCCAAACCCGCTTCGTTTATTAAACCGAATAATCAGTTATAAAATTCGTTGCGTATATATTGTTTATTTTAATTTTAAACGATACATAATTAATAAAAATTTTAGAACTTAAAATCTATAATTGAAAATTTGTAATAAATAATGAATAAAAAAATATAAGGAGACGCCGGGTTCGAACCCGGGTCACCCGCCTCCATCACACACACATAAACCGTTCGGCTGCCAAGCCTCATTCGGTTTATTTCAGGATCCATTAATATATGTATACGCATTTCAATTAAGGGAGGTCTCAAAAAAAGAAAGCCGCCCAAAGATTTAGCAGTTACGATTTCAAAAGAAAAGTGGAACGCGCATCAGTTACTGAATCATGTTTTTAATTCGATTTCAGTTATCAATTATACCTTGAATCAAAGAAAATCAGTATTTTGAAACCGAAAACATTAAGAAAAATGAATGAAACCGAAAACATTAAAAGAGGAAACCGATTACAAATCATTCGATCTGCAAATACTGAAACATCTCGAGCTTTCTGTTCAAACACTCTACTGCCGGAATTTGCTTGGTAGTCACCAGAAAATCTCACCGGAAAAACCGAAATCGTGGTGGATCACATCACCTATAAATACAGGGCTAAACTCCTCAATACAACCTGTTCAATCTCTCAAACTCTCTCTTAAACTCTCGCTAAAACACTCTGTAGCAGTCGCCGCAAGTCGCCGGAATCCTCTGCAAGTTAACCGGAAGTTATCGCCGGAAAACCGAAGAATCTATCCCACTGTTGCTTTACTTTATAAACCGGGCATCTAGAGCTCATACCGAAATCATCCACACTCACCTTAAACTCCCTGTAAAGCCTCTGTCGCAAGTCAAGCTTCGCCGGAAAAATTGGAACTCGCCTGAGTTGGTCACTGGAATCATCAAAGTGCTGTTCTCCAGAGGGTATGAACCTTTAAAACCTTTTTACGTTCATATTTAATTCCGTTAATTCGTAAACCAGTAATCAGAATCGATTAGATAAAGATGACAGTCGGATTTTTGGTTTCTGGGTAATATTTAGGAAGAAGATGAAGTTTGCCTAGAAAATAAGTATATTTAAACATGATGTTTTAAACAGGTTAGACACACAGTCCAGCGGTGGACTGTGTGCGATTATAAAGCATACGTCCCGGGTTCGAGTTCTGTTTGTGTTCCGATCCACTGAAATAATATACCCTTTTTATATAATAGCCAAATCCTGAAACATGTAATAAGTGTATAAGTATAATAAAAACCGGAATAATAACCAGGTTAGACACAGAGTCCAGTGGTGGACTGTGTGCAAAAACATTAAGCACGTCGCGGGTTCGAGTCTAGGCTCCCGCACCGGTTCTGGCAATTATCAAGTTTTTAAATAAAGGACAGAAATGAATTAATCTAATTTGTATATATATAATTAAAAACAGAAATATTTCGGGTTAGACACGTAGCTCAGTTGGTAGAGCTGCGTGCACGTATACGAGAGGTCACGAGTTCGAACCTCACTCAGCGCAAATAAACACAAAGTCCGAACCGGTCAAACAGTCAAAGTCAACGGTCAAAGTCAAAAAGTCAACATTTTTATATTTATTTATTTATTTATTTAATTTAAAAATCAATTAAAAATACTTAAAAATAATATTTTTAAAGTTAGAAAGTGTCCTTAAACTCACAAAAATAAATCTAGAAATCCTATTAAGGTTATAAATTAAAATTATTAATCTCAAATAAAATCCTTTTATTTACCGAACCACTATGTTATTATTTAGGTTAGTTCCTCTCGTGGTTAAATCCAAATTCGTGCGCATTCATCATCAATCCAAGAAACGCAACCACTGTGAGTGAATTCTTACAAATTCCCCTTTTTATTCATGTTTTGGGGTGTATCATGTGTCGCTTAAATTAATTCGCTTATTCAAACTCGTGCTATACCATTATATGATCTAAACTTAGAATGTAAATATTGTTTGTTGTTATCTATTACATATTGTCAAGTTGTATGCAAATTATTTATTAGGCCCATCAGTTCCTTGTGGGAGATGAGTTGAACAACGCGTGCCTCAAAACTCATTCATTAGGCCCATCAGTTCGTTGAACAACGCGTGCCTCAAAACTCATTCATTAGGCCCATCAGTTCCTCGTGGGAGACGAGTTGAACAACGCGTGCCTCAAAACAATAAATTGTTGTATGAGTGTGCAATATTTAATATTATGTGTTTTGTGAATAAATTTACATCTACATTTACTCATATGTGGTTATGCACTTTATTTTATAATCAATACAATAAACACGTTAAAATGTTTTCATAGGATTCACTCGCCAACTTTTTGTTGACCCAAAAACCATTTTTACACATGATACAGGCGGACAGGATGAAGCAAGGAACACATAGGAAATCGCCTTAGAAGAAAAATAACAAAGTCTAGAAGGATGTATAGAACGTGTTGTACTTGTATGATTTGATTGTATGATCTCCTTTAATTTGTAATAATAAATATGAAACATTATAATAAATGTCATGAGCTTTGATGAAAACCCAATCATGCCCCAATCACCTTTTCCGCTGCGGGTCGGGGTGTGACATGTATAATCAATCCAAGCTTTCTGTTTTGTAAGGGTTTTAACCCACAAGTGTTGTATCCACCAAGCTTGTTCTTGAAACAAGACTTGTAATGGAAGAGTGTGATTCCTTGGAAGCCATGGCTATCCTACCTTGAATCCACCACCCCACTTGATATTTTCTCATCTTTATTCCAAGTAGTTTGCTAGCCTAAAAGTGACACAACCCCGTCTAGCCTTCGACACTTAGTTAATACTTTCTATGACGATGTTGGCTCACCCAGGTTGAAGATTACTTGGCTACTTGGTATAGTGATCACTTGTACTTTCTTTATTTCATTCATGACCATCCGAATTGTCATTGTGACAATTTGTGTATTGGTGAATCATATAATGAGGTTAAACCTTCATGCTTAACTTACATGATATCTATGATACTTATGGTAGACTTATTGTATACTATATAAAATAAATATAATAAACTATACATTATCTAAGTCTAAAACACATCGTTACGATTCTATTGGGTAATCTAACCTATGAAAACACATTCACCCTAAGGGTTATCATAGTGTCAAAAACGAATGTTTTAAGACTAGATAATTACTTTGCGTATACATACTTTTTGTACTTTACATTCCAAGTCCGAATCTTCCATTATCATTCCAAATACTAACACACATTCTTTTATCCCATGTAGGGTCTCGGTGTTCCATCCACAAACTCTCCAACCTTTCACGGAATAACAAAGGAAAGCTTTGAAAAATCGTGAGTATACTCGATCTCATTTTTCATTTATACACTTTGGGTGCAACATGTACACTATTACAAATCACAAATCACGATTAAACTTGTTACTCACATACTCTATCCGCTAATAACATGATACTTGTATTATTCTTGTTATCGCATGCTATGTTAAACTTGCGTATAGATGATCATTAACTTTGCTAGCCTCACTTAACAAATATAGCGCTATAGGATTAACGCACCACCCATATTCTTGCGGTATTGTTAAGTAAATTATTTTACACCATTTCGTTTCGACGATGTTGGGTAATCACGATTGCTTTAGACTTTGGATTGACATATATTGAACACATGTTACCATGATAATAACAAACTAGTGCAATGTTACCATGTTGGATATGAGACAAACTCTTTTTACTATTATGCTATTTATGAAAACTTGTATGCTCGCTAACTTTTGTTGATATATTATTTTAATACATGTTGCAGGAAACTAGTTGAGGCCGATGAAGAAACATATTTAGGGTGGATTAGAAACATACCTAGATACAAATTTATGTATTTCTTTTCATGTTGTTATGTCATTTGAGACTAGTTGTATTTCCATTTTTGAAACTAGGTATTGTCCTTTTTGGGTATTAATGAAATCGAATTATTTAAATATTGTCACAAATGGTGTTATGAAGTCTCTTACAATCTCGTTTTCGTCCCACCCCGATGTTTCCGCCATCGGTTGGGGTGTGAAATTATACGATTTAGTACCGTTGATAATGTTGCAAAATCACTCCAACATTTCTTCTAAATTCGGCCTTGTAGTAAAGGATTAAAGGTTAGAGCCAGCAACGTTGATTCACTTACCTAATTATAGGTCAAATAAAGTTATGTTTTGCTCTAATAGATTTAAGTTGAACACATATATTAGCTTGAAAAGAAACGGGTTAACCTTGATGTAGAAAGGATTACATGTATATCTAATTCTATAACAAACAAAACAGGCTTGTTATAGAAAAAAAGGTGTCAGGGACACGACGCCTGGTGTACTAAAAAGTAGACGTCAAATCAACAACTGAAAATGGGCAAGTCATACCTATAACCCCCATACCTCAAAGATGATTCCATACCATATGATGTCATGGAAACGACAAAAAAAAACATTTCTTTTTTTTTACCTTTTGCAAGTGCTAACACTCATGAAACACTCATATCTCAGTAGTCTTGGTCCGCGCACGCAAAGTTTCATACGCAAACCAAGACTAGGGGGACTTGTAGAGGAATGTACCAAATACCACCGTTAATCTCACATTAGAGACACGTGGCGGGGAGACATTTGATACAAGGTCATAATATTCGGTCTTACGGTGGACTCGCGTGTAGCTGATTAATGCTCATGCATATCCTGGGTGTGGATGCCTTTTCTACCAATCAGAGCAAAGCTGGCGTTAACAAACTCATAAATATCATTGGCATGGAATGTTCCCCACCGGTAAAGAGTGTGACAAGTGTCACTGAAACCGTTAGGACTATAAAGACCACCACACTTGAAGGAAAGCGGCGTCTAACCAAATCTACTATAAATATAAGAAGGATTTACACCTCACAGAAAGGAGCTCCCTCTCTGTATATTCTACAAAACCCTAATCACCTTAACAAGTACTTACTATCACGCCCCGAGGGTGGTCACAGAGAGGATTCACGTCCTGTGGCGAGCCTAACGGTGTTGTTGTTTTGTAGAGTTGCCATTGAACGAAACTTGCAGTCTTTCTTAGAAAGATCCTATTGGTGGAACTGATCTAAGTCATACGGGGCTAAGATTTGATTCATTATATTAGTTAAGACTATTATGAACTTTTGTTTATTTTTGTTTCACTAAATAGGTTCCTAAATGTGAGATATTTATCATGTCAATAAAGAGGTTTCTTAGCTGGTCGTTTCCTGTTGACCCGTTTCTTTACAAGTCGTGTTCGTGTTTGAAAAATTGACACAATAAGTTACTGTGATGTGTTCGTGTCTAGCACCTCTGGTCATCATGTCTTATCGTGTTATGTCTGACATGTTATGCAAACCCTATATTTGAAAATCTTTAATGCCAGACATTTGCTCGTAATTTTAATGCATCTATTAGGAGCTTTAATTCTAGATCATGGTGACAACACGCACATCACATTTTATTATGTAAATTATGGATTTATATATCAACCACTAAGAAGATCTTTGATGCTAGACGTTTTAAACGTTTGCAAACATATCATCTTAGATACCATATTAAATTCTTTTGAAACGACTTTCATTAGAATAAACTAGCAAGAAGATAGAAAAAACACAACCGTCGTAATTACAAATCGAGAACACAACAATCTTTCCAAGAAAGATTTTTAATTGGTGAACTACTTTTAATCCAAAGATAAGCTAAAAATTTAATATTTTCCTCAACTTAGTAACACTTGCCTTCTAGCCTGCAAAACTAACTTCGTTTCTCTCCTTCCAGATACACCAACTTGCGGAAAGAATAATCCCATGAACCACCTTCTTTTTCTAACTTCCAAATTGAGATAGTTGTGAACCGAACACAGATTTCAAACTTCAAAGGCATAGATAAGTGGTATTAGGCACCATGTACTCACCCCTAGCCAGACCCGAGAAACAAAATAACATGAAGCCAACAAATGATCTATCGATTCATCGCTTTCCCCACGTAAACTACACATTCTAGACTCTACACGAACATTTCTTTGCAACAAGCATCTAGAGTAGGAATTCTCTTCTTCTCGGCTCACCACATGGAGATATTGACCTTCAAAATACCCTAAGACACTCATTTCTCTTCTAAACACTATTAAAAATTATACAAACAACATGCCATCGAGCCAACTTGAGCCAACTAGTGATACTCGTGTTCAGAATCGTCAATGAAACAAACTTATATTCAAGACTCGAGCTCGTTAAGCTCAGTCCAATTCAAAATTAAAAACTGATCTCAAATAGTTCACGGGCTTAGAAGTGCATATCCCTCTTTACACATCTAGTAAGTTTTAGGCATTTAAAGGCTTCCCATTTGGATGATGCCCACACTATTTTACCTCATCTATTGTCCAATCTTGTTACCCCTTTTGACCCATCATCGGAATCACCCACTAATTTCTCCACTACACAAACCCTAAATTCCTCACAAACAACCTCAATTACACCCCTCTCTCTCACCACCAATGGCCGGATCGGAGAACGAACCCACCAATTCATCTTCCGGCGAAGAAGAAGAAGAAGTTTCATCACAAGGATCCGAATCAGAATCCGAGACCCAACACACCCCTGAAAAAAACCCTCAATTACCCGACCCGAATACCAACAAACCCAGATCCCAAAACCCCAGTTCCCCCCTTACTCACCCCACCGGAAAACGACCGGTGCCGGAGGCTGAAACTGAAAGTAGTGATTTGAAAAGGGTTAAGAAGAATACGACGGCGGAGATGACGTCGCCGATGATGTCACCGGATGCTAATAACGGTGGTGAAAAGAAGCAGCTTTTTCAGAGGCTGTGGAGTGAAGACAATGAAATTGAGTTGATTCAAGGTATGATTAGTTATGTAGATGAAAAGGGTAAAGACCCAGTTGCAGATGTTAATGATTTTCATGAGTTTGTGAAGAAATCACTTCATGTTGATGTTAACGATAGACAAATGTTGGCTAAAGCTAGAAGATTAAAGAAAAAATTTGAAAATAATTTAGCTAGAGTTGTGAAAAATGGGAAAGTTAGGTCCTTTTCGAACCCCCACGAGAAGCGAATGTACGAATTGTCGAAAAATCTATGGGGCGATGAGAGTAGTAAGAAAGCGGTTATGAGTTCTTGCAGCAAGAAAGTCAAGGTTAAAGTCAATGTGATGCCGAAGACGAATAAGAGTTGTAAACCGGTGGGATCGGGTTCGGGTTTAGGTTCGGGCAATGGGGATGTGGAGATTGAGGTGGGGCGGAATGAGGTTGAAGCGAAAGTGGTGCAGCCTCTGCGGTCGGTTGGTGGGTTTGAACCGTTGGATGATATACCGGTCACAGATGAGGCGATAATGAATAAGGGGTTAGAGTTGATGGCGGGTCCGAAGAAGGTTGAGATGGAGGAGAAGTGGAAGAGTCTTAAGGTGCTTGAACTTGAGCATTTTATGAAGAAGATGGATGTGTTGAAAGAGCAAGCGGCGGTTGTGTTGAATGCGATTGCGAATTCTGTTGCCAAATAAGGTACATTCTGATTGTGTGTGTGTGTTTAGGAGTTGTTATGTAAGTGCGTAAAGATTAGATTTTGTTATGCGTGTAATATGTTTGTTTGGTATGTTTATGAGCTAGTTTGGTAACGTGAATAATTAACCGTGTCGTGAATGTTTCCCGTTAATGAGTATGTATCTTTAAGATGAACAAATCTGTTGATCTCCATGCTTGTTTGTGGTTAGCGCTTGATGAACTTTTATCAAAAGGTTCATAACTTCGAAGCCTTGTAGACGTTTATCGTTCTAGATCTCGTCTAGTTACTTTAGGTTTTTATATTCGAAAGGGATAGATAATTAGATCTAGGGCTCACTTTTGGTGTTAGGATCAATAACCGTTACATAATAAAAGGCTCACGTGACGAGAATCAAGTATGTGGTTCAACATTCTTGCTATAAAGTTTTTGAATTTCGTCTAAATAACATAACATCCGATACCCCGAGAATCAGGTGAAAGGTTTTGAACAAACCATGCTTTTCGACTGATAGAAAAACACACAAAAAAATAGATGTAGAAAACTGAAGATATCTGGATGACTGGATTAGGTTAAATTTATGTTTTAAGCAGGTGCTGATGGTGCGGGCTGTTGCATCGGCAGCCCTTGTGGGTTCATCATCGGACCATGTGGGTTCAACTTCCTTTCTTCCTTCGCAACGGCAGTGGCGGAAATGTAATAAGAAACGGCGAACATGCCATGAATGATGCACGCGATGCCTCCAATGGACAAGTAACGATGGTTTGAAACGCCACATGATTTTCTTGAACTCGAGTTAGCCAAGACTCCAGCAATTAGCATCCAGAATCCAATGATTAGGGTAATCCTGGAAAAAATCTTAATGCATTAGGTACATGATTTATACGAAAGGGTAGTACGTTGTAGTATTAGTATGTGAAACGTGTACCATGAGAGGATTAGCGAAGCCATGGCTAATTGCTTGTTAGAACTGGCCCGGTCCATTTCCGGTTTCGACCATACAGCATGGCAACCACCAAACAAGTTTGCAATGGCATGCGCAAACGTCAAGAGCACTAAAGCCGCAAACCCTAGCTTAAATGCTTCATAACTTGGATCCCGACATTCGATGATCCATACCCTTAGATTTTGTACCTGTAAAGAACACGCGCAAGCATTCGGACATACACGAGAGGTCATGTGTTATGCGGTTTGGTTATTACTTATTAAGATCTATGCAGTTAATATCGGTGATATATCGGTTATCGGTCCGATATATCATCGATATTTGGCCGATATAACCGACATATCACCGATATTTGATTGATATAACCGATATATTACTGAATTGTTAGTGTTACATTGCCATATATATAAATTCTGCATGATCTTAAAATTACCGATATCTCACCGAGATAACTTATATCTCAAATATCGGTTCTTGAGCGATATCCGATAATTTACTGCATTAACTGCATAGATTAAGATTAGTCACGTGTGTTTGAAAACTGAAAAACATACCTTGTTTTGAGCAACCTCGCCCTGGATGCCAAGAATTCCCGCGGTGAGGTCCATGACTATGATCAACAAACAGACAAATGGTACGATGTATTGACCCGGATTTTGACGATACATTTGAGCGTGAGCGTTCATCGCCATTTTTCGTCTGCTGTAAGGTTAGAAAAGATGGAGGATAGACAAATAGGTTTGTAGGCTTTTATAAACATGGGTTAAAAGATGAAGAGAAAGAGGGAATAATGAATAAAGTGAATGTTAGGAACAGTGAATGAGGTTGAAGTGCGCTGTAAGATTAGTTGTGGTGCTTAGCTTGGATTCCTTCCATGGCTGAAAAGAAAAGAAGGGTATCTTTTCAATCTATCATAAAAAAAGTTATTACTTACATATTTATACTTGAGTAAACTGCTAAAATTGTCCTTAAGGTTTGGTCACTTTTGCCACTTTAGTCCAAAACCCAAACCTTTTGAATCTGGGTCATGTGGTTTCAATTTTGTTGCCATTTTCATCCAAAAGCAATATATGGTCGGATTTTTCAGTTAACATCTTGCTTTTTTTGTCTTTTTCCTCCCTTTTAATGAAGGGCAAAATGGCATATTTTTTTTAATTTGTTATATTAAAACGTTAAAAGACCATTTTGCCCTTCATTAAAAGGGAGGAAAAAGACAAAAAAAACTAGATGTTAAATGAAAAATCTGACCAGATGATTTTGATTTTGGATGAAAATGGCAACAAAACTGAAGCTACATGGATCCAGATTCAAAAGGTTTGAGTTTTTGGACTAAAGTGACCAAACCACAGGAACCATTTTGGCAGTTTACTCTTTATACTTTTATATTATATTATCTTATTAGTTTATATTTAATTTCTATCAAATTATCTAAAACATGTAATACAATTTGGGTTTAGCACCTGTTTTGGTGTTACATATTACATTATAACACTCATCAATTCATAACTATTTTGGCTTTTGTTTTAAAAAAAATACTACTATTATCTATCTATATTCTATAAGGAAATCGAAATGAATGCACATGTTGTATTTGTAATATATAAGACTTTAAGAGCATCCGTAATGGGTGAGAGACGGACATGGTAAAACCATGGACACCAGGCTGCCACATTGCCTGGTTACGTTCGTAAGGTGTTTTTGCTTCACGTCTTTTCTCACAAAGGACTCAGGCGAATTGGTCATGAAATGTTTCATGAATCATCTTTGGTATATAGTTTCTTTAGTGAATATTGTATGATAAGCAAATATTTATAAACTCATCTTTAACATTTGAAAACCCTTGAAAAGTTTTAAGTTGAGATTTGGTTTATAAATATGATAAAAAAGAATGTAAAAATTGAAAACAAAAGTGATGCTTGTATCATAGTCTGGATTATCTGTGATCATGAATGTCAATCCAAGCTGGTTTTTGTTTACAAATGTTCTGCTATGGCTTTAGATCCGTCCACGTTGTTTGCTGCCATGGATTTTTCATACTATTTACGTTTTATAGTTTTTTTTGTTTTCTTTTTCGAGATTGTATGTTATTTTTATACCGTTGTTGTTTTTTCCTCTCTAGTCTGAGAGATCGATTTTCTCCTGCTCTGACTGCGTAGGAGTGTTAGAGAGAATATATTAGTTGAGTTTGTCGTTATATTAATAAGACTCTTTTTTTTGTGGGCTTGATCTCAACCATGTCTGCCTTCAACATCACTAGGCGCGGACACCATTATGGGAGAGCTCGAAAGGGGGGCGCAACAGGTCGTGGTTGGGCTTGAGGATACAGGGCACCTTTAAAATTTTTTTTAACTATATATATTTAACTCTTTCAACTCAACCTAATACCACATTTTTAATAAAGCCTCACAACAACCCCTTTAGAGCTCTTCTATCAAGCCTACATGACGTCATGTGTCATCACAATTTTTTTCATCTTAAAGCCCCTTTAGAGCCCCTTCTTTCAAGCCACAACACATAATCTAAACATCCACTCGAGACAATGGAGAGCAAGTAGAAACTACCAATCTATCATTAATTCCCAAATGTGGATTCAAACACTCCTAAAACACTATTATGCTTGTCATAAAGGATATATGGATGGCACTTTAATATAAGATTTCCAATAATTTATTTATCGCTTCCATATGACAATCTCTTACAATGATTCCATGGAACTGTGACCAACCTAGTGGTGAGGGTGAGGGCGAGGGCGAGCGTGAGAATAGGTGATCAATAGCGCCACAAAAAAGCAAGAAAAGTGCAAGAACGCAAAAAATGTAATAAGCGTTTTTCAGGTTCTTATAGCGACAAGGGGACAAGCTTCGATCGGACGAGTTTGAGTCCTCCACTATACCATCATATTTTGAAGATAAGATACCAATAACAAGAATATAGATAATGTCATGATGAATGCACTTCTGGCTGGAATAGGAGTAACTTGTCCCCGTGTAATTAAATATATCGTCAAAAATGTTGGATGCAAATAAGCAACAACTTTAGGATTTGTGTAATCATGTAACCTGGTAAAAATGAAGAAACAAGAATACATGTTAGATTATACTACAATATATCCAATAATCACAACAAAAATGTATGTCATATCAATATCAATCACCCCTTTTCTCCAAATCATACAATCTTTAGAAATATAATTAGCGATTTAGTTAGAAAAACTTGTTAATATAGGAACATAATAGTTAACCTGAAATCTTTAGGTGTCTTACAAGGCAAACAAAGGGTAGGGTTACTTATCTATAGCCTACGAGAGAAAAAAAAAATGTTACTTTTCATCTGTATATTTTCCGAGACATTATTCACCTTCATTAATTTTAAATATTTTTTTAAAGTGGTTGTGAGTGGAGGAGATAAAAAAGGTAATGATAAAAATATAAAAAATATTTTGCATCGTGTGTTCTTTATCTTTAGAAATTAAATCGAGTGTCCTCTATTTTAAACTATTGCACACCACATGTCTTTTACATTAACCTCCATCCATTTTCTTAGTTAAGGAAATAAAAATATAATTTAAATAAAAAATGATAAAATTTTAAATGTAATTTAACCTCCATCCATATATACACCTGAGATGTGTTTTTGGGACAATAAATGTAATTTAAATAAAAATGATAAAATTTTGCCACTCACGTGACATAACTGGTCTTAATCAAGAAATATACGGAAGTTAGTGTAAAGGACTTGTGATGTGCAAAAGTTTCAAATAAAAGACATTCGGTGTAATTTCTAAAGACAATGTACACACGATGCAAATTGGTATAAAGTTAAAGGACAAACCATGTAATTTACTCTATCATTTAATTGAAAAAGAAAGAGTGAAGGCAGTGAGTTTTAGACTAAAGGGTGTAGAGAAGTCACATCCTTTGAGGATGACCCTGCACCTTGACAACCATGTCATTAGGGGGTTATCCTCACACCTTGGGGATGGGTCTAGGGTGTGAAGGATGACCTCTTTTTTTGTTTAAATAATATGCAATATATATAAAAATAAAATAAAAGTAGACACTAAAATTATTAATAAAGCTTACATTTCAATTAAAAGAATAAATCTAAACTTTAAAAAATAAAAATAAAAAAAACTAGTCGTCATTTTCGTCGTCACAATGATCATATGTGCCGCCTGCATTATGGCGTTTATAAAAAGGCTGACCGCCTTCACATAAAGATGACAAACACCACGAAGATAAAGACATAGCGTTTTTTTCTGAGAGAATTTGAGATTGTAAAAGAGTTGGAAATGTTTTTGAATAAAAGATGTTGAGATTATATAAATATAGGAGAGTTTGGTTGAGATTGTGTTGAAAAAGATTGAGATTATTGTGGGTTATAAAGAAAATAAATAATAATTATTTTTTATTAAAATAGCCGTAAGAAACGGCTGGATTTTTGGATTGGGCTCGTCAACCACGACAATTAGAGGACGATGGAGATGGGACAAACCACTGGGGTGCAGTGTGGACGGGCCTCTACGGGGCTCGATGGCCCTCCACTGTCCCTCACACCCTTCATTCTTAGTGTAGTTATGGGAATTGGGATAGGGAAGGGATGTGAATGCTCTAACACACATATCCAAATACCATCTAAGAGCATTCACATCCAGCTCTCTAAAACTATACATACATTCCACTAAAAAACAACATATATATCAATATATTACCATTAAAACTAATACTTTTTTTTCTCTCCTTTTCAATTAAATAATATTTTTATATCTTTATCATTACATTTTCTCTCTCTTTCACTCACAACCACTTTCAATATATATTAAAAAAATATAGGGGGTGAAAAGTGTCCTCTCAAATATACAGATGAACAGTAACATTTTCTCTCTCCTCCACTCACAACCACTTTCAATATATATTAAAAAAATATAGGGGGTGAAAAGTGTCCTCTCAAATATACAGATGAACAGTAACATTTTCTCTCTCCTCCACTCACAACCACTTTTTATACTTTTTATATTTAAAACTCCCCACACAGATTTTGATTTCTAGGATGTGAATGCTTTAAGTGTTAAAAAGTTATAAGTAATAGTTCATCTTATCAAAGCATAAACATACATGCTATCTTTTTTCCTCACAATATAGTTTTTCCCCATAAACTTCTTCCGTTAAACTTTTCCATCATTTCAATAATAGAATATAATCCATTATAAATTAAAATATATTGTTGCAAAATGTTTATATCATTTACGTTTTGATAAATGTTTTGTTAAAAATCGAACGGGTAAAACAAAAATGATTTTTTTTTCTTAACCGTTATGAACCATACTTATATCGCCCGAACGGGTAAATTATAAACTAACGTACCGGTATTCGTTCTTGTAGTTTTCTCTAAATCGTACCGCAATGTAGTATTTTTCAGTATTGTAAGCTATATTAAGCGTCAGTTCTGAACCAGTACCTTACGAATCGAACTGACACCATCCAAACAATATCGATTCGGTATTCATTTTATGATTTCAATCGATATAAAACACATGTCAATTATGGTATAAGAATCTAATTGATACCTGAGCGAAACCCACTTTGTAACTAACGTACCGTAAGTTTAACTGATTTAAGTAGTTGTTAAAAAATGTAAACAAAAAAACATTATCTATGAAACTGACTTCTACTTAATTTAGAAAAATATTAAAAAAAAAAAAGAATTTATGATCATGGCTTCTAACATTTTCTAGAACCCGCTTCCGAGCTTTATCTACCTGCTTCTCTATTTCGCCATTTTCTCTCATCATCACACAAATTCAGCTCAATAATAATAATAATAATAATAATAATCTGGATCGGTGATCAATCATGGCGGTTTACCGATGGAAAACCTTCTCAGAGGACGAAGACCGACCCGATAAACCTCGCAGGTTCGGTGTAACGGAGATCCGCGGCCCAAATCACACCTCCCTCTTCTCTCACACCTTGCTTCAGGTCTCCATTCCAATCTTCATTTCATCATTAATTCTTCTTTCAGTTATCAGCTTGAGTTAATTTATTTGTAGTCAGATCATCATAACTAACTCCATTTCGATATTAATTTCGTGATTAATTATTTGTTTAGCTGAATATAGGTTCTAATCGTGAATATTTATTTCGTACTGAAAAATCGTAATTATTGAAGCAAGTGGTACGTACCGATACCATACCGTATAATACCGATACCGAAATTCAACTAAATGTAAAACCGAATACAGTAATGAACACGTACCGTTTATGTTCGGTCGGTAACGGTGTGGTCTGGTACCGTTAAAAGTTACGAACCGATATAGTACTGATGAAGTTGAGCTAAATTCAAAACCGAATATTTCATGAACTGTTCGGTGGGAAGTTCGTTTGTGTTTGTTTATTTAATAAATGAACGAACACGAACAAATAAATTTGTTTGTTTAGTTAAATGAACGAACATGAACAGAGGCAGCGTTTATTCGTTTATGTTTGTGAATGTTTGTTTGTGTTCGTTTGTATCTGTTCGAGTTCGGGGTTTTTAACTTTTTTATATATATTAATAATATATATTTTTTTTGTTTTATATTTTATGATCCATATAATATATCCATGTATTGATGCCGATCACATTAGAAATTTAATATATGTTCGTTTGTGTTTTTTCAGATTCATTAACGTTTGTTTGTGTTTGTTTAGGTTCGTTAACGTTTGTTTGTGTTCATTTATTTTCATGAATATTTGTTGGTTATCGTTTGTGTTCGTGTATGTTCATGAACTCCCAGTTGTGTTCATATGCGTTCATGAACGTTCGCTTGTGTTCAGTACCTAAAATTAACAAACCAACACGAGCAAGTTCATTTTCTTAATGAACGAACACGGAAGTAAAATCTCGTTCAGTAAGTATTCGTGAACGCATGTATATCATTGACAAACGAACACAAACAAGGCCTTGTTCGTGTTTGTTCGGTTCGTTTGCAGTCCTAAATACAGTACCGAATATGTTCGGTCATACTGGTATGGTACTGTACCGGTATTCTGTCCGAAATTTATCATCCCTGGTAGGGTTTACTGATTCCTCAGTTTGTACTGAAAGTCATTACTATTGTAGATAATCGATTGAGCTCCGTGAAGCTCATTTTATAACATGATGCTGAGAAATACTTGTTTCATTGCTGAGAACAGGATATGATGGAGTCAATGGGTCAGTTTGTAGATGGTCTAAAGTTTACAGGAGGCTCCGAGAGTTTAATGCCAAAATCGTTCATCAAAGAAGCAACAAAATTGGCCCATGAACATGATATATATGTTAGCACTGGTGATTGGGCTGAACACTTGTTACAAAAAGGTTCATCTTCTTTTAAAGATTATATAGAGGTAAGTTACTAGGGTCAGAAAATGTCAGTTTTTTTTTTCTAATTTTCATTTGTCTTAGTAAGTTGTATTGTTGTTATAGGAATGTAAGCAACTGGGATTTGACACAGTTGAGCTGAATACGGGATCGCTTGAGCTGCCTGAAGAAACTCTGTTGAGATACATACGGTTGATTAAGAGCCACGGGCTTAAAGCCAAGCCTCAATTTGCTGTGAAGTTTAATAAGGCGGACATTCCTCCGACCCGTGCAAGAGCGTATGGTGCTTATGTTGTTCCAACGCCTCGAACATTTGGTATGTGTATAATTCTTTCTCATATTGTAATCTTAGTATTCTATACTCGCAAGAATCGAATTAACGCAAACATCAAAATGTTGGAAATGTACTTGAAGGGGTGTGCACGTTTCGGTTATTAGCATTAACTAAAACCATTCCGGTTTATTCGGTCAAAGCATCGGTTTTCGGTTCGGTTAATAACCAAACCAAACAAGGGCTAATTTTTTTACTTAGAAATATATCGGATGTATAAATACATGAAATGGAAGTATAAATAAATAAATGGAATGGAGATATAAATACACGAAATGGCAGTATAAAACATGAAATGGAGGTATAAAAGCTAGAAATACATGAAAATATAAATGATTCGGGTCGGTTAATTTCGGTTAACTGATGGTACAAAAGAATAACTGATAACCGATTTTCGGTTAATTTCAGTTCGGTTTCATCGGTTTAGATTCGGTTAACAGTTCAGTTATTGCTCACCCCTACTTGAAATGCAGAACGTGTGGAAGACGTTGATTTCTTGATCAGAAAGGCGGAAAGATGTTTGGAAGCTGGAGCGGATATGATATTAATCGACGCTGAAGACGTCTGCAAGTATGCTGATTCGGTTAGGGCTGATATTATAGCGAAGGTGATTGGGCGTTTAGGAATCGAAAAGACCATGTTTGAAGCTTCAAATGCCAAAACATCCGAGTGGTTCATTAAGCAATATGGTCCCAATGTACTTTCTTAATTTCTTTCCCTTCAAATTAATCTGTTTAGATCAGATTTATAGCTGTATGGCTGCTGATATATATTTCTTTTTTTTTTTAAATTTGTTTACAGGTTAATCTTTTTGTAGATCATTCTCAAGTGCTGGACTTGGAGTGTCTCCGAGGGCGTAACCTGGGAAAGAACCATAAATCGGTTCTTGATTCTTGGTTTTTATAGTTAAAAAGTTTGTCAACATTGGTGGTTATGCTTATGAAATTGTTGTTTTTGTATTTCTGTCTGATGTGTCATGTGTGTGTACTAATAACAGTTAATAACAGAACATGGATTTTCCTTGTCTCATTTTGTTTTTCAGGGCGCACCCGCGGTAGCAACATGTCATAGCAAACTCGGGTCGAAATCTATTTAGGTTTGTCAATTAGCATAACTCGGGTCGAAATCTACTTAATAATCATATATTGTCACTGAGTTGTCCAGTGTCATAGAACATTTTTAGGAACATGAGTTGTGGTTGTGATCAATTTGAGTTGCATTTTATTTGTGATGGATAAAATGTGTTAAGTTAGAAGGTTTAACTATACAGCCAATGGGTTAATGGGTCGGATGGGGTCGAAGGTTGTCGTATAATGTTGTTATTGGGTTGTTGCATATTGAGTAATTCTTGTGTTAGATTATTCGTTATTCACAATGGGGGATCCTTGAGGTCGTGTGGACGCCTAGGTGTCACATGAAGAAAGCAGCCTCATAGACGGTCCATTGCTCGGCTTGTCTGTGGGTGGCTTTTAGGGTTGAGATCCATGGGGCGGACGCCTATAGACGTGTAAACTGTGTAATGTGACTATTTGTTATTTTTATTTCATTTTTCCTTTAGGTTATAATTCTTGTTTTAGGTTATTCACAATGAGGTCTTTAAGGTCCTGTGGACGCCTACATGTCACATGAAGGAAGTGGCTTTGTCGATGGCCCATTGCGCAGCTTGTTCGTGGGTGGCTTTTGGGGTTGAGATACGTGGTTGGTGGACGCCTATGCATGTACGTGCAAGCCGTATAATGCGACTTATTTCATTTTTTTTTCTTTAGATTATAATACTGGATTTAGATTATAATACTGGATTTCTATATACATATCAAAATTTTCCAACATCAATGTAATAACATGTAAGGATTTACAAAAAGGATGAATTTGTAAACTTTATAAATATTTTTTTTAAATATGCAATATTTATCTTAAATTATATAGTCGTTTAACATTTAACCTATTATAAAGTCGTTTAACATAATTAACCTATTATAACTATTTATATGATTAATATAAACTAAATTAGTTATTGAAATAAATGAAGTGGTTATGAAAAGAAAGAAAGAAATCATATTATCGACGTGACAAACTGGGAGTGCAAAAGAAAAGAGCTCATACATAGATTTTAAGTTATAACCCTAACATGTTTATTATATATACTCACCGGTGGCGGACACAGAGATTTTTTTCTATAACTATATAATATTTTTTCTCGGTCTGTTCGGGTCAGATCGGATGGATCCGATGGTTAAAATAAGATAATCAAACTAAGCTATATATTATCAACAAATGTAAATCATCATTAAAAAATGCAAAGGAAATCTATTATATCTAAATTGTTTTCTATGGGTTTTTAGTTTTGAAATCTAACTACAATATTATTTAACGAGACGTTCCATTGTGTGACTCATAAGTGACTCATTATGTGACATACATAGCATTTGGTCATGTGTAATGAGCATTAAGGGGCATTTACCGTTACAGATTTTTTTAAAGGGTCTTTATGATGGTGATGTAACGAAAAATGTCCTTTAACAAGCATTAACTATCACCCAGAATCTTAGACTATGGGGTATGGTGGGGCGGGACTTTGGGGCATGGCCCGACACATGGACTTGATGGGGCACCGCCAGCCAGTGCCATTATCGGTGGGTATGGTTGGGCGTGGCTAGCCCGCGTGGCTAGGCCACGTATAATTTTTTTTTTCCATTTCCTAAAAATTACAAATCTAAAAAAATAAACTTTTTAATAATATTTTTTTAAAATAAACTTTATAAAATACAATAGAAATTAAAAAAAAAGCTAAAATTCCTAAAAACTTTCTAGTTCTTGGAGTATTTTTTCTTTATCTACTCTTTCGTTTCCAACATTAGTTCCAGCCTTCACCTGATAAGTGATCGGTGGGCTAGGCTAGAAATTTCATATCCTCGCATCTTTGTTTTAGGGCGTCCCTAGCTTCTTTGTTTTTAAGGATTTCGGCCCTTTGTTGTTGGAATACGTTAAATGTATCCAACTTGGATGCAATGTCCTCCAACTGCTCGTTGTAGACTCCCCTACGCGAGCCCGAACTCCCAACTGAAGGCGATGGCGTGCCCGATTTGGAACTTTTAGCACATCTTTTTGCGGCGTCTCTTCCACATTCTGGCCGACTTGGTGAATCATCCAAGTCGTCTAAATTGAGATCAAACTCTTGATCTCGTGCATCTGATAGGGGCTTGGTTTCGGGGACGGTTTCGGTTTGGGACAGGTTGATAAGGTTTTGTTGATTCGGGGTAGGTATGTAATCATCGGTATGAGGAAAGTTGGTATACAAACGGTTTCCTATAAAAGATGCGTAACCGGCCATATCCGGTACAAGGGAGTGTATTGTAAATGGAGGCCTTGGCCGAATGGATGGTGGGCTAGGTGTGGGTGTTTCGTTGAATACCCACGGATTGTTCGGGTCGAAAGTACGGTTATGAGGATCCATTTTTTGGTATTGAGGTTGGTTGAAAGAGCAAGTAAGATATAGATGATTGTAGAAGAGGTGAGGTAATTAAGTAGAAGTGTGTGATATTTATATTGAAAAAAAAAGTTTTTTTTCTCAAACGGCTACCCCAACGACTAGCCCAAACGGCTAGTTTCACCCACCGCCATGTCACCTTCGTAGACCCGCCCAACGCACGGGTTAAAACCCCCGCCCAAGGGGCCACGCCGAAACCCAAGCCCACCCGGGATGGTGACTTGGGTGTTTGTAGCCAACCCACGCCGAAACCCAAGCCTCATACCCCATAGCCTTACTAACCTTAATTTGAATTGTAAAACTTCAAATAATTCAATACTTTTTTAGTCGAATGGAATTGTAAAGTAGAAAAATAACTATGTAATTTAAAATTACCTTCAATTGAGGAAGTAAACTTTGATGACACCAGCTATAATTTGGCTTTTAGTGTCTTTTTTACAGTACCTAACAAGACAATTCAAAAAGAGATGAAAAGGTAAAAAATAGTAAATAAATATTAGTTTCAAAAAGGTTATATCTTCCTCCGTATTCTTTCGTTTCCACTCACTAAACCATCCAACTTCTCCTTTGTCTGATGCCCTAATTTTTGCCTTTAGCTGGAAAGTTTTCTGTCAGTTATACTCTTTCTTCTTGGTTTGAGAGGTAGGGTAAAAATTTTAAGGGGCGGTGTCAAAATTTTATGAGGGCGGTCAAGATTTCATCGCATATATACTAGAAGAAACGAAAAATTCATGGGGTGTGCCTGCACCCTCAAGGGACCATGTAGGTAGGGGTGTTCATTGGGGTTTTTCTTCGGGTTTTTCAGGTCGGGTTGTTCAGGTCTTTCTCTGAGAATAATTGGCCCGATAACCAACGGGTTGTTCTGTTTTCGGGTTTATATGTAAAATAAAAATAAATATTATTTTTTACAAAATATCATCAAAATTCATGTTCCTACTTTAAAAATAGGACAACTTTATAATATGCTATTATAATATTTCAAAGTCCCAAAACTTAATGTTCTATATATTAAAGACTCCAAACCAAAACACTTCTATAAGAAAAAAACAATAAATGTTCGGGTTTTTTTTCGGGTGTTTGACCGGAAAAAAGTGACCCGATAACCGAATCATTTAAAGTTCGGGTTGGACGGGTTCATGTTTCTCGGGTTCGGATGGCTTTAAATTCGGGTCGGATTTTAGGTTTTGGATAAAAATGAACGACCCTATATGTAGGTCCGCCCCTCATCCTCACTCTTGTTTATTGTGTTGTACTTCAAAAAAAAATATATATAATGAAAATCAAAGCCTAGTTTAACATTTCCATAAACCATAACTTTTGATAGTTATTTCATCTTATCTGAATTTGAATCAAGCTTTGATAGTTATTTCATCTTATCTGAATTTGAATCCAAGCGATGATTTAAAGCGCCTATAAAGCATTAGCAAATACAAAATATAAGCTACAAATCAATAAACCTTATTGGCTTATTATAAAATTTTATGAAAAATTCGGTAAGTTATCTGAGAAAAATAAAGGTATTCTTATCAAAGTAGTGAACTCAATCATACCTGACCACTTGAGAAGATACAAATAAATGACTTTCCTCAAAGCTTTTCCATACGATCATTAGAGATCAAATAGATCGAAAGATTAAAGGGGCATAACTAAAACAATGCTATTCGGTGTAAAAAAAATTCTTAGTTATTAACAACCATTCTCGTCTTTACAACTTCTATCCTAACTATTCGGTGTAAAATAAATTTTTAGTTATAACAACCATTCTCGTGTTTATAACTTCCATGGTTGCAAAAATCACTAAGCGCTCCCTAGTCGGATTTGAGAGCACTTGGGAGTACCCGGCCTAGGCGGAGATTACTCGGGGAGTAATCAGCCTAGGCGAACGATACTCGGGCCTCAGCAGCCTACCTTGTAGCGAGTACTCGGGGCATACTTCGGCCGACTTTTACTGATAACTTCTATCCTAACTTTGAAAAATGAAGAATGACGCTAACCAATTTGTAAGAAATGTAAAAAAAACTTTGAACAAAAAGTCTTTTTGTTCGTGATGGACACATTACTAGATTTTTATAGCAACAATCATAATTCTAATAGATATTTAAATCAATTTATAGTGCGAAAAAGAAAGAGATATTGTTAGGTTTTTAAATTATTTAGTAAAGGATATTTCATCACTACGCCATTTTTCGCTCCATCTAAATTCAGGTTAGGTCAGGTCAAGCCATCTCTAGTGTTTCTAAATCATTTCCAAACTCTTAACACTAGGGGTGTTAAACGGGTCGGATTCATGGGTTGGCGGATCCAACCCGAACCTGAAAATCTTGTCATAATATGAAACCGAGCATGACCCGTATTATTGGGTTGACCCCAACACGACTCGTTCAACCCGATTTTTAAATTTTTTATTTTTTCACAAATTAATGTACTAAAATTAAAATTTTACTAGAAAAAACACAAATCTATATAACATAATTGCATTTTAATTTTAAAACTTTTTGTTAATCTCTCTTTTTAAATTATAATTATGCATGAAATACACACCCAAATTAATTTATAGCATAAGACATACTGTAAAAAAGTAAAAAAATATAAATAGGTTAAATGGGTCAATCTGACCAGGTTGAACCGAACCCGACTTGTTTAGCTAAACAGCTTTAGCTAAACAGCTTCCCGGGTTCATCCTGATACTTTCATTTTTTTGTTTAGTTAATGGTGTTGAGTGTTAGTTAACTCACAACACATAGTCTAATAAGTTTGGGTGTACTGATAAAATTACCATCTTTTTTTATGTAATTATACATATTATATTATATTATATTTGAAATATGTTTCAGATATTATAAATATATATATATATATATATATATATAGTTTTTTATACTTTTATTATTTTAATATTATACTTATAATAATACTAAATTATTTTCTTTACTTTTTAAATTGGATAAGTTTGGTGTCTATCGATACTGTTATCGAAAATACCGATATGGTCACGTTCGTTATCGATACATGAAGTAAAACCGACACCAGCCTGGTACAGAAAACGTCAAAAGTTGGTACCGAAATGATTTTGAAAATCTTTTACTTCAGGAAATTCGGTACTGCTACCCGGTACAATTTGCTCATCCCTGATCACGGGTACCGTACGAACTACAACAGTATCATGCAACTTTTTTGTTGATTTTCTTCAACTTTTAATGATTTATTTTTTCGTTTCATGGGTAGGGATGAGCTCGATGCCAACTGATACCGGATCGGTACTCGAACCGAAAATACCGGTATATGAAGGTAAAAACCGGTAGCAAACCGGTATCAGGAACGCCAAAAGTCAGTACCGAATTGGTACTTAAGATCTTTCGGTTTGGGAAATTCAGTAGTAGTACCCAGTACCAGTTGCTAATCTCTGACCACAGGTTTCATACGAACAACATCATTAACATACAACTTTTTTTGTTGATTTTCTTCGGTTATCTTTTAGTGTTTTTTTCTATATTTTCTTTTTATTCTTATCAGCGGTTCCGTGTGCAACACGCTTGTAGTGATATTAAAACATATGTAAACACAAACTAAATAACAAAAGAATTTCGTCGTAACGCGACGTTTGTCAAAAAAAAAAAAAAAAAAAAAACTTAGCCAAACAGCCCCCCGTACATGCCGACTAGTGACCACTATCCCTGAAACTTCAAGTAGCTTAGCAAGCAAGTCGTCACTCCAACGCAAACATCAGAGAGATTATTAGTGTTCCTGTACATTCATATATATATATATATATATATTTATATACACACACACACATAATCCAAACAATTAGCATAAACAATGGCGAAGAAGAAAGCTACCATGACTCTCAAGGACTTACATGGCGGTTCTATCCCTTCCGATCTTCCTCTTCCCTCCGCCCCTGGCCTGTGAGTTCTCCAAACCCTAGCTTTTACGATTCTCCTTTTCTTCATTCGCTATCCTATCTGCTTCTTCTTCTTTACATATTCATATTAACGTGATTTAGATCTGATATTTACACGCGATTACGTGTGTATTTTGTTCATTTGATTGTGATCGTAGCTTGTAATAGATCTGGTTGTGAAAACTCCAAACCCTAGGTAGAAGTTTCGCTTGTTTGTTCTTTATTATTCATTTTTAACTGTAAAATTTATGTGTATGTTCAATAATTCGTTATTAGATGTTATTAGGTTTACACTTGAGGAACTGATGAATTATTGTTTGTGTTACTTGTGATTTAAGCAAGTGCATAGCAAGGTTTAAATCTTTTAATTTGTTTTAAATTTTTTTTTTGTTTATTTTGTGGATTTTATAGAACTGTGAGGCCTATGAATCAAGCTGGATTTGATCGTAATACGTCATGGACAAATCCTATGGGAAGACAAGATAACAGGTTGCGACCAGGTTCAGCTGGTGTGGTAAGAACTTACGACGATAAGGGTTTCTCACTCAAAATGTGCAAATTGGGCGGAATTTCGACGAAGATGAACGAAAGCCGTTAGATGGGGGTGGAGCTCCTCGACGAACTGTGAGTGATGAGAACATTCGTGGTGGTGTATCCGTTCGACAGGAGCTGAAGTCTGATTACTCGTTGGCGGCGAACGCACCCACTCGACCTGCAACTACACCTGTTTCTCAGTTTTCAGGTGGGAGCACGGGTGGGTCTTATGCAGCTAGGTTTAGTGAAGCAGTTATTGTTGGTAGTGGTAGGTCTTATGTTAAAAGTGAAGGGAGAACTTTGGGTTCGAGTTACGCAAACTCAAACGTGGGTGTTGAAAGTAGAGTTAGCGGGCCATCCCCAAATGCATTGGGCCCTAGGAAAGTGGCTGTTGGGATTTCGGAACCTGTTGCGTCATCTTGGTCTGCTCCGGATGCTGCAACCAAGTTAGCCCATGCGAGCGCGCTTGAGAAGGTGTCTTCAGGTCGTTGGCTTTCAAATCAAAATAAGCAGATAGATGTAGAGGTTATTAGACATCCCGAGCCTGAAGCTAAAATACGATCTAGGGGAAATGCATATACTGCATATTCATATGGTTCAACAGATGTTCCTGGTGGAAGGAGTTTGAGCATAAATGAAGGGTTGCCAACGGCTAGAAGTTCTACGCATTCTGATGGTGGTCAGGTTCAGACACCTCATAGTGGCGGTAAGGTTGGTGCGTCAGGGGTGACTGAGCGGCCCAAGTTGAAATTACTTCCGAGGTCTAAACCAGTTGACAATATTGAACCGCTTGTAGCTTATAATCAGGTATTTCAAATGGGGATGTATGGATAATACTTTTTTATAAGGGAAAATCACGAAAATGGACATTGACCAGTCAAAATTACGAAAATGAACATGCTTCGCGTCTTTGGTAGCTTCAATCCCTGACTATTGCGTCTACCATAGACTCGTGAATTCTAGCGAATAAGAAGTTGACATGTGTCAGCATCCTTATTTTTTTTTTGACTTTTCCATCAAGATTTTTAAACGAGCATAACTCTTTCATACGTTTTATATTTTTAAAAAAGTTTACACCAAATTAAAGATAAATTTTATTATCTTTAGTTTGGTGTATTTTTTATAAAAAACTACTGTTGTATGAAAAAGTTAGGCTCGTTTAAAATTCATGGTGGAAAAGAAAAAAAAAGTAGGCGCGGAAACCCATGGTACAATCTCATACGCAAACTTTGTTACTTAGACGCAACCTCTACCTTAGACGCAATAGAAAGGGATTGAGGCAACCACAGACGCGAAGCATGTTTATTTTCGTAATTTTGACTGGTCAATGTCCATTTTCGTGGTTTTCCCTTTTTATAAACTTCTGATTTTATGTATTGATGTTATATTATATATGTTGGTGTAACGGTTTTCTTCTTGTAGACTGTCCCACATACAAGGGAGTCGGTTATTGGAAATGTGAACTCACCGGTTCATGGTTAGCTGGATCAGAGGATGCCCATCAGGCATCTGAGCAACCAAGATTGAACTTAAAGCCACGGTCACAGCCCCTTGAACAAACAGATAGAAACACCGAAAGAGAAAGGTACTGTCGATTATTTTAAATAATGGTAGTGGTGACAAGTCTTCACGTTATATGAAAGTTTAAATATCAAAATGATGATATTATCTTAATGGTGGTTCCAATCTTAAGATATATCTTAATCTTCTGATTTTGTATTATTTTCTTTGAGAATATGTTGTGTTATATTTTTACAACTAACAGTTATGTTCTCTACAGAAACATTTTGTTTGGTGGTGCTCGCCCACGCGAATTGGTAAGGGCTGCAGCTGTCATTGTTTAAATAATCACTTTATAAACTTTACTTTATATTGAAAAAGAAAGACCTCATTTATTTCTTTTATAAAATAATGGTTGCCGAAAATGCCTCATGAAGTAATGCAGTGTATCTCTTCACTAATAACGTGTTCATATTTTTTTATATCAAGATTAATAACTGATTTGTTTGACAAATGCTGTCAGGTTCTTAAAGAACGGGGAGTCGATGATATTACCGTTAATCATGACCTTATCCAGTCTCCTAATAGGTACATATTTATAAAGTACTTCCCCGTTATCATCGTTAAATAAGTTAATGATATTGACTTTAGCTATACTGTAATTTGTTTATTATTTTAGGGTGAAAAAGGACATTACTAGGGCCGATAACCAATCCGTGCACCAAACAGTTACTTCCCGCCAAAACGGTAAACCCGACCCATTCGACCATCAAAAAACTGGCCATACGGTTGATAAACGAGATGCAGAAAAATCAGATGCTCAGCGAAGAAGCAACTGGAGAAATGATAACCGCAAGAGCAGCATAGACCTTGAGCAGCAACAGGAAAGACCTCCTTCACCTGAAACGTGGCGCAAACCTGTGGACCCCCCACTAGAGGTTGGAACCCGTTACGGAAAAGCAGCTTCTGCAGTTGAGCTAGCCCAAGCCTTCTCAAAATTGGTCTCCGATCCGAAGGTGGTAACCACTGATCGTTTCTCTAGCCAGAGAGGGGTTCCATTTTCTCGGCTAACCAGCCAACCCACTACTAGAACTCAGATCAATGGACACTGATTGTTATACAATGTTTGATTCTTGAATAGTTGAATCTACTCCATTGAAGCTCGACTCATGCTCGACTTTGAGTCGCGTGAAAACTAGAAAACCCAAGTGGGAGCGGGAGACTCCCTGAAAGGTAGAGAAGACGCTAGGGAGAAAATTATCTTCTGAAGTTGAATCTTCTTTTTCTTGACAGGGAAATTGATGGATAAGATTGTTTTAAGTTAACGTAATCAGATGAATTCATCGAATGTCTTCGGTTTTAGCTCGTTTTTTGTTTTGGTTCCCGCTATGTTGCGTAGCGATGAACCTAGTTAGAATGGTGTATAACTACTGTTTAGATATCAAACCTTTTCAACACACTACAAAAGGAAATTAGAGATTATCAATTTTAAGAAACTTGCTAGTAAATTTTATTTGGGATTTTGGGTTGTGTTTCATGATAAATCAATACATAGTTTTCAAACGATGCTGGTGTAAGTTGTAACTAGGGGTGTTCAGAAAAAACCGAAACCAAATAAAAACCGAAAACCGAACCGTAACCGAAAAAACCGATCGATGCTTTTCAAACCAATCCATGCTTTTCAACAGCTGATCTCGAGTTGTTCACGAATGACCCGGTTTATTCACAGCTTAATTCCGGTAATTGGTTTTATCAATACGAATGTATTTGCGATTAGATCGCTTGTAAATATACACATCACTATTTTGCCGTTATACCAAAATCACCCATCCGTACTTTGACAATAGGAATAAACAACAATGATAAGAGTTGCGTAAAATATATATAATTTAAAATAAAAATGATGATGGGACCGGTGACACCATGTTCCATGAATCTCGTAGCCTGAAAACAAAAAATAATAATTAAAACAACACTCATATTCGAGATAAACGATCTCACTAAAGGGCTCTTTGTTTAGCTCTTAATGGTTTAAACCTCTTACTGGTTCAAGACTTAATGGTTCAGACTGTTTATTTTGCAAGCAGATGTTTGAATAGATTAGACATTTGACTCTGAACGGTTAAACATTATACTGAGTCTGAATTTTATCTAATTCGTCAGACATTTGCCTCTGAACGGTTAAGCATTATACTGGCTCTTATTAGTTCAGACCTCTTACAGGTTCAACTTTTAACCATTTAAAAGTTGTCAAACAACCCTTAAATTTACATAACCAGAAAAGAAAAATTACTTACACGAATTCTTTCTTGTATTCATATGGCTTAAAGTCATGCCTCAACATTCTTGTATTCTTCTTATCATTACTACATGGCATCACATACAATTGTATCATCTCCGTCTTAATTACATCTTCCTCGTAGATTGTGCATAATGACGGTCGCCATTGAGCCGCCTGTCGCCCGCTTCTCCTGCCCATCATGCCACCACCACCAACCTTGTTTTCGCGAACCAAACCGACAACAAGAGTTGCACTATCCTTCCTTGAAGACGACGTCGGTGTCTGTGTCGGTGTCGGTGTAGGAGTCGTTGATGAGCCACAACAAGCCACAAGAGTTGACAACAAACTCATTTTTGGTTTGCCTTGTCCTCTCTCAATCTATGTGTGTTTTTAAGAAAGAAGTAGCCAATAAGGTGATATAAATATATTATATATCTTCGTTTTATTTAATATATTTCAATTTATTTTTGAAGCCGTCGGGTTTAGATTGTGACGTTTTCCCGCAATTAAAGCATTTTTTAAATTATTTTGATTGAAAAGTAGATAGCAAGGATTATGATATGATTCGAAAGTGATAAATAATATTATATTTAATAAAATCAAGTTAAAAATTAAAATCTAATATGATTGAGTCAGTAATTAAATAACATGTCTTATTCAGTCCAGCTAAATCAACCTCATTAGTTCAGGTTAAAATAACTATTTATTCGAGCTGTTTGGCAACTTCTAAATAGATAAGTGCTGAATCAGTAAGAGTTTTGAACTATTAAGAGTCAGTATAATGCTTAACCATTCAGAGGCAAATGTCTGACCAGTTTAGATAAGAAGTCTTAGCCATTCAGACTCTGTATATAATGCTTAACTATTTAGAGGCAAATGTCTGAACAATTCAGACATCTGCTCGCGAAAACAAACAGTTTAAACCATTAAGTGCTTGCACCAATAAAATGCCATTAAAAACTAAAACAAACAACCCCTTAGAACAAGTTATTTCCATAATAAATCCGAGTTGAATCAAGTCATTTAAAAATATCAATTTTCTTAAAGGAAAATGGAGTTAGGCGTGACAACGGTAAAGGTGCCCATGTAAAATGAATAGAAAAAAGAATAAAAACTAGACTAAGGAGGAGAGTTGTTTAGCTATATATTTTATTATTATTATTATATTGACTTAAAGGTTAACCTAAGATCATCAAGTTAGTTTAATACTTATTTAAAATCTTATATCTTTTTTATATCAAAGAAAAAGAGCACTAAAAGTGATGAATAACAAAAGCACTAAGCATCCCACGTGACATGCTTAGTGAGTTGTGTATTTTACATTGGTGAGGACCATAAGTTCATTTTCCCTTTGTCTTCTTAAAAATGTTGTTTTTAATTTTTTATACAGAAAAATGGGCTAATTCCTAATGTATTATTATATTAATAAAATAAAATGATCCAATATCAATCCAAAAAACTTCGCTTCGGATTCAGTTATATTTTGGGAGCCAGTTAGAAGTTAGAGATTATTAGGTTCTGGGTTTGATTCTCACAAGATAGGTTTTCTCAGCTTTATTGGGGTTTTTCCTTAATTGGTGTATAGACATGCACTATTGCCTAGTGGAGATGACTGTGATCAGGTGGTTCCGCGATTCAAATTTGCCGTTCAAAAAATAAAAGTGTCATAGTTACCGACATGAGATGTCTTGAGCGACGTTAATGTATTGTTCATTTTTTATAACTTATGTTTGGTGTTACTTGTTAGTATGAGTTATTTCAGTTTGATTTGGCTTAAAACTAATTTCAATTGATATTTTTTGTTTATTTTTTTGTATAATATGTTAGAGGCAGCTAAAAATGATTCTGCTAATTCAGTTTTCAGAAAAGATTGATTCGGTTAATACGGTTAACCTTTAGATGTGCATGAACTTAACCTAATTTCAATCAATCACTATACAAGTTGGTTTTAATGATGGTTCTATTCAATTATTCGTTTACTTATATACATATAACTATAACCGAACTATATAAATCAGTTATAAAAATACATAATTAAAGCCTTGATTTATTAATCGATTCAACTATTTTAATTATTTGGTTCTTCTCACCTCTATGTTATCTATAAGAACCTTACATACTTTTTATTCCATAACGAGATTAAATTGTCATCAAACCGAATCTTTGAACCTAGATATACCCGAAAAGAACTTATATTTGTGTTAAATAGCTATCGTAATACCGATCAAAACATATAGTATTTTAGCCGACAACTGTTTAAATCAGATTATTTTGAATTAAGATTTAACGTTAACGACATGTATAGTTTAGTTAAGTAATTTTCATTTTTATTATATTTATTTATAAAATAAAGTAGTTCAAAAACCTTTCCTTTTTATCACTGTATGTAGGCCATTGCCGTCTTTTGCTTTTTGACGTTATCGTAACAAAATATATACATATAGTACGGTCTTGATTCGATAATAGTTGTAAAGATGTGATACTTTTGATTTATATATAATGGTCTTATTTTAATGAAAGTTATAGCAGAAATGATAATTTGGATTTCCTTATCATCAAATTGTTTGGTTGGGGTTATATTTATTTTCATGAATTAAAACAACTTTAAGTTCTATTTGTTTAGTTTTTAATAAGGCTCTTAATGGTTTATACTTTTTACTGGTTCAGCACTTAATGGTTCAGACTGTTTGTTTCATGAACAGATGTCTGAATGATTTAGATATTTGCCTCTGAATGGTTAAGCATTATTCTGAGTCTGAATGGTTAAGACCTATAATCTGAATTGGTCAGACATTTGTCTCTGAATGGTTAAGCATTATACTGGCTCTTAATGGTTCAGACTTCTTACTGATTCAGCACTTAATCATCCAGAAATTACAAAACAGTCCCTAAGAATTAATTAGATTGCCATCAAAGCTACAATGATGATGATTTTTCATATAAGCAAAAAAATCAATATAAAATATCATATTTTATTGGTTAATAACGATGCATGCTAAAATGTTATTAGATTGAGAAAAGAAATTTGTTATTTTGTGAACCTATATAAAATGTTTATGACATGTTTAAATAATGCTACATTTAAAACTCAACTTTGTTACAACTCTTTATCTAAGATGAACTTTTTTAAAAGTTCCAAAAAGAGAGCAAAGATCTCCCAAATACCATGCATATGGCATTGATTTGATATACATGTGCATTGTTTGTACGATCTTGATGACTCAATGGCCATTGCCATGAGTGAACCTAGCATCTCTTTTATTTTTCATTTCGGCACTATAATCTATTATAAAATATGAATGTCTGTTAAACGTTATGTATAAGAAAAGCTATTTTCAAATATTATATGCATTAAGCTTATATTTAATTTAACTGTGCTTCGCATCTTTAAATATACATATATGATATACTATTTTACGCATTTGAGAGTTTATACATGTTACAGTTCAAACATATATGATATAGTTTGTTGGGTGAGAGAACCCATTCGGTCTATAAACCGCACATTTATTGCTTATACGACCGGTGTGAGTCAAATCCGTACATTGCACTGGTTGCAGTTTGTAACAATACATTCGTGTATTTGTCACGACAATAAGTATTTAAACGTTTGATTATCAGATAGTTTGTGAAAAAGGCATATAAAAGTTAATTTTCCTAAAAGTCAGCTAAAACTAGTACTCATAAAACTAAAGTGGTATTTTAGAATCCCTAAGGACAAGTCATAGATTTGAAATTTTGAAATAAAATTTAAAGATTTGAGATTTTTGTCTTTATGTTCTTATTATATAGGCTAATATATTAGGTCGACTCACTCACATACCCAATGGCATTTTAGACATGTAGTGCATTTAGTTCAAGATCATAACTTGTTTTGTTCGATTTAGAATCTTTCATTAGTGTTGTTATGAATTTAATTATCACTTTGTTCAATTCAAACTAGAAATTACTATCTTGGAATTCCAAATTTCATATATCAAATTTGCATAGAATATGAGGTTTGAACTACTACCCTTGTAACAATCGTCTTAGTTTGATTTCTCTTTGCTTTGCTCTTCGGTAAAGGGCGTATATGTCATTTATTAATATATCACCAAATTCTTGAAAAGTTTACTAAGAGCATTTGGAATGTTTAGCAGTGTCACGTCATGTCATATTAATTTTGAAGTATAGAAACATACTATTATGATCGTTTGCTTTGTTTCCATGCATACGTTCTAACCGAAGTTATATGTTTTTTTAGTAATGGGCATACGTCTTCTGAATCGGAGCATCCTTGAGGAATGATGAAGAAAGGTACGAACATACCGCAAAACCCTAAATAACCCTTTTATCCTTTTTAAGGATACCGCTTCACTGTCACGTTCATCCTTAAAGCCCTATTGTAAAATGGTATGAAATAAACAAATCAACACAAAAAATAGTGCTAAAACCAGGTGATAAAACTTTATTAATTACCCAACCTTGAAAAACACCCCCCAAATACCCTTGATCCTAATACACACTACATGTCACACCCAACCGATGGCGGAAACATCGAGGCGAGACGAAATAGATTACTCATTGCTCATAATACTAATTGTGACAATAATTAATTAAATCCGAATTTCATTTCATAGCATAATGTCATTACAATACAAGGAAATTTCAAATAACAACATTATAAATGACAAAATTTGGTACAACAACAGTAAACCTAACGTCTATGTGTGTATCGAGTCTCGATGCTACTTCATTTTCATAGCATCATCTTCGTCAACCTGTAACATGTTTTAAAATACGAGTTCAATGCAAAAGCAAAGGCGAGTATACAAGTTTGAGCATAGCATACGTATAAGCATAAGTTTAAACAAATCCACATGGCAACTAAGTTTACATACGAGCATATACAAGGCATGCGATATTTCTAGTCAACCCTGTTTACGCAACTAGTATGAATAATCTAACATGACCACTCGTTCACAGGCGGTGCGTTACTCCTATAGCGCTATACATGTCAAATGGAGGCTCAAAATAAGCTAATGACTATGGTATCACATACGTTCGGTCCTCGTATAAGCATAACATACGTATCAAAGTGTTCATGTATAATGGATTGTTCGTGCAAGTAAATAAGCATAAGTATTGTGTTGTTTTTGATATGTAAACATGTTACACCCCAAAAGTGATAAACATAAAAGGGGGTTCGAGTATACTCACGGTTTTGCTAAGTCTTCTACTTGACAATTCCATGGGAATAGTTGTTTCGACGGAGTGAACGCCGAGTTATACTACATGAGGAAGACAACGGCGTATGAGTATTTGGAATAAGGATGGAGCATTCGGATTTAGGAGACAAAATGTGACAAAGTATTTATTACAAAAATAGTCACTATGGTATTAGCACTTGTCCTTAACACTTATAATAACCCATAAGGATTAGGTGGTTTCATAGGTTCAAGACCTATAAGAATCGTTGACAAGGAACTACACACATAGTGATAAATTTATTAACTTGATAGATGCTTATTTAGTCATTATCAAGGGTTCGGTTTCAAGGTTATATTATAGTCCATATGTATATATATCTAGTTATATAATCATGTAGGAGGTAGGAGGATGAGCCATCCACTTAGGTACCTCTTAGTGTCATGTAATTCAAGTAGGAGGTGGGATGATTAACCATCCACTTTGGGACCTCGTATGATGTTCACCACTACACAAGTTACCATAGGTAACAAGGAGGGTCTTAGAACAAGAACAAAATGTAAATGACAAGAATGTAAAGTGTGTCACCACTATACCAAGTAGCCAAGTGAACTACAACCCGGGGAGCACACATCGACACACGTCAACGGCTAGACGAGGTTGTGACACTTTAGAGCTAGCAAACTACTTGGGATAATAATGAAAATCATCAAGTGATGTGTGGTCTCAAAGTTAGGATAGGCCAAGCTAACCAAGGTGGACACACTATCATCAAGCTCTTGGCTTGGCATCACTTGTGAGCTTAACGCTCTTCAAAATCAGAAAGTTTAGAGTGTTAAAACACTCTTATTTACATGTCTAACAACCTTGGTTAGTCTCACAAATCATAGCTTTGATTGTAAGCTCGAGAACACAAAGTTGTTTGATGAAAACATAAGTTTTGAAAGAGTTTTGTTAAAATCAGAAAGTTTCTTCCACTTCAACCTCAAATATGAAGGAGTTCCATCTTGGTTTTCCATGGAGAAACCTAAGGAAACAATCCTAGAGGTGTCCCAAGTGCTAAGAAAGAAGAACAATGAAAAAGAAGAAGTATAAGTGAGGTTATGCTCACTTTAGTAACTTGAGATGAATCTGCCAAGTTACTGATTTCCAGCTGAGTTCTTGAGTGTTTGAGAGTGAGATTAGTGAGTTTGTAAAGTGGAGGTAGTGTGTTTTATAGTTGAGGATTAGGGTTAAGTAAGTGGGCTTTTAGTGCAAGAAGCATAATCCTTGTTCTTCAAAATTGACCAACCCATGAGCTGGATAATGTTTCTGTCGAAAAGGGGGACTGGTGGGGCGCGACTAGGAATGGTCTGGACGGTCGTGGCCCGCGAGTGGGTTGGAGAAGTTTGATTTTTGGAAATTTAGGCCCATGAAGTTTATATTGGAGGGTGTTTTAAGCATAAAAGGTGCATTTTAGGGGAGGGGGGGGGGTTGTGTAAGTTTAGCATAAGAGTAATTATAAACAAGTATGATTGTGTATATGCATCGTGTCTAAGTGTCGTATAATGTATGTATGTCACGAAATTGCAAGTTTATCACATGTTTACGAGTATCACCAATTTGTGTCACAAGTTCAAGTGTATGAACATGAATAAGTAATAAATGATTACGAATAAGTATAACACGAATGGGAATAACAATATGAGTTTTTCATTATGATTCAAGTCTCAGTTTACAATGATCTACGAAGATTACAACGAAAAGACGAATACAAGCTACGGAGGTTTCCAAAAATAGAAACACAACACTAGTTTTCCAAATATGCGAAGTATAAAAACGCTGGGAGTTACACTACAAGATTTGATCAGCTGATGCAAATAATCAGTTAATCTATAACAGTGATCACACACGATCACAAGATCTATCAAAGATCTTTCAACAACACAAATGATACACAGTGAGATAACAAATGGAAAAATGAAAGAGATGAATGAACTCTCCAGGAACTCTAGGAGCTTTTATATTCTGGTCTCACATCAACCCTCTAACAACTTGCAACTGACCACTTTCAGTTCCTCACAACTTGCACCAAGCCCCTTCTCACTTTATCAAGTTTCCATTTTACCTCTCAGAGTATAAACCCTGCACATTCTTGATACAAAATATAAGTGTGGCAGAATTATAACAACTATAACAAACAATAAATATAACATATGAATGATGACCATTACACAATATTATTGTCTTTCAACATCCCCCGTTTATTCATATGTTTAAACATGTTTACTAATCCAAGTTTATCACAAAACATTTCATGTTGAGACACTGAAAGACCTTTTGTAAACACATCTTTCTCAGGATTTATAATCGCAAATGCAACTTTTTCTCTTAAAAAAATGCAAATCCAACTCAAAATTCTTTGTTCTCTCATGAAAGACAAGATTTGAAGCTATAGACGTAATTGCTTTACTATCATAATACAAATTCACAGGTAATTCAACATCAAAACTAAGTTCTTTTAAAAATTCATAATCCACATTAATTCGCAAGTAGCATAGCACATTACTCTATACTCTGCTTTAGTAGTTGGCCTAGATACCACACTTTTTTTTTTACTTTTCCATGATATCAGAGATGTGCTAGAAAGACACAAAAACCAGTTACAGACCTTCTTGTTACTAAACATTTACCCCATACCGCAAAACTATTATGATCGTTTGCTTTGTTTCCATGCATACGTTCTAACCGAAGTTATATGTTTTTTTAGTAATGGGCATACGTCTTCGAATCGGAGCATCCTTGAGGAATGATGAAGAAAGGTACGAACATATCGCAAAACTCTAAATAACCCTTTTATCCTTTTTAAGGATACTGCCTCACTGTCACGTTCATCCTTAAAGCCCTATTGTAAAATGGTATGAAATAAACAAATCAACACAAGAAATAGTGACAAAACCAGGTGATAAAACTTTATTAGTTACCCAACCTTGAAAAACACCCCCCCAAATACCCTTGATCCTAATACACACTACATGTCACACCCCAACCGATGGCGGAAACATCGAGGCAGGGCGAAATAGATTACTCGTTGCTCATAATACTAATTGCGACAATAATTAATTAAATCCGAATTTCATAGCATAGCATAATGTCATTACAATACAAGGAAATTTCAAATAACAACATTATAAATGACAAAATTTGGTACAAAAACAGTACACCTAACGTATATGTGTGTATCGAGTCTCGACGCTACTTCATTTTCATAGCATCATATTCGTCAACCTGTAACATGTTTTAAAATACGAGTTCAATACAAAAGCAAAGGCGAGTATACAAGTTTGAGCATTGCATACGTATAAGCATAAGTTTAAACAAATCCACATGGCAACTAAGTTTACATACGAGCATATACAAGGCATGCGATATTTCTAGTCAACCCTCTGTTTACGCAACTAGTATGAATAATCTAACATGACCACTCGTTCACGGGCGGTGCGTTACTCCTATAGCGCTATACATGTCAAATGGAGGCTCAAAATAAGCTAATGACTATGGTATCACATACGTTCGGTCCTAGTATAAGCATAACATACGTATCAAAGTGTTCATGTATAATGGATTGTTCGTGCAAGTAAATAAGCATAAGTTTTGTGTGGGTTTTGATATGTAAACATGTTACACCCCAAAAATGATAAACATAAAAGGGGGTTCGAGTATACTCATGGTTTTGCTAAGTCTTCTACTTGACAATTCCGTGGGAATAGTTGTTTCGACGGAGTGAACGCCAAGTTATCCTACACCAGGAAGACAATGGCGTATGAGTATTTGGAATAAGGATGGAGCATTCGGATTTAGGAGACAAAATGTGACAAAGTATTTATTACAAAAATAGTCACTATGGTATTAGCACTTGTCCTTAACACTTATAATAACCCATAAGGATTAGGTGGTTTTATAGGTTCAAGACCTATAAGAATCCTTGACAAGGAACTACACACATAGTGATAAACTTATTAACTTGATAGATGCTTACTTAGTCATTATCAAGGGTTCGGTTTCAAGGGTTATATTATAGTCCATATGTATATATATCTAGTTATATAATCATGTAGGAGGTGGGAGGATGAACCATCCACTTAGGTACCTCTTAGTGTCATGTAATTCAAGTAGGAGGTGGGAGGATTAACCATCCACTTTGGGACCTCGTATGATGTTCACCACTACACAAGTTACCATAGGCAACAAGGAAGGTCTTAGAACAAGAACAAAATGTAAATGACGAGAATGTAAAGTGTGTCACCACTATACCAAGTAGCCAAGTGAACTACAACCCGGGGAGCACACATCGACACACGTCGACGGCTAGACGGGGTTGTGACACTTTAGAGCTAGCAAACTACTTGGGATAACAATGAAAATCATCAAGTGATGTGTGGTCTCAAAGTTAGGATAGGCTAAGCTAACCAAGGTGGACACACTATCATCAAGCTCTTGGCTTGGCATCACTTGTGAGCTTAACGCTCTTCAAAATCAGAAAGTTTAGAGTGTTAAAACACTCTTATTTACATGTCTAACAACCTTGGTTAGTCTCACAAATCATAGCTTTGATTGTAAGCTCGAGAACACAAAGTTGTTTGATGAAGACATAAGTTTTGAAAGCGTTTTGTTAAAATCAGAAAGTTTCTTGCACTTCAACCTCAAATATGAAGGAGTTCCATCTTGGTTTTCCATGGAGAAACCTAAGGAAACAATCCTAGAGGTGTCCCAAGTGCTAAGAAAGAAGAACAATGAAAAAGATGAAGTATAAGTGAGGTTATGCTCACTTTAGTAACTTGAGATGAATCTGCCAAGTTACTGATTTCCAGCTGAGTTCTTGAGTGTTTGAGAGTGAGATTAGTGAGTTTGTAAAGTGGAGGAAGTGTGGAGGTAGTGGGTTTTATAGTTGAGGATTAAGGTTAAGTAGGTGGGCATTTAGTGCAAGAAGCACAATCCTTGTGCTTCAAAATTGACCAACCCATGAGCTGGATAATGTTTCTGTCGAAAAGAGGGACTGGCGGGGCATGACTAGGAATGGTCTGGACGGTCGCGGCCCGCGAGTGGGTTGGAGAAGTTTGATTTTTGGCAATTTAGGCCCATGAAGTTTATATTGGAGGGTGTTTTAAGCATAAAAGGTGCATTTTAGGGGAGGGGGGGGTTGTGTAAGTTTAGCATAAGAGTAATTATAAACAAGTATGATTGTGTATATGCATCGTGTCTAAGTGTCGTATAATGTATGTATGTCACGAAATTGCAAGTTTATCACATGTTTACGAGTATCACCAATATGTGTCACAAGTTCAAGTGTATGAATATGAATAAGTAATAAATGATTACGAATAAGTATAACACGAATGGGAATAACAATATGAGTTTTTCATTATGATTCAAGTCTCAGTTTACAATGATCTACGAAGATTACAACGAAAAGACGAATACAAGCTACGGAGGTTTCCAAAAATAGTAATACAACACTAGTTTCCAAATATGGAAAGTATGAATACGCTGGGAGTTACACTACAAGATTTGATCAGCTAATACACTACAAGGGTTGAAACATTAAAGACAGGATGAACGTTGTTGAGCGCTTGAGGAAGATTCAGACGATATGCTACCTTGCCAATCCTCTCGAGAATCTTGAAAGGACCGACATAGCGAGGAGCGAGCTTGCCTTTCTTTCCAAATCGAACAACACCTTTCCATGCGGATACCTTGAGATGTACGTTATCACCAACGTTGAATTCCATTGGTTTACGTCTTCTGTCGGCATAACTCTTTTGTTGACTTCGAGCTTTGAGGAGGTTATCACGGATTTATAAGATCTTGTTCGTTGTCTCTTGTATCAGTTCAGGACCGGTGATTTGAGAGTCTCCGATCTCGTGCCAACAAATAGGCGAACGACACTTACGACCATACAATGCTTCAAATGGAGCCATTTGAATACTTGCATGATAACTACTATTGTACGAGAATTCTACCAATGGTAAGTGCGAATCCCAGTTACCGCCAAAATCGATTACGCAGGACCGAAGCATATCCTCTAAGGTTTGGATAGTTCACCCGGTTTGCCGGCAGATTGAGGATGGAAAGCGGTGCTAAGGTTAAGACGAGTGCCAAGGGCGGATTAAAATGTTTGCCAAAGGAGGGAGGTGAAACGAGCATCGCGATCAGAAAGGATGTCAATGGGAGTACCATGACGACTAATGATTTCATCCGTGTAGATACGAGCCATTTTCTCGACTTTATAATCTTCACGAATGGCGAGGAAATGAGCGGATTTGGTCAATCGGTCAATGATAACCCATATACTGTCATGACCAGACGAAGTACGAGGAAGCTTGGTATGGAATCCATAGCAATACTCTCCCATTTCCAGACAGGAATTTCTAGTTGTTCGAGTAAGCCAGAGGGGCGTTGATGTTCGGCTTTTACCTTGGAACAAGTAAGACATTTCGAAAGGTAGAGAGCGATATCTTTCTTCATCCCAGGCCACCAATAAGATGCACGAAGGTCATGGTACATTTTGTCGGCGCCAGGATGAATGGAGTATCGGGATTTGTGGGCTTCATCCATCAAGGTGGTTCAAAGGTTAAGACGATTGGGAATCCAAATGCGATCATGGTAGTAAAGGATACCATCGGGTTTAGCTACGAGTGGGTTTTCGACTGCACAATTTAATTCGTTATCGAGGTTACCCTTGTTAATAACAACAAATTGTGCTTGGCGAATTAGCTCATGAAGTTTTCCCACGATTTGGTAGCAACGAATACTCTTCACATGAGTCTTACGACTAAGTGCATCGGCCACAACGTTCGCCTTACCAGGATGGTAGCGAATGTCACAGTCGTAGTCGTTTAACAGTTCTACCCAACGAAGTTGACGCATGTTGAGTTCCTTTTGATCAAAGATATGTTGAAGGCTCTTGTGGTCGGTGAAGACCGTACACTTAGTGCCGTAAAGGTAGTGTCGCCAAATCTTTAATGCAAAAAAAACTGCACCAAGTTCAAGGTCGTGCGTAGTATAGTTTTTCTCATGATTCTTGAGTTGTCTCGATGTCACACCCCGACCCGCAGCGGAAAAGGTGATCGGGGCATAATTGGGTTATCATCAAAGCTCATGACATTTATTATATGTTTCATATTCATTAATACAATTTAATGGAAATTTACAATAAATGATACAACATGATCTAACTATCAATCTAAGCTTCTTGGTTCTCTTCTAAGGCATATCCTATGTTTTCCTTGCTTCAACCTGTTCACCTGTATCATGTGTAAAAGGGTTTTTGGATCAACATAAAGTTGGCGAGTGAATCCTATGGAAAAACATTTGAACAAGTTTATCCAATTGATTATAAATAATGTGCATACCACATATGAGTAAATGTAGATGTAAATTTATTCACACAACACATAATATTGAATATTGAACACACAAACACCAAATGATTGTTTTGAGGCACGCGTTGTTCGACTCGTCTCCCACGAGGAACTGATGGGCCTAATGAATGAGTTTTGAGGCACGCGTTGTTCTTACGAACTGATGGGCCTAATGTATGAGTTTTGAGGCACGCGTTGTTCTCGTCTCCCACGAGGAACTGATGGGCCTAATGAATGAGTTTTGAGGCACGCGTTGTTCTTACGAACTGATGGGCCTAATGTATGAGTTTTAAGGCACGCGTTGTTCTCGTCTCCCACGAGGAACTGATGGGCCTAAATAATTTGCATACAACTTTGACAATATGTAATACATCACAACCAATAATAGTTACACTCTAGTTTAGTTCATATAATGGTATAGCACAAATTTGCATAAGAGAATTAGTTTAAACGACACATGATACACCCCAAAACATGAATAAAAAGGGGAGTTTGTAAGAATTCACTCACATTGGGTGCGTTCGGTTGATGAGGTTGAATGCACGCGAAGTGGTTTTAACCACGAGTGAGATTAAACCTAGATAAATCGCATTACGGTTTGGTAAGTAAACGGGTTTTATTAATCTATTTTAGTAGGATTGTTGGGTGTATTTTTGTGAGTTTGAGGCTATTTTCTAACCTTAAAAATGTTATTTTTAAGTATTTTTAATTGATTTTTAATTAAAATAATTAAATAAAAATAATAAAAAAATATTTTATTTTTGCTACAGTTGACTTTGACCGTTGACTTTGACTAACGTTGACCGGTTCGGAAGGCATATTATTGTGCGCTGGGTGAGGCTCGAACCCGAGACCTCCCGTACGCGTGCACGCAGCTCTACCAACTGAGCTACGTGTCTAACCCGTTATATATCCGATTTTAATTATATATATATATTAATTAGATTTTAAACAGAATTCCTTTATTTTAAAAACGAATTAATCTAGCGAACCGGTGCGCTCCACAGGTCTCGAACCCGGGACCTGTGGGTTAGCGTACACACAGTCCACCGCTGGACTGTGTGTCTCACTTGGTTATAAACTCGGTTATCATTATACTTAACATATACCCAAACAATCCGGTTCAGTTTTGCGGAAAAAGGGATTTTTATTAAGGCAGCGTATGAGGGACAATACTCGAACTCGTGACCTTAGCGTTAAAAGTGCACACAGTCCACCGCTGGACTGTGTGTCTAACCCGGTAAATAACTTGATTTTAATTATACTTAACCATTACCGAAATGTCGTCTTCTTCACTGGTTTTAACCGGAAGTGACGACTGACTGGTTCGAAAAGTTGATTCATGTTCCTTTAGCGTTTAATGATCAATTACAGACGAGATAAAAGTAAAAAGGAAAGGAATTAGGCGTGAAAAGTACCGACTGTTTTACTCTGTTTTCCGGCAGAACTCCGGCGACAGAAATCTTTTTCCGTCGACAAGTATCTTGCAGCAGAGAGTCTTCCGAAGGCTTGCAAAGGGTGTGGGTGACTTCGGTAAAAGTTTAGGGGATTCAATAAAGCTCAGAGATTAAAACTCGGTTTTCCGGCGAAGTATAAGATATTTCCGGCGAGTGAGTTTTCGCCGAGAAAGGGTGCGATTTGAGTGTGAAATGTTTCTGGCGAGTTGGGGGTGAATTTATAGGGTAGTATTGAGATGAATGGGGTCTGAATTCGGTCTAAATTCGAAGTCAGCCGTTCTCCGGCGGTTATGGCTGATGTCGCGGGTTCAGACGTCGGTTATAACCGTTGTAGGAGTTAAGTCATCGGTTAAATTGAGCGAAAACGTAATTAAACGGCGAAGTCGTCGGGATTTCCGACGACTGCTAATTGGGCGCAATTTACTGAATTTAACTTTGGAACTTGAATATTTGAATTAAATGTTTCCTTGTGTTAACAGAAAATCAAAGTGGCGGAGCGGTTGTTCGGTTAAGTGATAAGTGTTTGGTTTGAACCGGTACAGACCCGAGTTCGAAACCCGGCATGAGTAAAACATTTTTATTTTGTTATTTTTGACAGATTTTCAAAAACTAAATACATATCCCCGCATAATAATTGATTACGTATCGTTTAAAATTATTTTGGGCATTTAATTCGCAACGAAAAATTTGACTGACTGTTCGGTTGATAAACGGAGCGGGTTTGGTAAATCCGTTTTTGACGGATGTTACACTCGACGCGTAAGCGATAACCTTATCCCGTTGCATAAGAACGCAACCAAGACCTTGGTTTGAGGCATCACAATACACGACGAAATCTTCGTTTCCATCGGGAAGTGCAAGGATAGGAGCATTACAGAGCATGTCCTTGAGAGTTTGAAAAGACTCCTCTTGTTCGGGACCCCAAACAAAAGGTTTATCTTTTTGAGTCAACAACGTTAACGAAACGACAATCTTGGAGAAGTTCGAGATGAAGCGACGATAATAACCAGCTAGACCAAGAAACGAACGAATTTCAGAAGGCGATTTAGGTGCCATTCAATTCTTCACAGCTTCTATCTTTGCGGGGTCAATATATATACCGAGTTCATTGACGGTGTGACCAAGGAATTGAACCTCTTTTAGCCAAAATTCACACTTGAAGAACTTGGCATAAAGACGTTCGGCACGCAAAAGCTGAAGAATAGGTTGCAAATGTCGCCCATGTTCTTCTTTCGTCTTGGAGTAGATGAGAATATCGTCGATGAATACGATTACGAAACGATCGAGGAAGGGTTTACACACGCGGTTCATGAGATCCATAAACACTGCAGGTGCGTTAGTCAAACCAAAAGGCATGACCACGAACTCGTAGTGTCCATAACGTGAGCGAAAGGCAGTCTTAGGTACATCTCCCTCGAATACTCGAAGTTGATGGTAGCTAGAACGGAGGTCGATTTTCGAGAAACAAGTCGCACCTTGAAGTTGATCGAAGAGGTCGTCGATTCGAGGAAGTGGATATCGATTTTTGACTGTGAGCTTGTTGAGCTCGGGATAGTCGATGCACATCCGAAAGGATCCATCCTTCTTCTTGACGAACAAAACGGGAGCGCCCCAAGGAGAAGTACTCGGGCGTATAAAGCCTTTATCAAGAAGCTCTTGAAGTTGGCTTGATAGATCTTGCATCTTCGAAGGTGCTAGACGATAGGGAGCCTTCGCAACAGGAGTTGCACCAGGGATGAGGTCAATACGAAAGTCAACGGATTGAGGAGGCAGAGGACCAGGAAGATCCTCTGGAAAGACATCAGGGAAATCGCAAACAACAGGAACGACGCTCACGCTCGGGCCTTTGTCTTTCTTTTCCACTACATGGGCCAAAAAGGCAAGGTACTCCTTGCGCAAGCATTTGTTTGCTTGGATACACGACATAAGCTTGAGACCTTTAGAAGGTTTCTCGCCATAAACGTGCAATGAATCACCGTTTGGAAGAGGAAGACGAATGAACTTTTCGGAGCAAACAACTTCAGCACGAACTCGCTTAAGCCAGTCCATGCCTACTATGATATCCAAGCTTCCCAATTGCATGGGAATGAGATCAATTGAAAACGTATGATCGTTAAGATTCAAGGAACAATTGGAAAGAATAGAATCCACAGAGACGGTTTTACCATTAGCGATTTCGACAACGAAAGGATTAGGCAATTTAGAACGCACGCACTTAAGTAAAGGTTCAAATTCAGCCGAAATAAAACTTTTATCGGTGCCAGTATCAAATAAACATGAAGCATAAGCATGGTTAACAAGGAACACACCAGTAATAACGTCGTTTGACCTTTGAGCCTGAGCGTTGGTGAGGGCAAATGCTCTTCCGCGTGCCGGTTGAGGCTGTTGCTGCTGCGGAGGCTGCTGGTTGACGTTGCGCTGAGGGCAACGTTGGCAAGATGGCTCGGGTCATCGCATTTGAAACATGCTCGCACAAGAGCATTTGAGGTTGGGTTTGAGGTTGAGCAGGGTTAGGCATGAGGGCTTGAGGTTGGGTGTTCTGGGGTTGCGGGAAGTTGCGGCAACGGTTAGCAAAGTGCCCAAACCTTTGACATTGGGCACACTTGCGGCATGGGGTACCAGCGGGGTGATGGCGTAAACAGGTCGTACACTGGGGGTGAGACCCAGCATAGCCCTACCTTGGCTTATCAGGGTTAGCAGGAGTGATGGCTGCAACGGCTTGGATGGGTTGAGGGTTCGGCGGAGTAACAACCGCGCAATTTTGACTAGAAGCCTTTCGCTTCTTGTTCTTGGGGTTGTTGTTTCTGGGGTTTTTGGGTGAGGGTTCAACGGTGGCAGGTTCGGCGGTGGCTTGGTGCGCGCTTTTCAGCGAGGTCTTCACGGCGTTCTTGCGCTCGACCTGGTTGCTGTTAAGGCGAGCACCCAAGCGGCAGGTTTCCCCGATAGTCGCTGGGAAAGCAGCTTCCCGAGGTTCATGAAAGAATCGGGTAGGCAATGGATGTATTTGTTGATAGCCTTTTCAGTTGTATCAACTTGGCTAGGACAAAGGATGCTAAGCTGCTTGAAGTGTTGGGTTAAACCATCATTATCATCCCCATTTTGCTTGAGGTACCAAAACTCTTGTTCTAGCTTCCTAAGCTCATGTGGATGGCAGAACTCGTCCCTCATGATCTTCTTCAATTCGGCCCATGGTAACGCGTGGGCGGCATCATCCCCTCTTGTGCTACGTTCGGAGGTCCACCACTCGAGAGCCTTTGAGTGGAACACCCCCGTGGCGTTTTGGGTGCGCAAGTCATCAGGGCAGCCGCTTTGGCGAAAGGTGATCTCCATGGCTTCAAACCAAGTCAACATAGCGGTCGCGCCATCGTTACCTGTAAGCTCCAGAGGTTTGCAGGCAACGAATTGTTTGAAAAGGAATTGTGACTTAGGCTTTTCAACCTTGGAGTCCACAGAGCCGTGTAGCGATTCGGTGTTGGTTTGGATCTTGCTGACTATGTCGGGTATAACTCGGGCCATTTGGTTGGCCATTTGTTCATCGACGAGGTTCACGAGTTTTTGCTTGGAGATAGAGCGGGAACTCTTCTTGGCCTTCTTATGGTCATCGGATGAGTTTGGAGAAGACATCTAGGGTTGAAATAGAAAGGAAAAGGGATGAGACTTAATCATAATGTAAAAATAAGTTTTACATGTATAAGCATGGATAGTTCACGTATGTTGCATGTATTTGACGAGTATTCAACATGTATTCATTAAGCATAATCACGTATAAATGCGTATAAGGAGTGTAAATTTAGTTTGTTCACGAGGGTTATTATTGTTTTTGATTGCGATAAATGTGCGAATTGTGTAACGGTTTCAAATGAATAAGGTAACAAATTTAATATCACATAAAAATTGAGATAACACAAAGTGATTCGTAAGATCTTTCGAGTTAGGGAACATGCTTTGGCCTAATAGGAAATACTCTCGTCGAGAAGCGATTAACGGTATTTTACCCTTCCAGTTACTACATGTCCCTAGTCGATCGAAAATTTGAGACTTGTGGCGAGATTGAAAATCGAGGAACGGGACTAGTTGACAAGGTGCGGGTTTCACCCCTAACTTGACAACATCGTACCCTAAGTGTGGTTTGCTTCATACGAAACGAGGAGCATATTCCGACTCGTTTGTAAGATCCACTAGAGCATGAAATGGAAGTCTCCCATCAAGGTGTGGATATCATTTCTAACTTGATGGCGTAACTTCATGAAAAATCGAATACGCGAAATGAGGGATTTCACCAAAAATTGTAAGTCATTGGACCTATTTTGGTGCAAATCGCCTTGTTTGCATCACGAGTGTCTTCAAGTCTTCAAGTGTATTGTGTAAGCGTCTTAGGAAAGACGTTATGTAAGTTTTAAGACCAAAAGATAAGGAAGAAGCAATGAGGAAGAATAAAGTTTTAAGCATGATAATAGAACGGTCAAAGCGGGACGCTTAAACTATAGACTAGGTCGAAAATGACAATTCTACCTAATTCCCTATAGTTATGGCTCTGATACCAATCTGTCACACCCCAACCGATGGCGGAAACATCGAGGCGAGACGAAATAGATTACTCGTTGCTCATAATACTAATTGCGACAATAATTAATTAAATCCGAATTTCATTTCATAGCATAATAGCATTACAATACAAGGAAATTTCAAATAACAACATTATAAATGACAAAATTTGGTACAACAACAGTAAACCTAACGTATACGTGTCTATCGAGTCTCGACGCTACTTCATTTTCATAGCATCATATTCGTCAACCTGTAACATGTTTTAAAATACGAGTTCAATACAAAAGCAAAGGCGAGTATAAAAGTTTGAGCATTGCATACGTATAAGCATAAGTTTAAACAAATCCACATGGCAACTAAGTTTACATACGAGCATATACAAGGCATGCGATATTTCTAGTCAACCCTCTGTTTACGCAACTAGTATGAATAATCTAACATGACCACTCGTTCACGGGCGGTGCGTTACTACAATAGCGCTATACATGTCAAATGGAGGCTCAAAATAAGCTAATGACTATGGTATCACATACGTTCGGTCCTAGTATAAGCATAACATACGTATCAAAGTGTTCATGTATAATGGATTGTTCGTGCAAGTAAATAAGCATAAGTTTTGTGTGGGTTTTGATATGTAAACATGTTACACCCCAAAAATGATAAACATAAAAGGGGGTTCGAGTATACTCATGGTTTTGCTAAGTCTTCTACTTGACAATTCCGTGGGAATAGTTGTTTCGACGGAGTGAACGCCAAGTTATCCTACACCAGGAAGACAATGGCGTATGAGTATTTGGAATAAGGATGGAGCATTCGGATTTAGGAGACAAAATGTGATAAAGTATTTATTACAAAAATAGTCACTATGGTATTAGCACTTGTCCTTAACACTTATAATAACCCATAAGGATTAGGTGGTTTTATAGGTTCAAGACCTATAAGAATCCTTGACAAGGAACTACACACATAGTGATAAACTTATTAACTTGATAGATGCTTACTTAGTCATTATCAAGGGTTCAGTTTCAAGGGTTATATTATAGTCCATATGTATATATATCTAGTTTTATAATCATGTAGGAGGTGGGAGGATGAACCATCCACTTAGGTACCTCTTAGTGTCATGTAATTCAAGTAGGAGGTGGGAGGATTAACCATCCACTTTGGGACCTCGTATGATGTTCACCACTACACAAGTTACCATAGGCAACAAGGAGGGTCTTAGAACAAGAACAAAATGTAAATGACGAGAATGTAAAGTGTGTCACCACTATACCAAGTAGCCAAGTGAACTACAACCCGGGGAGCACACATCGACACACGTCGACGGCTAGACGGGGTTGTGACACTTTAGAGCTAGCAAACTACTTGGGATAACAATGAAAATCATCAAGTGATGTGTGGTCTCAAAGTTAGGATAGGCCAAGCTAACCAAGGTGGACGCACTATCATCAAGCTCTTGGCTTGGCATCACTTGTGAGCTTAACGCTCTTCAAAATCAGAAAGTTTAGAGTGTTAAAACACTCTTATTTACATGTCTAACAACCTTGGTTAGTCTCACAAATCATAGCTTTGATTGTAAGCTCGAGAACACAAAGTTGTTTGATGAAAACATAAGTTTTGAAAGCGATTTGTTAAAATCAGAAAGTTTCTTGCACTTCAACCTCAAATATGAAGGAGTTCCATCTTGGTTTTCCATGGAGAAACCTAAGGAAACAATCCTAGAGGTGTCCCAAGTGCTAAGAAAGAAGAACAATGAAAAAGATGAAGTATAAGTGAGGTTATGCTCACTTTAGTAACTTGAGATGAATCTGCCAAGTTACTGATTTCCAGCTGAGTTCTTGAGTGTTTGAGAGTGAGATTAGTGAGTTTGTAATGTGGAGGAAGTGTGGAGGTAGTGGGTTTTATAGTTGAGGATTAAGGTTAAGTAGGTGGGCATTTAGTGCAAGAAGCACAATCCTTGTGCTTCAAAATTGACCAACCCATGAGCTGGATAATGTTTCTGTCGAAAAGAGGGACTGGCGGGGCATGACTAGGAATGGTCTGGACGGTCGCGGCCTGCGAGTGGGTTGGAGAAGTTTGATTTTTGGCAATTTAGGCCCATGAAGTTTATATTGGAGGGTGTTTTAAGCATAAAAGGTGCATTTTAGGGGAGGGGGGTTGTGTAAGTTTAGCATAAGAGTAATTATAAACAAGTATGATTGTGTATATGCATCGTGTCTAAGTGTCGTATAATGTATGTATGTCACGAAATTGCAAGTTTATCACATGTTTACGAGTATCACCAATATGTGTTACAAGTTCAAGTGTATGAATATGAATAAGTAATAAATGATTACGAATAAGTATAACACGAATGGGAATAACAATATGAGTTTTTCATTATGATTCAAGTCTCAGTTTACAATGATCTACGAAGATTACAACGAAAAGACGAATACAAGCTACGGAGGTTTCCAAAAATAGAAACACAACACTAGTTTTCCAAATATGCGAAGTATGAAAACGCTGGGAGTTACACTACAAGATTTGATCAGCTGATATAAATAATCAGTTAATCTATAACAGTGAATACACACGATCACAAGATCTATCAAAGATCTTTCAACAACACAGATGATACACAATGAGATAACAAATGGAAAAATGAAAGAGATGAATGAACTCTCCAGGAACTCTAGGAGCTTTTATATTCTGGTCTCACATCAACCCTCTAACAACTTGCAACTGACCACTTTCAGTTCCTCACAACTTGCACCAAGCCCCTTCTCACTTTATCAAGTTTCCATTTTACCTCTCAGAGTATAAACACTGCACATTCTTGATACAAAATATAAGTGTGACAGAATTATAACAACTATAACAAACAATAAATATAACATATGAATGATGACCATTACACAATATTATTGTCTTTCAACATCCCCCGTTTATTCATATGTTTAAACATGTTTACTAATCCCAGTTTATCACAAAACATTTCATGTTGAGACACTGAAAGACCTTTTGTAAACACATCTTCAAGTTGACTTTCTGAGTCAACTTTCTCAGGATTTATAATCGCAGTTGCAACTTTTTCTCTTAAAAAATGCAAATCCAACTCAAAATTCTTTGGTCTGTCATGAAAGACAAGATTTGAAGCTATAGACATAATTGCTTTACTATCATAATACAAATTCACAGGTAATTCAACATCAACACTAAGTTCTTTTAAAAAATCATAATCCACATTAATTCGCAAGTAGCATAGCACATTACTCTATACTCTGCTTTAGTAGTTGACCTAGACACCACACTTTGTTTTTTTACTTTTCCATGATATCAGAGATGTGCTAGAAAGACACAAAAACCAGTTACAGACCTTCTTGTTACTAAACATTTACCCCAATCCGAATCAGCATAACCAACTAAAGTTAAAGTACTATCACTCTTAAACTTTAAACCCTTACAAGGACACAACTTTAAGTATCTAAGAACCCTTAAAGCAACTTGTAAATGCGACACAGTTGGACTATGCATGAACTGACTTAGGAACTGAACAACATAAGAAATGTCAGGTCTGGTTAATGACAAATATATCAATTTTCTAATTAATTTTTGAAAACTTGTAACATCTTTTAACAACTTTGTTTTTGTTCTGTTTTAGAAGAAACAATATGACTCTGTTCAATTGGAGTTGTAACAGGTTTACAACCTAAAAGTCCGAATTCATTTGGTAACTCCAAACGATATTTTCTTTGATTTAAGCATACACCTTCATTATCATACAACACCTCTATTCCAAAAAAAAGTATTTAAGTTTACCTAAATCTTTGATTTGAAATCTATCACTTAACAACTGTTTAACTATATCTATCTCAGAGACACTATTTTCTGTGCATTATATCAACATACACAAGTAAGATAACAAACATAGAACTTTTACACATAATAAATAGGGAATGATCACACAAGCTTTGTTTAAAACCAATTTTACCTAATACTTCAGTTAACTTTTCATTTCACTTTCTGGGTGTCGTCTTTTGCTTTTTGACATTATCGTAACAAAATATACACAGTATGTTCCTGATTCGATAATAGTTGTAAAGATATGTTACTTTTGATTTATATATGATGGTCTTATTTTAATGAAAGTTATAGCAGAAATCATAATTTGGATTTATATATTATCAAATTGTTTGATTGAAGTTATATTTATTTTAATGAATTAATTAAAACAACTTTAAGGCTTAATTTAAATGCCCTCAAAGATATAATGACAATGATTTATCATGTAAGAAACAAACTCGATATAAAATATCATATTTTATTGGTTAATAACGGTGCATATTAAAAAAAAGTTTAATAACCATGTTATTAGCTTAAGAAAAGTAATTTGTTATTTTGTGAACCTTTATAAAATGTTTGTGAAGCTTTTAATATCAACATGTTTAAATAATGCTACATATACTACTGAAACTCAATTTCTTTACAACTCTTTATATAAGATGAACTTTTTTTAAAGTTCCAAAAAGAGTGCAAAGATGTTTGTATCGGCCACCAGATAACCCTCCCTTGTGCCATGCATTTGGCTTTGATTTAATACACATGTGCATTATTTGTACGATCTTGATGACTCAATGGCCATTGCCATGAGTAGACCTAGCACCTCGTTGTTTTATATTTCGTTTCGGCACTATAATCTTTTATAGAATATGAGTGTATGTTAAACGTTATGTATAAGAAAAGCTATTTACAAATGCCATATACATTATACATTCGTTTATTTCATTTGCCACGACAATAACTTTAAACAATTAATTATCAAATAGTTGTTTGTGAAAAAGCCATATAAAACATAACTTTCCAAAGTCACCTAAAAACTAATACTCATCACACTAAAGTAGTATTTTAGAATCCCTAAGGACAAGTCATAGATTTGAAATTTTGAAATGAAGTTTCAGATTTGGGTTCTTTGTCTTTATGTTCTTATTATATAGGTTAATATATTAGGTTGACTCACTCACATACCCAATGACATTTTAGACATGTAGTGCATTTAGTTCAAGATCATAACTTGTTTTGTTCGCTTTGGAATCTTTCATTAGTGTTGTTATGAATTTAATCATCACTTTATTCAATTCCATCTAGAAGTTACTATCTTGGAATTCTGAATTTCATATATCGAATTTGCCCTTCTATTCAAATATGAGGTTGGAACTACTACTCTTGTAAAAATCATCTTGGTTTGATTTCTCTTTACAGGTTTAAACTAATTCTTGAAAAGTTTACGAAGAGCATTTTAAATGTTTAGCAGTGTCACGTCATGTCATATCAATTTTTAAGTATAGAAACATACTATTATGATCGTTTGCTTTGGATCCATGCATACGTTTTAACCGAAGTTATATATATTTTTTGAGTAATGGGCCTACGTCTTTCGAATTTGAGCATCCTTGAGGAAGATGAAGACAGGTACGAATGTACCGCAAAACTCTAAATAACCCTTTATTCCTTTTAAGGACACCACATCACTCTCACGTTCATCCTTGACGCCCTAGTGTAGTTCTGTAAAGTTTAATGCTATGATTAATGCTTTGATATTTAAAGCTTTCTGACGAATTGCTACATAAGAATTCTACAATGATTCATGTAAACTAGTAACTTTAAATCATAATTTATATTTGGGTAGATATTTGAATTTGTGAATTAAATTTACATTTTGTGACCTAAATCAAATTATTGTATAATATGAAATCATGATTCAATAAAAGTAATCTTTATGTATAAATTGACGAATTAAAGTTATAGATCCATGAAATCAATACTTTTTATGACTTCTTTTTTAATCATTGTACATACGTGTGCGGTTTTTTGTTTCCTTTTACATTTTTATATTATGGGGTTTGTTGATCAACCTTATCTAGGTACCAAAATCAAAGACACTCCCCAATGGTGGCCTACTTTATACTTAGTTTATTCACTCACGCATCTTGAAGGTCTCTAAGACTACCCGTAACATTTACTACATGCATCTTAGTCGTCACTGTCACATCAGCTTTTTACTCATCCTTCCTACATGCATTCTATCTCCTCTTTTTAACTCCAACCCATCTTTTCCACATGCAACCTCTTTCTTCCACATTATCATTTCTTTTTCAATTTTTCTTTAAAAACTTTTATTTTTGTAATCTTAAAAAATATTTAATAAATAAATGTAAAAATATATTTAAATAAACAATAAAAGTTTGAGAGTTTGTAAGATTTTGGGGTGAAAAATGAGTTAGTTTTAGTGGGTATTTATAGGGGGAAAAAACTAGCCGTTTTTTTTAATATAATTGTTAGAAAAAAAAATTAAAAACATTTCAAAGAGCCGTTAGTGGCTTTTTTTTAATAAAGCATGTGGCTTTTTTTAAATAAAAAATTAAATTTAATTCATGTGAGACCCACTAATAGATGCATTTGAGTGCACTTGACCAAGTATGTGCTTCCCCTTCATGCTTCCTCTCCACTCCATCCTTCCAAATGCTTTCTCCACCTCACCAAATGATTCCTCTCCAATTGAAGCATTGGAGAGAGTCTAATAAGACTTGTTCTACTTTTGAAGTATATACAATTTATTGAGTCACTCTACTTTTGAAGAATATATACAATTATTGAGTCACATTTTAAGATATTTCTATTACTATTACTATTATTAACATTTTGATTGTTTCATCAATAGTAATATTTTGTTGTTTTCTGTTCTTAATAGCTATAAAATAATTATTACTCATGTTATTATTATTTTTATTAAACAATTGGAGTTAAAACTTTTTTTTTTCTATAAACTAAAAAAAATTAAATGTTACCTACACCCAAATTTCATGTTTGTCTTCAAAATAATATGTTATTATAAAAACATGTGATACCAAGATAAAGAATGCTCATAACCAATTGGCAACTCATATCTTAGGCTCATCCTCACCCCAACAATATACTTATATAGTTATATTATGCAACTCTTATGATGAAAGTTGAACACTATTTACATACTTTTGGCCTCATTCATCACTACATCTTCACATTACATTACATTTTACAATGAAAATGAATTGGTCAAGTCCGGAATCTCAGATGACCCCCTCCCCCCAAACCAAATTGCATTGTAGGTCAAGTTGTTCCCCAAGTCAGGAACTTTGGTTCTTGTTTGCAGACCTTCCATGGACAGAACACCCCCCCCCCCCCCCCCCCCACCCACACACACACAAACACGTACGTTGTGGTAGAAAAAATAGAGGTTTTGAGGTAGGTTGTTTGTGGAGTTTTGCGTTGTGGATGCTCTTAACCGATATTATCTTTCTTCATCCTTATTATTGCCTTTACTTTCATCAATCTAGCGCATTATTTTTAAGTGTGTATTACTTTCATCATTCGCTACCCCATGGTTTTTTTTCATTGTATCATAAATATGGTCCATGTTCGCCCATGCGCTTAAAAGTATAATTAATCCGTCAGTACATTGTAGCATGCGATATTGTTTAAACACAAGCCATTCTATGGGATTTGGGGTTTGCTGGATGTTCATTTGTCATTTAGCATATTTTGTTTGTTAGGATCACTTAAGAACATCAAAACATCAACTTTTGTTCAGGCGTAAACCCCATCTTATGCATAAGATTGCTTCATTTTGCTGGAAATCAAAATTGCGTTTCGATCTAGAGTCACATATATAACCTAAACATGTGTAGATGTTACGGATCTAAAAATCACACACAAAGCTCGAGTGAGTGCAATTCCAGAAACCTCGTGTAAAACCCGATCACCAGTGGATTTGAACTAGGCCAGAAGAACACAAAGCGTGTTTGGACCGACCGGGTTAACTCGGGCCAGACCAAGCCCATTAAACCTGTAATGAAATGGGCTTTATCCCCAATTAGCAGCCCAAAATTTCTCAATTCATCATGCATTGACCCATCAACAACACCAAAATCATCGACGACTTGGATCCAAACCCCCATTTCGTCTCAACATTTCTTCAAATCATATCGATTTTCTCCCTTTTGGTTACGTAATTGCAAGTTTCAATCGGTAAAAAAGATGTTGGAGAAGATCGGATTGCCTCCGAAACCATCGCTGAGAGGAAACAATTGGGTGATCGATGCGACTCATTGTCAAGGATGTTCTTCTCAGTTCACTTTCATCAATCGCAAGGTTTGTTTCATCCGATTCACTTTACCTAATTTCACGATTTCAGTTTCTCTTTTTAGGATTCGTAATATCTCTGTTCTAATTTACTGTTGAAGGTTGCTTGAACTTGATGAAATGTGAAATTGATGTTTTGTAAACCCTTATTTGACTTTTAAAAAGTCAATTGATTCCGATTCACATAGTTTTTAGGCTTAGTTATTACAGTTAACATCGATGATCATATTGTTAGTGTTAGGTAAGACTGGGATTGAAAGTTGGCTTACAATTTATTAGATCATTTGGTAATTATATGACTTATTTGGGAGCTATAGACTCGCCTTAAGAAGACACAAGCGCGCAAAATGGAGGTAGCAGAGATGAGGATGCTGAGGTGGATGTAAGCACGCACGGCTAGATCGGATAAGAAATGAGGTCTTTAGGGAAAGGCTAGGAGTGGCTATATCAGATAAGTTAAAAGAGGTGAGATCATAGTTGCTAATGGCGAATAATGACAAATAGCGATAGGTACCTATATGCTGCATAGCGAATAGCGATAAATAGCGGGCGGCTATTTTTATAAATAGCGATACGATACACTAGAAACTATGCAGTTATAGCGATCCAAAATCATGTAGCGGTCAAGGTCCGCTATATGATATATAGGTTATAGCGGTGGTATAGCGGTAATTTTTATACCATGCATAATTTATGTATTTATATATAAATATAAATATATATTTGAAAATATTGATAGTGGTATCAAAATTCATAGTAATATCATGCAAAATATTAGTAGTAATATCAAAAAATGAAAACATGAAAGTGGAAGTTCAACAATTTCTAGATTTAGGTTTTTTGTTGAACGATGAAGAACCAACGTCAATCGAATCCAGCAAATGAAGACTTTAGACCTTGATTTAGGTTTAGTTTTACGTTTGGGCCTTTACTTTTAGGTTTATTTCAAACAAAAAGTTGATTAATATGGGTTTTTGGGTTGAAATATAAAAAAATCGCTAAAAGCAGTGCTACGACCGCTATACAGGTTTCAGAATAGCGGTCAAATAGCGGCATTTAGCACCGCTATAGCGGACCGCTATTTGAACCGCTATGAGATCGAATGTCCGCTAAGCGCTATAGCGGTGCTATAGCACCGCTATAGCACGCTATTGATTGCATAGACTAGAAAAAAAGTTAATTTTTTTTGTATTTATATTATATCAAAAATACCTGGTATATATGTTATTTTACATGTATATTTAACAAAAACTTAAAATCCAGCTATTTTATAGCTATATTTAATTATTATTTATATTAAAAAAACAAAAAAAAAATTGTCGCTATTATCGCTATCTATCACTACAACCCTAATAGCGAGCCTATACCTATACGCTGTGTAGCGCGCTATAGCGATCGCTATGCTCGCTCTTGACAACTATGGGTGAGATTGAGATGGTTTGGGCATGTGAGGAGGAGGGAGAGGATGGCGCCAGTTAGAGGAGTTGAAACCCTCATTGTGGAGGGGAGCAGGATTCGAGGCAAACCTAGATTGACCTTGGATGAGCGGATTAGGTAGGATTTGCTAGAGTTGCACCTCTCTCTCTGTCTCTGAGGACATGGACCAGGATAGGAGTGCGTGGAGGCGTAGAGTTAAGGTTAAGGACTTTTAGGGGAGGGTATAGGTGTGTTTTGGCTTTGTCTATAGGGCTTAGATTTTTCTTGGTTTTAGGTAGACTTTGCATGTAATTCTATATGTTTTCTTTTTTACTATGCTACTCTTCCACCTTTCCTTTTGTTTTTGCTACCTATCTATTTCTTTATATTTAGTTGTGCTTGTTTGTCTACGGTTTGTTTTGGAGCTAAGGTCTCTCTGGAAGCAACCTCTTCTTTAGGGATAGAGGTAAGGTTTGCCTACATCTCACCTTCCCCAAACCCTACAAGTAGCTCTGCTCTGTGGGATTTACTGGGTTTGGTGGTTGTTGTTGTTGTTGTAGACTCGCCTTACAAATTCGAACACACTACTTAGCGGTAGACGAGATTACTAAGTTCTTGGCTGACAAGATTAATTATATGACTTATTTCACTTTGTTTTATGCTAAAGACTATATTATTATATAAGAGTAATGTGTACAAGTTGTGCCATTACATATATCTAGGTAGTCAATTGCATAACGCACAAAGGGCGAGCCTGTCGCTTGAGACAAGCAAGTCGTACGTCCAGTCCAGACCATTTTAGCTTTTTAAGATTTGTTTTCGGCTTGTATAGACTGGTTTTGGCTGGTTCAGGCCATTTGAAACTACTTTTGGCCGGCTCAGATAGGTTTTCGTTGGTTCAGGCTGATTTTTTTCCAGTTCAGTGGGCCTTTGTGTGTTGCTGCACTTAAGGCGGTATTTCCATGCCTTGCCTGGGCACCTAGGCGTGTGCCTTTGGTGCCTGTAACTACATAGTACAATATACTGTATAAATTGCACATTGCTTGTTTATTCTATTGATAACTTATATATATGTGGCTTTGCAGCATCATTGCCGAAGATGCGGAGGCTTGTTTTGTGGCAGCTGTACCCAGCAAAGAATGTACTTACGAGGACAGGGTGAATCGCCCGTTCGTATTTGTGACCCCTGTAAAACTTTAGAGGAAGCGGCACGCTTTGAAATGCGATACGGTCACAAGAATAAATCCAGAAAAGGTGAAGGTTAATATATACATAGATTCTCTTCAGCATTTTCTGAACATTATAAACGTTATAACTATATTTTGCTGCATTTGCAGGGGGTTCAAAACTTGCATCTGATAATGACGATGATGTCAGCGTTAACGGATCAGTTTCATCAGACAAGGAGTCGGTTCCAAGTGCATCAGTTTCGAACAGTGACATGGAGTTTGACATCGAGTCAACTACTCCCGAAGAACTTAGACAACGAGCCATAGAGGAAAAAAAACAAGTATAAAGTTTTAAAAGCTGAAAAGAAGCCCGAAGAAGCGTTAAGAGCTTTCAAAAGAGGAAAAGAACTCGAAAGACAAGCTGCAGCGTTAGAGATCGAACTGCGAAAAAACCGGAAGAAAGCGGTTTCATCCACCAGTGCGAACGAGAACTCAAAAGTTGCAGATGAGAAAAAACCGAAAGACAAAGATGATCTTGTTAGTGAACTCAGAGAACTTGGATGGTCAGATCATGATCTTAACGATGCTGATAAAAAGCCCGTAAGTATGACTTCAGAGGGTGAATTATCATCTCTGCTTAAAGAAGTTTCTCAAAAGGGTAATAAACCTGAAAAGGGTATTGTTGGAATTGACCGATCTGAAGTCGTTGCTATTAAGAAAAACGCACTCGCTCTTAAACGTGAAGGAAAGCTTACCGAAGCTAAAGAAGAGTTAAAGCGAGCTAAAATACTTGAAAAGCAAATTGAAGAGCGAGAACTGTTAGGGGATGATGAAGATTCAGATGACGAATTTGCTTCGTTGATTCGTAGCATGGATATTGATAAACAAGATGTTCTAGCACACGGGAATGATCGGAATCCTAACTTTGACTTTGACCATCTTCTTCGCATGGACGATGGGCCCCACCTCGATGGTAACTTTGACGTAACCGAAGAAGATATGGACGACCCTGAAATGTCGGCTGCTTTGCAATCTTTAGGGTGGACCGAAGATCATGATGCTGTTGATAAAGAGTCGCGTTTAAGTGAAATACAGTCGTTAAAACGAGAAGCACTCGATAAAAAACGAGCTGGTAATACTGCAGAGGCACTTGCCTTGCTAAAGAAGGCGAAACTGCTTGAAGCCGAGGTTGGCGGGACCAGTGATGCTCGAGAAAACGACGATGTGTCGGTTGTAAAATCGAAACCTGATTTTGACCATAAATTGGCAACAAAAAGCAAGTTGGAAATTCAACGAGAGCTTCTTGCGTTGAAGAAAAAAGCACTTGCTTTAAGGAGAGAAGGGAAAGTGGATGAAGCGGATCAAGAATTAGCGAAAGGGAAACCTCTTGAGCAGCGACTTGAGGAATTGGAAAGCGGTTCGAAAATCAACGTGCCTAAAATCAAACCCGCAATCGTGAAGCACACCGACTTTTCTGCACCAATAATGGACGTTGTTGAAGATCAAGGAGAGGATGTGACAGACACAGATATGAACGATCCATCGTATCTTGCACTTTTGGAGAACTTAGGTTGGCAAGATGACGTGGCAGCAGAGGCTGCACCACCGAAACAGCAAAAAGTGGCACCGAAGAGAAGTAAAGCCGATATTCAACGGGAACTTTTAGCCTTAAAAAGAAAGTCACTGGCTTTGAGACGCCAAGGGAATGTCGATGAAGCCGAAGAGGTTTTAAAAGCTACAAAAGACTTAGAAGCCCAATTGGAAGAATTCGAAACACCAAGTCAAGAAACGATGTTGACCAGCAATTCACCCAGAAAAACAGTTGTTAGTGAGGTTTTTGTACATGAAAAACCTCCAATGGGAATCAAGGAAGAATCTTCTGGATCAACGAGTACTGTTGTTGGTAACGTTTTTGAACATGAAAAACCTCAAGTTTTGGTAACCGAGTCAAACTCGGTCAAACAGCAAATCTTGGCTCACAAAAGAAAAGCGGTTAGTTTGAAAAGGGAAGGGAAGTTAGCGGAAGCGAAGGAGGAGTTAAAGCAGGCGAAACTTCTAGAAAAAGAGAGTATGGATGTGCATAATAAGTCACCGGACGTGCATACAGAGGATAAAACCAAAACCCCAGTTCCGAGCACTAGTAAAGCGACAAAAAAGGAAGAAACCGATGATTCTCCTCCACCTAAACTGTCATCTCGTGAACGTTTTAAGTTACAGCAACAATCTTTAACCCACAAGAGGCAAGCACTAAAGTTGAGAAGGGAAGGTAGACACGAGGAAGCAGATGCAGAGTTTGAATTGGCCAAGAATCTTGAAAGTCAATTAGAAGCCGCCAATGAGTTGACCAAACCGGCAGAACAAGTTGACGATGTTGGTATTGAGGATCTTCTCGATCCTCAACTTTTATCGGTTCTTAGAGAAGTAGGAATAGAAGGCCCTCTTGCTCAGTCTTCACCTGAGAAGACCGAGCCTGTTAGGACTAGACCTGTGGTTAACAAGACTCAGGCTGAGCCCGTTAAAGCTAAACCGGTAGTCAACAAGAGTGAGACCGCAGAGCTGGAAGAACAGATCAAGGCCGAGAAGGTTAAGGCTTTAAATTTGAAACGTGCGGGAAAGCAAGCGGAGGCTTTGGATGCTCTTAGACGCTCGAAAGTGCTTGAAAAGAAGCTACATTCTATAGCTTAAGGTTAATGTTGAGAATATATGATGTTCGCCTTGTATGTTATTCTGAAAACAATATATTTTTTAAACTGATATGTCCTTTATGATTTGAAAACATACTTATTGTTCCTACATCTCTTTTGGGTAAATAAAATTTGCATACAGTTTGTAAGAATCGTTGGGTGCTAGTCAACCGGTGGGGTACCGACTAGCAATTAATCGAGATTTATATGGATTAATCGGATTGAGATTTTATATGTAACTTTCAGTTTTATACGTATATACACATTTTTATTGTAATTTTTCTAAGTAGACATGTTTTAACACGTTCTTTTACCCATATATTGAAGTAGATAGGATTAATTGTCGGAATTGTTTTGGGCCGATTCTGGCCGGAATTTACAGATTTTGGGCGAATTCTGGTCGGAATTTGCAGGTTTTGGCCGGCTACCAATTTTTGGTTGATTAGAACCAGATTTGGCCACTGTTGACCGTCTAGCGATTAATTGGCTGATTAGATGAAAATTACTCGGTGAACCCGGGACTAGCGATTAATCGGAGGCTAGTCGGGATTTTTACAGCCATGGTATACTGCATACACATCACAAAACTATTGTATTCAAGATCTTCACATGGCCAAAAAGAACCATAAAACCCTAATACAGAATAGAAAAGAAGCAAATAAGCTCAAAGATACAGCATTTGTTTGGCAAACCCAAATACAGTTCCATTTTTATGAAAACAGTAAGAATAAGAACATCCCTGATAAGAAACCTCAACGACAAAACGAACTAAAAACCATAATCTTTTGATCAGTGATCATCATAATCTTGAAAACATCTAAAAAACAAGAATCAAAGTTAACGCATTACTCCTCTGCAGGGATCGTCAGATTGTAGCGTCTAAACTTATTCGAGTTTCCAATCTCAACAAGCTCCTTCACTTCTTCAGTTCTCGACGCCTTAACCAGTCCATCGACCACGAGTTGCAAGACATTCGGATCCAACAGACACTTCTGTTCAAAAGTTCGATTAAAAAGCTCAACAGCCCAATCAAAATCAGACAGTTTACAAGCAAACGGTATCAGAGTTACGAAAGTTGCTTTATTAGGTGCAGAATCGCCTTGCACCAATTTAGTGTACCACTTCTTCGCTTCCTGTAAGTTGCCATCGTTGCAGAAACCATTGATTACAGCGTTGTAGGTAAACACATCAGGTTCGAGGTTTTTAGAACATAATTCGTTAAACAGTTCAACCGCTTCGACCATTTTCTTCTCGGAAGCCAATCCAACCAACCGAGCATTATAAGTTCTAACATCAGGCGAAACGCTAGTGCTCATCATCTTGGCCCAAAACTTCTCCCCATCAACAAACCTCCCATTGCTATAAAACCCAAAGAGCAAAGTATTGAAAGTAATCACATCAGGCTCACACCCATTCCTTCCAATTTCATCAAACACAGAACCGACCGAATCAAACGAACCCATCTCACACAACGCCTTGATCATTGTATTATACGAAACAATATCCGGACTCACACCCATCTTCCCAGTCAACTCTCTAAAAATCCCATCAAGCTTATCAAACTTCTTGGCACTAACACAAGCACCAAGAAGCGCATTAAAAGACTTAAGAGACTGCTCACATTTTCTCTCGGGCATTTCGTCGAACACCTTGGATGCATGATCAAACATGGCAGCTTTCCCATACAAAGTTATCAATCTGGCTGCAAACCCTTCTTTGGAAATCTCATTGTATTGCTTCTGGTCCTCTAGAATCTCTTCAACCCATTTGTGTTTCTTGGCGGAGGCTAAACGGCGGACTGTGTGGTCGTACACGTTGACTTGTTTGCGAAATGAAGGGGATTGTGAAAAGTTTTTGAATTTGTGGACCAGTCTTTTGAGGTTTCGTTCGTGGTAGAGGTCGTCGTAGATCGATTTGGCCGGTGGTATGGCGGTGGAGCTGGAGAAGGTGCGGAGGATGCGAGTGATGGTGGACATTTTTGTTTCAGGGTTGAAGAAGAAGTGAGATGTGAAAGTTAAAACTTCAAACCCTAGTTTCAAGTTTCTAACACAAACAATATGTACTTGTTTTTTAAAGTACAATAAATTCCGGCCGTCCGGGTACACGCATTGGCAAAAGATCACCCACTCTTGTAATCAGAGATAGCGTGAGAAACCAATCGTCTAAAGACTTACTGTGGTAAAACTCCTGGCTCGTGCATGACATTTTGTCACGAACAAGACGCCAACTGACGACCTCCCATAAAGAAAGTTATCGGGGTACCGCTAAAGCACCGCCATTGCCCCTTTGATAAAAAAAAAAAAAAGACATGGACAGTTCTAAGATGACAATTGGGAGGTTTTGAGATTATTTTTATAATAATCTAAGTGTTAAACATGATTATAAAATCTTATTTAAATCTGAAATCATATCGGTTATTCGATTACTCTAATTACTTAATACTAATACTCATCCCAAACTCATAAAAAAGAGACCTAAAATACATGTAGTTAAGTACAATTCTAACAATTTTATATTTTTGATAATTTTAAATTTCTAACAACTATAAAATATCACTTAGTATGATTTTTAAAGTTATATAAAGTATTAGACATTCGGTTTCAATATGGGTAAACGAGTATGAGATCAGTTTCGTTTAATTAGGTGAGTATAACTTTTTACCAACCCGTATACATTATTATGTTCACTTTATAAAACATGGCTTTCATAATATATTTTATAAATTCATTATTATAGTGGAATTTCTTCACGCTACGAGCCGAAAACTCGATCGGTATCGGTTTGTTACACTACAAACACTTGCTATACCAACTGAAAAAAACCCAAATAATAAACTCGTGATATTCCCAAATAGATATCCAAACGACGAAACGTGTTTCATGTCGATAAAAAACCATAAAAACAAGTTTCAAGTGTATAGCAGGCTAATACATGAATTTAAATCTTTGCAACTATATGGAGGTGCTTCAGCTTATTTAAAATCAACTATGGTCAAAAGATTGAAAAAAAAAGTCACTAAAGCAGTCTTTTTCGTTACTTGTTGGAGGATTTGGAAGACTAGGAATGACACGGAGTTTTTATTTCAGTAAAAAATAGGTCCAAGTTGCATCTTTTGAATCGGAAGAAGTGGTGTTAGTTTAAGGTTAGAGATATAATAACTTCATATTTTGTTGGTTTTAGGCATTACCAACTCCTTGTTGGCCCGTGTGGCTTTTTTAATAGAAGTGTTGCTATTAAAAATGGCAAAAAAACCTTAAAAGAGGCGAACTTATCAGTTGATCTACTTATTGTGCTTAGTCTAGGCTTCAACACTTATCAGTTGATCTACTTATTGTCCTAGACCGCCAAAAAGTTCTATTAGTTAATGACTTTTGTGTAATTCCAACTTTGATTGAGTGCTATATGCATTGGTATTTACGCCTAGTTCTTTAGGCTTAGCCTAGGTTTCAACACTTATCATTGATCTACTCATTGATAGAGACCACCAAAAGGTTCTATTTTTGTGAACGGGCGAATTTGGACCACTGACGAACATACCACCAAAAGGTTCTATAAGTTAATAAATTTTGTGTAAATCCAACTTTGGCTGGGTGGTAGAGGTTTTTGCCTCTTGGAGGAAGCTCAAGGTTCAATTGCTGGCATATGGTTTTTGAATTTATCAACTCACGGTTTTTATAATCTATACTGTAATCATACCATTTTAACATTACTTGTAACTTGCTAATAGATTAAACATACTTATTAGTTAGCTTAATTTGACTAGACTCCGATAAAAGATAATTAATCATACATCAAGTTAATGTTGAATATTGTTTAATCTTATATGAACATTTCCTTGGTCATAAGTGTACTTGAACAATCAAATATTGCATCCTTTGTGAAATGATAGTACACACCTAACAACCAACAACAAAGAGTCTCATAAAAGTAAATTCTTTTAACATTTAAATACGTGTATAACCATTAAAAAATGTTACATGTTAACATGAAAATAATATAAACAAATAAAACTTATTTGATCAAATGATTATTTACAATTTATTAGAATAGATCTAAATCTTTTTTTATCCATTTTGACCACTCACTCATTATTTGTGAGGGCAAGATTTGAACTCCCCAACATCCCACAAAATTTGACCAATAACAAGAAGATTCCACATACTAACCCCCCCCCCCCCCCCCCCCAACCCCACCCCAAACCCTATGCCAATGTTACTCTTGTGAACTTCTGTTGCTTAACAAATTTTCCTCATCAAATTCTTGCATAACCTCCCTATAAAAATGCACCTTCATTTTTAATCATTTGAAACTAAAACATGCTCTTCACAGATTCTACCATGGAGTTTTCTAATCATTTCGACGATTATTCGTCTGTGGTTGAAGAAACCGACAGTTGTTTCGAGAGTGTTTGCAGAAACAGGAGGCAACATTATGATGAAAATGGTGATGATAATGATCATGATGGAAAATACAAGTCCAAGAACCTCAATGCCGAAAGAAAGAGGCGCGAAAAGCTCAAATCCAGGATGCTCGAATTGCGATCTGTTGTTCCTAAGATAACAAATGCAATGACACATAACAATAATCTCTAGTTTTGTTTGTTTGAATATTATTATAAATGTTTTTCAAGTCATTTATACAAGGGTTTTTTTTTTCAGATGAACAAAGAAACGATCATAACCGATGCTATTGATTACATCAAGGAGCTTAAAATTTCCGTCACAAATCTAAGTAACGAACTTCTTGAAATGGAAGCACAAATGGCAAAGGAACCATCTTTTGATGTTATCCAAATCCATCCTGTGGAAAACATGAAAAAATGGGGCATAGAGGTTAGATTTCTAATTAAAATTATAGTTCACGGGCTGTAATTTATCAGCCAATAGTCGTATATTAAAAATAATGTACGACTGTTGATAAAAAAAAATTCAACCCGTGAATTATTTAGTGTTTTTAAGCATGATTTATAATGACTAGACTTGTTTTCTTGATATAGTCGGAAGTAATAGTGACTCGTATTGATGAGAATAAGTTGTGGATGAAGATAGTTTTCGAGAAGAAAATAGGCAGGTTTACAAAACTAATCGAGGCAATGAGTTTGCACGGGATTGAACTTATTGATACAAACGTTATCACCACGAAAGGGGCTCTTCTTGTCACTTCATGCATTGAGGTATATGTATCTTCTGCCTTATAGTTTTTTCATTTTATATATATAGATTGGTTATTGATATGAAATATGTTTATGTAATTTAATAGGGAACTCATGGCAGAATTCTTGTTGCTGAGCATGTTCAAGAAGTACTAGTTAATGTTATCAAATTGATATAGACCACATTATGGCATTAATCATGTTATCTATGTAAGAGTAATTAGTACTTATGTTATTTTTTAAGTATTTTATAGAAGATATATATGATAAAGCTATGTTATCTAGAGTTTTACATGTGATTATGTGAAACATATAAACTTTTATATTTCTATTAGTTAAAAAAAATAGTCGATGAGGTTCATAGATGTGAAATAATGAAAATCCATAGATGTTACTATATGCAATAATGAAAAATCGAAACAAATCAATTTTTTAAAGGAAACATTGCTACATTTCAGATAATTATTTTTTTACTGGGAAAACTACAATTCATAGCATAAATATGAAATTATACAACTTAATAAACAAATTAATTAAGAGATCCACCATGCAACTTTTTATGATAAAAACAAAATCAATCAAAATCATTGAATTTCAAGAAAATCTAACAAGGTCAAGATATGGGCTCTAGACGGAATTTGTGTTTTATTATAACAAACGACCCATCATATCAACTTGTTACATAATTTAGGGGCACCGTACCTCCACATGGATTAAAGTCATTTTAAGTTAAATATTTTTAATGGTTTTTATTAAATTTGAATCAACTCGGAATAAATTATTCTCAAGAGTAAAATGCACAGATAGTCCATGTGATTTGTCAAAGTAACACCTATAGTCTCCAACTTTTCAAAATTATACTTTTGTTTTCTGTGGTTTGACAAGTTTTTACTTGGATAGACCCTAGAGTGGATGACAGTTAGTTATCTCACGTTAGTTATCTCAGTTAAGTGGGTGTGATATGACATAATTACCATTGCTAAAAGAGAAAACATTAAAATATATTTAAATTAAAAGAATTATAAAGAAGACCCACCTTTTTATTTTAAGTATAAAAAACCACCCCCACTCCCAACCATACCCTTCTTCTCCATCCATCTACAACCTCCACAACTCACTACCATCCACTCATCGTTCACCTCAAATCCACCATCTACTCTAACAACCAACAAATATAACTAACCTTAGCTGCCATCATCTTCCCCTAACCCGACCCGACAACCCAAAAACCTTTATCCTCCACCACCACCATCGGATTCCATCAACCACCACCTGCAATCTAACCCCTAACTCCCTCCGATCTGAAACCCCAACCTCCTAAATACTGTGCATCACCGTCTTCACTACTGGAAGCGAAATTACACACCAGAGACCGAGTTCTGATTGATGAGTTCTCTACCGACGGGATTGGTTGCGGGTTTCATCATAGAAGTGAACTAAAAAGTTGGACAAAGATTGTTTAAAATTAGGTTTGGAAGAGATTCAGTTAGAAAGAAGATGATTGGTGATTACAATTTGCTTTGAGATTGTTGCAGGTTTTATTTTGGTTCATGGTGTGATGTTGGTAGACCAGGTTTGTGATGGTGGTGTTCCGGTGGTGGTTGTTGACAAATAGGGGTCTGGGGTGAGGAAAAAGGAGGTGGGATCTCCACTATATCTATACTATATAATAAAAGAAATCTACTTCTCATTTATAACTCTAATAAACATTAAACTTTTACCATAGTATATATAATGATAGACATAAAATCGAAAAACATTTGGATGACATCAATAACTTAAGACATAATAATAAAATAATATCAAACAAAATTACAAATATAAATTCATTGATTTTACTAATAATAACAAAGTCTTAGTTTTTTTAAATTAGATTTATTACGGGTTTTTTTAAATATAATTTATATTTTTATCACTTAAATGGCTGCTTATTTGCTTCTTGAATAACATGTTTACCACTGTATCTTCTTTTCAATAATCATCTTCGCAATTACCATATCTATCGCGTACCGAGTATATCCATTAATTTTTTAAAATATAATTTTCTTTTTATTTGGTACATAAAATCAATTTTATTCAAGCCTTGTAATGCACGAGGGTTTTTAAAGGTATAACTTTTTTTTATTATTTGGTAAACAATACTACATTTATTCATTCCGTGTAACACATGTGGTTTTAAGGTTACATTTTGTTATTATTATTTGGTATATGAAATTACATTTATTCAACCCGTACAATATGGTTCCTATATAATTTGATATATGAAATTACATTTATACAACCCGTGTAATAAAGGAGGTTTTTAAAAATATATTGTTTTATTATTTAGTATATAAAATTCATTTATTCAATCTGTGTAACACACGGGGTTATAACCTAATTATAATAATAAGTTAATTTAATATTTTTAAGAGTAAATTGCACAAAACATCCTTTATGTTTCCTTAAACTTGCAGGTTCCAGCCTTAATGTTTAAAAGTTGCTAAAAACAACCTTTAAGTTTATTTTTGTTGCGGGTTCAATCCTTTACAGCTAACCACGTTATTTTCTTCAGTTAAGTTCCCTCACATGATCAACCAAAATGACGAATATACCCTCACATGTTATGCATGTGAGGGAACTTAACTGAAGAAAATAACGTGGTTAGCTGTAAAGGATTGAACCCGCAACAAAAATAAACTTAAAGGCTGTTTTTAGCAACTTTTAAACATTAAGGCTGGAACCTGCAAGTTTAAGGAAACATAAAGGATGTTTTGTGCAATTTACTCTATTTTTAATTTTTTTTCTTTTAGTAAGTGTAAGACCCTAACTCGATACTAACCATTTGCATTTATGAACTTATAAATCAAATACAAATTCATACAAAATTTAGTGTTAGTTTAACTTCAGAAACGTACAGAAGTTTTACTAATTTAATAGTAACATTGTTTCCAAAACGTACAAAAGGTTACTAATTTAATAATTAACATTGTTTCCAAAAAGTTTAACAGTTGCGGAAAAAATTATTCTTCGGGTTGTGTTTGATTCTTTGCTGAGCTTGATCATCACCCGAAATTTTGTAGTTACCACCTAGATTTCCAAATTCATCAAAAATGTTAGTTATATCGAGTTTATAACGTATCTAAATGAGTTTGTAAGCCAATACAATAAAAAAAAACCAAGGCCCGCCGTAAGTTGCGGCCTTATGTCGTAGCTTACGGCACATGTATTTTGTTTGTTTCAGTAACGCCCCGCTGTAAGTTACAGCCTTATACCGTAGCTTACGTCACATGTCTTCTGTTTTTGTTCGGCTTTTTATGCAGCTGTATCATTTTCGCAAAAAAAAATCATAATTTCTCCAATTCTCATCTGTTTTGTTCCAAACTTTTGTCTAAATAACCGTAAAACATTTGCTTACGTAATTAACCAAAAATACTTAGCCTGGATTCATAAATTTTATGAATTACGCCACCGTTACCTCAGTTCATGCGCATGATTATTTTACCCGTTTCACCCATTTAAGCTTTTAGCCTATATTTCCCACATCTTTTGGTAAGGATTAATTCCTTACCACTTACCCATTGTCTGAGCTTATTTAGACTTGCGTTTTACGCTCCCCTTACCTGGTTTGCGTTTGTACTTGTTTGACCCATTTGGTTAACTTTTAGCCAAACTTAATTTTTAATTTAATTTACTTCCATAAATTCACATCCTCTATATTCTGACCCGTTCCTTAAGTTCGCCATATTATAATCCACGTTTCCGTTACTTGGTTTACGTTTATTTAACCCGTCTGGTTCGATCGTGTGAAACCCATCACTTAAGATCGACCAAACTTATGATTCTTTTATTCGACCCGTTTGGTTCGTTCGTGTGAATCCATCAGTTATGATCGACCAAACTTATTATTCTTTTATTCGACCCGTTTGGTTCGTTCGTGTGAAATCCATCACTTATGATCGACCAAAATTATTATTCTTTTATTTATCCATTCGGTTCATTTGTATGAAATCCATCACTTATGAATAAACCGAACCTCATTACTTCCTTGTTCAATTCACACCAATAACATATAAATTAATAAAATACTACAAAGCATAAAGCCACGTACCTTAAAGCTTATCTTTCAAGCGTGCGTTCACTCCGGCTTGAGTTCCCGAAGCTTCACCCAAGTTGCCTAAAAAGCAAAACCCAAGTATCCTTAAAACCTTCCGGTTTATGTCTAAAGCAAGTAATTTACCAATCACATATGTTATTATTCCTATCTTTTTCATGGATAACTATATTCAATAGTTCATTTAGGCTTTTTATCATACACGTTGTGTGTAATATTTTTATACTAATTTGTTAAGTTTAGTAATCAACAATTAAGTATGTATACATATCTCATAACATCCAAATGGTTGATATACTCAATTAGCACCTAAAACTTATACATACCTTATGATCCCCTAGTTTAGGTGATCGATAATTTACGTTCATGCATGAATTTGAGGCCTGATTTCTCCTTCAATTTGGTGATTTAAGATCAATGAGGGGTTTGCCCCCCCCCCCCCCCCCCCTTCTCCTTCTCTGATCGACGCACACACACAGAGTAAGTGTGTGTGTGTATGTGTAGTGTTTCATTTTTCCATATAATCCAAGAAATTCTAATTTTCCCCCTTTGGCCCCTCAAGTTTGGGGTTTATATTTTACAAGGATTATTACTAGAGATTCAATTAAAGTTTTAATTATACATACTAAGTAGGTTAAATTTCTCTACTTACATGCTTTTACTATTTACCATTTAGGTATATGTTTGATTATCAAACATTAATTAAATTTTGGGGTGTTACAACACGGATAATTATGTCATTTCACACCCACTTAACTGGGATAACTAACGACCATCCACTCTAGGGACTATCCGAGTAACAACTTGTTAAACCACAGGAAGCATGAGTGTAGTTTTGAAAAGTAAGGGACTATATGGGTTACTTTGACAAACCACAGAGACTATCCGTGTATTTAACTCTATTCTCAAATAAGACCATTGTAACTACAAATTTCCTATGTTCAATTTTCACAAGTCATTTTCAACATTCAAAGCTATTGACAGATACATAACCGTACCAAACAAGGTAACAAACTTTGAAAAATGAACACACCCCTCGTTAGTATGTATAAAAGGCACCATTAATTCATTTATTTGATATGGGCATAGTAAGCTCCTTCTTTTCATTCCTCCTGAACCTCAACATCATGACTTAGAGTCTTTCTCTTATTGACGTTTATCTTTGTCTTTACCTTTAAACGATTATAGCTTAAAAAGAAGATAAAATTCATTGGTGTTTTCACAAACATCTTTATATTTGGTTTTATATAGCGTTTTCAAATTCCACATGAACAAGTAAAAAAGTTATATTGATTATTTGGCGTTTTCATATTTCACAAACTTATTTTGACTTATTCTTACTTTTATTGCGTTTTCACAGTTTTATAAAAATATGTCACAGTTTTATACAATACATCATAGAAGTAGTTGGCATTTTTAGGTCAAATATATTTCAAAGTTATCTTTTATATGGCGTTTACAAATACACAAGACAATTAACATGTTGAAGCTTCCTAGTAATCATATTTTGGTGTTTTAAATGACACAAATGTAACGATTATAACCTTGTTTTGCTGTTGCCTTTTTCATTTGTTCCTGTCGGTTTTTTTGGCGTTTACCACGAGGTGACTCTTCTGTGTCCTTTCCTCTAGAATCTACACAAATATTCTTGAAATAAAAACGCCAACAGTATCAATTAACTAGTACGTACAATCATAACCCAGTTAACTTACTTTGTTTTCCACTTTTGGATCGTGATTGATCTTCAGACGCCATTATATCAGTCTTCACGTTAATTTAGGGTTTTCGTGTTTTCCGTAGAAGTTGGGGAGGTTTTTGTGGGAAGTTTATATGTTTCAGTGTTGTTTGTAAGGATATGTATATGGACAATTTACCTTTTTACCCTTAATGAAGCCCGCGCATGTTCAAAATTTTATAGATATTTACAAAAACGACACCGCATCAATCCTAGCCACAAATCAGAATGATCTTGAAGCAGACAATTCTTCCTACCGTTTTTACACTTTTGGTCGTTTTCCCCAAATCCTGACCCTGTATATATATAGGGAAGATTAAATGAGTAGAAAATTATTGAAAGAAGAAAAATAAGAAATGACATATTGGTAAAATACTGATTCATTTATAACCCATCTCATTACTTTTTCTCTATTTAATTAATTAGCCAACTAATCATTAATATCCAACATATAATCTACAAAACCTACGCATATCAAAATTTTCCTACATATACCCTACAAATTATACAATTTTATCATACACTCGTCGAAATTTATATTACACACCTCGAAATATAACCTACATACCTCGTAATTTATCTTACACGCATTTTAATTTATTCTACACTTTAAATTAGGTTGTTTTTTAATTTGAAAAAAAAATATTTTGAAAAGGAGTTACAAATTTAACTTTACCTAGTTATTAAAGAGGAATAATACAATTAGTGATCTATATAAGTTTACCAATATACATTTAAAATAGAATCAAATACAAATATTAAATGAAATGAAACATTCTTATTGGTTGAAACTTTTTTTCTTCTTATAAAGAATTTTTTCTCGTTTGAATCCTCCATATGCAAGTGTAATTAGTATCATGTCATTTTTATTTTATGTTATTAAAGTGATAAAGTTATTTCATCTTTAGATTACATGGTGTGGAGGGGCTTGAAGGAAGGGCGTGGAGCGACACGTGGCAATCACGTCAGCATGGTGGCATGGAGAAAAAAGCACAAGATGAGAAAGTGGCGTGGAAGAGAATAAAAAAATAAAAAATAATAAAAATCAACCAATCAAAACAAACCTAAACTACACCCGCACATTTGCCCCACGCCGGTGGAAATCCTCAAGCCCCAAGCACAACGGGGGCACGAGGTGGTTTTGTGGGTGTGGACTGATAACAACACCATGTTTCGACGCACACACCGTATGGTCTTACAAATTTACATATGAAGCGTGTATGATGTAACTTATTGGATTCTATTGATTTACACAAAAGAAATAATAATAAGGCTGGTGGGTGTGTTTTAAAGCCCCTAGGGGCTTTATCACGTCACGTAGATTTTGAGATAAAATTGACATCCCCTTTAACAATGATGGTGTGGGATAAAACCCCACTAACGCCCCCACCTAATTATATATTAAAAAAGAAAAAATATAAATAAAATCTAATTGGTCAAGAGGCAAGGGGCCCCACCAGATGTACCCGTTCACATCCGCTATCTCATTGGCGAAGGTCAATCATAGTGCCCCTAGGAAATGAAGGAAAGGACACTGTGGGACGTTATAAAAGATGAGGTGGCACGGGCACAAGACCACACTCACCAGCCTAACTAGTTTATCATTATAAAGTCGATTAAGTTTCATGGGAAATGTGAAGATATTTAAAACCGTTCTTGATGAAGAGCCCAAGTACAAACGATAGAGGGTATTCTTTAAAGGAAAAAGTGACAGATTTCTTGATGAAGAGCCCAAATTTGACCAAGTATTTCTATATTTTGAGAAATGAAGATAACATAATTAAAAATAAATAACTAATCAGATGTGTGAATAGATTTTTTTTGGACGACCATTTACGCTTTTTTTTTTAACCACAACTATTTTATTTAGTATCAAAAAAGTAAAACACAGAGGCCAACAGGAAATTCGAAATCCCAAACAAACAAAAACTATTACATAATAAAATCACGAATATTAAAATCACGCAATCTTTCCCAATCAAGACTCGCTTAAAGGGCTTTTTTAACCACATGAAAAACTCATTTTTAATCCTATCAACGATGTGATTCATCCGATCATGCTTCCCCTCAAAGTTCCTATCATTCCTTAACTTCCAAATAATCCATAAAGCCAGAAACCGGATAACACTTAAAATTTTCTTTCAACAAATCCAAAACCGAAGATTTACGGAGTAATACTCTAAATATTTGGAAACCTTCAACTTGGAAATGTATCCGACAATCATTCAACCTATTTGTCAGTTGGAAAGGTTTTTGGATAGGGTTAGTTACCGAAAATCCTAATTTCCCCTTCTGCAATGTTAAGGTCTTTTGCCTGACTAGGTCTTTTAGAGGCATACCAAGGCCTAGATGTGTGGATAGATGGCATCCATAGTTCACCCCTTTTATAATTGAAACAAAATCAAGGCTCTAGACGAAAAAAATCGGCTTGACTATCGGGCGAACCGCCTTTGATGTTTGTTACAATGTTGACCCGTTATGTCAACTTTGTCCACAATCTATGGTCTACAAGTTGTTATGGACTGGAGCCATTACAAGGTATGAGACTTGTCCCACGTCGGTTGTATGAGCAACCAATGTGGCGTTTATATACCAAATGAGCTTTTTCACCCATCAAACTAGTCTTTTGGCTTAAGTTCTCTTGTTTTGTATGTAACACTAGTACCGTGTTTCAAAATATGTTTTCACGGTCTGTAAACAATAGTTTGTTTAGTTTTGGCCCATTTGGGGCCTATTTATCGTTCCATCACTAGTTTTTATATCTAGGTTTATATTAAACGTTTATTTTTTCTACTCGCACAGGACCCAAGTATCGAAATTCTTAAAAACGGCTCCATGTATAGACACACATTAACTCCACATGGATCAAAGCCATGTTTATCCCAAATATTTTTTGAATAGTTCAAATACGTGTTTATCAACCTTGAATCACTTCCGTGTAATTTATTCTAAATATTCATTAAAATGACACCATTCGATATACAACCTCACCACGTTAAATTTTTCCGACACATATTTCTTTGGAAGCTTTCACAAGTCACTTTCAACAGTCAAAGGTAAAAGACACATAGTCCTACCAACCTTAGAATATTGAGCACACACCACAAGACCTAAAGACCCATCTTCTCATTTATAAATAAGACCACTCAAATATTTCACATATTTGATATGGGTAGTGTAAAGCATCTTCTTTTCATTACAACATTGGTTATTCTCTTAACAAACATCAATGCAACAAGCCGCTTAGAGCGTGGGTTCGTTCATCTGGCTGATGGGCCAAGCCAACCGCCAGATTCATCGCTTTCTAGCGCTCATTCAAATCTGGATACAATGGGAAACGAAGGAGCTCCTTATCCCGGAATCAAGCAGATGTCTAGGCATCATGAAACGAACAAGTCGAAAGCGGGTGCTGATGTTATAATCACAGGATATATGATGGCTTTTGTTGTTGTTCTATTGTACATTCGGGTCACAAGAAAAACAACTAATGTGCATTCTTAAGTTGTATTGTTTTTCTTGGTTACCAAGATCTAGCAAGTTATAGATATGAGCTTAGGATGTTCTTAATTAGTACTGTTTTTTCTTGGTTACCTCGTATCAAATGGATTTGAATTATGGGAAGTCATGGGTCGGAGTGGTAGCCCTATGACTTTCCAAATGGTAGGTAATGGTTGGAGTCTTGTCTGAGACAAATTTTGTTACGGGCTAAGCCAAGGGATTTTTTTGGTTGTGGGTTTTCTCCTGGGAGGGTTGACTGGGTCACCATGTTTTGTTCTTCGGGCGGAAGAATGTTTCATTTGTCAGGGTGATCTCGGGTGTCCGGACCTTTAGTGTTCAAAAACAATAGATAATGAATGATGAATAGAATTCAATTCAAATATGATTTTTTTTATTTACCCTCTTTACATTTATGTAATTATACATCCGTATGTAATGAAGTTTTATTATGTTATATAAATGAGATCTTGTAACGAAACTTTTCATAAAACACACTAAGTATAGCTAGTAGATAAATATATAAAACAGCGTCAACAATAAACAATGCAGCACTTAGGGATATGAGCATTTGGAACCGTGTACAGGTAACCGAATTATTTTCAGTACCCACTTTTTGCATTTTGGTACTGGTACTTTTGTATATGTACGGTGCCAGTATTTTACCGAACTATACCTTCAAATACCGGTATCGTACCGTACCGTACCAGCATTTTCGATACTGAGACCCATATTCGGCGATTTTTAGTATCGGTACCGACCTCATCGCTAGTAGTACTTATTTTTCTGTTATATGAATCCTTTCATGATAAGAGGACCATGAATAAAGAATAATAACATCAAAATATATATTCAGAATATAAACTTAAAAATAAAAACCGAAACATATTGGTTCAAAACCCGTTTAAAAGACTCAAAAAGGTTTGGAGAGTAAATATATACACATCCATCAAACTATCGTTCTACTTTTATGAACAAAGAAACAAGTCAAGTTTCTTAAATACAACCACTATATTCCGTTGTAGACAGTGGCGAAGCTTGAGATTTTCGACGGGGGGTCGAAACGTATATACCCAAAAATTTCTATAGAACCGAGGGGTCGAAGACGTATATACCCAAAATTTTCTATACGAAAACTACATATATAACATTACTGAGCAAAAATTTCCAGGGGTTGGGCGCCCCCAGCCCCTTCTAACCTGCGCCACTGGTTGTAGATTCTTAAAAGTTGCGAATAAACCGAACTTTTGTAGTTTTGTTAGTGCTACAGATCTTCATATTGTATAAAAACATAAGGTTTAAAATTTACAAAATGAAAATTTCCTCAAATATTATATGCCGTTGAAGGAGTAACGCATTTATTTATGAATGAGCCAGGTTTTATCTCAATCGGGTCAAAGTGATCAAATCAAAAGATTGCTAAAACAAATTACAGTTGATTTGTAATGAAAATAACATGAATATCGTTAGTTTTTATGTTGGATTATTGTGAAGTTACTCTTTTCAGTTATAAATATTTTGTTTCGTTAAGGGAAAATGTCACAGAATAATAACCAAGTTTCAAAAGTGTTCTAATTAGGTCACTCGTATCGTTTTTATCCCAATTAGATAACTTAACATTCAAATCGAGTCATGTCCTTTTTTTCCATACGTCAGGAGAAAAATGGAGCATAAGATGCTAGGGTCGGGTTATATTAATATATGAAATTTTATTTATTAAAAATAAAAACACTTTAATTACATTAAAAATTAAAAAACAAGTTAAATTCCACGTTATCACTGGACGTTAGCATCAAATGAAAGGAAAAAAAGAAACAAAAATTCACATCATCACGGTTACGTATGAAATGGATGAAAAAACCCTTAATTTTAATAAAAAATGAATGTTGAGTGACCTAATTGAAACACTTTTGAAACTTGAGTGACCTAATTGAAACACTTTTAAAACTTGATTACTAATCTACAAAGTTACTCCTTTTGTTAAATTGTCAAGTTACTCTTTTTAATATGCCCACTTTTTTTACTTTTTAGTACTTTTTTTATTTAAACTTCTAACTTGGGCCAAAGCGACTACCATAGGTCCATAACCCAAATGTCGGTCCCCATTTCAAGAAAACAAAACAAAAGTCTTTTAAACGTGTAACTTGGGCCGAGGCAACTATGGTCTATGAAGATTATAATAGGATAGTTAATAGGTTGATCGTCTATTCAGAAGTTTTTATAAAATATTTTTTGTTGCTATATTTTCTATAAAAGTATAGATATTATGAAACTTCCATTCTAATTTAAATTTTCTACCGACTGAAGAAACCTCAAGTTAACCCAAGGGTTTACTTGTGGGATTAGTCTCGTTCACAAAGGTTAATCTTCTTTCCTTTCTCGTCTAACGGTTGTTTGATTAGCAACTGGTCCTGCAAAATGACACACGCCGTAAAGGTCGTTACAAGGAGAAGCGGTGTGTGTGTGTGTGGGGGGGGGGGGTCTTTCTGTAACCGACGTGAGAATAAGAACTCGTTTGGAAGATAATTAGTGTGTGTGTTAATAGTGACAGAGTGAGTGAAGCGATGCTTAAACCTGTAGACGAAGTCTTCTAGTTATAGCCGAAGGTTGTGGAGAAGGAGATGGGCTAATGGGCCTTGGGCCGGACGCCTCCACCAAGGAATATCATGTTTGTCTCCTCAGACACGACCATTCGTGTGTGCAGAGGATTTAGGAGTTGATGTATGGTGATTGGAGCCACGTAGCCCGAGAGTTGTCCTTGATGTCGGGTCTTTCACCAGCTTTGAATGGAGATCGCAGAGCAGTGAATGACGCAACCTGATTGGTTACACGTCACTGTTCTTTTGTATTGTTTGTCACCAACACAATTGGTTGTCATGGGAGTTGTCTTGTCAGGGCTTGGCGTGAGCTAATTGGCTACAACTCTTGCCACATGTATTGTTTGTACTCGCACCAGCTGTCATCTTCATCCCTGGGCTTACAAAGCTTGCGCCACATGAATAAGAATAATCAAATGTTGTGGAGGTTTTAAGCTAGGTATGTTTCTCTGTGAGCGCTGCTTGCTCGTGGTCGTGCATGCAGGCGTAAGATTTGAGATCATATCCCTTCACCAACATAACATGTATTGTTTTGTAGGTGCAGGTTCAAGTGTTAAGTTTCAAGATCGAGTGATTTAAATTTGTTTCGTTAAGGTTATATGCTTAATTTTGTGTAATATATGAATGATGACCTCGACTAAATAACCTAAAAAAAATAAAAATTCATGTGTCCATTCTCATGCTTCCAAAACCTCATAATAATCTTATATTATTTGATAAAACCATACTACTATTAAAGTCAATGCTACATGAAAATTAGAATATTTGCAGAAATAAATAACTTTTTTTATTTTTAAAATGTATTTTAATTTCTTATATGTATTATTGTAATATTGTATTATTATAGACAAAGTATATATAATTTATTAGGTGCGCATAATATCAAGATTAGGTTAATAGTCTTATACCTAATAAACTAGTGCAAATTGTAAACTACTCCTCGTGAGATATAAGAAAATTAATACGTAAAGATATGTTAAGTAAACTAGTTTTTAAAAAGGATAGGATGTTTATTTTAGAACTTATTCTAAATAAACTATAGTAAAACTTAATCTTTCATTTATTTTATGCCAGACATAACTAAGACCATATGTAGTGGTTCAAGACTCTTAGGAGTGATTTCTGTCATGTGGACGCCACGTCATCAAGGACATTTTTCATTCAAAAAGGGTGTAGGGGTTCAAGCCCCTTGCTTGCCCTCGAAAACCGGGGAAGGGGACGAAAACGTATATACCCAAAAATTTATATAGAACCGGGGGGGGAGGGGGGGGGGAACGTATATACCCAAAATTTCTATACGAAAACTACATATATAACACTACTGAGACGAAAAATTCGGGTGAACCAAATTATTACTCAAAATCAAGGGTGTAACGGTCTGATTGGCCAACCAAATTCATTCCAGCGTTTTCTTTTACACACACTTAATTTTTTTTTAGAAAAAAACACTCATGAGGGTGATCGTGTTTGGGTGTTTTTTGACCCTTCACACCATTTCACGTAACCACTACAGGTGGTCTAGAGTCAGCAAGAGAGTGAGAAACGATTACAGCCTCTTTATTTTACATTTTTAGTAAAACATAGAATGTAAAGTGTTTACATGGTTTCATAGTTACCAATTTAAAAGTAGTTTTATACCGAATACGGTGAATAGGCACAATAATTATTATACAACCAGTTTTAATATATGAATTTACTATATAATATAAAATGAACCAAAGAATGTAAAATATAATTGATATGAATTTTTTTTAACGGCCAACTAAATCATCGGATAAACATCCTGGGATGCCCTCAATTAAGCAAATGCACCCCCTCCTCCATAACAGTTAGAGTTGGATGCATACCCGAGCCACCAAGCCACCAGTTCTGGGGAAAACCCACCCCCAAAGGCTCACTGCGGTAAAACCCGGTTCGGCTCGATTTCGAATTGATGACCTCTAAAGAGGCTTAGTTCTAAACTTCATTGCCATGATCAACGTGCTTGATACGAATTATTATATGCTTTAAAGTACATTTATATATGGATATATATAACCATTAAAGTATTAACAATTTATAATACATGAATCTGGCTCAAGTCATAGATTTTGGCATGATGTTTCTTGGAGGTTTGCAACATTGTCTCCTGTTGTTTTTGTTAATCTCAGGATATTACATCCTAAGTTTCTTAGAGTCAAAAAATACATATAATAATTAATATATATTATTCTGTCTTATATACTGAAAATAAGCTTGTAGGGGCTCACACTATTATAAAAAGTATTAGTAGTTAAAAACAAGTTATTCATTGTTATTTTTTAATGCAAATATAGGACAAGTTAGTTTTTCATACTAACAGCAAAGTCTTTAATAATTTTTTTTGTAAGTTTTAATCTTCAAACTATTAACTATTTGACAATTTAAACATACAAAAAAATAGTTCATATAATTTTTAATCCTTAACTTTTATTTCGTAGTGTTAAGGATAACTTTTTTTAGCCTTAACCTAAATAAATTTTTAACTATGACAAGCTGCTTCTCTTTTAATTTTTTCGGTTTTAATATACATTAACTTGTAATATTATTAGCATATTATTAGCTGATCTTTGTATATACGATTTAAAAATTATTTTACTTTTTATAAAAACTATGGGTTCTCACATGAAAATGACAATAATAATAATAATAATAATAATAATAATAATAATAATAATAATAATAATAGAAAAATGGGACGAAATTTGAGGTAGAAATTTTATATAAAATGTGGTATAAGAATTGTTAAAAATATATGGTATAAAAATTTATATAAAAGTTAGTAGACAAATTTATCTGTAAATAAGTTTACAGATTATTTTTTTAAGGATTAACTTGTAGTATAATAGTTTAAGGGTAAAATTGTTACATTTACATGTAATTCACTAGACCTTTAATATTTCTGTGAGTACAAAGATACAACTTACAAGGGATGTATGTGGTTCAAGTTCGAACCATATCAGCGTTAGCCCCGATTAGATCAATAACTGGTTTATACAAAATTACACATGAATCTTTTACCATTTGGAAACAAGATTACACATTAATCTTTTACCATTTGGAAACAAAATTACACATTAATCTTTTACCATTTGGAAACGAAACTTGAATTATAGAAAACATTTCTGGTAAAGACGATTGCATTATGTTTAAGAATATACAACACAATGATTGCTTCTTTTATTTGGAAATTAAGATGAAAGAAATAAAAAAAAGACTTCTTGAGTTGTTGGATAAGACTTTGTCTTTTTTAAAATGGTAAGGATTTAAACTAAACATATTGGGGCGTGATTGGCCCATTCCACGCACCATATCACGTCGGTACACTACCCCATGCTCATGAATTGCTCGTGGTTTGAACCACGTGCGGAGGGCATGATGAGAACCAATGTAATACTCTTTTGACCATTCCATACCAATGTAATAAATAAAAGTTGAAATGAAAGGGGTGAAGTATTAGTGTATTACACCCTTTTGTGGTTAAAATGGTATACTAAGTGGACACCACATGAAGAAAAACGTCTGAAATGGTGATAAACCACTACACATGGTTTTAAATCCTTTTACCGAATAAAATGCCATAATTTATTTAGGAGTCGATTAAAAAGTGTATGCTGTCATTCTAAAAAAACATAAAAAGTTGAGTAAATTGCGGTTTTGGTTCTTGTGGTTTAGTGCTTAGTGTTATATTTTACAAAATCCAAATGTCTTGCAATTTACATACAAAAGTTTCTATTTTATTGCGGTTTTAGTCCACCACACTAACTACATCCAATTTATAGTTAAATCTTGGTCACATGAGATGCATGTGCTGGACATTTTGGTAATTAACCATTCATATAAATAAAACAAATATTAGAGTAAATTATGGTTTTGATCCCTATAGTTTATTGCTTATTGCTTTCAAGTTTAAAATTTTATTTCGAACAAAGAAGTTAAAATAAGCTAATTATTTGAGTATTTTCTTTCAAAAGAATATACATGGACACATATATATTAGATTATGACATAATATATGTATCACCTTGATAAGATTAAAGCAACGTATAATTTGTATGTTATCACCAATGAGATAAAATAATCTACGTTCAAATTAAAGAGGTTTTAAAATCTAAAAATACATATGGTACATAGCTGAGTCTACGTAAAATAAGCAAATGATTTATTGCATAAAAATCAAGTTTACATTTATTGTATAAAAATCATGTTGACAATTAGAATATAGGTGTACTGATTTACTTTGTCTAACCAATTACAAAAGAAAATAAAGGATATCTATTTATTTATTGAAATTAGTTAATAGACTTTGTTTTCAATAATACCATGAAAAGAACCAGGTTTAGCAATAACCATGGATATATATAGTTTGATTCAGCCGATCAACACAGTTAAATGCATATAAACCGCAATTTACTTTAATATTTGTTTTATTTTATTTGAGTGGTTAATTATCAAAATGCCCAGCACATGTCTCTCATGTGACTAGGATTTAACTATAACTTGGTCCAACCCATCTCTCAACTCCATCATCTCTTCCTTCCTCAAACCTAAACCAAACAACACCACATGTATATCCTACCTTTTTTATTTTATTTTCATTTTTGACGTAATAATGATGTCATGTTATTTGATGTGTGTATGTGGCAAGTACATAAGGGACTCGAAAATTCAACATAAGCGAGTTAAGAAACGATAGAGGATAACTACTTTTTAAAGTTTTATTTATTGCGTTTTCACTATCTTTAATTCATAGAATCACACGTTAAGACTAACAAAAGTTCCAAACATACATGGATGATTTGTGAAATAAAAGGTTAGAGAAATCAAAGAAACAAAAATGATGAAGGATCATAAGTTGTGGCGTCTTCTTCGCTCGTTTGTTGTGAGATCTACCGGTGTTGAAGACTGACAACTGTAAAAGCGAGTGTGTTAAGAATAGGTTAGAATGTGTTTATGTGTGTGAAATTGTTAGAGAAATAGAGAGAGTAATTATATCGTAGTTAAGAAATACCTCCCATAGTTTTATTTTTCATTCTATCTAAGCGTAACTGAAGCAATAGGTAGAAGGCTTATTACTTAACGTCGATTATTTATTAAACGGGCTTATATACATTATTTTAATTTCATTCTATCTAATTGTAACTGAAATAATAGGTAGCAGGCTTATTACTGAAAGTCAGTTATATATTAAACGGGCTTATATACACATAATGGGAACTATTAAATATTTCTGCAATATATAACTTACTTATTAATATATGTAATTTTTTTTACTAATATAATATATATGAAATAAGTATGAAGTATAGTATATTCTTTATTAAATACATGTATTAATTGATGAGGGTAAAGATCTTATACAAAGTATTTTATCGACTTATCGAACATATGAAAGGTACGGTGACATTTTCGTTATTATTTTACTGGTAATTACTTCCCTAGAAGATCAAAATTACCCTACAAGATCAAAAATTACCACACAAGATTATTTTACAAAATTACCCTACAAGATTATTTGTAGAGTAATTTTGATAATTACTCTATGAGTAAAATAATTCTGAAAATATCATAATGTTTTTTTTTTACTTTTCCACTTCATTCGTACGTTTTGTACGATAAGATACTTTGCATTTTCTTTTGTCTAATTGATGAATATACTATTTATTATTATTATTATTGTGGTTTATTAATTAATACATCCATGTATTCTAACAAAAAGATTAATTTCTTAAGATCGGTTTATACATTCACACGCACGCTTGTGTAAATATATTTTATGGTTGAATTTTGTCTTACATAATCATGAAATGTGGGGCATGACGATGACTCAAAAGAGTATTTAATCAACAAAAAGTCAATTTCTATGTCGAAGGAAAACTTTAACTTTTTGCGAGTATATATTTATTCTACGTCCATGGGATCAATGATTAAAGGATTTCACATTCTTTACAATGTATAGAAGTCTTGTTGTAGTGGTGGAACAATTTCACAACTTCAATAATCGACACCTAATACAAGTCAACTCTTTAAATAGTATTTGAGTTGGTTTGTGAACATAACTAATCCTATATAACTAATCATATATAACTAAAAATGTGTATATATCAATTTATATCATATATTTGGTATTGTTCGATATGTTAGAAAAAATATGTTACATAGAATAAAATTGCAAGCGCATGTTACTTATCATATATAACTAAAATGTATATATCAATTTATGGTATTGTTCGATATGTTAGCAAGAGCATGTTACATATCTTATATAACTAAAAATGTATATATCAGTTTAAGGTATAAATTCTAAAAGAAGTACCCTATTTAAGAAATTTAAGAAGCAATCGGGATCATACATTTCCCTAAGCTTTTCGTAATATACATTTATATACATATATGTATAGTTTAAAATTGACTATATACATATATGTATATTGTCAAATCTTGAATTATACACATATGTATATAGTCAATTTTAAATTATACATATGTGTATATTACGAAAAACTTAGGGAACATGTGTTGTTCAGATGGTTTCTCAAGTGTCTTAATTAGCCTAATGTTTCTCACATGATCACAACCCTATCCGTCTATATCATATATTTGGTAATGTTTGATATGTTAGCAAAATCGTTTTACAAATAACAAAATTCCAAGTGCATGTTACATGACTTATGTATATTAACTAGTTGATGCCCCGCCTGTGTTGCGGGGCGATGACCGAATAATTTTCAACCAATTAAAAAATTACTACTATAGTTTTGCTAAAAAAACTAAAACGATGAAAAAACCGTAATTTTAAGCTCATGGCAAAACTATAATTGTCCAGACTAATAAGCGAGTGTTAGTCAACTAATTGATCAGAAAAAAATTAATCGAGTCAAACAACTACCCTGTTCCCCCTAAATGCCTTTTATAGTTATGGTAGGTGCCTGGTACTGTTTTCCAAAATGCCTTTTATAGTTGTCTGACACTAGTCCTTCCCAAATGCCTTTTATAGTTATAGTTGCCGCTTGACACTGTTCCCAAAATACTTTATAGTTATAGGTAATAGGTAATAAGGTTGGGCTATTGTTCAATAGATTTAGACTTTATGATGAAAAAAATAAAATAATAAGAGTGAGAATTATGTGATCTTTACAATAATATTAAATATCGAAATAAGGTGGTAAAGTAACAGCCAACTACAAATTTGTTTAAAACCATGCAAGATGTTAAATTAAAGGCCATTCACCCACTACAACTAATTTGAGAACTCTCTCTATATTTTTCTCCAAATTCATTTGAACATATAAAAAAAATTAAATACAACTGTGTTTTACTTTATAAACGTTTTGTTAATTTATACTTATAGTGTGTTAACGTTTAGGTGTACAAAATGATCCATGAACTGAATCATGCTTGGAACGATTTCACCCAATTCACGCCATGGGGAGGCGGTGTACAGGGGCGTTTTGAGAGTAAACGAGTCACTTCACGCCTCACGGTTTATGGTTTATAAAACCCTATCAAAATCTTTGTAATTAACTCTCAGTTTAATACCATGATCATATTGAAGTTATATCAATTTAATACGTGTTCACACAGTAGTTAGTCATGGACATTAATAATATTTTAAATATCATGCGACCATTTATGTCCATTAGCAATTAATCAGAAAATGGTGGCGTGAAACAAGGAAACGTGGGTGGTGACTACAATGAGTATTTTATTGACAACTAGAAACAAAGTGTAAAATACCAATATTTTTCGGACCTTCACTCCATCAGTCTCCCACTCACCATCGTTTCCTCTTTGATCAGAAAACATCATGTTATGTTAGATATATGATGAAGATGTTGGATGTGATAGATGTTTGTGCATGAGATTTGTAAGTAGAGTCGTAGACAGTGGCGAAGCTTGCCGTCGAAAACCGGGGGGGGGGGCGAAAACGTATATACCCAAAAATTTCTATACGAATACTAAATATATAACACTACTGAGTGAAAAATTCGGGGGCCGGACGCCCCTCCCCGCCCCTACAATCCCGCGCCCTTGGTCGTAGATTAACTTTGGATCGTGTTAAATACTTATTAGAAAGTATGTTTTCGACACAAGTGTACATGATTACACGGAATTTGAAGTGGTAATTCAAAGTCACACTTTAAGTTTTATACACTAAATCAAAGCAAAACAACTTGGAGTTTAATTTTCAATGTGATATTGTAAGACCGGAAAATGCAATACATAAACACTAAAGGGGCTGTTTATTTAGCTTTTAATGAAGCTCTTAATGGTTCAGATTTTTGCACTTAATGATTCAGACTCTTTGTTTCGCGATCAGTTTTCTGAATAATTCAAACATTTGCCTTGAATGGTTATGCATTATACTAAGTCTGAATGGTTAAGACCTCTTATCTGATATTGTCGGACATTTGCCTTTGAACGGTTAAGTATTATACTGACTTTTAATGGTTCAGACCTCTTACTGGTTCAGCACCTACTTATTCAGAAGTTGCCAAACAGTCTCTAAACAAAGTCGATTGGAGGTAATAGTTTACTGATGATGGTCAATTCAGTTGGCGGCAAAAATTGTTGGTAACTGAGGGGCTGTTTGACAACCTTTAAACCAGTGAGTGCTGAACTAGTAAAAAGTATGACAGGGTAAGAGGTTGTGAACCAAGAAGTGCTAAGTCAATGGTGCTGTTTGGCTAAGCTCTGAATAATTCTGCAAAATGACTATTTAACCCCTCTGAACTATTTTTGTTCTGAATGAAATATATTTGATGGTTGGCGGATGGTGGCGGCGTTGGTGGTTAGCGGTGTTGATGGTGGGTGGTGGCGGTTGGCGGTAACATGTGGTAGTGGTTAACGATGGTGGTGGGTGGTTAACGGTGGTGGAGGTGGTGGTGGCTGGCGGTGACAAGTGTGGATGGTGGTGGTTGGCGATTACTGGTGGTGGTTGGCTGCGACAAGTGGTGTTGGTGGTTAGCGATGTTTGTCATGGGTGGTGGTGGTGGTTGGCGGTGGTCGGTGGTGGTGGTTGGTTGGTATTTTCTAGTGTTTTTCTTGGGTAATGGTTGGTGGTGGCTGAAGTTTTAGGGTTAAAGAAGTTTATTAGAGCTAGGGTAAATTAATCTCTTAACCATTTAAAATCATCTTTATCACTTAACCATTAAGATATTAACTCAACCGTTAAAAGATGTTATTTTATAAAACAAAAACCCTTAAAGACGCTACAAAGCACCCTTTAAAAGGCTAACAAACAACCCTTAAATACTATGCATACCGTTTTAAGGCGTTCCCCTTGAACCCATAAAGCAACAAACCCCTTCCTTTGACTTTGTCAGTCTCTAGGTCTGCAATCGAATCAATTTATACAAGTGCCTTCGAACATTCTAACCAATATTATAGGCTCTCAATATTCTCATATCCCTACATCTTATTCTTACACGTTTTTTCACTCGGTCCCTCTTTTTATATATATCTATGTATGTATAGAAAGAGATAGAGAAGAAGGATATGTGAATATTAACTCTTATATTATAACTTTACTTAAATTAATACTAAAACATGTACTCTATTTTTAAAGGTGGTTTTTATGAGGTTAACAAAAAACATGTTGTTTATTATAATATGATAAACTAATTAACAATTACCGATGGTAATATATATATATATATATATATATATATATATATATTTCATGATTAATATGCTATTTGCGAAATCATTATAAGCTATAGAACTGTATTTGCTAGTTAATGAATCCATTTAGTTAACAATGACCTCTAGCTCAAGTAGTAGGATAATTTGAGTTCTTCTTAGAAGACTCAAGTTTAATTCCCACTTGATGCAAAAAAAGAATGAGGCATTGATGGGACAGTGATATGAGACCCAGGGAAACCTGGGTTCGATCCTTGAGCCAAACGGGTTTTACCGGTAATTTTACCGCCGTGCTTACGGACGGGTGGGTTACTTGGTTTTTTCCCGGAATTGGTGGTGGACGACTCAGGTTACTCTCGGAGTACTCCGTTTGTCCAGTGGGTGTCCCGAGAGTGCTCATGATTGATTTGTTGGCCGTTAAAAAAATGAATCCAGTTAGTGTGTATTATACCACAGGGTATAGTAGTGCATGTATTGATTGATATATAAAAATTGATTCTAAAATTTTTATACAAAGAATACAATATTATGGTGATCGATCGATCAATTCAGAAGTCGTATCTTTCATTCACAATTCCATGTGTAGTTATGTGAGAACATTTTCTTTTGTCTTTTTTTTTCTTAAAGCATCCAAATTTAGGAGAACAACACATTAAATCAGCTTTTTACGAAACATTATATCGACTTTAATAAAGAAAATATGGTTTGACTATACAGTTACATGAGATTTATTCCAGTTTTCATTTAAATTTATTAAACATTAAATATAACTACTTTAATTCCAACCGAAGGATTTAATAAAGACAAAAGTTATATTATTCGACCAAAAATTATGATGACGTGGCCCTTGTTTCATATTTATATCCCTTTGTTTGTAAGCAACTTGAATTTATCAGCCTTTTTTATTATATAAAGAAATGAAAAGGTGATAATAAAAGAAATACTTTATTACCACTTATTAAAGTAGGTTTATGTTAATTAAACTAATACAACAAAATTCTATCCAAAATTCCCCTACTTTATTTTAATTATTCAGATAATACCAACTCATTTAGTTATATAATTCGATCAACATAAAGCTATTTGTGAAATATAATTATTATAATTGGATATTACAAATAAAATTCCAAATAAAATACCATCTTGAAATTATTTAAATATGATTACTAAGATACCAATCTTTGAAAATTTAGATACAATATCAATTTTATTTTGACTTAATTACAACTTTAAAATGTCAACTAAATTCCAGAATTAGGTTTACCCTATTTCACATACAACTTGGTAAATAACATATGTACATGTATATATATAACTCAACTCACTTTCTTCCAAGTGTTCAATTGCACACAAGAACAAAACTTCAATAGAGACATATTGGTGAACATATAAGCTCTATGGCAGAAGAATTTCAGGCGGAGGTCTGCGGCGGAAGCTTGTGGAGTTCACCGCGAGCTATCTTTAACACGAACTCGTCGTTTTTGGGCACCTATGGAGGCTGCTGGCAAAATGATTTTATGAACACGAAAACAAGGTCAACCGACGAGTCTACCGGCGGTTGTGCCACCGCTATCTTGCCGGATTCCGCCTGTCAGATTATGGGGTCATCACCATCTACAACCACCAATTGGTATCAAGCTTTATTAGGGTAAGTATACAATAACTTTTGTGTTTCTTTTACTTTGCTTTTACAATAATTGAATCAACTTTTGTTTCCACTAACATATGGTCCATAGATGTCTTTTATAGTTACATGTAGCATAAAAAGAATCTGATCTCATTTGGAATTTTTATTAGTAATGGAAGAATTGGAGAGGGTTATAGTCAAACCCTACCAGAAATCTTGAACAATTTACCATCAAATATTGGTATGGACCAAGATCAAGCTTCAAACTTCATCACAAACTCGGGTGATTGCACCGGAAACTTTGGTAGTATGAATGGTTACCCTTCAAGTTTGCTACAAACTTTATTTGATGGTGAATCATCATCACCAACAGCAGCCGCGGCTTATGATGTTCAAGCGAACTTAAACAACTTTGATCCGGTTTCAAGTGTAACGTTTTTTAGTAACACGCCCGATTTGGATATAAACGATAACCGAGCAGGTTTTTTGGCATCTAATCAGGCATATGAAGAGAAACCCAAATGCTCTAACATTAAGGTAACCAAAAATATGAAATTTTAGTTGGTTATAATTAAGGTAACCAAAAAATATTAAATTTTAGTTGGTTATATTCATGTTCATCAAGATTAGGGTTTCCTAAAGAACTTTGTTTTAATTCTTCATTTTAGACACGAAATGAAGATTTCGGGGACAACATGGGATCATCAGTGAAGAAAAGTTCGAGTGAATCTACGTTTAAGCGACCTCGTCTAGAAACGCCATCACCATTGCCAACATTTAAGGTATACAATATTGTGCTAGTTAATCTTCATAAACTTTTTACTCAATCTTCTCATGAAAATCAAATGAATATGTGTAAATATAAACCCTAATCTTCATACCCTTTTTGCTATGAGTGGGATTTTAGTGTGTACGTTTTTTTTTTATTTTAAACCCTAATGAAGTCATGTTGGTGTTACAGGTTCGAAAAGAGAAACTAGGCGATCGAGTCACTGCGCTTCAACAATTAGTTTCGCCTTTTGGAAAGGTATTAATTCTCGACCTTAATGTTCTATTAAACTTATATTGTATTTAAAAAAAATTGTTATAGGTTTTATATATCTTCTTGAAAAATTGGATTATGTTATAACTTATAACAATAAATTGAATTTACAGACTGATACGGCATCTGTTCTCCATGAAGCCATTGAATACATCAAGCTTCTTCACGATCAAGTCAATGTATGTTTTAATTTATTTGTACATTTTTCACAATATAATTAATTAATTTCATATATATTCATCAGTTTATAGTTCACTAATTTCCATATGTTTTCTTCAGGTTCTAAGTAACCCCTATATGAAAAATGGAGCTACTATGCAAGTGCAACAGGTGAGCTTATACTTAGATTTTATTCATATGTATTATTCTAAATTATGCCAATTAAACTTTACTCATTAACATAAGAATTAAATTATCTTTAGATAAGCGACAAAACGGAAGACAACAACGAAAGAGCTAAACAAGACTTAAGGAGCCGAGGCCTTTGCCTTGTGCCGGTATCTAGTACCTTCCCGGTCACTGCAGAGACCACACCCGATTATTGGACATCAAGTTTCCGTAGCACATTTTAACTCGGCACAACGTTTAAGTTCATGACTCAAAGCTTCATAAACTTACATAAGCTAGCTAATGACCCAATTGTTTGTTCACCTGTCACTTGTTCTTCTCAAAAGATAAGCTCGAGCGAGTTCGTTTCTTAAGTTTTTTCGTTATTTTGATTAAAATGAATTATTCGAAATAACGAAAAAAGTTAAAGGAACTAGATATATGTTGCTTAATGAGAAATATAAGCCATATTGGAGTAGTGTAGTAGAAGTACAATGAACAAAAGCTGGAAAAGGAAAGGGAAAAAGGAGGATATGAGAAAAAATAAAGCTACAAAGTGACCCTTGAAGAAGGACAACCAATGCCAGTATGATGTAGGGCAAGCAAATGATTAGGGTTCTATTTAGAGAAAGAAATAAATATCTTTTTTTATTGTATTTGGTTGTATCTATAGTATTTTACTAGAAAGTTCTTTTTTGTGTTAGTTTGATTATTGCAACTTTTAGATGTTAAATTTGAGTGAATAATGTTGTGAAAATTTTCTTTCAAATTATGCTCATGTAACTAGCTAGGATTAATGCACAAGACAGTGTCTATGCATGATAGTCACAAATATACTTGGTTGATCATATTCAATCTTCTTAGAATTAGCCAATACATAATTAAACATAATCACAAATAAACTTGGTTAATCATATTCAATCTTCTTAGAATTAGTCAATACATAATTAAATAAGATCAAGTGGTAAGTGGTAACAATGCTTTATGCTTAAACTTAGTTATTATTCATATTCAAACTTGGTCAATCATATTCATGGTTTGTTAATTGTTATCATTATGGCCAACCATATTAATTAAAACTTGATCTTTTAAGTCAAATTCAGTCAATCATAGTCAAACATGCTTAGTCACACATGTTAAACTATATAAGCATATATAGGGGTATGCATTCATGGGTACATGTATTTTTTTTTTGAAAGGCCATGGGTATATGTATTAATGTATGTGTGTTTTGTATTTGCATGTATATACATCATAGTTGTAAAACAAGGTCTCTAAGGCCGAGTACTCCCCAAGTAGTCGCTACAAGGTAGGTTGCCGAGTCTACTTTCTTCAACTCCGCCTAGTTACTCGGAATCAATCAAAGGCGGTCAACCTAGGCCAGAATAGGATCTACTGGGTCAACTCGGGCCGAGTTTGACTTAAAAAAAATAAAACATATTATCTTTGTCTATTATATTAGAAAATGAATATCATTTTCACGTATTTTATTATAAATATTAGTAAATTTATGTTATTTGACCTATAATTAATTTCCTAAAACTAATTTCTTTATAATTAACATGTCTGAGTACTCCCCGAGTACTTTTCGCCTAGGCCGAGTACTCTCAACTTCCCGATCGACTGACTAGAGAGCGCCTAGCGACCTTTGCAACCATTATCATACATGCATGTATATAGCATATAGGTAAGTTGTGTACGTATTTATAAACACAATACTAAAAAAATAAATAAATAAAACATAGTTGGTAATCCGTTCAAAACTTGTAAAAAGTTACGCGGTTCGTAATATTAGAGCTTAGTGGCGCAACATATATAAAGTTTTGTAGGGTTTGTTGTCTGTAATATAATATGTTTATAATATTATTTTATTATTAATGATATGAAAAGATATAAAATATAACTTCTAAAGCAAAAGATAAGAGAAATGACTAGTCTTAGAATATAGTTGAACCAAAACACCTATTTTTTCGAGTGATCGCCTAGGAGCCCTACTCATATTCCAAAAGCGCTACTTTTATTTGAGCGCAAGCCCCCTTCTATTGCATAACCTAAAAAAGCTATAAACAAAGTACAAAAGTGGTTGCGCGAACTATACGCTTTGGTTACCAGCAAACACTTCCAAAGGCGACCAACTTTCAATACTAGTTGTTACCTTACGCTACCATTTTTCTAATATTTTTTAATAGCGTGGTTGAGGGCTAAGATAACTCATGGGAGAGCCGTGTTATGGGTGACCTTATTGCACGGTTCAGAGTACTTGTGAATATGATGCAAGTGAACGTGTGCTATGCCAGGGCAGTACACTTTCTCGGGACCCTTACTCTAATCGAAAGACTAAAGGCCCGATCCAAAAGGCGAGCACTGATATTAGAAAGGCTTGGAGACTCGTGAAGCAGAACAAGACATTCAAAAACTAAAGTGCACACCTGAAAGTGCTTCGCAAGGTGTCAGCAAACCAATAAAATTACGATAAATATATTAAACTTGATAAATATTAAAATTAAAGTAACATAATATAAATATCATTTTTATTACCATTCAAACACCAATTATGATTGGAAGAATGTTTACGGAATTGCGACCTTATGGGTATATGAGATTTAATTTACGAGAATGTTTCACAAGCTCATCTTTGTGCGTATTGTATAACATGGTGTCATGGTAGCACAAGGAATCAACTAATTTCATATGGAAGCATGCAGGGCCGGCCCAAGGGTCATCTAAGTAAAGCTAGTACTTTAGGCCACAAAAGTTTTTGGGTCTCCGTTTAAAAAAACATATATATTAATTTAAGGTGTGTATTAATATAAATAATTTGTTTTTATAAGCAAACATTTATTATAGTTTAGTTGTTTGAAGACCCGTTTTCATTGTGTATAGGCTCTAATTCGATTCCAAGCAATAGGCATTTTTATATTTTAATGTCTTTTTATTGAACAGGCCCTGAACAAGGTAACTATTCGTTTTTTTTTTTGCTGCTAATTTCCATTTCTTTTCTCTTTTCTTTTTTCACAATCTGATTTTTTATAAAAAAGAAAATCATTGTGATTGATGATATAAGCATTATGATAATCTGATTATTTCATTGCGATTGATAATATAGGTATTTGGATAATTTAACTTGATTGCTAATTGCCTAATATTCTATCAAATTTTTAATAATTTAATACCAATAACTCAATGTCGAATCGTAAAAAGGATCACCTCAAAAGGGCCTAGACCTTATAGCTCGCTTAGGGTTTTCAAAAATGTTGAGCCGACCCTGGAAGCATGATAAAAGGATTCGACAAATCAACCTTATATTTTGCTTACTTGTTTAGACTGAACATGCAAGCACTAAAATTATTTTTATCACCAATTTTTTTAAGGGTTAAATACTATTTTAGTCCTTGTGGTTTGCTTAAAGTATCAGTTTAGTCAAAAAGAATTTTGATGTCTTGTTTAATCCAATAGTTTGGTTTTTATGTCAATTTAGGTCTACTCCACTAACTCAATCCAAATTTTCTGTTAATTTCTCATAAAAAGACCAAAATACCCTCAACCCATTGGATATGAGAACCAAGCTAGCAGATTAAAAAAGTCCAAATAAATCTTTTAGACGGAAATAGATATTTTAAGCAAATCACAAACTAAAGAACTAAAATAGTATTTAACTCTCTTTTTAAGTTAAGTTATGATGAGGTAGATATTATTTTTTTTCCTATTATTTCAACAACTCAACGATAATATTGGGTTGGGCCAATGCTATGCCCATGGGTTTGAAAATGATCTTATGGGCCAATCCCACTTAGCATAAGAAGTTGCGTACCTTCCGGCAAAGACTATGATAAATGATTTCATTCAAAACGAAGTAAGACTAGTGGGTGTGGGCGTGGGATTTAGGGCGTTGGGGCATTTAAACGCCGGGTGCTCCACCCCGGGTTTGCGTTGGGCATGGTGTTGCCCCTTTGACATGGGTATGGTGTCTGGCATGGGGCGGGGGGCTGAGTTGATGTGGCTGCCTTTGGTTGGCTGGTTCGATCTTAGCCACCCAAATAAATCCACATGGCTGGCCACGCCACCCCACACCCTTTGATTTCAAGAATTGGCTTGTGGATCCCACCCAGTCACGTGTTGAGTAAAGCCCCCAACCCAAGCCCCCCTCCCCCCTCCCCCACACACACCCCGCGGTCTAAGAGATCACACTTTTAATTCTCTTGTAGGGACAGAAACAATAATGCATATTTAGATGCTAGCTAGCGTGATTTGTGAGAAATATATATGGCAAAATGACCAAATCAGAGGTCAAATTGGTAAATTAATATTGTTTTGTAATCATAAGCATGTGTTAAAAAAATGTTCCCTTTTTTTAATCGTTTTAACAACAATCTAATCTACTTCTAATTTTACATCACTGTGTGTATAGCAGAACTTAAACCCTCAACCTCATGCGGAGGGGCACCATTTTAAACTCAACGATACTGCTAGGCCAAAGGCCTTCTGGTAACAACCCTCGACCCACCACCAACCCACTCAACCCATTGAATCTTTCCATCTATAGCTATAGTCCGCTTAATATATTATTAACCAAGACTCGCCCCAAACTCTGGACCATGCCGATCATCTACTTAGCCGATGATCATCCTAGCGCCTGGTGCTTAAGGTTTTTCTTTTTTTTTTTTTTAATTTGTAACACCATATCGAAAGATTGGAGGCGGACGAAGCTCAAACAGATAGAATTCAGACGTTCTAAGCTACGAGAAGAGGTTAAATAATCGCATAGATGAAATCATCGATTAGATGCTAACAAAGTCATTAATCATGTGATTATATTTATAAAAATAGTCGCTTTCATAGGCCAGCAGGCAGGCAAGCTTAATTGGTTCATCCAAATTCACCAAATCAATCAAGATCCTTTTTCTATGGATTTAATCTAACTAAAGTCTTCATAAAAAACAGACCTCGAACGTTTGACTTTAGTATTTGACCATCTTCGCGCATTGCTTGATCCAACCACAAAGAATACATAGTTGTTGAACAGATTTGAGCTGCAATGAGTATTAAAATGAAACGGAAGTAACCAGATGAACTAAACTTAACAAGTCAAACAGTTGACTTACAGAAGCTGATGATCTTTACCTGCATCAAATCTTGTCCTTCATGAATTAAATACCGCACAACATGCGGTACAGCAGGTACAATTTGTTCATCATTTACCTTTGTGATCACGCGTTGTACAACGAGCTACTGCATCACAATGGCTCAAGATCACCCAAAGAATGCTTCTTGGAATACGAGAGCATGCTTACCACCCGATTAATCCGATCATATCGTGCAAAAGAGATCAAAATTGATCGATAGTTCGATACCAAAGAAAAGATACTAAAAAAGTTTACATTTTTGCCTACATTCAGGATTCTTGCTTTCAGGGGCGGACCTATATTGTTACAAGGGGTAACCACCGTTGCCCTTAACCCTCCGGTGACATTCTGACGTTAGTGTAAATTTTGGAAAAATTTGACGTTTTTACGATTTCGTTTACCTCTTATTTTGAAACGTTACCCCTATGCGGATTTTCTAGATTCGCCACTGCTTGCTTTGCTACCATGTAAATTTATATAAAGATTGCAAATTTATATAAAAAATTGATTTGATGTTAGTTTGTTATGATATAAATACTATATTTAGTGTGTTTTGATGTTTAATATGTGCAAAGAAATGAAATAAAAAGATACAATAATGAACAAAATTTGAACTTTCTATTGACATGTTACAACAAGGAACTTACTATTTTTGGCCAAATTTATTGCAAAATGTACAATATATCAATTGACAACATCATTTCAACCAAAATCTAAACTTGTGTTTCCTTTGAACAATTTTTTTATAAAAACATAGAATTAGAACCCAACTGACCTCCACCTATGGATTGTACCCTGCAGTTGCACCACCGAAAACCTTGATCAAACTCGACGCATTCCTCCTAACCTTTTCGTTATCATCCTCCAAAAACCTCAAACACAGTTCAAACACGCCTTCTTTTAACGCCTCCATACAAACCATTTCACTACTCGAACAAAGCGAATTCAACGTGAAAAGCGCATACTGCACCCCCTTGAACTTCCACTACTCATCACATGAATCAAAATCGTCACCAACCCGTTAACCCTTGTCATCTCCTCCCTCCCCCTTTTACACTTAGCCAATAAGCCCAATACCTCAACCGCACGTTCAAGCCCGAACGCAACGAATTCACTAAAATCTCCACCGCCCCACACTCCACCGCGCGCCTACGGTTATCCGGAAACGAACAAAGCGCGTAAAGCGCGGTCGCCGCTTCCTTCCTCTCCCTCCCACCCCCATCTCTCAAAAGCCCAATTAACCCTCTAATCGCAAACGGGTACGCCCCGATTGTCGCTTTATTCACTTCCACAACCGCTAGACTCGTCAACACCGTCGTGGCAGTCGCACGGGAATCCGCAGACTCCCCACCCGTTAAAACCTCAACCACATTACTAATCGCACCTTCAGCCACCAAACCCACCTTATTATCATCATCCAAACTCAAATTCAACAACAATTTCAAAGCTTTCTCAACCAACTGAACAAAATCCTTCATCCCCACACAGTTCAACACAGCCGCCACAGCTCCGGACTCCGTCAGCCGCTTCCGGAGCTCAAAATCCCGCTTTGAAAGAACACAAAGCTGCTCGATTGAGACCAGTTTGACCTCCGGCGAAGACTTTTTCGAAGTCAATTTTAAAATTAGGGTTTCGGAGTCTTGACGGGTTTGAACGGATTTGGGGAAATTGGAAGCTGTATAATTGGAAATAAGGCTTCTAAGGGCATGATTGGGGATTAAAGAGGGGTTGTCGGAGAGGGGTAGTTTGGTAATTGGGCAAGTACGGTGACCGGCGTCGAGCCAGCGTTGGATGGAGGAGCGGTTGAAGGTGTGGCCGGAGGAGAGGATGACGGGGTCGGACATGATTTCGAGGGAGATGGGGCATTTGAAGTCGTCGGGAAAGATGGTGGTGGTGGTGGTGGACATGGTGGTGGTGGTGGGTTTCTCTCTCTAGAATCTAAAGGGGTGGGGGTGGGGTGGGTGTTTCTATCTCTAGAAATGTTTAGATTTGCATAAATCCAGGAAGTTGAGACAAAAGGTTTATGAGGTTTAGCTTCATCTACTTTGAGGTGGAGAACCTATTATAAGTTTCTTTCAAAATTATTATTATTACTAGTTGATTTCGCCTGCGCGTTGGGCGAGGATTCAGTGTCTCAAAACGTGTGCCGGCAACAGCAAGCGATACCGAATATCAAAAATAGAAAAAAATGGCGTAGTAACGATAGTCACTAAGTCCTAAAAAACGATTTTAAATAATCTAACATATAATAGTAGGACCCACACGTCCTACACGTTGGAAATTCGGTTGTTTTCATTTCAGTTATTACGGTACTAACACGTTAAAATATGGATGAGCTCGGTACCAGTAATGGCACCAAAAGTACCGATCATGCAAATCATCGAAATTAGGTACCGGCAACGAAAATGCTCGGTACGATACAGTAGGGATGAGCACGGTACCCGTTCGGTACCGAACTGGTACCGGTACTTAAAACGGGGAAAAGTGGTATCAGTACTGGTACCGAATACACCGGTTTGATACTGGTACCGGTACGGTACCGGTACTTACCAGTGTTTTACCCATAAATCTCAATACCGTGTCGGTACCGGTACCGAAAAACGAGGAAAATGGGAACCGGTACAGGTACCGAATATACCTGGTACGGTACCGGTTTGGTACCCTACGGTACCGTTGAGGGTAGAAACCGGTACTGTACCGGTACCTAAAATGTCAAAAGGCGGTACTGAATCAGTACAAAAAATATATCCGGTTTGGTAAATTCGATATCGGTACCGGTTCAGTACCAGTAACCGATACCATTTACTTATCCCTAGGTGACGTTATTATTATAATATTAAAACAATAAAAACGAAAGTAAAAAAATTATAAAAGGAAAAGGAAAAAAGGGAAAAAAAGGCCAATGAATAATACTATTCATTGGCATGGTTTATTAATACATATTCAATTTAAATAACCTTAACTTTCGTCAGTTGACCAAAACACTTTTAACTTTCGATTTGTATTACATCACTCTTAACTTTTAATTTATTGGTTGATGTCACTCCAAACTAACTGAACCATAATCCAGTTAGTTTTTTTGCTTATGTGGCACTTGTGTGTTGACGTGGCATCTGACGTGAAAATTTTTTAATGATGTGACAGCTGAAGTGGAATTTTTTGATGACGTGGCGGGTGACTTTTTTGATGACGTGGCAGTTGGTGTCAGTTAACTGGGTTAGTTATACAGTGCTATCGGCCAATAAGTTGAAAGATGAAAGTGGTGTGGTACAAATCAAAAGTTGTGAGTGCTATCTGTCAATCGGTGAAAGTTTTGGTTATTTAAATTTAAAATTTTTATTTAAGTTTTACTACTTGCTTGTTTTTTATACTATATTGTATGATTTTAAATTTTGAGTACTTTTTTTAAACATAACATGAATGTGATATGTATAAAGATGGTAAAATATTAGTTGAAGGAATTTGGAGGAGTGGACTACATATATGTGCAAATTAGGTGATAATATAAATACACAAGCATGTTTAACAAAATGATTGATAACTAGAAGTTTAGAACAGGTTAATATTAGAATAATTCCAAATTTTATAATTAAGGAATTTGTTAGAGATTTCCCTGAATTAAAAATTAAAAACTTTTTTGTTATGTGTGTATTTTTTTTGACAGATAACATTACTTTATAAAATGTCAAAACAACAAAGTACAAATCAATGACACGTAAATGAGTAGCAAGTTGCACCGCAACTCCTTTTTAAATTACAAAAACAATTCTATTAAGACAAAGCAACACCTAACGTAAAATCTCATATTTCTCATAACCTTTAAAACTAGTTTTTAATAGAATTATTACATATGGAATTTGTTTACATATTCTATCCAAATTTACTTAGGAATATAGTTTCACTTATCATGGTAGAAAATTTATGATAATAATATGATGGGAGACTAGGCGAATAGGGGGAGATCGCTAGTTCGATCCTTGAACTGAGCAGGTTTTACCTCACTGCACTGTCGTGCCTTCGGGAGAGTGTTCACGGGCATCGGCCCTATGTGAGGGTTTTCCCCGGTTCGGAGGCGAGTGTATCCCGATGTGGTGAATTTCGCCAGTAGCCCATTAGAAGGATTCGTTGGTCGTTAAAAAACATAAAATTTAGAGCATGATATGACAAGTATTGGATCTTGCATAATTTTTCAACTTCTCATGTGACTCATCTATGAGATTGTTAAGCTAAACAATCAAACGTTACACCATAACAACCGTACATGCTAAATAAACAATCCATTCAATGTCACACTACGATGGTGTAGCCACTAGCTATATATACAATAGTATTTTAGTAACATCATTTCATAAGAAAATCCTAATGAACTCTTCAAACCTATAAAGTTCCATATGTCACAAGTCACATAAGAGACTTGATAGCCAATGCGTTAATGAGTTATCCATAAACAATAAAGACCATCACATTAAATTTGGTCCTAAATCTTATGAATGTGTTATTCTAAGATACTCACTTGATAACAAATACTATATGGTCCTAAATAAACACACCGCCCATCATAAATTTTATATACTGATTTTGTTATTTAAATATCAGAATCTTTCCGAAAATCTTTTTATGTATGTGCTATCATTTTACAAGGATGTGAGAAACTGAAAAAAAAATATAGAAAACAAAAAGGGTGTTAAAAGAGTAAAATACCAATTAAAATGACGAGTTTAGGCCACTCTTGCACTTTAATATAAAAATGAAACTTTTTATATATAGCCTAAGGTTTCATTTTTGTTGCAATTTCTATCCAATTCACAAATTGGGTTAGAAATTTTTGTTCTTTTTTGTCGTTTCCCTCATTTAAATGGACATGATAGCGTATAATCATCATTTTATGCCTGAAATCCATCATTTATATAGAAGAAACGACAAAAAAAGACAGAAGTTTCTAACCAAATTTACCAATTGGATGGAAATGGCACCAAAAATAAAACCTCCGCAAAAAGTTTCATTTTTGAACTGAAGTGTTAAAAGTGACTTAAACTCAGGGACATTTTGACATTTTACTTGGTGTTCAAATAAAAAAAGAATTATACAATCTTTGAACTGTTTCATAAAATTTAGAACTTGATAAGTGGTAAGGCAATAGCACTATCAAGAAGTGGGTTGACCCGACCCGGCCCGGCCCAGAAATGAGAAAGTATGATGATAGCATTTATCACGTGGTTAACTTTAACCATGTTTTGTTAGGTATAGTGTCGGTTGCTTTGCCGGAAACGGAGGAGAAACCAAGGGAGTGTTCTTTCACTTTTCCAAAGTCATGCATGCGTTTATTAAAATAAAGCTACCCATGTTTTCCCTTACATGTTTCACTAAACCCCCCTTTCAATCATATGTTGTCAAAAATGGTCCTAAACTTACAAACATATGGCAAATGAGAGTGGCCTTTGACTAAATAAACTACCAAGAAGCTAGATACACTCGAAAAAAAATACCAAGATAATAAACAAAACACAAATATAAAATGATTAAACCATAAACATCAATGCCCAAAGAAACACATGCTTAACTACAAGCATGTAGTTAAGTAGCTTTTAGTTTGATAGAACTTGATTATGATTTTGTAAGTTTTTTAGTTACATGTATGTGTTTTTGGATGAAATTTAACTAAACATGTTTGTAGATTCGTGTATATATATATATATATATATTCTAAACCAGGTTACTGTAGTGATGAATTATTTTGAGTGATTTTTAATATGAGTTATACTTTTTTACGAATGAAGCTAAACCTTATATCAAAAAATATTATTCTTATCATCTAGTGTGATTCAATACATTCTTTTTATTGTTGTGTAAATGTTGGTCCAGTGATCAAAAGGCATGCCCTTCCTAGTAGAGACACATGTTCGATTCTGGCTTGGGCCATTTTCGAGGGACATCCGGATGAAGTGATGAATCAGGGCTTTAATCTCGGGTTCGAACCTGACGAGGGGCGAAAGTTTGTGAATTCCATCTGGTTCCCGCGCATCACGGGGCACGGTCTCATGGCGGTCGAGGAGTCGACCTTAAACATAGCCCCGAGCAAGGTGAATTTATACGTGAGATTATTTACCGTTATAAAAAAAACCTTATGTAAGGTTTTCCTCCACAATATGAGTGCTTTATGAAACATTTAAGTCAATAATTATGTTTTTATATAAAAGTATGGGCTGTTGACAACTTCTGAATGGTTAAGTGTTGAATCAGTAAGAGGTCTGAAACATTAAGTGCTTGACCAGTAAGAGGTATGATTCATTCAAAGCAGTACAATGCTTAATCGTTAAGAGGTAAGTGTCTGGCCAGTTTAGAATAGAGGTCTTAACCATTTAGACTCAATGTAATGCTTAACCATTCAGAGAAAAATGTCTGAACCATTTAGACATCTGCTTGCGAAACAAACTGTTTAAACCATTAAGAGCCCCATTAAGAACTAAACAAACAACCCCTTAATTTAGAAATTCAGAACTCTCGAGGAAGATCGAGTCATAAACTTGAGCTCCACATGACTCATTTGCAACAACACTTTCTAGTTAAACTTGAGCTTCACATGACTCATTTGCGATTGTTGCTCGTTACTCTGTAGTTTCAAGACTTGCAAAAATAAAGAAGCTAAGGATCTCATGTACTTTAAATTTATTATGCATAAGCATGATAATATATATATATATATATATATATATACACACACATAGAAATATAAGTGAGAATTAGATGAAACTGTGATCATTTACACATGTGTAAAAAAAGTCGCTAAGGCCATGCGTAATAAAGGCATTATAGAGATAGAGATGAATTAACTAAAGAGTAAATTTTTCAATGTTGTATTTTAGTAATAATGGTAGTGTAAAAACTGGATTTCTCCGTCTCTGCCTCTCTATGTATACGTGTGTGTGTGTGTGTGTTTGTGTTTGTTTATAATATGTGTGCCAACATTTAACCTTTTTTTTCCTTCTAATTTACACACAATCTAATCCTACTCATAAATCTAATTGAATCCTTAACTTTATAGAGAGAGACATCTTTCTATCACATCTTGACATTACTAGACTACAAGTCCTTTGGTCAACGTTTAACTTTTAACAATAGCTGAACATAAATCCTAACTTTCTAACATTTAAATTTTGTCTTTTTGTATAACTTAACTTTAAGCATTAACACTTACAACCTCTGAACTTGTTATAAACTTAGTAAAATGTCATTTTTACTCACCAGAGTCTCACGTGCTTTCTTTTATGTATAAATACAAGTTGGTATACATTTCAACCTAAGTTTTTACTCCCTGGAGTTTCACGTGCTTCAGTATAAATACAAATCAGTTTACGTTTCGACGTAAGTAAATTCTTTCCTGAAATGCCTTGGGTCAATTACAACACGCTTTTATCCTTATTTTTATGTACTTTTTTAGTTGGTCAATTGGTGTTATAAATTCGTGTTTTTATTTTACCTTTTTATTCGGTTTTGGTCGTCGTTCGTTTAGTACCGTTTTATGCCCCCTCCACACCATGCTGGTAGCATGATGGTACGCATCGGTCCGCAACGCGGGGACTTAAGACTAGTTTACAATGAAATATAGATAGACTAACAGAGGGACTAAACACAGTAAAATCTTATCATGAAGGGGGTGTTATGTATATTTAAAGTTTAGTTACGCAACGCGGGGGCTTAAGACTAGTCTACAATGAAATATAGATCGACTAACAGAGGGACTAAACACAGTAAAACCTTATCAAGAGGGGGTGTTATGTATATTTAAAGTTTTATATCACTTAAAAGCAGACACGGAATAATACAATTTTGGTAGGTATCGTGTGGGTCCTATTCCTGAGGCATCCAAGACCACTAGATAAACCGGATATATTCATAGTGTTTTATATTTTTATTTTTTAAATATTTATTAGTGATATATATTTTTTGTCAATGTGGTGGAGTGGTAAGGGAGACAGTCGGTATTCTAAGGGACCCAAGTTCGATTCCTGTCCTCTCCATTATTTTCTGCGGCACCAGGTGATGATGGGAGATTAGGCGAATAGGTGGAGATCGCTAGTTCGATCCTTGAACTGAGCTGGTTTGACCTCACTGCACTGTCGTGCCTTCGGGCGAGCATTCACGGGCTTCGGCCCTAGGTGAGGGTTTTCCCTAGTTCGGAGTCGAGTGTATCCCGATGTGGTGAATTTCGCCAGTAGCCCATTTGAAGGATTCGTTGACCGTTAAAAAAAGTGATATATATTTAAAAATTACATCAAATAGATTTTTTGTAACTTATTTAAATTATTATAATAAAACATTAAAACAATTCCGTGATTAAAAGGCAAAGAATTTTCAAGTTTAACATGTTTAACTCCATTACAATGCAGGAAATATAGTTATATGATGCAAACATAATTATATAAAAATAGGTGAATAAACAAATAATTAATTTCATAATCTTTTTATCATTGATATTATTATATGCGTGTATAAATACATAAATAGAGAAAAAGATAACTAAGTTCTGAAACTTTTATTTATTATTAAAGCGAGTCCAATTAGTAGGGATAATATTATTTAAGATTAAAGAACTACAATAGTAAAATTGATAATATAAAATATTAAGTGTTAAATTAAATAGAAATAAAGGTAAAGTTTAACTAGACTTATTCAAACAAGCTTCCTATAAAACACATTTCTCATGTGGTTTTCAAAGTACAACAAGTGTAGTAGAAACACTGTAGAAAATTACCAACACTTGTACAAAAACTCATGCCAGAGATTTTGTAAAATTTGTAGACAATCGTGAATTCGAGATTTGAAATCTCATGGTTCGTTATTTAACTGAGACGAATGAAAGGGTCAATTGGCCGCATGGGCAGAGGATTATAGTGACCTAGGGTCACTTATAGATTTTTCTAGTAGTGTTAATTCTATTAAAAATTTTCGAATTCTTTCTTAATTGTAAGATATCAAATTTCTAAGAGTCCGGTCCTCACTGGTTTTTATTTTGAGAGTATGACCCCACCCCCCACAACTAATTTTTCGTTCAAGCTCCGTCACTGATTGGTCAGGTTACTACTGCTAATACCATTTTAACACATATAATAGATCCGAAACATTAAATATATACTTAACAATCTAGGCCGAGATGACAATTAATTAACATAATACAAGAAACAAGAAGCATTTTAGTATTTGATTTGTGAGCATATATAAGACAAGATGGTGATTCTATATATTTTGTAATTTTCATACTAAGGTATAAAAGATAAAATAAGAGTAAATTGTCAAAATCGTCCATAAGGTTTGGTCATGTTTGTCATTTTCATCTAAAACAACTTTTTTATACCATATATTCCTTCACTTTTGAATTTTTTTGGCATTTTCATCCAAATGTCTAATTTCCTTATTTTTTCTATCAAACATTTGGATGAAAATAACAAAAAAATATTAAATCTCAGAGACGATTTTTGCTAAAAAAGCCATTAGATGAAATGAAAAAAAAACTCAAAAGTGAAGAACTACAACAAGTTGTTTTCGATGAAAATAGCAAACATAACCAAAGCTCAGAATCGATTTTGACAATTTACTCTAAAAGTAATAATTTTGAGCCGAAATTCGGTTGAATTGTGTCTACTCTTTTCTACTGACTTTGTAATAATATTGTTTGAAAAAAGGATTGCATACTAGATCGGTTTTGCAAAAGAAAAAGAATGAAGCATATCGACTTTAGATGGGGACCGGTGAGGGGCCCCTTTGCGTGCCTGCCATCACTCACAAAACTAATTTCCATGTAGTTGCATTCATTTTTGTGGTTATTAATATTGTTTTTTAGTTGCAAAAATGATGTATGGAGTTTTGTTTTTAAGCTCAAAAGTGTTGTGTATTTTTTCTTTTATATAAAAAAGAGATCGATTTAACAAGTACATTTTACCAAATAAACAAAAATGATAAAATCTTCATATAATAACTGAGTTTTAATACTATTTTAATAAAGTCGTTAACTACATTCATGGTTGTATTTGTACAATATTTTTATAAGTGTTGATTTTCTATAACTATGTGCCGGCTCTTGGGTCGGCCAACCCGTGCCGTCGCTCGAGGCCCAAATTTTTAAAGGTTCCGAAAACCCAATAAATATGGGGAAAACTCCTTCTTTGTGGAAATCGAACTCATAACTTATTGGTCCCAAAGTTTTATTCCACTACCAAAATGACACTAGGCTATAAAGCCCTGGACAGTTCTTTATAACTACGTTTTGGGTTGATATATAGCTAGCACACATTGCTTTGAGTGGTCTGTAATGAATACTCCTAAGAAGAATTTTGTTTCTTCCATCGTCCTTATTATTCTCAGTTCTGTACACTTTAAATGTTGTTTTTTTAAACACGTTCTTTTTTCTTCAGATATACTTCATATGTTTTTTTTAACACGCTTTGATTATTTTCAGACCTTTTTAAGCAATGTGTATTTTCATTGTTGACGAGGTATTTTAAAAAAGTTTAAAATTCATAGATGTATGTGTTTCCTTTGTATTTTACATATATTTTGAAACTTATCTACAACCTCAACACTTTTTAGATTAAAATAAATGATTGAAATTTAAACAATTACAAACTATGTTCCTCTTTAGACTTTCGGGCTCCAAATTGGTAATGTGTTATAACAAACTAATACTACTTGAACCTTTTTTAACTACAAACCACTTAGGTTTTAGTATATTTCCAATTCGGTGATTATTTGAAGAAAAAGTTAAACTAAGTGACCTACATTGAAAAAAATATGAACATTTAGTTATTTTTTTTAAGTTCATTGTGAAATATTAGTAACTTAAGAGATATATGAGTAACGTTACTAGAACCGGTTAATATTTAGTTATTTCGTTTCTTCCATCGTCTTTATTATTCTTTCAGTTATGTACATTTCCGATATTGTTTTTCTAAGCACGTTTATTTTATTTTTTCCCGGTTCTTCACTTAGTAAAGTACACTTCATATGTTTTTCTTAACATGTTTTAATAATTTTCAGACCTTTTTAAACAACATGTATTTTCATTATTGATGAGATATTTTAAAAAAAAGTTTTAAATTCGTATATTTATGTTTTTCTATTGCATTTTACATATATTTTGAAACTTATCTACAACCTCAACATTTTTTAGATTAAAATACATGATTGAAATTTAAATAACTAAAGACTATGTTCCTCTTTAGACTTCCGGGCTCCAGATTATCAATGCGTTATAACAAACTAGAACTACTCGAACCTTCTTTTTTTTTTTTTTTTTTTAACTATAAACCACTTAAGTTTTAGTATATATATTTTTCTAAAGCGGTGATTATTTTAAGAAAAAGTTAAACCAAGTGACTTAAATCGAAAATATATGGAACCTGGTTAACATTTAGTTATTTTTTTTAAGTTCAATATGGCGTATGAGGTAAAAGTAAAAAAACTTCACTAAATAACAATCAAGTAAAATACTAGAATATTTTACTATTTATTACTTTTGGTTGTTTTTATAAGTAACTAAATAAGCTTTAAGCCCAAAGAAAGGCTAATGCGTTATCTATTGTAGGAGCATGGAGCCGGGACTCTCAACAAGTACTTGTTGATTCATAAGTTTTTAAAAATTTTAAATTAGTTTATTAAGAACAAATATTAAAGAAATGATAACAATTCAGTTTGAAATAACGAAGGATTCGTTTATTTAACTAGTATCCTCTATGATTCGTATGATGTGTGTTTCGTTTGCAACAAAGCGAGGCCTGCTAAATGGGTCGTATTTGCAGGTTCACGGGTTGAATCTGACATGAACACAAAATTTTACATGAACCTGAACACGACATTTGAATTTGAAGACTGATACGAACACGACTTGTTTAACCCAGGAAAAAAATACTTACTTTTTTATTTTTTCATATTAATACTTTAAAGTTATAAATTGTAAATATCATTTTTAAGCAATTATGTTTGGAAAATGTCAATTTACTTTAAACTGATACATAATATACCTAAATAGTTTAAGTTATTAGGTAAATCACATTTAAAAAATAATTAATAAATAATTGGGTTAGATTCAACATGTTAGGTGACACGAATACAACTCATTTAGCTAAACATGTTCATTGGTTCGACCCGAAACTTATCCAAACCCGTTTAAACTAAAGTCAAACCTGCAAATTTCGAGCTAGGTTTGTGTTATGGTTTCATGTCTAATGCAGCAGCATCTACGGGTCCAACAAGTTAGGCAAGATGAAGCTTGAAAGAATTAACCAGAGGGCTATTGTTATGGGCTAGAGGATGATCCAGAGGAGGAGGCAGGCCGTTGCGGGTGTGAAGGCGTCGAGAAGGTGGAGGCGGCCCTTGAGGGTAGAATTTGGTTAAGTGGTAAGAGGCCTGTCTTCCCTAGTGGAGACACGGGTTTGATTCCCGCTCGGGCCATTTTCGACGGACATCTGGGTGAAGGGACGAATCGGGGCTTTAATCCCAGGTTCGAACCTGATGGGGCGACGGTTTATGGATTCCATCCGGTTTCCGCGCATTAGGGGGTACGGTCTCATGAGAGTCGAGGAGTCGACTTTGGACATAGCCCCGAGAAAGGTGGGTTTACACATGAGATTCTTTGCCGTTCAAAAAAAGATACAAGATTTCAGTATTATCTTTTACTTATATTATTGATATGTTTCTTATCTTATTACATGGTGATTGAACTATTTAAACAGGATTATGGGATTTAATTTGTTTTCAAACTTGATTGATATTTGATATTAAGAAATTAACTATCAATCAAAGCTTCCGACTTGGAGCTTTCGAATGAAATCGCTTGGTTATCGTACGTATCAGAAATTCCCACCCCACCATGCGTTCTTGATTACCATTTGATTATGCTTTCGTTTGCATTAACGTCGTATCAAAAATTCACACCACAATGTTTAGATAGTGTAAAAAAGAGGTCTCATGTAAATCACTAATGAATGCAACTAAAATTTATTCAATAATAACTCTTAATATGTTTGTCATTGTAAAAAAAATTACTTTATTACTAGAAATAGTAATAAATTATCAGTAATTTTTATATGTATATTATTTGAAGTATTGTGTGTCCTACAAAATCATCTATAAGCATTCAATGGCTGTGTAAAATATGACATGAAGACATTCAAAAAACCAAAGAATACACAAAAATACCTTTAAAAAGAGCAAGAAACACAATATACAATCGGTATTAGATGGTGGCTAACCCGGTTCCGGCTACCTACCGTCTAGTATCGTAACAGTTACTCCGTTAATGGTTAGAGATTCATCATGTTTGCTCGAAGACTCTACTTCCGAATATCGTTTTCCAAGACAAAATCCAGGGTATTTCGATTGCGGAAGGTTCACAGCGTCGCTGCTCAACCATAACAACACTTTTGACATATTCGGTCTATCTTCCGCGTGTTCTTGAACACATAATAATCCGATTTGTATACATCTCAATACTTCATCATTTGAAAATTCGGCCCCTATCGAGTCGTCTAGTAGTTCCAACGCCTTGCCTTGTGTCCATAAGTTCCATGTCTGGAAAAAAAAATCGTTTTGTTAGTAAATGACGCGATAAGTTAAAAGCGTATAATTCGTTAGCGTTGGTACTTACGTGCCCAAGGAGGTTAAGTTGGTTACTTGCGTAGTAGAATCCTCTATTCTTTTTACCGCTCACTATCTCAAGCACCAAAACCCCAAAACTAAATACATCTGATTTTATTGAGAAAAGACCGTCCATTGCATATTCTGGTGACATATAACCGCTAGAAAAGATAATAGAAAACGTTAGAAAATGATAAGAAAAAAACGTACCCGTCTAGAAAAAAATAATTATGACACTTACTGTGTTCCAACCACTTTCTTTGTTTCCGCTTCGGTTTGATCTCCTCCAAAAATCCTTGCCATACCAAAATCTGATATTTTCGGGGTCATTTCCGTGTCTAGTAAAACATTACTGGCTTTAAGATCCCGATGAATGATTCTCAATCTTGAATCTTGATGAAGATAAAGAAGTCCTCGAGCTATCCCAGATATGATATCGAATCGTTTTTGCCAGTTAAGCCGTGCGCTTTTCTCTATATCTGCAATGATTAAAAAACATGTTAAAATTTCGACTACGAAGAATACGAAAACAAAAAAAGAACTGTTAAGAAACTTACTGAAAAGAATCGTATTGAGACTTTTGTGTTCCATGTACTCATAAACCAACAACTTTTCTTCGACCTCAATGCAACAACCTAGTAGTCGAACGAGGTTTCTATGTTGAAGTTTTGCGATTAATCGAACCTCGTTTTTAAGTTCTTCGATTCCTTGGCCCGAAGTTCTCGAAAGTCTTTTAACCGCTATAATTTCGCCTTCCATTAAAATACCCTAACATCACCAACAACAAATGTCACCATTGTCCTTCATATGTTGTTTTAAATGTTTATAAGATATGTTACAGCATTTACCTTGTAAACGCAGCCGAACCCACCTTGCCCGAGTTTATTTTCATCAGAGAAATTGTTTGTGGCGATAGCCAAAGTCGAAAAGTCAAACAAGGGTAATTCAAGGTCATCAGCGATCTTCGTTTCACCAGAACATTCTTTTTTACTTTGCACGATAATCCGCTCGCTCATCAAGTAAGCTTGGCTTCTTTCATATTGACCTGTATCAAGAATATGTGAATTTATGAACTATGATAGTCACTGCATTTTTTAGGATATGACTAAGTTGTTTGACTCTTGAAAGTCAAATTTACCTTTTCTATGTATGCTTGAATTCTTCAACTTTTGTATTTTCTTCCTCCTTAGGAAAAGGACTACAAGTAAAATAACTATAACTGCACAAGTACCGACAGTAATGCCGACGATTTTTACAACATTGTTGCTCGAGCGCTTGCAGAAGTTCCTGTAGTTGGTGACTGATCTGCAATAATAGAACACATACTAATCCATGATCATTGATGATTGATATTAGTTTTGGAAATAAATAATTTTTTTGTTGCAATGATGCATAAAGTGCAATGATGCTATGTAATATTCGGATCGTGTGATGTTGGGTTGTTTTTATGCACAATAGGCGTGGAACAAAATCCGGATTTGGTGTAATCAAGAAAGTATGTAGACGATAATGTTGACATCCTTATGGGAGATTTGGAAAGCCAGAAACGAAAGAATATTCAATATTCTATCGCATACGGATAAAGTGGTAGAAATTATCAAGGCGGACACCTTCTATCTTATTTATAAAAAATAGAGGGAAATTTAAATCTTTTAGTTGGGATGATTGGTACTCGTTGAAAAAAATGTGTACCTGTTTATATAATTTGTATCTTTTCTAGCGTTTGCTAGTTATTAATAATGTTCCATGTTCAAAAAAAAATGTGTAAAAATTATTAAATAAGTTTGATTATTGATTCAATTAATTTACTATAACTTTTATTTTTTTATTATTTCATTTATTTATTTATATATTTTCAAAATTTTAAATTATAAACTTTAAAGTTTCTAGAAGAATCCTGCTACTCTCATGGTTACTCACCAGGTTCAAATCTTATACAATATAGATTGTGGTAAGGGGTGTAAACGAGCTGGCCCGAGCCCGACTAAGCTCGAGCTCGGCTCGTCATGTTTTTATTAAGCTCGAGTTCACCTCGGTTTGAGCCTATTTATTTGAGCTCAAGCTTGGCTCGCGTGCAAAACTCAAAGCTCGAGCTATTTTGAGAACAAGCTCAAACAAGCTAAAAGCTCAGCTCGAGCTCACTTCAATATCGCTTAAACGAGCCAAAGCTCGGTCAAACTCGGTCGCCATTGTATCATCATTATATTATTATTTATATAAAAAAACGAAGACTTTGTTTGGGCTTGTTTTGAGCCTAAACGAGCTTTGTATATCGAGCTCGAGCTCGGGCTCGTTAAGGCTCGGCTCGTTCGAGCTATTAACCGAGCTGATAACGAATAGCTCTCGAGCCTCTGGGCTTGTTTACACCCCTAATTTTAGTGTATTTATCCTTGAAAATATAAGATTTATTATGTTTTAAATAAAAAACTAAAAAATCTCATGGTTACTCAAATTATTGTAAGATGAAAGTTAGGTGCTTGACGGACGGAGCCCAAACGTCAACGAGATTGTTTGGACTTTGGACGGTCAAGTAAATGGGCCCAAGGTTTCACGTGTTCAAAACCTATTTGTTATTAGACTTCTAACTTGTTAGTTGTTAACAACAATTATTGAAGTATTTTTATCGTAAAAAATACATTTTAAAATGAAAAAGGCAAACCTTTAAAAAAAACTTTATTATCTTTTGATGTCAGCTTAAAGTAAAGTAAAAAATAAAGGTCAAAAGTAACTCAAGATAAAAGTTTGTGATTAGATATATAATTTTCAACACTTTATCCAGTCATGAAAAGATTTAATAAAGAAAATAAAAAAAGCTTTTGTTGTGAAAAGCATTACGCAACCATTCACGGACAAAACAGCAGGCTTGTTTAACATGAATTCACATGTAAAATACGCGGTCCAAAATTTAGTCAAAGAGTTATAATTATGTTACATTCTACTTGTACCTTATGCATTGTGGATTGGACATCCCTAAGTGCAACTAGGATGCAAATGAGCCGAACTACTCGAGATCGGGTCGAAAAAAAAGCTCGAACGAGCCGAGCTTAAACGAGCTCGAGCCCCAACCAAATCTAAAAAACAAGCTTGTTTAATAAACGAGCCCGAGCTTCGCATATCGAGCTCGAGCCGGCTCGCAAGCCTAAAGGAGGCTGATGTTTATATATATATTTTTATTAATATATTAAATATATATTTACATACTAATAATTAATATTTATAAATTATGAAAAAATACAAAAAAATATTTATAAAATAAGAATTATAATTAATTTAAATTAATTACCATATGATAAACGAGCCGAGCCCGAGCTTGAAAAATTACTTATGGGCTACGAGCAAAGCTCGAGCTTTAGAAACAAAGCTCGAATCGAGCCGAGCTCGAGCTTTCATAAGTGAAACGAGACTCGAGGTCGAGGTCGGGCTCGGCTCGTTTGCACATCTAAGTGAAAAACACTTCACTAAATTATTATTTTTTAACGTTTGGTGTCGGATACGTGTTCTTTACCCGTTTTTTCAGTTTATTGTTGATACATTTATTGCTATAGTTATTTGTAAAATTTTCTAAATTGTAAATATTTTTTGGTATTTCTCAAAATTCATAATTTCTGCTTTCAAAAGTTTTTGCTTAATTTTAATTACAAGACCACTTTCCACTATTTATTCATTATAAACCAAATTTAAAAAGATAAGTGTAAAATCTGACTTATAACTTTTGCTTTAACTATGATACGTAAAACAGTTATGTAATCGCTTATGTCAAGCATTATGTATAAATGTTATAGTTGTTCATAAAGTTCGTGGCTCGCAGCTCGACTCGTAGCTCGAGAAAAACTAGCTAAAAATACTCAATTTGAGATGACGTGAGCCGAGCCGACTCTTTTTGTAACCGAGCCGAGCTCAAGCTTGCTTGTGGCTCGTTCTTAGGCTCGTTTAACTCCGAGCTAGATCTTGAGTAGAGCCGACTCATTTAATTTCGAGCTTGAGCTCAAGCCCACCCTAGCTTGAACTCGGCTACAACCAACGTATTATATCTGGTTCTCGTATTTTTCTATTTAAAATTGTTTCGAAAAAAGTTTGTAACACAGACGAAAGAAACTTTTTTTTTATTTCGAATGAAAACATATGAAAAAGCAATTGGAAGTATGAACACACCTACAATACTAACAAAAAAAATATTGTACTTCCTTTGAACCTTCTTACAGTCTTTTAAAATAAATAAAGATACTAATTTAAAATTCAATTATTTGGTTACAACATTTGAATTTTTTGAAAGAATTTCCAACCCCAAGTCACATCATTCCCGTGTTACTTGTCTTTTTATTTCATTTTCTGACCATAAACAAAATTACAAAACATTTTAAGTCTTTTAACAACAATGTTTTCACAACTGTATTAGACGTAAGACGGTCTCCTTATCGGTTCACGGGTCTAACTTGTCAGTTCGGTCAGACCAGACGTAAAAACCGGGAGGTGTCGTAAAAATTAATATGGTTGAATATGAAAAAAAATATATAAACAAACGGTTCAACCTCTTTAAAAACCGGTTCAACCGACGGTTTCCTGGTCCAACCACTAAGTCACCGGTTCAATGTTATTCTGTTCCGATACCTTGACCTGACCGACCCAACCTCCCGGGTCTAAAAACAATGTTTAACACAAAATGTGGTAAAAAAATCAATATCTTTTATATGTTAATTTTTCACAAAAGTTGGATTATAGCATTACCGACTTGTACCGTACAACTTGTTATGCATGCATAACTACAAAAAAATTAGATTAGAAACGTACCTAAATCAGAAGCTGCAACTCTAACGTAAAGATCTTGTCCACCTTCAGAATCAGCATACTGTCTCATATCCAAAAGATCCACAGCCCATATCACACAACCCGACCCGCCTTCAGTAATATCCATACTAGCATAAGCTGCACAAGAGCAATTTCTTTTGCAAATTGCAGCACAAGAACTCAAATTCATTGACCGGTCAACAACCGCTTTCGAACTCTCCGGCAATTTCATGTTCTTCAGTAACAAAAACTCATCTGACCCGCAATCCAACACGGAGGTCCGCCCACACCCGTCCGACCCGTCACGCAAATCCCACGCCTGTTGGTTTTTTCGGCCGAAACCCCTTCATACATTCGCAAACCGGAGAGTCATTCGCATCGCAAATGCCAAACGGCCCACATTTTTTATAATCGTCACACACGTCACGTGGAGCGAACCAGTATTCGACCCACGCGTCAGATGATTCAATCCACGTGAATCTCTGGAGCTTACCCGAGGCACTCATAACTAACCTCGAATAAACCGAATGATTCGACATCTCAAACGAGTACAAAACCTCGTCAGAGTTGTTTTGAAACTCGAAAGCGATTTCGCTCACGCTTTTCATCTCGGGTACTCCACTAAATCTTTTTCCGTTCCATGGCCCACTGCGGTACACAGTTCGTTTCCCCGAAGTTAAATAAACCTCGGGGAAACCATCAATATTCATTTTAAATGAATAATCACCAGAACCGGGATCAGTGTTCGTTTTCCACGACTGCAAAAACCGGTTCACCCCGGTTTTCCTATCCCACCCGAGTTTCATCCCGGGTAACAAAGTATCCGTCAGTTCATCAAAACTCTGCCACATATAATTCTCTACATCCTCATCATCTTCCATTCTCAAAACAAAATTACCAGAATCCAGAAGCTGAGCCACCACTTTCGCATTCGAAACCGATGAATTCGACGACCAGACCGTGGTTTCGGCTTCGTTAACCAGCACGATGTTGCGGTTTTCGCCGATCGTTAACTTCGCGTACGATGAAGTAATGGGTGTGTCTCTGTTTGCTACCCAAACATATGTTTTCTTCTGAATTTGCTTGTACCAAATGCCTATGTATAGATTATTGTTGCCCAGATCAAAAAAGCCCAATTCAAAAATCTCACTTTTTGAGATTAGTGTTTGATTTATGTTGAGGGGCTTTGTTGATGTGATGGTATCAGTTGCTAGAATACAAGTGATGTAGAAGAAGATAGATAATATGAAGATAATGGTTTTCATGTTTTTGAGAGAATTATGAACATGAATTCAATTCAATTCAATTCTTTTTAATTGTTGAAATATGAATAAAGGAATATGAACTCGGGTTTTTGGATTTTGTTTTGGCCCATGTGGTTTTGTTTCCCACCGGCTTTTTTTTAGTAAAATGTCAAAATGGTCCCTAATGTTCGGTTGTTTTGCGAGTATAGTTCAAAATTAAAACCTTTTGAATTTGGGTCCCCGTGGCTTCAATTTTGTTGTTATTGTCATTCAAAATCAAAATCTGATCATAATTTTTAGTTAATATCCAATTTTTTTTGTCTTCTTTTCTCTATTTTAATAAAGGGTAAAATATTCTTTTAACGTTTTATTATAATAAATTAAAATTATTTGACTATTTTGCCCTTCATTAAAAAAAATGAAAAGACAAAAAAACTTGATGTTAACTAAAAAATCTGATCAGATTTTGCTTTTAAATGAAAATGGCAACAAAATTAAAATCACATGGATCCAGATTCAAAATGTTTGAGTTTTGAGCTAAAATGACAAAAGTGACAAAACGTTAGGGATCATTTTAACAATTTACCTTTTTATGTTTTTTTTAAGGAATTGAATAATTTAGTGTTAAATTGACCATATATTTCTCGGTTTTTTGTTGGGTAGGTCTTGATTTTGTTTCCGTGATTAAAATATAGTTATAAAGTTTGAAAATTTAGGAGATTTCAAAAGATTTTATGTGAAAAAGCGACGTGAAAAAAGTATTAATTTACGTGTGAAAAACGATGTCGTCGTGAAAAGGTTTTTGAACCAACCGTTGTTAAATGTTTAATAAGAGTAAAATGTAACATCTTTGAAGTTTGAATAGCTTTAGTAGTTACGAAGATCATTACATTCTCTTTTGTAAAACACACAAAGTATAATTTATAATATTAGATTTGAAAGTTTTCTTTAAATTATTTTTATATATAATCTTCTCGTGGAAAAAATCAACTACTAATTTAAACATTTAGTGATAAGTGATTAAGAATTTTCTATTTATATATATGCTATCTTATATATATTGTAAATTGATAATGCATTAAAAGGTTAATTTTATTAACAGATTTAGTAACTTATATTGTAGTCTTAGTAGGGATCGAACCTACAATATTATCGTTATAAGTGGTATTTTTTAACTAATTAAACTATAAGCTCCTACGAATCTCTATATGCTATTCCCTCACCTGTAAAAGAGCGAACGAATCTCTATATGCTATTCACTCACCTATAAAAGAGCGAACGAAAAGAATGCCCTAGCTCTATTTGTTTCTTTTATATTATAGAATGAGCATTATAAAAAAAAGATTCTATATTTTATAAAGATAGAATAAAATTATATTTATTATATATACTAGAGTGAAAGCTTTGTATAGCATTATATAGTAAACATCTATAAATTAATACTCGATAAATTAATAACCTCGATAAAATTTATAATTTGTGCTGTCTCAACTTTGAACCAGTACAAAATTGGACCTCAATCGATAAAACAATAAGATAATAACTTTTTTGAAATCCGAGTATATATATATTGGTTCCAACGAAACTATAAATTAACAATTACCAAAAGATTCCAAATTCTGAAAATGTGCAATAAAACTTGTTTTTATAATTAATTTTTGGTACCATAAACTAACTTTTTGTATTTAAAAACAATGAATTTGACAAATTTAATTAATTTGTGAATGCACACTGGACTTGAAAATTTAAAGGTCTTACGTATCTCTTTAAATTAACAAATTATTAATTTATCGATATAATATTTCGCTAAATTAATAAATTATCTCGGTCCCAACATTATTAATTTATAGAGGTTTTACTGTAATGTGTGTGTGTGTGTGTTTTTTTTTTTCCAAATCCACATTTTAACGACAATTGGAGCTAATATGATGTTTTTTTTAAGGAATAATGGATTTTAATAATCCAAACTTTTAATCATTGGCTGGAAACGGTCACAACTTCAAAAATAACCGGTGGTGTCCTAACTTTTGGTATATTGTAAACCAATGGACTTTTACTAAAAAAAACCTTAATTTATTTTTATCTACTTATCCTTTTCAGCAACTTTTTCGTATAATGTAAACAAATGGACCTTTACTAAACCGAAAAGGATAAAGAGACAAAAAGAAATTAAGGTTTTTTTTAGTAAAAGTCCATTTGTTTAGAATATGTGAAAAGTTGGGACCACCACTGGTTATTTTTTAAGTTGGAACCGTTGCCGGTAAACGACTAAAAGTTTGGATTACTAAAATCTATTATTTTTTTTAATGACAGATTACAAATACTTCTAAAATTTACACCACTTATCTTTAATGAGACTACGCGACTTGATATCATCGAGTTAGAAGCTCTGTGTTATTGGATAATACATTTAAAAAAAAATATTAATTTAAGTTAACCTTTTGTCACATAATATTGTCCATATGTTATTTGATTTTATAAATAATGAAAACTCAAACAAAAAGCAAAACATAATTAAAAAAGAAAGAAGAAAAATTTAAGGTGAGGAGAAACACCAAGTGATCAAACCATAAACGTACAAGTCACTAAAGATATCCCACGCTTTTGTTTTTCTAAATAGTTAAACGGGTTAATGAGTCAACCTGTTTTTATGCGGGTCAACCCGAACCCGACCCGTTTTTAATACGCATCATCCTGCACCCCACCCGTTTTTAAATGGGTCGTGTTAGTCGACCCAAACCTGTTTTTCGTGTCGGTTGGCGTGTCGTGTCAAAAATTGTCGCCCCTACTTTTTATATACAATAGCCCCGTTTATCGTTTTTTTGTTTTTTTTTAAAACATAATATAATGTTTTGTAAAGTTTCGAATATATAACTGTGACGTGTTTATTTTTATCTATGTTTGGATCAAAATTTTATTTAAAATCAAACTGATCAAATAAAAATGGATTTAAAGAGTAACACATCTAAAATGATTAAAATTAATGAAATTTTCACATAAGAACTATTGATGTAATAAAAAGAAATTCAATTCTAATAATTATGATTTCAGAAAACATATCACGATTATATGTTGATGTATACAATGTCCAGATAATATTATCCATACATGTCATAAAAACTCAACACCAAAAACAAAAGCCAAACAAAAAGCAAAACATAATTAAAAAAAAGAAATTTATGGTGAGGAGGAACTTTTATGGATGTTCACCGTCAATATAATAAAATTATAAATAATAGATAATGACAATTTTATAAATAATTTAAAAGAAAAGAACTTTTGTGTATTGTGGTTTGTGATATAAATTAGTATATCTATACATATAATAAAAGAAATTAAATGGGGGACATACGTCAATCATTGAGATCATGTATACTTCTATTTTCCCGCCTAAATTCCTTTAGTTTTAATGTTTATGATTAATCCTAAAATCTATCTTTAAAAAAAGTTAAATCTAAAATCAAAATCATTAATTTACAGATTAGTAACAACTTGTCAAATTTTCAAATACTTACTTATCAATACATTTGATGAAAATAATTTCATGAATAATTACTCTTTTCGTCCTCGTGGTTTGTCAAAAATCACTATTTCAGTCCATTAGTTTAAAAATTGCGATTTCAGTCCCTGTGGTTTCACTTTCGTAACCATTTCAGTCCATGTGGTTTCACTTTCGTAACCACTTCAACCCATTTATTATGTAAGTACAGAGACTGAAATGGTTACGAGCTGGACTGAAATGGTTACGAAAGTGAAACCACAGGGACTGAAATCGCAATTTTTAAACTAATGGACTGAAATAGTGATTTTTGACAAACCACAGGAACGAAAACAGTAATTAACTCAATTGAAAAGTTACATAATTAATTCCATACTATTTAGCTAATTATCTATGTGGAGAAAGTTGATAAATATACGGAATGTTATCTTGAAGTTACATACAAACATTGACGAATATAATTGATATATAATTGCACTAGAATTCGAAAAGAAAAAATAGCTGTTTGTATCTAAGTCATAACTAACTATGGTTATTACTATTAGACATCTTATATATGCACAATTAGGATTTTTATATTAAGATCTAGACAACTAAATATATAAAACACATGACTTAATATAATGAGATGTTAATTTTTATCTTAATTAAGATGTTAAAACACATGACAACTAAAATTCAAATCAAAGTTCATTTCAAATATTTGTTAATTTTTATCTTAATTACAATTATGATTAGTATGCACAAATATTAATTAAATAGAATATAATCGATAAATATAGCTTAGTAAATATGATCATCCTAAAGGTATATTTTTATGTATACCAATGAATAAATCCTAAGCTTATAAAAGAACAATTAAACTAAGCTAATGAACCTTAATTCAAAACTTAAATATACCTCTTGGTATCATCAATTTTCAGCTTTAAATCTTCATATTATTTTTTTAATGTCTAATTAAATTTAATCCAACATATATTTTCGTATGCATACTGAGGTGATAAACAATTTATGAGATGAGGTTTAAATTTTATTTATATATTTCTTAACTGTTAAGTGATAAGCCATAACTATAGATAAGTTTTATTTTTTATTTTATTTTATATATTCTTTAGGTTTAGATATTATTTATATATTTCATAACTGATAAACGATAAAACGTAATTATAGATAAGTCTTTTTTTATTTTACGTATTCTTTAGGTTCAAATATTATTTATATTCTTAACCAAATTCATTTGATTACTTCACAAATTTCATAATATTATTAATATTCTTATGGTTGGGTTTTTCTTTTGTATTATTATTATTATTATTATTATTATTATTATTATTATTATTATTATTATTATTATTATTGTTATTATTATATCTTAAAAAAACTCGTGTTTTGCACTACATGGATCGAATAAACCCGTGTATATGTTGAATAAATATAATATAATCGGTTAACAAATATAATCGTTAAGATATTTATTTTTAAATAAACTTTGATGTACTATTTACCTGTTAATTTATGAGAGGATTAAAACATATTGGGACCCTACTTTAGTCATAAAATTAATAATACAATCTTACTTCAAATATGATAGGATTAATACGTATTGGAATCTTATTTTAGTTATATATTTGGCTCTACAAATTCATATTGCAAAAAATAAAAGATTGGATAAATATAAATGAACAATAAAAAAGTAATAGATAAAAAGATAATATTTATGTAAAAGATTGGAAAAATATAAATGAAAAATAAAAGGGTAATAGATAAAAAGATAATCTTTATGTGACTAAAATAATATGTAGCGGTCATTATCTTTAAGCTTTTTGATAATTTTTTTTACTTGAATCTTATTAACAAATATTATCTATATCTATTAATTTAGACGGGAAAAAACCATTAAGATCACCTCACAGAACGTCATGTGTCACAAACTGATTTACTTTATTATATGTATAGAATATATTATTATTAGGTTCTATAATCAGTATGTTACACTAATGAAACTATATAAAAGATAGATGTCTTACAGCCTATCGCTATCATGACATTTGATAAGTATGTTTCTACAAATTATCTACCAAACTACATAAAACACTTTTAATATTATTATTATAATCATTATTATTATTGTTGTTATCATTTTACGTCATATGTTATAATTTAGTAAGCTGAAGATTTATTTCCCCTCTTATTTCACTCTCTTTCGAATTCTATACCTATGGAGACACGTAGTTAGATCAATGAAATATTAAATAGTTATTAATAAGATGAGAAAATAAAAGAAATAGTTAAGAAATGAAATATTAAATAAATAAGAGATAAGCGAAAAATTATGATTTTATAACATGCAAAGTATATAAAGTATATATGTTCTCTCTAAATATTAATTTAACCGGGTTTATAACCATGGTTCAAACTCTAGATATATAATAAAATTAATTAAGTTAAATCTTCATCAAATAAAAGAATATATGATACAAACTTTGCGGTTTTACACTATTTTAAAAAGTTATTTTAATAACCTAATTGCACTACATTATAAAAAACACCAATTAACCTTATTAGCTCTTACGAACTAAGGGTGTTCACAATTCGATTTAAAACCGTGAAACCGATCAAAATGATCATTAGTTTGATTTATGGTTGGGTTTGTTATTAACTTTCGGTTTATGTATTAAGTTTACTAATATATTACTTTCGGATTCAAATTTAAAATTTTACTTAAAAAAGTCAATACTATCTTATCACAAAAACTGTTTTATAATATTTTAATCTTCATTATTAAGTATATTTAATTTATTCAGCCCATGTAACACACGGATTCTAACCTAGTACTATAATATGTACGTTACACATAAATAAAAGAGTAAATTGCACAAAACGTCCTTTAAGTTTCACCAATCTTGCAGGTTTCAGCCTTAAACTTTAAAAGTTGTCAAAACCAGCCTTTAAGATTAAATTAGTTACGGATTTCATCCTTTATCACTAACCCCGTTATTAAATCATGTTAAATAGCCTCACATGCAAGGCATGTGAGGGTAAAACCGTCTTTTTCATGTTAGATTCTTGTCCATAACCGAAAAAACCTTTGTTCATCTTCAAACATCAACCAAAACATTCACCAAAAATCTCTTTTATCACACACTCATTACCTTTTCAAATTTAACCCAAAATTCGCATCATTGTTTCCCCATTTTTCTCCACACTTGCAGGTATTTCACTTGCATGTTTTGCTTTTATAGTATTTTGATTTTGTTAACTTGATTGTTTAATGTTTGAAAATGATTTGATCAACAATATGGAAGAAAGGAAGCTGGCAATCTGCTGTAAAGAAAGCTATAAGCCATTCTTATTCAAAGAAAGAAAAGGTTTCTTATTGTTTTATCTTTTTTAAATTCTTTTCTTTGCACACAAGTAATTTGATGAAATGCCAATGTGGGTTTTAACTTTTAAATTTTAATGTTTTTATAAAACAAAAATCTTGTAAAAGAGTTCAAAGAAATATTGGTTTGGAAACAGAAAGAGTAGTAGGAGTGTGGATAAAGATTTGTCACAAACAAAAACAGTAGGGAATTTTGTTAATCTAATGAAGCCAAGAATGAGCAGAGTAAACACGCGTATTCGGTCGCGTATGCGACCGCAGTGGCAACAGAAGCGGCGGTGGCAGTCGCCCATGTTGCTGCCAAAGTTGTCCTCTTGACGTCCAGCGCCCATTTCCTGAATAAATCTGCAGTAGAAATGGCTGCTATCAGGATTCAAACAGCTTATCGCGGGCACTTGGTAAATTATATTAGCATAATAAAAATCTGTAAAACTGTTTTTTGATCTATGGGGTTATATGATTATATTGTTTTCAGGCGAGGATGGCATTGCGTGCTCTTAGAGGGCTTGGGCGGTTGAGATCGGTGGTTCAAGGTCAATCAGTCAAACACCAAGCAAACATTGGCGGTTGAGATCGTTGGTTCAAGGTCAATCAGTTAAATGTATGCAAACGTTCGCTCGTGTACAGTCTCAGATTCGGTCAAGGCGTGTGCGTATGTCTGAGGAGAACAAAGTTGTCCAACAACTTCTTTTGAAGTGTGAGAAATAACTCAACAATATTAGATCTTCTGTAAGTAATAAATATGAGTAAATTGCACAAAACGTCCTTTAAGTATGAAATAGACGGTTTTACCCTCACATGGCTTGCATGTGATGCCATTTAACATGATTTAATAACTGGGTTAGTGATAAAGGATGAAACCTTAACTAATTTAATCTTAAAGGCTGGTTTTGCAACTTTTAAAGTTTAAGGCTGAAACCTGCAAGATTGGTGAAACTTAAAGGACGTTTTGTGCAATTTACTCTAAATAAAATAATATATACGTTACACGTAAAATAAAATGTGTATTAAGCTACACATAAAATAAAAAATGAAAAATATTAATTTAAAAATAATTTAGAGAATTCACTGGAATTTAGGATTGTCGATTGTCAAGGAAAGCATGGAGACACCTAATATGTGTTATGTCTTATTATTTTTAAATAGAACATGTCAACTTTGACTATGCAGACGTGACTTGAGGTTCTATTTCTTTTATGACCTTTGAACATGTTCTATTGTAAACAACATATATGGAAATAAATAAATATATATCTAAAAATAATACACCCATCGAAAGTTGTTAAATATGTATTCAAGACTAATGTTTGGTGAAAGGCCCAATTTCTTACTCGGCGCAATTTCTGATTCTTTCATCATTTCTTCAACATTTTGTCTCATTCCGTTGTATTATTTTAATCACTTCATGATATCTTCAATCATTGAAGTATGGTTTATGGGATATGAGTATGATTACTCCCTTAACAATGATTCCGTGGTTAAATAATCTATAAAGGTAGTGTTTGATACGTAAGAATGAGAGACAGAATGAAACAAAACATTCGTGAGGGAATGAAAGAAAATGTGTTTGCTTGGCTAAGGTAATGAAATCACCTGTTACGTTACATAAGACATTTCATTCCTTAAAAAAACATTAAAATTCATTTTATCCACCACCCTTGTTTTTTTCATTCAATTCTCTCTCTCAATCTTCATCACCACCACCACCACCACCGTCACCCCTGTCGTCGCCGCTACCGTCACCACCTTCCACCACTGACCGCACGTGCCACCCATCGCCACCACCTCCCGCTTACGAACCCGGGCAAGTCGCCTAAGTATGCCCCCATTTAGCTTTTAACGCACTGAAATCTTGCTCGACATCTTTTCTTGACGATTCTTACACCTTCTTGAACTTTTTTTTTTCTTTGGGCGGTTAGATATGGGAACATTTTCACTAACGTTGACTAAGTTGGGTAGATACCATTGGTAAGATAGTGGCTATGTTTATATTGTCGCCCATTTACATGAAATGGACACCTAGGCACAATCCCAGGGTGCTTGGCGGTATATATTAGAGATTGTTGGAGAACATTAACGTCATGCTTTGAGCCGAACTCACCACAAAACGCATGCCAAAACCACAAATCGTTTGAAGTCAATGCCATCACCATCGGGTATTAGTGATCACCTCTCATAAATTGGTCACGCAACATGGTCGGACACATTCTCCAAATGAAATGTATACAATTGATGCTACTGAAAATCTCCGGAAGGTGATGTCTTTTTTCATGTGCTTAATAGAATAGTGCAATGTTGTGGTTTGTCGGTCTACCTAAAAAATCATTGCTGTACAACTGAATTATGACATTGTAGAAATATTCTTGGCATTCATGTGAAGTCTTATCGACTATACATAAATACTCATCATATTTGTTAGAAGGATTACTGGCTGCGAATTGTCTAACCAGCAATGTGTAGTTTGCAAAGCCGTAAAACTTTTTTTTCATCCTCCTGCCTACACCCTCTTGAAACCATTCAAATTTGGAATCTATGTCTTCTAACAATTTTTAAAAGTTATCTCTTCGACATCCAAAATCTTGATAGAAACATACCTGCATCGTATTTTGGGTTATCGATGAAATAATCTTCCATTAGGACCTCCAGAACTTTTTCACGATCATGTGCACATTATTTTTTCTTGATGTTACCATCTCTACAAGTCCGGATTGCTAAGTGTTTGGTATAGACAGGTTTGGGTAGGTGTCAGGTCGAACGCACGATCCCATAACTAAACGGGCATTGTTCGTATAAGTGTGAGGTCGAACTCACGAATCGATACTATAACGAACCAAACTGATACTGATAAAACCCTTGCGCGGAGTGCGGGGAATCCCTCTAGTTTCAAGAGAAATTATAATGTGTTATTTGTTGTAAAAATATAAATTCAGGACCAAATTAGCGAAGAAAAAATCATGCTCGAGTCAACTCGTAAAATTTCATGACTTGTTCGGGTTGTTATGTCTAGCACGATTTTCTAAGTTCAAGTTAAGTTTCGAGTTGGTATCAAATTTAGGAAAGCCATAGAGGAAGCAACAATACTTTGTTAGTGCTTGCTTTAACAAGTAAAATAGTAGATACTTGTATCTTCTTCTGATGATATAAACACGATTGTATGTTTCATAAGCAACAGTACTTTATTATTGAGCGGGAAAGCCATGGACGAAGCAAACGTTGGTGCTCGCTTTCATCAGTTGAGGTAAGTTTCAATAAATATTGTGTACATCGTGTAAGCGTTTATATTAATATTGTAATGCTATGCAGTTGTATGTTATTTGCTTACAAAATATTTATGTTAGGCTTCTTAATTGCTTTCTGATCTACGAGAATTCATCTTAAATGACTAATATGATGTAAATTGTGAATTACAACTATGAGAAATCTGAATTCACAATATCAGTTCTGTAAGTGTTTAGGATTGAAGATTTAATTGCCAAACACTCACCTAGGTAACTTGGAGAACTTAGAATTAAAGAACATCTTTCTAGGTTACAAATCAAAACACATAGATTAGATAACTGAGAGAGAAGAGAGTAGCTATCATTTAACATCAATCTCGGTTACATCGCCTTCACAATTTACTGTCTAAAGGAAGCACATTAATTGGTTCCAGTATCTTAATTGAGCATCAGGAACATACATTGCTTTGTTAAACGTTCCGTGCTATGCACTGCAAATCATTGTGTATTGATCATGTTACGCTATTCTCAATCGGTCAAATTTTCATTATGTTTATCCCAAAGCAGCTAACCAGTGGATTCCCAAAACATTCGGTAAAAGCATCACATATTGTTTAACGGTTTCTCATTGCAGCTTCCAAACAATTCTATTACATTCATAGGCGCTAGCTAGTCATAGAATTTCCATCAGCTACTGAAGATGTCAAAGGACAAGTATTTCTGAAGTGGCATCCCAACCTCTTTTTGCTGTTGCAAGGTCTAAAAATTGCGTAATACCACTGCTAATTAGGATATGAATTTCTTGGTTGTGAACGTGCCATCTCACAACAAAGAATCTAGTGAGATTAGCCTCCGGGTGTGTAGTTTAGTTGGTTCCGTAACTGGGGTTTGGATGTATACAAGATAGTTGGGTTCGAGTCCTAAGATTGGTAAGAGGGAACCTCACATAGTGCGAAAAATCTCTTGTTGGGCCTAGGGGGTACTTGGCCTAATCAATGTGGTGTGGGCCGGTTAAGGGTTCCTGGAACTAAACCGTTTTGAACAATTTAGAGAGATCAGAGGAGCAGATGCATCGTTGCTATCACTATGTTCCTGAAGTTTTTCTATTTCATTGTTTTGATAAAAAGAAGGCTAGGATTTGATGTCTCCTTGCATAACAATATACAATTGAGAAAGACCAAGTCTTTATACTAAATGAAAGGAAGAAACAAGAAAACAGGATTCTAACTACTTTTCCCGCCATGAGTTAAGACTTAAGACCCTTTAACTGATCTAGTGCTTCTCACATGCCACACTTCATTTATTTATTTATTTTTTATTATACCTTTAGCTCACATGACATAACTGGACACTTATATATTATCCATATTGATTAACAAATAACGTGGAAGGTTTTGATATTTTAGAGTATCAATTATAATTAAAAGTTTAATTGTTATAAAGCTTATTATGTAGATCACTGTCTCATGCTAAAGTTATATAGAAACCTTGTGATGCTATGTGGTTATGTGTTATTTGTTTATAGAAAATAATGTTAGGACTTATAAAAGCATTTCGGTTTATGGGATTATATATACCTATTATGTTTCTATAGGTCCTTTTGCAGATCAAGTATTTGAAATTTGGAATCCCATTCTCTGGATTCCTAAGCTTCCTTCAGTTTTCAAATTGATGACCAAGTCATCCTTCAGTAGTGTGATGTCAGTCTGACTTTCCTTAACTTTTCTACTTGCAAATGATAATATAATCTTCTCTTAAAGAAACCAAATCTAACCAGTTTGATAGCTGTAGTTTCTCTACTCTGATGTCAACAATAATATCAAAAAATAATTTGGCCTTACCAACTACCAAGGGTTAGGAGTAAAATTAGTCATGGATTCAGTCAAAATTACATAAAGTCAATGTGATGAATTTAAAAGCATGTGAAGCTTCACTAGAAGCAGAACTACTATCGAGTGTTATGTGCCTTATTTCCAAGGCTTGATGCAAAACTACTATCAAGCCGGGGGTCTCACTGGAAGCAACCTCTCTATTCCTATGGGGTAGAGGTAAGGTTGTCTACACATCTTACCCTCCTCAGACCATACTTTAGCTTTGCTATTGATGGAATTTACTAAGTATGGTGGAATTTACTAAGTATGATGATGAAGCTTCACTAGGAAATAGAAGAGTGATCACAACATTAGGTTTCACAACATGTTTTCATTGAACAGAAAAATCTCTAATTAGGAACCAATAAATCAAGGGTTTGGCGAAATGCTCATTTCTTACTAATCAGTATTTTAAAAAGGCTCAAACTATTTGCACACCGGCCTTGCCTATTTGCACACTTAGGGTTTATATACGCTGCGTATAGACCTATACGCAGCGTATAGGGTTTCTAATATACGCTGCGTATAGCCCTATACGCAGCATAGATAAGGGGTAGGTACACGACCAGACACTGAAACCTAGTACCTTGTCAAATCTGTCTGACATACGCTGCGTATGGACCTATACGCAGCGTATGTACAGTACTCTATACGCTGCGTATAGATCTATACGCAACGTATGTCAGACAGATTTGACATGATACGATGTGGTCTAGGCACGTGAATAAAGCTTTACGCGGAGTATAGAGCTATACGAGGCTGATAAAGATGAATTTCAAAGTGTATTTAGACATCCATCTGTGCCTACGAATTCTCACAATTACTCGCATTCTTCTTCAATTTCTTTGTATACTTACTTCGGTGGGGGATAAAATGTCGTCATTTTGGGACGGGAATTATTTCTTTAATCGCTATTCTAATGACGCATGAGAAGAAAATGATGCTAATGAGGAGGAGGAGGTTGTGTCCGGCGTCCATGTTAATCAAAAAATACAACTGCCAGACTTGAACGAGGCTCCGACTCCACCTGTTGATGAACCATATTACCCGGGACATCAAGTGTATCAGGATTACGGATACGGGGTTGAACCTCCGTACGTGCAACAAGATAATCTGCATGGATACTTAGGATACGGTGCTGAGAATGCCCTTGTTGATGATCCATATTACCCGACGTAGCAATCGTATCCTGATTACAGATACGGTGGTGAAGATTATCACGTGCAAGAAGATAGTTTAGATAGATACGGAGGATATGGTGGATACGGAGGATGCGGTGATCAGCCTCCAAACACACCACTATATGATGACTATGAACCCAGCACCCCGGGCATTCCGTTTCAAAATAACATGGTATCACTTTTTTGTTATTACTATTGTTAAAATTATAATTATAATTGTTAAAATTATATAATAATTATTATTGTTTATATAACTATTGTTAAAATTATATAATTACTGTTAAAATTATAATTATTGTTATTATTGTTAAAATTATATAAGTATTGTTATTATTGTTAAAATTGTATAATTATTTTTATTATTGTTAAAATTATATAATTATTGTTATTATTGTTAAAATTATGTATTGTTGTTAAAATTATATAATTATTGTTATTATTATTAAAAGTATATAATTATTGTTATTATTGTTATAATTATATTATTATTGTTATGATTGTTATAATTATATAATTATTATTATTGTTTATATAACTATTGTTAAAATTATATAATTACTGTTAAAATTATAATTATTGTTAATATTGTTAAAATTATATAATTATTGTTAATATTGTTAAAATTTTATAATTATTGTTATTATTGTTAAAATTATATAATTATTGTTATTATTGTTTAAATTTTATAATTATTGTTATTATTGTTTAAATTATTTTATTATTGTTATAATTGTTTAAATTATATAATTATTGTTATTATTGTTAAAATTATATAATTATTGTTATTATTGTTTAAATTATATAATTATTGTTATTATTGTTAAAATTATATAATTATTGTTATTATTGTTAAAATTATATAATTATTGTTATTATTGTTTTTTAGCGTTTCAGGACTCTAACTGATCTGAAGAATTGGGTGCAAGCAACGGGAAATGAGAATGGTTACGTTATTGTTACCCGCCGATCAAAAAATATTAGTGGTAGCACGGGGATGGTATGGCTTGTGTGCGACCGTGGTGGTGTACCCCGTAGTAAAGCAATAGTTAGGAAAGCTGGTAGCAAAAAAATTGGTTGCCCATTTACATTAATTGCTATACGGGACGTGAAGAATGACACGTGGGAGTTAAAAGTGGACTGCGCGGAACATAACCACGAACCTATGCAGAGTCTGTTGGGCCACGCCTTCGTGCGAAGATTTAGTGAAGTCGAATACAGGCTAATCGAGCAGCTAACTGCCCAAAACATGGAACTACGTTACATATTTCTAACCCTACGAAAGTAGTTTCCCGACAGCCTCCATGTTCAGAAAGACGTGCAAAATGTTGTAGAAAAGATTAGAGCGTCACGGATGGACGGAAAGACTCCCATGCAGGCACTGGAAAGCATGCTGCGTGACCACCGATTCATTTACGACACCCGCCAGGAGCCAAAAACAGATGTCGTTACAGAGCTTTTCTTTGTTCATCCTCATTCAATCACTATGTGGCGTGCATTCCCGCACGTGATGTTGATCGACGCAACGTACAAAACAAACATCTACAACATGCCATTTGTCCAGGTTGTGGGTTTGACGTCGACCAACAAGTCTTTTTGTATCGCACATGCCGTTATTTGCAAGGAATGAAGGGATAACTTCATGTGGGTTCTTGAGCGGATCAAGGCAATGTTGCATGAATGTATAATGCCGCGTGTGATAGTCACGGATAGAGAGTTAGCCCTGATTAACGTGTGCGCTAAAGTATTCCCGAATGCGTCCAGGTTTCTATGCCATTTTCACATTGAACAAAATATAGTTAAAAATTGCAGGCAAGGGTTCAACAAATTAGATTGGGAGAAATTTCTGTCGTACTGGCGGAGAGTGTGCGAGTCTGCTTCAGAGCCCATATACGCATACAACCTGGACAAAATGTATAACCGACTCATGGCTGCCAACCGTAAGAGTAAGTGTGTCTTCAACAAATAACTCACACAATCTATTATATTTACACACGCTTTTACATTTCATTTTTTTGCAGGGGTCTTTGATTATGTATACGAAAACTGGCTCGAAAACTTTAAAGAAATGTTCGTTTTTGCGTGGACTAATACGCGTCGCAACTTTGGTCAGCACACCACTAACAGAGTTGAGAGCCAACACGCAAATTTTAAAAGATACATTGAGCACAGGAGCTCATTGGAGAAAATTGTAGGGTTGCGTCATTGATATAGTTGAAACTCAGATAGGGGCAATAAGAAAAAGTTTCATCGAAAGCATAGAAAAAACAATGAGCCACCATTTACGACAATCACTTTTGGACAACCTATGTGGAAAAGTTTCGCATACAGCGCTTGATCTGCTGGAAAGAGAGCTAATGAGGAAGCTGGAGGTGTTGCGAAAACTTAACGCATCATGTGGTTTTGTGGCTTAGTTGTGGGTTGCCGTGTGCTTGCAGGCTGGAAAAGTACATACAAACAGGTACAGAATAGTAAACCGACAAACCTTTTGTTATTTAGTACCATTTTAGCTGTTTCTCTCATCGTACTGATTTAACTGTGCAGGGCGTAAGATACAGCTTGATGACGTTGATGTATTCTGGCGTAAGCTTGACTTACTACCGTGTAAACTGGTAGACGAGGAGGTCGATGTTGTAGAAGAGCTCAATATTGTGCGGCAACGGCTAGAGTCAGAATCCCCCATTCAGCAAAAAAGTCTGCTTTCAAAGATAAAAGCGGTCTTCATTCCGAAGTCCTCAACTAAGAAACCACCGATTATCCAGCAAAACGCTCGCGGTCGGCCTACAACAAAAAAAGTACAACAAAGGCTAGAAGAAGCTGCGAGGTTAGACGAAGATGCGAGAAAAAGCTCCTATGGGGAGACAAGCAACGTATATACCGATTCCCCACACCGTAGGCACGATTTACCCCGACACAGCTCATACGTACCGTCACAGGGCTCTCGTGGAACTGGTTCGGTTGTAAAGTCTGAAAAACCTAATATGCAACGAAGCCGTTCAACGAAAGGCTCTAAAAAGAAGGAGACGCGGGATGATCATGGTTTTCCATTAATAAAGGGGGACGAGGACTTGTTATCAATTAAGAGGTTTGGGCCTCAAATTCCATCGGAGTTTCACCCTTATATCTCGCGTATACAAGATGTGATCCCAGACGGTCATTGTGGGTATAGGTCTGTGGCTGTCGGGTTAGGTTATGGGGAATACGTATGGCCCCGTATTCGAAATGAGTTACTACTGGAGATTAACTTTAACGAGTCGCTATGGACGCATGTATTCGATAGATGGGATGAAGGGGACTTTATCCGGATACGTGATAGTATCTCTTGGCATTCAGTGGAAGGGTGTCCTGAAAGTCATTGGATGGAAATGCCCCACGTAGGGCTTCTCGTAGCGCAAAGGTATAATATCATCCTCCACGTGCTAAGCATCGAAGGGAGCTATACCTATTTCCCGTTGACAGTTGGCCCTATAAATCCACGATCTCAGGCGATAACACTCGTACATGTTAACCGGTCACACTTCATACATGCTAAGTTGGAAAGCGACTACCCCATCCCTACAGTGAACCCAATGTGGTCCACACATCGAACACTAGCTGCACAACAGTGGGAGGACATGTATAGGCCGCGGTTACAGCACTACTACAGCATAGTCAACCCTAAAGAAGACTTAGACAAACACAAAGACCCGAGTATACATTTAATCGAAGATTCATCGAAAACATAAATTTTTGTTAATTGTATAGTATACATTTAATCGAAAATACATTTGTATCAATTTTCATTTTTTATAATATTGATTTTTATAAATAAATATACAAATACAACAATTTTTATTTATTTTTCCATAAATAAACAAAAGAATACATATAAAATACACAAAATAACTTGAAATTTTTAAAACTTTGAAATTACCTTTATAAATAAACATATAAATACAATAATTTTATTTATTTTTCTATAAATAAACAAAAGAATACACAAAAAAAAGTAAAAAAATTGACCTTTATATACGCTGCGTATAGATCACTACGCAACGTATAGCACCCAAATGACCCTTTCACCCCTCAAACCTGCTTCGTATAGACCCATTACAAGGGTAAAAAGGTAAAATCTCAAACTGGTATACGCTGCGTATAGGTCCCTACGTAGCGTATGTTTGGGGCGGACAAATTCCCCCTAAATCAGACTTGAAACAATTTGAACGAGTTGAATTAACATTTTGCCCCTGTCTTAACCCTATACGAGGCTAATTAGAAGGGTAAAAACGTCATTTTTCAGGGTCTACCTACGATGCGTATAGACCCCTACGGATCGTATACGAGACTGTATAGTTGACTATTTTATTAGGTCATATACGCTGCGTATAGATCTATACGCAGCGTATATAAAGCCAGTAAAATGACTATGTTACCCTTCCATTGAGTTTCCTCCAGATACCGACGCTCGGGCCCGTTGCGACAAGCTTCGGCATATGCATGTCGGTGCCTAGTTAGCGGTTTCTTGGGATGCCCTTTGGACCCTGGCGGCGGAGGATAGGGCGCGGGAGTTTATTCCCGAGGGTTCACCGTGGGATCGGCTTTTTGAGCTAGCGTATACGCCGACCTTTAGGGAGATACTTATCGAGTTTCTGGCATCGTTCGAGTTTCATCCACGTCGGCCAGACCAGCCCGTGGACCCGGCGCACCCCCCCGGCCTGAGGTTTCTTTTCACATGGCGAACGTGGCGCGTGAAATGTCGCTTACAGAGTTTGCGGCCCACAGCGGTTTATATACCCAGGCTGAGATCGCTACGGATCTATATACGCAGGTACGTTTAAGATTTAACAGTAATTGTTGTATTGTTATTATTATTTAAACGTATAACATATAACATATAAGATTTAATATTAATTGAACGTCTACTAATCATTCGTGTAAACATGGGTTGGTACTGGTTGATAAACCCACGCTTTTAGGGTTTTGGCATGTGATTGCGGATGAGACCACTTGGGACCACGTGAACTCCAAGGGAAGGGTTAAGACCATTCCTGACCCGCTCTACAGGTACGTAACGCGCTATATATTGTAACTGGAAATTAAAGGCTGCACAAAGACATTTTTACCCCTGTTTTACAGCTGCAAATAGACCCGATTCAGGGGTAAAATGGTCATTTTAAAGGTCAAAATGCCTTGACCTGCAAAATGACCATTTTACCCCTGAATCGGGTCTATTTGCAGCAGTAAAACCGGGGTAAAAATGTCTTTTGCAGCCTATGTATTCGTCGTTAGAATATATATATATATATATTTATAAACTAGTCGAAGTCGTACCGTTAGGCGCGTATGCCCGTAACGCGTGCCGAAACTAGATTGTCGTAAAATACATATTTTTTTATAAACTAGTCGAAGTCGTACCGTTAGGCGCGTCTGTCCGTAACGCGTGCCGAAACAAGGTCGTCGTAAAAAATATTTTTTTTATAAACTAGTCGAAGTAGTACCGTTAGGCGCTTATGTCCGTAACGCGTGCCGAAACGAGGTTGTCGTAAAAATATAGTTTTTTTTATAAACTAGTCGAACTCGAACCATTAGGCGCGTATGTCCGTAACGCGTGCCGAAACAAGGTTGTCGTAAAAATTAGTTTTTAATAAACAAGTCGAACCCGAACAGTTAGGCGCGTATGTCCGTAACGCGTGCCGAAACAAGATCGTCGTAAAAAATATTTTTTTTAAAACTAGTCGAAGTAGTACCGTTAGGCGCGCATGTCTGTAACACGTGCCGAAACTAGATCGTCGTAAAATATATATATTTTTTATAAACTAGTCGAAGTAGTACCGTTAGGCGCGTATGTCCGTAACGCGTGCCGAAACAAGATCGTCGTAAAATATATTTTTTTATAAACTAGTCGAAGTCGTACCGTTAGGCGCGTATGTCCGTAACGCGTGCCGAAACTAGATTGTCGTAAAATACATATTTTTTTTATAAACTAGTCGAAGTCGTACCGTTAGGCGCGTCTGTCCGTAACGCGTGCCGAAACAAGGTCTTCGTAAAAAATATTTTTTTTATAAACTAGTCGAAGTAGTACCGTTAGGCGCTTATGTCCGTAACGCGTGCCGAAACGAGGTTGTCGTAAAAATATAGTTTTTTTTATAAACTAGTCGAACTCGAACCATTAGGCGCGTATGTCCGTAACGCGTGCCGAAACAAGGTTGTCGTAAAAATATAGTTTTTAATAAACAAGTCGAACCCGAACAGTTAGGCGCGTATGTCCGTAACGCGTGCCGAAACAAGATCGTCGTAAAAAATATTTTTTTTAAAACTAGTCGAAGTAGTACCGTTAGGCGCGCATGTCTGTAACACGTGCCGAAACTAGATCGTCGTAAAATATATATATTTTTATAAACTAGTCGAAGTAGTACCGTTAGGCGCGTATGTCCGTAACGCGTGCCGAAACAAGATCGTCGTAAAATATATTTTTTTATAAACTAGTCGAAGTCGTACCGTTAGGCGCGTATGTCCGTAACGCGTGCCGAAACTAGATTGTCGTAAAATACATATTTTTTTTATAAACTAGTCGAAGTCGTACCGTTAGGCGCGTCTGTCCGTAACGCGTGCCGAAACAAGGTCGTCGTAAAAAGTATTTTTTTTATAAACTAGTCGAATAGTACGTACTCGTTAGGCGCGTATGTCCGTAACGCGTGCTGAAACGAGGTTGTCGTAAAAATATAGTTTTTTTATAAACTAGTCGAACCCGAACCATTAGGTGCGTATGTCCGTAACGCGTGCTGAAACAAGGTTGTCGTAAAAATATAGTTTTTTTTATAAACAAGTCGAACCCGAACCGTTAGGCGCGTATGTCCGTAACGCGTGCCGAAACAAGATCGTCGTAAAAGATATATTTTTTTTAAAAACTAGTCGAAGTGGTACCGTTAGGCGCGTATGTCTGTAACACGTGCCGAAACTAGATCGTCGTAATATATATATATTTTTATAAGCTAGTCGAAGTAGTACCGTTAGGCGCGTATGTCCGTAACGCGTGCCGAAACAAGATCGTCGTAAAAAATATTTTTTTATAAACTAGTCGAAGTAGTACCGTTAGGTGCGTATGGCCGTAACGCGTGCCGAAACTAGATTATCGTAAAATATATTTTTTTTATAAACTAGTCGAAGTCGTACCGTTAGGCGCGTATGTCCGTAACGCGTGCCGAAACAAGGTCGTCGTGAAAATATAGTTTTTTTAATCTAGTCGAACCCGAACCATTAGGCTCGTATGTCCGTAACGCGTGCCGAAACAAGATCGTCGTAAAAATATATATTTTTTATAACGACGACCTTGTTTCGGCACGCGTTACGGACATACGTGCCTAACGGTCCGGGTTCGACTAGATTACAAAAAAAAACTATATTTTTTCGACGATCTTGTTTCGGCATGCGTTACGGACCTACGCGCCGTACGGTTCGGGTTCGACTAGTTTATAAAAAAAATATTTTTACGACGATCTTGTTTCAGCAAGCGTTACGTATGTACGCGCCTAACGGTTCGGGTTCGACTAGATTATAAAAAAACTATATTTTTACGACGACCTTGTTTCGGCACGCGTTACGGACATACGCGCCTAACGGTTCGGGTTCGACTAGATTTAAAAAAAACTATATTTTTACGACGACCTTGTTTCGGGCGTTACGGAAATACGCGCCTAACGGTCCGGGTTCGACTAGATTATAAAAAAACTATATTTTTACGACGATCTTCTTTCGGCAAGCGTTACGTACATACGCGCCTAACGGTTCGGGTTCGACTAGATTACAAAAAAAACTATATTTTTACGATGATCTTGTTTCGGCACGCGTTACGGATCTACGCGCCTAACGGTTCGGGTTCGATTAGATTATAAAAATACTATATTTTTACGACGATCTTGTTTCGGCACGCGTTACGGACTTACGCGCCTAACGGTTCGGGTTCGACTAGTTTGTAAAAAAAATTATATTTTAACGACGATCGTGTTTCGGCTCGCGTTACGGATATACGCGCCTAACGGTTCGGGTTCGGCTCGCGTTATTATTTACTAACTTGTTTTCTTTTGTGTAGATACCTTCACAAGATGATATCCACTTTCATCACCGCTCGAAACAAGAGCCGTGAGTGGTGTACAAGCGGTGACCTGTTTTTTTGTACTGCCTCCTATACAAGAGGCCCTGTGCTCTAGCACATGGATTAGCGCAGTACTTCGCCTCCTCGCATCATCGACAAGAGCGCGGGGTATTATTCGGCAGCTCCTACGTCACGGTGTTAGCCCTTTCGCTTGGCTATCACCCGGAGACTGACCCGCGTGTGGGTCCGGCGATACAGCCGAAGCGGATGGGTATGAACACGATATCGGGAATGCAAATCACCAAAAGATTCCCAGTCGGCAGGCGGTTTAAGGGTCCGAACGGCGAGATTTTCGAGCCTGCGTAGCTGCCGGCACCGTTCGAGCTGAAATATCCCCCGCACGATCCGGAGGTGCCGCAACATGAGCCGGTTGTGATTATTCTGGAGCTACCACATCCGCGTGGACCACCCGGGGCGCCTCAGTCCCCACAACATGTTGGGCCTGGTCCTGCCCCCTCATACGCGGAGTTTCAGCGGCTACGTCGCGACTTTGACCGGCTGAACTATGTGATGGAGTGGGTGGTTGAGGAGCTGCAGGAGCGCCGACTGCGTGACGGGTTAGCTCCACGTCACTTCGTTCCGACTGCGGAATGGCATCAGGAGCAGCAGCAGGAGCCGCTACCGTAGTTATATATCTTTTGTTATGCGTTGTATATATCAAACTTATGTTGTATATAGTATTATATCTTTTGTTATGTATGTACAAACTTTTGCTGTATATATCAAAATATTTAACGCTATAATTTTTTAACGTTATATTATCCGAACTGCACGGTGTAATATTCAAACGGTATTGTATATTCGGACCGTACACGAGTATCTAAAAATAATTAACGATATAATATTTAAACGTTTATAGTATTTAAAAATAATTAACGGAACTAGACTTGTTATAATATTTTATTTTGAAACCTCGATACCGATATTATATATTTCAACCGTATACACCTTTTTCAAAAAAAATTTAACGTTATACGCTTTCCGATGACATCGACTAAATAATAAAAAAATATTATATATTTTAAACGAGTTAACGTTGTAACTGATTGAAAATTTATAACACAAATAAGCGAAAAAAATATATATCTGAAGGTTATATACCTTGCGTATAGACCTATACGCAGCATATATAAACTTGGTGGAAAGATTGCTGCTTCAACCCCACCTAAATGACCCCAAAAAGTCTGATGGTTTATATAAGCTGCGTATAGGTCTATACGCAGCGTATATAAACCCTGGTTTTCTGTGCAATGATTGGTGGTCAGGCTCCGAAACTCATGCAAACTATACGCAGCGTATAGGTCTATATGCAGCGTATAGATGTAACCCTATACGCTGCGTATAGAGCTATACGCAGCGTAGGTAAATGTAGGGTTTGTTAGGGTTTGGTGTGCAAATAGGCAAGATGGTGTGCCAATAGGTACACCCTTTAAAAATCTTTAATATATTTTGTTAATGGTCTCCCCTGCTACTAATCTTTAATTTTAGGTACAAATCTTGAGTTATATTTTAAGATTCTATATGGAGCAAAGCAATGCATCTAGCATTAATTTGGGGTTGAACACATAGATTTGTTATCATAGTTGCTTTGTAAAGCCATTTTACCAAAGTCACACCCTCCCGTAGTCGCACGGGACTGGGGACATGTTAAAGTTAATAATTATTGTACACATATCTTACATCTATAACTAAAAAGAACAAATTGAAGGATATTTTTGATAAAATTCGAAATTACCCTTTCTAGTCATTAGCGCCCTTCAGTCATGGATATAGTGACTGCATATATAGAACACAGGTTTATATATTCCTGTCTAGTGCTATTACCAGACAGCCTTTGCAAAGTGAATAAGGGCTCCTTTGGCTCTGGGAGTTTAGTTTCACTGCATAGCATAGAAACTACTTCTGTCATTGTTGGCCTATCTTTAGGCAGGTCCTGGGCACAAAGAAGTGCCACGTGTATGCATCTCAAACCCTCTGATACACAAGTTGACCCTCTCAGTTCTTGATCCATCAACTCTATTCCTCTCCCTTCTTTCCATGATTTCCATGCCTGGAATAGATATTTTTAAATCAAAGGAATCCATTAAAAACCTGCATCTAAGTGAGATGAATCCATATAATGTGTATATATATGTGGGCACTTGGCAAGCAAAAGTGAAAGACGGTTAATCTGCGTCATGTGGTGGCGTTGATAGCCGAAAGACACGGGGTACACGCACTAATGGGTCTTTGTCCCGATTGCTAATTGTTATGTGCCTTAGGTCTAAAGCTTGATGCAAAACTACTATCGAGCTAGAAGCAACATCTCAATTCCTACGGGGTAGGGGTAAGGCTGCCTAGATCTTACCCTCCTTAGACCCTACCTTAGCTTTGCTATTGGTGTGATTTACTTAATACGATAATGATGATCTAAGTGAGATGATTTTATGTGGAAAGGTTTTCTGAGTAGAGTGGTATACTTACGTGCGCGAGAGGATAGATTTGTTCCCGATGTATAAATTCTGTATTCCTTTTGCCACTCATAATCTCTAACAGCATTACCCCATAACTAAATACATCTGATTTCTCCGAAATTACTCCTCCCATGGCGTATTCAGGAGACATATATCCACTTCATTTCATCATAAAAAGTTTATAGTTAGCTAATGCCCAAGCAAAACAGTTTGCCATCATATTCAGGAAAATGTATAATAAATCCTCACTATGTGCCAACAATTCGGCGAGTATTCGCCAATTCTTGTGTGATTTGAAAACTTCGAGCCAATCCAAAGTCTGAAATTTTGGGATTCATTTTCTCATCCAGAAGAATATTGCTGCACTTTAAATCTCTGTGTATGATCCTTAAACAAGAATCTCGATGGAGATAAACAAGTCCTCGACCAATCCCTTGAATAATGTTGAAGCGTGTTGCCCAATCAAGTTGGTGGCGTTTCTTTGGATCTAGGTATCAAGAAACTAAGTTATCAGTAGCCTTGAAACACACATCTACACATACACACATATATATCAAATGTGAGATATGACAAAAGACAAGACAAAGAAGTCGAGTCAGACTGACCAAAGAGAAAAGTGTCTAAGCTTTTGTTAGGCATGTACTCGTAAATCAATAATCTCTCTTTTCCTTCAATACAGCAACCCAATAGTTTAACGAGATTCCTGTGTTGGAGCTTGGAGATCAACATGATTTCATTCTTAAACTCTTCAATTCCTTGCCCAGAGTTACCTGACAACCTCTTCACTGCTACTTGTTGTCCATCATCTAGCATTCCCTAAATGTTTAGTTTTTAGTGTGATTAATTGAAAATTATATAAAAGAGTTAAGTTGTGAACATGAGTTCTTAAGTACCTTATATACCGCCCCAAATCCTCCCTCACCAAGTTTGTTTTTATAACTGAAGTGGTCAGTTACAGCTATTATTTGTTTAAACTCGAATATAGGTAATTCAGAAGACTCCTGCCCAACCACATCTTCTTGTAGGGTGTCCCTCAAAACAAGTCCATCCTCTGAATTCAAGTGATCTAAGTTGGTTTCCCTTCCTAGAGAGAGAAATTTAGACATATGGATCTTGGCATGTAAAAGCAGTTGAGATTTAAAGTTAGCTCATCACAAAATAATATAATTTTGTTGGCATAGAAGTTATAGACGGTTAGGATAGTGTAGATTCATAAAATAGGAAATAATATTAAATTTAAACTATGTTTTGATATGTATCTAGATTTACTTAAAATGTTTAGTATTAACCTCCTCTCCTCTTTTTGTATAAATATAGGTCACTACCTCATCATAGACTAAGAGCATTGAGCGATCTTCTTTCGTTCCTTGCGTTAAATAAGTGTATGTAAATGATTATAAGGTATGTTCTTTACCTTTCTTATTTGATGTCCACCTGTATAAGCAAAACGCAAAGCCACCTAAAAGGAGCACAACCCCTATGGTTATGAGACTGATGCGTAATGCTGGTCCATTTGTTTTTTCGCCTAAATTTGTGTTAGGATCTTACTCCCAAATAAAACCTGTCAGGAATATGAGAACTAGAAAAATTTGAACTTAGGGGAGTTTGCATTTACCTGAATCCACATAAGAAAGGCGCAAGGACAGATTCTGCCCTCCATATGAGAACTGCTCAATATCCACGAGCTCTTCTGTCCAAACCATACAGTAAATCCCTTGCACGTACGCATACGCCTTACAAGAGCAGTTACCCCTACACCATTGCTGGCATTCATCAGTATCCATGTACGGAAAATATTGATGATGATCTGGCAGCTTGATCCCTCTTAGCACATGAAACTGATCAGGTTTAGTGTTACCAGAAGCTAAACTAGTTTCATTCTTCTCACAAACAAGTTCATTTCTCCTCACACAGCCCCTTGTCCAATTACCTTTGCCCCATTCGTCATTCGATTGAGGTACAAACCCTTTCAAACAGTTGCAAATAGGAGACGTTGTGTTTGTACAAATTGCAAAAGCACCACAAGCTCCATAAACATCACATGGATTAAGTGGTACTTCCCAAATAGCACCCCATGTGTTACCATCATTATACCAGGATTTCATCTGAAAGACACCATCAAGTTGTAAGTACAACCAATTGATATCAAACGCGTTTAAAAGGTTAACAATGAGATATGCTCCTTCTTGTGAGTTCCCTGGCATGAGACTTACTAATTCTGAGTACCCAGCACCCTGCTCCGGTTATACCGATGAACCTCCCTCCATCCCAGGGCCCACCTCTCCAGTTTGGCTTAGAACTACGCCATACGAAAACTTGTGGCGGCTGCTCTGCCGAAAGTCCAACTACAAAATCTCCAGGTGTTGGATCATCTTCACTTTTCCATGATGACAGTAAATGTTTGCCTTGTGTTTTCCCTTTTGTTCCCAGCTTCATGCCTGGTAATAGACTGTTACCAGGATAATCAAAACTCTCCCACAAAATCAATCCTGAAGAGGTATCATTAATACACAAATTTCCCATATCTGTAAGCTGTGCAATTGTTTCATTGAACTGGCCGCGTACGTTTGTTGACCAGACAGTCTTTTGATCACCATCTAGGATTCTCAGATTCCCATCGTTGGCTATAGTCAGGCTAGACCTGTTGTCAGAAACTGAGAGTGGATCTTCTCTGTTTGCGACCCATATAATTTTCTTTGCAGTAATGTTTTTGAACCATATACCAAGATATCGGTTTGTAGAATTACCTGGAATAAAGAAGCCTAGCTCATAGACTTGATTGAAAGACACAAGAGTCTGTGTCGGGGTGATGGGACTATCTTTAGTTAATGTGTCAGTTGCCGTGCAGTGTCGTAAGGAAATGATCAAGACATACAAGCATGTCATGCAAAGGTGGTTTTCTGCAATAACTCTTCCAATACCCATACCAATCTTTTTTTTTATAGATAATCGGCAAATTAAATCTGTAGAACTTGGAATCACAGTGAATGAATCAAGTTAGAATAATTTGGATGATAAAGTCTGTTCCCTTGGTGCTCTATTCACATTGTGATATACAATTGACTTTTCTCTATGACAACAATGGTGATATCATCTTTAATGTCAACTACAATAAAGAAAGGTGTTTTTTTCTTGTAAGGGTATTAGTGGTACAGTTATATATTGATCCAGTTGAAAATGTATAACATGAGTACATGATCAAAGTACGAGTATTGTCAGGCTTCCTTTATTTGAAAGAACTTGGGAAAATTCATTACGGCGTATATCATCTAGCTGAACATGTTATCCCTAGAATTCTAGATTCCAGTTGTAACGAATTTTGTAGGATATAATAGATTGCGTACCTCAATTTCTCTTTAGACATGGACAGCTTGTTAAAAGCTGCCATATGAATATATGAAACAAACCTCTTCTTTCAGCTGTTTTGATTTTTAATGAGAAATAATGATGCACACAGTAATCACTCACTCTCCCCAGCGTATGTTTTTAAATATCAACCACGATATAAACAAATTATTTTGTTTTTGCTACGGGTTAGTAGTACAAACATGATGAAAGTACACATATCGTGACAAATCATTTTGTTATTGCTAAGACTAAAATGGGGTGCAACTTCCTTGAAGTTCTAACTTGGAACCAGTTGGTCAACGGTTTGACAAGTACTCTCTTCTTACAGGAACAAAAAATTAATGTGGCTTTTAGTTTATGTCTAACCTTCTGTACTTGTGTTCTATAATGATTGCACTTCATCCTGATACTGATTTTTAACTTTCTGATCAAAATCATACATCGGACAAGATTACACGGTGGCTGACGATAAATATAGTATTATTGTGTTTATTTAACCAGATTGGACATCTTTTGGACACCCTTGACAGGAAGTTTATATTCCCCAAAGAACCTGAGAGTTACAACAAGACTATCACAGTTGACTTTTCTGATCAAATTTCCAAGAACTTACAAGTAGTGAGGTCATTTCTTGTGTAGAGAACCCAAGACTAACATTGTGATAGCTATAGTTTATCTACCATGCTGTGGTACAGTAGTAAAATAATCATTGATCCAGTCAAAACCACATAAAGTCAACATGATAAAAGAAAAGTAAGTGAGTCTTTATCTGAGAGTTGAAGATTGATCACGACCCAGTTGGTTTCTAACAGCGTATTCCTTGACCAAAAAATGCCACAACTTCTTTGATGTTCTAGCTGAGAACCAGTAATCAGTGACTTGACTAAAGGTCTGTTTCTTAAAGGAAATGAACAAATAGCATCAGCTGGCTTGTAGTTAATGTTTGAACTTCTGAATCTTGTGTTCAATGGTCAACACTTCAGAGTTCAGTCAATCCTATTAGAAGAATGATCACAACTTTGGTTTCACATAATATTTATATTGACCAAAAAAAGGCTGGTCTTCCTTGAAGTTCGAATTAGGAAACAGTAAATCAAGGGTTTGGCTAAATGGTTATTTCTTACATGAAACAAATATAATCAGGTGGCTTGTACTTCATGTTTAACTTACAAATTTTGTCTTTACTAGTCGAATATTTTAGTTACTCCTAAAGATACATGGTTGATGGTCTCCCGTATTCCACTGCTACTAATCTTCAATTTTAGGTACGAATCCGGAGCTATATTATAAGATACTGTAAGATGCAAAAGCACAAAATCTAGCATTAATGCAGGTTTTTTAACTTAGGTAAGCAGGTTGCTCATTTCTAATGTGTACCGTTGGGCTTTGATAAACATTATTTGCCATGCTGATTGAGCAGACACAAAACTTTGATCATGATTTCCTGAGGACATAATGAGGAAGATTGCTACTAATTAATAAGGTAATGATACAATATTTAAAGCTTAAAACTATCATTCTGTTAATTTTGTCTAATTTTTTTATCAAGATCGGTTGTTACTACATATGCCTATGTGTTCCCAAAATGTTGAAAGAAAACTCATTTTGCTTGAGCGAAGTCACCTGTTTACAAGTCACAACATAAGTTCAATTTGCTAAGATCACAACATGTAGTATTTATTTTGCTTGATCCAAGTCACCTGTTTACAAATCACAGTTACTTTGGAAAGCCATTATGCAAAACTAACATCCTCCCATGAGACATATAAAAGTTAATAATTGTGGTACAAGTATCAAACGTCTATAACTAAAAAGATGTAGTTGAAGGATAGATATAATACAATTCCAAAATACCCTCTCTATTCACTATCGCCTTTCTGTCATCATAGATATAGTGACTACATTTATTGAATACATGTTCATAAATTCCTGTCCACTGGACAACCTTTGCAAAGTAAATAATGGCTCTTTTTGCTCTGGGAGTTCAGTTTCACTGCACAGCATTGAAACTGCTTCCGACATTGTTGGCCTATCTTTAGGCAGATCCTGAACACAAAGAAGTGCGACTTGTATGCATCTCAAACTCTCTGATACACAAGATGACCCTCTCAATGCTTGATCCATCAATTCTATTTCTCTTCCTTCTTTCCATGACCTCCATGCCTGAAATCCAATAAAAATTTGCATCTAAGTGGGATGAACTAATGGGGCGGTTTTTTCTAGTGGAATGTTATACTTACGTGCGCAAGAGGATATATTTGTTCCTGATGTATAAATTCTGTATTCCTTTTTTCACTCATAATCTCTAACAGCATTACTCCATAACTAAATACATCTGATTTCTCTGACATTATTCCTCCCATGGCGTATTCAGGAGACATATATCCACTTTATTTCATCATAAAAAGGTTATAGTTAGCTTATGATCAAGGAGAAATAACAGTTTTCCATCATATTCAGGAAAATGTATGATAAATTCTCACTATGTGTTGGCCCCAAAATGGATCTTTGATCTCTAGACAATCGAATAACTTGAATATATAAACTAAGAATCTGAATACATGTGTAATGAACGTAATGAACGATTTACAAATGAGAAATCTATCCCTATTTAAAGTTTCTAATGGGTGCGAGTGAATAGACGCCTCTCTTCGTGAACGGGTGTGTCCCTTGAATGTGTGGTTGAGATTAAACCCGAATAGGTGCGTCCCTCGATGAAAAGTTGCGTCCCTCCTTGTTCACTTGTATGTGTCTCCATGGATTCGCACCCCTTGAGGGTGTTGGCTTCAATCTTTGGTTTAGTCACAATAAACCCCTATACTTTGTAACCGCCACTCTTTCTTCTAATTACCATTTAACCCTTGTAGTTTAGGATGAGAATGATTAGACTTTCATTCACCCCCCTAATCATGAATATCCTTGAGTTGTAAATCTTGAACTCCGAGCAGCTTTATCTTCACGAATCTCTTCGGTATTCATATCTTCTCGAATCTCTTCGGTATTCATATCTTCTCGAATCTCTTTGGTATTCAACACTTCACATGTATCTTCTTATTCACGAACCTTGCTCCTCACAAACCATGTTTCACTCAAACTTGCTTCACACGAACTTGCTTCACGCGGATATTTTGCTTCACACTTGTCTTGACTGTACTTGATTTATATCACACGAACCTCCTCTTTTTACTACTCCCGGTCTTGAATAACTTGCCATTGTCATGTCACATGATTTGAATCCATCTCGCATAGATTTTTAGACTATCTGACCCACTCAGATTCTTCTTGCGGTGGTGTCACACAATAATTCTTATTTCTGATCTTGTCACAAGATTATTTGTATCCTTCACATGCATGTCTTCTCCTTGATCTATCACAGATTTAATATCGTCTTCATGGTTGTCTCTCACAACGAATTCTTCATACTGATTGCTTCCCTCACAGAAACTTCAGTTTTACCTACTCCACTCACTGGACTGTAATACTTTACCTTTCACAGGTTATCTCCACGTCACACGGTTCTTCCCTTTGATCGTTTCACATGACCAAATTTCCCATTTTACTTTTCTTCATCGTCTAGGCACATCAGAAGTGCCGGGTCATCATAATCTTCTGTTTCGACCAAGAGTGTCTCATTTTCCTTGGTTTTCTTGGTTAGGCATTCGTAGGCATAGTGCCAAGTTTCTCACAACTGTAGCAAGTGATTTTTGACTTATTTCTCATAGCCGGTGTTTCTTGCTTGCTATCATCCCTTTGTGGTTTGTCGGTTCCTTCCGACTCGTAAGAGGTGTGTCCTTCACCCCTATGTTGATATTTGCCTCTCCCTCAGCCTCGTGATGGACGGAATCTCCCTCGTCCATGATTTCCAACATGTTGTCCATGACCCGCATACAAGAGTTCTTCTAGATTGTTCACAGGGCTTTCTTTTTTCTTCAACTTTAACCTTTCTTCATAAGTTTTTAATCTACCAATAGCTTCGTCTAGAGTCATCGTGTCTAGATCGGAGTATTGCTCAATCGATGAAACTATTTGAATAAATCTATCTGGCACAACATTTAGAAGTTTACGTACCAAAGTGGATTGATTCAGTGTTGTTTCAAATTCACCTGCCCTTGTAACAATACTGTTTATCCTTGCAGAGAACGAATCTATCGTATCGTCTTCTTTCATCTGTAACAACTCGAACTCTGATATGAGTGTGTACAAACGCGCCTTTTGAACCCGATCAACACCAACGTGTCTTGTCTTCAGATTTTCCCAAATCTCCTTTGCAGTTTTACAACTTGCAATACAACATCCTCCGGTATTGCTTGAAACAGATAAGCGATCGCCGACTTATCTTTATTAACATCTGTCTGTGTATTTTCTCCTGGTTCAATCGTTTCCCATAGTTCGTTCGCTTCTAAAATCGTTTGATACGAATTGCCCAAACCGTATAATTTGTCGATTTTAGAATTGGACACTGAAACTGGGAAAGAGAACTTCCTTCCTTTTGGATTACAATTTGTGGACTCGACCTTCCTTTCGCTCCTGACATATTTTCTGACCGAACAATTTTCACTTTCGACAAACTTGTAATCAACCAAACTTATTTCTAACCCGCGAGTATCCCGAAACGCGTAATAACCAATCAATCAACTTCGCACTATAACCCCGAAATCAAAACCCTTGATTTCTAACCCCTGGTTCGAAACCCTGAACCGAAACTAATAAACCGAATTGAAACTTGCGAATTGAAAGATAGAACCTGATCACGAATTCCCTGCTATGCGGTAGAGCCTGATGTTTAGATACCAATTGTTGGCCCCAAAATGGATCTTTGATCTCTAGACAATCGAATAACTTGAATATATAAACTAAGAATCTGAACACATGTGTAATTAACGTAATGAACGATTTACAAATGAGAAATCTATCCCTATTTATAGTTTCTAATGGGTGCGAGTGAATAGACGCGTCTCTTCGTGAACGGGTGTGTCCCTTGAATGTGTGGTTGAGATTAAACTCGAATAGGTGCGTCCCTTGATGAAAAGTCGCGTCCCTCCTTGTTCACTTGTATGTGTCTCCATGGATTCGCACCCCTTGAGGGTGTTGGTTTCAATCTTTGGTTTATTCACAATAAACCCCTATACTTTGTAACCGCCATGTAACCGCCACTCTTTCTTCTAATTACCATTTAACCCTTGTAGTTTAGGATGGGAATGATTAGACTTTCACTATGTTCCAACAATTCGGCGAGTATTCGCAAGTTCTTGTGTGATTTGAAAACTTCGAGCCAATCCAAAGTTTGATATCTTGGGATTCATTTTCTCATCGAGAAGAATATTGCTACACTTCAAATCTCTGTGTATGATCCTTAGACAAGAATCACGATGGAGATAAACAAGTCCTCGACCAATCCCCTGAATGATGTTGAAACGTGTTGCCCAATCAAGTTGTTGGCGTTTTATTTGGATCTAGGCATTAAGAAACCAAGTTATCAACAACCTAGCAAAAATAATACACACACAAGCGCGCGCGCACACACACATACATATTGACAAAGGAATCAAGTTTGACTCACCAAAGAGAAAAGTGTCCAAGCTTTTGTTCCACATGTACTCGTAAATCAGTAATCTCTCTTTCCGTTCAATGCAACAACCAAGAAGTTTAACAAGATTCCTGTGTTGGAGCTTGGAAATCAACATGATCTCGTTTTTAAACTCTTCAATTCCTTGCCCAGAGTTACCTGACAGCCTCTTCACTGCTACTTTCTGTCCATCATCTAGCATTCCCTATATCAAACCAGTGTCTTAATTAGTTTGTGTTAGCTCTGTTTTGATTGCTTGAAAAATATATAACAAATTTAGTTTGTGAATACAAATGCTTAGGTACCTTATAAACCGCCCCAAATCCTCCCTCACCAAGTTTTTTTCTGTAGCTGAAGTTGTCGGTGACAGCTAATAGTTGTTTGAACTCAATATAGGCAATTCAAAGGACTCCTGCCTAATAGCATCTTCTTGTAATATGTCCCTAGAAACAAGTTCATCCTCTGAATTGAAGTGATCTAAGTTGGTTTTCCTTCCTAGAGAGAGAAATTTAGACACATATGGATCACTCCTCCATGTTGGAATGTAAGAACAATTGACATCTAAAGTTGGCTCACCAAAATATAAAATAACTTTGTTGACATAGTATTAGTAACAAATTAATTATGGTTAGTTAGAGGGTACATTGTGTAAATATTAGAGGATAGCTTATGTAAATATGGGTATTATAAATACCCTTCTCTTGTAACCTCATTTATTTACAACATTTAATACAAATCAAAATTACACACACTTAATGATGTTTTACTCATAGAATATCCTTTGCCCCTTTATAGATTGCTAGGATAGCATAAATTAGTAAAAATAGGAAACATGTTTGCATAAGTAATGTTTTGATACATATCTGAATTTCGTCAAAATGTTTAGGACTAACCTACTCTTCTTTTATTTTATTTAAATATATAGGTCACTACCTCATTATAGACTAAGAGCATCAACCATTTGAGCAATCTTCTTTTGTTCCTTGCGCTAAATAAATGTATGTAAATGATTATAAGATATATGTTCTCACCTTTCTTATATGTTGTCCATCTGTACAAGCAAAACCCAAAGCCACATAAAAGGAGCACACCACCTATGGTTGTGAGACTGATGATTACTGCGGATGAATTTGTATCTTTGCCTATAAAATTGTGTTAGGATCTTCCTCCCAAATAAAACTTTGCAGATATATTTAGACTAGAAGTTAGAACTAAAGGGAATATGCAATTACCTGAATCCGCATAAGAAAGACGCAAGAAAAGACTCTTCCCACCTAATGGGAACTGCTCAATATCCGTAAGCTCTTCTGCCCAAATCATACAGTAAATTCCTTGTACATATGCATATGCCTTACAAGAGCAGTTATCCAAACAGGTGTCGCTGGCATTCATCAGTGTCCATGTATGGAGAATATTGATGATGATCTGGCAGCTTGATCCCTTTTATTGAAAGTCTAATCATTCCCATCCTTAAAACTACAAGGGTTTATTAGTAATTAAAGAATAGTATGGCGGTTACAAAGTATAGGGGCTGCTCTTGTCATTTCAGAAGTTATCAAGCAACACCCCAAGAGGTGCGAAACCCCTATGGACGCCTCCATTCAAGATCGCAGCCATACACACACACAAGGAGACACACCTATTCGGCCAGAGACGCATCTATTCGATTGAACGGACAAGATTAGAAGACAAGAGACACACCTCTTCAAGTATGATCACAACCATTCGTTCAAGAGACATGCCTATTCGTGAAGAGACACGTCTCTACACTCGTGACTCTAGGAAAACTACAAATAGGGATTAGATTCATTTGTATAATAACTCTCATACATGTTTTTGATTCACACATACGATCATTGTAAGTTTACGATTCAAGTTATTCAAACTTTAGTTTATCATTTTGCAATTTGCGATCTAGAGATCAAAGATCAGTCTGGGCAACAATTGGTATCAGAGCATCAGGCTCTACGGCATCGCGGGGAATTCACGATCAGGTTCTATCGTTCAATTCGCAAGTTTCAATTCGGTTTATTAGTTTTGGTTCAGGATTTCGAACCAGGGTTAGAAATCAAGGGTTTTGATTTCGGGGTTATAGTGCGAAGTTGATTGATTGGTTATTACGCGTTTCGGGATACTCGCAGGTTAGAAATAAGTTTGGTTGATTACAAGTTTGTCAAAAGTGAAAATTGTTCGGTCAGAAAATATGCCAGGAGCGACAGGGTCAAGTCCACAAATTGTAATCCAAAAGGAAGGAAATTCTCTTTCCCAGTTTCAGTGTCCAATTCTAAAAATCGACAAATTATACGGTTTGGGCAATTCGTATCAAAACGATTTTAGAAGCGAACGGACTATGGGAAACGATTGAACCAGGAGAAAATACACAGACAGATGTTAAGAAAGATAAGTCGGCGATCGCTTATCTGTTTCAAGCAGTACCAGAGGATGTTGTATTGCAAGTTGCACGTTGTAAAACTGCAAAGGAGATTTGGGAAAATCTGAAAACAAGAAACGTTGGTGTTGATCGGGTACAAAAGGCGCGTTGGCATACGCTCGTATCAGAATTTGAGTTAATGCAATTGAGGGAAGATGACACTATAGACTCTTTCACCGCAAAGATAAATAGTGTTGTTACCCGGGCAAGTAAATTAGGGACAACGCTGAGTCAACCAACTCTGGTACGCAAACTCCTAAATGTCGTGCCAGATAAGTTTACCAGATTATCGCCTCAATGGAACAGTACTCCGATCAAGAAACAATGACGCTAGAAGAAGCAGTCGGAAGGTTAAAGACATTCCAAGAAAGACTTAAGCCAAAGAAAGGTAACCCATGAGAAAGTCAAGACAGGATGTTTACACATAAAGATAACAACGCGGGTAGAGGAAGACAGTTTGGAAACCGCGGGCGTGGAAGGTTCAACCAACCGCGAGGAAATTGGTGAGACAACAGAGACAGGCAAAGCACTAAGAATGAAGGATCTTCATTCAGACCTAGAGGTGGAAACTCTAAGAATTGGAGGAAGTTTGGAAGGAGCCAAACAGACCTGAGTAAAGTTCAGTGCTTCAAATGTCAGAAGTTTGGACATTACAAGAAAGATTGTTCCGAGAAAGACGTCGTACAAGAACAATCAAATCTCGTCGAGGAAGATGAAGCACCAATGTTACTAATGGCAATTGAAGAAGAACACATTGTTCAAGAAAGGGTTCTGCTAAACGAAGAATGCATAGTACCAGCAAGGTAAGCCATGGAAGATGAAAGTCTATGGTACTTAGACAACGGTGCAAGCAACCAGATGACAGGTATGCGAAGTCACTTTAGAGAATTAGATGAAAAGGTGTCAGGACAAGTACGTTTTGGTGACGGGTTGCCCGTAGAGATTAAAGGCATAGGCTCAATACTGCTGGAATGTCAAAACCAAGAGCAAAGGATTATCTCTCAAGTATACTACATTCCAAGTTTGAAGTCCAATATATTGAGCCTAGGACAACTCACAGAAATCGGTTGCAAATTAAATATGGACGGAGATCTGCTAACACTCCGTGACAGAAATAGAAAGTTACTAATGCGAGTCAGTAGGATGAGGAACAGGCTGTACAAAGTAAAATTGAAGATTGGAAGACCAATTTGCCTGCTCTCAAAACAGAAGATTTAGCATGGTTATGGCACGCAAGGTTAGGCCATTTACACTTTGACGCTATCAAGGAAATGACTCGGAAGAACTTGGTACATGGAGTTCCCCAAATAAGTCATGCTAGTCAAGTATGTGATGCATGCTTATTAGGGAAACATAGTAGGACACCATTTCCAAACCAGGCGAAATTCAGATCCTCAAAACCTCTGGATTTAGTCTATGGAGACTTGTGTGGTCCTATATCCCCATCAACACATGCTGGGAGGAAGTATATATTTATACTTGTAGACGATTGCATTCGCTACATGTGGGCATATTTGCTAACCTCCAAGGATCAAGCATTCGAAACTTTCAAATAGTTCAAAGAAATGGTGGAGACGGAAACACGAACCAAGTTAAAGATGCTAAGGACAGATAGAGGAGGAGAATTCACATCGGCTGAATTCAACAAGTATTGCAAAGATAACGGCATAGGAAGACAGCTCACAACGCCGTATTCCCCACAGCAAAACGGAGTAGTAGAAAGAAGAAACAGGACGATGTTGTCAACTACTCGCAGTATGTTAAAGGCAATGAACATGCCACATAATTTTTGGGGTGAAGCTATACGACAAGCAATATACGTACTAAACAGGGTTCCAACGAAAGCCTTGGTGAACAAGACACCATATGAAGCTTTGAAAGGAAGAAAGCCGAATCTGGAACACCTAAAAGTTTTTGGTTGCACAACATACACTAAGGTTTTACCACTTCAACAGAAGAAGTTGGATGACAGAAGTGCACCTATGGTTTATCTTGGATTTGAAGAAGGATCGAAGGCATTTAGATTATACGATCCAACAAAGAACAAGATTTATGTAAGCAGAGATGTGAAGTGCATGGAAGGTTAGCCATGGAACTGGAATAGCTATATGGAGACGGTAGATTCAGGAAATCCCGAATGCACAAACTTTGTCATTCAAAATGATGACAACCCTCCAGAGTTAGAGGAGGATACACCAAGTAGTCCAGGAAACAGTGGTCCACATCATGAAGATTCAGGAGTAGATCAGTCAGAGAATCTAGACTCCTACATGACACCACCAACACACTCAAACAATCAGAACTCACCGGGAGGTTCAAGCAGTTTGTCAAGTGGAGGTCCATCAACATCAGAAAATACAACAGAGAGTATAAGCGATACTTCAGTAAAGCTAAGAAGTATCGAAGAATTGTATGACGAGACAAAAGAAATTCAAGTAGATCCACACGAATTACTACTTGCTGAAGAAGAACCAAGGAATTACAAGGAAGCATCTAGTGACAGCAAATGGATTGAAGCAATGAAGGGTGACTTAGACTCAATAAACAAGAATAACACTTGGAGATTGACAGAATTGCCAGAAGATAACAAGGCAATAGGATTAAAGTGGGTATTCAAGAAAAAAGGATGCAAATGGAAAGGTCACTAGACACAAAGCAAGACTGGTAGCAAAAGGATACGTTCAACAACACGGGATTGACTTTGATGAAGTATTTGCACCAGTAGCACGTATTGAGACAGTTAGACTTATGTTGGCTTTAGCAACACATCAAGGTTGGGAGGTCCATCACTTAGACGTGAAGTCTGTATTCTTACATAGAGATTTCAAGGAAGAGGTCTATGTCTCACAACCAGAAGGATTCGTAAAGCCAGGAGATGAAGGAAAGGTTTACAAACTATCAAAAGCATTGTATGGATTAAGACAAGCACCACGAGCTTGGAACACGAAGTTAGATCAAACCTTAAAGTCACCTAACTTTAAGAAGTGCACTTTAGAGCATGCAATCTATACAAGGACAAGTAAGACTTCTACACTGATAGTTGGAGTCTACGTTGATGATTTGATAGTTACTGGAACATCAAGAAAGGAGATAGATGTTTTCAAGTCTCAGATGGAAAACAAGTTTGAAATGAACGATCTAGGATTGCTAGCATACTATCTGGGAATAGAAGTTATTCAAGCAGGGGGTGAGATAGCCATCAAGCAAACAGGCTATATCAACGAGATACTCAAGGAAGCTGATATGTTAACCTGCAATGATACAAGGATTCCTATGAATCCAGGAACACAATTAACGAAGACTGAAGAAGGAGATCCGGTAGATGCAACGCATTACAGAAGCCTGATAGGTTCTCTCAGGTATCTACTGCATACAAGGCCAGATCTATGTTACTCAGTCAGTCTGCTTAGTAGATTCATGCAAGAACCTAAGGAGCATCACTTGAAAGCAGTAAAGCAAGTACTACGTTATATCAAAGGAACGAAAGAGCATGGAATTATCTACAAGAAGCAAGGAGGATGTAAGATCACATGTTATAGCGATAGCAGTTACGGAGTTAACACAGACCAAGGAAAAGGAACAACTGGTATGGTATTCTACTTTGGAGATTCACCTATAACCTGGTGTACACCAAAGCAACAGACAGTGGCACTCTCATCATGTGAATCGGAATTCATGGCAGCCACTGCAGTAACATGCCAAGCACTATGGCTTAAAAGATTATTAAGTGAGATTACAGGCTGGAAAGAAGAGAAGATAACACTCAGGGTGGATAATTTTTCTGCAACAGCACTCATGAGGAATCCAGTCTTTCATGGAAGAAGCAAACACATTGATACACGCTATCATTTCATAAGGGAATGCGTGGAGAATGAGGACATCAATGTGGAATACATCAGTGGAGAACTACAACGGGCATATATACTAACAAAGGTACTAGCAAGAGTCAAGTTTGCTACAATGCGAGAACTGCTTGGAGTTCAAGATCTGCAACAAAGTTAAGGATGTTCATGATTAGGGGGGGGGGGGTGAATGAAAGTCTAATCATTCCCATCCTTAAAACTACAAGGGTTTATTAGTAATTAAAGAATAGTATGGCGGTTACAATGTATAGGGGCTGCTCTTGTCATTTCAGAAGTTATCAACCAACTCCCCAAGGGGAGCGAAACCCCTAGGGACGCTTCCATTCAAGATCGCAGCCATACACACACACAAGGAGACACATCTATTCGGCCAGAGACGCATCTATTCGATTGAACGGACAAGATTAGAAGATAAGAGACACACCTCTTCAAGTATGATCACAACCATTCGTTCAAGAGATATGCCTATTAGTGAAGAGACACGTCTCTACACTCGTGACTCTAGGAAAACTATAAATAGGGATTAGATTCATTTGTACAATAACCCTCATACATATTTTCGATTCACACATACGATCATTGTAAGTTTACGATTCAAGTTATTCAAACTTTAGTTTATCATTTTGCAATTTGCGATCTAGAGATCAAAGATCAGTCTGGGCAACATTTATCACCCAAAACTTATCGGGTTCAGTCTTACTAAGAGCTAAACTAGTTTCATTCTTCTCACACAAAAGATCACTTCTCCTCACACAACCCCTTTATTAGTAAATATAAACTTAATTTATGTTATGTATGTAATTAATATTCGATTGTTATAATTATATGTATATGTAACGATGTAATTTATGAACGGTTATGTTTGTTTTGGTTTGAACCGTTTCAAACGGTTGTTACTCCCTCCAAATCCAACCGTTAACAACCGCCAATATATATATGGATTGCCGACAAAGATAACTGGTACCAAGACATTTTCTCAGTCGAAATTGTCCTATAAATATCTGTCTGAGAATCCTTGTTCGCTGCATACTCACATAATAAACATCATGAATCCTCATGTTCAAACAACTTCCGCTGCACATGTATTCAACATCCAACAAAGTGATATCAGAGCCACTACCGAAAGTGATGAAGATCTTATGACGACGTCATCGAACCTGCCGTGTAAACATTGCTCCGACGAGAAGAAGGAAATAAGATGGTTGCAGAGGAAATGTTATTACTGCAACAAACCGGGGCATCAGATTGCATCATGCAAGGCAAAAGAAAATGATGAGGCTACACAACTCATTCGTCTAGCGATCAACACAGGGACTCAACAACAGAAAGAGGCAGACGATGATAAACAAAAGGATCAGAGAATGGAGTATATGGTGACCGGCACTGACGGCGGATTCTAGTCCAAAATATGGTATGTTAGTAATTCTTTTAAAAGGCACTACTCCGGAAACTTAGACATGTTCAAACGAATTAAAAGTATGTTTGATGTGGAAACACAAACCAGTGTAAATAACTTCTATTTCATAAATGGAATAGGGGTTTGTCACACCCCGACCCGCAGCGGAATAAGAGTCGGGCATAATTGGGTTATCACCAAAGCTCATGATATTTACTAATATGTTTCATATTTATTAAATTCAAAATTACATCCTCGATATTCCAAACATGTTCATACAATTTCAAAGAAAGATAATCAACTAAACAATCCAAAGTCTAAACCGGTTTATTCTTCTAAGCCATCCTGTGTGTTTCTTGCTGCAGCTGGATCACCTGTATCATGTGTAAAAATGGGGTTTTTGGGTCAACATAAGTTGGCGAGTGAACCTTGTTAGAAAAACATTTATTATTGATCTCTTGTTATCTTTATTATGGAAAATTGTGCAATAATCATATGTGAGCAAACGGAAAATAATCATACAATAACAATAACAACAACAAACAATAACATACAATAACAAACCAACTTGCATGAATATATAACATGAATGAAACTGTATATGTTGGCAACGTCACGTTCACGCTCATAGGTAATAGGGAAACAGACGGCCTATGATAAATGTTTGTGCGATCAAGGCTCAATCAAACGGAGCCGATCGTATGTTGGCAACGCCTAGTTCACGCTCATATGTAATGGGGAACAGCTCAACGCTCATATGTAATGGGGAGCGGCGGCCTATGATAATGTATGTACTGAAAATGATAAATTTAATCTAAACAATAACCACACAAACAGTTGATACATGTTGAATACACATTTGTTCATGGATATGATGGATGCACAATAGTTTAAATATAATAAATAATAAGACACATGATACACCCAAAAAACGTGATTAAAACGGGGAATTTGTAGAGATTCACTCACATTGGGTGCGTTCGGTTGAAGATGCTGAATGCGCACGAGTTTAGAGGGTTGATTGACGAGGATTAACTAACCTAAATAATAACGAAATGTATGGTAAATGAGTGGATTTTATTAATAATTTTAATAAGATTTTTAGATATATTTTTGTGAGTTTAAGGCTATTTTCTAACTTTAAAAACATTATTTTTAAGTATTTTTAATTGATTTTTGAATTAAATAAATAAATAAAACTATAAAAAAATGTTGACTTTTTCTGGGTTTGACCGTTGACTTTTTGACTTTGACTTGTTGACCGGTTCGGTCGTTTATAATGTTTGCACTGAGTGAGGTTCGAACTCGTGACCTCCCGTACGCGTGCACGCAGCTCTACCAACTGAGCTACGTGTCTAACCCGAAATATTTCTGTTTTTAATTATATTTATATACTATTTTAATTTATTCAAAATTCATTTATTTTAAAAAGGATTTTAATCATCGAACCGGCGCGCGTAACAGGTCTCGAACCCGGGACCTGTGGGTTAGTGTTGCACACAGTCCACCGCTAGACTGTGTGTCTAACCTGGTTAATATACTGATTTTTATTATACTTAACATCTTCAGTGAGTTGATCCGGTTCAGTTAAAAAGGAAACATCTTTATTACAGAGAATGAGATTGTGTCAAGGATCGAACTCGCGGCGAGTGATAAATGTTTGCACACAGTCCACCGCTGGACTGTGTGTCTAACCCGAGATATAATCCAATTTATATTAAACTTATATACAAACTAACTTCATCTTCTTCGTTACAATATCACAGACAATGATTACCCTACTGATTTTGTTTAATTCGATTGACAAACATTTAAGTGATTAAAATGAAATGGACAGGGAAGATTTTGGGAGTAAACATACCGGAAAAATGATCTTTCTCAGAACTCCGGCGAAGTCGTCGGCTCTGTTTTTATGAACTTCGTCTGAGCGGACCAATTAACAGTTTTGATTAGCTAGTTGTGGAATTGAAGTACTGAACAAGAGTTACCAGAAGGTTTAAAAGATTATACCGTTTCACAGCGCAATCTAGGAATTTTCAGAAGTTTTCCGGCGAGTGCTGTTTATCAGATATTGTCGCCTAGAACTGATTCTGATTGAAGGGTTTGAGTTAGCAAAAGCCTAACAACTGATATAAGGTAGAAGGATTGAGAAACTTACCGTTTTGATGAAAGACACGGTTTTCCGGCGAAAGTCCGGCGAGTTCAGAAAGCTTTTCCGACGAACTGAAAATAGAGCGAGAGTGAAATTGGAGGTTCTGCGGATGATTTTGAGTCGCGAGATGATGCTATTGTTGGAGTAATTCAGGAAGTGAATGTTTTCGGTTATAAAAACCGAACATCACCAGAATTCAAGTTCATTCAAGACTGAATTGATTAGGAACGTCGGTGTATCGGTTATTTTTAGGAATCCGTGATCACTCAAACGTCCTGGACGTTTGGAAACCGATAACGGTTTCAGTTTGGCGCAAACAGGTTAATTCATGGTTGTACATATGTTTTAATTGTTTCCTAGAACTCACAAAGACATCAAGTGGCGGAGTGGTTATATGTGCGCGAGTTAAGACTTTGAGGCTCACTCGGCTGACCCGGGTTCGAATCCCGGCAGCCGGTTTTCTTTTTTATTTATTTTATTTTCACTTTTAACGATTCTAGTTTTTAAATTCTAATTTGTTTATTAATTATGCATCGTTTAAAATTAAAATAAACATAAATACGCAACGAAAAATTTATAACTTGATATTCGATTACAAACGAAGCGGGTTTGGAAACCCGTTTTTTGACAAATGTTACAGGGTTCTTGAACTCGTGACAGGATCTGACAGAATTCGAATACAAAGCATCTTCTTTACTCCTGACATTGATAGGAACATACTTAGTTTGGATCAATTGATCATCAAAGGGTACACAGTTAAGTTTACAGGGGATTCATGCAAGATTTTCCCTACGTTTAATGTCTAGAGAAGATGAGATTGGTATAAGAGAGAAAGAAATAATGTTAGAGTCCGAACCGGATTATGAAACTTTCAAAACGGAATACTTAAACCAGTATTTCGAAAGCCTGAATATATCATCTAATGAACCTGATTAGAATGTCTTGATAATTCAGGCAATGTCATTCAAAGACTTCCAAGACTGCAGAGCTCTTCTAGACATGCTAGAAGATGACAGTTATGTTAGCAAATACAAGTTTTGCATAGAAAAGAAGTTTGAAGAGATGGTTGATTGGTTTCTCAAAGATAAATTAGAGATCACTACAAGACCTCTTCCGGCATATGCTGCAGATAATCGGAAAGTGAGTCTGTTGGACCTTTATGTTACTGTTATAAGGGAGGGAGGTCACCGAAGAATAAATGAGAACCATCTGTGGGCAATGATTGCCAAAGACATGGGTTTCGAATACAATGAAGGAGAATTTATGAGACTAGTGTATGCTATGTACTTAGATGTACTAGTATATTATTATAAATTCAAATCAACTCAACAAGCTTAGCCGAGAAGGAAAACAAGGAAGATGTTGCAGAACTGAGACGAAGCAAGAGTTTAAACAAGGATGAAGGAACGAGCAGGCATGTTGGAGCAAAACGAGATGAAGCAGATGAAGTGCACTATGCTTTCTTCGCTGGAAACGACTGGTACGGATTCAAAAGGCTGCAACGAAGAAAGAAGTTCGATTTCAAGCGGGCTGAGAAAGACGTTAATGAAGCTAATGACAGCGTGATGATGCACCATCGGAGGAAAAATTAAGTTTATGGGGAGTGTATTAGTAAATATAAACTTAATATATGTTATGTATGTAATTAATATTCGATTGTTATAATTATATGTATATGTAACGATGTAATTTATGAACGGTTATGTTGGTTTTGGTTGGAACCGTTTCAAACGGTTGTTACTCCCTCCAAATCCAACCGTTAACAACCGCCAATATATATATGGATTGCCGGCAAAGATAACCGGTACCAAGACATTTCCACAGTCGAAATTGTCCTATCAATATCTGTCTGAGAATCCTTGTTCGCTGCATACTCACATAATAAATATCATGAATCCTCATGTTCAAACAACTTCCTCTGCACATGTATTCAACATCCAACACCCTTGTCCAATTACCTTTGATCCATTCGTCATTCAACTTTGGTACAAACCCTCTCATACAGTCACAAATCGGGGACTTTTTGTTTGTACAAATTGCAAAAGCACCACAAAGTCCATAAACATCACATGGATTAGCTGGTGCTTCCCAACTAATTTCCCATGTGGTACTATCATAATACCAGGATTTCATCTGAAACACACCATCAGGTTGTATATACAGCCAGTTGATATCAAATGAGTATAGAAGGTTAATAGTGAGATATGCTCCTTCTTGTGAGTTCCCTGGCATGAGACTTGTTAATCCTGAGTACCCAGGATCCTGCTCTGGTATACCAACGAACTTCCTCCATCATAAGGCCCACTTCTCCAGTATGGCTTAGAGTTATGCCATATGAAAACTTGTGGTGGCTGCTGTGCTGAAAGTCCAACTACAAATTTTGCAGGTGTTGGATCATCATTACTTTGTCCTTGATGACATTAAGTGCTTACCTTGTGTATTCCCCTTTGTTCCCAGCTTCATGCCTGGTAATACACTGTTACCAGGATAATCGAAACTCTCCCACAAAATAGATCCTCAGGTGGTATCGTTAATACAAAAATCTCCCATATTTGTAAGCTGTGCAATTGTATCTTTGAACTGGCCTCGTACGTTTGTTGACCAGACAATATTTTGAATACTATCTAGGATTCTCAGATTTACATCGTTGGCTATAGTTAGGCTAGACCTGTTGTCTGAAGCTGAGAGTGGGTTTTCTCTGTTTGCAACCCAAATGATTTTCTTTGCAGTAATGTTTTTGAACCATATCCCAAGATATCGGTTTGTGGAATTAGCTGGATTGAAGAAGCCTAGCTCATAAACTTGATTGGAGGAGACAAGAGTTTGTGTCAGGGAGATGGAACTATCTTTACTCAATATATCAGTTGATGAGCAGTGCTGTAATGATATTATCAAGATATACAAGCATTTCATGCAAAGGGGGTTACAGCAGTAGCTCTTCCAATACCCATACCAATCTTTTCCTATAGACAATTCTGCAAATTAAATTTGTAGAATTTGGAATCACAGCGAATGTACCAAGTTAGGGTTATTGTTGGTTTTTAATCTTGACTTAGTTTGGGTTAATCGGTTCAGTTCACGGGTCACTCGGGTCATGCGGGTAGTGGGTCATCAGAGTTAATGGGTCAAGTAAAATTGGAAGTGGGTTTAAAGTATTTAGTTGCATGCTCCATGAGGAAAATATGAGTTTCAAGGGAACATGTAATCATATACATGTCTGGAAGTATTTATGGTTTTATATGTTTATTAGTTAGAATAGCTATTATAGTTTGACCGAATTAAATGGAGATGGAATATGCCAATATGGGTCAGTGTGTTTGACCAAGTAATATTGTTAAGTGGCTAGTTTTTAGATGATTTTTGTTTATTTCTGTTGCTTCTTGTAGGCTATTTAAATCCATTTTGTTTAATGAATAAAACAGATTTTCATTCGATATTCTCATCCTTGCAAATTGTTTGCTTCTTATTACATTGAGAGTTGGTTTATATTTTTATTTCTATCAGTTATTTGGAAAATAAAGTGTCTTCTCTTGGTGCTCCTTTCATATTGTGATAGTTGACTTTTCTGATCAAAGTAGGTTCTGTGACAACATTGGTGGATGGCAACAGATCTATTAGTATTGTATTTGTTTAATCATCTTGGACATCTTTTGGGTACCCTTGACAGGAAGCTTATATTCCCTAAAGAACCTGAGAGTAACAACAAGACTATCACAGTTGACTTTCTGATCAAATATCCAAGAACTTGCAGGTAGTGATGTCATCTCTTGTGTAAAAGAACCCATGACTAACATTGTGATAGCTATAGTTTATCTACTTTAATGTCGACCATAGAATAAGGATACCGATTTTACCCATTCTGAAGTTTAGTAGTAGATTAATCATTGATCCGGTCAAAACCAAATAAAGTCAACATGATAGAAATAAAAAAGTGTGTGTTTTCCTTGACCAAAAATGGCACAACTTCCTGGAAATTTCTAGGTGAGAACCAGTAGTCAGTGGCTTGACTAAATGTCTGTTTCTTACAGGACTTGAATAAATAGCATCAGATGGCTTGTAGTTTTATGTTTAAACTTCTGAATTTTGTTCAACGATCAACACAATGGAGTTCACTCAATCCTAATAGAAGACTGATCGCAACACAAAAAGTTTTCAATTACCCAAAAAGGGCATGAATTTCTTAAAATTCTAATAAGGAACTAGTAAAGCAAGGGTTGGGCTTGTTGGGGTCAAAGAACACAACGGTAAGGACTCAATCTCTTAATATTATTAACAAAGGAGATTACAATATATAGAGTTACAATGGGGACCTATACGAGGAAAGTAAATATTCATGATTAATACAATAATTACAATTGATTTGAATGTAAATCATTGCCATGATTTATGCTACGCTATTACCCCCTTCAATCGAACAGGTGGGGGGCCAACACGCAGCATGCCACAAAACTTCTCAAATAGAGGTCTGGGGAGACTCTTTGTGAAGATGTCCGCAACCTGGAAATTGGATGGAACGAACTTCATGTGAAGACGACGACTAGAGGACACCAATTCACGAACAAAGTGGTAATCAATGTCTATATGTTTGGCTCGTTTGTGACACTGGGTTTTGGCTAAGAAAGATTGCACTTTTGTTGTCACAAAGCAGAGTTGGAGGAACTTGGGGAAGCGCATGAAGCTCTCGAAGTAAATGAGTGAGCCAAATAATCTCAGCAGCAGTATTAGCTATAGCACGATATTCTGATTCACAGCTTGAACAAGAGACCGTGGGTTGTTTCTTAGCACTCCATGACACAAGATTTCCGCCCAAATAAATCGAGTAACTATAAGTTAGAGCGTTGTGTTTCAATGCATCGGGCCCGGTTAGCATCAGAGTAGCCAACTAACGTAGCAATGGCAGGGTTGGAAAAAGTTAACCCTAAGTGAATCGTGCCTTTCACATAGCGTAAAATCCGTTTTACTTATTGAAAGTGAGACTGCGTAGGAGATTGCAAATGTTGACTGGCCCGATTAATTGCACATGAGAGATCAGGGCGAGTGATGGTGAGATATTGAAGAGCCCGAACTAAAGACCCGTAAAGAGTTAGATCATGAAAAACAACTCCTTTGCTAAGAAAAACATCAGAAGAAACGAGAGGCGTAACAACTGGTTTTGCATCCAATAGACCAGCTCGAGCCAAAATATCATGAGCGTATTTAACCTGACTGAGAAAGATGCCTGTGTCAGAGTGAGTGACTTCAAGACCCAAGAAGTAACCTAGAGAGCCCAAATCCTTAACTGAAAATTCTTTGTGCAAGCGAGTAGCACAAGATTGTATAGCAGAGGTGTCACCGCCAGTGATGATTATGTCATCAACATAAACCATAAGATATATAATAATGGTCCCCTTTTTGAAAATAAATAATGACGTACCAGCTTAAGCTGCAAAGAAAACCATTAGCAAAAAAAAAAACTACTGAGACGCTGAAACCAGGCACGTGGGGCCTGCTTGAGTTCATAAAGGGCCTTCTGTAACCGACATACATGATTAGGAAACCGGGAATCAACAAAACCCATAGGTTGTTCCACGTAGACGGTTTCTGTGAGATTACCATTGAGAAAGGCGTTTCGAACATCCAGTTGACGCAACGGCCATCCATAAATGGTGGCAAGAGCAAGAACAACAAGAACCGTAGAAGCTTTAACAATTGGACTGAACGTGTGAGAAAAATCAAGACCAAGAACTTGAGTAAAACCATGTGCATCCAACTAAGCCTTACACTTGTCAATGGAGCCATCCGATTTGAATATGGTTATGAAAATCCACTTAGAGCCAACAATATTTGCATGTGATGTACGCGGAACGAGTGTCCACGTGTTGTTGGAACGTAACGCATCAAATTCCTCCTCCATAGCTTTAACCCATTTAGGTGCTTCGCCGCATATTTGTAACCTCACTGGTCGTGCGCTGCAAGTAAAGCATGATGTAAGGAACCTGAAAATAATGACAAGTTAGAAAAATATTTAGGTTTGAAGATGCCATATTTCGATCGAATCCTCATAGAGTGGGATGGTATCGGCTTCACAGGGGGTCCCAGAGCGGGTTGAGTGGAGTCGGAAGAAGAGTTGGTGTTAGAAGTTTGAACTGGGCTTGGGTGTGTTGTGTTGGATGCTGGAAGGTGGGTATTGGGCCGCGGTCGAGGGAGGATGGGGAGATTGGGCCGAGGTATGTTGGGCCGAGGGAGGAGAAGAGTGAGGCGAGTGGGTGTGGGCCGAAGTTGTTAGGCTGGATGGAGGAGTGGGATTTGGTGGGTCAATATGGTCAATTGTGGTGTGATGTGGGCATAGGGTACAAGGTGGAGTTGTTTGGGTAGAGGGAGCCGAGATGTTTGGTGTGGAGAGGACGGGTGGCGGGGCGGGTAGGGATGTGGATGGTAAATGTTCATCAAAGTTGGAAAAAAATTAAAACAACTTCATCAACTGGTTTGGTGTGACCGGTGAAGAGATAGTTTTCTTCATCAAATTAGGTATGTCTAGTAATATAGACACGTTGTGTTTTGGGTTCTAAGCAACAATAGCCTTTATATTTGGCATCGTAGCCAATGAACATACATTCAACACTGCGAGGAGATAACTTGTGGATAACTTGTGTTTCACATAGTCCCGAAGATAAGGAAGTACACGACATCTAAGCACACGAAAATTGGAATATGTCGGTGAATGACCATACAAAAGTTCAAATGGTGATTTGTAATCAAGTAATGCAGTGGGAAGACGATTAATAATAAAGGTGACCGAAGAAAAGGCATCAACCCACAAGTTGGATGGGGCATGTGAGTTGAAGAGCATGGCGATACCCGTTTCCGTGATATGACGGTGTTTGCGCTCAGCACGTCCATTCTGTTGGGTCATGTGAGGACAAGAAAGGCGATGGTGGATACCATGCTCGTGAAAGAAGGTTTGAACTCGATGATTTGTAAATTCAGTTCCTCTATCACTTTGGAAAATTTTTGATTTTGTGGGATAATTGGTTTTGGACAAATGGTGCAAAGACAATAAGGCTTCATAAAAGTCTAATTTATGTTTAAGAGGGTAGAACCACGTAAATCATGAATAATCATCAATAAACATAACATAAAACCGATAACCACTAGATGATATAATAGTCGAAGGCCCCCATAGATCACAATGAACTAAATCCAAAGCATGCACAGAACGTTTATCATTTAAATAAAAGGGTAAATGGTGGGATTTAGATAATTGACACGGAGAACAAAGACCAGGTTTTGGTAATAAAGAACTAACAAACAAAGAACCATGTTTATGTAATCTAGAAATAATATCAAAGGATACATGTCCAAGACGACCATGCCACCGTTCAAAAGAGGCCTTGAGGTGAGGAGTGGAGTAGGAGGCCACAAAAGCATGATTTCCTTCACGAAGGATGTAAAGTCCATTCTCATAAGTTCCTTTTGCCAGGATTTCCTTGGTCTTTTGGTCCTGGATGTGGAAAAAACTATTAGAGAATAGTACATCAACGGGTGAATCATGAGTAAGCCGACTAACTGAGAGAAGGCGTTTGGTAAGATGTGGAACAACAAAAACATTTTTAAGGGAATATTATTTGTAAGGGAGGTTGTTCCAACATTCGTTACCGGTAAGGTGTGACCATTTCCAAAATGAACAAGGTCATTGCCGGATGAACCATATGTTGTGACAAGGTCACTTTCAGACAGGTTTATATGGGTTGACGCACCTGTGTCACCTGTCCAGTCTGAATGACATGGCACTGAGCTTGAAAAGCCTGTGCTAGATTTTCATCTAAAGGAGCGGCCTGTTGGGCAAAGGATGCAAGATTTGGACAAGTATTGGCATAGTGACCGTCTATCCTACAGAGTTGACAGTGAGGTGGTTGCTTACTACGTCAACCGAGTGACCAATAGCCGCGAGTTGGTCACAGAGACTTGAACTTTTGGCCGAAATCTGCAACAGTGGAGGACCCTTTTTGAAGCAAGCGCAGATTGTCCCGAAGAGTATGCATACATTGTATGCCGCTTCCAAAGCCGTCCAGATTTGGCGAGCATCAGTGAAGCCGATTATTTCAAACATGGCCTCATTCGATAAAGAAGACTGAAGGAGGAGACGTACTCATTGGTCATTAGTGAACCAAGTCGCACGATCAGGATTAGGGATAGATTTGTTATCGGCTGTGATGGTTTCGGTGGGGATGGTGTGGATTCATCGACATGGCCAAGGAGGTTTTGAAAGGATGCTGACTCCAGGCTAGATAGTTTGTGGAATTTAGTTTAAGTGGTATAAAGTGAAGTAGGGAATGAAGGGGAATTGGTGGCGGTCGAATCATTGCTGGAAGAAGAAGGAGAGGCCATGGAGGCGGATTAGGGTAAGCCGAAGGACAAGAGAGAAAGGAAGAGAGGGGATCGCCTGTTTGGCTGATACCATGTAAGGACTCAATCTCTTAGTATTATTAACAAAGGAGATTACAATATATAGAGTTACAATGGGGACCTATATTAGGAAGTAAATATTCATGATTAATACAATAATTACAATTGATTTGAATGTAATTGCCATGATTTACGCTACGCTATTAACAACGGAATCGAAAACGTGTGAAAATTGTGAGAAAACACAATGATATGGATAACAACAAACAAGAAACCGGTTGTCGAAATACTTGTAGTTACAATACAATACATATGTTTATTTATATACATACTTAAGGCGGCAGTTAATCAATGGTTAAGTTTGGTTATGTTTGGCGCCATAATGGACCGATAACAACTGTCATAAGACAGTCTTTAACCCATTGATAAATCACATTCAATCTAATCCTAATGCGAAGTGTAACAATGTTTAAATACAAAAAATATAACATAATTAAGTTTAATGATAAAACATACAATAATTAATTTTATTATCTAACAAACCCCTAAACTTAATTAGGTAGTGTGGTTAGATGCTTCTTCTTCATCGCGAAATTGATGACAGATTGATTTGCTCCGATAACTGCCTTGGCTATACGTTCATGATTGAAAGTCCGTCGTTTTAGCAACTTCTTCATGCCTCTCCAGGCGGAACCAACATATAGTGCATACTCACCCAATTCTCGGTCCTCATTGCCTCTAGTATCATGGTTGACAACATCATTAACATCATCGTTGACAAATTGAAGGCACTAGTGGCAACTACACTCGTGTTACCTGCATCTTGACTAAAACCTGTTGCAACGTTCTTGCTCTTTGTGTAATCATAAATCAACACATCAAGGAACTCAGCATACACACACGACCCTCATATCATACCCTTTATCCAATCGAAACCAAAATCTTTAGCCACCAAAGTCCACAGATTCTCTTCTATAACTCGTTTGTGTCCACCCTCTCTTTTAACAACCAAATACAACTCTACTAACTCAACCTTATTTCCATCTTCTAAAATTCGTGGAATACTACGATGCTATGGAACTAATAGATACTTTTGCAAGAACCAATAAACCAATTCCTCAAACTTTCCCACCAATTCAATCTTATATTCTAGAACAAATTGGGTGTTATCTAAAGAATCGAAAAACTGCACACATTCTTTGAAGGATTCAAAGATTATCTTTTCAATTACTTTCCTTTTTCTTTCATGATATGCCTACAAGTGATCGGCTCGAAATTGTGCATGTGAGATTCTTTTCATCAGTATAGGCTGGGCTTTTTCTTGTTCACAAATTCTAGTCTCTTCTAAACAGTTTGACATCGACAGACAAACGTTATGATCTAATGGGACTTCAAACATGGGAGTGACTATACAAGTATCTCCACTTATCTATGAACCCTTGTTGAATTGATTGATCGAGACTTAACACATTCCTCATTATGTCTGGTGTAAAGAACACACGAGACACTCAAAAATTTTGTTCAAATGTTTTGATGTCAATGACTCCTATAACCCAAATAAATCATGATTGTTTGTTCTCGTTTCCATTCCATAAGAGTTCATAAAACGCTTGAACAAATTGATATTTCCTGAGTAGTGATATTTGAAAACGGGATTAAATACCAAATACGCCATGAACAAGTAAATCTTCCCCAAAATTGTTGATGCAGTGATTTTGAATTCCGGTGTCGATCGCCTGTCTAATGAGTGCGGCTGCTTCATCCTGTTCTTTTGCAACGGAGTTCGCGACATAATGTCCGTATTTCTGACAATAGTAGCACTTTCATTTTCCAACTTTTGATCGCCGGACAGTGATTCGCCTGTCTTCTTCAAAACAACGTTTACAGGAGGACATTGCTTGTGATTGTGATTCGAATTTGCGATGAGTTTGTTTTTGTTTCGAACAACGTGACTCTAATACCACTTTCTTGGGATTGAAGAACACAGCGGAATCGAAAATGTGTAAAAATTGTGAGAAAACACAATGATATTTATAATAACAAACAAGAAACTGATTGTCGAAATCTTGGTAGGTACAATATAATACATATGTTTGCTTATATACATACTTAAGGCGGCAGTTAAATAACGGTTAAGTTCCATTATGTTTGGCGCCATAATGAACCGATAATAATTATCATAAGATAGTCCTTAACCCATCAATAAATCACTATTTAATCTAATCATAATACGAAGTGTAACGTTGTTTAAATACAACAAACATAACATAATGAAGTTTAATGATAAAACATACAATAATTAAGTTTATTATCTAACAGCGCTAAATGATCATTTCTTACATGACTCAAAACAAATATAATCAGGTGGCTTGTAGTTTATGTTAAACTTCCAAATTGTCTTCGGTAGTCAAATATTTAAGACAATCCTTAGGTAGTGTTCGTTTCGTGGATTGTAATGGAATTGGAATTTGCCCTGGAATTGAAATTTGATTTGGATTTGGATTTGGATTTTAGATGTGCTTGTTTCACATAATGGAATGAAATGAAATCTGGATGAAGTGGAATGCTAATTCCCTTGCTTATGTTGTTCAATACCACTTCCATCAAGATTCCATTCAATTATGTATCCTTAGCCTGCACTTCTACTGCAACAAACTGTTTCCGTGACTCGAACCACCCATCATGTCTTACTGCTGCAAAAGGCTTGTGACTTATGGGGAGTTCTTTTGCTTGTGAAAAGGCTCTTAAACTCGCCATTTGTGAACTTCTCATAATTTTCAAGATCAATCCACATTATGGTTAAAATTTTATCAACACAAGTTATAGTCTATGTCACTAGGTTTAAGTTTGAATCCCCAACTATTTATTCTGAAACATATATTCCATTCGTTGATATCATGTGACAATACACTAGTTATTTCGTTACACCAAACTATGCAAATCTCTCTCTTTAAAACTTTCATCATTGCTCTTTATTCTTCTAAGTTTAAAGAAGATGCTGATTGAACTGGTATATATGTATATCGAATAAAACTATAGCACTTCATCGCTGATATGGTCCCGCATACCGGACCAACAATATACACCCAAATGCCATTATGGTTTTTGCTAGCTAACGCCGGTCCAATGGTGCGTACCGGATTCATCGATCCTCCTGATACTGGTCTGCAAGTTATATATGCATGCCTTATAAGATATTTGTTTGATTTATTAGGTAGTAAATAGTTTATAGTCTTATGGTTTTAAAGTCACACCCTGCTAAAATGGATGTGATGCATACTGCCGATCCAACTGCCATGCCTCCTAGCCCTCCTACCTGAAGACATTTTAAGATTTTTCCTTCTTGTATAACTTTTTTTTATGATATTCCGTAGTGTTAATATTTTTTAAATGCAAAAGAGACATTTTTACCACTTTAGCATCCGTGGCGACAGCTGAAGTGACAAACATCATACAAAAAGTGACGATGATCTCCATGATCAGAGCTTGTATGATTGTCCCCGAAGGTGTTGTTGTGCCGATATCTTTTACATGTTCAAACAATGCCCTTAGGGTAAATGAAGCTAATATGGACCCTGTTAGCTGTGCTATAGCATATATAGGGACCTGCATAGATCAAGGTAGTAAGATTAGTTATTTGACTCACCAAAAAGGTCTAATCTAACCTGTATATCCCACTTATACCAGAGCTAGGAGTGTTCGAAAATTTTGGATATCCGAATTTCGGATAACCGAATTTTCGGATATCCGATCGGATAGTGAATCGGATACCCGAATATCCAATTTTTTTTATATTTGGAACTTGATATTTCGGATAGTTTCGGATATGCAAATATAAATTTTCGGACATTTTCGGACATTTCGGATATTTTCGGATATTAGTCGGATATTTTTGGATACTTCGGATATTTCGGATATCCGAAATATCCGAAACTTTTTAAATTCACTATCCGAATCCGAAAATTCGGATACCGGGTATTTCGGATATCCGAAATTTCAGATATTTCGGATTCGGATATCTGATAATTCTGATCGAATTTTCGGATACGGATAGTTTGTGTGGTGAGGCCAAACCTTATCTCTATCCTAGAGAATAGAGAGGTTGCCCCTAAGATCCACCGGGCTAAAACCTTTTTTTTTACTTTTTATAGTATAGTACAATAATCCGGATAAGATAAAATAAAAGGAAGATAAAAGCGATTTTGGCTAACAAGACACAAATTGATTAGAGGGTCAAAACTGTGGCCCAAGTTGAGTATCCATGCATTATAGATCCTAAGGTGGCCTACATAATTTCATGGCTGACTTGGCATGGCATGGTCTCAAAGACCAAGTTCCCATACTTATCACATTAATTACATACGCTTTGATTTATGGTTCGAATTTTTGAGATGTATGGTGCCAACATAACGTGTGCAAGTAGATGTGGTGTAGTTAATTGGGTACCTGAACCCAAGGGAAATGTCTGCCAGTAGCAAAAGCAAGCGTGACAGCTGGATTCATGTGTGCACCGGATATATGTCCAACAGAATAGATCATCACAGTTACAACAAGCCCACCTGCAATTGAGGCTCCAAGCTGTGACACCTTCCGGTCATCACTTGTGGTAAGTGCACCGGCTCCGCATGTAACAAACACTAACAGAAATGTGGCCACCAGTTCTGCCACCACCTATTGACAACATATCATTAATTTAAATCGTTATAAAGATAATATGAAATGAATCATCATAAAAATGGTATCTTACCTTCCGGGAAAAACTAGGGTGGTAGTGATTGTGCTGGCGGTTTTCGGGTGTTTCCGTTGTGATTATGGGTAACTCGTGTACGCCATCATTTGGATGGATTTCTGACATGACTACGAAGGTATGCAGATATTAAACAAGATAGAGTAACTCAGGTAGATGGTGAGGAAGTGTTTATGATAGCTGTAGCTAGAAAGTGAGACTAAATATTGATATCTTAAATGCTTGAGGTTCTTCTACTTATATAAATTTGTATTATCTTATCCTTAAAAACACTTAATTTAAATACAAAGCATATAAAATACTGAGTTGGATGGAATTAAATTATGAACCTCAGAATTAGTTATCAGAAATGTCTCGGCGATAGGCACACGCTTTGACCCTTTTTGAAGTCTAAAAATCCATCATTTCGCTTTGATTTACAATATTTTGGCGAAACTTTTTCTGTTTTCACTCATATAGCATGATATCAAGATTATTTTCAAGACGCTTTAGGTAGCGAATTAATTAATATATTATCAACGATTCTAGTTTTCAGCAGTTTCTCCGTAAAAAAAAGAAAAAAAATTACTTTCTTCTACTCCATTTATATTGTTAGCATTAATTATTGATTACTTTTAGAGAATATATAGTAACACTGTCATTTACCAGATTAATCTAGGTTAACAATATACAAAACTTTTTGATGACGAATAAATCACAAAAATAACACTCGTGGATATTTAATAGCAACTAAAAAGTAAGATGTTATCATTATTTATGTGTTTTTTTTTAAATGATGACATTTAGAAAGTTTCTCTTGGAAAGTTGAATAATGAAAAGATTATTAAAAGGTGGATGGTGTAACATTTTTGAACATGCCAGAACCTGAATATAACATTTTAACGGGTGCGGTATTATTCGTATGGAATATTAGAGATATAAATAATAGAGGCATTATAGGGCGGTGAAAGAGTTTAATAACGCCCTCAACACCATCTATATAATAATGCCCAATGAAGAGAAAAAAATGGAAAGTAATAAATCAGAAGACATAAATGGGCATTAACCATTACATAGTTTTCTTGAAGGGACGTTATGATGTTGATATGCTGAAAAATGTCCCTTAGAGGACATGGACAATTACATATGCTTTAATATAATCAGTAGTCTGTAGTCAACTTTTCGTACAAATATTATCTCCTTGCATTAAGGCTAATAGGTGTGGGGGACATCCCCGGCCCGTCGAGGCCCATTAGGGATCGTCCACACCACCCCTCGAAGCCCTGTCCCCGTCTCCAACATCTCCCAAAGGACGACGTCGACGACGCTAAATTCAAAAATGTGACGTTGAATAACGGCTTTATTCATTAAAAGAATTATTTACCCCTTTTATAAATATACCCCTATTTTAACTATTTTCAACATACTCGCCATCTTATTCTCTTCTTCTTTTATATAATCTCTACAATTTTATAAAAATTATCAACTTTTGCTATGGATCCATTCAACTCAAACAACCGAAATCATAACCCGAATCCAAACCTTTTTGCGGTACCAGGCTACAATTCAACGCTCGATCCTGAGTGGTCGGCGTCCCAATTTTCTTTTGCAGGTTTCCAACAAACACCTAACGCTTTCACCCAAATGCAACAAATGCTAATGCAAAACCCGTTTAACACAGAATTTCAACTACAACATCAATCAACACCACCTCAACGATCGAATCATCAGAGCCGCTAGAAGACGAGGTTGAAGAATTTGTGCCAGAAACACAACTCCAAACTTTCCAAAAGGAAAAAAAATAAGCAACAGTGCGTGGAAGCTTGGTCAAAAATCGAGGAGGAGGCATTAGCTAAGATGTGAGTTGCTACGTCAAAATGCCAATCGTTGGTAAGTATTTTTATACTTTTATTACATTATTAAAAAGTATATATATATATATATATATATATATATATATATATTGTGTTTGATAATTTTTATTAAAATGTAGGTAACAACCAAACCGAAGATAGTTTTTGGAAGGAAATAGTAAAAAAATTCCATTCGATTATGGAGCAAGGTCCGTATTGAGAGATTGATTTTGTCTATTCCAAGTGGGGTAAGATGAATACCACGATTCAACATTTTTGTGGGCTTTATAATAAGTTGTATATTCGTCCTCAAATTGGATGGAATGACGAGGACATTTTCAAAGAGGCGATGCATAGATACGAAAGTCGCCACATGCATCCTTTCCTACACGTGCGTGTGTGGGAAGTCATGAGTAAAGCCAACAAGTGGGCGTCGAACGAGGGTGCAATAGCTAAATGGACCAAAACCTCAAAGACTGGAAGTTACAGTGCGGGGGGGGGGGGGATCGGGTGCACGTTGTCAAATATATATAAACGACGACCTGAGTTTGACGCTAATGTGAATCAAGTTCGGGAGGAGGAACGTCCCATAGGAAGGGACAAAGCCAAAAGGGCGGCGGATGCAAAAAATAAGTCTCATCAAGGGGCAATTCGAAAATGGACGATTCGATGGCCCTTTTCAAAGCATACATCGAGGTCACAGTCGAAAAGGTAAAAGTGAAGAAACGCGACGTCGACGGAAGTCTTAGGTTGAAAGAAGAGGCGGCAGATAGAAGATCATGATAACCGGTATCAACATGTATCCGGAGGAAAACCGTAACATTTTAAGAAAAATGAAGGAATTTTTATTTTAAAATGGAGCTGGTAGGTTTTTAAAATTTGAATAATCTCGTATTTTTTTAAGTTCGTATTTTTTTTAAATTAGTTTATGTTTTTAATTATCAAGTAATGTAATGTATTTTTAAGTTATCTAATGTTTTTTAAGTTATGTATTGTTTTAATTATTAAGTTATTTAATTTTGAAAAAAAAATTAGGGGGAGGCTCGTCCTCCACACCCTTGGCTCATCCTTTGAGGGTCATCCTCTACCTTTGATGACGTGGACGCCTACATGGAGGCTCATCCTCAAAGGATGGGGCGTCACCACACCCACTAGCCTAAGTATAAGATAACACTTTAACCGACATAGAGATAACTAATGATACACGGGTGAAATAAGGTTCGTAGTGAAACAGGGTCTAGGTAAAGATATTACCAATGGTCAACGGCTGAAATTGGCAACAGATTATCAACATTTATTTTACCTAGGGATAATACCGGTAGATCATCGTGCCACCATCGTCAAAAGATATTCGCCCACTAATACGAGAGACATATTCATCGACAGATCAACAACGAATCACGAGGCAATCTCATAGATTGCTGATGGTACATTCCATCCACAACGTCAAAAACATGATTTGGCACACAAAATAAAAATCTGACCATAGGCTTTTTGGCCACATTTATTTTTCTCATCAAGTGTGACCAAAGGTGGAGTCTCGTAGATATAATACGACCACATTAGACTTTTAGTAGTTGTAACACCTTTAAATTGTGGCTAAAGGGTACAATATTTTTTTTGCTCGAGTAAAACATTTTGTGTCCATTAAGTGTGTCTAAAAAGTTAACAATAGTGACATTCATTTACAAAATGTGTGGCGGTTAATATTATGTCGTCACTCATAAGTTTGGTTCATCACGATGTCCGTACCGCATTGACTATAGTGGGTAGATGTGGCGTAGCTGGATTAGCTCCACTACCTCACTCATCCAATTATTAGAGGAAGGAAGTGTACATTACCTTCCAAATTGTTACATACAATATGGATAATACATATAAAAGGGATAAAACATCTACTAGCTTTCACTTTATATAATTATGTGTTAAGTGCATTATTACAAAATACTACTTAGATGTTGAATACAAGTTGATGAAATAAAAATTGTTAAAAAAACCCCAAAAACAGAAAGACATGTCCTCTAATTCATTAAAAAATAACTAAAATCTCAAGTCTTTTATAATCTCTTTATGTTTTCATTTCTTGGGTTTTGATCACTCCCCCAAATTCACCTTAATGTGTGTTACCCAAAACCCTAATCAGACTTTCTATTTATAGCCTAACGAATATTAGGCTAAACTTTAAGCCCCTAAAGAAACAAACCACTAAAACAATTACTTTAAACAAGAAAACTATATGTGAAAAATGTAAAATATATTTTGTCTAAACAAAATATATTTCTTCTACCGCAAGTCATGTTCCCTATGTTCACTCGTCAATCTGTATCCCGATCTTCTCGTCTTGACTAGCATATACACTTTGTTACGTTCTAATTTGACTGTCCACAGTTTGAACACTCATGTGCTCCCGCGACACTATGTCAGTGTCACCGGGTGACACTTGATCAGTGTTCCCCTCGATACTTGTCTCTTCGTTGAGTGTCTCTGATCACCGTTCTTTGTCAGATATTGTATTCGATCGTAGATGCACCGGCTACACTGAGATATCACTGGAATGTGTCGGTCACACTCATATGTAACCGAGATAATAGGAACACTAAACAACGATCAAATACCTAGCGTCACTAAGAGTGTCGCCAGTGACTTACGCCTGGTCAACTGAGTCTTGATCTAGAATCTGCACTATTGACACCTTTCTCGCTACACAGAGAGTGTCACCAATGACTAGTGACTGTCGGCTAATCAGATGGGTCTTGATCCGTAATATGCATTGACGTTTTCAGTCCCTGCACTTGCACGTTGTGGTATACAATGGTCTCAAAGGTTTCAACAATCTCTCTCTAGACCATTGCATACCACTTGAACTTAATGACGCTTGATTAACCGAGTCTTTATCTAGAATTTGCAGTCTTAACACCTTCATCCTCTCATCTTGCAAGTTGTGGTATATAGTGGTGTCATAAGCTCCAACACAACACAACCCCATCACTAATTGGGTCACGATTGCCTCCTGCAAGGTGATCACCATCATGGAGATGGTTATCATCGTAATAGTGGATCAGAAGTCGTAACCAAGTTCGCACATGTACATCAGCAGTTAAACACATGCACCCACCTATACACCCTTCCAATCGTGATTATATTCGAGAATAACATACCTAATGTGTCTGATGTGAAGTTCTCAAACCGAGTCCCGTGGATAATAAAGATGGTGCCTCCAAACCCTAAAAGAAACTATAAGTTAACATATCTAATTGGTCGCTCAATCAACACCAACCGGACCCAACATTCCCGTGCTCGGACTACTCTGAAACTGGTCGCAACCCTATAGCTGCTAACTGTACACAACCCTACACCATAACCGGTTGCATGGTTCATATTTAGATAAAAGTTGAGTACCGAGACGCGAGGCTTATGAAAGACTAAAGGGACTACACAGAGATCAACGTATAATAAGAAACACAAGCTACTTCCCTCAATCCTTTCCTTTGCTCCTTCGAGTTGTGTCGAGAAAGAGAGAGTCACTGTTACGAATGAAAAGATATAGGGACTGATTTATAATATCGTAATCGATAATACAGGGACTATTCTGTAATTGTTTGATAGTTAGAGTCTGTAACAGAAATAGTTCGTTAGCGTTGTTAGTTGGTTGTTAGCAAGTCTGTATAATAACGGAATTAACAGTAATGATGATCAGGCTTGATTTGGTTGGAAAACCCTTCTTCTCTGGAATTCTCTTTCAATTTTATCAAGTGGTATCAGAGCTTCTGATCCTCAGAAGCTCTTGTTACGAACCCTAATTCACAGTCGTTCATCTCAGTTCAATCAATTCATTCATTCTTTTCGTTCCAGATTCTTGAAATTGATCACTCGTTCGGTCAATTCCATTCCTGAAACACCTAATTTTTGTCCAATTTCATTTCGATTCCTTGAATTGTTCATTGTTCGAGAAGTTCCCCAATTTTGAAAGTAATGGCAACTCGAAATCAGTCTCTTGAACAACGAATTTCTGATCATGATTCAGTATTACAACGATTGGAGGCAACAACTTGTTTGAATATGTCTCAATTGGAGACTATCAAATCCACCAGGAATATGGAGATCGATTCTGTCAAAACACAATTGAATCAAACTTCATTGCAATTGTCGGCACAAATAGCAGAAATCCTCCAGAATTTACAACAAATGAGCATCAATCAATCCAACTCTACCGGAATGGGCGGTTCTAATCAGCATCAGCATCAATTTCAGCTGAATAAACAAAATCATGATACAGGGGGAAGTAATTTTGGAAGTTTTAATCGCCTAACCAATATTGAATTTCCAAAGTTTAATGGTACCAATGTTGAGGGATGGTTGTGTCGTGTGGAACATTTCTTTTCTGTTGATGCTACTCCTGAAAATCAGAAGGTAAGACTTGCTATTATCCATCTTGAAGATATGGCATTGTTATGGCATCAATCTTTCCTTAGATCTAGAGGGGGATCTATTGAGGGTATGCCATGGTATGAAGATAAGGGATTCATTTCAACTAGATTTGCTTTCTTCATGGATCAAAATGCCATGGCTGCATTAGCTTCAATTAGGCAAACTGGATCACCTCAAGATTTGTCAAGAATTTGACCTAGCTTTAACAAGAGTGACCATATGTGATGAATATGCAGTTAGCTTATTGTTTAATGTTGTTTATCCAGAAATTGGGAATCCCCTTAAGTTGTTAAGACTAGGGCTGTTCAAAAAGCTCGCGGCTCGGAGCTCGCTCGAAACTCGCTCAGATTTAGCTCGGAAAAAGCTCGCTCGATATGGCTCGGTTTAAAAGTGAGCCGAGTCGGCTCGGCTCGGTTAGAAAGTGAGTCTAGCTCGGCTCGGCTCGTAACGAGCCGAGTTGGCTCGGTTTGGCTCGCTTTGTAGCTCGGCTCGGTTTAGGTCAGATTATTTTACTTATAATAAATTTTAATTTTATATACATTATGATATATTACAAAAAAAAATGATAACTATTTACATGTATATAGGTTTGTAATTTAATATCTATGGCATATTTGAAGGTTGATACCATAGTAATGAACTAATATTGTATTTCATTTAAATTAAAACTTATTTTGTGTTGTTGAACTTGATTTTGGTTTGTAATCTATTAGGTTGAACTCATTTTGAATACATTCCTTTAAAGTATTGAATAATATTTTAGGCTACTAAATTTTAAGAGTTATATGTTAATTTTTCTTTATAAAATCGAGCCAAACCAAGCCGAGCGGAGCCAGCTCGGTTTAAAACCGAGCCGAGCTCGAGCTTAGATTTTCAACTCGGTTTCAAAAACAAGCCGAGCCGAGCCTGTAACATCCGTCGGGGGTGTGACAGAGCCAGCTCGGTTTATAATCGAGCCGGGCCCGAGCTTAGCCTGGCTCGGTTCATGAACAGCCCTAGTTAAGACCAAGAAACTTGCCTAAGGCCTGTATGCTAGCAAGACAGCAAGATAATAATCTCAAACTATTACCTTCTCATTCCTATAAGCCTACATAAAAACCATTTTATAAAACCACTGATTCATATTCTAAACCTACCTATAACCCTACTCCACTTTCCTCAGTCAATTCTCCATTATTACCTGCTCCTCCATATAAACCAAGAAACCCACTCCTTAGGAATTTAACCACAAAGGAGATAGCTGATAAACGGCCAGAGGTGAATGCTTTGGGTGTGGTGAGAAATTTCACCTACACACAGGTGTGAAAATAAACAACTATTTTCTATTGAAGTGTGGGATGACAAACTTGTAGAGGAGACTTATGAACCTGTTTCTGATGGTAATCTGGACCCACAAATTTCATTAAATGCTATCATGGGTGTACCTTCATAATCAACAATGAAAGTGATAGGATCTATTGGCACAAAACCCCTTCATATTCTCATTGATTCCGGTTCCACTCACAACTTCCTTGATGAGAAGATTGCTTATAGAATGAGATGTCCTACCAAACATATATCTCCTATGAAGAATCACTATAGCTGATGGTACTGTTATGACTTGTGACACTATTTGGGAAAATGTTCAATGGCTCATGCAAGGGAATTGGTTCAAGGCAGATGTTTTTTATTCCCTTGAGCAATTATGATATGGTATTGGGTATCCAATGGTTACAAAGCCTAGATGATATCACTTGGAATTTCAACGATTTAACAATGAAATTTAAAGTGGATAATGTAGTCTTTGAACTCAAAGGAGCTAAAGACAAGGGCATCAGTTTATATTCAAGTGAAACCATGAGGGGTATTTTGGGCAATCCAGCACAATTAGCCCAAGGCCATCTTTTCAGTATTCATTTAATGCCTTCAACTCCTATGGCAAACTCTACTCTTGTCACTATTACTCCTGATCTATTACATCATTCTACACTAGAACCTTTATTGCAGAAGTATCATGAAGTGTTTGCAAACCCTTCTTCTTTACCACCTAAGAGAGATTGTGATCATCAGATTATTTTGAAGGAAGGAGTGGATGTCATTGCACAGAAACCTTACAGGTATCCTGCTGCACAAAAGGACATTATTGAGAAAATGACACAAGAATTATTACATATGGGTATTGTTAGAGAAAGTACTAGCGCTTTTGCTTCTCCAGTGGTTCTCGTCAAGAAAAAATATGGTACCTAGCGAATGTGTGTGGATTATAGAAAGTTGAATGATGCTACAGTAAAGAACAGTTTTCCTATTCCTCTAATTGATGAGTTATTGGATGAGATGGGAGGTTCTACTATCTTTTTGAAACTGGATTTAAGGTCAGGCTATCACCAAGTGAGGATACATGAACCAGATATTCATAAGACAACCTTTAGAACTCACCCAGTATTGATGTTTAAACTAAATATAGGGGTCGTTCTGTAATTAGTAGAAAGTTAGTTTATGTTATAATTAGATTAGTTAGCAAGTACGGGGACTAGATGCGACAAAACATAAGTTTGTAACCTACAAACTAAAAGAGACGACTCCTCCTGGAGTCGCATCTGTAGATCGACGGCAGCAAGGGGAAACAAGGAGACACATCTCTTTAATATTCAATCGCATCCACAAGATCAAGAGTCGCGACCATTCGTGAAGAGACACGTCTCTACTATCGCATCTATTCGTCTAGTATATATAGGGTTCATGTATGTCAATTGTAATCATCACTTTTCATTCAATACAAGCAAGTTTATTGTTCTTTTGATTCTCTCGTATACATACCTGTGAATCGCATGTTCGATTACCAACAGTGGTATCAGAGCACCACGTTAATCGATCCAAGAGGAAGCAAGAAGAAAAATCGCAGCGCAAGATTACAAGAAAGAAACGAGAATTTGCAATTTCCGATTGAATCAGAGAATCATTAATCAATCAAGAACGAAGCGACGGTGTTCGTTTTCGTAAGTGTGTTTGTTTCATTTTATTTAATCGAACCACAAGAAATGAATTTATTTTATTCTTGCCTTGGGAATAGTAATGAACAAAAGGCAAGATAATTAAATACAATATAGTTTGTTTGAATAGACGCATCTGTGTGTTTTTTCAAAAGAAAAAAGAAATTAAAAGGCAAGATATTAATTCTTGGTGGAACTGTGTGTTCGAAAAAAACAACAAATCAATTTTTTTTGGGAAAGTGAGCACATAGAAAGAAATCGAACCCGTATCGGTTCATAGCAAGTCAAACCGATTCTTGGTTCAAATAGCAAGTTCCGGACCGTTTGGTTCAAAATAGCAAGTAGCACGTTGAATCATCACGATTCAGTCTAGCAAGAAGCGACCATTCTCGGTCAAAAGCAAGAAAAGGCAAGCAAAGTGGGTCGATCAAATTAAGTCCAATTAGCAAGTTGGTTGGATACTCTTTATCACTCACAGTCGAAAGTTAGCAAGAATATGATCAGCAAGTCAGTCGGAACCTGATTAGCAAGTGGGTCAGGGTACATAAATCTGACTAGCAAGTCGGTCAGAAACGCAAGAATCTGGTTAGCACGTTGGCCAGACACAAGTACTAAGTAAAAAATTCGATCTACTCGATCAAGAAAGGGATCATCGGATCACAAGCAAGACATGCAAGAAAAGCAAGGCGAGAAAGAAAGGAGGCATGACAGACAAAGAAGGAAGCGCATCAACGTCACTCCACGAGCAAGGGAATGTGTCACTTCAATGCCCAAAATTGAAAGAGTCGAATTACACTCAATGGGCAGTTATGCTGGAAACAATCTTGAAGGCATATAGTCTTTGGGAAACAGTTGTTTCAACGGAAGTGATAAACGAAAATAAATTGCACACAACGAAAGCAATTATCTTCCAAACGCTACCGGAAGATGTTTTGATGCAAGTTGCGCAATACGAAAAAGCAAAGGAAGTATGGGATGCAATCAAAGTTCGTTATCTTGGAGCAGATATGGTTCAGAAAGCACGTCTACAAACTTTGAGGAGCGAACTAGAAGCTTTAAAGATGGATGAGAACGAAACAGTAAGTAGTTTCGCAAGCAAGTTGGGTGGTATAAAAGCAAAATTTAAAACTCTCGGTACCACCATCGAAGACAAGAAACTTGTAAGGAAATTACTTATCTCCGTTCCGAAGAAGTTTCTACCCATCGTGGCAAATATCGAACAGCATTCAGAAATAGACAAAATGCCTTTGAAGAAGCAGTGGGAAGAATAATAGCTTTTGAAGAACATCTCAAAAGTCAAGATAAGCAAGAAGATAATGATCAAGGAAGACTCATGATGGCAAGTAATCAGTATGAAAGTTGGCAACATGGAAAGGGTCGTGGTGTTCAAAACCATGGTAGAAGTCAAGGACAAGGATCTTTCAAAGGAGGAAGAGGACGTGGAAGAGATATGGGTCCAAGAAACCAAGACAAGAGCAAGTTCAGATGTTATGATTGTGGAGAACTTGGTCATTTTGCAAAAGATTGCACCAAATGGAAGGAAAAGGAGAAAGATATGCAGCAAGAAGCCAATCTCACGTTGGAAGAAGAATCAATGCTACTGCAAGTCGAGCAAGTTGAAGACCTTCGTTAAACTATATTCAGTTTAAGGGGGAGTATTGATGTTTAAACTAAATATAGGGGTCATTATGTAATTAGTAGAAAGTTAGTTTATGTTATAATTAGATTAGTTAGCAAGTATGGGGACTAGATGCGACAAAACATAAGTTTGTAACCTACAAACTAAAAGATACGACTCCTCCTGGAATCGCATATGTAGATCGACCGCAGCTAGGGGAAACAAGAGACACATCTCTTCAATATTCAATCGCATCCACAAGATCAAGAGTCGCGACCGTTCGTGAAGAGACACGTCTCTACAATCGCATCTATTCGTCTAGTATATATAGGGTTCATGTATGTCAATTGTAATCATCAATTTTCATTCAATACAAGCAAGTTTATTGTTCTTTTGATTCTCTCGTATACATACCTGTGAATCGCATGTTCAATTACCAACACCCAGGTCATTTTGAATTCCTTGTTTTACCTTTTGGCCTCACTAATGCTCCTACCACATTTCAAGCTTTGATGAATAATACATTTAAACCTCTTTTGAGGAAATGTGCTTTAGTTTTCTTTGATGGTATCCTTGTTTATAGTTCATCAATGGCCAACATTTGTTGGATTTAGAAGCTGTCCTGAAATTGTTCAAATCCAATTCCCTATTAGCCAAGAGAAGCAAATGCACCTTTGCAGGGGGCACATGTGGAATATCTAGGCCATATTATTACTAAGGAGGGAGTTAGCACTGATCCTTCTAAAATAGAAGCAATTAGGTTTGGCCACAACCTACTACCATTAAACAGTTAAGGGGAATTTTGGGGCTAGCTGGTTATTATAGGAGGTTAATAAGGTCATTTGGGGCCATTGCTAGGCCACTCAATAATCTTCTAAAAGAGGATGCTTTTAAATGGAATAATGAAGCTGAAATTGCTTTTGATCAACTCAAATTGGCTTTAACTACAGCTCTTGTCTTAGCACGACCTGATTTCACTAAGGTTTTTGTGATAGAAACTGATGCATCTTCTAAAGGTTTGGGTGTTGTTTTGATGCTAGATGGTCACCCTTTGGCTTTCATCAGTAAAGGCATTTCCATTCAACAACAAGCTACGTCTGTCTATGAGAAGGAGTTATTAGCAATTTAAATGGTTGTCAAACATTGGCACCATTATTTGATTGTAAAACATTTCATCATCAGAACAAATCAAAGGAGTCTCAAATATCTCCTGGATCAAAAGGTCAGTACCCCTTTACAACAGAAATGGCTAGCTAAACTGTTAGGCTATGATTATGAAACTGTGTACAAGAAGGGGGGAGACAACTTGGTGGCAAGTGCTTTATCAAGAGTAGAAGGTCTAGCTTTATTTCACCTAGGTATGAGTTCGATTGACCCTTGTTTATGGCCAAGAATCAAACTCAGTTGGGAAAATGATAATAAGATTCAGGGGCTGTTTCGTAGACTGCAACATCAATCTACAGTGAAGGATTACACTTGGGATGGTCATATACTCAAAAGAAAAAACAAGATTGTTATTAGTGTAGATCAACAACTTAGGAATGATATGTTACATATTTGTCATTCTTCTGCTACTAGGGGCATTCTGGGTATTTACCTACCTTGCATAAAGTAAAGCAATTTTTCTATTAGAAAAAGTGTTCAAAGGATGCAAGAGATTGGATTAATCAGCGCACTGTTTGTCATAAGGCAAAGTATGAGAGAATAGCAAGTCCGGGCCTACTGCAGCCTCTCCCTACCCCTATAGCAGTTTTTACTGATATCTCAATAGACTTTATCGATGGTCTTCCTAAGGCATATGGTAAGGATGCTATTTTGGTTATTGTGGACAGATTCTCTAAATATGGTCATTTTATTGCTCTCAGTCATCCATTTACTGCAGCTAGTATTGCTCAAATATTTTTGATAATGTGTTTAAACTTCATGGTTGCCCAAACACTATAGTATCAGATAGAGATCCTCCCTTTTTGAGCAATTTTTGGAAAGACTGATGTACACAAAATAAAACATATAAATTACATCAAATGAGGCATAAAACTAACCCTTTTTTAGTACTAAAGTTGGAAAAAGCACGTTTCTTTGTTCCTTTTGTATTTTTAAGATAAAAAGAGCTCAAACGAACAAAAGAAGCAAATAAGCAGCTAAAACCAACATAAGTACAGAAAGAAGGAATAACGAGCCATGCCCGACCCCTCAGCAACACCCCAAAAAAGACAAAAGATCAGATCACAGAAGATGAGCACGGGCCGTGTCCACCAAGCACGGGGCGTGGTCAAGCCTTGCACTACAAGACAAAACATTCAGAAGCTTCCACGCCCACCACGGGCCGTGTCCAGAGTAACACGGGCCGTGGTCAACTATAAGATTTGCAGAATCTGGATAGTACAGTGAACAGTTGACCACGGGGCCGTGCCCAGAGGCCACGGGTCGTGTGGGGCCCTCTGCTAACAAATGCAAATAATGAAGAAAGAGAAGGATGATGGCCATGCGCCGTGTACGGCCCGCTGGACACGAGGCCGTGGCCGGGCTTCTGTTCAGGCTATAAATAGGGGTGCTTGGTTACCCACAAAGGCATCCCATGGCAAACCACTTCTCTCTCACTTTGCCACCACTCCACCACCATTACAACACCAACACCCACCACCATCATCCATCTTTAGATTGTGTAGTAGTCTCGGGTCCAAGATAGATTGTAAGGGTTCTTGTCAAACAAAGGCCATGCTTGGCTAAATTCCTTACATTACTTGGTGAAGACTAATCTTTTATGTATTACTTTTAGTTTTTAATCTTTTGGCACATTTTATTTGGGTTTGTATTAATGACTTTAATAACTAGTTTCTTATATTGAAAGTGAATTTTCTTAACCATTTCTTCATGATGTCATTGATTTGCTCATTCGTGTCTTTACGTCTATATAAAGCGCGTTAACTACTTGGAAGGGGGTTAGAAGGGTGGTTTGGTAAAGTTCTTATCTCGTTCAGTGTATAGATCCTGCGAGGACTTGGTTCAAGCCTATTAGGGCCTCCTTCAATGCTCAACGGGTATTGGATGGCGGGGGCGCGAATGGCTTGAACCCCTCATATGTAAACTACTATTAATATTTTAAACCGGCTACTTGGGATTGTATCCGTGCTGACTCAAATCACTTAGCCGAGGGTAACGTCACCTTCAAAAGAGGGGCCTACCACTTTTTGCATTAATAACTTACTTAATTATCTTCCAATATTCCGACCTTTTGGGATTGTATCCCTGCTGACTCAAACCACTGGGTTGAGGGTAACGTCACCTTCAAAAGAGGGGCCTACTACTATAACTAAGATAATCTCTTAAAAAGTCCGAAAGTGCGAAAACTATCAAAGGATACATAAAAGAGAAGTTGGATCCAAGTGATTTTATCTTGTCTATTTGTATTTCATTTTATTTTATTTATCTTTTTATTTATCTTTATGTTTTAAAAACTTTTATCAAAAATTTAGATTGATTAGACGTTGACGATAAACCGGTATTAAAAGCTATTGTGTCCTTGGAAGATCTCCGTATCTTACCAACGGTATACTACGCTCACGATGGGTGCACTTTCCCAAGTGTGTGTTTAGTATTAGTAGAATATCGTGTTTGTAAATTTAAAACTTGACTATGCGTAAAATGGACTAAAAATAACAATAAAAACATAGTACGCTTAGCACACACCAATTTTTTGGCGCCGTTGCCGGGGACACAAGGATTTTAAGAAAGCTTAAAATCGACGGCCTACTCATTTTTTAAAACCGTTTTCAAAACTGCGCGCTTGTTTCTTAGTTTTAGATAATTTTAGTTTTTACAATAAACTGAACACGGGCCGTGCCCATTGGACACGCCCCCGTTCTGCATATTACTGAAACAAACTTTTTCAAACGCCCAGATATAGAGTCTGACCACGGGCCGTGTTCACTGGACACGGGGCCGCGGTGAACTTCTGTTTCTGTTTTCAACTTTTTATTTTTCTTGTCCTGAGACTCTGTAATCTGCTGGATATTTCCTTATGGATCAATATTAAGTAGACTACGCTCACTACTACTTAGAGGATGATTATTATGAGGAAGAATATTGTACCATTTGTGGTAATCCCCACTCGGTACAATATTGTGACTTATTTCAACCATCCGCCTCATATTCTTATGAGGAACCTTGTTTTGAGCCTCCAAAATCAAGCGTTGATTGAAACATTTATCCCACTCAGTTCGACACACCACCAACTATCCTTCCCGAAGCCGAACGAATAATAGAACATCTTAAAACCCTTGAGCGGTTACTAAAAGAATCTAGAGCAAGGGAAGAGGTTGTTTGTACCAAGGAGGTAATAATCGAAGAAGTAAAAATGGAAGAACAAGTAAGTAAAAAACCTACGCATGAGTCAAGCAATGAGTCAAGTAAGTCAACAATCAAAAATTTCGAAAGAAAAGCAAATTTTCATGAAATCAACATTTTACCACCGTCTTTCGAGAACCAATGCTTGGTATCCATTCATGCTAAGTTTTTAAAAGAGTTAAACACTAGCGCTAAAATTGATGAAGTAGTTAGCATTAGATTAACAAATGATCAAGCTACGCTAATAAGATATGAACAAATTGAAGATAACATAACACCGGTTCCATGTTTTTTTTTTCAAAATAACTTTATTAGCAATATCACCATCGATAAAGATCTTTGTGTTAACGTAATGCCTAACTACATTTTCGAAAAGTTAAATACTAGTGATTTTTCTCCACTTCAAATCCCCATTTTTTTACCCTAATCGAAAGATGATAAAAACAACGGGAGTAGTTGAGGATGTGTTAGTGCAAACAAACCAAGCGGTAGTCCCCACCGACTTTATCATCCTTGATGATGCTCCGCTTGTATTAGGGCGACCTTTCGTAAAAACCCATCAAGCGTTGATCAACCGGAAGCAAAATAATTTACCAATTCAATTAGGGGCCGACAAAAGGTATGTCAATCTTGACCAAGCCATAAAATACCCATTTGGTAACGACGACCCCCTAATTGAAGATGAAGATGAGCCACCCGATGTAGAAAAAGAGTTCCACCAACTTGTCCAAGAAGAATACGCCATTGAACAAACTTTTCTGGTCCTCGACCAAGATCAACCAAATAAGGAGTCTCTTAAAGACCCACCACTGGAGCTCAAGGATCTTCCAGAAGGTTTGGAATACACTTTTCTAGACAAGCATGGTACACTACCCGTAATTATTTTCTCAAAATTAACTAGTTTAGAAAAAGAAAAATTAATCTCACTTTTAAAAAAACATAAAAACGCAATTGCATGGAAGCTTGTAGATATAAAAGGAATAAATCCCTCCATGTGCACACACAAAATTTTAATGGAAGATGACTACAAATCGGTAATACAACCACAACGTAGAGTTAATCCAAATGTTCAAGAAGTGGTTAAAAATGAAGTCATCAAACTACTTGATGCTGGGCTCATCTACCCAATTTCTGATAGCCCATGGGTGAGTCCCGTTCAAGTAGTTCCCAAAAAAGGAGGAATGACCGTAATAACAAATGAAAAAAAACGAATTGATACCCACAAGAACCGTCACTGGATGGAGAGTTTGCATATACTATCGTAGATTAAATGAGGCAACAAGGAAAGATCAATTCCCTTTGCCTTTTATTGATCAAATGTTGGAAAGACTGTCCGGTCACAAATTTTATTGTTTTTTAGATGGTTTTTTAGGTTATTTTCAAATACCAATAGCCCCGGAAGACCAAGAAAAAACAACCTTCACATGCCTCTATGGAACTTTTGCTTATCGAAGCATGCCTTTTGGTCTATGTAATGCCCCCGCAAAATTCCAATGTTGCATGGTGGCCATTTTCCATGATATGATAGAAAAAACCATGGAAGTCTTCATGGATGACTTTTCCATCTTTGGAGATTCATATGACCAATGCCTCGATAACCTTGAATGAATGCTATCCTGATACGAGGAAACTAACCGCGCCCTTAATTGGGAAAAATGCCATTTCATGGTTACGGAGGGAATAGTACTTGGTCACAAAATCTCAAGCGAAGGAATGGAGGTGGATCGAGCAAAAATCGACACTATCTCTCGATTACCAACCCCATCCTCCGTTAGAGCCATAAGAAGTTTCTTAGGACAATCCGGATTTTATAGACGATTTATCAAAGACTTTTCAAAAATCTCAAGGCCTCTAACTAAATTACTTGAAAAAGATGCACCATTCATCTTTGACAAGGATTGCAACCATGCATTTTTAACACTAAAAGAAATGCTAGTCAATGCACCAATTATGATAGCACCCGATTGGAAATTACATTTTGAAATCATGTGTAATGCTAGCGACTTTGCAGTTGGAGCAATTTTGGGACAACGAAAAGAAAGGCATTTTCATCCAATATACTATGCTAGTAAAACTCTTAATGACGCACAAGAAAATTACACCTCAACGAAAAAAGAGTTACTAGATGTAGTATTTGCTTTTGATAAATTTCGTTCTTACCTAGTTCTTTTTCTAAACGACAGTTTATATAGACCATGTTGCTATTCGTTATTTGTTTAAAAAACAGGATGCCAAACCACGTTTAATCCGGTGGATTCTACTCCTCCAAGAATTCGACATCGAAATAAAAGACAAAAGAGGAGCTGAGAACACCGCAGCAGATCACTTATATCGCTTGGAAGGTCCAGCTTTGAAGGCAACTATGGACGAACTCATCAATGAAAAATTCCCAACAGAATCCTTGGAGATGGTGGAAGATCGAGAAGAACCATGGTACGCCGACTACGCCAACTACCTGGCCAGCGGGATAGTTATAAAAGGATGGTCGCATCATCAAAGAAAGAAATTCTTTGCCGATGTAAAACACTATTTTTGGGAAGATCCTTATCTTTTCAAAATCTGTGCTGACCAACTTATCCAGCGATGCGTATGTGGTGATGAAGCAAGAAAAATCCTCCGCCATTGTCACGAAGGACCATACGGAGGACATCACGGAGCCACTAGTACTGCTCGAAAGGTATTTGATTCAGGATTCTATTGGCCAACCATTTATAAAGATGCGCAAAATCTTATCAAGACATGTGATGCATGCCAACGATCAGGTAGTATTTCTTCCAAAAAACAAAATGCCACAAAATGGTATTCTTGTTTGTGAAATTTTTGATGTATGGGGGTTAGACTTCATGGGTCCTTTCCCACCATCAAAAGGAAACAAATATATACTTGTGGCTGTGGATTACTTGTCAAAATGGGCCGAAGCCGAAGCTCTTCCAACAAACGATGGAAGGGTTGTGGTAAGATTCTTGAAACGATTATTCGCCCGTTTAGGCACCCCAAAATCTTTAATAAGTGATAGAGGCACCCATTTTTGTAATCAACAACTCGAAATTTTTTTAACACGATATGGGGTCCATCACCGAATTTCGACCGCTTATCATCCTCAAACAAACGGAAAGCCGAAGTAACCAATAGAGGTTTAAAAAGAATACTTGAAAAAAACCGTAGGGTTAAATAGAAAAGAATGGGCTGAAAAATTAGACGATGCTTTATGGGCCTTTCGAACCACTTTTAAAACAACAATAGGAACCACTCCATATAAGCTAGTCTATGGAAAAAGTTGCCACTTGCCAGTAGAAATAGCACATAAAGCCTACCGGGCATTAAAAAACGTAAACCTAGATCAAGGAACAGCCGGTAAAAATGGATTTTATCAATTGAACGAATTAGACGAATTGAGAATTCAAGCATACTCTTAACTCTGAAATTTATAAGGAGCGAATAAAGAACTTACATGACAAACATATTAAACCTTGTGAATTTCGAGAAGGGGACCAAGTGCTATTGTTTAATTCATGACTTCGATTGTTTCCCGGAAAACTAAAATCTAGGTGGTCAGGACATTTTTCCGTCACCCATATCTTCTCACACGGTGCAGTTGAGATTATAACTCAGAATGGTACTGCATTTAAAGTCAACGGGCAAAGGCTTAAACTTTATCGAGGCTTCATTGAGGATGAGGAGGAAGAAATTTCTCTTCAAACAAGGGAGGTATGATTTGTGTATATAAGGTCATGTCTTGTAGATGGTAAAAACAACAGAAGAACTTCAAAAATAGGTAAGAAAGTTTGGAGAATACTTTTCGGGAAAACGTCGTTCGCATATGTATATATATATATATATATATATATATATATATATATATATATATATATATATATATATATATATATATATATTTTAGGCCTGACCACGGGGCCATGGTCAGTGGCCACAGGGCCGTGTTCGGTGTGCAGACGGGTATAAACCCCTTTTCTTTAAACTGTTCTTCATTTCCCACGACCCGTTTCCCCGAAAACTCTCTGGTTCTCCGGCGATTTTCTGCCCCATTTCACGTCTTCTTATCATTTAACATCCGCAAGGTATAATCTTTACACTTTTTATAGTTAGATTAACGATTTGCATGTATTATAGCATCAAGAAATTTGGGGAAAAATCTAGGGTTCTTGAACTAGAACATTATTAATCCACTAATTTCTGTATAGATCTAGTATTAGAAGCATACATTTATGTTATGAAGAGTAAATAACCACAATCAACCATAAAAACACCGATTTCAAGTACAAGTCACAAACCTTGTTTTCGGACCGAAAAAGTTAAAATTGATAGGTAAAGAAGTGTTTGAAAAACGGGACTTCGGTTTCATTTTCGGGAAACCCGCACCTATCAAACCAAAAATTTTCAAACTTTTCGGAACCAGGACGAAAATTGAATTTTTGCCATATAGTGGCTTGAACAGGGTCGTGGTCAGCCACCACAGGGCGTGGTTCAGTTTCTTCAGTCAACACGGGATCGGGTCAGTAAGCAGGGTCGTGTTCAACTGTCTTTCAGTTTTCCCAAAAATAAAAACCGTAATGAACTAATTGTACATTGGTCTTTTATGCAGCAATGGCAAACAAGTTTCTCAAGTTCAAGACATCTGAATGGGAGTACCAAAACCGATGCACATTCTCCAACTAGGCGGGAGAGCACCCAAAAAAAACTTGTTACGCCCATGGATGCTGTAGGACAGAGAGGAGATATGGACATGCTTGTCACGGGTCCGCTCCGAGTCACTCTCGAGAAGAAACTCCACTCCATATACGAGTTTAACATGGAGTTTTATGGCACTTTCAAGTTCGACGCTAAGGCCGACCCGTTCGATTCAGATGCAGTTGAGTTCAGATGTGCCGGGCAGCTTTTCTCAATCTCCATAGCCCAGTTTGGGGTCAACATCGGGCTATATAATGAAAATGACTCAACCGATGAACATGTCATGGATGGCTTCCGTGAAGTCTCGGTGAACATGAGACAGACTGCCTGGGCCGAGATTGGAGATAGACCTTACAACCCAAGCATCACCAAGAGCTCGTAGTTGCGAGACCCACTCTACCGATACATCCACCGGGTCTTAAGCAACTCATTGAATCAACGGCGTGACAGCACATGAGTTGTAAACCTTCGTGACCTCACCTGCCTCCATTGTATCCACAACCGTAAGCCGCTCGATGTCACCTTCTTGCTCCTCAAAAACATGCACCTGAACCAACTGGCTAATCCACCCACGCCAATCTTCTTTGGGGGATGGATCTACAAGCTATTCAAGAACTATGTCAATCGTATTCCAACGTCATTGGGACTTATCCAAGATATGGGGGATGGAACTATCCGATTCTGGAATGCTCAAGGAAATACATGGGGCCTGGAAGAAGTTTTAGTCCTCGCTGATGATCCCAACCGTCTTCCTCCTCAATACCATGGTTACCAAACAGGTTCCTCCTCTCAAGGAGGCGGTTTTCCTAACCTTCAAAGTTTGACTGATCTTTTGCAGGAAAACCTTCTGTGCCCTCGCAACACGTACAACTTGGCTAACAACATCAACACCCGAGTTGGAGTGATGGAACGTTCCATCACCAGTATGCAAGGAGACATTGCATACATGCGAGGCCACATGGCGTATCGTGATGAGGGGGATGACGAGGACGGGGACATGGACTAAGCGGTGATGATGGCGGTGAGGTGGAGGGTGACGAATGCAGCATCAGGTTTATCTCTCTACCCTTGTGAACTATTTACCGGCCTGCGTGCCGTGGTTTAAACAATTTACTCTTCCAAACAACTTTTATTTTACTGCATTTTTACTTTTATTTCTGTGATGTGATGGATGATAAACGGTCGTAAAATTAGGATTTGGTATTTTAGTGTGCTTTGCGTGGTGTGAAATTGATAAAACAGGTACAGTAGGCTAGATGCACTAAGAATTAGTGCTAAACAAGCCCGGAAACCAAACGCAGAAACCAAAAACCCGAAATGCAGACTGTCAGCACGGGGCCGTGTTCCGCCAACACGCCTCGTGCCCATGAATTAAACCTACAGATCAATTCCTATTCTCTGACACAGGTCGTGTTCACCAGGCACGACCCGTGGTGACTCTTCTGTAAGTTTTGATACTGGGCATATGACCACGGGGCCATGCCCAGATGCCCAGTAACACAAAAAATTATTTTTAAACACACTTTTATACAATCGAATCAACTGAAAAATTTATTTTTGGATACATTGAGGACAATGTGTAATTTAAGTGTGGGGGGAGGGTGTAACTAACACTTTGAATTTAGTAAATCTTAATATAACAAGCCTTACACAAAACTCTATTGGAACCGCTAATCACCCCAAATCTTTTTCAAAATTTTTCATTTTTTTACTTGTCTTGGTTTAATTTGGGAATAACAAGTTCTAATAAGTTATGTTTTTACAAATTTACGACCGATAGCGTCGTGACAAAAAGAACTAAATAAGAAAATTATAAAGGGGCATAACAAACCTTTTTAAAATTTGATTATATATACTTATTCAAACTATAAACCCATTCCTACATTAAGTGAGTTTTGAGCCTTTATCGAGCATACATTCATACATCTTTGAACTAAATACTCATTTTCGTTTCTTGTTGTTGGTGCACATGTCTGTTGCCTTCGTTATTAACATCATTATGTATCGAGTCTGAGCGAATAGGGTTTAATCTGTTAGAAGCGAGGCGTATTTATGTATATAATAGGACAAGTTCGCTGGTAATGGTGCTTGGAAGGTCAAGTACGGCCGAACTTGACTTTAGTCAAGTTCGGGCGAACTTACATTCTCCACCAGCAAACTTGTTTGAGAGTTTGTAGCCAAGTTCGCTAGAAGATGGACTTGGGAAGTCAAGTTCGATCGAACTTGACTAGGTCAAGTTCGGGTGAACTTACAGTCTCATCAGCAAACTTGTTTGGCCAAGTTCGCCCATGATGTTAGCATGTAATGCATGTTCGGGCGAACTTGCTTATGCAAGTTCGGGCGAACTTGTGTCTTTTATGGCCGAACTTGTGTTCCTATAAATAGGTGCCTTGGGTTTTCATTTGTAAGAGTTAGAGATTTTGGCATAGAGACGGCGAAGCTCTGTCGGATCTGGTTCTCGAATGTATATGACTTTAGATCGATGAAAACAACGTTTAAATGAGTAATTCTTGTTATTTGATTAACATGTCATTAGTTTCCGCCTAATTGGACATTAGATAACAAATTTAGGTTCCCGTGCTGTTCGTGGACGTTCCTACAAATGGTATCAGAGCTTGGATACCTAAATTTGCTGGAATCAAGACAAGAATCTCTCTTATTCTACTCCATTCTATCTTTTTTCTTAACATTTTCACATACTTGATGATTTCATGGTCAAAAATGGGTGATTTTTGAATATGTTATGTAAACCACACTTGTGGTAAACCCCTGAGAGCTTGGACATCAAATTCAATCGAATTGATACCAAAAAGTTGCAAAAACCATGTTTTGGAAACAAGATTCAGCCGAACTTAACATCAAGTTCGACCGAACTTGATTAAAATTTCACAGATTTTAATCAAGTTCGACCGAACTTGACAGATTTTTCAAGAATTTTTGATAAGTTCGCCCGAACTTGAAGGAAATCTCAACATTTTTGATCAAGTTCCCCCGAACTTGATCAAGTTTCATTGATATCCTTTTACAAGTTCGCCCAAACTTGATAAAGTTTTTGAAATATTACATAAGTTCGACCGAACTTACCTGTTTCTTGAAAATATTCACAAGTCCGCTCTACAAGTGTGATTTTTATCAAATCTCACATCAAGTTCGACCGAACTTGATAAGTCTTTGACAAGTTCGCCCGAACTTGTCTAAGGTTCCTAAAAAAAGGCATGAAAATCCCGAAAAACGTCATGAACATTATATATCGTTAGAATCGTATCGACGAGACGATTTTAAAGATATAATCGAGTAAAAATTGTTTTCGGAAAATTTTAAACGTTTTTAACGTACCGATCGTGCTAAATTTGTCAGCTGCTAATCAATTTCCAAGTGTTTTTGATCATATTTTCAGATAAGTCTTCAGGTTGTCAAGATGGAATATTTTCACAATGTGTTCGTTTCTCAAATGACTTCTTCATCAAATGCTAATACTCTTGCGGCGAATCAGATGAATATCGACAATGAAATGGGTACTACTCAGAAACTGCCAAAGCTAATGAGTATAGATGAATTTGAAGGATGGAAGGAAAAGTTTGTGAATTGGATACAAGAAAACCAATTCGACAGCTGGGTTGCAGTTGAGGATGGTTACAAATGTCCAAAGAATGAGCGTGATCAAGATCTCCCTTTGAACAAGTTCTCACCGGGTGATAAAGCAAATTATGTCGCCGAAAAGAAAATGATTAGCTTGATTCAACAATCAGTAAAGGAAGATATTCTGATACTGTTGCCAGAGTTTGAAACTTCACAAGAATTATGGCAATCTCTTTGTGATAAATTCAAAGGAAGTGATGAAATGATTAAGAGCAAGAAGGCCTTAATTAAGAAAGAATTTGAAATCTTCACGATGATCAAAGATGAAACTATGAAGCAAATGACTGATAGATACTGTCACCTTATGGTCCAGATGCGAAGACATGATATCAAAAGATCTAACAAAGAACAAATCGAGAAGTTGGCCGATGCACTTCCAGAAGGAGAATGGACGACATATCTGACGATTCTGAAAAATAGTCCATCCTGGAGACACTTCAAGTTGTCATCTTTCTTCGACAAATTAGAAGGTCATGAAATGGAATTGATGAGGATTGCAAAGTTAAAGATCGCTAATGTTGTTCAAGATGTCAGTGTTTATTACAAAGGACGTATTCAAGATACTCCAATTCAAAGCCCGAAAATTCAAATGTCATTTATTGGAAATACAAATTCTTCTCCAAATCAAAGTTCTCCATATTCTTGTTATTCTAGTGCTAGTTCAAGCTCTTCATTCCAAAATCAGACAAGTCAAGCTAGTTCTGATTCAAATGTTTTCCTGTGCAACATAGCAGTCGATTTGAAGAATGTATTTCCAGAAAAAGTGGCTAAACAACACATAGCACTTCTCGCTAGTGTCCTTGAATCGTATGAATGTCTTGTTGCTGGAAAGATCAGAAATCCAGAAATGACAGCAGAAGATTACGATCAGGTAGACGAAGAAGAATTGGAGCTGATGGATATTAAATGGAGCCTTGCGTCCATCATCAGAAGAGTTACTAAATTCGTGGCACACACTGGAAGAGACATTGGAAATTCAAGCAACAAGCTTGGATTTGACAAGTCAAAAGTCACATGCTTCAGGTGTCGACAAAAAGGACACTTCAAACGCGAATGCAGTAATCAAGAAGCAAGTGGAAATCAAAATCCTTTCGGAAGCAACAATGAGTACTACAAGAAAGCTCTTCAATATAAGCCATATCCAAAGAAAACGCAAATTGAAGTAGAAGATAAATCTGCAAAGAAATCCGAACAAGCTGTTGTTGCTAATCATGAAGAAGATGGCTTTGGCTGGAACAGATACATCGGAAAGAAAACTGGTGTGGCTTTGATGGCAGAGGTTGTAGATGAACCAGAGACATCGTATGTTGATGCTACTTTGGAGAATGCGTTTCTGGAAGCATACATGTGGAGAACTGAAGAAGAAGAGATAGCTTATGCTGAGATGCAAAAACAAGAAGCTTTGAAAGCAGAGGCTGAAAAGGTAAAACTGAGGTAAGAATGTCTGAAAAGGAAGTTGTGAAAGTTGTGGAGGTTGAAAAACCTTGCACAAAGTGCACAAGTCCTTGTGAACCATGCCTTGATAAGGTCAAAGTCATAAGAGAATTAACTGAACATAATGAAACTTTTCGTTATGATTACAGAAACATGAAAGAAGCTTATGACAAGATACAAGGCAAATATAAAAATGTCGCAAAAGCTAATCTTGAAATTGCTGCTAATGAAAAAATATTAAAAGCAACAGTGATTGAAAAAAAAAACAATTAACATGTACATCAACACTATTGCTGAAACAAAACGTGAGCTTCATAACATAAAAATTGAATATGTCGGAATCTCGACATAACATGATTGCCTTTCTAGATCCGGAAAACAAGATAGCTGAGTATGATGGTATTATGAAGTGGTTGCGGGACTCACGAATCAACTATGCTATCACTCACAGGACGCCGGTATACCGAGCACTGATCAAGGATTTCTGGGATACGGCCGAAGCAGTTGATATTGATGGCAAAGAAGGAGTTCGTGGAAAGGTGCATAATGTAGACGTTGTTGTCACAGCTGAGATTCTTAACAACGTTTTGCAGTTGAATGATGATCCTAAAGCACCGCTCTAGGTACGAATTACATGTCAGCGAGGATGTTTGCTTCGTATGAAGTTTCAAGGGGATATTCTTGGAAATCAAATCAACAAGTCCGGTTTTGCACTTCGGTATAAGTTTCTGTTACATGTTCTAATTCAGTGTTTAAGCAATCGTAGAAGTGGATACGATATGGCTAATCCTGACTTAGTGGGAATGATGGTGGCTTTGGTGCTAAACAAACCGTTTACTATTTCAAAGTATATCTTATCGAACATGAGAGAAAACTTGACTAGGACGGGTGATACAACAGTGGGAAGCAACTTTTGGATGTACCCACGGTTTCTGCAAATGGTAATGAATGTGCAGCATCCAGATCTTCCTAAAGTTGCGAATGATACTCTGAAGATCGATGATATGAAACTACATTCATTAAAGGTTTTCAAGGGATATGCTGGTAAAACATACAAAGAAAGTACGCAACCTAGAAAGTTGTTTGGATTACTAGGAAGTGAAACTTACGTAGCACCAAAGAATGACAAATGACGTCATGAAAACAGTGATTTGGACAACGAGGAACCTACCTTGAGGAAGCTTATGGAAGATAAGTTTGGAAGAAAACGGAAGGACAGAGATGATGATGATAGTGGTGATGATGATGAAGGTGGTGATGGTGGAGATGGCGGTGATACTGGTTCTGTTTCAAGCGGTGGTGCTTCTGGTAAACAACCGGAAGTAGTAGCTAGTGAAGAGGAGGAAGATAATCCTTCAGAACCTGGGTATGAACATTACCTTGATGAACGTGGTGTTCGTCAAGTAAGAAGAATTAGAACAGAAGCTGATCCGGAGTATGTTCCTTCGGACACGGAGTCTGAGAAGGCTAGGAAGAGATAAATTGCTATACGACGAAAGAAAAAGAGTCGTAAAACAGTTGGTTCCTCTTCTGTTCAACCAGAGTCTACTCAGCCAACCGCTGCTACTGCAGGAGCTACACCAGAAGAAGTTTTCACTGCTGAGGAAACTGAAGCCTTAGTAGCTTCTCCTGGTCGGTCGTCAGGAACTGCAACAACAACCGTTAGTCCTCAACAACCGCCTCCTCAGCATACAACACCAGTACCACCTCAAGTTGCCAGAGAAAGAGCTAGAAAAAGTTTCGAGTCTATAGAAACAAAGTTTGAGCGCATGAACGACAGTGAGAAAGTGAACTTTCTTTTCTCACAGCTTCTGCCTGCAACAGCTCAAATAAACAAGAAATCAGAGTTAATAGCTGCAACGAGGAGTTCTTCCGTTCAACAACAGTCGTCGATCAATTCCTTGAACGAAACTGTTAGGAAGCAACAAGCTGAAATTGTAGAGTTGAGATCTGAGAATGCTCAGCTAAGAGCTGCAGATGATGAGCGAGCTCGACAACTGCTGCAGATGAGAGCGACTGATAATGCTTGTTGCATTGAGTTGAACAGGGTAAAAGAGCGAAGTTCTGAAGTGCTTCATATGGGTGATCGATTGAATAAGAGATACACAGAGATTACCAATTTCTACAACTCTCGGAACAAGACCATTGCCGATAACTTCAGAAACATGGCTAGCAGCTATGAAGTTACTCGAAAATGAACGAATACGATGTGGGACGAGAGATGTAAAGCTCAAGAAGTTCTTCATCAAAGGGATCATGATAGTGAAGATCAAGGAAACCCAGAAGCTCCTGTCTCAACAGCACAGCAAGAGGGTTCGACCTCTACTCCGGCTGGTGCCTCTAGTTCAGCTCTCATTGTTGTAGGTCCTGGTGGTGCGGGTACGGTTGAGGAAGCCTTGGAGAAGATGGATCTGCAAAGAATCCTAGTTCAAGGTTTGGATGATGTGGTAGTGGGTGAAACTTCAGGATCGGGTAAAATGGTTCTGTCTTCTGAAGTGCAACCTTTGCACTCGTTACACCCGGTCACTGGCGAGGAATTGGAAGAATGGGAGTTTGTTTCTGAACTCTCCCAAGAACATATTTTGAGGTTAAAGGAAATGAAGGAAGTCGATGAGGCGTCTATTGATGAGATGCCCAGTGAACCCGAGGTAGTAGACCTAGAAGGTTTGGAAGAAATCGTATTTGAAGGCAATTTTGAAAAGTCTAAGTACGTTCGAGAAGATGGAACGGAGTTTGATCCGTTCGATGGTGATTGGCTTCGTGAGAATCTGGATGAAATCGACGAGAAACTCAAGAGTCGTGACTCATCTGATACTCCCACTGATACCTTTGAAGAATGGAGGAAGCAGTTCCTGGCTAAGAAATAAAAGCCAACTCCTTCGGTCGATCAAGTTGATTATATGAAGTATGTGAAGGATCAACCACAAGGTCGAATTCTTAGTTGGATGTTCGTGAAGGATATTCACTGCATGGCCATCAAGCGTGAACACGGAATCCAATACTTCAAGTCTCTCCTTAGCATTTTAACGTTGACCTTTTATGATGTTTCTGTGCTTGCCAGGTTACAGTTGATTAACAGGTCAAAATATGAAGGTGCAACACTTTTCGCAAGAAAACTAAGGATCGAACGACGCAAAGGTTGGAAAGATGAATTGTACAAACCTTAGTTTCCGGTGTATGAGCAGATCAAGTACACGTTAGACCCGGAAACTAACACTGCTAAGTACAAGCTTGTTTACTCGCCGGCGAAGACTATGGATAAAATTCCGCTCATACCAATGAAGCAAGACTTCTTAGGAAACATGAAGTTGTGGTGTTATGATTCAGACACTCAGGAAGCGGTCATCGTGTTCAAGAATGACGAAGATAATTTTCGATGTTGGATCCAATGTGGATTGTGAATATGTCAGCTGGTGACATCTAGACATTGTTTCAACACGACATCTTTTACGAGGACAAGGACGCGCATCAAGCATTACTCTTTCAACGCGTCGCTTGTTTTTGTTACTACCGAGGAATTCACGCGGGAAGCGCGTGGTCCAAAGCAAGTCACTAGAACGTGAAGACCGAAGACCAAGCAACAGACAAGGGGGAGTTTGTTGGTACAGTTTTGTGTCTATCGCTTGTTCTTAGCGTTTGGTAGTCTGTACAGTCTTTATTGTACGTGTCTGTATGTTTTGGTCGAATCGGCCAAGTCAAGATATCCTCCTATCTTGACTTAGCATGATGTTTACTTTGTATGTTTTGTTAAACAGCTGCATGTTGCAGTCTGTATGTTTGTTTGTGATCTTGATAATATGATTGAAGTGTCTGTGGTATGGGCACCCACGAAGAACTGGGATTCTTCGTGGGATTTACTCTTCAACGAACAACCTTGTTCGTCGATGTAATCCCAACGAAAAACCATTGTTCGTAGCCTGGATGTTGTTCGTAGGGCTGTCCAACGAAGAACCATTCTTCGTTGGTTTACAGGTTGTTCGTAGTACCCTGCATGTTCTTCGTAGCATGCAGGTTCCTTGGCCTATATATACAAAACTCTTCTTCACAGTTTAACTAAGAGAGCACCCTGAGTCTGTATGAGCATTGTGTGTATGTGTTTGTACAAGTTCTCTTCACTTTAATCTAAGATACTGAATCTTTGGTTACTTTGTGTTTGTGTTTGCTTACATTTTGTTACGGTTGCATACTCACGAGGATTCCGCACTCGTAAGTGTGTTCTAACAAACAAGGAAGTAGGTAACTTGATCCTCCAAGTGGACCTACATTTTTTAATCTTGAGGGCACATTGGTAATTCTACATATTCCTAACCCACTCAAAAAGAAAAAGTGATTTGACTCTCTCATTAATATCTAACATTACATCATTCTCTTCCATCCTCCTTCCATTTTTCGATGAAACAAATTCAAATTAGAAAAGTTGTTTTCATAATTTCTTCATCTTCTTAAACCACTTATTTAAAACTAGATCCACCGTTAATGAACTATGGAGCATCCATCAACAATGGTAGATCTATGGAGCACCTATGGAAACAAGATCCAATTATCTGGACCACCATCGTCCGTTTCTAACACGAATCAGGGGACCCGGTCATGGATTCCTATCGTTGCTGAGAATTTCTTACCCTTGTGTGGGAAATCTTATCCAACATTTGAGGATGTTATATCCATGTACGAGCTATATGCATACGAAGGTGGTTTTCAAATAAAAAGAGGTGAAACGAAAGCCTTTAGTGGAGTTCCCACTCACAAGTATCTTCGCTACTCAAAATATGGGAAACCAAAGCAAAAGAGAAATTGTGCTTGTAAGGCGAACATTCTTGTCTCCGTCTTTAATCACACATTCACAGTGGTGAGTTTCAATGATACTCATAATCATGAGCTTGTCGAGAATTACAACCTTGATCTTACCAAAATATCAAGGAAGGTTTCATTCACTACCAAGCAATTCGTTCACAACCCGAGCACAACCCGTATAGGACCCGACATTGCGTATAGATGTCCCGTGCTCTTAAAACAGGGTCATCACAATGTCAACGCTACTCCTGTTGACTTTCAAAATTTCAGGCAAGAGATGACTCAGCGAAGGTAGCAGATAAACAGCAAAGACAGACCGTCAATGGAATCTCCACCCCTTCTTAGTGATCTGTCTTTTCGTTTACTAGTAATATGTAATGTGATACTCTTATTATTTTGTCTAGGACGTGTTTGTTAAAAATGTTCTGGCCTTCCGAACTTCTGCCTTGAAGTCGACCTCAACATATTTGTGTTGCTTTTGGGCTCTATGCATCCATTTTTGTGTAACTTGCTTGTAGGTAATGTAGCTTTTTACAACTTTTACCGGTACATTAATCTCTAACACATGTTATGTGTAAAAGAAATTTTTTCTTTCGGCATATATGCATCCATTCTATGAGTATTGGTGTTAATAGGGCCTTAACACACGTTTGTTATCTCACATAATATAGTAACTTACTTCTAGGCAATCCAACTTTTGACAAATTGACCAGTACATTAATCTTTAACACATGTTATATGCAAAGATTAAAGATTAACACCTACACTCTTCGCGTTAAAGCCTCTTTCGTAGGAATTCAATTTAGAGCTGCTTTCCAACGAAAGAAAATGTATACTTGGTTGCGTGTAATTTTGTTGCTACTTATTTTTTAAAAGTTACAAGTTCCACATTTCCACTATATATGTTATCCCTAAAAGATTAAAAGCTATTGACTTTTTTTAAAGATATAACCGACTCTTGGGTTATTGACCTCGTCATTTTGACCATATCCAAAACTAGGTTTGACTTTTGAAATAGAGTTTAACACGCATGGTTTACATTTTAATAACCCGAAAATCGAGTATAAATAGACCAAACAGTAAGAAAACATAAAACATCAATTAGAAAATGGAGAAGTTTATGTTTTGGGCAATGCTGTTTATAATGTCGGGATGTTGTTATGTAGATGGTGTTACTTATTTGGACTCAGAATGTTCACAAGCTCGGAACTCAACTGGGAATTCGGTCTATCGATCAAACCTCAGATCTCTTTTGAATTCGTTGGCTACCAGCTCTCCTCTTCATGATGGTTTCTTCAATACTAGTGCTGGGAATGGTACAGACCGGGTGTATGGTCTAGCTTGGTGTCGAGCAGATGCTTCTCCGGACACATGCTCTGAGTGTCTGAACGGTCTTATTAGCGCACCTCTAAGTGATTGTCCTGATATCAAAGACTTGGTGACATGGTCTAGTACGTGCAGTTTAAGGTTCTCAAATGAGAGTTTCTTTGGCGAACTTTATAACAGCTCATCTTCAACTTATGGCAGCAACAGTAGACTTGATGGCCCTGCTGTGTTTACAAGAGGGTTCTCGATGATGGAAACGTTAGTACAAAATGTTTCTAATGGGCCACTGATGTTTGCGACTGATGTTATTGATGTCGGGGATAATGGAGAAAGGTATGGGTTGGGCCAGTGTAGTCGGGATTTGAGCAAGTTGGATTGTGAAACTTGTTTGGAGGACCTTCTAACAAGTTATCATGATTTCGTGTTGAATCGAACCGGGTGGGAGATGGTGGGAGCGAGTTGTGGTATGTGGTATGATGATTTTTGGTTTTATGACAACAATTCAACAAGGCCGAATCCGACTCCACACACTTCAGGTATGAGGTTTTTAGTTCTTTCTAGTTTTTCTTTAACCGATATTAACTATTCATTTATAAATTTAATGATCCTGTTAATTCATGGGATGCAGGAGGAGAAACATGGTATAAAAAAGGAGACATGATCTTGGCTTTTGTAGCAATTCTTGTGTTATATTGGATTCCATGAATCAAGACTGATTAAATTATTTATATAGCGATGTGTTTGTAAAGCAAGTTAGTTTATATATGCAAGTCGAACAAATTATTATTATGATCAAGTTATATGTTAAATAAGTATGTACATACATATATTATTGGTGAATTTAATTCGTTTCGTTTTTAACTATATTTGTTTGACTTGTCTATCAAAACAGCAAAAGTACTAGAAGGTACAAACACCAATGACATCAAAATATAGTATACACACTGGTTTACAAATCAAATCGTTAAGTTCGAAAAAAAAAGTTGACAAGATCAAGTATAACTCGGATGCAAACTACCTGATTAATATAGGAAAAATGAAAAACTGTAACAGAGATATGAAGATGGGTGGCCAGTCGACTACCAAATGTGTTAGGTATCAATCAGAACAACACGCAACGGAACACACTATTACACACGCACACGAAAGCAATAAACAACACGAGAATTTACGTGTTCGGATTCGGAGTGAATCCTACGTCCACGGGCTGCAACTAGATATCCTTTAATTCGCTCAATACAAAAGGTACATTACAATAACATAGGTATATATTGAAAAGAACTAATTTAGAACAATGAAACTGAATATGAATCAACAGCTAATCAACACAGATTTCACTATTAAATTGAAGGAGGAGATGAAATTACAGAGAAGATTGAGATGGGAAAACTAGAACATTCTCACACAAGTTAATTCATAACCTAATCTCCCTTCTAAAGTTCCTTTTAACCTGAAATATCCCTGTCAGTCCTTCATTGTGGAGGTATATTAACATGAATTGGGCCCAGATCCATAGTGCTCACAACATTAGCCCAAAGAAAAAATAATCATGGACCAAAACAAGCCCAAAGTCTTCTAAGCCTCCACCAAGTCCAATTTGCAAAAGGACTTCAAACACAACAATCTCTCACTCTCACTTGAAGGCCTTGCGATAATCTCCAGCCTGCCATCCAAGCACACAGTAACCTAGTCATCCAGTAATTCATGAATCTTGAAAACAAGTCTTCTAAGCATTCGGTCCTTAAGAACCAGCTAAGACTCCATTCATATCCACTAGTTGCAGCCACCCCCTCATCATCAAGTATTAGAAGGGCCACTTGAAGTTCTCCCAAGCTTCAACTCAATCGTGACTAATCCCGTCAATGACCCATCCTCTGTGTTAACCGGTTTGGAAACTCCACCAGATCCAGAGATACAACAAGAACCACCAACACTCTCCAAACTTAGCAAACAATCATCAGGAGAGAAAATTTCAATCTTAGTCTTGAAAACCAAACGATTCTTCATAATTGTATCCAGAACACGGCTCGTGCTCCCACTGGCACTGAATCCCCTGAATGGTTTAGACTTTCGAACTCGTTCAGCTAACATCCCTGCTCTAGACTTCACGTTTGCAAAATGAACTCTCTTAGCACCAGATATAGCGAACCGGGTTTTGTCATTCTTAACTGGGATGGTCATACTTCCCTTAGCAGGTACATCAACCATATATAATGACCCACGCTTCATACCACGAGCAATAAGCAGATTACCATTGACCAAACCTTACTTCAAGTCCTTGTTTATCCAACTGACCAACAGAAATCAATTTCTTGTTTAGACCCGGAATCACCCTCACATCTTTAGGTTCCATGTAGTTCCTAATGGAGTAACTAGATCAATATCCCCATGCTCGTTACCTCAAGTACCTCAAGTATCTTAGACCCCCACACCATAGAGACGACTTTTGTGGAAGTTAACTCTAAGTCCCGAAATAAGATTAAAACATTTAAGAACCCGTTTGAGGCCCAAGACATTAGCTAAAGACCATTCTCCCATGAAAAGCACATCATCCGCGAACATGACGTGGGACACAATGGGGCCGTTAATAGGAAGACCCATACTCTTGATAATTGTACCTTTCCAAAATCCCTCGTTTTAGATTCACCATCGTTTCTCTGTTGTCCATAGCATCAAACGAAGGGTGCCAAGCTTAATGGTATTATCAAGAGTATGGATCTTCCTATTAACGGCCCCATTGTGTCCCACTTCATGTTCGGGATGATGTGCTTTTCATGGGAGAATGGTCTTTAGCTAATGTCTTGGGCCTCAAACGGGTTCTTAAATGTTTTAATCTTATTTTGGGACTTAAAGTTAACTTCCACAAAAGTCGTCTCTATGGTGTGGGGGTCTAAGAGGAAGAAGTAAATATGATGGCTAGCCTCCTTAATTGTGATAATAGCACTCTCCCATTCATCCATCTTGGCCTCCCGTTGGGGCTGATATGAATCTCTCCAAGCATTGGAAGCTAGTTGAAGATAAGTTTCTTTCCAGGCTTAGTTCTTGGAAAGCGGAGAATCTCTCATTCAGGGGTAGGCTCACATTGATAAAATCTATCTTGGGGAGTTTGCCCCTATATTATCTCTCCATGTTTAAGGCGCCAAGTATCTTGATTAAAAGACTTGATAAGATTAGACGAAAGTTTCTTTGGGGAGGGAAAGCGCATGGAAAAAAGATCCATTGGGTTAGGTGGGACATTGTTACCAAACCAAAAGCTTAGGGAGGCCTTTGGGTTTATAAATTACATGTTCAAAACCTAGCTCTTTTAGTGATGTGGTGGTGGAGAGTGCTTGTTGAGGACCAAGCACTTTGGCGATTTGGGGTGTTTGGGTATCTCAAAAATTCGGGCTGACTTAAGTGCTTTGGGAGTCAACATGGAAAACTTGTTTGTTACAAAAGTGGGTGAAGGGCGGCATACTCTTTTCTGGAAAGACGTCTGGTTCGGCAGATCGACGTTTCAGTCGCTATTTCTGAATCTTTATGTGTTGGACACATGTAAGTTGTGCTCTATTTTTAGCGGGTCACTTGTGATGAGTTTGGAAACATTGGCTTCTCTTGGAATTGGATGAGAACGGCTCTTCCTCAAGGGGAACTTGACGAGGTCTCTGATTTATCAGAGATGAGTCGTCACTTTCCTTTCATTCATGGTACAGATAGGTGGGTTTGGGAGGCTGAATCGTCTGGTATTTTTTCGGTCAGTTATACTAGAAACCTCATTCTTCAAAAACTTCCCGAGACGACTCCAACTAATCGGTTCTTCTGACACTCTAACGCCACCAACCGTCCCGCACCTCACTAAAAGTCTCCTCAAACCATCGTCACAACCGGTACCAGCGCTCTCATCGTTGATACTCTAACCATCCTCTTTTTCACTAATGCCCGGATCCCTTTCAACACCGCCATTGTGCCTCGTCAGTAGTGTTGTAGTATCGTGGTGCAACCAATACATCGATGTCTTGAGCGAGTGTCATGATCGGTGTCCCTCTTTAAGGTTTGAAGCCGTCGGTGGTAGGTGGACTACACGGTGCTGGTTTTGCTGAAAAGAAAACAAATTGTGATCTGGAAAGGGAAAGAGAAAGAGAAAGGGGATCAGTAGAGCGTGACAAAGATAAGGAGGAGAGAGTGGATGGTGCTGTAAACCAATCAAAACAAAGAACATTGAATAGTTAATTAAGGGAATATATATATATATATACACACATATATATGGTAGGGTTCATGCGATAACCACTTTTATTGCGAGAACCGCAAATACCTATGTGAACACAAAAAAATACCTAGAGAAATCTAAAAAACATATAATTTTATAATATTTTTTTTATAAAAAATATCTATATTTCGTCAGTTAAAAAAAACTTTTTTTTTCGAGTAACAATTATAGATACACATGTGCATATGTATTATTTCCTTGACAAATCCGTAATACATTATTAGTAGTAAACAATTGTACTTTCATTTACACTATCATACGTAATACCTACTTTTTACACCACGAATACAATACATGTTGGTAATGGTATTGTATAAATGATGGTAGGATGTAATGGTATTGTATTATGGATGGTATAAGGTAATGATAGTGTATTATGGATGGTATAATAGATGAAAGAGAAAGTGTATTCAAAGTAGTGTACCAAAACACGTTATACCATGTTCATACATATAGATGCACATGTGCATTTATAATATTTGTAATGTAAAAAGTAATGTATTATGGATGCTATTATAAATGAAAGTGCAATTTTCTAATATTGGGAATCAGTCGTAACCGCCGGAGAACGGCTGACCTTGAATTGAGACCGAATTCAAACCCCATACATCTCGATACTTCCCTATAAATTCACCCACAATCCACTGGAAACCTTTTCGCTCACAAATCGCACCTCTTCTCGACGAAAATTCAATCGCCGGAAAACATCTGTAAGTCGCCGGAAAACCGAGACTCACATCCACACGGTAATTCTTTCGACTCTTTCTGTTTCAATCATTCGAATAATCTGTCACTAACACAACTCCACTATCAGAAGCAATCCCAGTCAACGTTCGTCGAAATTCCCACCTTCGCCGGAAAATTTCTGAAACTTCCGAAATCACACTGAGAGCTGGTATGATCTTTCCAACTCCTATTAAACTTTGATTAAGTATCTCAACTTCGTAATAATCGAACAGAATTGTTAATTGATGTCGACAGCCGGAGTTCACTTTCAGAACCGACGGACTCTGCCGGAATTCTGTGAGCAACACTGATCGGTATATCTTTTTCCCCCAAACCCTCTCCCTTCGTTACCTTTAAGTTACTTATAAAGTTTAAAAACCAGATAAGCCATAAACCAGACCAAACAGTCGGACCTTGTTTTCTGGGTAAAATCTAACGAAGAAGACGAAGTCGGGTTATATCATAAGATTAATTAAAATCAGTTTTATAAACGGGTTAGACACACAGTCCAGCGGTGGACTGTGTGCACACATAACACCTGCGACGCGAGTTCGAATCCTGTCCCAGCTTTACTCTATTGTTATAAACAAATGCCTTTTTTAACTGAACCGGGTTAACTACCAAAAACATGTTAAGTATAATAAAAACCGAGTTATTAACCAAGTTAGACACACAGTCCAGCGGTGGACTGTGTGCACGCTAACCCACAGGTCCCGGGTTCGAGACCTGTGGTCAGCACCGGTCCGATACGTTTAAAATCTTTTTAAAAATAAATAATTTTCGGATTAAACTAAATAGTATATAAGTATAATTAAAAACAGAATTATTTCGGGTTAGACACGTAGCTCAGTTGGTAGAGCTGCGTGCACGCGTACAGGAGGTCACCGGTTCGAACCTCGCTCAGTGCAACAATATAACCGACCGAACCGGTCAACGGTCAACGGTCAACGGTCTCGGTCAACGGTCAAAGTCAACATTTATTTATTTATTTTTATTTATTTATTTAATTTAAAATCAATTAAAAATACTTAAAAATAACGTTTTCAAAGTTAGAAAGTAGCCTTAAACTCACAAAATTATACCCAAAAATCCTATTAAAATAGTTAATAAAATCCACATACTTACCGTACCTTTTCGTTATTTATTTGGTTAGTTATCTCTCGTCGACCAATCCCCTAAACTCGTGCGCATTCAACATCTTCAAACAAACGCACCCAAGGTGAGTGAATCTCTACCAATTCCCCGTTTTAATTACATTTTGGGGTGTATCATGTGTCGCTATTTATTTAATTTAATTAAACACTTGTGCATCCTTCATATTCATGATCATGTGTATTCAATATGTATCCGTTGTTTGTGTGGTTGAAGTTTAGATTAAATTTATCATTTCAGTACATACATTTCATAGGCCGCCGCTCCCCATTACCTATGAGCGTGAGCTGTTCCCCATTACCTATGAGCGTGAATCAGGCGTTGCCAACATAAGATCGGCACCGTTTGATTGAGCCTTGATCTCACATACATTTGCATAGGCCGTCCGTTCCCCATTACCTATGAGCGTGAACGGGACGTTGCCAACCTATACATTGTCATTCTTATTTCATGCTTAAGCAAGGTGGTTTGTGATTGTTATGTCTACATACATTTGCTCATATATGATTATTGCACAATTTTCCTAAATTAAATATAAATAATAAATCAATAACAAATGTTTTTAACAAGGTTCACTCGCCAACTTTTGTTGACCCAAAATTTCCCATTTTTACACATGATACAGGTGATCAAGTTGAAGCAAGAAACATATAGGGCGGCTTAGAAGAATAAACCAGTTTAGATTATGGATTTGTTTTAGTTAATTTTTCCTTTCCTTGTATTGTATGAATTTGACTTGGAATATTGAAATGTAATTTGGATTTAATAAATATGAAACATATTAGTAAACATCATGAGCTTTGGTGATAACCCAATTATGCCCCGACTCTTATTCCGCTGCGGGTCGGGGTGTGACAGATTGGTATCAGAGCCATGACTATAGGGATATAGGATAGGTTATTAGACCCTTAGAGCCTATACTATAGTTGCTTAGAAATTTTAAATTTTTGTGTGTTACATGCAAAATTCATGATGTTTATATGCGTTATGTTTATTGTTACATTCAATGTCATGCAAGCATGTTCATAAGTATATATTATCATATAATGCTTATCATGAACCATATTCTTATAACATATCATATCCATGAAAGCACACACCACATTATTTTCATGATTGCTTTACAATAATTTTTGTATTTTCAAATCTCATCAAAGTGAGTTCTCATGACGGGCATGTAGTAACTGGAAGGGTACAAGTACCGGTAGTTGGAACGTCCTGTTTAGGCTTGGCATTCGTATAAATCCAAAATAAAGGACCAGTTTGCCTACCTGGGGACTAACGATGAGAGTACGAAGTACCTATTAGGCCAAAGCATGCTATACCAAACGTCGTGTGAGCTAACCCCACTTTGAGTTATCATTGTGTCTACACCTGGACACATTCCGACCATACATCTTGTAAACATATTTTGTGGTTTTCATTCGGGTCATGCGAGTGTTAAATCGCCAATACTAATGTGAATCCTACCAAGCCAATAGTCATGGGGGCCCACATGACTATACAGGTGAAGGTATGGGGGACATTTGAGGCCCAACATGAGCAAACCCAAGACATCCTATGGATGTAGTTGCATTATTGATATTTATGTTAATTTCATTTTTTTTTGACACATGACCCCTAAACACTCCATAAACTCACCATCTTCCTATGTATATTCCTGTAGATGTCGGGTAGGCAGTTACGTGGAGGACGAAAGTCAGGAAGGTCAAACGAAGGCTTGGCCACTCAATTGCAAAACAAATGGCCGCAGTACTTCCTGATATTGTAATTCAAGTCCAGCAAGCTCTCACTGCAAATCCTGTCAACCCACCAAATCAAGAGGATCAAAACATCGACAACCCTTCCTCCAAGAAGTGCTCCTACAAGCACTTCAAGTCTTGCGATCCCCCAAAGTTCGAAGGGACCGAAGGTGTCACCGCTCTCCTCCACTGGTTTGAGGAAATGGAAAACACTTTCCTAAATTGCGATTGTCCCGAGGATCGCAAGGTACGTTACGCAACTGGGAGATTATTTGGGGTAGCCTTGACCTGGTGGAACACCGAGAAGGGTAAAAGAGGAGTTGAAGACGCTATGGCCTTAACCTGGGAAGAGTTAAGGGAAATGATCGAGGATCGCAAGGTACGTTACGCAACTGGGAGATTATTTGGGGTAGCCTTGACCTGGTGGAACACCGAGAAGGGTAAAAGAGGGGTTGAAGACGCTATGGCCTTAACCTGGGAAGAGTTAAGGGAAATGATGACAAAACGCTTCTGCCCAAGAAGCGAACTCAAGAAGTTGGAAGACGAATTCCACTCGCTGAAGCAAAAGGAAGGGGATCACACTTCCTACAACAAAAGATTTCTTGAGCTGAACCAGATGGTTCCTAACTTGTTCACCCCCGTGTACCGTTTGGTGGAACACTATATTCGAGGCCTTCCCTCGAAGACTCAAGACTCAGTCCTCAGCACTTCGCCTGCAACCCTCGAAGCCGCCATGGAATTAGCCACCGAACTTACCGAGAACCGCATCAGAAACGGTAAGTTCAAAGAGGAGAAAAAGAAAGCCCCCGTTGAGGGCCAAACTTCCAACCACCCCACCTCATCCTCAAAATTTTCAAACAAGAGGAAGCGAAATACCAGAAATTTTGCCATCACTCAAACAAATTTCCCTATCCCTGCTGCACCCATCACACAAGTTACTCCTTCACCCGCACCATACAAAAGGCAATACTCTGGCCCTTACCCAAAGTGCACCCGTTGTCAATACCATCACTCCCCCGAATACCCCTGTCAATATTGCACCGGCTGTGGCCGTGCTGGTCACACCATCCAAGCCTGCCGCTCACTGCAACGAATGAACCGCAACCAACCCACAACTCAAACCCACCATCAAATAATGGGTCAAACCCAACAACCCCTACTACCACCACCTACACAACATACAACCCAAACCTACTATCAACCCAACTACCCCATGATGCAACCCATGCGGGCTTGCTACAATTGTGGAGACCCAAACCACTTTAGAAACACGTGTCCACGCTTGGTGAACATCATACATGCTCAAGCTCAAGCGAATCCGGTGAACCAAGCTAACCAAGCTCCTCCACCTGCTAGAGGAAGAGCATTTAACATCAACGCCAACCAAGCTAGGGCCGACAACAACGTGGTTAACGGTACGTTTCTCGTCAATGGTAGTTATGCATCCGTGTTATTTGATACTGGCGCGGATAAGAGTTTTGTGTCCTTAGAATTTGAACCCATCCTCAATCAAACTCGTGACAAACTTATGGAATCCATAACGGTAGAAGTTGCTGACGGAAAACCGGTCTCATTAAACTCCATTATCCGAAACTGCACCTTTACTCTAAACGATCACGATTTCTCTGTTGACCTCATTCCTATGAAGTTGGGAAGTTTTGACATTATAATCGGCATGGACTGGCTCAGCCAACATCAGGCTGAAGTAGTATGCCGTGAGAAGTTCATTCGCATTCCTCTTGCAGACGGTCAAACTCTACGAATCTTTGGAGAAACCCCTTCGAAAGGACTCAAGCTGATGTCCTGTCTTCAAGCCCGAAAATATCTCCGCAAGAATTATGTAGCATTTCTAACCCACGTTGTCAAGAAGGGAGACAAAGAGAAGAAACTCGAAGATATACCCGTAGTGAAAGAATTCCCGCAAGTTTTTCCCGACGACATCGCAGGACTTCCTCCCAAGAGAGAAGTCGAATGCCGCATCGACCTTATACCTGGCGCTACACCCGTCGCGAAATCTCCTTATAGGTTAGCCCCATCCGAGATGCAAGAGCTGGCCAGTCAATTGCAAGAACTGACCGACAAAGGATTCATACGTCCTAGCTCATCGCCTTGGGGTGCACCTGTCCTGTTTGTAAAGAAGAAAGATGGGACCTTTCGCATGTGTATCGATTACAGGGAACTCAACAAATTAACGATCAAAAATCGCTATCCTTTACCTCGCATCGATGATCTTCTAGACCAACTCCAGGGTGCCTCTTGTTTTTCAAAGATCGACCTTCGTTCCGGCTATCACCAACTCAGAGTACATGAAGAAGACGTCCCAAAGACCGCCTTCCGAACTCGATATGGTCACTATGAATTCATGGTTATGCCATTTGGTCTAACCAACGCTCCAGCCGTCTTCATGGACTTAATGAACAGAGTTTGCAAACCCTATCTTGATCGCTTTGTTATAGTCTTCATCGACGATATTCTAATTTACTCAAAGTCTAAGACTGATCATGAATGACACCTTCGACTCATCCTCACACTTTTGAAGACCGAAAAGCTTTACGCTAAATTCTCCAAATGCGAATTTTGGTTAAAAGAAGTACAGTTCCTTGGTCATGTCGTCAATGACAAGGGAATTCATGTCGACCCCGCAAAGATCAAAGCAGTACAAGAATGGTAAGCGCCACGTACCCCAACCGAAGTACGATCTTTCCTTGGTTTGGCTGGTTACTATCGTCATTTCATATCAAATTTCTCTCGTATCGCTGTACCACTCATGGCTTTGACACATAAAGGAAAACCCTTCGCATGGGGACCTAAACAAGAAGAAGCCTTCCAAACCCTTAAGCAAAAGCTTTGTGACGCTCCTATCCTCACACTCCCCGAAGGTTGCGATGACTTTGTAGTGTATTGCGACGCATCAGGACAGGGATTAGGCTGTGTTTTAATGCAAAGGGGAAAAGTGATAGCCTATGCTTCTAGGCAGCTCAAAACTCATGAGAAGAACTACACTTCTCATGACCTAGAACTTGGAGCCGTTGTGTTCGCTCTTAAGATATGGAGACATTACCTCTATGGTACCAAGTGTGAAATTTACACTGATCACAAGAGCCTCCAACATATCTTTAACCAAAAGGAGCTGAACATGAGGCAACGAAGATGGGTCGAACTTCTTAATGACTATGACTGTGAAATCCGGTATCATCCTGGCAAATCAAATGTGGTGGCCGATGCACTCAGTCGAAAGGGTTATGCGAACTCCATTCGTCTTCTATGTTCGCAAATCATGACCAACATCAAAGACCAAATCCGAGAAGCTCAACATGTTTCCATAACAGAATACGACATACGCAATGAGTTATCTTGTGGAGCAGAACTTAAACTCGAAACAAAATCTGACGGCATTCTGTATTATCAAAATCGCATATGGATTCCTGATCACATTAACCTTCGCGATACTCTTATGAAAGAGGCTCACAAAACACGATACTCCGTACATCCAGGAGCCGACAAGATGTATCAGGACCTTCGATACACCTACTGGTGGCCTGGCATGAAGAAGGATATTGCTGTTTTCGTTTCCAAGTGCCTTACCGGTTCAAAAGTGAAAGCTGAACACCAAAGACCCTCAGGACTTCTGGTCCAACCTGAAATACCCGTATGGAAGTGGGAAAATATAACCATGGACTTCATTACCGGGTTACCTCGCACTCCTGGTGGGTACGACACAATATGGGTAATCATTGATCGTCTTACAAAATCAGCTCACTTCATTCAGATTCGCGAAGATTTCAAAAATGAGAAACTAGCCCGTATCTACATCAGTGAAATCGTAAGCCGTCATGGTGTACCGTTAAGCATTATATCAGATCGTGATGGTCGTTTCACTTCACGAACATGGCAAGCTGTACAAGCCGCTTTGGATACACGATTAGATCTCAGCACCGCTTATCATCCCCAAACTGATGGTCAATCTAAACGCACCATTCAAACTCATGAAGACATGCTTCGGGCATGTGTCATAGACTTCAAAGGGAATTGGGACGCTCACCTACCATTAGTTGAATTCTCGTACAACAACAGCTTTCATTCAAGTATCGGCATGGCACCTTTCGAAGCATTATATGGTCGTAAGTGCCGATCACCAATATGTTGGCACGAATTTGGAGAAGCTCAAATCACCGGTCCAGAATTAATACAAGAAACAACTGACAAGATTCATCAAATCCGAAACAACCTTTTAGCGGCACAAAGTCGTCAAAAGAGCTATGCTGACAAGCGACGAAAACCCTTGGAGTTTAACGTTGGCGATCAAGTACTTTTAAAAGTATCGCCGTGGAAGGGAGTAGTTCGTTTTGGCCAAAAAGGCAAGCTAGCACCACGTTACGTAGGTCCTTTCAAGATACTCGAAAGGGTAGGACCTGTAGCCTACAAGCTTGACCTACCGGAGGAACTCAACAGAATTCATCCCAAATTCCACGTATCAAATTTGAAGAAGTGCCTCGCCATGAAAATCTCCATATTCCTCTAGAAGACATTCAAGTCGATGAATCTATGCATTTTATTGAAAGACCAGTAAAAATTATGGACTTCGGGGAAAAAACGTTTAAGAAGAAGCCGCATCCCAATTGTCAGGGTACGCTGGGAGTCGAAATGAGGACCTGAGTTTACTTGGGAACGTGAAGACTCAATGCGCGAGAAATACCCACACCTTTTTCGTGTAACTACCACTACTTAAATTTCGGGAAGAAATTTCTAAAAGTAGGGGATACTGTAACATTTGTCTAAAAACGGGTTTTCGAAACCCGCTTCGTTTAATAACCGAGCAATCAGTTTTAAATTTTTGTTGTTCATTTATGACTTATTTTAATTTTAAACGATTCATAATTAATAAACAAATTAGAAGATATAAATTATAATTGTAAAAATAAAAAAAAATTAATTAAAAAGGAAAACCGGCTGCCGGGAGTCGAACCCGGGTCAGCCGGAAATCCCCAAAGACCTAACGTTCACACAATCAACCACTCCGCCACTTTGATTTTCTGATATCATATTGAATCAATTAATTCAAATAATAAAGCACGGAAGTCAAATTCAGTCAAAATCGCGCCCAAATAGCAGTTGTCGGAAATCCCGACGACTTCGCCGATAATTTACGTTTTCGTCAAAGATAACCGAAGAATTAACTCTAACAACGGTTATAACCGACGTCTGAACCCGCGACATCAGTCGTAACCGCCGGAGAACGGCTGACCTTGAATTAAGACCTAATTCAGACCCCATACATCTCGATACTTCCCTATAAATTCACCCACAATCCACTGGAAACCTTTTCGCTCACAAATCGCACCTCTTCTCGACGAAAATTCAATCGCCGGAAAACATCTGTAAGTCGCCGGAAAACCGAGACTCACATCCACACGGTAATTCTTTCGACTCTTTCTGTTTCAATCATTCGAATAATCTGTCACTAACACAACTCCACTATCAGAAGCAATCCCAGTCAACGTTCGTCGAAATTCCCACCTTCGCCGGAAAATTTCTGAAACTTCCGAAATCACACTGAGAGCTGGTATGATCTTTCCAACTCCTATTAAACTTTGATTAAGTATCTCAACTTCGTAATAATCGAACAGAATTGTTAATTGATGTCGACAGCCGGAGTTCACTTTCAGAACCGACGGACTCTGCCGGAATTCTGTGAGCAACACTGATCGGTATATCTTTTTCCCCCAAACCCTCTCCATTCGTTACCTTTAAGTTACTTATAAAGTTTAAAAACCAGATAAGCCATAAACCAGACCAAACAGTCGGACCTTGTTTTCTGGGTAAAATCTAACGAAGAAGACGAAGTCGGGTTGTATCATAAGATTAATTAAAATCAGTTTTATAAACGGGTTAGACACACAGTCCAGCGGTGGACTGTGTGCACACATAACACCTGCGACGCGAGTTCGAATCCTGTCCCAGCTTTACTCTATTGTTATAAACAAATGCCTTTTTTAACTGAACCGGGTTAACTACCAAAAACATGTTAAGTATAATAAAAACCGAGTTATTAACCAAGTTAGACACACAGTTCAGCGGTGATCTGTCACACCCCGACCCGCAGCGGAAAAGGTGATCGGGGCATAATTGGGTTATCATCAAAGCTCATGACATTTATTATATGTTTCATATTCATTAATACAATTTAATGGAAATTTACAATAAATGATACAACATGTTCTAACTATCAGTCTAAGCTTCTTGGTTCTCTTCTAAGGCATATCCTATGTTTTCCTTGCTTCAACCTGTCCACCTGTATCATGTGTAAAAAGGTTTTTGGATCAACATAATGTTGGCGAGTGAATCCTATGGAAGAACATTTGAACAAGTTTATCCAATTGATTATAAATAATGTGCATACCACATATGAGTAAATGTAGATGTAAATTTATTCACACAACACATAATATTGAATATTGAACACACAAACACCAAATGATTGTTTTGAGGCACGCGTTGTTCGACTCGTCTCCCACGAGGAACTGATGGGCCTAATGTATGAGTTTTGAGGCACGCGTTGTTCTTACGAACTGATGGGCCTAATGTATAAGTTTTGAGGCGATGGGCCTAATGTATGAGTTTTGAGGCACGCGTTGTTCTCGTCTCCCACGAGGAACTGATGGGCCTAATGAATGAGTTTTGAGGCACGCGTTGTTCTTACGAACTGATGGGCCTAATGTGTGAGTTTTAAGGCACGCGTTGTTCTCGTCTCCCACGAGGAACTGATGGGCCTAAATAATTTGCATACAACTTTGACAATATGTAATATATCACAACCAATAATAGTTACATTCTAGTTTAGTTCATATAATGGTATAGCACAAATTTGCATAAGAGAATTAGTTTAAACGACACATGATACACCCCAAAACATGAATAAAAAGGGGGAGTTTGTAAGAATTCACTCACATTGGGTGCGTTCGGTTGATGACGTTGAATGCACGCGAAGTGCTTTTAACCACGAGTGAGATTAAACCTAGATAAATCGCATTACGGTTTGGTAAGTAAACGGGTTTTATTAATCTATTTTAGTAGGATTGTTGGGTGTATTTTTGTGAGTTTGAGGCTATTTTCTAACCTTAAAAATGTTGTTTTTAAGTATTTTTAATTGATTTTTAATTAAAATAATTAAATAAAAATAATAAAAAAATATTTTATTTTTGCTACAGTTGACTTTGACCGTTTGACTTTGACTGACGTTGACCGGTTCGGAAGGCATATTATTGTGCGCTGGGTGAGGCTCGAACCCGAGACCTCCCGTACGCGTGCACGCAGCTCTACCAACTGAGCTACGTGTCTAACCCGTCATATATCCGATTTTAATTACATATATACATTAATTAGAATTTAAACAGAAATCCCTTTATTTTAAAAATGAATTAAATCTAGCGAACCGGTGCGCTCCACAGGTCTCGAACCCGGGACCTGTGGGTTAGCGGACACACAATCCACCGCTGGACTGTGTGTCTCACTTGGTTATAAACTCAGTTATCAATATACTTAACATATACTTAAATCAACCCGGTTCAGTTTGCTGAAAAAGGAATTTTTATCAAGGCAGCGTGTGAGGGACAATACTCGAACTCGTGACCTTAGCGTTAAAAGTGCACACAGTCCACCGCTGGACTGTGTGTCTAACCCGGTAATTATCTTGATTTTAATTATACTTAACCATTACTGAAACGTCGTCTTCTTCACTGGTTTTAACCGGAAGTGGCGACTGACTGGTTCGAAATGTTGATTCAAGTTTCTTTAGCGTTTAATGATCAATTACAGTCGAGATAAAAGTAAAAAGAAAGGAATTTGGGCGTGAAAAGTACCGGCTGTTTCTCCTCTGTTTTCCGGCAGAACTCCGGTGGCAGCAAGTTCTTCCGGCGACGAGTCTCTTGCAGCAGAGAGTCTTCCGAAGGCTTGAAAAGGGTGTGGGTGATTTCGGTAAAAGTTTAGGGGGTTCAGTAAAGCTCGAAGGTTAATGATACGGTTTTCCGGCGATGTATCAAATATTTCCGGCGAGTGATTTTTCGCCGAGAAAGGGTGCGATTTGAGTGTGAAAGATTTCTGGCGAGTTGTGGTTGAATTTATAGGGTAGTATTGAGATGAATGGGGTCTGAATTCGGTCTTAATTCGAAGTCAGCCGTTCTCCGGCGGTTATGGCTGATGTCGCGGGTTCAGACGTCGGTTATAACCGTCGTAGGAGTTAAGTCATCGGTTAAATTGAGCGAAAACGTAATTAAACGGCGAAGTCGTCGGGATTTCCGACGACTGCTAATTGGGCGCAATTTACTGAATTTAACTTTGGAACTTGAATATTTGAATTAAATGTTTCCTTGTGTTAACAGAAAATCAAAGTGGCGGAGCGGTTGTTTGGCTAGGTGATAAGTTGTTGGTTTGAACCGGTACAGACCCGAGTTCGAAACCCGGCATGAGTAAAACATTTTTATTTTGTTATTTTTGACAGTTTTTCAAAAACTAAATATATATCCCCGCATAATAATTGATTACGTATCGTTTAAAATTATTTCGGGCATTTAATTCGCAACGAAAATTTTAACTGACTGTTCGGTTGATAAACGGAGTGGGTTTGGTAAATCCGTTTTTGACGGATGTTACAGTATCCCCTGCTTTTTAGAAATTTCGTCCCGAAATTTAAATAGGGATATAATTGACTAAAAGAATGATGGTGTTTAGTTTGACAGTTACATACTTTAGAAGAAATAAGGGTTTAAGTTTTTGGTTTGAGGCGGTAACGTTCCTTGTAAAGGTTAAGTATCCTAATACAGGAATCGCTTTTTGTTGCCTACTGTATAAGTATTGTTAAGCAGGAATGATTCGCTACCATGATATCATGCATAAGAGTTTAGATATGTTTGGAAAAGTATGGTTATATCCTAAGGCAAAACTTCCAATACTACAATCTACACAAATAACCACAACAACTAATAATTGAATCCACATTCTGATAGTATATGTTTGAATGGTGACAGTTCCTCTCTCGTTTGTTATGATGGAGAAGTTAGTTTATGTAGAAATGGAACACAATCCAATTTCTTTAAATAGTGAGATGATGTAATTGTAACACAAATTTCAACCAAGGCAATACTAAATCCTACATGGAACTTCTCATAACCGCCTGATAACGCCTCTGATCCTTTGGCAAGAATACTTATATATAGGAAGTACCAGCGGCGTATCCACCATATTCTTGTCAAATTTTCATTGGTTTTATCAGTGAGTTATGATTAGTCCTATAACTCTACAACCAAAACATAAAAATACTGAAATGAAATATATCTGTGCAATCAAGGCTCAATCAAACGGAGCCGATCGTATTGTATGTACTGAAATTGAAATGTCTGTGCGCTCAAGGCTCAATCAAACGGAGCCGAACGTATTGAATGTACTGAAAAATGAAATTGTCTATGTGCTCAAGGCTCAATCAAACGGAGCCGAGCTTATTGCATGTACTGAAAATGAATAACTTAATCTCACAAACAACCTATGCATGGAACCTCTCATAACCGCCTGATAATGCCTCCGATCATTTGACAAGAATACTTATATATAGGAAGTACCAGCGGCGTATCCACCATATTCTTGTCAAATTCTCATTGACTTTATCCGCAAGTTATGATTAGTTCTATGCGACTCTACAACATAAACAAACACAACAACCAGCGCTTAATTCTGATAGTATCCGTGTTTGACAAAACCTCTCTCGTTTAATATGATGGAGAGGTTAGTCTATGTAGAAGTGAGACACAACTCAACTTCTTTAAATGATGAAACTGAGATATGTCGTGAAGTATGATGATATGAATATTAAATCAATGAGTATAAAACAAACTGAACTAGTAATTTGCATTAAAATTTTTGGAAAAAAAATTCCAATTGAGATACGCGAAAATTGAGATAACATAAAGAAATACATAAAAACTAAGTGATTGGAGTTGAATCTGGATTCTTGATGAGAGAAGGCTAGTTAAGTGGTTGGTTTGGACCGTTAACATCTTCAACAGGATTGGCGTTGATGTTATAAACTCTTCCTCTTGCTGGCGGTGGAGCTGGGTTTGCTTGGTTTGCTTGGTTAACTGGGTTTGCTTGAGCTTTGGCGTTTATGATGTTAACCAATCGAGGGCACGTGTTTCTAAAATGGGTAGGGTCGCCACAATTGAAACAAGCTCGAACATATGGGTACATGGGGTATTGAGGTTGTTGATATGTTTGGATCATGGGTTGGGTAGGGGTTGAGGTTTGGTTTTGAGCGGTGCGGCAAACGTTGCTCAAATGACCGTAGCGTCCACAATTCGCACATAGTCGACAGGATAAGGTAGGTGGATGGTGATAGAAACAGGTGTTGCATTGAGGGTGGGGTCCAATGTAAGGCTTCTTGTTTGGGTAAGTTGAGTTGGGTGCTATTTGAGCGTTTGGGATAGTTTGAGGAGGTACAACTTGTGAAGCTGGTTGGTTACGTTGGGTGACGGCGAAGATTTGCCCATCACGTTTTCTCTTAGAAGTAGGTGGTGTAAAGGATTCGGTTCGTGTGGAGTTTGAGGTTTCGGTTGATGCTTTATCCTTCTTCTTCTCCTTTTTGAGATCTTTGTTCCGGATTCGGTTCTCGGTGAGTGCGGTTGCTAGCTCCATTGCTGTTTCCAAAGTTGCAGGCGAGGTGCTTATTACAGAGTCTTGAATCTTTGATGGAAGACCACGAATGTAGTGCTCGATCAAACGGTAGAGGGGAGTAAACAAATTGGGAACCATTTGATTTAACTCAAGGAATCTCTTGTTGTATGTGGTGTGGTCGCCTTCCTTTTGTTTCAAAGCATGGAACTCATCCTCCAATTTCTTGATTTCGCTTCTTGGGCAAAACCGTCTTGTCATGATTCCCTTCAATTCTTCCCAAGTCAAGGTCATAGTTTCTTCAACACCTCGTTTGGTCTTCTCTGTATTCCACCATGTGAGTGCTGTTCCAAGTAAACGACCGGTAGCATAACGCACCTTGCGATCATCGGGGCAATCGCAATTTAGAAAAGTGTTCTCCATTTCTTCGAACCAATGGAGGAGAGCGGTAACACCTTCAGTACCTTCGTATTTTGGAGGATCGCAGGATTTGAAATGTTTGTAGGTGCATTTAGTGACTGAAGGATTGATAGTGTTTTGATCTTCTTGTTGGGTTGGGTTAACGGAATTAGCGGTAAGGGCTTGTTGAACTTGAACTACGATGTTTGGTATTACGGTCGCCATTTGCTGAGCGATTTGGGTAGCCATGCGTTCACGGGCTTTTCCTGCTCTCATTTTCCTACAAGCGAGGCTAGAAGACATCTACAAGGAATACATGTCAAGAGTATAAGTTGGATGCCTTTGGGATCGTGGGTCGTGTTTTGGGAATGAACGTTCATAAAATAAATATAGAAAAATAAATCTACTACATCCATAGGATGTCTTGGGTTTTGCTCGTAATTGGGCCTTGCATGCCGCCATACTTCACCTTCGTAATCACGTGGGCCCCCATGATTACCGGGTTTTTCATATGGTTCGCATGTGTTAGCCTGGTTACGTACACTAAAACCCGGAGAAAATCGAGAAATATGTAACGTATGATATTCGGAATGTGCCCCGGCATGGACACGGTGACATCTCAAAGTGAGGTTAGTTCGAACGACGTTTGGTGTGGCATGCTTTGGCCTAATAGGTCCGTCGTACTCTCATCGTTAGTCCCCAGGTAGGCAAACTGGTCCGTTATTTTGGATTTATACGAATGCCAACCTAGACAGGACGTCCCGACTACCGGTACTTGTACCCTTCCGGTTACTACATGCCCGTCGCAAAACTTACTTTGATGGGATTTGAAAATTGCAACAAAATCCTTGAATAATGAGAGTATGAAAATGAATTAAATATATGAACATTGATATATGTATAACAAATATGTATATAAGCATGTATGTTTGACTGTAATATGAAACAAATAAATATCACAAGTTTGTATGTAACCACCTAATCAATTAAAATTTAGGCAGACTATAGTATAGGCTCTAAGGGTCTAATAACCTATCCTATATCCCTATAGTCATGGCTCTGATACCAATCTGTCACACCCCGACCCGCAGCGGAAAAGGTGATCGGGGCATAATTGGGTTATCATCAAAGCTCATGACATTTATTATATGTTTCATATTCATTAATACAATTTAATGGAAATTTACAATAAATGATACAACATGTTCTAACTATCAGTCTAAGCTTATTGGTTCTCTTCTAAGGCATATCCTATGTTTTCCTTGCTTCAACCTGTCCACCTGTATCATGTGTAAAAAGGTTTTTGGATCAACATAATGTTGGCGAGTGAATCCTATGGAAGAACATTTGAACAAGTTTATCCAATTGATTATAAATAATGTGCATACCACATATGAGTAAATGTAGATGTAAATTTATTCACACAACACATAATATTGAATATTGAACACACAAACACCAAATGATTGTTTTGAGGCACGCGTTGTTCGACTCGTCTCCCACGAGGAACTGATGGGCCTAATGTATGAGTTTTGAGGTACGCGTTGTTCTTACGAACTGATGGGCCTAATGTATAAGTTTTGAGGCACGCGTTGTTCTTACGAACTGATGGGCCTAATGTATGAGTTTTGAGGCACGCGTTGTTCTCGTCTCCCACGAGGAACTGATGGGCCTAATGAATGAGTTTTGAGGCACGCGTTGTTCTTACGAACTGATGGGCCTAATGTGTGAGTTTTAAGGCACGCGTTGTTCTCGTCTCCCACGAGGAACTGATGGGCCTAAATAATTTGCATACAACTTTGACAATATGTAATATATCACAACCAATAATAGTTACATTCTAGTTTAGTTCATATAATGGTATAGCACAAATTTGCATAAGAGAATTAGTTTAAACGACACATGATACACCCCAAAACATGAATAAAAAGGGGGAGTTTGTAAGAATTCACTCACATTATGTGCGTTCGGTTGATGACGTTGAATGCACGCGAAGTGGTTTTAACCACGAGTGAGATTAAACCTAGATAAATCGCATTACGGTTTGGTAAGTAAACGGGTTTTATTAATCTATTTTAGTAGGATTGTTGGGTGTATTTTTGTGAGTTTGAGGCTATTTTCTAACCTTAAAAATGTTGTTTTTAAGTATTTTTAATTGATTTTTAATTAAAATAATTAAATAAAAATAATAAAAAAATATTTTATTTTTGCTACAGTTGACTTTGACCGTTTGACTTTGACTGACGTTGACCGGTTCGGAAGGCATATTATTGTGCGCTGGGTGAGGCTCGAACCCGAGACCTCCCGTACGCATGCACGCAGCTCTACCAACTGAGCTACGTGTCAAACCCGTCATATATCCGATTTTAATTACATATATACATTAATTAGAATTTAAACAGAAATCCCTTTATTTTAAAAATGAATTAAATCTAGCGAACCGGTGCTCTCCACAGGTCTCGAACCCGGGACCTGTGGGTTAGCGGACACACAATCCACCGCTGGACTGTATGTCTCACTTGGTTATAAACTCAGTTATCAATATACTTAACATATACTTAAATCAACCCGGTTCAGTTTGCTGAAAAAGGAATTTTTATCAAGGCAGCGTGTGAGGGACAATACTCGAACTCGTGACCTTAGCGTTAAAAGTGCACACAGTCCACCGCTGGACTGTGTGTCTAACCCGGTAATTATCTTGATTTTAATTATACTTAACCATTACTGAAACGTCGTCTTCTTCACTTGTTTTAACCGGAAGTGGCGACTGACTGGTTCGAAATGTTGATTCAAGTTTCTTTAGCGTTTAATGATCAATTACAGTCGAGATAAAAGTAAAAAGAAAGGAATTTGGGCGTGAAAAGTACCGGCTGTTTCTCCTCTGTTTTCCGGCAGAACTCCAGTGGCAGCAAGTTCTTCCGGCGACGAGTCTCTTGCAGCAGAGAGTCTTCCGAAGGCTTGAAAAGGGTGTGGGTGATTTCGGTAAAAGTTTAGGGGGTTCAGTAAAGCTCGAAGGTTAATGATACGGTTTTCCGGCGATGTATCAAATATTTCCGGCGAGTGATTTTTCGCCGAGAAAGGGTGCGATTTGAGTGTGAAAGATTTCTGGCGAGTTGTGGTTGAATTTATAGGGTAGTATTGAGATGAATGGGGTCTGAATTCGGTCTTAATTCGAAGTCAGCCGTTCTCCGGCGGTTATGGCTGATGTCGCGGGTTCAGACGTCGGTTATAACCGTCGTAGGAGTTAAGTCATCGGTTAAATTGAGCGAAAACGTAATTAAACGGCGAAGTCGTCGGGATTTCCGACGACTGCTAATTGGGCGCAATTTACTGAATTTAACTTTGGAACTTGAATATTTGAATTAAATGTTTCCTTGTGTTAACAGAAAATCAAAGTGGCGGAGCGGTTGTTTGGCTAGGTGATAAGTTGTTGGTTTGAACCGGTACAGACCCGAGTTCGAAACCCGGCATGAGTAAAACATTTTTATTTTGTTATTTTTGACAGTTTTTCAAAAACTAAATATATATCCCCGCATAATAATTGATTACGTATCGTTTAAAATTACTTCGGGCATTTAATTCGCAACGAAAATTTTAACTGACTGTTCGGTTGATAAACGGAGCGGGTTTGGTAAATCCGTTTTTGACGGATGTTACATGGACTGTGTGCACGCTAACCCACAGGTCCCGGGTTCGAGACCTGTGGTCAGCACCGGTCCGATACGTTTAAAATCTTTTTAAAAATAAATAATTTTCGGATTAAACTAAATAGTATATAAGTATAATTAAAAACAGAATTATTTCGGGTTAGACACGTAGCTCAGTTGGTAGAGCTGCGTGCACGCGTACGGGAGGTCACCGGTTCGAACCTCGCTCAGTGTAACAATATAACCGACCGAACCGGTCAACGGTCAACGGTCTCGGTCAACGGTCAAAGTCAACATTTTTTTATTTATTTTTATTTATTTATTTAATTTAAAAATCAATTAAAAATACTTAAAAATAACGTTTTCAAAGTTAGAAAGTAGCCTTAAACTCACAAAATTATACCCAAAAATCCTATTAAAATAGTTAATAAAATCCACATACTTACCGTACCTTTTCGTTATTTATTTGGTTAGTTATCTCTCGTCGATCAATCCCCTAAACTCGTGCGCATTCAACATCTTCAAACAAACGCACCCAAGGTGAGTGAATCTCTACCAATTCCCCGTTTTAATCACATTTTGGGGTGTATCATGTGTCGCTATTTATTTAATTTAATTAAACACTTGTGCATCCTTCATATTCATGATCATGTGTATTCAATATGTATCCGTTGTTTGTGTGGTTGAAGTTTAGATTAAATTTATCATTTCAGTACATACATTTCATAGGCCGCCGCTCCCCATTACCTATGAGCGTGAGTTGTTCCCCATTACCTATGAGCGTGAACCAGGCGTTGCCAACATAAGATCGGCTCCGTTTGATTGAGCCTTGATTTCACATACATTTGCATAGGCCGTCCATTCCCTATTACCTATGAGCGTGAACGGGACGTTGCCAACCTATACATTGTCATTCTTATTTCATGCTTAAGCAAGGTGGTTTGTGATTGTTATGTCTACATACATTTGCTCATATATGATTATTGCACAATTTTCCTAAATTAAATATAAATAATCAATAACAAATGTTTTTAACAAGGTTCACTCGCCAACTTTTGTTGACCCAAAATTTCCCATTTTTACACATGATACAGGTGATCAAGTTGAAGCAAGAAACATATAGGGCGGCTTAGAAGAATAAACCAGTTTAGATTATGGATTTGTTTTAGTTAATTTTTCCTTTCCTTGTATTGTATGAATTTGACTTGGAATATTGAAATGTAATTTGGATTTAATAAATATGAAACATATTAGTAAACATCATGAGCTTTGGTGATAACCCAATTATGCCCCGACTCTTATTCCGCTGCGGGTCGGGGTGTGACACCACACCTTAACATGTATAGCACTATGCGTAGTGCTATAGGAGTAGCGCAACCCGTGAACGAGAGATCATGTTAAGTCATTCGATTGCGGTACACGATTGGTTGACCTGTTCATTCACATGCCAGTGATACGTTAATCTGGTTAACTAAGTATGTCATGTGAATTGTTCTTCATCTTTATGCTAATACACATAATCTCAAAAAAATGGAAGCTTATCATTAAGATATGAGTGATTTCCTTACCTTGATGATTAGCTCTGTTCACTTTTCAACTTCACCAATGAGCTACGGGTGATTTCCTTACCTCGGAGGTAGTTACCAACTCTCGTTCAGTCTTCCTCTTAAAGATTTCGAGGACGAAATCCTCCTAAAGTAGGGGAGACTGTAACGCTCCGTATTTCCGCTTTTTTATTTATTATTCTTTATTTATCCAACATTATTTATTTAATCATTTACTTAATTATTTATATCTATTTAATCATTTATTCATTATTTATTTATCTTATTTAAACAAATAAGGATTATAATTTAAAAGTTTAACCTAGTTAAGTTGTCATAACTAATCATGGTTTATTAGTTAACCTAGTTAACTACTACACATTAGTTAAGGAACTAAGTTTGAATTTAACTAAACTTAAGAGCAGGGACTATTTGTGTAATATCTGATAGTTAAAATCTAAAAAATAGAAAAAGGGTGCAGACCTCGGGGATCAAATCCGGGTCTCACCATTAACACGTACTCATACTAACCGATCGGGCTATGCCCTCATTTGTTGAATATTATGATCGTATTATATATATATATACTTTTAATTCAAACCAAATTGAGCTTTCCCGCCAAAACGAAGACAACGCATGACAAGTTCATCTTGTTTCCTTTTTTCACAAACCTGATTGTTCGCGATTGCCTGTAATCGATCTCTTCCCTAGTTACGCAAATCATGAACCTAACCCTCGTCCTTGTCTCGATTTGCTTAACCGAACACTATAAATGCCGATATCCTCCTTTCGATTTCATTCGCACGCCACCCCGCATTTATGGTGCCTCGCACACTCTCGCAAACACCCATGTTTCCCCGATCGAAACCTGCAACCGCTGCACATCGCCGGGGAAATCGTAAGACGCCAGAGCTTGTCGGAGACTTCGAGCCGATGAAAAACTCGTTCGACCCGCCCGACCCCGATTCGGTTAACCACCCTCGATTCTTACTCGTGCGATAGCTCAAGAAAGCAAATACACAACCTAAGGTGAGTATACATGACCCTTTTTGCATTTATCACTTTGGGTGCAACATGTATTCTATATTAAATCACGACACTTGAAACTTTATTTTGCACGATCTACCCACTTTTAGACATGGAACGATGTGATTCTTGTGATACTTATGCTATGTAAACTTTTCGTGTCTTTGTGATTCATTAACTTGTTACAAGCCTACCTTAACAATTATGGTACTATGCATATGCTATAGGGGTAACGCACCGCCCTTGAGACCTGGGGTATTGTTAAGTTAAACACATTAACTTCCCGTTAGACTTTGGAAAATGCAAAATTAACGAGTTGGAAACTTGGGTTTGAACACATAGTTTACTCCGTTTCAGCAAATTAGTTAAACTTGCTTATTGTTACATGTTGTGGGCATGATTTAAACATTTTTTAACATATTATACTATGTATCAAACTTGTATGCTCGCCAACATTTTGTTGATTGTATTTTAATACGTGTTGCAGGTTGATAGTTAAGACATGAAGAAATCAAGTTAGGACAAGCTTTAGAAACGCACTTTAAAGTAACCGTGTGTTATGTTTTGTTTATTTCATTTGAGACATTGTATTTGAATCTTAGTCATTTATGAAATTGAATTTAATTATATTGTCACTATTAGTGTTATGATGCTATGAGCGATTTGTTCATCTCATCCCGATGTTTCCGCCATCGGTTGAGGTGTGACAATCTGTATGCACGTAAAAATTAGCCTGTGTGGAGAATTCATTTTTAGCAATTGCATTACAAACTAAATGCTCAAGTAAACATACCCACAACCAATAGTGCATTCCATTGCGCCAAAGCTGGTATAAGGCATGCAAAAAAAATCAAGAACCATTTGTTCCTCAATTTTAGGTTTAAAGCTTCATGTTCTAAATCATATGTTCCCCTTTTTCCAACAACCTCACACATCAATAAGGAAAACTAATCTTCCAAATCATTCAGCTGTGTAGACAATTTACAAAAAAAAAATTTTGAATTCCCCCTCTTTACTTCCAAATATGTGCAGCAATTATGCAAATCAAGTTGTTGTTGCTTTAGCCCTCTGTTTGCTAGTTGAAGTTGACTCCATTCTTCAATCTAATTTTTTGTTGTTGTATGTAACTTTGAATTTGCCTTCGTTAAAAACCCCACACTCTCCATGTGCTTCCAGCCAACTTTTTTGCATATCTTCAAACTGTCATTGCATATCAACTCTGCTCAAGTCAAAATCTGTTGTGAAAGGTATGTGGTGCTGCTGTTTGCCATGGGAAATGACCTTGAATCATGCACAAGCAGAAAGAACTATTGTTAATGTTAAATTATTAAAGACTTGATTAAGAGCATAGTTAGCCACCATGGCAGGCCATGTTATAATTTTATTGGAATCAATAGTAGTGAACATAGTGGAAGCTTGGCTCAAATACACAAAGTGAACATTCCTACCAAGTAAGAAACTGGAAACAAGGAACACTGACATCATCTCAGACCACGATGGTCGTTTCACTTCTCTCATTTGGCAAATATTTCAAACCGCAATGGGCACCCAACTTAATCTCAGTACGGCTTTCCATCCCCAATGAGATGGTCAAACTAAACGTACGATCCAAACTCTCGAAGTCATGCTTCGATTGTATGTAATTGATTTTGGTGGCAATTCGTATGTATATTTACCTTTGATTAAATTCTCATAGAACAAAAGTTACCATTCTAGTATGTAAATGGCTCCATTCGAAGCATTGTATAAATGTTGTTCGCCTATTTGTTGGCACGAGATCAGCGAAGCACAAATCATCGATCCCGAGCTCATACAAGAGATGACGGACAAGATCGTACAAATTCGCGACAAGCTCCTCAAAGCTAGAAGCCGACAAAAGTGTTACGCCGACAAGCAAAGCAAGCCCTTGTAATTAAATGTTGGCGATCATGTACTCCTCAAGGTATCCCCTTGGAAAGGAATCATCCGTTTTAGTAAGAAAGGCAAACTTGCTCCTCAATTTGTAGGTCCTTTCAAGATTCTCGAGAGGATTGGCAAGGTAGCTTATCGACTTGACTTTCCTTAAGAGCTCAACAACGTTCCTCCAACATTCCATGTCTCCAATCTCAAGAAGTCCTTAGCAAATGAAGTACTTCATGTTCCACTCGAAAACACTCGCATCGGTGAGTCCATGAATTTCATCGAAAATCCGGTCGTAATCAAGGATCATGGAACAAAGCAACTTAGGCAAAGTTGTATTCCTATCGTCAAAGTTCGTTGGAAGGAAAGCGTGGTGCTAAATTCACTTGGGAACTCCAAACCGATATAAAGACCAAATACCCGCATCTTTTTCCCGAGTCTTCCTCTTGAATAAATTTTGGGACGAAATTTCCTAAAGTAGGGAGACTGTCGTGATTCATATTAGAGGTTTTACATTTTATTCTTGTTCATATTCTTGACCAGCCGAAATTATCAATTAAATTGATGATTTTGTGCTTTGGTAAATCCATATAATGAGGTTAAATGGTTGGAATTTATCCTACCTCCATACATGACCATTACATGGTACTCTAAGATATATACGACGATTATATATACTATATAACTATAATATATGTCCAAATAAAAAAAGTGAATCTTAACACCAACCAAACCCATGGTTGAATGTTATGCATTATGATGAATATTATATTGGATTAAGATTCCTCATACTTGGACTTCCAATGGGTGAAATAGTGCCCATGAAAAAACACATAAACATGGTGTTTAATTTGAGTGTTTTAACAAGATAACTTTTATGTAATTACATACTAAGTTAAGTCCGCATACGAATTCCTAATCCAATCCGTCATACTTACACGCCTTGTTTATCCTTGAAGGCTAACTCGACGTTCCTAAACTCTCAAACACATCAACTCGCTTACGTGGAACTTCTACGCAAACCATGAGTATACATGACCCCTTTATTTTAACACATTTTGGGTGCCATATATATATATATATATTATCAAACTCACACTTACACAATCAATCACATGATTTAATCAACCAATCCATTTATACATGCTAATGTGTTATACTTTAGGATAGTTATATCCTAGAAACCATTTGAAAAACACTAGTTAGACTGGACCGGAAGAGGACCAGATCTAGGGTTAGTGTTGCTGCATAAAGGGTTAATCCTCCGTTCCTTTGATTTCGAGGGCTGCAAACTGATCACCAATCGAACCTGCAAAACCTCCGCTGTTAGCCTCGCCACGGGGTGAAGGGGGGTTCCCTCCGTGACCACCCTCCGACATAAGAATAAGTATTGGTAATCGGAATAGTTTAAGTGTTGTAAGAGAGAGAGTAAGTGAGAGTGAATACCTTTTTCTTGGACTCCAAGTTACTTATTTATAGCTGGTGTTTGGGCGCCAAAGTGAGAGATGAAAACTTAAGGGAATCTTTTGTTTGTTCCATTAAGTGTTAACTGTATCGTTAATGCACACGGATCGACTAGTCATCTAAGGCTAGGGAGGTGCCACGTGTCATCATGAGATCATTCCACTTTCATGATGCAACCATCCCATCGTCGTGCTCTTCCTTGGTTGCCTCAGATGCTGCCATGTGGTATTCGGTTATAACCGTAAAGAAACCTTGCACGATTGGCATTAAATGCTTCTAGAACGTTACACAGCTATGACCTACTGGACTGCTGCCACGTGCACGTTCTGTTATACCAGAAAAGATTCTCTTTGTCTCTGATTTGTTTCTTGTATCCAGGCAGCATTTCGCTAAGGAAAAAAGCTCAATGCTAACTGTTTCCTTGCGCAAGCCCGCGCAAGGTAATTAAGTGATCTTTTCCTTTATTACATGCTTGTCGTAAAGATTTCCAAGGCTTTTCCTTTGTGCTATATCCTGCGCAAGGATTCTTGACCAATCGACCACTAATGGAAAAATCTCAAGGTTACTATTTCCTTACGCAAGCCCGCGCAAGGTAGATAAATGATCTTTTCCCTCTTTAGGTGTCTGATGCAACATTTAATAAGGTTCCTCTTTAGTGGTTTATGCTGCGCAAGGTTTGCTTAGCAGTTGCTTATGGGTATGGTTCCTTTGCTTAGCGCAGCAGCATCGGGGGCAATATCTTTAACCTGCTTGCCAGCAGGATTCTCAGGATGTTTTGTTTTGTTTTCTTCAGGTGCAGCCATATGCGGCATTTCAGGAATTAGAGGCTTTGCAACTTGTTCTCTATCTTCAACCTGCACCGGGTCACCATCCTTGGGAATATCCATGTATGTGTCAGGCGCAGAGGTTGAAGATGTTGGTGGAGTTATCTTCACAACTTTTTCTATAACATAGAACAAAAGTCAGTTAAACAACAAGCAATAGTTGCAACAAGGAAGTTCAGAAAACTCTTACCAGGTGCGAAGGCATCTAGATGACCCCTCTTGCCAATGTGTGGTCGCGCAACTTTCTTTGGCGGTGAAGGTGGTAAAGGGGTTCAGCTTATTTTCTCTTCTTGGGGGTGCGTGCTAAGTCCACCTCTGGGCTTGATGAAATTTCCAGAGGCTCGTCTGGGTTTGGCGCAGGGATAGAAGAGGTATCAATTGGCTCCGCTTTGGGTTTCCTCAAACCTACAGGCGCAAGACCCTCTAATGAGTCCGACACCACTACGTATTCACACCAAGACTCGGACACGAGACGCGTACCTTTCTTGGCCTCGGGCTTTACAGCCGCTGAGCTTTTGGTTTTTGGGGCATCTTGTTTCGGGCCAGGAGGAATGACACCGGCTGGTTTTTTCTTCTTCTTTGAGTCAGGGCCTACGCCCAAATTTAGCAAGTCACCTACGTGATCAAAATAAACAATAAAGTGTTGTGCCATAAGTTACATTGCAATACTATTGAAGTATAACATATACTAATAATATTGCAATACTAACTCAGGCTCTAAAGGAAGCATTACTTACCAGTGGTGGCAGAAGGCTGCGCATTAAGTTGTTCTTTCTTGGGGAGCTCAAAGTTGCCCAAGATTTGCTCAAACCAGGGAGCCTCGTTTTCTTCAAGTGGTTGTAATCCCATCTTCCCCTGGTCCCTCTTGAAAGATACCAAATATAAAGGCGCAGCTGTATCAACACAACAATGCAGATCGTGAGCAAGACGTATTTGTACCATGACTATGAGAAGTTACGCAAAAACTTACCTGCACCATCTTCAAGGTACACCGGCTTCTCCTTTCTATCAGCCTTCCATAATATGCTCATCCCAACAGCAATCAAGGCCCGTTCCGGTAAAATAATGTTGGGAACATCCTTAATATCCTGATACCATACCTCGTTGCTGGGAATGGCCAATGTTTCCAATTCTATATCTTCTCCGGCTCTGAAGGTCATCTTCATCGGAATCACCGCCGCTTTAACATAAAAAAACTTCTGTTTCCAATTGTAAAATGATTTCGGAGGCACAAGCAACAAGCGTTTGGCTTGAACACATTGCTGGAGGAGTAGAAGCCCAAAGAACAATAGAGTTGATAGAAAACTCTGAATTTCTCCACTGTCGAAATAATGTTCATCGACCGGCACACGGACTCGAAGTGCCTAATCTTACCATCCCCATGGGATTTAATTGTGAGATGTGAAATTTATAAAAATCAAGTATCTCCAACATGAAATGTGATACCGGCAACCGGAAGTTCCCCTCTGCAAAGTAATCAAAAAACAAAGTTATGTACCCGGCCGGTGCATCGGCGGCCGTCGAGTTCTCCCGAGGGAAAAAAGCACCCCATGTTTTGGCAAAAAGGAAATTTCTCACAAGATTGTCAAAATCTTCTTTCTTCCATTTTAATGGTGGGAGAGGCGATGTCGTCGGCATCTCGGTTCTCCCAGAACTGGTACTGGTAGCCGTTGATCTCTGAAGATAAGTTTTTTAAGATGGAAGAAATCTCAGAGAAGAAGAAGAGAGATTTTGGAAGCATAAGGCAAAAGGCGTCCGATCTTCTTCTATTTAAAGGGATCGCAATTAATGTTGTGGAAAGATGTGTAACCGCCCATTCACTTTTTCAGAACCCTAGGCACTGCCAGTGCGAGTGGGGAACAGTAACCGTCCCCACACACGCGTGTGAACCACATTGGCCATCAGGCAATTAATGTTGTACGACTAACAACTGTTGACAGCTGTCAAACAGTGCTCGAAACGTCACAACAGCATGTTGTTTTCCACCAACTTCCTGACATTACGTCCCGTCACCGGACAAGTTGTTTTCAAAAGCTTCAAATGTTTATTGCTTCTCCTACAAGTTGGCTCATTAAGGATAACACTTGGTTCTTTAGCAACCGCGCATCAACAAGAGCACTACGTTTTTTTACTTTTAGTCCAGTACTCCACCTCTGTAGACTTCGGAGCAACACTGGACGGGGTCTTGAAGGGGTATGGTCCCAAAAACCTTGCGCTAAGCAAAGGAACCATACCCATAAGCAACTGCCAAGCAAACATTGCGCAACATAAACCACTAAAGAGGAACCTTATTAAACGTTGCATCAGACACCTAAAGAGGGAAAAGATCATTTATCTACCTTGCGCGGGCTCGCGTAAGGAAATAATTAACCTTGAGATTTTTCCCTTAGTGGTCGATTGGTCAAGAATCCTTGCGCATGATATAGCACAAAGGAAAATCCTTGGAAATCTTTATGACAAGCATGTAATAAAGGAAAAGATCACTTAATTACGTTGCACGGGCTTGCGCAAGGGAACAATTAGCATTGAGCTTTTTTCCTTAGAGAAATGCTGCCAGGATACAAGAAACAAATCAGAGACAAAGAGAATCTTTTCTGGTATAACAGAATGTGCACGTGGCAGCAGTCCAGCAGGTCACAGATGTGTAACGTTCTAGAAGCATTTAATGCCGATTGTGCAAGGTTATTTTTCTGTTATAACCGAATGCCACGTGGCAGCATCTGAGGCAACCAAGGAAGAGCACGGCGATGGCATGGTTGCATCAAGAAAGTGGAATGATCTCATGATGACACGTGGCAACTCCCTAGCCTTAGATGACTAGTCGATTCGTGTGCATTAATGATACAGTTCACACTTAACGGAACAAACAAAAGATTCCGTTAAGTTTTCATCTCTCACTTTGGCGCCCAAACACCGGCTATAAATAAGTAACTTGGAGTCCAAGAAAAAGGTATTCACTCTCACTTACTCTCTCTCTCTTATAACACTTAAAGTATCTTCGATTACCAATACTTATTCTCACGCTGGAGGGTGGTTACGGAGCGAACCCCCTTCTCCCCGTGGCGAGGCTAACGGCGGTGGTTTGCAGGTTCGTCGGTGATCAGTTTGCAGCCCTCGAAATCAAAGGAACGGAGGATTAACCCTTTATGCAGCAACACTAACCCTAGATCTGGTCCTCTTCCGGTCCAGTCTAACTAGTGTTTCTTCACCATCCTTGCACAATGTTTGTCACTAACTTCATGAGCCAATCTTAAAATGTATAGTGCCATAGGAGTAGCATACCGCCCTTAGGAAGGGTCTATGTTAAGTTATTCAATCGAGTGGTCTTGTTCACTTCGATGACAAGATTACACAATATGGACGCAATTGGTTGGGCATCTATTTGTTACATGCTAGTTTATGTATCTTATGCCTTAGTATACATTTTATGCAATGTTTGGATTGAGTCAAATTTCTATACAGATGCTAGTAGACAAACTTGTATGCTCACCAATGCTTTATGTGTTGACCGTTACTCTAATATATATTGCAGGAAATTGATGATGAGACGTTTCAAGAAATCTATTAGGATGGACTTAGAAATGCACTTAATTTTCTATGTTTTTTTTTGTTTAATTATGTTATGAACAAGTTGTTGTAATTTCCTTCCAAACATTGTATCTTTGAATTAGAAATGAAATCAAATATCGTTATTTAAATTATTATCACTTCTGGTATGTCATGAAGTCTCGAGCAATCTCGTTTTGTCTCGCTCTGATGTTTCAGTCATCAATTGAGGTGTGACAAATAAGATACAAAATAGGAAAGTGAGAAGAAGAAACCAATTCTTAACAATAATCATTCATGCCCTAGTTCTCAATATCTCCGGCTTATATCTTTCCCAATTTCCTTCACATTTCCACAAACTTGTCCTCTTAGTGGGCTTGTGTAATGGGCTGCTAGGTTGGGCTCATGGTGGTTAGTCGGTTCATACCACATCCTGTATATTAGATCGCGCATTGATCGATGAATTTTGCACCTGAATTATTTAATTGTTATTGCCTAATATTATATTGTTATTGTTATTGTTGTTATTATTATTATAATAATAATTATAATAATACTTGGATGTGATTTTGATGTGTAAGTTTGACATGAGAATGAGCTAAATCAATACAGTTGAGCTGAATAGGATAAAATTGATTAAAAAATAAAAGTAAGAATTAAATAGGATTAAATTAACCAATTGTGATTTATGGTTCATTATCTGTTTAATTTAATGGATTTTAGTTTGATTTGATATGGTCCATTTGTCTAATTTAATTGGCAGCACAATATTATGAATGGCCCGCTAGAATTGAGTTGTGATTTGGAGGCCGGCACATGACACGACGTTGGCTGAAAGTTAAATGTGATTTTGTTTAACTTGTGGGGAACACGCAAACACTAAATAAAAAAATTGTGCCCGATACGCGATGGGTAAATACCCGTGTAAGACTCATACTTACTATACATAAAGTATATTATAAAAGTTTGAACTTTGGTCGTGTTCGGTTCTTCATTAAGGTTGATTATCATCCGGTACTTCAAACCATTACCTGTATTTCACAAATCATGAAATACGTTAGTTACGAGGAGTTTATAACGTAACAAACTAAACCCGAAGGCCCAAAACGAAAAAATAAACGTTTTGTTCTATATCCCGCCGTAAACTGCGGAAAGTAAACCTATTTAAATAGCCATTTAAGAAATGTTCACTCAGCTGTAGAATGTTAACTCAGCTGCAGGAATGTTCACTCAGCTGTAGAAATATTCACTCAACTGCAGGAATGTTCACTCAGCTGTATCAATGTTCACTTATCAGTTAAACTTCCATTTTAACGTAAAATTTCCATAACTTCTTCAATACTTATCCGTTTCTTTTGAAATTTGTTCCTAATTGATCTTAAAACATTTATCCACGTAATTAACCCCAAATCCTCAACCCGGGTTCACAAATTTTAAGGAATTCGCAACCATTACCCGGTTTATGCACATATTTATTTTGACCCGTTATGGGATTTAAGCACTTAAGCTTAAATTATATGTATTCCTTTATATCTCTTAATCCCACATTATGATCTTTATTCATTCATCCTCACAACTTCAATTGTGATGGATTATGTTAGGAAAAAAATATTATATTCCCATTCTGCCCTCGAGTTTGACACTTTTACGAAAATGACTCATTAAGTAGCATTAAGCCTTCCACTTTATACTACCGGAAGGATTGTTCAATTTATAAAACTCATATTTAAACTACCCTTATGGGTCGTTTGCCCGATTTATCATCCGTAAAAGACTTTTAAAGGTGTAATTTGACCAAATGGGCACTTTTAAACCATGCACTATTAGAAATCATTATGTTCCTAAGAACATAACATTCCCCATTTATATTATTAGACATACCTTACTTGGGTAATCCAATGTCCACCCATGACTCGTTTAATTCACACCGGACTCTAAGTCCTCATTGAGAGTTTGACCCATTACACATACCTGGCTCAGGTCATAGCACTGACCCGTTTTAATACCTTGCATTATTAGTTGCTAATTAAAAGCAACGCAAGCCGTACGCTATTCTTCCTATGAGCACAAAACTCGACAAGTAACCATTAGTCATTATCATCAAATGATGAATACATCATCATTCGACCCGTTTGGCCTAAATGGCCATTTTATTAATATGAGATGGTAATTATTTTCCATCTCACTCGTTTAGCTCGTTTCAGTTTGCACCATATAATCATCTTACTTAAAAGTCGTTTCTTTATTCGTTTGACCCATTATGACTTACGCCATAGGGTGTCTATTCAAAAATCACTATTTATCCATCAACTCATGACTGGATTATTATTTTACCATTTTTACCCATTATGGTTTACACCATAAGGTAACTCTTCAAAACTGCTTATGTATTCGTCATCACCTAACCGAATTACCGTTTACCCCTTTTGTTCCAATTATGGTTTCTCACCATTTTCACTTGTTTCGACCCATTTTAATCCGTGTCGGAACATCATATTTCGAAAACTCTTTCAAAAGCTAGTTCACGCATTCTTAACCAATACGTAAGTAGTTGTTCTATTAGAAGAGTGTAAGCTTTACATATGGTTATGCTTTTCCCGCGTATTTGATCCGTTTGACCCTCTTCTTCCCAAGCTTCCACCTAGCTTGTTAAGCGTCAAACTATTATTCATCATTCGCAAGATGGTTAGTTTAGTCATCTTCTATCACGACTATACCATCTTACGCATTTATATCAAAATCACCATTTGATTTTTATTATAGATCTGTTTGACTTTTAAAAGTCAACTGTCTATTTACATATGTAAATGCACAAATAGGTTCAACAAGCATACTTAGTCATTACATCAAACAAGTGGGCATGAATTTTTACACTACTTCTATCAAGTCCATGATTGAACTATCAGCCATGTACATACAACTTATAACATCAAAATGGTTGGAATGTTCAATTAATACTTAAAGTAAATGTGTCAAACATCCAATACACCATTTTCATCATAAAAATTCATGTGTTCTACCTCTTTATCCAAAACCTACTTGTCTATATATGGTAGTTTCATTCAAACACCCAAACCATAGCAATATATTCATAAATTCTCACTTAGGGTTTATTCCTAAGCAAGTATACATCTCTTATCTTACTTCAATCTCCGAAATTCATACATGGATTGAAATCCATGAAATCTACTTATATTCATAATATCACCAAACTAAGATTTTTGACATACCTTGTGATCCCTAGTTTAGGTAATCGATAATTTAGTTCATGCACGATTTGAAGATCCGAATTTGACCTCCAATTTGGTTGTTTGAGATTGAACTAGGGTTTCCCCCCTTTGTCTTGCTCCTGGTCGTTACACACACACACGCCCCTTTTGTGTGTATTGTGTTTTGTTTTTAATTATATATTTAAGTTCCAACTTTCCCCCTTTTGGTCCCTCATGTTTAAGGTTTTATTTCTAAAGAGCTACCACTCATTGTTTTATTACTATTTCCATGTTACTAACTAGGTTACTTTGTTCCTAGTTATTTTGTTTACGCTTTCACTTTTACCACTAACGGTATTTACCCGCTCTTTAATGTTAATGTGATTTGATTACCCCAGACCCGTTTCTGGGGTGTTACAACTCGACGAGTAATAGGCCGGGTATGGGAAGAGATTTTACAATCGGGTATGGGATTAGGATTAGCCATACCCGGCCCATACCTGACCCATTGAAATCCCTATTCGGATTGGATTTGGCAGAACAAACTAGACTGTATCCGATTTCAAAAAATTAATTTCCCAATCAAATTGGTTTCAAATTATTTTTTGGATCAGTTTCAGATTCAAAATTTATGTACACTTCTAAACTACATGTCACAAAAAGGGGCGCGGTTGATTTACATCCATTTTGGTTGATTAATTTCTACATTTATTCGACAGATACTTCATAGGACGTCATTTGACTATGCTTAGTACACCCTAGTAAGTTTACTTAATAATCGAATAGTAGTGTGTAAGTACATGGATGACACTCTAGGTCAACGCTATGATCAATATAAGTTATGTCTATGTAGCTGATTAAACATGATTCTCGATGATTAAGTCTTGCAGCTATAAAACTAACACTCACATGAAAGGATAAAGTTATGTCTACGTGAAACTAGTGCGCTTTAAAAGGTCATGATTCCCAACTTTATACACACCGGACTCCTTAGGCTAAAGGGTATGGGGAAGGTCATCCCCAAAGGGATGGGCCGCCACGTAGGATGTCACATCCTCATCCTTTGGAGGATGGCCCTCCTAGCAAATTGAGGGGGGTGGAGGATAGGCATGGCCCACCTAAAATTAAATATTTTATTTATTTTATGTTTTTTGTTATCTAATTTAAAAAAAAAGCTTTTTAAATAAAATATTTTATTAAATTAAAAAAATAAAAAGCATTACACTAATAAAAAAAATTACATAACCTAGGAAAAAAATTACAATACCTAAAATTTATATAAAATATTTTATTAAATTAAAAAAATAAAAAGCATACTACTCGTTATTGTCTTCGTCAGCGCCCTCGTCGTTTACGTTGTTCCATATGTGTTATATTAAGTCGGCTTGAAGGTTTGCATGGACGTATTCGTTGGTTAGCGAGAACGAGTTTAAATCTTGTTGCCCCTGACCAACCGGGACAGTATTGCCGATAGATGCATTCTCGTTATACTCACAAATCGCCCGACCTTCGTCTTCGATAATCATGTTATGTAGTAAAATGCAAGCGTACATACAAAGCCGCAACCTCTTTGAGGGTCCGGCGCCGGGCATGGCCGGGCATGGGTCGGCCCCCATACCGTCTGGTCTTATAAACCACCATCTTGTGAACACGTGACAAAATAGGTAAGTAGAGTGAAAATTTATGTTGTGTAGATATGGTTTAATTGATATTTTATAAAGAAGGTTAAGAGTTCATTTTTGAAATCATGAAATGAAACCCTGTTTCTAAAACTGCATGAAACGACATGTCAAGAGTTTTATCTTTTCACTGTTACATAAAAGGAACACAGTTAGAAGTAGGAAACTAGACCGTCTGGTAATTGATGATTAACGCGACTGTCGCTTTCTCTTATTCCATTCTGACCACTTTTACGACATCACCAACTTCCTCTAATGCCTCGAGCATGATTGAAAGTCTGTCCAATGATTTGATGTCATATATTGGTAGCAATTGCCTTCTCGTTAAAATACATGAGACAAAGTTACCACCCATATATACATGGCTTACGTATGTATGATTCAGCAATTGAATGTGATGATTGGCCTAGGATTGTAGTTTGAAAATGATGCCAAACTATACTATGAAACTCAACACTTGAAATCACTTCCATGCGAGATGGAAGGGTTGGCATGCGCTTAAAGCTGGCAACCAAAGACATTTTGCAGTAGACAAAGCAGGAGGTTTAATGATATGCTTTATATACCTGTTTTTTTTAGTTTTTTTTTTCTTTTATGATCATGCCATTGCATAATACAAAGAAGAGACATGATACAAATAAGAGACATAATAAAAACAGAACTAGTAACATCTGAAACCAAATGACAAAATATCTATAATTTTTTAGGTAACTCCTGCAAATACATAAACATTGCTAAAATAGATTATTGAGTCTAAATATTCAAGAATATAGAAATTCAACATTCAAAGTTGAAATAACTTAATCAACACACAACCAATTGGATTAATATATTCCACTTGTTTATACATCAATACATAATCCTCTATCTTTCATTTTCTATTTTATATAGTAGTTTTCATATTCCTTTACATTACATAAACGTTTTGTATAATTGCAACTATAAAATATTTTCTTGCAAAGTATCAATATAAATGGAGACGACAAAACTTATGGATATATATTTGGTTTATAGAATAAACCTGGGTAGGCCTACTTTGTGACCAAATCTTTTGACATCGTCTTGAACTTGTTCTCGAAACTCTCCAAAACTGAATCTTCTATAAGTTGAACTCCCACCACAACTTTCTATCACTGTTTCATAAGATGGACACAAGAAATAAGCAATTGAGTGCCTCTCAAAGTGCTTATTAGCTACCACTCGATGCTCCACGCTCTTATATACATCATTACTCCATGCCTACAAACATACAAATCAGATGAAGACTATTGGTATCCTTTAATCCATTTAGATTTTGGTTTATAATTGACATATTGTAGCCGTTCAAAAAAAAATTTGACATATTGTGATTAAGTAAGAATTTATAGATGGAAAACAATTGTCTCTTGAACGTGTCTTTTGGCTTTCGGTCTTGTAATTCATTTTTTTTCATTTTTTTTTTGTATATCATATGGCTTTCGGTCTTGTAACTCTTTTTTTTTTCATTTTTTTTGTGTATCATAAATTTAAACATGAACTTATCTTCCTCCCAAAAGGGCCTAGAAGGCAACCATTGAAGATGTGATTAGATTTTTTGATCCTTGCGAGATACAAATCAAAAAGCATGGTAAAAATTTAAAATATATATATTAAGGTATGACTTATATAGTCTTTAACTAAAACATGCCTATTTTTTAATAAACAAAAATACACAATCCAACTTTTTCAAAGACTATAAAATAACATGTGATGGGTTGTAACTCTATATCTAATATGGTATCTGAACTCATATAATAAAAAAGTAGTACGTGTTTTTTTTACATTTAGCTTTGCAATTAGTAGATAGCTCGCCTGGCCATGAGGATAAATTAAGTAAACCATAAACAAAGAATGCGGCGTCTTAATTTGATCCATGATTCTCAACTGTATACATCCTGGACTACTTATAAACCACCATCTTGTGAACACGTGACAAAATAGGTAAGTAGAGTGAAAATTTATGTTGTGATATGGTTTTATTGATCTTAAATAAAGAAAGTTAAGAATTCGTTTTTGAAATAATGAAATGAAACCTTAATTTCTAAAACCTCATGAAACAACGTGTCAAGGGTTTTATCTTTTCACAATAAAAAAAAAAAAAAACCATTATGTTACTCTTCATAGAGGTAAGGGACATAATTCACATAGATATAGTAAGTCTCTTGTACTATATCTATAGAAGTATGATTGTATGAGGGCCCAATTTGTGAAAAAGGAACACAATTAGAAGTAGGAAGCTATAATGTATCTTTCAATATAATATGTCTCTTGTACATGTTTAAGGTTTTATTAGTTTCTTCAAAGTATAACTCGGTTGGTGATACAAAGTTTATTTTTATTAAATAAACATAACCTGATTTATGGGTGCTAATGTGGCTTCATATGTTTCTTAACAAATGTATAAGAAATGGAACACAATTTGTGCTAATGTGGCATCATATGTTTCTTAAAAATATAAAAGAAATGGAACTCAATTTGTGTACATATTCTTTAGCCTATGTCTCGCAACAAATATATAAGAAATGGAACTCAATTTGGGTACATATTCTTTGACCATAAAAATAGGTGTGCCAATAAAAAATCATTTGTTTCAGTAAAAGAATTTTTTTTAAATGAGGCATGCACAAATTTACATAAGATGTAAAAAAAATATTCGTCGTAATAAAATTTAAATTAGCGCGTAAATAAAACTTACATCGGGCAAAATTACCGACAAGACAATCTTTTTCTTTTTTTTTACAGTTGTGTTTATAATATTTTCATCTACGTTTGTGTAAAAATTGTGGCCCAACTCGCGTGGAAAGCAGGAGTTCTAATGATTTTCACAACTTGTGATGGTTTTTAGGGATGAGCTCGGTACCGACCGATACCGAAAATCCCCAAAAATGGGTACCGGTACCGCTACCGAATATACCCGGTACGGTTCGGTACCGGTACGGTAACGGTATTTGAGGGTAAAGACCGGTAAATACCTGTACCAAACCAGTACCGAAAATGTCGAAAGTCAGTACCGAATCGGTATCGAAAATGTATCCGGTTCGGTAAATTCGGTACCGGTTTGGTACCGAATTACCATTTGCTCATCCCTAATGGTTTTTAATTGAATCAAAGCCTATATATATAGGACAATGATCAGTTAGGAACCACCCTTTATTACGAGAACCGCAAAAATCAATGTGAACACAGCCAAAAATACCTAAAAAATCTAAAAACCATACAAAAAAGTTTTTTTTTAAATATTTTTATGCAAAAAAAAATTGGTGACGAAAACCAGCGATTTCTGCATAAAAAATATATAAAATAATATGTTTTTTAGTTTTTTTTAAGATTATTTTAGGTTTGGGGGAGGGGGTAGGTTTAGGTTTTTTGGGGTTTAGCTTTATGGTTTAGTGTTTTAGCATTTAGCTTGGGGGGGGGGGGGTTAGGTTTTGGGTGGTGGTGTAGTGGGTTTACTTTTGTGTTCACATTGATTCTTGCGGTTCTCACAATAAAGATGGTTCTCGCATAAACCCTACCCTATATATATACGTATATATATACATATATATATATATATGTATATACGTATATATACACACACACACATATATATATAGGATCAAGATCAAGGGAAAACCTCTTCGAGTTGTGAGAACTTAGAGTACTCGACCTTCCCGTGCGAGTTTTGCCCCCATTTTTTTCACACGCCTACATTAAAATGTTAGAAAACACTGCCATAAAAAATCAAAAAAAAATTTCGAAGTGGTGTTTTTTTGCCCCTTACAATAGCTGTAAAATGGTGATGTCATAAGAATGACATCACTTTTTCCAGCATTTACGGCTGTCATAAATGAAAAAAACAAGTTTTTTTTTTATTTTTTTTAAAGTTGATTTTTTAGGATTTTTGGTAAAAATTTTTTTTTTGAAATAACCTTTCGTAAAGCCGAGTTCTCTAGGTTCTCACAACTCGTATAAGTTTTAATTTTACCCAACCCTATATATATATAGGTATGTATGTATCATATGAAGCAAGACACTTGTTAGTAGGGCTGCAAACGTATCGAACGAACACGAACAAGACCTTGTTCGTATTCGTTTGTTAAGAAATATATGTGTTTGTGAACCGTTCGCGAACACTTATCGAACGAGATTTATGTTCGTGTTTGTTTGTTAAGGAAATGAGCTTGTTCATGTTCGTTTGTGTTTGTTTGTTAAGTTAGGTAATGAAAAAAACGAACGTTGACGAAGACAAATGAGCATAAACTAATGTTCATGAACACAAATGGAAACAAACGAACACAAACAACTGTTCATGAACAAAATATATAATACACTGACACTTATTAGATATTTTATTTGTCATAATTTTGAAGTATTTAAATAAATACAAAACTAAAAAAACTAATAACTATCGAACACAAACGAACACGTTACCGAACGTTCACGAACATAAATGAACGAACACGACCTATGTTCATGTTTGTTCATTTAACTAAACAAACGAAATTTCTTGTTCGTGTTTGTTTGTTTGTTTAATAAACGAACGAACACAAACGAACTTCCAGCCGAACGGTTCAGAACTGTTCGCCGAACGTTTGGTTCGTTTGCAACCCTGCTTGTTAGGTTAGACGTTATGGAGTAAACCCACAAAAGGGGATGTTTAAGCCCCTCACCCTTAATATCCATGGTATAACATAAAGCCCCTTTAACTATTTTATAAAAAAAGGAGAAAAACTGATTAGTTCTTCACACGTGGGGCCTACTCTCTCTCCCTCTAACGCTCGCCATTGTGTTGGCGGAAGGGATAGTTATGCCGTTAAATGGAGCCGGAAGGATGGTGTTGGAGGGGCACCAAGCTCAATTCGTTTGAGGCGTTACCCCACACCATGGGAGGCTTAGATGGTGTGCAGGGAGGACTTCCGCACATAGTCAGTGATTTTGCTGGGCATATGTTATTAAAAAAATATGATATATATGTGTACTTTTTTTTAAAATAGTATACAAATACTAATTTCAAGTAAGGCTCATTTACAAATCATTTTTTTTAATATTTTGGACTTTAGAAATTAGCCCACTAGGTTAATTGAGCCAATTACCAATTGAAAACGAAATTTTAGATAATATAAACTGTGAAGAGTTAATTCACCAATTTTATGAAGAATGTAAGAAAGGTTGTACGAATCATTGGTTAGCTATTAGCTTATTAGTTATTATGGTATGTAACTCATTCGAATAATTTAATTTTCTCATTTTTGTAATTGCATTGTTTATCGTATACTATAATTTTGTCATTTTAGTAATTGCATTGTTTATCGTTAAAACATAAGGGCACATGTTTCTAAGAGACGTTGCTGCTCCACACCGTCTACCCTTATTGTTGTTTGTTGTTAGTGTTGCAGGCATGTTAGTTTAATTTTCCTACTACTGAGAAAAAAGTTTAATTTTTTGTTTATTGGTATAGGTTTCATGTCGTAAAAGATAAATTCCTTTCTTTGTGTTTTTGGGATGTTAATTAGTTTAATGTTACTACATTTATAAAAAAATGCAATACTTTTTTAATATACGCTTCCTTATTATAGATAAAAGAGTAAATCTTGTTGTTAGTTCTTGGTATGGTAGTTTCATTTTAACTTCCAAACCCTCGGTATCATATTTATTTTGCAGGATCTTATTCTCACGTAATCGCCTACTAACAACTAATGTTGTAAATCTTAATAAGAAATACCTCAATAATTTCCTAGATAATCTTGTTTTTACCCCTTTAAAATTTGCAATATGAGAAAAGAGTGTTAAACAAAAAAATTATTGTAAGGAGAAGTGAGTCTGAGTCCAACCAAATAATAAACAGTAGCTTAATTATTGTAATTATTGATTCCCAAAAACATTAGACATCACTAAGTATTTTTTTCAGATGTCACAATCACTACTGATATTTTCTTATTTGAGACTTTAGTCGTCTCTGCCTGCTTTGAGTCTAGTAGTAGAAGAACTATGACTTTAGAGATGAACTTCATATTGTTTTTCGTTCACAATATGTAGCTTCGACACAAGCTCTTATCTTAAAAAAAGAAAGACTTGTGTGAAAGGTTTACATGGTGTAATGGAAGAACCACAAACACATATATACCATCATTTATCATTAGCTATTAAAAATTTAGTATACTGTCATTAATTTAAGGTTAGAAGAGGCATATGTTATCCTCTTTAACTTTTTTGGTGTTGTAACTTAATCAAATTCCAAATTCCTTTAAGTTAAAAGAAAGTTACATCATTTTCATTAGTACTTGTTTTTAATAATAACATAGAAGCCTTTTAATTGAATAATTGAAGTTCTTAAATAATTTAGAAAAGATCAAATACAACACATATCTTTTATAAACCTGGTAACATTAAGCATAAGGCTTTGTGTTGTCGTGTACAGAAAAGATATCGACTGGGGAGTGCTGATGTGGAGGTGGGGGACAAGGGCCGGTAACCCATGCCCTTGGGGCGAGAGAGAGGAGGAATGGGATAGAGGGGAAAGAGGTCCGTTCCTCTTAACCTAATAGCGACAACTCTCTTCTTAAAAACTAGGGTTAGTGTTACATAGTTAACAACCGTGTTTTGCAACCAGTAATTTTTATTACTTTTTTAATCAGACTTTTAAAATACAGCTTAATTAGTTTTTCAGATCACGTCATAATGTTTGGCACTCATCCATTATTGTACTATTTGATAATTCAATGCAAAATTCCATCAAGATGAGATTTGAACGTGCCAAAAGCATTAGCTAGTGGGTTTAGTGCCCATGTTATTCTTTGGTCTCTCACACAATTATTGAACTTTCTAATCAGATGTATAATGATCTTTTATGGAAAACCCTATATATATCACATATTAGTAGGTTAGACGTTGATTGTTTTTCCATTGACGTGACTCTTATAGTTTGTCAGGAAATACCATATTCTAGGCTTGAAATATTAGAGTTTTTTTATTACTTAACCTAGTAGGTTATGAACTCTTGTAACTTTAATAGCACTAAGAACACTAACGGATTCAGAAACTTTTTTTGGTGGGTTCGTTTTGACAGATTCTCACTAATTTTATTCCGCACCATACAAGTTCTCACTATTTTTTTTCATTTTTTTTCCAAACCGAGCGGGTTCATGTGAACCCACAAAACAGGTCTCGATCCGCCATTGACTAAGACACAAAATCAAACTATAAAATAATTCCATACCTGAAAAAGATCCCCAATCATAACTAGTAGGGTTCCTTGTTTAGGCTTAACAGCAATCCATTTTCCATTTCTCAGTAACTCTAATCCACCCACATGATCTTGATGCAGTATGGTGAGGAAATCGCTATCAGTATGCGGCATTAATCCGAAAACCTGTGGAGAAATCGGGCAGAATGGGTATCGGCTCATGCGGATGTAGCACGTACTCGGTACACAGTTCTCTTTGAAAAACCCTGGCTTTTGTCCAAGCTTTTCGGCCAATATCTCTGCTACTTTCTCTGCTAGGTTGGAAACAATCTTTGCATATTGTTTTATTGTGGTGCTGAATGAGAGTAAACATTTAACACATCAAAAACTAATTAATGTTGGATAGGATAAAAGTAAAATAAAATTAAAAAACATCTTTTGCAAGAACCCTATCTTAAAAACTAATTATAGTTTATTTGTTTTTGTTAAAAACTGTAACATATTTCAACATATGATACTTTTTATTAGTTTTTTTTTTCTTTCTTTTTATTTTATAAAAGGTAGTACAAATAAGAGAGAAACTTTGCATATAATTACTATTTGCCAAACTATATAGATGTAGACCTCATGTGGTGATTGCATGAGCTTCACTGTAACATATACGACTACACCCATTTGACACTCATTATTTGTGATTAACGTGTGTGTCTCGATCAACTTCTGCATTTTTTGTTATTCACTCAATACGCCAAAAATGAATAAGTTATTTTGAATTCAACACCTTTTTTTTATTTTAATTACATGGTTACACTTTAATTCTACGTTTTGTATGTTATAAACAGATTGTAAATTTAAAAAAAATGATATTTGACAAATATTAAGAAAAAAGTTGTAGCTAAGGAGTTTAATGAATTTGATTAAAAGTTTTTATATGATGTACACTTTTGGTTACAAGCAGAAAAAAGAATAATTACTGATTGTTTTTTAATTGTTTGATGATATCAACTATCAAGGTTCGGAAGCCAGTGGACACAACTTTCATCTTAAATTAGTTGGGAGTACATATTGTCATAATTTTGTCGTTAAAACTAAATGATAACTAGGTCACATCAAAAGACTTGTGATTTAAACAGACTGGGTTATCCATCTAACATCTTTTTGAAACTAATAAACGAATAATGTATTAAATATCATAACACAACCAATGCTAAATCATAATTAGTTCCAAAACATGTCTCAAACTTAAATAAAGCAACTTCAACCATTTACTTTTTGATTTAAGTGCTCTGGGTCATCCATCTAACATCCTTTTGAAATTAATAACCAGATAATGGCCAATGTGAGGCTACCCCAGGGGCGCAGCTTAGTTAAAACCGAAGGGTACACCCGTCCCCTAATATTTCGGTTAGAAGTGTAAACTTTTTAGATTTTCATTTGAAAATTTTAAATTTATAAGGGATCGCCCCTTCCCCTCAATTATTTTGCCTAAATATTTTATATTTTAGAAGTGTAAAAGTTCCAGATTTTTCATCCGAAAATTTTAAATTTATAAGGGATTCTCTCAATTATTTTGCCTAAATATTTTTATATTTAAGATATATAAAGTCGCCACTAGCTAACCCATTTAATAGAGGTATGTATATGCCTTTTAATTAATGGTATCAACTTCAATTCTAGGCAATTGTGAATAATATAAAACTATTAGTGTAGAAGCAAGCGTTAGTTTAAAAAAACAAACAAACAATGTACCAAATATCATAACAAAACCAATACTAAATCATAATTAGTTCCAAAAACATGTCCCAAACTTAAATATAGCAACTTCAACCATTTTCTTATTTTTCAAATACAAAGTAAATGTACGTATTTCAACTTAATAACTAAGTTGATTTTATAGTTATTAAAAAATTAATCATTAATTAACATATATATATTGAAGTGTTCAAATGAGAAGAATTTTTTTATAAAAAGAAAAATAGAATAAATTTTAACTAATAAGAATGCTTAATTTTACTTCATTTAATTGCATTTAAATTTAATATAAGGGTATGTTTGTAAACTTATATAAATCAATAATTTATAGTTTTCCTCTTTAATAACTAACTACATTAAAATTGTAACTTATTTTTAAATTTATATTTTTTTTTCAAAAAATAATATTAGATTGTAGGACAAATTACTAGGTGTATAGGATAAATTACGAGTTGCGTGAGATAACTTTAAATATGTGTAGAATTTATTTTGAAATGTATAAGATAACTTTTTATGTGTGTAGGAAAAAAATTATTATTGTAAAGAATAATAGTCTTTATGAGTAATTAATTACTTAAAGATAGTAATAAATGAAATGAAAGAAAAACTACTTAATATTTTACAATTGTATCATTTGTTTTTTTTTTCTTAATTAAATTTTATTCTAAATAAACCTCCTCATATATATATATATATATATATATATATATATATATATATATATATATAATTTGTAATCCGTAATGTATAATTGTACTAATGGAGCTGTTGATCATTGGCAAAGACAAAGTCTATACAAACACTTAGGGTTTAGAGTTCTTCGGTTCATGTCACATAGACGACAAGATCAAATAAATTCGTCTTAAAAAATTAGGTAATTTATATTTGTATTGAAAAATCTTAACTGTTTAGGCAATATAGTTAACAAAGATATATAAGTGTATATCTATCAGTGAATCCAGAGGATTTACCTAAAACTGGTGACACCACCCATGGTTGAAATGTCAGTCAACGGCACATGAAAAGCTTCAGACCAAGCAAGTTGTCGAAGGCAAGTTGCTGACGGTGTCCCCCATCGGTAATTACCCGCCAGAAAATCAAACTCATGGATGCCGTTGACTTTCTCCTGAAAGGGTTTTTTGAATGCTTTCACTTGTTCACACCTCATTTTCTCCAAAATCTCTGACGATACCCCATGATTAACAACTTGAAAAAACCCCCATTGTTGTGCAGCTTCTGCTATTTCTCTTTTGCACTCTTCGCTCCTGAAGCCATCTTGATTCAAGTGGCTTAAATCGATCAATGGGAGCTCATGTTCAAACTGATCATCACACTCATTGGCTTCATGAACTGCTTCAATATCATTCCCTTTTGAAGATGGTATGTTATCAAATAGTTTCTTGTAGAATGACAGAAAGGGGGGGTCTGATGGTTCCATTCTTTTGGCTGAAAAAAATCAAGATGTTGTTGGATAATTTATCTGATCAAGTTTACATAAGCCCTAGTCGATGAAAAGACAACCACATGCTTTTTTCTTATTTAAAAAGTGAATATGCAAACTTTAAATGGTTGTGGTTTCATCATAAAATATAAAGATTTTTGATAAGATGATGTGCACATTATAGAACTACTTTATTAATGATCATGATGTAACACTATGTATAGAGACGGTAATGGACGATGATAAAAATCACGACCCATCGACACCTACCCCTCCCGTAAAATTTGTTTGTACGAGCAACGAATGTATCCGACCCCTACCCATCCCATCAATGGGTGGTTGAATTCGTAAAATATGTGAGTATGAGCGACGCGTGTAACGGATGACAACCGTGACTGATATGCACCATCCATCAATGTTGTACAGGAACTTTGTATGGTATATGTTTAATTTTCCTTTTATAAGAAATACGATGGAAATCTTATCAGATATTTTGAGAAATATTAGCTTTGAATATATATAGTATGCAGCTCAATCAGATTGTTATTTTGATCTGCTACACATTTGGATAACCCGAAAACGTTAGGAAGAATTCAGATACGATTACTATCCAAAAATGTTAGAAAGCCTACTGGCATCTTGGGGGTGGGATAAAGCTTAGGAACCATTAGGTCTGGGGTTCGATTCTCACAAGGGGAGTTTTCCCAGATTTATTGGGTTTAACTTAACGACTTTCTAACAAGTCAATTAACTTTCTTTATTTACAATTGCAAGAATTATATTTGGTTCTTCAATTATTCGATCATTATGTCGGATATCATTTGGTGGTGGTGTTCTTACAGTTGAGTCATCCATTGAGGGTGAATTTAAAACTTATAAGTTTAACCTTTTTTTGGTATGGTCGATCCATAGATCTCATGTCTTCTGTTGGCTCGGATGAGTTTGCCTAATGCTTGGTTGGTCTGATCTACGATCGCACCATGAGTCAACGGGAGTGCCTCTGTTTAATCTTTATGATTTTGTTTTGAGTAACTTTGTTGATTTTTGTAGCTTGGACTATGGACATTTAGTAGGAGCTTCTTATAAGCATATGATACACCATTTGTAATTAATCATGTATATAGTGTTAAGCCTCTGTCACAAGAACATAAGGCAAGTAAGTTTGATCATGTAGCTTTTTAGCATAAAAGTTTACATTAACATGCTTCTGGATAGGGTGTTCTGGGTTCGGTTTAAAATCGTAAAACCTTTTAAACCGGTCATCGATTTGGTTTTACAGTCGGTTTTTTTCTTTAATTTTAAGTTGATTGGTTTCGAAAAAATTTAAACCGTCACGGTTTGGTTTACGGTCCATAACAAAAACCGACCATATGAACCGGACTGGACTGTAAACTTTGAGAGTATATATTTTATTTTTAATATATATTTTATATTACAAGTATTTAGTTATTCATGTTTTGTATTAGATTTAATTAAAATGAAAATGAACCAAGCATGTTACGTTACTTAAAGTTTAGTAGGCAGCCCAAATTAAGCCCCATCTAATTATAAGTGAACTTTTCAAACTGCTGAACCAAGTCTAATCTAAATTCTAAGGTAGTGTTCGTTTAATGGATTGTAATGGAATTGGAATGGGAATTTGCACAGAAATTGAAATTTGATTTGTAATTTAGGTGTCTTTGTTTTGCAAATTGAAATGAATTTGGTTAGAATTAGAATGTAGATTCTCTTCCTTATAATGTTGTTCAATTCCAAATCATTTTCTTGTTGAAACCAACAAAATAAGGAGTGAAATTAACATTCCAATTGCCTTAATATTCCATTCTATTATGTGAAACGAACACTACCTAAGTTTCTAACCTGAGTGTTGTAGTTGCTAATGAAAAAAAGGGGGAAAAGAAAAGAATAGAGCGACTTAGGCTAGATTATTGTTACATTATTTAATGATGAAAACATATTCTGAAGTTTATGTGGTAGCAAGATCACCATGATGAGTACTCATTTATTTAAAAAAAATGTTTTAACTAAGTAATCATTACATATGTTTGAAAACCGTAAAATTAAACCAGAATCAAACCGTTTCTAACAGTTTGGTTTGGTTGGCTTTGGTTCTCAATTACCAAAAACCGTCAATAACGGTTTAGCTCACTATTTGATTGAAAAACCGTCAAATTCAGACTATGAACACTACTTCTGGATTCCAAAGGGCTTGTAGCATCATGGTTATGATGATTTATTGATGTGCTTTTCAAAAGTGATAAAGGTTCTAATCTCACTTAAGACAAATAATATTTTAATACTAATTAATATAGTTTTCGATTCAAACTAAAAATATAGCCAATGTAAGTGTTTGTAGCCAATGAAAGGGTAAATTAATTAGACAACTACTTTGACATCTCATATCAGAAATCTGAGATGCAGACTTCAGTCAAGAGGACATTTGAGAAGCTGGGAAGGAAGGACCCGGATTTCATTAGTATTTAGCAGTGGTTTCAGATCCGGACCGGACCGGCCGGCCGGACTGGGAACCGGAGGTTGAGCCGGTCCGGGTCATGGTATCGGACCGGAAATGCATTGAACCGGAGTTGAACCGGCAACCCGGCGGTTGGACCGGCCAACCGGTCGGTCGGACCGGTTTTTAGAAGGGTTGAACCGGTTTTTTATATATTTTTTGAAATTTAACTCTATTAATTTTTATAATATTTACGATACAATCCGGTTCATACGTCCAGTTCAACCGGTCGGACCATTGAACCGGTAAGAAGACCGGTTCGACGTCCGGTCCGGTTCTGAAAACATTGGTATTTAGCTTGCAACCCCACCTTGAGTGAGTCAGTGTCGTGAGAAAAAGAAAGAAATATTTAGTAGAGACAATGTATAAAATTTTTTAAGGAGTCAAAAAATATATTAAAGCGAACCCGTTGAAATAAATTCAAGTTTGTTGTAATGGTAAACTCCTTGTCCCTTAGTTCTACCTTGGTGGAAGGTCATAGTACCACACATCAGCCCCGCGTCTTGGAAACTTTTTTAACTCCATCGGTTTTTTAGAGGTCTTTGATTCGTGAAATACGTTGAAATTGAAATTGAAAAACATTTTATTTAAAATTGTGTTGGTAAAGTACAAAGAGATTGAAATTTGAAAACTTTCCATCCGGTTGTTGGAGTAAAACAAAAATAAATTCAGTAATGAGGTGGAAATTAAATGGGTCAAACAAAATCAATTGTTAAAGTAAAAAAGAATATAAAATCAAAGCCTAGAACGAATTCAAAAATAAAATCAATTCCACCATATTTCCTCATTAATTTGCTTTGTTTCTCTGAACCAAAATCAAAATCATGTTCATGAACAACTTTAAACTATGTTTCTTCATTTGGAAAAATACCCAAAGATAAAATCGAACATGAAAGTCCAAACCTTGAACAATACCAAAAAAAAAACTAAAAAAACTGAACATGAAAATCGAAGCCCGGAACGAAACCAAAAGATAAAACTGAACAAGAAAATCCAAACCTGGAACAAAATATAATAGAACACGAAGTCGAACCTAAAGTCGTATATGGAAGGAGAAACGACGATGAAAACACCGTTGGTAGAGGCTGATTTGTAATTTTGTTTATTTCTAATGTAATCGTAATTTCTTGTGTTTTCTAATAACTAATAATCATATATTTTTATTTTGATGTCATATTTTGTTATGTTCTTGCCCCGCCCCGATCTAGCCAAAACGAAAACCGACCTGAAAAATCTAATGTTTGGTTTTGAGAAATCTATCCATTGAAAAAAAAAGTGACACCACAAGAAAAGAAAAATCGTAGGTACACCACTGGCTTACAACCCCCGTTTACTTTATATTTTCAGTTATATAACCACGAACCATAAAGAAGCAATTAAATTAATAAAGAAATTTTAATCATTTACTCTAAAATTAAGTCGTAATTTGTAAACTAACCGCGTTCTACACACTTAATTATTCCATGTTTTTCTCGATTTATATTGTTAGTTGTGTTTCACTTGATTTGTCTTCCTTATAGGTTTATAAAGTTTTTGAATATACCGTTCAACATATTAAGTGATTCTCTAGTGTTTGCTACAAAGTTCAGGAATTTTTTTTGGAACCATACAACATATTTACTATATGTTTGCATCATCCGCTAAAAGATGAAAAATTTTACAAGATAATATACCAAATTTAACTCTTAAATCATTATCACAAACACATTGTGAAATTCGATTAGAAAGTGTTAAAGCAATTAGGTTTCAACCTCCAAAACTAAGAGATGCATTATTGGATTTTTAGCGTGATAGTGACGAGGCAAATGTTAAAAGTGAAGCTAGATCTTTAGTTGAAAATGAGTTGGAAAATTCTGAATTTGTATTAGCGATAGTTATTTGGTATGAGGTTTTACATGCTATTAATTTAGTTAGTAAAAACTTACAATCAAAAGACATATGGATTGATATTTCTATAAAACAGTTCGATGGACTTATCTGTTATTTTAAAATGTTTAGGGGTGAAGGATTTGAAAGTACTATGATTGCGGCTAAAGAAGTTGCTTGAAAGATAGGCATTGAACCCAGTTTTCGTGAAAACGTATTATTCATAGAAGTAGAAGATTTGATGAAATGTTGATAATGAGACTCTGAACTCCTATAGATTATTTTAAAACAGATTACTTTCTAACACAGTTGATCAACTTAGTGTTTCATATGAAAGTAGATTTACTCAATTTAAAGAGTTCGATTTTTATTTTCTTTATTTTTTGTTTAGTATAAAAAGTTAAAATCCTTAAGTGAAGAAACTTTAAAAGAAAGTGCATTAAGTTTTGGAACTATGATAATCATATTAATATTAGGGGTTTAGATTTATTTCAAGAACTAAAATGCTAAGAGAAATTATACATGTAGAATCTGATTTACTTATTAATATATTAAGTTATATTAAAAACTACAATTATTTTTCAAATGCATTTATTGCATATAGAATTGTGTTAGCCATTCCTGTAACTATTGTTACCACAAAACGTAGCTTTTCCAAACTAATAAAAATTTACTTACGATCTACAATGTCTCAAAAAATATTAAATGGTTTAGCTATTATGTCAATCGAAAAAGATTTTTTAGAAGTACTTGATGGCGATAGTTTCATCAAACAATTTGCCTCAATAAAAGCTATACAAATAATTTTTATTTTAACATATACTAAAACTTTTTCTCAAATTATATTGTGAGTAGTAATGTGCAAGTAATCAAAGTACAAACGTATATCTTGTTAAAGCTACGACACATTCTTTATAAAATTATGAATATAATGATGTGATATGCTTATTTTTATTTAAGTTTCATTAAAATTTCTGTTAAAAATCAAATGGGTCAAATGTAATTGGTTTCTTTTTGTTTTTTTACCATGGCAAATCGAACTGAATCGATTCCATTCAAATAACTCTAGTAGCGATCCAATATCTGGTTTTTATGGTTTTGGATATAAGATTTATAGAAAACGAAGTTGTTTTCGCAATAAAGTATCTTTATTGTGTCGCGGGTTATATGAGTGTCATTACCGACAACACAACATTGGTTCCGCTATAGATATTATCAGAATGTTACCAATATTCATTTTTACTAATTCGATCAATGTAAACGCGTGTCAATATACTTTTGAGTATATCATGACTTTATTTTTTGTATTTTCTCTTTCGCTTGGTATACCAAGTGTTGATATTGTACCTATACCATAATAAATCAATACTATAATTCCCCTCTAGCTCAATATTTTTTCCATCAATAGTACCACTCCTCTTCATTTCCTGCATGCTATTTGGTAAGGGGTATTGTTGCCTCACAAAAACAATAACGCGTGATAACGTCTTTTTTAGTGGCCCCCTTTTTTGACCCTAATTTTAAAAAAGAAAATTGTGTTTAAAACCATTTTTTACCTCTCTATATATATACCTATTCAACCTAAAAATTTTACACACAACCTATCACTTTCACTACCTCATTTAACACAACAAACATCTCTCACCACCCACTTCCATCATGTTTTCATTCAACAACAATTCGAACACGTTTGATCCAAACCACTCGCATTACACAAACGCTAAGGACAACTCGTAGATCGTCAACACCAATACCGACCAGAGTGAATACAGACCACTACCTACCAAAGATTCCCCACGATGGACATGCAATCCCCACAAAGTCGACACACGTCCCCACCCGTACAAATGCCCGCTTATTTCATGTGTCCCTCATTGCCCAATACGTGTCTTAACCTTTGTATTCTATGTCTCCACCCGAAATCCGCCAAACTTCATCCTCACGTAGATATCGTAGAATGCAACCATATGAGGCACGAAATCCAAAGGCACACGAAAAGTGGTCAAACAAAGAGGAGTTAGGAGGCACGACATATCCAAAGACCCCATTGTTGGTAATAGTTTAAAAATAGTCCGTGATCAAGACACACCAGTTTTTAGGAGGCGGATTCGCGAAAATTATTTTGCCGCTATGAAGTGCAAACCGTACCATACAAACGATTCTTTTCAGGCAAATGGACGTCAATGAGAACGCTAGTAACTTCAACAACATTGTGAACTGCCATATAAACATCGAAAAAGAGCAAGTGGTTCAAGCGACACGGGCGTCATGACGGCCGCCCACGATGAATTTAGAGTAAGATATGGTTGCCCATTTACCATTTTAAAAGCTTGGGAGTTGCTTACAAATTCGCCAAACTGGTATCTTGTGCCACTAGTCAAACCAGGCCAGTCATCAAAGCATTCCAAGACTAGTTCAAGCACGCCTAAGTAGCAATCGTCCGTTGGGAGATCAGATGCTCGTTCTTATCTAGTCCTAAACGACTTCAACAATGAGCTAAAGTTTGAGGAACCACAAGAATTGCAACTCCCAACAGGTAGAGACAAAATCAAGGCAGAGCAAGAACAACAAATACCAAGGGTGGATCAAACTTCTCCAAACTAGCTGAGGAACTCTCTCGAATTCTCTCGATAAAGGAACAAGAGCACCAATTGGCAATGGATAAGAAAAGGGCTGCCGATTTAAAGTTTCTCATGCGACCCATCATACCTCATCTATCCGAGGACAACCGTAGGATCGTGGAACTTGAGAAAGAACGTATTCACGTAAAATATCTCACCAACCAATAGTTCTTTATGTTTTTTAGTAGTTTAGATGTTATGTTTTCTCAAAATGTTATGTCTTTTTTTATTTTATATTTAGTTTAAATGCTATAAAATAAAAAATTAAGTAAACGATTAAGCAATGATTGGGGGCTTTATTTCATTGCATGCGTGTTATTGAAATTGGAGAATAAAGTTACATGCTAAGGTGACAGAATAAAACCCCTAACCATACCCGCTAACCTTAGTATTAAAATTAAATGAGTTACAGTTCTCATCCCAGTTACGTTCTTTCATGTGATAAATCAAAATTTGTTTATTTCAATATAATTATACATTACCTATATATACAACTATGATAGCAAGGAACAGTGATTGTTTATTATTGTTGTACAAAATACAATACAATTATGATAGCAGGGAATGTGATCCTATATATACAATTATGATAGTAAGGAATATGATAGTAAAGAACAGTGATTGTTTGTTATTGTTGTACAAAATACAATTATGATAACAGGGAATAGTGATTGTTTGTTATTGTAGTACAAATACAGCCACGATGCCTAGGTTTGCTTATTATTATTATTATTATTATTATTATTATTATTATTATTATTATTATTATTATGGCTATTCCGTTTTCTAAGTTAGTATGTGTAAAATTAAAAGGGGATTCTAGTATTAAAGCAACATCCGATAGATTGGCTTAGATGTTGGAATTTTGTTCAAGCGAAATCAATGGACCCAGATTCTATATACAATTATGATAGCAAGGAACAGTGATTGTTTATTATTGTTGTACAAAATACAATACAATTATGATAGCAGGGAATGTGATCCTATATATACAATTATGATAGTAAGGAATATGATAGTAAGGAACAATGATTGTTTGTTATTGTTGTACAAAATACAATTATGATAGCAGGGAATAGTGATTGTTTGTTATTGTAGTACAAAATTATGATAATAAGGAACATTACCTATATATACAATTATGATAGCAAGGAACAGTGATTGTTTATTATTGTTGTACAAAATACAATACAATTATGATAGCAGGGAATGTGATCCTATATATACAATTATGATAGTAAGGAACAGTGATTGTTTGTTATTGTTGTACAAAATACAATTATGATAGCAGGGAATAGTGTTGTTTGTTATTGTAGTACAAATACAGCCACGATGCCTAGGTTTGTTTATTATTATTATTATTATTATTATGGCTATTCCGTTTTCTAAGTTAGTATGTGTAAAATTAAAAGGGGATTCTAGTATTAAAGCAGCATCCGATAGATTGGCTTAGATGTTGGAATTTTGTTCAAGCGAAATCAATGGACCCAGATTCTATATACAATTATGATAGCAAGGAACAGTGATTGTTTATTATTGTTGTACAAAATACAATACAATTATGATAGCAGGGAATGTGATCCTATATATACAATTATGATAGTAAGGAATATGATAGTAAGGAACAATGATTGTTTGTTATTGTTGTACAAAATACAATTATGATAGCAGGGAATAGTGATTGTTTGTTATTGTAGTACAAATACAGCCACGATGCCTAGGTTTGTTTATTATTATTATTATTATTATTATTATTATTATTTTTATGGCTATTCCGTTTTCTAAGTTAGTATGTGTAAAATTAAAAGGGGATTCTAGTATTAAAGCAGCATCCGATAGATTGGCTTAGATGTTGGAATTTTGTTCAAGCGAAATCAATGGACCCAGATTCAACCTCGGTCAGTGCAATTGTTTTTCCTCTTTTTCTTTAAAGATATTACATTTAATATCCTGTAATGTTTATAAACTTTAATAATTTTTTTCTTTGACTAATATAACTTTATTTCGTCCCAAAGTAATTTTTATTTAGATTCCAAAAATCTGAGTATACAATTTTGTTTAATTAAAAATTTGATATATTTTTTAAGAAAACAATTATATATTTCATAAAAAAGAATGTTGATATTGTAAACTACATCGAGTCCTGGTACTTGAAAACGATGATGTATTCAAAGTAAAGCATTTGCTTGTATTTTGTATTGTAAATTATACCAAGTCCCGGGACTATATAAACAACATTGGTACAAGTATTCATTTTTTTTTTGTTTCAATGCGAGTCAATTTTGATATTTTCAGTAGTTTTTGCACAATTGGCACACCGAACCAGTATTGAACTGCTATAACTGGTACGTTGTTTGGTTTGTGTTTTAATTGTTTATGGTTTTGGTATTTTTGGTACCGATACTGAATAAGTTTTTTTAACATTCCGATATAAATTTTATTGAAACAGTATGCTATTTAAAATAAAGCATTTTTTTGTATCGTAAACCATACTGGGTATTGATACCGTACCGCTATCGTACTGAACCGAATTGATACAGATTGAACAACATCAGTATCGGTACAGGTATTTATTTTGTGGTTTTCAGTTTCAATGTCATTTCATTTATCTTTTAATTTTATTTTTTTTCTAATAACTTAAATTAGCTAACTTTTTAAAAAATCTATATACAAAGTTATGCTAATTTTATTTTAGTCAAGAATTCGGTATAAATGTTATTTAAAATAGAGTTACATATAAAATAAATTAGTGTTAGGTATGTTATACCATCCAAAAACGAACTGAATCCATACATTTTCCTAAATAATTATATAGAATCAGTTAATTCAAAAAGTGATTTTGATCATTCAATGCCGAAGGCAATATTACAAACTGTGTACGGTAGCCATTTTCAACAGTTTATGACAAGCCTATTAATTCAATTGAATATAAGTAGGGCCAAAATTAAAACGTTCAGCTTTGACCCCTTTAGTACACAATATCTTTTTTTTTTTGAAAAGATAGTACACAAAATCTAGATCCCACTTGTAATGGTATTTCTTAATGATCTATTTCATTCATCTGTGATTTTAGTTATCAATTATTCAATTTCATATATATAATTATGGATATGAGTATGAGTAAATATCAAACTTAGACCCGAATGGAAAACTTTCACTTTATCTTGGCCAGGAAAAGCCAAGTATTATTATATTTTTTTAAGTATGCTTACACTGTATTAATTTTAATGTGTATACTAATTATTATAATTTTTTTAAGTATGCTTACACTGTATTAATTTTAATGTGTATACTAATTTTATAAGCACAAATTTAAAACATAGGATTAGGATTGTATTGTTTATAATAAATCTAACCTTTAATACTCTGAGTCTCCGTACCGCCGTTTGCTCTAAACTCTAAATCTCTAATACCTAAAAAATAAAAGTCTTCGCATGTTCAAATGTCTATTATAAAATATTAAAATCAATCAACGAAATTAGCTTTTCAACAACAGAAAAATATATTTTGAATATTAAAACCTGATTGTTTCGTATCTAATTTATTTTGAAGGGCATTAATAGGAAATTTTTAATAATGTAATTTATGAAAACTAATCTTTTTAATTTATGGTGTGTGTACATGTATATATAAAGGATACAATAGAGATTCAAATGGTTACCCAACAAAATTTTTATAGTATAAATCAGTTGTGGTCCGATTCCTTCTAGACAGTTATATATATATATATAAAGGTTAACGTACACTATTCCTTAAAGTATGATGCGCACGAGATGAAATTACACATGTTATAAAATTCAAAACCCTAATCACGCATGTTGAAAACCATAATCATGCATGTACAAAAATCAGAAATCACACATGGGATATAAATCTAATCACGCATGTTATAATTTCATCTCGTACATATTGTGGATATATATGTGTGTGTCTCAGTCAGTCGTATGTCATGCTTTCTGCAACTGCTTAATGTCATTCTTAGTATCATTATTGATACCTCTTCCCATGGACTTTAAGATGGAAACACCGCCAAATGAAGAGAACCTAATTTCTTGCATGTGTATATAATTTATTTATGTATTTTTTTTTGTAATGCACATGTGTATATAAATTTTTTTATTTGGTTTAAACATTATCATTAATTAATTTCATACATATGTACAGACCTTGTGTATTCCATGCATGTTACATGTACAAGTATTTATTATGTGTTTGATTTTACAAATCGTTGGGTGATAATTAATCTGATTAGAAAATATTATGCAAAATTTAGGAGAGAGATTCAACAAGAGAAGAGACATCAAGAGGGGGCAGAGAAATTAATATCTTAGATAAAGCAGTTCTAAAAAAATATACCTTATATTTCAAATCTTTTTATTTATTAAAATTTTAACGAACAAATCATTATTGACCCCCTTACGCGTTTTCATAGCTTCAAGTTTTTGTGTTTATTAATTGAATGTGTTCACGTGTGTCTCTCTCTCTATATATATCTAATATATATAATGTGAATCTAAATAAGAAATAACTTGCTTTTTAATTTTAAGATTAACATTGTAATCATTTTTTAAGTAGTCTTGCCAATAAATATGCAAACATAATAATAAATCAACGTTGACACTATAAAAATGTACTAGCAAATAACTATACCCTTACGTAAATTTCAAGTATATTATTAAAGAATATGACTAATAAAGAATGAAAAAACGTAACTTCGCAACATATAGGTTGAATAAAGTACCATACCTTATTCAAATCTTCGAACTACATGTGCATCGTGCAAGAATGTTCATTATAGAGAATCATGATAAATTGATAGTAAGATAAAGAATGAAGTGTAAAAGTATCAAAAGGCGTTGGAGGTTTTTAAAGGGTTTCCAAAACTAACGTCACTAAATGATTAGAAATTATTGTACTCGATCTGAAACACGAAAAGATGGGAAGGATTAAAAGTCTGTGTTTTGAAGGAGACCACGTTTCTCTGAATTTGATCATAAAACAAGTTGGTATAGATTATTGTGGCATAAACTCATGTTAGCAGTATTAAAAGTCATGGGTTAGATTCCACGTAAGAGTACATAAAATATATAATAATAGAAAAAGACGTTAAGATATTATTATCTTTTTTACACTTACATTTAAATTTAAATAATTACTTACAAAAATTGGCCTCGAGAATCTTACATTTAAATTTAAATAATTACTTACAAAAATTGGCCTCGATAATTAAAACACTATAAAGCTAGGTGTAGGTGTTTAACGCCCTATTTCACCTTATCAATTAAGGCTCGTGAAACCATTTTGCTCGGGCGTGATCCCCAAGGGGGATGAACCCTTAACTCCCCTTGCCCCCTTGGCCCGTTCACCTACCAATTAGTTTTCTAAACCGATAAAAAAGAATTACACATCACCCACTTTTGTCTTAATTTATTTTGTATTTTAGTTACTTTAAACATCATTTTAATAAAAGTTGTTAATTAAATTACTATACATTTCTAATGGTTTAGTTACTTAAAGTCACACTGTCCATGTATCACTAATGTAAAAGAGACTATTTCACCTTTTAGTTAAACCACTGCTAGTTTATAGAATATTAACACATAGTGCCATTGCATAATGCAAGTAAAAAGTATATACTTTGCCTTTTGTGTCTAAACATAATTGTGATCTTAACTTATAAGTCATAACCATATCAATTGAAAATCAAGATATATTGTTTTCAATTTACCATTTTAAGCATATTATTTCTCCCAATATGCAGACATTTTACTTATTATGGGGATTGGCATTTATAAGTGGGGTACAGTTGAATTAGTGATCAATATCTATCCAAGTATGATACATAACAAAAATAATTCATTAACACCCATTTGCTTGGTTAAGGTTGCTACAAGTTTCATCATCATTCTCTTTTCTATCGTGTTCACATCCTAAATCTTTCACATGCCCCTATGGTCCAGTGATTTTAAAACCAATCATACCATCAGAGTTGATCTTCATTTCGTATTAAATTCTGAAATTACTTTCTAAAACTAAACAACCTAAAAAATATATATCGTACAACATTCAAGTTTGAAGGATTAGTTCCAATATGGTTGAAGGCTATCAGAAAAAGTAAGAGGTAGAAGACATGTTTGAGTCTATTGATGTTTATGAAATTTTTGGGTCTAGAAAAGTATTAGTATTTGATTGATTGGTTTATGATTATCGGTTTGCTAAGATAGGATTACCTAGTTTGGGTTGAATATTTGTTTAAATAGTCGTTGAGTCATAATAGGTTTACGATTGGTTAGGTTTAAATATTGCGTCCTCGTGAGATGTTTTGGGGGTCAAGTTTGAAATTTGTATTTGATTAATAAAATTAGATATGTGGTGGGTGTTTCACCACATATATACAACGTGTGCAAGTGTTATACATTCCTAAGATGCGTTTATCAAGTGTTAAATCTGGGCCAACATTTGGTATTAGAGTTGATCAAGAACCCAACCCGACCAAGAATTTATGGTGAAGACATGAATCGACAGCACTGGCTAAGCAGAATCGAAGAATAAGCAAACAAGGGAGGCTAAGAGTAGAAGGGTGTCGATCAAGGAGCAAGGATCTCGATTGAAACTAGATTTTAAGTTGTTTTCAAATCAAGAACCTGCGCATAAAAACAAATCGAGTGTTCTTTCTTGGGTGAAGTTAGTATTCAAACAATTTGTGTTCGGTGTATTCAACCAATAACAAATTCAAGCATGAAAAAAGCGGAATGAAGCAGGGAGCAGTTGAATAGTTAACAAAATGAAGAAAACAATCATAATTGTGTGAATGATCAAGAACAATAAACAATGTTATATGTGCAACTCGTTTAAAGAAGAAGCAACGTCAGTTTGTGTGATTCGTTGAAAGAAGAAGAAACAACGTTAATTTAGATGATTCGTTAAAAGAAGAAGAAGATGAAGCAACGTCAAACTATGATTTGTTGAAGAAAAAGAAGCAACACCAATCTGTGTGATTCGTTGTGATCGTGTACACGTTAGCAATCGACGAGGACAATTTGTGTGACATCAAGAAAGTTTTGTGTGAACTAAGAGTAGGACGGAAAAACTGGTAAAGAAGAAAAAAACAGTAGATTAAAACTACTGTGTGAGAAGATCAAGTTCCAAGCGAAATGAACTAATAAAAATTGGTGAGAGGCTGATCAAGAACCAGTGTGATTCAGCTCTAACACAAAGCAGACAACGGAGATATAAGTGTTTCCTTTTGTGATTCACACAAGTGGTGGTTTTGTTTGGATGACAAAGAAGAAAAAAAAGAGAAGTTTTATTTTGGCTAGACTGAGCTCGAGAAGGTGAAAAGAAAAGGCTCAAGAATTGAAGGATGAAGCAGAAGCCAATGGATTTTCTTTGGACAAAGCTAAAACTACACTTGATTTTGTTTTTATGGAGGCCGAGAAAAGTTGAATCATGTGCTCTTGAAGATATAGAGAAGATTTCATAAAGAACTAATGTTGCATGCACAATTACATCTGAATCAGGCGGAAATGAAAGTGGAAGCAGGCAATAAGAGCAAGTGAGAAAGAACTCAAGAAGAAACTAGAAATAACACAACATGAACTTGCAGGCAACTGTATTTTGAAGGGGAAAATGTCCATATAAGGAGTAAGGGGAAGAATGTAAGGTTTGACCGCTATATGGTTGAAGGCAACCGAATAAAGTAAGAGGTAGAACACGAGTTTGAGTATATCAATGTTTATTGAGTTGTTAGGTCTATAAAAGTATTAGTATTTGATATAATGGGTTTTAATTATCGGTCAAAGGATCATTTATATGAGTTTAATATTTTTTTAATAGTTGTTGAGTCATAATAGGTTTACGAGTAGTTAGGCTTTAATATCAAGTCTTGGTTAGTTGTATTGGTGGTCAAGTTTATGAGTCGTATTTGATTAGTAAAACTAGAGTCGTGGTGGGTGTTTTACTACAAAACGCATGTTCCTATACTTCATCCCTAATATACGTTTATTAAGTGGTAACTCTAGGCCGACAAAGTCTTTAACATCTAACGAATAAATATATTTATTGCTACTACCAATTGATTTCTTGACTTATCAAGTTGGTTACTATTAACTAGAAAAGGAAAACCTAACGGTAGAAATATACCCATCTTAAAAATTACATGTTACATTAGAGGCAACTTAACTTTTTCAAAAACCTAAAACAAACTTAAAGAAGATTGCTTAATATGTGTTCCCGATAAATACATAAAACAACGTATTTTATATGTCAAAATATATCCTTTTACATACACAAATGAGGTTATAATGGAAATTATTACTAATTATATTTATTCATTTATATGTAAGTATAGGTGCAAGATTGAAGAAAACAATTCAGGAAGGGATAAATCATCAAACATTGCTATAAAATGAGCAAGCGTACAAACAGATAATTATGTCTTGAGAATGTTATAAAAATATACTTAAAAGCAAAACATTTATGAATTTTTTGAAAACACTTAAAAACACCGATCAAGTCTTGAGGAGATTTTTGAGAATAGACTTTGAAAAACCATTTAAGTGGAATGTTGCATGTGATAGAATAGACTATAAACGAATTGATGATCATAAAAAAATACAGGAGTTATACTTTCATTTTGGCATCCAAATTTAATGGTTTAACTTAAAAAAGACAAATGAATATGAAAATAATGAGAACAAATATAAACCACTCAGTTATTTTACAATTTTTTTAAATGAAAATGGTATAGAAGTAACACTAATTATATTCTTTCTTAGCAAATGGCTGTAGCATGATGGTGTCAAAGAGTGTAGTAAGGTGATTCCTCTCCAAGTGATGTAGGTTCTAATCCTATAGACATCAGTAAAATTCAGAAGGATATGTATTGGGTGTTTGAATTTCTCGTTATAAAAAGTTAGATTCTTTCTCCATATAACTCTCTAAGTAATCATCCTCCACATTTTCAATTTTCTCATACAAATTTGTAACTTCTTCCTTACACATATTGAATTTGAATAATTCATCCTACATATTTGCAGTTTCTTCACACAGATTTACAACTATGCAACTTTAGTTTGAATAATTTAAATCTACACATCTGCAATTTTATACTACACAAATTCAATCTTGATCGGCTTAGTTATGTAGTTTCACAATCTGAGCTACTCATTTATTTTTCAATCTTAAAACTTTAAAATTTTGAAAGATAGAGTAGAAAGATAAAAGACTTTTCTTAGAGAAGATGAATTAAAGAGATAAAATTGAGATTTTGGAGAAAAAAATGACAATACTCATTGTGCACTTGTCCCATTTAATTAGTTTTTCTAATTATTTATCTCATTTAATTAGTTTTCTTAGTATATACCTAATAAATAACTAACTTGTTAAGTTCTGTGTCACAATTTTGTAAGTTCATGTTTTTTTCCTGCTTTCCTAATTTCAGACCATCATATTCTATTTCTTAATTTATAAGTTTAAAAAAATAATTAAAAAAGCAATAGTAATAAAATATGTAATATATTAAATGTTATTTTGGTCACACCTTATATCATTGTCATTTTATAATTACTAAATCGTCATCACTAACTATTTAATATTTTCTTTATTCTAACACGTTTAATGCATGGGTTTCTCGAAAAATAGATGTTCTTCGCATCAAAACTTGTCTAAAGGGGTTTGGAGGAATTGAGGATGCATTCTCAGCAAGTTCTTCTATTTAAGAGATACCCTTGGCGTCGGAATTGAACACAAGTGGAAGCAAGTTTGTCTTCGATACATGGGTGCCATTAAAAGTTAATAACTTTGCTTGGAGAGCCGAGATGGAATCCTTACCAAGATCACCTTGTATAAAAGAGGTATGCAAAATATCAATGTGTCATGTGAAAATTAAGGATTTGGACAGGAGGACGCAAATCACGTTCATACCAGCTAGATAATCGCAAACGCTATTTGATGGCAAATTCGGTGTGGTGCAAAGTCCCGGATCCACAAGGTTTTAACTCAGTCAAAGTATTGCTGAAATATGTATTGCAACAGATGGGTCAAGGGCCAAAAAGAAGATCATTCATGCAATAGTAATGTCCACAATCTGGCTAATTTAGAAAGGGAGAAACGAAAAGATTTTCAACAACAAGACAATGACCTTCTTCAAAATGCTTCAGGATATAAAAACTATTCATTCATGCGGGTGAAATATAAATCTAGATTACATTCTTTCAATTTGAAACTCATGTTGTAGTTAAAATATTTATGGGGTGTTCATGTAGTTGTTACTTAATCTCTTCTAGCTCCTTGCTAAAAATGGCATTTGTATATTATAAAATACCCTTGTTGTTCAAAGAAAATACAAAAGAAATTTTTTTATTATTACATTTATGGTACTATTAATTTGAGTCATTCATTAGTAGTAGTCAAATGCTTGAGATTTGTTCTACATCTTTTCAAACTAAAAAAAAAGTTTTGCAAGATTTACCTAAAACTCCTAGCCATGAGCTAGATATACATAACATATGAACCTATTGTAACAAAGAGCCATTAGCAAAATTGAAAACTACATCAAGATTATCTAATTTATATATACATCTGAATTAATTATTAAGATTAATTTAGATTTATCATAACTTAGGTTATTATATAATATAACAATTATATAATATATAATATAACAATTGCAAGTTGAATGAACAGTAACTTGCTTTTTGTTTTTTGTTTTTTTTTAGTTTTCTTTCTTTTCATTTGTCTTTATTATTTTTTTATATTTTTATCCTTTAACTTTCATTGTTAGCAATTACTTTTAACTTTCTAAAAATTTTTGTAATTAAGTTTTACGTGTTTATTTTTATGTACGCGTTTGTTTAAATTAAAATTGATTTACGTTTAGACGTAAATTTTTCTCGGTAATACGTTGAGTCAAATATAATATATTTCTTATGCTTATAATTATGTACGTTTTCATTTGGTCTACGTTTTGATATAAATTTTATTTTATTTTTCTATAAATGAGTCAGTTAAAATATAATACGTTTTTATACTTATTTTTACGTATGTGTTCAAATGGTCTAGGTTTTGACGTAAAATTTAGTTGGAACCACGTTGAGTCAAATAATATAAACGCTATAAATTTGAGTCACTTTAGGTTTCGACACCGTTGCAACGCTCTGTAACTATTTTCTTGCATGCTTATTTTATGCATGCATCAATATAAATTCAAGTTGGTTTACGATTCGACGTAAATTTTCTTCGGAAATTTGTGTAAATTATAATTTGTTTTCCTGATTATTTTTAGGTATGTTTTCAGCTGTTGGTCTACGTTTTAACGTAAATTACAATTAGGAAGTTATGTGGATAATACTTTTATCCTATTGGCTTTTTTGTTTCCTTCTTGATTTCTTTTCTGGACTTTATTATTTTTATTTTTTAGTTTTCTTTATGTTTAATGTTTTAGTTTTCCGTTCCTTTTCATTAAAGTAATATTTAGGATAACATTTATGTTTCCATTTATAGTTAATTTAAAATCATTTCTGTCCCGTTGTCCGATTTGAATTTATTTTTTTGGTTTTCGATCGATGTAAACATGTGTGGATATTCTTTTGAACATATCTGTTTCAGTTGGTATACCCGACAGCATAGCGCGAGTAATCTTATTAGTTAGTTATATTAATAATGTTACTATCCTAAGTATGGGATGATTATGTTAGTTATGATGCCTTGTTCCCCAAAGCATCCTACATGTATAAATACCCATGCAATCTTCATATGTAAAACCTAATGATCTTTAATGTAATTTTCAATTCTTACATCCCCTCTAAACAAAACTCTTTCAAAGAAATTATCAAACATGTGATTATGTTTTATCATTAACGATCCTACAATTGGCATCACTGTCTCATTTATCAAGAAGAATAAACTAATCAAGTGAAGAGATTAACCCCTATTTTAGAACAAAATTTACAAACACAAATTAGGGAATGAATCAACAACAAAGAATCTGATTGTTAACTAAGTCTTCATCGCTAACACCATTGATCAATTGAACCAAATCCCATAACCATTTTGAAAAACATAACGGAAAACAAATTATTCAAGAGAAAGATTCTGGCATAGTTAAATGAGTAAATTGCACAAAACATCCTTTATGTTTCCTCAAACTTGCAGGTTCCAGCCTTAATGTTTAAAAGTTGCTAAAAACAACCTTTAAGTTTATTTTTGTTGCGGGTTCAATCCTTTACAGCTAACCACGTTATTTTCTTCAGTTAAGTTCCCTCACATGATCAACCAAAATGACGAATATACCCTCACATGTTATGCATGTGAGGGAACTTAACTGAAGAAAATAACATGGTTAGCTGTAAAGGATTGAACCCGCAACAAAAATAAACTTAAAGGTTGTTTTTAGCAACTTTTAAACATTAAGGCTGGAACCTGCAAGTTTGAGGAAACATAAAGGATGTTTTGTACAATTTACTCTAGTTAAAATTGAAACTACAAAATTGGAAATAAAGATTTATATAAACTCCATTTAATATTTTTCAAGAATCGAATACAAAAACTTGTTCAAAATCAAAATCGCAAATTTTCTTTCAACCCCTATTCTTCGAACTATTTTTTTCGATATTAGAAATCATTTTTTCAAGTAGTGAAGGATTTGTTTATTTCAAAACAACAAATAAAGTTCTATGCACGTTTTAAATAGATTTTCTTTCATTTGCAAATCACAACATGATCATCAAACAAAGGTTTTTTTTAAATAATAGTAACAACAACAATTTGTTATTATACAAGTATTCAATTAAAAAATGATTGATATAAACGAATTTGTTTGAATCGAATTCCAAATAGTTTGTACGAAGCAATTTTTTTTCTTTCAAACCAATGTTTTTCTTGAGAGACAAACATTATGAATTAGGTAATTAGGGCAGAAGTTGATTTAGGGGAGTTTGACATTTGAAAGTTAATTTTGGTGGTTTAATTAAAAACTCAACAAATAGATTTTGTAAATTTTAAATTCAACTATGAAAAACACGTGTACTATTCTCGTAAGTAAGGTTTTGATTCGCCTTATACGATTGCCAAACCAATGGTCAATTCTCTCGGAGATAAAGGTTTTGATTCCCTACGTGAATGAAAAACTAGGAGGCTTAATTAATTTGATCTGAAGTTGTAAAGCTGATATCAAATTTATCTCAAGTAAGGTTGACATCGATTTGATCTGAAACTAGTGAAGTTGATATCAAATTCAATTCGAAACCAGTTGAAACTTATTTACCAATATTGGAAAAGGAAAGCACGAAAAATGACTATGAAATGTGAAATTGTAAAAGATTCCAATGTTCGATTCTAAATTACATTATTTGGGCAGTAAAACTAAGAGCAATATTCAACGTACATGGAATATGGACGCAATTGAACCTACGGGAGAGGAGGCGTTGATACTAAGAAAAATGCCAAGGCTATTACTTATCTTTATGAAGCCATGCTAGAAGAACTAGTCTTTTAAATTGCTCATCATATAAATGCTAAATATATTTAGGAAGATTTGAAAGCAAGATATGTAGGAGTGGACATGTGACACTCTCAGTTTATCCATATTTTTGCACCCCAACTTGTTCTGTTTTTCGGGTCTTTATTTATGAACTCAACAGGCTCCCACGCGACACACTCAGCCATCCTGCTTTGACCAATCATCTCTGGCTCCCGCGCCACGCAAGAAGATCAGCTTCCCATGTCGCATGGCACGGGGAGATGTTTGTTACAGCCAGACCTGGTTGCGAACTGGTCAATCGGCATGACTTAATAACCTTTAATTCGCGAGTTATGCTTTGTTTTCATTCACCAAACTATTCCATATGAATGTGGTCATGATTCCAACCATTTAATGAACCACAACTCTCACAATTAAGATGTTAATCAAGACCTATCAACTAATAATCAAACCCTTAACCAACTCGTATGTTTTATTAGAAATTGAAAACCCAAACACACTCCTCTTACCATTTCTAAACACTCTACATGAAACCCCTCTCCTAATCACTCAAATCCACTATCAATTTTGAAGATCAATATTCTAGGGCTCAAAACTTCAATCATCCGATTCAAACTCGTTTTTCATCCGATTGAGGTAACTCTTGAGACTAATTCCCGTTATTTTTCATCCTAAGCCCTCTATCAATTTATGTTGATAGAAGGCGATGTATTGCAAAATACATCCACTTATCATGTATAGATTGTATAGTCTTACTTAGTTTTTATTTGGTTTTTAGTTAGGATGTGTATATTGCTGATTTGTTTGTGTTTACCAGGTCTCGGGTGCTAATAGTTGCTGAAAACGGCAAAAAAACCAAGTCGAAATATGAAGAAACTGAGTTCCGGGGCGAGATCGGGACAACAAGAGCTAAAAAAGAACAAAAATCAAGGAAAATAGTCCTCTTGCGCCTCGCGAGAAGATAAAGGTTTTTTGCGATGCCCCGCGAGCGCGCTTTTGACTCGGGTTGACTTAACAAGCTTCTCGCGGCCCACGATGTGATAAGAGATTTAGGCCGCGGGTGGCGAGAAATTATTTTCCACAAAATGTTTCGTGGTTCTGATTGTTTTGAGCTGGGGAAACCTATAAATACATATTAAACAAATATGCCCAACCTTAGACGAATTCTCATTATCTTGGACGAATTTTGGAGCTTGGAGAGCAAGGTTTCGCATAGTTTTCGGGTTAGGAATCATCGGGTAGAAGCTTGAAGGCACGAGATTTAGGATCATTCGGGTTTTATCTTCCCGTTTCCCTTGTTTTCTAGTTTTCTACTACTTCATCTATGAATTCTCTATTGAACCTTTGTGATTTGATTGTTTAAACTATGATTGTTGGCTAAAAACCTAAACTACGTAGATTGATATGAACATATGTTGAAGTTTTTATTTTTATTTGGATGTTTGTTATTTACGGATTTTTTATTCTAAAGTAAAGAACTTGATTATTGATTCGTTATATATGCATACTTAGATTTCTTTGATCATTGTTTATTACCTGGCATGATCTTTTGTGAATGTCTTTCCTGTAATAGGATTATGCTAGGTCATTAACTTTGTGTTTGTGATTTGTTTGGTTAATCGGTTGATATACCTTAGAAGCAATATTCAATACTAAAGTAGGTCTAGGTGTTCTACTAATCTTAACAACCGAGAGGTGCAAGGTTATCGGTAGGTCTAGGTTGGTAAATTTCTAGGTAGGACTTTGTAGGAAGCCCACCTTAGTTACCTTATCAATTATTGTCTATTAAGTCTAATCAAGAACCTAAGTTACATTAAACTTTCAAACCGTAAGGGAGTTGGTCATATTAAGGTACTTTTCAAAAAACACGTCGATAACCAAAAGGGAGTCTAGAACAAACCGGTAAACTTAGCAGCCTTTAGAGTTCCATAGTTGTCTTCCCAATAAGGGTCGGGGGTCCTGCTTGATTCCTCTTTAGGTTTAGCAATTTATGATCTCGGTTCCATATTAACTAGTATCCGGTTAAAAATATAACTGATCGCATTCCAGGATTCCACTCTAGGTAGTCTTTCATCAACATCTGAGTTAAACCCAAGTTTCAATGGTGTCTTAGTTGTCTTCATTAGATAACCTTTAAATAATTCCTATTTAGGATATTTGGAAACCCCCCCCCCCCCCCCTCTAAAGAAACAACATAAAAACAGTTAGAGTCGTGCCAGTCATTAGTCTAGAGAGTCTAGTTAACTTAATTAAATAGAGTCTTGTGGTTCGATTTCCGGACTTACTTAGCTTACTAGATTCAATCGGTTCACTTGTCGTTAGAAGGTTAGTTGATTTTTAGAGAGTCTAGAGTATTACTTAGCGTCTAGATTAGGTTAATTTAGTTAATAAATATTAAACTACTTTGTTACAAGGAAGTTGTAGCTCGATTAGGAATGTATGATTTTAGGTTTCTTAACAATTTGAGGATTTTTATATTTTTACAAATTAATCTAATTAAACTATTTTATGTTAATCTTATACATGTTTTAGATGTAATTACATTTTTTATTATACTAGCCTTTTTATATAATTTTGTATGAATTATTTATCGTATCCTATATATTAAACGTTAGATACTGCTAGTATATTTTTGCTAGAAAATTCATGATAAATATTTTTAGATTAGTAATATTATTAATTTTCATATTATTATTGGAAATTATATAACATAATTTTACTAATTTAATTATAGGCTATATCATGTTAAATCATATATTTTTTGCAAAATATATAAAATACCAAAACCCATGTTTTGTTGTTTAATGCATAAACAAGTGCGGAATCTATGTTTATACACAACCGAAGCAAGAACACTGTCAATAACACAAAATGTATCACTTCAAATGTTCAATGTATTGATTTCAGCAGAGTAACAGTACATCAATACAAAAGTATGCTCCTACTCTCCGAATGTGCTATCTTAAACAAAATGAACAACTTACTGTTGTATTTATACTCAACATGCATGTTAGGTCACGAAGGTGACTTGGTGATCAGCGAAGGTGACTAGTTAAGGGAGAAGGTCACCTTCGCACATAAATATCCAACGATGGTGACCGAAGGTCAAACTTCGCAACAAGTGTCCCATGTAGGTCCACCTTCATGACTCCGAAGGTCACATATACCTTCGGATTGTGTCAGATTGGTAGCTAACTTACACGTAGGGGCATGATCATCTTCTTGGTTTCTTTTTTTTTTCTTTTTTTGTTTTTTGTGAAACATCTCTTATGTCAACGCCCTCAATTTTTTTTTGTTTTAATTTTTCTCTATTAGCAATTACTTCTTCTGCAAGTTTCAACTGATCTATAGCGTTTGTAATGGGAGATGATTTGCAAAGTAATATCATGTATTATCATATAAATTTTATGCACGTTTTTCCCTACGTGGTTGTTTTATCGTTTAAATGTTGTTATTCTCTTGGTGTTTTTTTGTTTCTACTAGGGTTTTCACTTTTCAAACCCTTGTATATGTCTGTTTAGTTGATTTGGTCTACCTAATTTATCTATTAGTGGTTTCACATTAACTTTGAATATCTACCATAATGTGGCATTTTGTTAATAGTATGCAATTATTTTGTTAGATGTGTAAGGCGTTTAGTTAATGTAATGTATACTTTTTACGCTATTAGTTTTCTGGTTTTTGTGTTATATGTTTTGTGTTTCTTTTTATTGTTTGGCATTTATATGGATATATAGACAAATCGTATGAATAATATATAATCACTTGTGAAGTTTTTGTAACTATGTTGAGGATTCGATGTTTTGGTGTGTGAATATGGTGTTAACTATGTTGAGGATTCGATATATGTTGTTAATTATCTTTCTATTAGTGATGCTTAATTTACGTTGTTTAGATTTTTATATATTACATTAATTCATCATACCATACTAAAGAATTTATGGTTTTTTTTATATATGGTGTTTATACCGTTATATAGACAAATTGTATCAAATTATCTCAATATATACACTTTGTGGAGTTTTGTATCTATGTTGAGGATTCGATGTTTTGGTGTTTTGGTTTTTGTATGTGGCGTTTTTGTATAAATGTTGAGGATTCTCTATATTCGTTTATACGTTCATGAATTCTATATATGACATTTATTATCTTTTAGTTAATGATGCTTATTACCATACTAAATAATGTTTGCCATTTATATATATACATATAACATTCTCTTTCCTTTATACTCAATTTTATGTAGGTTCTTACCTTCATAATTTGCTTTGTTGTTTATATTTTAGATAACCATGGCGTTTTTTGTGTTTTTCTTTATGTGATACCATCACATCCAATGAAAGAATCTATCAAAAAAAATCTGGCTTAGTGTAGCACATTCCCAATGTTATACAAGATTTAAAGCCCAATATTAGAATCAAAAAGGGTCTTCAAGAAGCTTATTCTTTATATTAATACTGAAACTTTTTATTCAAAGGGTGTTAAGAGACTTAAGAATTATGTTTATACTAAAGAGGGTTTAAATAAGATGAAAAAGGTTGATACATTGGATGAGAATCAAAAGGAAAGGAGTTCAAGAGCAAACTTTTCGAAGAGGACAGGTTGTGAAGCTCAAGCTCGTCTTGAGTTTGAGAATGGAATTTGGAAGGTTTATAAGTTTGTTGAAGAGCATAATCATCTATTTATTACTCAACTTGATAAACATTGGTTACCATCTTCAAGGCATGTAAATCAGTTTCAGAAACATGTTATAGATAGTATATCAAAGATAAATATTGGGCCTGTTAAGGCGTTTAATATTATGAAGTGTATTTTGGTGGTTTTGAAGAAGTTGGTGCACGTAAGGTGGATTTTAAGAATTACAAGAGACAAATAAATCTTTTCATTAGTATTAGTTATTATAATCTTTTCACATTTTGTTGATATTTTGTGCATATATTCAATTTTGTTTGTACCTTTTACTAGTATAGATAACCACCACAACAATGTTACTTTTGGTGTTGCATTATTGGCTTCAGAAATAGAATACTGATACACATATATGGTTGCTAAGAGTTTTTTTTTTTAAAAGTTGATGGAAGGAACCAAAAGTTGTTACCAATCAAGACCCAACTATGAAAAAAGGTCATTTCTGTTGTATTTATTAACACCAAACACAGGTTAAGCATGTGGCATCTGATGCATAAACTTTCAATCAAGGTAAACTAATATTTCACAACCCTTGACATTTTCAATTGTATTTTCTATTTGGGATTTTCTATTATTCATATTCAGTCAATGACTCACTAAAACATATCAACACTCTCACTAAAACTTATGTGGCGCTTTTGTTATATAGGTTGGTGTAAGGCTATGCAACTCCACCAATTTTAAAGAACAAATATGCGGCATTGTTTAGACCGATGCCCTTACACTTGAAGAGTTTGAATTTAGATGCGCACCGTTTATTGAAGAGTTTGAATTTAGATGCGCAACGTTTATTGAAGAGTTTAACTTCACAGATAATGACTCGTTATTTGATATTTTTGATCTTTAGGAATCATGGATATCTGCATATTACAAGATGGAGATTTTGTCCAATTTAATACGTACAACCTCAAGAGTGAAAACCATTCCTTTGGTCAAGTATGTAATTCATAGTTTACTTTAATGAGTTTATGACTCATTATGAAACACAAATTGAAGCACGACGTCGTACTCTACTTGAAAAATGACCATGACACTAGTTATACACATCCCTAGTTAGAAAGTAACTTCTCAAGTTTTGGAAAAGCAAGTTGTAGAGATATATATAAAAAGAATTTTAATTGATGTATAGGCTGAACTGATTGGTATTGGGGATTGTATAAATTCACATATTTAAGACCAACACAATGGTTTGGTTAAGTTTTTCATAAATGATTTTCAGCAGCCATGTTCGTCCTTTTTTGAAGTAATAGGTGATATGTTTTTGTGTCCTCTAAAGTGTATGTTAAGTTTATATGGTTTTTTTTCTTGGCATTTATTGGTTTTTTGGCGTTTTTACTTATGGTATTATTTGTTAATGATGAAATACTATCAGTTGGTTTGATTGACTGTTTAGAGTTTCTTTTTTTCAAACGTTTTTTTACCAAAAAATGTGTTTTGTTTTTTAGCATTCTCAAATATTCATATATAGTCAATGACTCACTAAAACCTATTTGGTGTTTTTTTCTTGCTTTTTTGTTATACAAGTCATGTTTAGAAAGCTTGATTGTACTACCTATTGTACATGAAGGCGTTTTGAATAGTTTGGGCTGTTACGCTGGGACATTTTTTTTATGTTTTGAGCAGTATGGATATAAGGGAATTTCCAACTCAATATATACTTAATAGATGGCTTAGAGATGTTGTCCCCAACTGTTCTACTAATTTTCAATTAAGTTGTGTTTTTTTTACTAATGTTGATCGTGATGTTCAAGTTATGATACGTGATATCATTTTGCTACTGAGTATGTATTGAATCGATTGTCGAACAATAAGCTTGAGCTTTCTTTTTATAAGGAACATGTTCAATTTTACATGAAGAAGGTTGATAATATGCAATTTGTTGGCCCAGCTCCTAGCAAAAAGGACAGGTTTGCTAAGATAACTGGGCATTATCAAAATGACAAATATTTTAAAAGAGTGCTTGTTGGATACAAGTCTAAATGTTCTGGAAGACACAATCATATGAAATCCAAACAATAGGAGGTCGTTGAAAAAGCTTTTAAGAAAGCTGGGAATAAAGAAAATAGTGTCAGAATTGCAAAGCATTTGGACATTTTGCCTTGCCTCTACATGCAAGCAACCCGTAATTAAAAGGAGATCATCAGGTCCTTGAGAGTGGATGCGCGCAAATCTTAGAAAATGGAACATAGTGTTTTATCCTTTTGCGTTTTTGAAAACTTTGCATTCGTCTAGTTTTATATTTTTTAGTTAGCATGTGGATTTTATGTCTCTACATGGTGTTTTTACAACAAAACTGTGTGTATTAGAATTAACCTTAGAAGTTATCAGAACATTGTGTTTACCATTTGGAATTTTAAAAATTAGTGAATTTTGGTATTTAAGGTTTTCAACATAGGTAATGGTGTTTTATTTCAGAACTGAAAAGAAACTTTCTTTCAATACATCCAAAGGTGTTTTATTGCCTCATTGAATAATGAGAACACAAATATTGGTATTTTTAACATAATTATTATATTCATTGGTGTTTGTGTTATCTCATTATAAACAGTGGTATTTTTAACACCATAAATGGTGTTTTAACACGGCTTGGAGTTAACATTAATAGTATCAATATATCCCTTTGGCGTTTGTGCTATCTCATTATAACATGTGGTGTTATCAACATAGTAAATGATTTTTAAACATAGCTGACATTTTTATAACAAAATAAAACACTTAATTAACAATTATAATAAAACACAGAGTAAATTGCCAAAATTGTTCCTAAGGTTTGGGTATGTTTGCTAATTTCATCCAACACAACTTTTTTGTACTAAACAGTCCTTCACTTTTGAGATTTTTTGCCATTTTCATCTGAAAGTCTAATTTGCTTTAATTTTTCAATCAAATATTTGGATAAAAATGGCAAAAAATCACAAATCTCGGGGACGATTTTGCCAAAAAAAAGTTAGATGTTTGGATGCAAATGACAAAAAATCCCAAAAATGAAAGGCAAATTGGTACAAAGAAATTGTTTTGGATGAAATTTGCAAACATTTCCAAACCTCAGGGACGATTTTAGCAATTTACTCTAAAACACACCAAAACATTACATCAGAAACAAAAAAAAGACACCAAACATTTAAGCATAAAACAGAATTAAAAATTATCATCTGATAGGATTACATCTGAGATGTACCCATCACTTCCTTCTTCTTCTTCAGACCTATCATCTTCATCAGGAGATGATTGAACCTCGTCATTGGTGTTTAATTCCATTAGGCTTGTTGTTCAGCCTCCATTACATCATCTCTTCAAGATAAACAGTACGAAAGATCTGACGGTGTTTGAAGCCCTAAAACTACATAGTTGTTGCAGAAAGTCAAGACTCGCTCTGGTTAGAATGTCATCAATAAGGGAATCTTATGCCACTCAGTTGCTCCATGTAACCGTCAATATCTACATTCATCATCCTAAGTCTAACCTGTTATTGTTTCTTCCTGAAATTCATCATCAACAATCTACAGAAACTTTCTTCTTAATCTTTGAATTAACCTTTGTGTTTTTACACACACTTTATCACTAGGAACCATAAGGTTGAGTATTCCCCTTTGAACATATTCAACTATATCGAATATGGCGCTAATTCTCCTTACCATCACCTTTTTTCTTCTGTTTGTGAACTCGATCATGAATCTATAGATTGATGATTCGTGCCTCCATGAAATTATGTTTGCCATTACTTGAATTAGGGTTTTTATGGAAGGCGTTTTTCTGATATGATGTTTTGACGTTATAGGAGGAGGTTAGTATGGGTGATCTTATATAATGAAAATTTTTGGCGAGTTTTTACATGAAAAACAAATGCAACATTGACTAGGGTGTCTGTTAGTTTTTTTGTTGTGAAAAATAAATCATACATGCAAAAGACGACCCGGCTTCTTTTAAAGGTCTCTGTATCAATATAATCAAAATACGTGCATGTTTTTTGTGGCGTTTTACCCTTTATGGTGTTTTGTCCTATCACCATTTATGCTCTTGAAAACACCATGTATGAAAACTATTAAACGTACCAGAAAACATACTAATTTGTGAAAAATCTTTCGCGTTTTATAAAAAATATTTACCAACACCGAGAACTTTTTATCGTAAACCACTCACCATACTTTAAAAAACTTTAGCGTTTTTCTAATCTTTATGTGTTTTTATACTTGTGGTTTTTAAAAACTCCAAGAACTTTCCATCATACTATACTCGTCTTACTTTAAAAACTTTTGGCATTTTTGTAATGTAACCATCTATGTGCCATATATTTTAAAAACATTTGGCGTTTATCACCTAGGGGTTTATTGCATTTTGGGGTGGGAGACATTAGTGGGAGAAGTTATAAGTTTCACTTTATGTTGATTCTTTTATCTGATTGTTGATATCGCTTTATATCACACAATGACTATTTTATCTGATGACTAAGACCTCTTCCTACGTTTAGTACGGTTTTGGTTATTTGAAGAAAAATTCTGTCATATACATACATATATATATAAAGTGTGTATATATATATAATGTATTGATCATTATGTTTTGAGATAGGTCATTCACTAGTTTTAATGGCTATGAACTAGAAAACAAGATTGACGATTGGATTCAAATGTAACCACTGATCGAAACATCCACGTATCAACCATGAAACTATCCGTAATACCTTTTTAGCACACTAAAGTCTTTGTTCATATATAAATATCACATTTTACTAGTCCAGAAGTTATGCCATTATTAAAATATGTTTATGATTATAGGTCCATGGAGTTGAACATTTATGTGATAGGATAAGTAAGAATCGTGTCAAAAGCATAAACATATAACTAAACTAGATAACATTTAAAATATTATAATTGAGATATTTGTTGTCGGTGTTGTTCAATGTGTTTAAAGTTAGGTCATTACCTACTTTCAATGGCCCGGAACAAGAAAAATATTCATGATTAGATTCAAAATATGACCATTGAACCATCTACGCATCGATCATGCAACTTTATTGTGCTTACATGGAATCGTAGATGTACCCCATCGGCAATCCTTTTTTGGCACACGAAAGCCTTTGTTCATACATAAATATCACATTTTACTAGATGAGAAATGGTGCCATTGATAAAACATGTTTATGATTATGGGTCCATGCAGTTGAATATTGTGTGATAAGATAAGTGATAATCGTGTCAAATTCAAATGCACAAAACTAAACTAGATAACATTTGGAATCTTATAATTGAGATATTTCTTGTCGGTGTTGACTATAGTGGAAAACCTTTAAGGTTATACGTATGGTCTGTGAGTTGGATATTTGTGTGATAGCAATATGTGTATCGTGTCTAATATGCATACACAAAACTAGAAATGGCACCGCTAGTTTTGTGATAATTAAAGTATTCTTGTTGATATCAGGGAAAGACAGTATACTAATTAATGCCCTATACGTTTGTTGGAAGATATATATTACGTGAGTTAAGTCATGATTCTCTCATCATAGACGGGTTAGTTGAATAAATGATTATATCTATACATTCATATATGATTTAACATTATCCATTCATGTGTGTGATAACTCAAAACTCATTTGTAGAATTCTTACTTTTGAAAATGTTATAAGAATAAAATTGAGAATGAAAACTATGTAATAACAATTTGTAGTTCTCTCATCATAGAAGTATTAATTGAATGATTATTTCTATCCATTCATAGATGATTTAATATTATCTATTCATATGTGTGATAACTCAAAACGTATGTGTAAAATTCTTGCTTTTGAAAATATCATAAGTAGATTCCCCTTTTATGTGGAAAAGGCCCGTATCAATAATTATGATTTTACGTATGGACAATTCCTCAATATTATATAATAACAATTTGTGGTTTACCCATAGTTTATATATCTTTAAAGAAATTTTTCTAGACAACATTCTTTCTATTATTTACTTAATCTTTCTTCAATGAATCATTAGATATGAAAACCTACCACGAACTTGGAGAAATTTCGATCCGAATTGTATGCTTAGACGTTAAATATAACAACAATCTCTATTTTACCCAAAGTTTATACATCTTTACAGAAAAAATTCTAGACAAAATTCTTTAAATTATACATCTTTAAAGAAAATTTTCTAGACAAAATTCTTTAAAAAATCGATTTATATAGAAATTTCCGTATTCATACGTGTAAGAATCCACGTCATCAATGTTTGGATTACTCTAAAGATTGAGTCAAAGAGCACCCAAGGGCATTGATCCAAGTGTCCAAGATACTTGGACACCCCTGCTGACTGGGTCTACATTGCACGTGTACCATAGGCAAAACTATATTCAATCTCATTGGACACCCACGTGATTTTCACGGGTTTGTACATGTAATGTATACTTTTGTAAGAAATTGTTTGACCCACATATAGCATTTTTCCTGTACACACACTCTCCATCTAACCTTTGTTTTTTCTAAGAAAACAAAATGTGCAATTGGCATTGATATTTAATTTTTCAACTATATAATTAATCTTAAGTTTTATTTTTCAACTATATAATTAATCTTAAGTTTTATATGAAATGGCTGTATCTCAATGAATATAGTATCTATGTATAAAAAAAGTTATCTTGAAAACTTTTAGTAATTATTGATTTCTTGATTTTCCATGAATGATTTAAAAGAGAGGTGATTGAATTATTTGAATTGCAACAAATGAATAAGTAAATTAAGGAATTCAAAATACATACCAAAATAAGGAGATGACAATTTTACATAAATACCGTTTAAACAATACATGTACTTATAAAATATGTCACTAGTCTTAGTTTTCTCAAAAGATAATAGTTTTCTCATGATTCTTCCCACGTCTCTCTCTCTATATATATACACACATACAAAACCCTAATTTTTATTGGGGTGCGGGCATGGCCGACTCAGACATTGTGTGGTGGTAAAGTGTTTCTCGTCTATCAAAGAAGTGGATGCTTCAATCCTGTTAATAAGTGGTTTATAGGAGTATATTAGGAGGCGTTATTATAAAAAAGAGCAAACTATAGAACTAGGACCCTTAAATAAAAATCAAATTAGGCGTAAAAGCTCTTTCATCATTCACCTTCGGATGCAGAATACGCTCACAAACAGTGACAACAAATAGGATTTTCTTGCCCCAAATTTTATAATATATAACATATCATCTCGTTCAACCTCGGGTAAGTTTATTACATATGATACATACAAGATTTGGATCCATATGATAACTGTGTACGTAGTAGATAAAGTTTGAAGTTGTTATCGACTACTTGTTGTCTTTTTAGGCCCATTTAATTTCACGTCAGTCACCAGCATCCATGTAATTACTTTCAATATGATAAGGGAAATAATAAATATTAAATAATCATCTCAGTGTAAAGTTGAACAAAAAAGAACAAATGTTCAACCCACACTCTTTTTGTTTTCCTATCCTGATCCTAACTTCTAATGAGAACATATCCTAATTAGCTAGAATATTAATCATTATGAGAAGGTGTAAATATTCAACTTTTGTCATTTTGAAAATGTATACAATAATATTTACTCGTGTTTCTCAAATTTGATTAATAAATTTTCAGTGAATAAGAAAAGCAGCAACGTAACAAGTTTCTACCAAAAAAATTTAGCAACTTCATGCAGCACTATTCACCTTTATAAGTTTGAATCCAACATTTGTTTTAGTTCTGATCTGAATATTAGTATATTTATATTAATTTTGATTATTAGATAAACTGATCTTATTTGTTTTTTTTTTTTTTGAACAACGACTATTGTATTAGAATCATAAAATAGAACAACAGGTTCAGTAAGGAACTGGAAGTCCCAAAACGAAACAAAGCAAAAACATTACATTATAATATCTCGAACATTAAAATCATGCCACCGTCCCACTTTAAACCTTTATATGCCGTTATATTTTTAAGCCAAAGGAATGAATCCTCTTTCACTGCGACGCGCAAAACTGAAAACGACGTGCCTTCATTGACTCGGTCGTTTTGAGCCTTCCAAATTCTCCACAACGCCCCGTACGCAAGCGCAACCAAAACAGTCTTCCCCTTCGTAGACCCTTTCATGAGTTTGATAAGTGAGTTATGAGCCACAAATTAGTTGGGTAAGATACAAGCAGGATATGTTTTTTAAGCTTTCCCGTATCAAAATTATAATCAGTAAATTACAGCAAAGTTTTTTTTATATTTACTCATAATTTGTTTTTTTTAATTCAATATACAATGAAGTTTTTAAAATTTTAGTTTACTCATTTTAAATAATTTTTTTTCTTTGCTGTTTCAGTTTCGAAGCAGTGAAGCACCACGTCCCGCACGTGATGATTTAAATGGTGCATGTCGGCATTGCCCTACAAATTCCAAGTTGACACGTGGCTATCTAGACATTTCTGCTAGTATTATCGAAGGGCAAACGACAAACTGACATCACGTGGTTTCATGTGACACCCACGTGATTTTCACAAGCCTCTTAATTTTTTTCTTTTTGCCTCAAACTAGTTGATTCCTGCTCGCGTTGCGGGGCGATAGCCGAAAAATGAGCGAGTGTTAGACATATCATTGACACGGAAAACAATGGTGATGAGCCGCCACGTAGGATGCGACTTAAGCGGGTGTGAGGATGGGGCTAAAGAGGATGGACCTAGGGGGTGGGGAATGAACTCCTTTATATGTATGTATGAATGTATGTATGGATGGATGTATGTATGTATGTATAGGTGTGTGAGAGTGGGAGAAGCCCGGCATGAGCGGCTCCTGGATGCAGGTGAGGATGAAGCCGAGCCAAGGGGGCGGTGTGGGGGTCTGGCGTCGGGCATTGGCGGGCATATGCCGGCCCCATACCCACTAGCCTAATATCTATTAAAAGTTTAATTCTTTTGCAAGTAAAATGCTAAAATAGTCTCTCACTTTAAGTTACTTCTATAACTTTAATCTAAAAAGATTTTTTTTGTAAAATGCCAAAATAGTCTTTAAGTTTAAGTCCCTTTTATCACTTCAATCTAAAAAGGATTTTTTTTTGTATCTGAGTTTCTCTTATTTCATTTTTATTGTTATTTTCAGCCAATTATCAAAATAAGTTAGAATTTTTGTTAACTTCTTCCTTTTTTGTCGTTTTCCTCGTTTAAATAAAGGATGTAATCGTCATTTTATAACATGATATATTTTAATTAAATGAGAAAAACAACAACAAAATGAGAAGTTAATAGAAAATTCTAACCCAGTTTACCATTTGATGAAAATGACAACAAAGATGAAATCTTAAGGACTCATATACAAAAAGTTTGATCAAAAGGTTTCATTTTTAAATTGAAATAACAAAAATGACCTAAACTCAGGGATATTTTAGCATTTTACTCTTCTTTCAAAAAAAAAAAACCTAGCGACCAAATTATTAATCATAAATTTTATTCGTCACAAATCACGATTTGCGATGGTTTTGACTGTCATAGAGTAATTTTTGTTATAGATTTACTCGAAAACGGTAACCAACTTTTTACATTTGTCAATGGCGATGCCATTTGTAATGTGAGTTATATTATCTTTAACAAACACGACCATTTATTGGATATTGATTTTAAATAACTCAATTTTCAACAATTAATCGAAAGCACTTCCAACTTTTGATTTGTATTACACCACTCCCAACTTTTAACTTATTGATCGATAGCACTCGCAAACTAACTGAACCCTAACCCAGTTAGTTTTTTCCGCTGATGAGGAACATGTATGGTGTGACATGACATATGAAGTGGAATTTTTTGATGACGTAGCGTCTGACTTGGCTTTTTTGATGACGTGGCAGCGGACATGGCATCTGACTTGGCTTTTTTATGATGTGGGAGCTGACGTGGCACTGGTTTGGTGACATGGCAGCTAATGTCAGCAAACTGGGTTAGTTTTGGAGTACTATCGGCCAATAAGTTGAAAGTTGAGTTGGAAGTATTATCGGCCAATTGGTGAAAATTGGAGTTATTTAAATCCAATATTTCTTTTTCTATAGATTGTTTCCCTTTGAAGTTAATGATTCGCATAAGCAGCCGCTATATGACAGAATTAGGTTTTGCAATAGGTGACTGAATAAAAGAAGATGTGCGTATAACATGGAGAGTGTGGACTATATACATGGTCTGTTGGCAAAATAATCCTGCAACCATTCTTTCTATAAGTTAGACAATATGTGTTTCGATGTATGACTAATCTTTTATCAAAGATGTGACATATCAGTATATCGATCACCTAACATATCAACAATAACTTCATCTTTCACACGATTTTTTTTCTAAAAACCCACATGTATATAAAGAAAACTAGGGGTTGTGCCCGTGCTTCGCGTCGGGTTTTAAGTTTTAACAAATTTATCTTAGTATTGATTCAATTCACTTAGATATTGGCACTCGCTATAACAACCGAAAGAGAAACACAAAAAATCGATCAACAACAAAAAATGAATATCCATCGAGAACCATAAAAACGAATACCGAACCTGTGAAAATAATGTTACATATAATTCTTGAGGCAAATCATATGTTTTATTATGTTATATGCAGAATGTAACAAGTTAATGGACTAGAGTGTAAAGAATATAAAGTCTCAAGGGTTGCGATGAACTGTGGTGAATGCTGGAGGGCTAAAGTGAAACTTCTTATTGAGCTGGTATAAAAGAGAGTGTCTAGGGTTTTTGGATCATTCTCAGTCACATTTTTCTTGTTCATCTTTCTCTTTGAGTTTGTTAGGGTTTTCTGTTAGTTTGTTCGTTCTCGTTGATCATGTGTTACGAGCATCTGTATATTTTGTTGTTCATTGATGATCAACTAATAATCATCAGTTGATCAGTGTATCTGTATTGGTATTAAAATCTTACAATCATAAGATCTAGGGTTTTGGTTTGGGTACTTTTTTGGGTTGGTTAATAAAAAGATTTTGTTACCTTTTTGTCACTATATCTGTTGTTCATCTTATTTTGTGTTAGATCTATACTTCTTTACATGGTATCAGAGCCTCTTGGCTCTTGATCGGTCCTTGTCTTCACTTTTTTTGGATTTTTTTGTTTTCTGGGCTCATAAATTGGAGTTGTGGTATATAGTGTTTAGATCTTGTGAGATCTGGTTGTTTGAGATGCTTTGGGATCTGTGCGGTTTCAACATCTTGAAGAAGAAACCCTAATCTAGGGTTTGTTCATCTTTGAAGATTTGTTGGTGGATCTGAGAGCTTGAAGTTGTTCTTCTGGTCTGTGTTGGTCTCTATAACTCTCGAAGGTTATAGAGCAAGCTAACCTGATCTTGTTTGAGGGTTCTCTGATCAGTTTCTTATAACCCTAGAAGGTTACAAATCTTATCTATTGCAGAGGCTTTGGTGAGATTGTTCCTATCTCTTGTCTCTTTATTTTTTCTTGTTCAATGCATTATTGTTGGTGTCTAGGCATTCCTGTTGCCGAAGTAGTGTGGGCCAGTCTTAATCGAGTCAATGTGCTATATGTTGCATTTTGTTTGGTTAATTTGTTGATATACTTGTTTTGTTCTGTTTTCTGTATATTGTTGTGTCTACGTCTTGGCTTCTTTGTAAAGACTTGTCCAGGCACCATTAGAGTGACGAACTTGTAATATGGCCCCTGACACAGTTTTGCCATGATTAGGGTTTCTTGCCTTGTATTGTGTTTTGTGTTTAGTTTCTTGTTGATTAGATGTCTTATTTGTTCATGTTTGTTTCATTATGGGTGATACAATTACTTCTCAGACTCTTATCAGCAAACTGGACATTGGGGATTCTTTGTATCTACATCCTAGTGATTCCAGTAGTTTGACCATAGTTAGTGTAAAGCTGAAAGGCACTGAGAATTACTTTGTCTGGTCTAGTGCAATGAAACTTGCACTAGAGGCAAAAAATAAATTTGGTTTTATAGATGGTAAAAGTGAGAGATCCACTAATGATCATGTGTTAGCTAATCAGTGGGGTAGGTGTAACTCTGTGGTATTAACTTGGTTAGTAAATTCATTGTCTGAGGAGTTGTTTTAGGTCAAGTTTTTTTTCTAAATTTGCCTTAGAAGTTTGGGATGATCTTAAAGAAACCTATGACAAGGTGGATGGTTCTGTTGTGTATAATCTCTACAGAAAAATAATTAGTATTTCACAAAATGGAATTTTAGTTGTAGATTATTATAATAGACTAAGTACTATGTGGAAACAGTTTGATGCTATGCTTAAACTACCCACTTGTTCTTGTAGAACTACAAAAGATTATAATGATTTTTCAATGTTGATAAAACTAATTCAATATTTTATGGCTCTTGATGATGTTTATCAACTTGTAAGAACAAATTTATTAACAAGAGAAACCTTTCCATCTGTCAAGGTTGCCTTTTCTGTGGTTTCTACAGAAGAGTCTCACAAACTTAGTAGTGGGGGAACTAAGGGTCAGAATGTGTCTTTTGTGTCTAAAACTAATCAAGATTTTGATCCTAAAAGAAGGTTAACAAAGGTACTAATCCAAATTTAAAATGTACAAATTGTAACATGCTTGGTCATACAGTAGACAAATGTTTTGAGTTGATAGGGTATCCTTCTGGTTTCAAGAAGAGATCAAGAGGTCAAGGTGGTAAAACAACTGTGTCTAATAATAAGTCAAATGTATCTGCTGGTATGCCATTTACTTCTGAACAGATTAATAAGTTGTTAAATTTGGTAGGAGAGAAATCTAGAACAGAACAAAGTGCTCTTAGTATGGGAGGTAACTCTTTAGATGTGGTTTGTCTTATTGGTAGTTTTGTTAGTTTCTCTGGTTTTGTGAGGGTGGGTTATAATTATAACTGGATTATAGATTCTGGGACTAATCAACACATGTTCATAACAAATAAAGATATGTACAATTGTGTTGATGTAACTGAATTTGATTTAAAAGTTTGTCACCTAAATGGAACTAGTTCTAAAGCCTCAAAGATTGGTAATATAAAACTGGTAGCTGGTGTTATTTTATATGATGTGTTTTTTGTCCCCAGCTATAGTGTGAATTTGGTGTCTATGTTTAAAATTGCTAGGGATATTAAAGTTTCTATTGTGTTTGATGAAAGTACTTGTTCTCTTCAGGATTTGAGGTCAAGGAAAGTCATGTGACTGGTAGACAGGACAATGGTTTATATTTTGTGAAATGGAAATAATGTGAGTTTTTGCTTTAATAGTATGAGTAAAGCCAGTTTATGGCATAGTAGATTAGGACATCCTTTTGATCAGGTTCTATCTATTATAAGAGATGGTCTTGAAATTGGGTTGTTGAAAATCATCCTTATGAAATATGTCAAAGACCAAAACAAACCAGGATTCCCTTTTCCTTTAAGTGAACATAAGACTAAGGCATTAGGTGATATAGTTCATTTAGACGTTTAGGGTCCATATAAAATAACAGTAAGAAAGGTTTCAAATATTTTTTAACTATTATTGATGATTTTTCTAGAACAGGTTGGTGTTATATGTTAAAAGGAAAATTTGAAGGTTTGATAATCTAGTTTCTTTTTATAAGTTATTACAAACACAGTTTGAAAAAAGAGTTAACGTTTTTAAAAAATGACAATGGAACTGAGTTTGTTAATAATCAGATGAATTTTTTTTTGTAAAACTAAATGAATTTTGCATCGGACGTCATGTTCCTATACACCACAACAGAATGGTCTGATGGAAAGGAAACATAGGCATCTCTTAAATATAGCTAGAGCTTTGTTATTTCAGAGTGGTTTGCCTTTAAGATTTTGGTCAGATTGTGTGCTAACTGCAGTTTGTCTAATTAACAGGATTCCCTCTTCTGTATTGTTAGGAAAGTCACCTTATGAGTTAGTTCATGGTTTTAAACCATCTCTTAGTCATTTGAGGAACTTTTGGTGCTTGTATTTTTGTACAATTTTAAATGAATCTGATAAACTTTCTTTTAAATTTGATAAGTGTGTACTAATAGGTTATTCTAATGTTAAAAAATGATATAAACTGTGGAATTTTGATGAGAAAAAAGAGTTTTTTTTCAAGGGATGTAAAATTTTATGAAATAGTATATCCTTTCAAGTCTAATAGTTGAAGTAGTAAAGAAAATTTAACTGATAACATAATAAATCATTTGAATTTTTTGATCTTTATGATACATTAGTACCTTCGAGTTCTGAAAATAGTGTTGTTGAAATTCCTAATGATGAAGAGAGGGAATTAGGTTCTCCTGAGAGACCTTGTGATGATCAGTAGTCATTTGGTTCTCTCACATCTGCCACACCGAGTCTAGGTGGTACTGGAAAGCAAACTGAGACAGGTACACAGGGTAGTAGTAAGGAGAACAATGGCTAGGCAGAGGACACAGGTCTCTCTCATGATGAGACCATCCTATCTGAGGGAGGTAGTTCATAACTTAGAAAGTCTACTAGGCTTAGTGTCATGCCTAAGAGGTTTAAGCAGTTTGTTGTGGAGGGGTAAGGTAAAGTATGGTCTAGAGAAGGTTGTGAATTTCTAATGTGTCCATTGAAAATATGTGTTTAGTCTTATTATTAAATAAAACTGTTGAACCTTTTCATATAATGAGGTTGTAACGGATGTTAGATGGGTAGAGGCAATGAATGATGAGATGGAAGCCTCACATAGAAATAATATATGTGAGTTAGTTGATCTTCCAAAGGAAAGAAAACCCATAGGTTGTAAATGGGTTTATAAAGTGAAATATAAAGAAAATGGTGAAATAGAACGTTATAAAGCTAGATTAGTAACTAAAGGTTATAATCAGAGAGAATGTATCGATTTTGGAGAAACCTTCTCTCTAGCTGTAAAAATGGTAACTGTTAGAATAGTCTTGAAACTTTCTATTAATAACAATTGGTCTTTATATCAATTAGACATTAATAATGCTTTCTTATATGGATCTTTATCTGAAGATGTGTACATGACTTTTCCCTCAAGGTTATTATGAAAAAGATAGTACAAAATTTTGTAAATTGGTTAAGTCATTATATGGCATAAAACAGGCTCCACGAAAGTGGAATGAAAAACTAACTAATATGCTAATTGATATGGGTTTTGTGCAAAGTGTTTGTGATCATTCTATGTTTGTATTGTCTGTTAGTGATATTTTTATTATCATGTTAGTATATTTGATGATATTGTAATAACAGGAAATAATAAAATTGAAATAGGTAGAGTGAAAACAAGTCTATGTGAAAACTTTAAATCAAAATATTTGGGACTGCTTAGATATTTTTTGGGTATAGAAGTTTTATACTCTGATGGTTGTGTCTATTTGTCGCAAAGAAAATATTGTCTTGAATTATTGAATGAGTTTGGTTATTTATGGTGTAAACATGTTGCTACACCTATTGAACAAAGTTTCTTAGTCACAAGTAAAACAGTTAAACAACAGCTTGTTTCTAATATAATTGGTTTTCAAAAATTGATAGGTAAGTTAATTTACTTATCTTTGACAAGACCTGATATAAGTTACGCTTCATGCATAGTTCGTGTCAATCTCATTTAAACATTGCTTTAAGGTTGTTAAGGTACTTGAAGCAATCACCTGGTAAGGGAATTATGGTTTAAAAGAACAGATGGAATGGTTCTATCAGGGTTTGTGGACTCTGATTAGACTAAATGCATAGTGACAAGAAGGTCTGTCACTGGGTTTGGTATTTTTCTAGGAGATACACAGGTTTCTTGGAAAAGAAAGAAGCAAAGTGTAACTTCCAGGTCAACGGGAGAGGCTGAGTATAGAGCTATGTGCTCAGCCACATGTGAAATAATGTGTATTTTAAATGTCTTGCAAGAACTTAAGTTAAATCAATTTTACCAATTAAATTGTACTGTGATAGTAAAACTGCAATTTCAATCTCTCAATATCCAGTGTTTCATGAGAGAACGAAACACTTTGAAATAGACTTACATTTCTTGAGAGAAAAGGTTGCTGGTGGGGTTATAGAACCAGATAAGTCCACATTGATTTTCAGGTGGCTGATATTTTTACTAAGGGGAGGCATGTTGTTCAACATAATTTTTTTTTGTGAAAGGTTGGGTTTAGTTGACATGTTTGCCACATGAATTAAGGGGGCATGTTAAAAATAATGTTACATATAATTCTTGTGGCAACTCATATGTTTTATTGTGTTATATGCAGAATGTAACAAGTTGAGGAACTAGAGTGTAAAGAATATAAAGTCTCAATGGTTACGATGAACTATGGTGATGCTGGAGGGCTAAAGTGAAACTTCTGATTAAGCTGGTATAAAAGAGAATGTCTAGGGTTTCTGGATCATTCTCAGTCACATTTTTCTTGTTCATTTTGCTCTCTGAGTTTGTTAGGGTTTTCTGTTAGTTTGTTCGTTTTTGTTGATCGTGTGTTACGATCATTTGTATATCTTTTTTGATGATCAATAGATGATAATCATCAGTTGATCAGTGTATCTGTATTGGTATTAAGATCTTACAATCGTAAGATCTAGGGTTTTGGTTTGGGTACTTTTCTGGGTTGATTAATAATAAGATTTTCTCACCGTTTTTTCACTATATCCATTGTTCATCTTATTCTGTGTTAGATCTATACTTCTTTATAGAACCGGTACCGAAGTTAATTGGTCGGTATTTGTCTAGTTCGTTTCATTACATGTATATTGTCGACAATCGATATAGTTAACGAACACAAATTATCTAAAATAATGGTGTGATCAAGATCATATTAAAATAATTAGAAGTTATATTAAAGTTATAAAATGATAAAAGAGATAAAAACTGAAATTTAAAAATAAGTTGTACAATATGATAAACATATTATACTGCAGTTAAAGTTTTTATTTATTTACTGTGGCCAACGTTCTTATTTCTTTACTATCATAAACTCATTATAATTACAAAGGTGTGCAATGGGCCATATGCTAATTTGTGTTGGAGATCATATTTCATTGAGCTTATAAAATTAAGTCCTGTAACATGGTATGAAAGTTAAAGCTGATTTAATTTAATTTAGTGAAGTTCATGGAGTTTAAAATATCTGCAAAATTTGAATTTAGCTAATAACTTCTTCTATTATATTATCTCTATACTTATAAATCAAAATAACTATACACTTGGCTGGATTTAAGCCCACTCTTTTAATTTTTTTCTCCTAACTTGCTGCCACATAGGATTTTTATACACGTGTCTTATTTTCTTCATTTTACGTGTTTGGTCTTCTCGTCCCTTGAATCTCATTCTAATTAGGTTACGCAGAACCCTCCCTACCCTTCTCCTACCTTCAGTTGCCCATATCAAGAACACCTATTCCACCGATTCCACCCTAACGATCTTCATCTGTCTCAAACAAAATCGCTATCATGAATACCCTAAATCAGATGACACCGCTCACCTTTATGTTGAACACACGGATGGCCCATCTAGGTTGAAGACGCCGCCGCAATCGCAAGCATTTATGGTTTGATCGAACTCGAGTTCAAGGTATGGTTTGATGATCGAAGTGTGAATTGTAAATGTTTTGAGATTTGATATGGATATGATGGAAGTGTGAATTGTTATATGTTTGAGATTTGGTATGAATGTAAGTAGTGGAATTTGTTTATTTTTTTAGGTTTAGATTATACCTAGATAGATCCACTGTGATTAGGATTGCTTCTTTACTTGACTTGCTCGTGTTGACATACATGATTGAATTATTTCATTTTCTAGAGAAAAAAATGCATATTGATATAATACAACTATTGTTTAGTCTTATTTGTTGATTGAAATTGAAATTGAAGGGTAAAAATTTGAAAAAAAAAGAAGAAGATTGAAATACGTACTTTCTGCCGTCATTGAATAGTGGGAACAAAGGGGAACGGAATCAATGAAGCTTACAAGGTTAGAACTTTGTGTATGTAATTCTTAGTTCTAAATATATTGTTTGTCGCTTAAATTGCGCTTAAGGGCTAGGATTTGAAGCACAGTAATGCGATTTTAATGACTTTTTTTACACTATCTATAAATGTATATGTGCATGGATTTTCTGATCAATTGATTGGTTTTAGACTAATATATTTGACAAAGGAGGTGATGTTTGGGATTAAAGATTAAGAGAAAGGAGATACGAGATAAATAACCAATAGATCGAAGATTTTTTTTTTTTGTCATTCTATATGATTAGTTAACTTATTCGTGATGCTTGACAGCGTAAGTCACCTTAAAAGTGTTCAGTGTTTTAGCTCAATTATGATAGTTCGATGTATCAAGTTAATGATATCAATTTCATTATGTGGGTTAATTACTTCTTAGTCATTGAATTCTGTTGCAGCTGCCAAAATACCCTACTACAGACCTTAAATAGAAGTGCCACTGGAGTTTTAAGTCAACATTCACCGGCGTCGATAGATGAAACGGGTCAATTCAGGTTTATTATTGTGGTAACGGGTCAAACAAATAACGTACTAAAAGATCAGCTAAAATGAAATGGGTCAGATGCTTTAGATGAATGGTCAATCAGAATTCGCCTATTATGAAGTGATAATTTCCTAAATCTTTTCAAAATAAATAAAAAGATTATATCATTATTTCTAAGATAGAGCTTTAAGTTTATATTTTACCACCTGGTTTGCCCTAACCTATATCGACAAGCTACCCAAATTGATTAACCCATTATTGATATCGTCTTTGTAGGTTGTTGATGGTATTTGGAAGGTGTGCTCTAGAGCCGGTGGTTCGATCCAATTTTCTATTCCTCCTGCAATCACATAAGATACGCTCAACTTGGTGATGCTTGATCAGGGTCAAAAAACGGGTTGGATCGTTCCAAGCGTGTTTTTATAATGATTGATAACTCACTCAGTCGTGTTCATACACTTGTCCAAATCGCTTGCTGTGATCACACATCTCTATTATATGATATAATGAGAACTTTGAAGGATTACAACATCCAGGTATTAATCTACAAGATTTGTCTAATTATGTGATATGCTTTGAAGGGTGTTTTAGTAAATATATAAACTTTGTGTAACAGATCCCACACAGGCTCTTTACTATGAAAAGAAAAATGGATAGTGATCCTTTAGGTTATATATATTCTTTTTATGAGAAAGGCTCCATTTTTAATTCACACATTGATATATTTTATTTAGAGTTAATTACACAAATGGAAGAGTGTCGCATGTTCAAAATGCAAAGAAAATGGATCACAACTCAAGATCTTGTAAGAGCTAGGGACAAGCAGCATCACAGACTGAGTGATATTGTTTTATTTTCTTTTTTTACCCTAATTTGGTCTGTTTTTTGGGTGTTTAAAAACTGAATTTTGGCTGTCTTTTAATTTGTTTAAATTCTTATTAATGTTTGATAGTGTGTGGCCTTTCGAGTTTTGTTTGGTTTACTTATGAATTGACCGAGAAATGTTTGTTTGCTTTACTTATGAATTGATTCATGGTTGTCTGATATTGTGTTGGCAGCTGCATTTTGGTTTAGTGCTGCTGTTTATTTTGGTTAATTAAATTTTAGTATGGAATTACATATATAATATGATCATTCTGATCAATGTTGGTAAAACAGAGATTAAATCAATTAAGAACAAGGTTTTGGGCCAATTTTCTAATGTATGGTTACAGAGAAATTGAAAACAGAAATGAAAGGTGCTCAAATGGAAATGGCTAATGTTGCTAATTAAATAAACAAAAGAAACATGATAAAATGATACCTACATCTGTATAGTGCCTAAGAATTACTTTATATTTTTAAATTTATAAGCATTAATAATAACTAAAATTATGATTTCTATGCTCAGTGTTCTACGTATCTACATTTAAAAGTTATGTTTACAAAAGATATTAGTTCAGCCCGTGTTTTATACGGGTAACTAACCTAGTATATATATGTAATAAAATAAAATAATATGTAAGGAATAAGATAGTTTAAATAATTTGATATTTATTGTATACAATTATACTAGCTCTAAAAGAGAATTTACGTATGCTTTTAGTCGGTTTAAATTTGTGGCACTATGGGTCACACTTGTGAATCGAATATTGGAATAGGGCATGCCGTCATAACCATACAAATTATATCCAGAAAGCCAGCTTGTACCGTGGCGAGCAACCAACTCATCCACGCATCTGAAGTTTGACAAAAAGAAGTCAAAGAATTGAAAGTGCATGTGAATCCGACCACATACTTGGACATTTCTACTGACTACGGTACGACTGAACATGATTTCCTGTGACACCACGTCATTTCTTGTGACACCCATGTTACTTTCACAAGTTTGTAAGGATGGAAGGGGCATCTTCGGTGATCTATTCGGTAACCTCCATTCACCGCACGGCAAGGGGCCGCCACCCCTCTTTCGGTAACCGGTGATCAAGATGAAAGGTTTAAATTGGTGAATACTCACCGAAAAGAGAAGAGATGGAGAAAAGAGAGGGGGTTAATGGTGGGATCCACTCTTTTTAACCAATCACAATTTTTCTAATGTTTACCATTCTTCATGTGTTTAAGTACCCGTAGTGTTTGAGTACAAATTTAGGAGTGAATGAGGAAATTGACATGGCATGATATTATTAGTTAAAATGAGTTTATCACTCCCCATTTGAGAAGCACCCATTCCACCCTAAAACTATTAGCACGTCCCAAATCCCAAGTTTGTAACTAAGTTACTTGACACCCTCATGATATATATAGTTGTGACATTACGTTAAATTCAAGTTTAGAATGCGTATTTCTTAATTCATATATATATATAAGTAAACAAGAGAAAGCTTAGAATATTAGAGATGAGATATTTTTTGTTAGTGTTGACAACTGTGAAAAAATGTTAGGGTTTATGTCATTGGTCCATGAGTTGGATATTTGTGTGATAGTGATAAAGGTATCGTGTCGAATTTGCATACACAAAACTGGATATATTGTTGGTAAGATTATGGAAGAAATATCGTTGTTGAGGATATATTGTTGGTAAGATTATGGAAGAAATATCTTTATTGATTCATTGTGTATGAAAACTTATCAAAAGAATAAAAAAATAATTAAAATATATACTAGTTACACCGTATATGCAAAAAATATTGCACAAAGTTAAGAACTTGAGCTTCTACATCAACAATCCATCAGTCTTTCAAAACATTATTTTACCAATCAATCTATCATCCATACAATTTCAACATTGTTATTATCATTTTCACGAACCTAATTATTTATTATAATAAACATTTTCTTTTAATATCATATAATTACATTTAAATTAAGTAACTAAAAATAAAAATAGAATACAATATATTAAATTAAGAAAAAAAATAAAACAAACGTTAACCGTTTAAAATATATAAAAAGTATATGAATTTAAAAATTATATAAATTCTTCTTACACTACAAAAGTTTATATATATCATTAGCCCGTTTATTCTCATAGATGAGCATGAGACTTCACAAACGCCCGCAGTGACTTCCTTAACCTCCCATGATCAACAGAGCTCGAGTCAAAGAGGCCATTCTGTAAGTTAACATTTGTTATGTTACATGAAGTCTAGGTAAAAATAAAGAAAGATGAATTAGAGTTTGGATGAAGTAAACATCTAGCAAAAGGAAGATGATAACAAAAATTTCACTAAATGGTTTCATTATATTTTTTAATTAACATCATTAAGATTTCCATCAACTAATCCAATCAAAGGATATTATTATTACGAAACACCCGTCACAAATTTAGAGATGCATTTCGAAATGTCCCAACAAATTCCAATCTGGCACTCTGGCAGCCATTTTCATCCACGTCATCAATATGTATTTGAATTATTCTAAAGTTTGACTTTTTGAGTCAAAAAGTAAGCATGTGCATTGGTCCAAATGTCCAACATGCTCGGACAATTCTGCTGACTGTGTTACATTGCACGTGTTGCCCTAGCCCGAACTATGCCTGTGTCTTAAAATATCATCGGACACGCACGTGATTTTCACATGTTTGTACAACTATTTGTACTTCTGTAAGAACATGTTTGACCCACTTATAACATTTTCTTGTACACAATCGATCACTACTTAGTCTTTGTCTTGTAAAATAAGTACTTGATAAATATAAAAACGACAATCTAAGCGTTTTCTATATTGATCGAGGATGAGTGTTATCTATTTCTATAATAATTACTTCACATTGTATGATTAAATTGGATTACGTCACAAGATAAATTTTTGAGTGTTACAAGGATTACAAACATCTTATTAATACACTCAAGTGGTGTTATGCCTAATTATTTGAGACTAATGTATCAAATATATATTGTGGGCTACGAGTTGGAATTATTTGGGTTGGTTATTATAAGGATATGGGCCTTAAAAGTTTAGTTGGGCCGTGTATAGGTCATGTGGCCAAGGGGGCACATAGGGAGCTCATAAGAGGGGCTTGACTACCTAGCTAGTATATAAAAAAGTTTTTACTCTATTAGTTAGGTTAGCCAGTTTTGAGAGAGAGGGGGGGGGGGGGGGGGGGGGGGGGGGGAGTTTTAGAAAGAGACAACTTGTATCAGATAATTTTCATTGTTATAATAGAATCGTACGCAAGTAAAGAGATTTCCTCATGTTCTATATCATATAGTTGTTGTTTTATTCCGTCGCACAACTATATTTGCTTGATATCAGTGTTTTCCGAACCTTACAAGTGATGTCAGAGCCATTGAAGTCTTTCAGTAGGCTCGGTTTTGATATTAAGATTCAAGACGACTAAAATCAAAAGTGCTTAGGAGATAAAATTGATTCTTTTTTCAAAAGATTTTAAAAAAACTAAAAATATATTTACATTTTAAACAATATATATATTTGAAATCCCAAAATCTTTGGGATTTGGTTTTATCTAGTAGTTTTTCAAAATTCAAAAGTTGTTGACCAACTAAAAATTAATTTTTTTTTACAGAAGTAGCATATATCATGCGCAAAAGTGGTGTTCACGAGTTTGTTGGATAGGTTCAATAACTTTCAAAATTACAAGTGTTCTCGAGTTGTCTGTTGGTTTTTTACTTTTCAAAGTTTAAGAGAACAAGCAACATGTAGTATCAAGAAAGGTTCATGATTTCTGCCATTTTTTTGGTTTCAACGGTTCACGGGCTGCAAGCGTTTACGAGATTCATTGTTTACTAGTTTGCGAGTTACATATTCAAGGTTCACGAGATCAAAATATAGTGTTCATGAGTTCTGAAAATTGCGGGTTGTCAAGTTCTGGTTCGTGTTCTCCAGTTTACAAGGTTTACGGAGCCAAGGCATTTACCAGATCAGCTTTTACGGTTTTAGCAATTTACAATATATGTGTTTGTTGAAAGCTTGCAATTCTCGAGTTATCAGTCTGCGGGAATCCTTGTCCTCGAGATCATAGTGTTTATTTGAAACAAGTTATGAAAGGTGTTCAAAATCAAAGTTTGCAGGATTTGTCAAGTTGCTTTTGAAGACCAGTTGCTTTGGAGATCGTCTGTTCTTAAGGTTCCAGCAGTTCAATATGCACATCTCTAGTTATGATCAATTAAGCTTATAAAGAGTGCAGGGCAGATGGGAAGACAACAAGGTTTCAAAAACTAATTTGTTTTTCGAAAAACAAGTGCACCAACTACGCATCTTTGTAAAGAGGAATTTTATATAGGTCATGATCATCATCATAAGAGGTTTGAGCAAAACCATACTCAGAAAAACAATAAGATTGAAAATCCTTCAAACAAAAGATGTGAAAATCATTCCAAGAGTGATAGATCTTATCATTCATATTCATCATCATCTTCGTGGGCAGCCTGTTCAGGTTATGCTCCTAATGCAAAGAAGCAAACATATTATAATTTTGGCATAGCTGGACACATTACAAGAATTGCACACATCGTCCTTACGAGCCTTATTATATGAAAAATCAGAGGGTTACACCAAGGGAAAAAGTTTTATTCAATTCCAAGCCAATGATGCTTGAAAAACCTAAGGCAATAAGGAATAAGCATCCCAAAGTTAAACCATCTGATAGTGATTGGAATGCTACCAAGAACAAACGTAAGGCTGCTGAGGAACAAAAATCTATTTCTAAACATAAGAAACCCGAACCAGCTAAAGTTTCTCAAATAAAGGTAACTAACTCGCTTATTAAGCCTAAACAGATTTGGAAAGTGAAACAAAAGTCAGTAGTATCCCTAATTTTGGAAGAAGATAAGAACATGTGCTTACATGAAGTGTCTTATATTGATGCTTTAGGAATGCCCAGGACCACGATGACCTGGGTACCTATGTCTACCTAATCTCCTTATTCATTAAGGGATAACCAAGGAGGAAGTGTTAACAATATATGGAATGTTGATAGTGGTTGTTCCAGGGATATGATGGGTTACATTTCTCTGTTACATACCGTTCATTTTTCGTTTAACACTTCCTCCTTAGTTTTAAATTTGGTAAGATCAGTAAGAAAGGTGCAATACAAATTTGGTACCTAAATTCTTAAAATGATTGGTTTTAAATTTGATGATGGAATGCTTAAGAAAAAGAAGAAAATTTTTTTTATTAGTTTATAAATTTGTACATAAAGTTTTTGCGCAAATTAGTGTGGGGGGGGGGAGATATGAGAAATACAAAAAGATTTTATTTTTCTTTATGAATTGTTTTATGGGGAGAAAACAGAAAATACAAAAATAGTTTGTAGCAACTTATGGGGGGAGATATAAACTTTTGTTTGTAGGTGACACCGAAAAGTGTAAAACATTAAATTAAAAAAGACTAGGATCTAATGTGATACATTGATAGGCTATGTTTTAACTTGGAAAATAAGGTGTCTTGTGACAGGATTGAATCTAATATATGACTTTAGTGGGGAACATAACTTAGATTAATAAAATCCTATTTGACTGCATGTGTGATGTGCCGATACACGTTGTGTTTGTCTGGGGTCTAAAATCGAATATGAAAACATTCCGGTATCTTCTCTGTTTTGTGAAAATAAAGACCTGAAGATGCTTAACACATAAGCTTTTTGTTTCGTGAAAGCGGAGACCTAGTTCCTTGTTGTTTAAAGCTAATGTGCTTTTAGATCAATCAAAACAACAAAAGAGATCATATGAGTCCAAAAGATGGCAATGTGCATAACAAAAAAGACCCTCTGGTGTCCAAATCTCTTAAGCCTTATTCATATGAGAAATCATTTTATATCTACTTTATAACATTATCTACATATAATCTATTATGTTCTTTTCTTAACCCATGTACCAGACATGATTTCAGATTATAAGGCGGATAGCATGAAAATATGTTGTAGGAAAACTACTTGCATGATAGAATGTATAAAAGATGTTCTAGGATATGTGTGAGACCCACTTTAGATCATAATTAATGCATAAAACATAGTAAGAAATCACAGATGATTATGCAAGAAAGGTTTAAAGCAAGAGTTTGGGTGGACAAACAGGCAATCAAAAGACTAGTTTGAGTGAACCTATGCTGAAAATAGTTCTCCGTTCTATCCTACAACGATTTGATCCCATTGCAAATGCAATTGTATATTATAACACTTAAGTTAATTTTTATGTTTATTTGTATTTCAGTTCTTAAGGTTTAGTTTTGTTATTATTTTTACAAAAATAATAAAAAAATTAATTAACCCTTCTTGAAATTTTGATTAATCATTGAAGGTTAAAAGAAATTCAAATGTGAAATTTCGAGTACAAGTACTTGGAAGTATTAGATGTTCATGTGGTACTTTCCTCTGTTGCATATAAATGTTTGCTGACAAAATTATGAGAATTTGTAGAATTTGATTTAAATAAAGATACAATCGTAGATAATAAATGAAATGTTATTAGTTGCTGACAAGCAGGAAGCACCATGACGACAAATTGTGCCTGAGTCAGACGAATTTGAATCATCATCCGACAGTGAAAGTGCATATGAAGAAGTATCTTTGAACTTGCTTGAAAGAGAAGTACTGAAAAAGGAAAAAGTTGCTAAGAGTCCCCTCTCACATCCTAGTTTCAGCAAGATGTTCAATCAAATGCTGGTTGTGATCCTAATATGGAGCTAACTCCAAATGAAGAAGAAGAGATCCAGTGTTGAGAGTTACAAAGTAAAGAATCTCAACTACAACAACACCATAACAACCATAGACTTTGATGAAGAATCTGTTGCATTCACATTCTGAAGACAATTTGATAGCATGAGTCTAGGGGAGATCATATGGGCTACAAGTTGGTATTATTTGGTTAGTTCGTATTAGGATTTGAGCCATAAAAGGCTATTTGAGCCGTGTCTAGGCCATGTTGGCCAGGCTAGCCCATAAGGAGCCCATAAGGCGGAATGTCTACCTAGCTAGTATATAAACAAGTTTATGTTTCATTAATTTGGTTAGCTATTTTTAAGAGCCTCGAGAGAGAGAGAGTGTGTGTGAGAGAGAGAGAGAGAGACATAGAGGAGTTTTAGAAAGAAAACAATTTGTTTCAGTGTCGCAACCCCCGACCCCTACCCCGGGAGCGGGAGCCGCAGTCAGGTGGTACCGGTGTTTATTAATTTGAGAGCGGAAATTAAACATCAGGAACGTAGTTAGAAAATAAATTTCAGAGTTTCAAAACACCAAACTTTTATATTAAACAAATGGGATAAAACCCATGTTATATTAAACAAATGTCCGACAAGCCCCACTCGAACTGGTCGCGCCAGTTAGACCGAACGTTGATGGTCACGAGTGTAGAATTTGCCTAACTTTTTAGCCATGGTTGGTGATAGACCTGGCACAACAGGGGCAGCAACGTCAGCTTCGGATCGAACACTTTGTTGACATGACCTAGGCTAGCTACCTAAACATATAACATGAACTGCTAAACTACTTAACGTTAATCTGATTCGGGTTGGATCAGGGAAACTTATGAGACACTAGTTCGGGGTTGAACCAGTGGGGAAAAACTTATAATTAAAATTGTGAACTAAAACCTGTGAACTCACTCATCATTAATTGTTGACACTTGTTCTCTTTTGCATGTTTTCTCAGGTTTTTAAGGTATCATTTCCGCATAGGAGCACGGCACGAGCATGAAAAACTATTTCTTTTAAACGCTTTGCATTTTACTTTTTAAGTATTTTGGTTTGGGCGTTTGTTTTGGCGCACACTTTATTTACATTTACTTACGCTTCCGCATTTATTAAACTGCATGGTTGGATTTGTTCAAACGTATATTTTTGCATATAGAGTCATTCTATATGACTAGTGTATTGGATCCTGGTTTGTCACGCGCCTCGCGGTAAAACCCCGCAAGTGGATTTTGAGGGTGTGATAGATTGGTATCAGAGTCACTGGTTATAGAGAATTAGGTTTGCATACACTAGTAAACCTACACTATAGCCATAAACTTGACACCATGAAACTAACGCGAATGCTTAAATTTCATGCCTTATTTTATTTACTGTGTTTTGGTATGTTCTATGTCTTATTCTTTCGCTTCGACAGGCATGTCTAACTCGCACGACTCATCTGACCCTAGTGAGGAACAAGGCGATGCCCCGCCTTCACCTATGTCTCCCATCTTCTCGGGAAGACTCAGGGCCGCTCGCACTCGTCGTCTCACGCAATTCGAGCCCATCATCGTCAGACCCAGTTGGGGAATGGCGACTGGAGCTGGTATCCATATCACATCCGGAACTACATAGTCGATGAGAACGTTCCACCTGTAGTTTTGGAGGATTCCTATGATGTTGACATGGAGGTCTATGGTACCTTGCCCCTCTCAGCTATCCTATAGAGGAGGCCTTTGCTGGATTCGTGGCCGCCACGGAGCGCGGATTTAAGTACATGCGTGAGGCGCCTGGGGCTATAACAGACCTCATTGTGAGCAATAGCTCATTGAAACAGGAACTGGATCATGTGAAACAGGAGCTCGCACAGGTCAGGGCAACCCGGCAAACTGAAGCCGCTAAAACAAGTAACCTTAGAGAGATTAGCGGAGTGATGGCCGAACAGGTCGTGGACCTCACAGAGAGGATGAGTTTAGCTAAAGACAGGATCATTGAGGTTGGGTTGGCAAATGAGCCGGAGGAAGAAGCACCAGAGGAGATCCCTGAGGAGCCTGAGGAGGCAGCAGCAAATGAAGACGAGGATATGGGGGACGGAGACGTTGATGATTAGATTTATTTCTCGTTTATCATGACATTTCTTTATTTCCTTGTTTGAACTTAGTAGTTGTTTGAAATTCCGTTGAGATTTGGATTTATTTAAAATATTTGGTTTAATATATTGTGGTGAATTGCAATATATTTTTGTCAAATGTTTGGATTAAATGTTATATGAGATGGGTTGTACCAATTCTTATTACATTATTCTTAGAATTCTATGATAAAATATGTGATACATTTTCTCATGTATTCGTGTATCTGTGGTAAAAAACAGAATGTCTGCTCGCGGTGGTGGAGCTCGCGGTGGTGGTGCTCGTGGTGGTGGCCGCGGCAACATCACAATGACACATGCAGAACTGCTGCGCTCATCCAGGAGCAGGTTACTTCGGCGTTGACAGCCCAAAATCCGAATCCAAACAATAATCAGAATCTGGGAGGTAATCCTCATTCGATTCTACATTCATTTCACTCCACGTATGCTAGCGTAATCAACCGTCCTTTAAATCACCTTCTTCTAAATCTCTTACTTCCAAACTTGTGCATGTAGGTATGGGCCCTAACCCGTACAAGTTGTTCATCGATGCTAAGCCCACCAAATTCACTGGCGAGGAAGGGCCAATCGGGCTAGTCAGATGGCTCGAAAAATCAGAATCTGTCTTTGCAATATGTAACTGCTTACCTGAGAACAGAGTCAAATTCGCAGCTTCGACTCTAGAAGATGCGGCTCTCACCTGGTGGAATGCGCGGGTCCAGGTTCTTGGACTCGATGTGGCCAACGCAATGGGTTGGGATGAGTTCAAGAATCTTATCAAGGAACAATACTGCCCCCGGGATCGTATCCACCAATTAGAGCAAAATCTTTGGGTTATGAAGATGGAAGGGTCGGAAATTGAAGCCTACACCACGAAGCACTATGACCTGGTCTCCTTGTGTCCCGATATGTCTAGGCCAGTGTACAAACAGATAGAGCTTTACATCAAGGGATTGGCTCCGGAGATTAAAGGCATGGTTGAGTCAAGCAACCCCGTTACAGTTCAGCAGGCCGTGCGACTGGCGCACAAACTGACAGACACTGCAGTAGAAGAGGGTAAACTGCCGAAAAGGGGTGCAGCTGGGAACGCCCCAGAAAACAAACGCAAGTGGGAGGATGGATCTTCGAAACAAGCATCAACTAGGCAAGCGCAGCAACGTCCTCAGAAACGTTTCAACAACAGTAACCGCAACTTCAATAACAACAACCAGCAGTCTAGTAACAACACCAACAATCAGGTTCAGAGTGGGAATGCTGGAAAAAAAAACTCTGTGCAACAAGTGTAACCGTCATCATTTCGGGCAGTGCGGTGGTTGTCAGCGATGTGGTAGGGGAGGCCACACCACTAAAGACTGCAGGGTAAACCTTAACTCGAAGCAAAACACTAATCAGACCCAGCAGCCACCGGGAGTCACCAGGTCATGTTATCAGTGTGGTGGCACTGATCATTTCAAGAAAGATTGCCCACAACTGAACAAGGGAAACAGTGGTGGAAATCAGAACCAGAATCGGAACAATAATAACAATAATGCTGGTGGAAGTGGTGGAGCTAAGGGTCGTGCATTCACATTGGGAAAAGGTGAGGCTCTTAATGATTCTAAAGTGGTTACTGGTAAATTTCCTTTAAACGACAGTTTTGCTCACATTTTATTCGATAGCGGTGCGGATTTGAGTTTTATTTCCGAGTCGTCTAGAAAACTATTGGACATTAACCCTGTTGAATTAGAGGTCAAATACCTAGTAGAGTTAGCCAAAGGAAAATCGATAGATATAACCCACATCGCCTACGGATGTCAGCTACAACTGGCTGGCCATCTATTCACCATCGATCTCATGCCAACCACACTTGGTAGCTTTGACGTTGTAGTTGGCATGGATTGGTTATCTGAAAATCGAGCGGAAATCTTATGTCGTGAAAAGGCTATTCGCATACCTCATTCAAACGGCGAGATCCTAACCATTCATGGTGAGAAGGGTGGTGTAGTAACCAACATCGTTTCCTTCATGAAAGCTCAAAAGTACCCACGACAGAAAAACTCGTACGCAATCTTAGCCAATGTCACCGAACAACCAAGCGACAAGAGGAAAGTTGAAGATTTTCCTATCGTACGTGAATTTCCCGACGTCTTCCCTGAAGACTTGCCTGGTTTACCCCCACATAGGCAGGTCGAATTCGAAATTCAGCTAGCAAAACACGCTGTACCAATCGGCAAGGCTCCGTACCGATTAGCTCCATCTGAACTTCAAGAACTTTCTACTAAACTTCAGGAGCTCTTAGATAAAGGCTTTATCCGTCCGAGCTTATCACCATGGGGAGCTCCGGTCCTTTTTGTCAAGAAGAAGGATGGAACTTTCCGCATGTGTATTGATTACAGAGAGCTCAACAAAGTTACTATCAAAAACCGATACCCCTTACCTCGAATCGATGACCTGTTTGACCAGCTCCAAGGGTCAAGTTACTATTCCAAAATCGATCTAAGGTCGGGATACCATCAGTTGCGTGTACGAGAGGAAGACATCTCCAAGACCGCATTTCGTACTCGTTATGGCCACTATGAATTTTTGGTTATGCCATTCGGACTAACAAACGCATCTGCAGTATTCATGGACCTCATGAACCGTGTTTGTAAGCCTTATCTAGACAAATTCGTAATCGTGTTCATTGATGACATACTGGTGTACTCTAAGACTAAGGAGGAACATGAACAGCATCTGCATTTAATGTTGGAACTTCTGCGATAGGAACAACTCTATGCCAAGTTTTCAAAGTGCGACTTCTGGATTCGAGAAGTCCAATTCCTTGGGCATATAGTGAACGAAAAGGGTATCCACGTTGACCCAGCAAAGATTAAAGCCATCAAAAGTTGGGAGGCACCAAAAACTCCAACATAAGTAAGATAGTTTCTTGGTTTGGCAGGCTACTATCGACGCTTTATTGAGGGTTTTTCAAAGATCGCTCAACCTCTTACATCTCTAACCCAGAAAGGAACCAAGTATATCTGGGGTGACAAACAGGAGGAAGCATTCCAGGTGCTGAAGCAGAAGCTTTGTAGTGCGCCTATCTTGTCCCTACCTGAGGGGACCGAAGACTTTGTAGTGTACTACGACGCTTCCATTTAGGGACTTGGATGTGTGCTCATGCAACGCGATAAGGTCATTGCTTATGCATCTCGGCAATTGAAAGTACATGAGAAGAACTACAAAACGCACGACTTAGAGTTAGGAGTCGTGGTGCTCGCTTTAAAAATCTCGAGGGGCTATCTCTATGGAACCAAGTGTACCATCTACATCGATCAGAAAAGACTTCAACACATTTTCGATCAAAAGAGTTAAACATGCGACAGCGCCGTTGGCTCGAACTTTTGAACGACTACGAATGTGCCATCCAGTACCATCCAGGCGAGGCTAATGTAGTAGCCGACGCTCTCGGTAGGAAAGAACACGAGAAGCCTCGACGAGTTCGGTCCTTACAACTTACGATACACTCTAACCTACCCGAACAAATTCGCAACACTCAGTTGGAGGCAGTCAAACCCGAAAATCTGGAGGCTGAGAAATTACGCAAGATGGAACGTGATTGGGAAACCAAACCGGATGGAACTCGTTACTTTCTTAGTCGGATATGGGTGCCCCTCTACGGAAACTTGAGGGAACTCATAATGGACGAAGCTCACAAATCAAGGTACTCTGTTTATCCAGGATCGGATAAGATGTACCAAGATCTCAAAACAACTTACTGGTGGCCGAACATGAAGGCTGAAGTAGCCACCTACGTAAGCAAATGCCTAACCTGTGCCAAAGTCAAGGTAGAATACCAAAAGCCCTCAGGACTACTGCAACAGCCTGAGATTCCCGTTTAGAAATGGGAACAAATTGCCATGACTTTATTACAGGTCTACCTAAGACACCCAGTGGAAAAGATACAATTTGGGTGATTATCGACCGACTAACCAAATCGGCTCACTTCTTAGCAATCAAGGAAACCGACAAGTTCGACACCCTTGCAGCGCTGTACATGAAGGAAATAGTAGCCCGGCACGGAGTGCCAATATCCATCATATCCGACCGTGATTCACGCTTTACTTCTCATTTGTGGAAATCAGCACAGAAATCCATGGGATCACGCGTTGACTTGAGCACAACATACCATCCTCAGACTGATGGTCATAGTGAACGTACCATTCATACTCTCGAAGACATGCTTAGAGCGTGTGTAATCGAATTTGGCAAGGGCTGGGAGAAGCATCTACCTTTGGTGGAGTTTTCCTATAACAACAGTTATCACACGAGTATCCAAGCAGTACCATTCGAGGCGCTGTATGTGTAACATTTGTCGAAAACGGGTTTTACCAAACCCGCTCCGTTTGTAATCGAATATTCAGTTATAAATGTTTATTGCCTATTTATGCTTATTTTAATTTTTAATGATACATAATTAATAAACAAACTAAACCATAAAAGTTATAATTGATAAAAAGTATAAATAAAGTGATTAAAAATAAATTGGGGCTGCCGGGACTCGAACCCGGGTCAGCCGGATTGTAGCTTCAAAGACTTAACACTCACACGCATAACCACTCCGCCACTTGTTTGTTTTCTGTCATCTTTAGGAAACAAATAGATCTTATAGACAAATGTAAATCAATTGGTTACGCCAATTGTAACTGAAATCGGTTATCAAACACTCAAAGACGATCTGGATACTCGCGATTCAATGAGTATAACCGATAAACTGATAATTCCAATCAATTCTGCCGTGAATGAAACTTGAATTCGGAAGTGAATCGGTTTAATAACCGAAAACTTTCAATTCTCGGATTACTTCAATCCTAGACCTCTCCTGCGACTCAAAATACTCTGCAAGACCTTCAATTACATTTCCGCACACTTTACAGTCCACCGGAGAAGTTTATTTTACTCGCCGGAAAATTCTGCAAGTTCGCCGGAAAACCGTATTTTTCCTCAAATCGGTAAGTCCTTCAATACCGTCGTAGTCTAACAATTGTTAAGCTATCTCTAACTCAAACCTTTCAATTGAAATCGAATTCAGACACTGTTATCAGATAATTCCAGTTCGCCGGAAAATTTCTGGAAATCTTTATCTTCGTCTGTGAAACGGTAAGGACCTTCAAACACACTGTTAACGTTTGTTTAGCACTTCAATTTCATGATTAGCTAATCAAAACGATTAATTGATTTGCTCAGTTGAAGTTCTTAAAAACAGAGACCGACGCTTTGCCGGAACTCTGTAATAAATCGTTCACCGGTATGTTTACCTCTAATTATCATCTCTGCTATCTCATATTAGTCTGTGCAATGTTTAACAATCGAATTAACAAGATTTAATGGTGTAATCTGCTGTCGGTAAAATCCAACGAAGAAGATGAACTGTGATAACATTATAAGTATAATTAAAATTGGTATTTTAAACGGGTTAGACACACAGTCCAGCGGTGGACTGTGTGCAAATAATACGCACACGTCACGAGTTTGATCCCTGATACACGCACCCTCTATGTAATAAAAACGTTTTATTTTTCTAACTGAACCGGGTTAGTTTACGTTAGTTGTTAAGTATAATAAAAAGTTGTATATTAACCAAGTTGGACACACAGTCCAGCGGTGGACTGTGTGTGATGTTAAAGCACAAGTCCCGGGTTCGAAACCTGTTAGGGGCACCAGTTCGATGAATTAAAATGTTTTTGAAATTAAAAGAATTTTGGATAAATTGAATTAATATATAAGTATAATTACAAACAGAATTATTTCGGGTTAGACACGTAGCTCAGTTGGTAGAGCTGCGTGCACGCGTACGGGAGGTCTCGGGTTCGAGCCTCACCCAGCGCATTCCAGTCACACAATAAACCGGTCAAATAGTCAAAGTCAAAAAGTCACCGGTCAACCCAAAAAGTCAACATATTTTTATATTTTTTTATTATTTAATTTAATTTAAAAATCAATTAAAAATACTTAAAAATAATGTTTTTAAAGATAGGAAATAGCCTTAAACTCACAAAAATATATCTAAAAATCTTATTAAAATTATTAATAAAATCCACTCATTTACTATATTTTCCGTTATTATTTAGGTTAGTTAATTCTCGTTGTTCCGCTCTTCTAACTCGTGCGCATCTCACCATCTCCAATCAAACGCACCCAATGTGAGTGAATCTTTACAAATTCCCCGTTTTAATCACGTTTTGGGGTGTATCATGTGTCTTGCTATATATTATATTTAAATCATTGTGCATACATCATATCATGAACTTGTGTATTCAGCTTGTTTCAACTGTTTGTGTGGTTATTGTTAGATTCAATTTATTATTTCAGTACATGCAATTTCATAGGCCGCCGCTCCCCATTACATTATGAGCGTTGAGCATGTTCCTCATTACATTATGAGCATGAACCTGGCGTGCCAACATACGATCGGCTCCGTTTGATTGAGCCTTGATCGCACAGACATTTATCATTTTCAGTACATGCAATACGATCGGCTCCGTTTGATTGAGCCTTGATCGCACAGTTTCATTCATGTTATTTATCGTATGATGTTGGTATGTTAATGTATGCTATCATATGTTATTGTATGTTATAGTTGTGATTGCAATTGCTACTGCTTGATTATTTACATTTGCTCATTTATGATTATGCACAATTTTTCATTGATAAACTAACAAGTAAATCAATAAAAAATGCTTATCTAACAAGGTTCACTCGCCAACTTATGTTGACCCAAAAACCCCCGTTTTTACACATGATACAGGTGAACCAGCTGCAGCGAGAAACACTTAGGATTGGACTAGAAGAATAAAATGATTTAGAGTTTGGAATTGTTTTGTTTGGTTTATTTTCTTTGTATTGTATGGACATGTTTGGATTATTTGGAATGTAATTTTGACTTTAATAAATATGAAACATATTAGTAAATATCATGAGCTTTGGTGATAACCCAATTATGCTCCGACTCTTATTCCGTTGCGGGTCGGGGTGTGACAGTATGGACGAAAGTGTCGCTCGCCTGTTTGTTGGGCGGAAGTTGGTGATAGTCAAATCACTGGTCCAGAGTTGGTTCTGGAAGCAACTGAAAAGATAGTGCAAATTCGAAACCGTATGGCGGCAGCTCGAGATCGCCAAAAGAGCTTTGCCGATCAGCAACGCAAACCGTTAGCATTTCAACTAGGCGATCGGGTCCTACTGAAGGTATCACCTTGAAAGGGCGTGATTCGTTTTGGCAAAAGAGGTAAACTAAACCCACGATATGTTGGTCCGTTTGAAATCACAAAGAAAATCGGTCAGGTAGCTTATGAGTTGAACCTTCCTGATGAGCTCAGTGGAGTTCACAACATTTTTCATGTCTCAAATCTGAAGAAATGTCTGTCAAACATTAGCCATTCCACTGGATGAGATCCATGTGGACGAACAACTGCGGTTCATTGAAGAACCAATCGAAATTATGGACCGAGAGGTCAAAACATGGAGACATAGTAAAATGCCAATTGTCAAGGTTCGTTGGAACTCAAAGCGTGGACCGGAGTACACTTGGGAAAGAGAGGATCAAATGAAAGACAAATATCCTCACCTTTTTGCAACCGAATCACGAGAACCAAGTAACACGAACTGAATTTCGGGGTGAAATTCTTGTAACAGTGGGTGAATGTGACAACTCGGAAATCCTACAACAACTTTCAAACCCTTGCTCAACTTTCAAACTTTTACTCACTCAATTTTCGGGACGAAAATTCCTTCAACTTGTGGATAATGTGACATCTCGAAAAATCAGGTATCATTATGATTCGATTCCTTGTAATTATTCGACTCTTATATATATATATATATTCTACCTTTTTAATTATAAATAAAAAAATAAATAGCGTCGCGAATATTTAACGTGTTATATGTGCTTGTTAAAAACCCGAACCTGAAACCGAGCCCCCTATCCCTTGCGCAAACCAAGCCCAACCTGCCACCCACACCCCTTTCATCCCAAACCCTTGCGGCCCAATTAAAACCCAAACCGCCCCCCTTATGCGTCCCCCACATGAAATACGTATACATGCATGTTGTGGGAAAAAAATATTCACAAACCCTAATCCCCTAGTTGAGTCGACGGCAGTGGAGACACTCCCCCCTCGCGATCTCTCTTTCTCTCTCGCTACTCCCTCTCTAGTGTAACACTCATCTTCGCAAGGACGTGATTGAACCACTTTGACTCTATTTTCGTAAAAGTCTAACCGAGCAATTTAAGGTGAGTTCATGGCCCCTATTTCTTTAAACGTTTACAAAACACAGGGGGAGAAAGCATGTACACGTTACAGTGATATATGGGTTGATTATATTACGGTACAGTAACGTCCTTCTACTTAAAACATATACACGTTACAGTGGTGTATGAGTGGCATACATCACGGTACAGTAACGCATCTTTACTTAGAGTTATGTTATACGGTTATGGTCACAAGGAAGCATATATCACATACTAGTCCCCTTAACACTTACGATGCCGTTAGTATTGGATTATAGCGAGGAAGTTTTTAGTAGTACTACTGGGCCCGACAAGCCCCACTCAAACTGTCGCGACAGTTAGACCGAACGTTGATGGTCACGAGTGTAGAATTTGCCTAACTTTTTAGCCATGGTTGGTGATAGACCTGGCACAACAGGGGCAGCAACGTCAGCTTCGAATCGAACACTTTGTTGACATGACCTAGGCTAGCTACCTAAACATATAACATGAACTGCTAAACTACTTAACGTTAATCTGATTCGGGTTGGATGAGGGAAACTTATGAGACACTGGTTCGGGGTTGAACCAGTGGGGAAAAACTTATAATTAAAATTGTGAACTAAAAACTGTGAACTCACTCATCATTAATTGTTGACACTTGTTCTCTTTTGCATGTTTTCTCAGGTTGTTAAGGTATCATTTCCGCATAGGAGCACAGCACGAGCATGAAAAACTATTTCTTTTAAACGCTTTGCATTTTACTTTTTAAGTATTTTGGTTTGGGCGTTTGTTTTGGCGCATACTTTATTTACATTTACTTACTCTTCCGCATTTATTAAACTGCACGGTTGGATTTGTTTAAACGTATATTTTTGCATATAGAGTCATTCTATATGACTAGTGTCTTGGATCCGGGTTTGTCACGCGCCTCGCCGTAAAACCCCGCAAGTGGAGTTTGAGGGTGTGACAATATGTGTATATTTTTAGATTGCGTTAAAATCTGATGGCAGGAGGTACTTACCCTTACTATATATGGTTACATGGGACTAGTTATACTAACTAAATATGTCTTATGTGTAGGGGCTGCTAAAGTTAAAAAGAAGAGCTTGGAAAAGTAAATTATCAAAGAAGAGGAAGGCAAATGCCTCGCCAAAAATCTGATTGCAAAAGTCAAAGTAAAAAATAAAAGTTAAGCAAAGTACCAAGGTGGTTTGGCATACGAGCATAGACTTCTCCCAGCAAGAAAGTTGTATGAAGCAGTTCGAATCCTAACACGCAAGTAGAGAAACATTGTTAGAAGGACGAGATTCAGGAAGATACTGACCTTAAAAGTTGAGAAAATAACGTCCTTAGTCGGACACGTAATTGTTTATCAGCTAGACGCAATACATATGAATATAGCTTTAGGGGATAAGTACATTAAAGTTGACAAGGAAGTCGTACACAAGTTAGGACTTTGGTTATGTTAAATAGTTTTTTTTACTTTTGTTTATGGACTATGCTTGTAATTGAATGTTTATCATGTGTTGACTGGAAGTGATTTCATGTATTTATTATGCACATGTATACTTTGATTAACAACAATACTATCACCAATGTAAAGACTTGTTGAATGGTAGAGGTATACATAAATACATCTGGGTAGTATATATAAATACATATATGTAGTATATTATAAATACACAAGTGTAACAATATTTTAAACATAATTAAGTGTGTTATATTATTTACGATTGGGTTAACATGTAATATGCAATATACATCTGTGTAGAAGTAAAACTTGTTATATTAAACGATACACCCATGTATAATTTGAAATTTTCATGTAATATACATCTATATAACAACTTACGTATGCGTACAATATGCTGCAAATATATGTACATATGTGTACATTATCAAGAACAGTCAGATTTCCACAATGTACACATATGTACATACATCATGCATGTTCCAAACAACTTAAATTTCTACAATGTACATATACGTATACACATCAAATCATGATCAAAACACTTTCACAGCCTTTGTCCGCTACACCACTGAAATCTCGTTTTGAACGACTGTTGATTTGTCCAACCACTTTCACATCCTCTGTTATGAACCAACCACCGCCACCATCATCGTCTCCAACTAAAAACGCAACTCTCCAACAGTTGGTTTGAAATCCGGAGGTACGTTTGGTGTCGAATACCTTGTATTGTTAAGACTTTGATATACATTGCTAGCACATAACTCTACAGTTTAATATAAAGCATTAAAGTCAGCCAATGCATATAATATAACACGGTAAACATGTATAATTCAACTAGGTGTGCATGTGAGTAGTCTCTAACATAAACACTGTAAAATTGGGAAAAAAACAATTCTGGAACATGCATAAGTGTAAAGGAACGTAACTCATTTGTTGTGTGCCAAAAGTCATTAACAAAACCTATTAACATGGAAAAAAAAGACATTACATAGAAAACCAATATAACCAGCCAACAAATGCATGTAGTAATCGTAATATACGTATATGTATTTCGCTAACATAACATTTAATAAGGCACTTTATACTACACATTGTAAAAAAGTTTTTGTAAAAAAGTTTTTTGTAAAAATAAATTATTTTTGTTTGACGTAAAATATTTTTTATTTTTTGTAAAAAAGTTTAAACCCTTAAAAAAATTGTTTTTTTGTAAAAAAATATTTTAAAGTTTAAAACCACGCGTAAAAAAAGTTTAAACCCGCGCGTAAAAGAAGTTTAAAACTGGCGCGCGTAAAAAACTTTTATACCGGCGCGTAAAAAATTTAAAACCGCGCGTAAAAAAAGTTTTAAACCATCGCGTAAAAAAACTTTAACCGCGCGTAATAAAAGTTGAAAACCGGCATGTAAAAAGTTTAAAACCGATGCGTAAAAAAGTTTAAAACGGCGCGTAAAATTTTTTTTAAAGCGGCGCGTAAAAAAAGTTTGAACTCGCGCGTAAAAAAGTTTAAAACCGGCGCGCAAAGAGAATTTTAAACCGGCACGTTAAAAAAGTTTAAAAATGCGCGTAAAAAAAGTTCTAAACCGGCGCATAAAATTTGTTTTAAACCGGCACGTAAAAAAAGTTTAAAACCGCGCGTAAAACCGGCGCGTAAAAAATTTTTAAAACCGCACGTAAAAAATTCAAAACTGGCGCGTAAAAAAAGTTTAAAACCGGGCGTAAAAAGTTTGAACCCGTGCGTAAAAAAGTTTAAACCCTACGTAAAATATTTTTGTTACTCTATTATTCAAAAATAGAATTAATTAAATCACATAACTAAATCACAAATATTAATTAAAGTACAATGATTACAACTTTAATTACCAATCATTAAAGAGTTTAGTAAAAATACCAATTTACCTATATCCTACTAAAACAAAACTCATTAATTAAAACACAATAATTACAACTACTTTATTGTCTTATAATCTCATCAATTAAAACACTTTTGATCAATGCCTTATATTGGTTATTACGGTTCTCACAACTCAAGGTGGTTCTCATTTTACCCATCCTCTCTCTCTCTCCTCTCTCTCTCTATATATATATATATATATATACAAAGAGAGAGAGAGAAAGGTTCATTTGAGAAGAAAATTTTATTGAGAAAAAAAAAAACAAAATGATACAATTGTAAAACATTAATTAGTTTTTTTCTCATCTCATTTATTATTATGTTTGACTAATTAATTAGTCATAAAGACTATCATCCTCTACATTCAATTTTTTTGCCTACATACATCAAAAGTTATCCTACACATTTCGAAATTTATCTTACACATATTGAAATTTATCCTACACAACTCGAAATTTATTCTACACAACTCGTATTTATCCTACACTATAAATGAATTTTAATTTTTAGTTTTTGAGAAAATAATATTTTAAAAATAAGTTACAAGTTTAATATAGTTAGTTATTGAAGATGAAACTATTAATTAATGATTTATGTAAGTTTACCAATATACTCTTATAGTTACATTAAATACAAATATTAAATGGAGTCTAATAAAACATTCTGTTGGTTGAAATTTCTTCTTTTTTCTTCTTACAAATAATTTCTTCTCATTTGAACCCTTCATATTATATATATATATATATATATGTGTGTGTGTGTGTATATGTATATGTATATATATATGGGATTAGGTACATATGAGAACCACCCTTGAGTTGAGAGAACTTTTAAAAACATCACTTTCACACACTCACCCACCCCTCCATCACTTTCTCACATGAATCATCTCCACCAACCGCCACCATCACTGCCTTCCACTTTCTCTTTCAAAACACACACTCACCCACCCTCCATCAATCCACCTTCCACACACCACCGTGAACCACGAACCATAATCACACCCACACCACCATCGCCCTTGTTTACAGTTTCACACACATAACCAACGCCACCCACCACCTACAATCTGCCACAGCCGCACACCCACCCCCCATTGTTCATCTCCCCCATCTCTGACCCGCAGTTCTCCACCATGGTCACTACTTAAACCCCTTAAATCCATCCACCAGAAACCCTATCCTGATTACATATCACTACCTAGTGACCACCATAACCTTTGACCACCACTAGTTACTATTCCGACGACTTTGACCCACAAACCAACATTGATTTAGGAGTTTAAATGTTGCTGGTAAACAGGTTCAACGAAAGAAAAGCATGGATCTTGTCTAGATATGTGGGGAGTTTATGTTTTGAAGCTTCAAATACCTAGATCATGTTTGAAAAACACTATAACCATCACTGCAACCGCTACCGCAACCATCATTAGCGGCGGTTGGTGGAGGTGGATGGGTGGTGGCAGGTGGTGATGTCAATGGTTGATGGAGGTGGAGATGGTGGTGATGGTGGAGCCATGGTGGTGTTCTAGAGGGAGAGAATGAGTGAGAGAAAGAGGTTGGATTAGAATGGGTGTGAGTTTTATAAAAAAAGACTTTCATATTTTTTTGGTTAAAGTAAATAAAAGTAAGAAAAGGTTTTTTATGAAAATGTAAAAAAAAAATAAGTATATTAAGTGACTAAAATACCCTAAGTTAACTGATTTTTTAGACGGAGTTAGGGGTTGGACTAAAGTGGCATAAAATCACAAACGTTAAGGACCCAAAGGGAGAAGAAAAACCTATTTAGACAAAAATAATATTTTTGCTAAACTTAAGGGATTAAAATGATAATATACTCTTTATTTTATAAAGGAATTGTTGGATGTTATAACTCTGCAGGTCCGATCTGTTTCAAATACTTACATAAGCAATAGTCTTTTTTTCAATTTAGTTATGTGATAATTTAATGTTTATTTAATCTTAACTTACATTATTACTATTACTATTCTAAACATTAAAAGGTAACTCACACATGTTAATTTTAATTATACGATAAATATAATTCGTTCAACATTATTATTATTATCATAATTTTGAACAATATTATATTTATTCCAGAATAGGTTATTTCAAGTACTCAAATGCATTTGCTTAGTGCGCATTTGCTTAGTGCAGGAGTAAGGACATGGTTTTTTTTACCATGACACAGTGATCTCTGTCTATGAAATGTACCGTTAGCGTTATTATCGAAACATGTATCAGTATTTGTTTTTCTAGCTTTCGATTGATATATTGATACTGAATCGGCATCGTTGCGAATTTAACCAATACCGACTAAACTCCCGCCGCAATGCGCGAGGAAAATTCCACTTGTTATAACATAATTAGAAAACTTTATCAATTTAACCAACTTATTAAATTTGGCCCATCAAATTCACCACTTATGACTCATTTAAACCCATCATTGTCAACCACCTTGTGGATCCACCAACTCTAACCAGCTTGTTTTTTTTTTTTTTGAGCGGCAAATTTGAATCACTGACGGACCATTGGAGTATCATCAAGCCACCAGCGGAACCACCCGATCATATTCATCTCCACTAGGCATAATGCCTATACACCAATTCAAGAAGAAACCCAATAAATATAGGAAAACCCTCTTGTGGGAATCGAACCCAGGATCTATTGGTCCCAAAGCCTTATCCCACCTCCAGAATGCCAATAGGCTATAAACCCATGGACTCTAACCAGCTTGTTAAGAGTAGAAATTTGGCCCAACAAATTTCTTTTTCTCTATCGTTCCCGTGTGGTGTGGTGTAGTGTAGTTAGTGTAGTCCACAGCTTCTTGAACACTTCTAAAAAAGATGTTGTCAAAACCCAAAAATTGCAGCCTTATTTTTTATTCACCGATTGGCCCAAGGCCCATTTCTTGGCCACGGGTGTCTCTTTCACAAAAGAACAAGTAAATCGATGGCTAATAGCAGCCCAGTTAGTTATGTTGAATGAAGTTTCCTAACCAATTAAGTTATGATGAAAAAGAGTATTTAATATAATTACTTCTCAATTAGTTTACTCATATAATTACTTCAAGTTATATGAAAGAGTATTTAATATAATTACTTCTCAATTAGTTTACTCATGTAATTACTTCTCAATTAGTTTACTCATGCAAACCCATCGAAAATGCAATTCTTTCTTTTCTAATTTTATCGTCATAACTATTTGAATTTAAAATTATTAAGTTTCACAATAATAATAAACAAAAGTGGGATGATGTTTTGACGGTAAGCTAGTGACATATCTTTCTCCTTTTTTTTTTTTCAATTAATACCATTCGTTTGAGCTCGTTTTCACATTAGTACACATACTAATTAATAAAATCACATCTAAGCAATATATTTAATCAAATTAATGATGTAATATGAGCTGATTAAGGGTGCAATACGACCTTTGTAAAAGTCAGTGATCACATCTGGATACTATCCAAACAACAGGTTTTAGATAATTGATATTAAGAGTCTGAACAAACCTTTATATAGTTCAAGATGGATGTTAGTTAGCTTAGCTATGATATGTATGACTAGGACCTTTTTCTTGTCAGTAAGTAAAGATGATATAATAAAAAACATGGAGAGAGAAGAGGGTGAGATAGATGAGAATTCCGGCCAAGATTCCAGTCAGGGTTCAAAGGACATAAACAAGAATCAAGGAGACCAAAACGAAGAAGAACTAAAGAGTGAAGATGCCACAACATTCTACTTATCAATTATCAAACATCCACCCCCAACTATTATAAGGCGAGTTATGGACGGAATGCAGAAACTTGGGACACCTTGTTGATGCTTACATTGCAAAGAAACTCGATAAACGTGGACTGTGTTTCGAGTTTCTCAGTATGGAAAGTATGGAGGTCCTGACGAAGAAAGACATCTGGGAACGTTGTTGGCATTAAATCAAGAATCTCAGACTACAACCCGCTAATACTTACAACAGTACGGTCCATCGCCCTTCAGACTTTTTAGTAGTTGGTTCAACATGGCGGGCTTTGACGAAGCAGTAAAGAAAGGAATGGTTTTTACATGTGATTCACCGGTTAAAGATGAAGTATTTGCAACAAAATTAAAAGCGATTAGGAATAAACTAAAATTTTGGCGAACCAATAAAAAGGAGGAGGAAGAGAGGGTTCTCTCAGAGGCAAAACATAAATTGATTATTTGGATAATTTGGCAGAAATCAGAAGACTCATTGATGAGGAGGTATGTGGGCGAAAAGGGTGCACGGCAAGAATAAGGGATTAGTATACGTCGACAGCTTTAGATTTGTAGCAGAAGGCGAAAGTACGATGGGTTGGGTTGGGAGACAAGAACACTAGTTATTTCCATGCAATAATCAATAATCACATCGCTAGGAATAAGGTCAGTGGTCTCTGGGGAATTGGATCTCTGATCCAGTGGTATTAAAAGCACAGTTACAAAAAGCATTTAAAGAGAAATTTAGCGAATCGGTGAGATCCAGGCCTCGAATCGGACCAGATGGGTTCTAGAAACTGAACTCGATACAGGTTGATGGCTTAGTGCAGCCATTCTCGACTGATGCGCAGGGCTGTTTGGGACTGTGGCATCAGTAAATCGCCGGGTTCGGATGGAATAACATTTAATCTGACCAAAACGTACGGGGAGGATCTAAAGGAGGGTAGTGATGGAGTTCATCAACCAATTCTGTATGCACGGCTCAATACACTACTCGTGCAGCGCATCGTTCATCGCTCTTATTCCAAAGGTTACGGACCCTATGACGTTGTTTGATTTTAGACCAATATCGCTAATCGACGTGGTGAATAAAATCATATCAAAAGTGTTAGCAAACAGAATAAAAGGGGTCATTAAAAGCGTTGTATCGAACGTACAATCTATTCTTGTTTCGGATCGGAATATTGTGGATGGGCCACTGGTAATAAATGAAGTGGTGGGTTGGGCAAAAAAGACAAAGAAAAGTATCTTTGTGTTCAAGGCATATATCGAGAAGGCTTACTATACACTCAGTTGGAAGGTTTTGATTTTCGTATTATCTCACATGGGCTTTCCTCCGAAGTGGAAAAATTGGGTTATGGGAATCCTGTTTGCAGGTAGGGGTTCGGTTCTTGTTAACGGATATCCGTCAGGTGAATTCCACTACAAAAGGGGTCTAAGACAAGGGGACTCGCAATCCCCCTTTTTATTTATAGTGGCGATGGAAGCACTACACGTTATGATGGAAAAGGCCAAGAGTTTGGGTATATTCTCGGGAGTGAAGCTTCCGGACGACAGCCCGTACCTAACCCATATGCTATTTGCAGACGATGCTGTTGGGTTTACTCGGGTTTGTTCGTGGGTCGCGGGTCACAGGTCGTGAGTTCATTTTGTTTGCATGAAAATAAGCTAAGCTTCAAAGGAGGTTCACGTAATTTGCATGGATGGAATTTGAAGACAAAGCATTTTTATTGTTTATTTTAATAAGTTAGTTGGTATTTTGTTTGACCAAGGATGGTGAAATGACCGTTAGTTTCTGTGTGCACGTTGGTAGAAAGGGTCATGTGTTTAACAGGATTTTAGGAGAGCATATAGTTTATTCTTTGTTTTATTCGGTAGGGTTGTGAGGCTATAAATAGCCATGTTCAACAATAATAAAGTACAGCTTTTCATTTCTTGTTTCACTTCCATAGATAACTTTCACATACATATCTATTTACTTGAGTTTAAGAGTGAGTGAAGTGAGGCCTGAACCAACATTTGTTATCAGAGCCTAGGGCTCGGGAAGCGGGTTTGAAGATCGAAGGAAGCCTCCTCCCAGTCTCTCCTAGCAGTTGATGTTTACGCACCCTAAAGTTTGATTTCCTCCCGGTCGCACAAATCTTAAGATACCAAATGATGTCAAGGGACAAATCAAAACTAACAAAAAATGTTTGGATAAGCGGTCAAAATAGATAATAAGAAAGAATCTCACTCTCATACAAATTCTAACTTGAATTAAGGAAGACCTAACCGACCCACAACCTATCTCCTCTCGGTCACACGGTAGGTGCTAACTAGGTAAGATGTCTAAACATGCAATATCTACATCTAAACTTGACAAGTCAACCAAATCAATAATCAACGCAAAGTCAACTATAAATTCATATAATTTCTTAGTCCTAAACACTAAGTCAAGAAACAAAGATAACAATTAGATGTAAAACTACATCCTAAACATCATCCAAGTCATAAAACACAACATTCATCAATAAAGTTTCTATCTTTATAAAAAAAACAATCTCCTATAAACATTCATCAAGTATCATTAATCATCCCGAATGACTAGAAAACATAAATAAACTAGCTTATCATCATTAAAACATGAGTATCAAAACCAAATCTCAAGGAAATCATCATTATTATAAAGTTTCAAATCCGAAAAAAACTAGCTAAAATGCGAAAAAGATACCAACAGAACAACACTGGTCTTCATCCGCACTCCCCAAGCAAGTCCCAAGCCTTCCCCGATGTGTCGGCAGCGTTTTGCTAGTGTTTTGTGGGGGTGGATGCAAGAAAAAAATCGTCTAAATGGTTATATATAGAGTTGTTGCATTTTGACGGTGCAAACGGTCTGCTTGCACTCCAAGCAGTCTGTTTGGAACGTCAACCTGGTTCTATGCATGACAGATTTACATTAACGGTGCAAGAGAACCCTTGACATTCCAGGCGACTCATTTGGAACGTCGGCTAGCTCATTCTTCTTCATTCCAATTCCAAATCATGCCCAAATTATTTCTGATATCTCCTGATTAAGTTCCAAATCTATAAATTCACCAAGAAATTCACTAAGTAACAAAATAAAAGCAAATAAAACAAGAAAAACCTGATGAAAATGAAGAAATAAATATGTTACTTTTCAAGTTTATCAACAACCTTCTTCCAACCTCTAGCACCATGCCCCAATAGTTGTGGGTCATTAGCAGGTCAAGTGCTGAGCTCAGTCTCATACGTTTTACTATGTTGCTAATCATACGTCTCTTGCAGTTCGCCAAAACAAAACATTATTGCATTGGTTTCTAAAAACCTTGATTATATAATTGCTATAAATCTAACATATGGATTACATGTGTTAAGAAAGCAGGAGAAAATATAGTAAATTGTTAAGATTTATTGCATACTTTCATCAATTGTTAGATTGCTAAACTCATAGGAGGATAAAATAACGTAGTGGCTAGTGGTATTGTGCTTACTCCTCACTCTCCAACCACCACAAAAGTGACATAAATTCAAATCTTTACTAATGTAAGATTAGATAGTATTTAGTAGTAAACGATTATTGTTACAAAAAAAATAGTGTTAGATCACAATGTTATAATGAAACCACTTGTATTAGTTGAACCTTAATACACATGAATGAGATTTTGATCTTTCGATATATAAAGCTAAAATATGTTACTATTTCTTATAAAAAAATGTTAATTAATATCAGTAGTCCACTATCTACTAAATCTAATAGATAAGAAACTGCGTGTCTCGTATCATAGCTTTATAAACATAAATTTATTTTTCGCTTTTCTTATCTTACATATTTGTATTCTATTTTGTTTATTATTGTAAAAATATATGCGGTTTCAAAATATCATTTTATGATTTGTAAATCTTGATTGTTAACTATCTAATATTTTCATTATTCAAGTTACACTATGGTTAACCTATTTATACACTATAAATTATCAACTTTTTTATGCACCAGAAGTTATACGTTGTGTTTGGGGTGTTCTAAAAAAAAAGCTGATTTTATACTTTTATTCCAAAAGTATTTGATGTATTGTTTTTAACCCAAAACTATTTGGGTTAATACTTTTAAACTAAAACTTTCATCTTTTCAGTTTAACCAAATGACTTTTTTACTTTCAATTTGGTTCCCTATACTTTCCATATTCCGCAAAATTTTCATTTTACGCTTCATTCTAAATTTTGCGAGTTAACATGGCGCAACGTGCGTGTGTGGTTCAACGTTTTTACGTTCCATTTTACGCTCCGTTCTAAGTTTTGTGAGTTAATACGACGCAATGTACGTGTGTAGTTCAACGTTTTTACATCGTCTATTTTTTTCCTGTTTGACAAGTTCTTCATAACGTGCGGGTCCTAAATCGACTTAGTTATTATTTTCTATGTTTTACGTTTCGTTTCAGTCTAATTTTTTTCGCCACAAATTTAGTGTTGATGGTCGCTCGCGGTGGTATAACATTGATGCTCTCTGACACGGTTTTATGACTCTGCTACAACATGTGAGCGCTTAGTACTAGTTTATCTTGATACACAACTAAAGTAAAAAAAAAAGAAAAAAAAGAAGAAGAAAACAATGATTTCGTTGTGCAAGGGTTGTACAATATTATGACCTGTCCATGTCTTCTAAAATCCCTTGTTGGCAGGAGAACTTTGTGGTTCTCCATCTTGCTTCCCTTTTCTCTTCTTCCTCCAACAATATATTCTTCATACATAAACACACCCATTTTACCCCACTTTAATTTAGAAAAAAAAAAAAAAAACTTTCTTTAATTTAAAAAAAAAAAACTTTCTTTTTTCTTTCCCTCTTAATATTCTGGATTTATCTCCATTTCAATGATTTGAAAGAAATTCAAGAAAATTTTGAGCATGAAAGGGAAAGAAAAGAAACAAACGAACTTTTGTATGAATTCCCTGTGAAGAAGAGAAGGTACCGAGTTATCTTTATTGTTATCGTGCTTTGATACACAGACATCATGTAACTGGAATTATAAAATGCACACCAACTGTTTGACAAAATGCCTGAATTGATTTATTACAGGTAAACGACTGCATTTGTTTGGTTTTGTCATTTTTCATCTTGTCAGTTCAGTTTCCTCAGCAATGGGCACCAAAATCAAAGGGGTTTTCAAAGGCTTCAAATTTATCTCACAGATCTTTGGTACCCTTCTTGCTGTATCTATTTGTAAAGTAATAATTACGGTTCTTTTTTCTTTTTTTTTTTCAAAAGTTACAATTTTGATGTATATGGATCATTTTTTGTAGTTATGAAGGAGCGTGAGATGGAGATTGGGTACCCAACTGATGTTAAACATCTTGCTCATATTGGCTGGGATGGATCATCAGGCACTGCTCCATCTTGGGTAGTTTTGTCATTTCACTTGTTTATTTTTTCTTTCCTTTTTTCACCTTTGTTATGAAACTGATATATTTTTATATATTTTTATTCAGATGAATGAATTCAAGCCAGCCCCTGATTTTGCATCAACTTCTATTGGTAATTCTGGTTCTGCTTTGTCCACATGGTCTTCTCAAGGTATTTTATTGCAAATTAATCATTAGTAATAATTGGAACAATATGTTGAGTGTCATATATGAATTTTCTTGCGAATTGCGGTACCTGGATGACTATTTTTAGGGGAGGTCACTGGTTAGAGTTTCATTCATGATAAAATGTCATGCGTAAGGGTGTAAACGAGTCGAGCGGCTCGCGAGCGACTCGATAAAAAGCTCGAAACGAGCCAAGCCTTATCGAGCTCGAGCCGAGCTTGAATCTAAAATAAAGCGCGTTTATTTATCGAGCCCGAGCTCGAGCCTTGGTATAGTATTAGGTTTTATTAATATTTAATAATATGTTATAAGCTTGTATAGTGAACGAGCTCGAGCCCGAGCTTCACTTATCGAGCTCGCAAGCCTATTATTTATATTTGATATATTAACTAATAGATAATAAACAAGTCGAGCCCGAGCTTGAGAAACTACTAACGAGCCAAGCTCGAGCTCTGAAAAAAACCTCAAACCACGCCGAGCGCGAGCCTGGTCGAGCTCGGGCTCGGCTCGTTTGCACCCCTAGACTCATGCGCGATCAGGGTTATCATAGTGGGCCTTAGGCGGTGGGTTTCTCCTGAAATTGGTGACAGGCAGCGTTGTCTACGATCACGGGCGTGGATAGACTTTTGCCCATGAGTGTACCTGTGTGACTGGGCTTTGTTGGGCGTTAAAAAAAACTAACTAATATTTCCCACAATTTACTAATGGTAGAAAGTCATAAATGAGCATATTTATAAGTTATAAATATGTTACTTGTCGTGTCCGTAAATATATATTAAATACTCTACATAAGTAGTAACAAGTTTAGTTGATAGAGTAAATATGCAATAAATTATGTTAATTGTTAGTTAATAGACGTTAAATGTTTAAATATATAATTTATTTTAAATATTATCTTTAAGTTTATTATTTATTTTAATCTCATTTTATTCCATTTCAAGATTTCTTAATCATTATAAATTATATAAAATAATAATGACACAATGTCGGTTGTGATTGATTTCAATTTTGAAACAAGTTTAGAGGCAAACATGGGCCATTTCACGGGTTTAGAAAATTTTCTTGGAGTAAAGATAGATTTTGTCCATTAGTTTTGTCTACAATAATTGAAAGTTGTTGTACCAATGGAAGAATGAGTTGTACCATTACTAACATGACTTGTACTATTAAAAAAGGTGACTAGTACTCTTTTGAGAATTGTTGTTTACTTGAGATTCTTGGCTTCAAAGAGATTTGGCTTTTTTGCTTTTAAAAAATTACATGAACCCACACATGATATATATATATATATATATATATATATATATATATATATATATATATATATATATCATCAAGATAAAATAAAAACCCTGAATTTTGAGAAAACCCTAAAAAAACCCAACCTCCCGACTTTTTTTTTTGAAAAAAATAACACATGTAATATATGTGTTTTTAAGAGTTTTGGGCCAAAAAAACAAAAAAGCGCCGAAGAAATATTTAAAAAAAAAATAACAAAATTTCAGCAACTAACGTGTGTTAGACAAAGATGCTGAAACTTGTTTATTTTTTTTAAAAAAACATCCCTTCGGCGCTTTTTTATTTTTTTTGGCCCAAAACTCTTAAAACATGTATATTACATGTGTTATTTTTTTCAAAAAAAAAGTCGGGAGGTTGGGTTTTCTAGGGTTTTCTCAATTTTTAGGGTTTTCTATCTAGCCTTACCCTATATATATATATATATATATATATATATATATATCCAGTTTTTTTTTGAAAGAAACAATTTTTTATTTTTGTTTTTTACTCTTTTGTTTGAGCCCATACTTGTATACTTTAGTTTCATGAGCTATTTTCTATGATAATATCCTAAATTTTTAGGGGTGTAAACGAGTCGGGTCGAGCCCAAGTCCGACTAGGCTCGAGCTCGGCTTGTCATGTTTGAGTTCGGCTTGATTCGAGCCTACTTATTTGAGTTTGAGCTCGGCTCACAAGTGAAACCCAAAGCTCGATCTCGGCTCGAGCAATTTTGAGAACAATCTCAAACGAGCTAAAGCTCGGCTCGAACTTGCTTCAATCTCGCGTAAATGAGCTAAAGCTCGTCTCGCCAATGTTATCGGCATTATTACTACTACTACTATTATTATTATATAAAAACTAAAATTTTTGTTTGAGCTCGTGAGCCTATACGAGCTTTGTATTTCAGGCTCGAGCTCGATAACTATAAGAGCTCTATTTCATGCTCGGGCTCGTTAAGGCTCGGCTCGTTCATCAAACCAAGATTATACCTTTATCTATATATATATATATATATATATATAGTGGCGGATCCACTCTTTTAGTAGGGTGGGCACAGGCCCACCGTCCGGCACGCCGGCGGAACGGCACTCCGGCGGAACTACAGGGGGTCACCCTTTTAATACGCGAGTTTTTGAAATCGTGATCTTTTTGTGGTTTCGACCCTCAATTACAATATGTAGAGTAGTTTTAGAGCATAGAGAATGAGTTAAAAGAAAGATTTAATCGATGTTCTTTTCCAACGGAGCGATAGACAGCAAGAGAAGCATACATGCGTGTTTTTGATGGTGGGAAATGGGAAGAAGATGGTAGGGGTATTTACGTAAATATTGGGTTAATTAATTTGTTAAAATCGAGCTACAATATAATATTTTTTTACCACTAGATTTTCATTTCCCAGTTTTGGGTGACTAGGAAACTTCTCATCCAACTCATAAAGTTTTTCAAATTTTGTTTGAGTGAATGTTTATAGAAGGTTTTATTTATTTTAATTTTGTTAATTGATTAATTTAATTTAAAATATCAAAAATATTTATTTTAAGCAGTAGTTTTTATATATATATTAGTTTACGTAACCTGGGATTAAATTATGAATTATTTTTTATTATAAATAAGTAACACTGTTTGATAGTTTTTATGTACTAAGTTGATTGGTTAAAAATATATTATTATAAGTTATTCTGGAATATTATTGACTCTCTTGTCCTAAGCTTCTGGTTCTGCGGTTGACCGGACCCTCCAGATAACCAAAATTTTCTATTAACAATGATATGCATCTTAGTCAATTTTTGTAGGTTGACCCTTTAAAATATGGATGTTAGACTAGTTGTATTGAAAAAGAGTGAAAAAATATGCATTGTATTTGAGTAAATAAGTATGAATAGTTTTATGGTATTATTGAATAAATAAGTATGAATAGTTTTGCAATATCATTAAGTGGATAAGTATGCATTAGTTTACCCTATTCATTTTGATCCGACTTGTATTGACCCACCTTGTTTAACTCAATCAATATGTGCCCCCCGTCAAAAAAAATTCTAGATCCACCACTGTATATATATATTTCAATTTTTAGAAAAAAAATAATAATAACAAAAAATTTGTGTCGGTTTTGTTTATATACGTGTAGATTTTGGAGAAGCGATGGGAAGACGGCCTGCAGATAATACGCTTAGTGATCTGCCACCGGTAGACCTTCCCGACATACCTAAAAAACAAAGACGTAAAAAGTCAAAGTCAACATGCTCCCCGATGTCATCATTACCCCGAGCTGCAAAGGCTAAGGCTAATGCCGAGACTATGTAAAGTGACCCCAGAAACATAAGACGGTTCCACTCATTTGACAACCAAAGTTTTTGTAAGGTAACGAGCATATGATGTGAGAAGAAAGTTTTAAATATATATGAAGCATAATAAGGATATATTTTTCATGAGGGTGTGACATTAAATTGGTGGATCAAAATGCAAATCTTTCTTGTTTGTTTTGTTTTGTTTTGTTTTTTTTTTTTTTTAATTTTTTGTGTCTTAATTTGTAAATTTGTCCCCTAATTGGGAAGCCAACTAGGAATCAACATGTAAAAAGTTAGATTCTTTGGTTGTCATGTTGGAAAACTAATCTAGCTTTCGGAAATGTTTGCTTGTATATATACTATTCCTTTTCACCGAAACTTCTCTTTCAAACAAGGTATGACTCAAGAATAGTTTGATGCATTTAGTTATTTGTTTGGATGAATGGTATGTCCAGTGGCGAAGCTTGAGGTTTCCGATCTAGAGGTCGAAAACGTATATATCAAAAATTTTCTATAAAACCAAGGGTAAAAAACGTACATACCAAAAAATTTCTATGCGAAAACTACATACTCTCCACTACTGAGCGAAAAGTTCGGGGGGTCGGCCGCCCCTTCCCGCCCCTACTATACTGCGCCTCTGGGTATGTCAATAGCCTCTCTTGACTTGGGGACTTCGGGTTGCGAGACGGGGGGTTAACAAATACTGGTTGGTGATTCTTAACAAGCCGTGTGAAGGCGGGAATAACGACAACAATGGTTTAACGGTTCTTGATGAACCATATAAAGAAATTGAATTGAGTAGGACATCATATGTTTGGTGGTTCTTGATAAAGTTTGTTATAAGATGTGATAACAGTAAGAAAATGCATGTTTATAGGGTAAGTTTATATTATGGGTTTGGTTTCAAGTTTTAGGAAATTACACTTATGGGCTTGGGCTTTCTATGTTTACCTGGTCGTTAAAACTTTTTGCCATTTAAACCATACGAATTGTGCGTCGAGGTGTTGCGTAAGCCCGAGGCGGAATTAAAAATAAATATAAAAATTGTAATATCTTATAAAAATAAAATACTAACCAATTTCATCATCAGATTCATCAAAAAACACAAATAAAAAGACATGAAATACATAAAAAAAGACAAAAATCCCATGAGGTGCACATACAAAAATAACACATTGAGGCGCACCTCAGGTGCGTTTCTTGGGCGTTACGCCTCGAGGCGCACGCGTCAGCCGTTTTTTAAACCATGATCTAAACTAATAGCCGTTAAAATTTATGTAAGGTTTTGTGAAATGACTAGTATACCCTTGTTATAAAAATCAACTATCGGTAATATGACCACCTTCATTCAGAAATTAAACCACCTTGCAAATCAAGATAACATGTAGAAATTGATCTTGATCAAAAAGAAAAGGGATGAACCCCTACCTAGTTGTTCTATCTTTTGGTCGTTGGATCGCGGATTGGATCATTAGACTCAACTGTACGGTTCCAACTTTCTTTAACCATGATCACCGGTACTACATCCAATTCATCACTCGACCTAACAGTTGTGTCCTAGTTTACCACCCCACCAACTTCGCTCGTTTTGTTGTTTGATGTGTGATTAATTTAGTACTAGTGAGCTTGACAATTTGATTACCCTTTTTATTTAGGGATTGTTTTAGTTTTTTTGAATGAATTTGGGGTTTCTGCAGCTATGGAATTTTGAGAGAGCGATGGTGGTGAATTTATCATCCATGAGGAGGAGATGGAAAAGAAAACTTTGGGTGCGGTTGGGGAATATAATTTTTTAACAAGGGTATATTAGTCATTTAAAAAAGCTTTACGCATTTTATAGCGGAAGTTACGAGGATGGAGATGGGAAAGATAACTTTGGGTGCGGTTGGGGATTATAAGTTTTTAACAAGGGTGCATTAGTCATTTAAAAGATTAGCGAAAGTTTTAATGAAAGTTATTAAACAGGACCAAAAAATTTATGATTAAGTTAATAGCGGAGCTAGTAAGTGTAATTTCTAAAATCTTGAGACCAAAGGCGTAGTACATGCTGATCAAAGGACCATTTATGTAATTAACCGTTTGAAAAAATTATGATGCTAGAGTAAGTGGTTTACTTTTTCTAAATAAAAATTTGGTAATTGTTAACTTTCTGCTTAAATACATCACAAAGCTGGTATACTATGTGGAAAATTCGACGGATTCTACTTCATATTTTTTTAAACAGTTGAAATGAATGCATTAAATCTGGAGGTTTTATCTGTTGAATTTACTATGTAGCAAATAATTCTTGAATTAATAATTTAAAACATACACAAACCGAAATTCATACAGTTCAAGCATTCTAGTCAAATACAACCATAATCTAGATGTTTCACTACATAAAAATAACAAGATACTACGGGATGCCAGTCTTTCACTGGGTAGACTCCGCAAGTGTCACTGCCATCACAAGAAGCTCTCAACTATTAAACTTTAGCCTGATGTATATGTTAAGGGGGGAAGGCGCGTAAGCGGGTAGGCTTGCGGGTACCCCTACCCGCACACAAACACCGCCGGCGGTTGTGCGGGTAGGGCCTGATGGGTAGGGGTAGTTTTGGGTATAACCTGCATGTTTGTGTGTGTGGGTATGAGAGAGATAGAGAGAGTTGTGTGTATGAAGAGAGTGTGGGGTAAAATGGTGGGGTCTGTTTTATTAGGGTAGGGGAGTCAATAAATCGGGTAGGAGAGGGTAGTGGATGGTCTAAGTGATATGGCGCGATATGATTGGCCGGAGTTAGGATATACGGTTTAAACACTCCCCCCCCCCCCCTAAAAATCAGATACACAAAGTGAGTTCTAGTTTAAATTAAACAGAAAATTATGATTATAGCCTAAACATTTAATAAACCTTTAATATACATTAACTTTAATTGTTATCTTCAGCATTAAGTTGACAATCATCAATGAGCGGCCAACACTCCTTTCATATTCTTTACGACTATTGGTAGCCTCATAGGTCACCACCTTATTCTTGCAGTCGCATAGGTACCTGCCTCCCTTACAGCCCTCTAGGTAACTGCTTATCGGTTGCTTGTCACGTGCCAACTTCACGACCATGGACCACGTGAGAAGTTTTGCAGCCCCGTACGTAACTCCCCTCTCATGAGCATCTTTACTTTAGCTTTAACTTTCATTTATCTTAACTTTCAATTATATGTATATGTACACACACATATGTATACAGAATAAGTGTATCGTACAATTCCCCTTAACGTACGAGCGTACGCTGGGGGTGAATTCGCACGTTATGATACCCCCATTATGAAATCGCATGTTCCAATTTTTTTCAAAATCGCATGTACTAAAACAATGAAATCGCATGGTGATGGTTTGCTGATGATTTCGCATGGAAAAAAATGAATTCGCATGTTATGTATTGTCAGCGTACGTTAAGGGGAATTGTACGATAACCTCTCCCTATATACATATAAGGTTAGGGTTAGGGTAAAATGATAACTCCTACGAGTTGTGAGAACTTAGAGAACTCGACCAAAATGAAAGTTTTTTCAAAAAAAATATTTACCAAAAATTTATAAAATTCAACATTTCCAAAAAAAAATAGTTTTGTTGATTTAGACCACTGGAAAACAAAACTCTTACGATGGGTGTAAATGCTGATGTCAGCAACTTTTTAAAGTGCTATGAAAAGGATTGAACTCGATGAATTTGGGCATTCGATGATCCGAAGGCCACAAGACCCTTATACAATGTTTAACAAAATCAGAAAAAGCTAACTAAACAAGAACCCCAGATTGAAAGGCTTGAACCCGAAGATTCCAACCATTTGGTTGTGATCCATTTATGAACATGCATATTCCATAGCATGCGGTGCCTTTCACCAAGAGAGCTTTAAAACCCGCTCAAATGCATATAAATTTGTTATCTAATTGTTTTGTGCCCTTTTGTTTTCAATGATTCAGAATGCGACGATGGCGAAAAATCTAACCAAATGGTCAAGTGATTCACATCAACGAAACCCCAAATATCTGGTGTCAATCACACCTCCTATGTGCATCCCTTCCTGACTTTATATATGTATTGTTGTTGTGGTCCTTCTCCTCCTCTTCTTCTTCCTCTTCCTCTTCCTCCTCCTCATGGTTTAGATTTTGACATTTTTTATTTTTTACATGTTTTCTATAAAAGAAAAAAAAAGTGAGGAAAACTTAAATTTTATATTGCTTACCCCTTTTAAAAAAGTGATGAAAAGAAACTTTCTACATACTTTTTATATATTTTGGATTTCCATTAAAAATACTGACAATCGGCAGTGAACCCATAAATTGTTTTCACGGGGTTAAAAATTTTCGAGTGTCGGTTGTCTATCATTAAATATTAGTTTTTTGGGTCTAGTCGGGCCATATAACAAAAATATAAAACCATTTTTTCAGCCCAAAAATTTCAAGCCCGATTGGCAAAGCCGAGAAAGCTGAAACCAAAAAATACACATCGTGAAAATAAAAAACCGAAAACCAAAAAATTGAATTCTAATGATTTTTAAAAACCCTGAAATTGAATTTTGGTTATTAGTTCGGCTTCAGCCAAAAACCGATCCATGCACACCTGTACAACCTGTGATGGTCGTCTCGATAGATTCGTCGATTGAGTTTTTAGTTTGAAAAGTCGACTTGTGTCCTGTGGGTGGGAAGTAGTTAATAAAAAGTGGCTCTCTATGCCTCCTACCTCTTTTATGTTAGTTTTTTAATTGTTAAAAGTGGGTGGGCTTAATGACTTTTGGACTTAATTGTTTAATATGATTATTATTTGGTATTTTAGTTCTAATGGTTAATGGGTTTAGTTTAAATGGGCTTAATTTTATAATTCTATAAGATATGCATACTTGTTTTATATTTGATATTTGGGTATTAGTGTATACTGGTATTAACCACCCATGTTGCCGCGTAGGGAGAGGGCGTAAAACCGTGCTAAGTGGCACCAATGTCAAACCACCACCAGAGACCACTGACATTGAAAAACGTTCGTATTACAAACGAAAAAAATAAAATATAAAACCAAACGGAAAGTAGGCATAAATAGGTTGAACCACGTACACAGAGAGAAATTATAGAAAACAATAATTAAGTTGATCTAAGACCCGCCCATTGCGATGGGGCCACTAAATGGGGAAAAGAGATGTAAAAACGTTGTAACACACAAGCACGTTGCGACGTGTTAACTCGCAAAATTTAGACCGAAACGTAAACTTAAATATTTGTAAAAGATAATAAGTATAAAAGATCAAAATTGAAAGTGAAAAAGTACCCGGTTTAAATTCTAAAAAAGGAAGTAAAAGATAATATGTATAAAAGACCAAAGTTGAAAGTGTCGGGTTTAAAATCTAAAAACGAAAAAAGTATTAGGGTTAAATGTAAAAAAATCAAAGATAAAAAGAAAAGTGAGTACAACCCAATAAGCCTATCAATACATCACCATGAAGCATAGTACACTTGCTAACCATGATGTATAAGAGCATGATAGACAAACCACTTGATAGTTATTAATATATACTATATCCGGACACCCCTCGTTACGACATGAGCATAAAACCATGAAAAAATGTTGTTGTGAACCCGCTGAATTAAACGAATTGTTAAAGGTTCTATAATCTCATTAGATCCCTAGTGTCATTACCATAATTTTCTTTTTTAAAGCAAATGTCTTTGTAATTGCCAAACATAATTTAATAATTTTAAGTAGGTTATAACTATGCTAAACAAAAACGTTACGTAATATTATAAAATTTTAATTTCAATATTTGAATGCCTAACACTAATTAAAAAGTCGTCTTGACACTCGAAGTTATAGTTTTAAAAACTTTAATTCTATTTTTTAAATCCTATTTTATTTATAATATTTTTTTTAAAATATGTCATATTTTCTATACTAAGATGATATTCAAGTCTTTTCTCATTATCCTTAATTCCTAATATATCATTTATATCAATGTAATTACTATCTACTACCTAATAAATGAATATAAAGTTGGAAACACACCACCATCATATTTCACCTCTTCAATTTTTCCTACCTAAATCCCTCTATAACCCTAAATAAATATTTTATAAATTAGGAAAGAGTAACTTAATACTATTGTGAAAATATTTTATTCGTCATATATATACCATTAATCTAGATCATAATTTATAATAGTTAATTATTAACTGAATTTGTATAACAATTATCAATAAAAATAACAAATCTAAGTTAACATACAAATAAATTATTTTCATTTATTTTAAAAAATTATATTAAAAGGATTCATTATAAGAAAAATAATATTAGTTATATTAGTTATTATATGTAATATAATATGTAAATATAGTGACATGAAGGATATATAGTTGTGCTTTATAATATGAGCTACAATGGTATTTTAGGCTACTAAGTAAAGTACGTCAGTTTTTCTGATTAATTCAAGTTAATTATGTGAACTGTGACATGGTACTAAAAATATATACATGTTATATTATTTTTTATAGATTATATAATTATATCGTTTCTATTTTAGAACCTTGTATAATACACGGCTCTATAAGCTCGTATCACTAATATACATAATAGAACTTAATTACAATTCATTTGCTACAACCTCATAACTTATAAATTATTTTTTAAAAACAAGTCTTATATTATTATTTTTTTAGTGTTACAGTTTTACATACGTATATAATAAGATGGATTAGAATAACTTAAGAGAAAAATCAAAATAGAAAACTATATTTAAATAGCCGAGAATGTAATTTATTTTTGCTTCACTATTTTATGTATTAAATTATTTAATATCTATAAATTTATAATTTTTTTTCAATAATCAATCTATGTTGTACCCTAATTTATAAGCTAGTATAATAAGCCAGAAAACTTGCCAAGTTACATCAAAACAGAAGGTAGCCGGGCAACAAGCTGCGCCGCCAATCCTTTCTGTATCACTATTCTTATTCTTCGGATGATATTCACATAGAGCGGCCTAATGTTTTGTTTTATGTATCACTATTCTTATTCTTCGGATGATACTTTTTCATGGAGTAAAAAAGTGCTGCCACATAGGCGATACGTATACACACTTTTTGTCACTCAGAAATGTTTAAAAAGGGGTGTAATGGGAAGGGATTGGTTGGAGGCTTAGTTGATGATTAGATAATTATTATTTTATTTATTTATGTTATATATTAACTAATTTATAGTATCAAATTATAGCAATGCATAACAAATGATGCACCATATACACAAACTACCCACAAATACAAAGCCATAGTATACACTACTACAAAAATAGGCATTTTGCTACGGAATTTTTTTGCTACGAAATATCCGTAGCTTAATTGTAGCAAAATTTGTCCGTAGCCAATCCATAGCTAATCCATAGCAATATTTGCGACCAATTTTTTCCGTAGCAAAAATTCATAGCAAATGCCTCTTTTTGTAGTAGTGATAGTCTAGTCGTAAACGTCAAAGTCACCTTCTTCGTTTTCTGTTTCGACCAATTTTTATTATAAAGATTACCAAATAAACCGGATTTTCGACGGATTTCGTTCCAATGACCCGAAATCATGTCGGTCGTATGACTTTTATTCCGCACACTAGCCAAAAACAAATGCTTGAATCCGGATCTAAAATTGTGTTGTTGTTTGGTTAACGTCTACACAACAAAATATAAATAGAAGTACAAGTAATACAATTTTCCAAAAAGTATTTAGTGTATAGAATAGGATAAATTGAATGAACAACGTTGTAACGGGCTTGTGTTTTGGATACCTATTGTGTTTGTGAATCGGGTAAATTCCAACCGTCGCCCCTTATTGTTCGTATGAGCCGAAGTCAAACAAGGGTTGATAAGCACCTATAAAGTTTGAGCATATCTAACTCTTGATCATTCCATAATCTTGATCAACTTCATGTATCAAGCAACTGAATAATTTTGATATTAGATTCTATAATATTTTATGTTCAAGTAACAACCGACTATTTTACCAATTAATTATGCATATTAAAGCTGGAAACCAAAACAAGTCATAGTTAGTAACTCCACCCAATGCTCCACCACTGCTCAAAACAATCCCCACCACGGCGTGACTCGCCCTCTGGACCCTGCCCAACGCCCGCACCTGCCCAAGGGTGTGGCGGTGTGAGGCGTTGTAGTTTGCTGATCTGGCACAACAATTTGTAAGGGGGCGCGACACAGTAACACATGGTCTAAAAGATGGGAGGAACTTACCTATTCAAGAGGTTCGGATGAAACATCTTTAGAGACTTTTTGTTTTTAAAAGAAAATACGTGCACAAAATCTTAAATATGCCCTTTAAAATCTTCTTAATCCTTTCTTTTCAAAACCGTTTATGTTTTTCGAAATCTGGTAATATTTTTTTGCTACCTTTTGCTGTTATATTAAAAAAAAAAAACAAAACTATAATCAGGAAACAATATTTGCACATGACCAAATGTGATTATTAATTTTTTTTGAACGGCAAGGAACGACGTGTCAACCACCGTGACACCGGACGCTGTGGCCAAGGTCGACTACTCGACCGCCGCCAGCCCCTTGGCTCTCCCAGATGCGCGGAAACCCGATCTCCACCCGCCCGAAGGCACGACAGCGGAATAATCGGTAAAACCTCGCCTCCCATCCAAAACGAACCGGCGCCACCCGTATTCGTTCTTCACCTGGATGCCGCAGAAAATAATAGGGAGAGTGGGAGTCGAACCTGGGTCACAAGTAACACTAAGTATTTCCTCAACCACTACCTCATTGGAACATGTGATTATTAATTAATGGTATTCTTAAACGTGGGTACAAGTCAAAGCATAGTTATTACTTATCTAAAACGAGTCGATATATAAAATATATAGTTGTATGTAACATCTACATCAATTAATTCTAAGAACCTAATATCATTTCATCAAATACAAGCTAGCAGGTCAGAATATAATACATTCACAACCATATTGTATAGACTATAGTTCTTAGCCATAAGTTGTATCCGACCAATTTACACCTACAACAAATCACCAGTAAAAGATCCACAACCATAAATGCACAAAGTACAACCAGAAGCATCATACGCGCTTCAACAAAGGTTAAAATTTATATATGTAAATTCCTTCGTAATTAAAACGAAGAAAAAAAATTAAGTTCGTGGCAAGTTTCTGTATAATTACATTTTCTAAAAAGTAGTTATGTTAGGTGAAACTTTTAATATAATCGAAGAGACAGGTGGAACAAAACTTTAATAGCCACGTACATATTGTACAACAACTAGTTGATGCCTCCCCCGCGTTGTGGGCGATGGCCGATTAATAAGCGAGTGTTAGGCAGCTTCGTGACACAAAAAACAATTAAATCGAGTCAACCAATTAAAAAAATATTTTTATAGTTTTGCTAAAAAAAACTAAAACAGTGGCAATACTGTTATTTTTAACTAATGGAAAGTTTTATTTTTTTACTGGGTAAAATCGTAATTTGCCAAGGGAAAGTGATGACAGTACTGTAAATTGGAACCAGGGGCAAAAATGTAAATTTGCGCAGGGGCAAAGTCGTAATTTTGAACTTGTGGTAACACAATAATATAAATTTGAACTGAAGGCACAATCGCAATTTTAGGCTGGAGGCAAAACCATATTTTTATTTTGAACCGATGGCAAAATCGTAATTTTGAGTTGAGGGCAAAAGCATAATTTTATTTTGAACAGGGGGAAAAACGCAATTTTGAACTGAGGGCGAAATAATAATTTTTTAAACAGAGAAAAATCATATTTTTTTAACAGAGGGTAAAATCGTAATTTTTAGTTGGGGGCAAAAACATAATTTTATTTTGAACCTGGGGCGAGGACGTAATTTTGAGTTGGGGGCAAAATCGTAATTTTGAAGCGAGGGCAAAATCGTAATTCTGAGCTGGAGACAAAAACGTAATTTTATTTTCAGCTGGGGTCGAAACCGTATTTTGAAGGCGGGGGAAAACGGTAATATTACGATGAATATAAAATAGTAAACGGCGTGGTCCAATGGGGGAGTGCCAAGCAGCTGTCTGGCACTATTCCCCCGTTTGTAAATTGTAATATTGTAAATGAAGCGAGTGCAAAATCGTAATTCTGAGCTAGAGACAAAAACGTAATTTCATTTTCAGCTGGGGGCGAAACCGTATTTTGAAGCAGGGGCAAAACGGTGATATTACGATTAATATAAAATAGTAAATGGCGTGGTCCAATGGAGGAGTGCCAGGCAACTGCCTGGCACTGTTCCCCACGTAATTTATTTTCAGCTCGGGGCGAAACCGTATTTTGAAGCAGGGGCAAAACGGTAATATTACGATTAATATAAAATAGTAAACGTCGTGGTCCAATGGGGGAGTGCCAAACAACTGCCTGACACTGTTCCCCATTTGTAGATTGCAGGCACTGTTCCCCATTTGTAAATTGCCTGGCACTGTTCCCCACGTAATTTTATTTTCAGCTGGGGGCGAAACCGTATTTTGAAGCAGGGGCAAAACGGTAATATTACGATTAATATAAAATAGTAAATGGCGTGGTCCAATGAGGGAGTGCCAGACAACTGCCTGGCACTGTTCCCCATTTGTAAATTGCAGGCACTGTTCCCCATTTGTAAATTGTAGTATTGTAAATGCAAATATGGTCCTTTGCAAAATATATGTACATATATAATACTATTAAAATTTAATTGCATGTTTGTGCTAGGTTGAGCAAAAATCAAACCACAATTGAAAACTGAACCGTTAATCAAGAAAATAATCGAAATTAACTGAAATAGTCCAAACCAAACGGTTATGGTTAGATGAATATTATTAACTGACCTTTCGGTTACGGTTAAGCTATCTTCATTAACTGAACCGAACCTTGTATTTTTTATATTTATTTGTGATTTTTTTTATATTTAGGGTTGAAGTTAAATGTTTAGTAAGCATTAGAGTTGTTTTTTTTTAATAATCTTCCTCTTAGTTTCTTGTTTCTATTTATTTGTGACCATTTTTTTATTTATTGCGTTAGCAAAGTAAATATCTATATCCAAAATATAGTTATATTAAGGCCCAGACTATTCGCACACCAAGGTTGTCTATTTGCACACTTAGAGTTTCTATACGCAGCGTATAGGTTGCATGAATTTCAGCACCTGGCCCAACAATCACAGGCACAAAAAATTAGGGTTTATATACGCTGCGTATAGCTCTAGACGCAACGTATATAACCCATCTGAATTTTGTTTTGTTAGTTTGGTGTATTTCTGTTATAAATTCTCACCCGGTTCCAATGTTAAATCGCTTAAAATATATAACCGTTAATATTATATATCGTTAATTTTTTTGAAAAACTCCTGTAAGGTTCGAATATATTATGTTGTTATCGTTTAAATTAAATTATTTTACCAAGTCTAGTGCGGTTCAAATACTACAAACGTTTAAATAATATACAATTAATTAATTTTAAATATCATGTACGGTTCGAATATATTATACTGTCTAAATACTATACCATAAAAAAACTATACCGTTTAAATTAAAATACTATACCAAGTATGGGTGCGGTTCGAATACTATAACATTAAAATATTATACCATTAAATATGTTAAAATATTCGGGTACAGTTCGAATATATTATACTGTTTCAATACTATAATGTTTAAATTAAAATATTATACCAAGTCGGTGCGGTTGTAATATTATGTTGTTTAAGATTTTTATACCGTTAATTATTTAGAATTACTCGGTTATGGTTCAAATATATTCTACCGTGTTTTCATACTATACAGTTTAAATTAAAATATTATACCAGTTTTAATTGTTTATAACGTTAATTATTTGAAATACATGGCTACGGTTCGAATATATTATACCATTTCCATACTATACCGTTTAAATTAAAATACTATATTGTTTCAATACGACTGAATATGATATCTACAATACAACATAAGTTTGTACATACATAACAAAAAAAATTAATATAACTTAATACAAAATACATAACAAAAGATAAAATACTATAACAGAGGATCCTGTTGGTGCTGATGCCATACTTGAGGCGGATGGAAGGGCCGTGGAGGTAACCCCTCACGCTGTCGACGCTCCTACGCCTACTCAACTAACCACTCCATTACATACGTCAGCCTGTCAACATCGTGACGTAGTTGCCAATACGCCGCGTATCCTAGGGCAAGACCGTGCCCAAAGTGCCAAGGGAACTGAGGCGCCCGGGGTGGTCCGTGCAGCTGTGGCAGGTCCGGAATGTCCATATCCGGTTCAGGCTCTACCACCTCTCCCAGCACGTCTTGGGGGATATACCGAGTCGAACTGTGCGGCAGCTGCTTCATCACGAAGGGCCGGCCATCCTTACCCTTAAAATGCTTCCCATGAGGTGGGAACTTCTGGTAATCTTCATTCCGGATAGCGTGTCATCCCCAACCTCTTCGGCTGTATCGCCGGGTGTAAATGCGGGTCACTCTCCGGGTGATAGCCAAACGAAAGGACTATCACAGTGACGTGGGCACCGTCATATAATAATCTGCGCTCATGTCGATGATATGTGGAAGCGAAGTATTGCGCCAACCCATGTGCGAGAGTGCACGACCTCTTGTAGAAGAGACAATAAAGGAAAAAAAAAGCCACCACTTGTACACCACTCCCGGCTCTTCCCATGAGCGTTAATGGAAAAGGAGATCAGCCTGTGAAGATATCTGCACATAGGAGTCCAGTCCGTAAATAATAATCAGACTTCGATGATAAAATAAAAATATTATATATTTTGGACTCGTTACGGATTCGACGCGCGTTACGGACTACGTCGACTAAAATATATTTTGGACTCGTTACGGTTTCGACACGCGTTACGGACGTACGCTCGTTACGGACGACTTCGACTAAAAAATAAAAATATTATATATTTTGAACTCCTTACGGAAGACAACGTCGATAAAATAAAAATATTATATATTTTGGACTCGTTACGGATTCGACGTGCATTACACACATACACTTGTTACGAGCGACTTCGACTAAAAAATAAAAAAAATTTATTTAATTTGGACTTGTTACGATTTCGACGCGCGCTATGGACGTACGCTCGTTACGGACGATAATAATATTAATAATATTTTAACAATAATATAATATTAACAAAAACATTAATAATATTTTAACAATAATACAAATTATAATTTTAACAATAATAACGATATTAAAAATTCTAAAAACAATACAACTCTAATTAATAATTATATTATAACAATATTACAAATAAACAACAATAATAATAATATTAATAATATTTTAACAATAATATAATATTAACAAAAACATTAATAATATTTTAAAAATAATACAAATTATAATTTTAACAATAATAATAATATTAAGAATTCTAAAAACAATAACAATAATACAAATATTAACAATAATAATAATATTAATAATATTTTAACAATAATACAAATTTTAACAATTATACAAATATCATATTAACAAAATATTAATAATATTTTAACAATAATACAAATTATAATTTTAACAATAATAATAATATTAAGAAATCTAAAAACTGTACGAATTATATAATAATAATAATAATAATAATAATAATAATAATACAAATAAGAGTTAATTACATCGTTAGTCCAAGTGGTTTATAGATAGTAACAAGGTCAGGTACTAATAGTTTAAAATCACGTTTTAAGGTTCTAACTTTTTATTTTGTAACAACCTAAGGTATTAACACTAACTTTTGTTAATTTTTCTGTGAACTTTGAATGAAATTACTAAAATACCCTTTTTCAACTACAAGAACCATTTATGTAATTAACTTTATATTTCTTCCTCTTCTTCGTTCAAAAATTAAAAGGCTGGTATCATTCACCATCACCGTCACTCACAGAGCCACGCCCATCACTCACCACCATGAACAATAAACTATAATCCGACATTATCGTGGTGTAGTGGCGGTGGTTTATGGTGTTGTAGCACTGTCACCGAAAAAAAAATCAAGAGCACCTCTGTCACCGGAAATCCACTCCACAACCATCACCGACATCGATAACCAAAAATACACCACCAACAACATCCTGTTTAACCACCACCTTACCACTGCCACATATTTACCACTCCACCAAACGACCACTTGTTCCTACCGGTCACAACCGTCGGACCACCCCACCATAGCCACTGAACCACCACTATTGCACACCAAAAGACCTACCTTCACCGCCTATCTCCGGTGTATAAGATAACCACCTCCATCGTCACCGTCAACATCATCAACCATCATCAACACTTACAATCAACACAAACCACCTTTTGAATCACCGGAAAACCATACAACACCTTCACCTTCCACCACCGATTCCATAAACCACCATCGCAGCCCTATAGCCACCATCATTCATCACCACACCACTAACCTCTATTATTGATCTAACAGGAAAAGAGTAGAAACAAAAGAAAAATTGAGATGGACGGTGAAGGTGACCCTTTGGTGGCCGTAATTGAGGGCCATGTTTCTGGAGATTTGAGAACAATATTTTTGGAAGAAAGGATTTGGGGGGTTTTTGAGGTACAGAGAATAAGTTACTAATTGTAGGTATAATAATAATAATAATAATAATAATAATAATAATAATAATGACACAAATGATCCCTGGATTATGATAAAGTTAATTACGTAAATGGCCCTTGTAGTTGAAAAGGGTATTTTAGAAATTTCATTCAAACTTGACAGAAAAGTTAACAAAAGTTAGCGTTAATACCTTAGGTTGTTACAAAATGAAAAGTTAGAACCTTAGAACGTGATTTTAAACTACTAGTACCTGACATTGTTACTTTTTATAAACCACAGGGACTAACGGTGTAATTAACTCTACAAATAATAACAATAATATTAAAATTAATAATATTTTAACAATAATACAAATTTTAACAATTATACAAATATAGTATTAAAAAATATTAATAATATTTTAAGAATAATACAAATTATAATTTTAACAATAATAATATTAAAAATTCTAACAAAAATACAAATATTAACAATAACAATAATATTAAAAATTCTAACAACAATACAAATATAATTAATAATTATAGTATAACAATATTACAAATAATAACAACAATAATAATAATATTTTAACAATAATACAAATTTTAACAATTATACAAATATTAATGTGGTACATGATTAATCTGAAACAGATTGCCCGGGTTAGAGGGTTGATAATCATCATACAGTGGTGTGTCCGGAGGTTCATCATCGTATCCTCCGTATCTATCCGAATTATCTTGTTGCACGTAAGAAACTTCACACCCGTATCGTAATGTGGATACGATTGTTGTGTCAGGTAATATGGTTCATCAACAAGGGCATGCTCGGCACCGTGTCCTATGTATCCATTCAGATTACCTTGTTGCACGTACGAAGATTCACACACGTATCCATAATTCGGATACACTTGATGCACCGGGTAATATGGTTCATTAACAGGTGGAATCGGAGCTTCGTTCAAGTCTCGCAACTGTTTGTTTTGATCAACAGGGACGCCATACACAACCTACTCCCCCTCATTAGCATCATGCACTCCCCGTGAGTCGTTAGAATACTGTCCAAAGAAATAATTGTCGTCCCAAAATGATGCGATTTTAGCTCCACAGTCGTGCGACAAATAGTAACCGAGAAAGTGAAGAATGCGATATATTTCCGCAGCGTATAGGGTGATCTATACGCAGCGTAGTTACAAGTAGGCAGTTTGGTGTGCCAATATGCACACTCTATATTAATTACTTATGAACTAAGTAATTCATTTTTCAATATAAGGTATATGCTCTATAAGCCAAAATAGCTCGTATAAGAACATAATCAGGTTTTATTTATTGAAAAATCAATAAACTATATACAATAACACAACCATATCTTTATGTAAAATTACCAAAAAAATATATCGGTTAATAACCGAAATAACCATAATCACCGATTAACCGAACCATGGTTTACCGTTTATTGATTATGGTTATGGTTAACACTGTTAAATTAACCGAATCAGCGATTAACCGACCTTCAGTTAACCAAACCGACGGTTAACCGAGTCTGCACACCCCTAGTTTGTGCTTTCAAAAACTCGGATACTAATTTTAGTCATCGTATTTCGTCATCTTTAAACATACTGAAACATCATATTTATGGAATTGCCTTCCTCTAATTTTCAACTCCAGTAATATACACCATGAACTTCAGACTTCTAGCTATGTACCAAATAAAGTTAACAAAATTTAGGCTCCTTGACTTTGAATTTTAATTCAAATAAATTATAGTTTCATCAAACGTTTTAGTCTCAAGCAATTTTAATATATTTCAACTTATTTATCCACAAAAAAAAAAAGAAAAGAAAAGAAAAGAAACCCCTAGAGAATCCTGAAATGTTGTTTCGTTCAGTATGATAAAAGTCATGCTATTATATATTTTCTAAGTGACTTTTCAATTAATGTGTCATGAGATCATGCACTATTTGTTTAGAAATGCGTAGTGATGATATATAACACTGCGTCTGTATTATTACAATAGCACTCCGATGAATACCGAATAGTACATCGATATTAAATATACACAGTGATTGGGTAATGGGTATGTCTATATCGGTGTCTCAAAAGGCATCATACTTACGCAGTAATGCCTTTTTAGGTGTATGTTTATAAAGGTGTGTAAAGACATTAGAGCATTCACATCCTAGGAATCAAATTATATGTGTGGGGTTTTTAAAATATAAAGAGTATAAAAAATGATTGTGAGTGGAGAAGAGAGAAAATGTTACTGCTCATCTGTATATTTGGGGGGACATTGTTCACCCCCTATACTTTTTTAATATATATTGAAAGTGATTGTGAGTGAATGGGAGAGAAAATGTAATGATAAAGGTATAAAAATATTATTTAATTGAAAATGAAAGAGAAAAAGTATTTGTTTTTAGTGGAAATATATTGATATAGGAGCTGTTTTTTAGTTGAATGTATGTATATTTTTGGTGGGTTGGATGTGAATGCTCTTATACCAACGCATGCACATAGTGGTACAATAATTTGTGTTATTTTGCTCATATAAAAATAGAAACGCCTCATGTGCGAACATAAAATCCGTAATATATTCATCAAGGAGTGTAGAAGATAATGCAGCTTCAGAAAGACAGTAACAAACCTTCGTGGTTTCGTTATCAAATAGTTGATGTACGCGCAATTTTCCTGCAGACATTTAATGAAGAAGCTCTACTCCAATGTTTTATCAAATACCAATGGTTGAAGATGACTATTGGATAAGAAACCACAATCAAGAGTGACAAGTATATATATTGAAGGAGACAGTTACTTAAGGCTCCTAATTAACTTGCGGCTTGAAGATCGTGTGGAGAGGATTGTACATTAATAAGTTAAAGCTAAAGTTGAGAACATTGAAAAAGAGAATACGGCATTATGTAGTTGATAAATTAAGAATGAACATAACGCATGTCTTGATTTACCATATGATGCACAGTTATGCATGAAGGATGCACATAAGTCTAAGGACATAATACCGTGTGTCGTAATCATCAAGTGAATCATATTGCATCATGTTTCATTCTGCTATAGAAACTACGCAAGTTTGATGCGATGGAAACGAAGAAGTAAAAGGTTTGAAGCAATTCACTTATAGAAGTTTGTTCTTATTTCTTAGGAATTCAGTTTCTATATTTGTTTACGTTTCCTTAAGGATAAGATGAGTTATCATTTGGGGGTGAAGAAAATTAGAAGTTAAGTTCATTTCTTGTCGTTGTTTGGTGAAAACTGCAACACTAATTTGGAAGTTCAAATCTTGTGTCTGTGGTACTCTTTGGTTTGAAAAACATGTGATTTTGGTCTAGGCGACTAAGACGAAGGAAAAAACATGAAAATGAACTTTTACCAAACCCATGAAAATATACATGGGATGTGGCTAAGACTAGGGAACACACGCAAATCCATTCAGTTCAGATCTTGACACGTGTTCAAAGAGTCTAAAAAATAGACTCATAAATCATGTAGACCTCACCCTGATATCCGATAGAAAACAACCACGTGTGTAAAGAGTCTAGATAGACCCCATATATGTTAATCGTCTAAAATTTAGACTCTACAATTTATTTCAGAGGAAAAGCCTAAGTTGTTTAAACGTACATTTACATCTCAGCCTAGCCTCTTTCTTTGAGCCAACCATTTTCGTTGAGGTAGAGGCTATCTGAACCTAACATCTTCAGTTAAAAAAAACTTAGTTATTTTAGATGCATAACATATATAGAGTCTATATAGACTCTTTAAACATGTAAATGTTTTACAATTGGATATTAGGGTGGGGACTACATGATTTAAGAGTCTATCTTTTAGATTCTACGAGCACGTGTCAAGTTCTGAATTGAATTGGGTATTCATGTGTTCCCTAGACTTAGCCACATCCCATTTTTATTTTTTTAAAAATGGTTTGGTCAAAGTTCAATTTCCTGATTTTCCCCTAAAGCAATTAGAGTTTCTGTTAATTTTTTTTTCTAAAAATTGACCAAAATGCCCTTCATATATAAAAAATAAAAAAGATGTAAAAAAAGGTGATGGTATTTGGATATCCCCAAAATTTTTTGGACACCCTCCTATACACGACGTATAGAGTTTCATCTACATTAAACACACTACGTATATGAGGCGTGTAACACTATACAAGTATGAGGTTGTGTACTTAATGTGTCTGAATTCCAGGAATCATGCTGCAAAAAGTAACCTTATACGACGCGTATAGAGCTATATGCGTCGTATAAGATTTGTACTTTCTAAAAAAATAGGGGTGGTCGGTGTAACATTAAAACCTATATGAAATGTATAATGTTATACGAATACGTGTCGTATAGGTTTTATATTTGTTATAAAGCCATGCCTTTGGGGACCATTTGATTCAAACTAAAATTGATACCAAAATTAATTAGATCAAACCATTCATATCATGATATCATCTGGGTACATTACTTATGTTTTTGGCGAACATTCGAACAAGTCCTATCTCTTTGAAAGCGTTTTTGGACCTGGCGCTGAACGAGGTGAGGAAGTTGTGTTTGTGGTTCTTTGTAATAACGGGAGAGTTCTGCCCGATTTGAACCACTTAAAGAATCTATATAGGATGTGATGCCATTTTGGTTACCAAAGTCTCACTATTAACTTGTTTCAGGAGCTCGTAGAAGAAGCTGAACCATCTTACGTGGCACAAAGTTATCCGTTGCACGCATACGGAGCTTACCATTCACAGGTGGAAGAACAACCCATGAAAAAGTACAAGGAAGGTGCTAACGACTTCAAGGAAGGTACTAAGGACGAGGAAGGTACTAAGGACAAGGAAGAACCTAACCCAGATATTTCATTTGAAACCAATTAGGTGTGACCACATAGAGCGGGTCGGGGTCCCCGGACCCCAATGTTTTTTAAAAAATTAGTAGATCCGGTATATTAAATTTTATAAGGACCCATAAATATAATTAGGTGGACATCATAGGAAAGAAAAGCTAGTGCAGTGGTAAAACCCCTTCTTTACCAACAAGAGGTCATGAGTTCAATCCTTGTATAGCCTGTTTTTTTGTTTTTATTAAATCTAAATCAAACCTCGCTCTGACCCGACCTGAACAAGGACCGACCCGAAAATTTCTAACGTTTGTTATGAAAATTTTGAACACAAAAAAACTGGACCCACTGGAAAAAAAATCTTGGGTCCGCCACTTGTATGACATTCTCGTTACTTACGTGTTATTCGGTATATATGATGTTGATACATTTTGTGTGGCATTACATCAAATAAGATATTGTAGATGATACATTGTATAATTGATAAATAGATTTTAGGAGCACGTATTGTCACATTTTAGAGAAAGAAATTGAGGCTATAAATAGATTTTAGAGAAAGAAAATGGATTTTGTATATGATCGTATAATTGTATTAGAGGCTATAAATAGATTTTAGGAGCATTTATTTGGTGATATCCTGCAGGTTTTTCATTGTCACATTTTAGGAGTAATATTTTCTTCAATAAATACAATTAATTTCGGGAATTTGTGTCTCTTGAAGAGTTGAAAGATTTGGTTTACAAAAAGAGCACTTGAAAATGGTTACCTCACTGTGACCCGACAAACGACAAAGAAAGGCGAAGGGTTGTCAGCAAGGACAGTGAAGACATGGTTACGATGCTATCGTGGTGGCGAACACAATAATGCGACCCTAGTTAGATGTTTAAGTAGCAAAAAGTTGTTTGTCCTTTTAAATTGGTAAGGAAACTAGTCGTAAAGAGTGATGCTTGGAGGTTAGTGTGATGAAGCATGGAGAACATAACTATGAACATGCACCATATACGGAGGGTCATACGTTTGCTAGGGGGATGACCCGGGACAAAGAACTTCAGGTGGAGAGGCTGTATTTTCAAAACTTATAGCCAACAAAAATACATTTAATCATAAGAGAACAGAACCCACGGAGTGTGTGTATTATATGGGATGTAGGTACATCAGCCACCGTTGCAGGCAGAGCCTGTTGACATGGTTGATGTTGTTCATCCGCCGGACGCGCCATAGGGCGGCCAACCTGAGGCACTCAGGTTGACCCGACGCATCCGCCACAGCCGCCACAACGTCCTCAGTGTGTTTATTATGCGGCGAGGTTGCCTGTTTCCACCACGTGTCTCCTCGAGAGGCTTGTGGCGGTTCAGAACCAACAGATCCAGCTCCGACAAAGCACAATCGGCGAATCGACCTGGTGGAGGACTGTGTGGCGTGAAAGATGGAGAGCGAGGCCGAGATGTGTAGCCTTGCGGGTCTGCCGGTTTGAGTTACGCCACTGCCACTATTATATCAAGATGACAACCCGTTAGGCACAAAGGTCGGAACGTCAAACACGCAGGCTGGTACACCAACTACGCAGGCAAGGAGGTCAGGCACACATGTGGGCACGTTCGGTCCTGCTTTCGATAGTGATGACAACGATATGTCGTCGTAGTGCCTTTCGTTTTTGTTTTAGTTATATCTTTTGGTTGTTATTGTACAAGTTCATGTTACTATTACATTTCGGTTGTTTATTCATAATGTTTGTTTAGATTGTTTGTTATGTATTACATGTTTTGTTTGTTTGGTTGGTTGTTTATAAAAAAACGTTTGTATCCAACTGGACACGTTTATATATATATATTTAAGGGTATTTTAATTTCAAATAATAATTCAAATAATAATTATCGAGACAGACCCGTTAACTAAGACTTGACACGTTTATTGTAGAACTTCACTCATAGATCGAGACAGACTTGTTAATTTATATCCGACATGTAGACCGAGACAAACACGTTAACAAAAAACAACATTTTTAACTAAATATTTTATCAAAATGTTATAAACATTTTATAATAATAGTTAAAAAACATTTAATAAAAAAATCTGAATTTTTTAATAAAATTTATCAACATTTTTTTAATAATATTTAACAAAATAAAACATTTTATAAAAAAATAACCAAATAAATATAGGGTTATACGCGTCATATGACTCACCCGGGATGTCCAAATAAATATGACGTAGTCCAAATAACCAAAGCCAAAAAATGAATAAAAAAGTACCTAAATTAACCCTACTTTCTCTCTAACCCCGCCCAGGGCCATACCTAGAGGCTTGTAAATCTAGGTAACGGCCTAGGGCCTCCAAATATTTTAAAAATCTTTATATAGCATACGTGTAATATGTATTATGCCCAAATAAATAACTAATTTTTAAATAAAAGAGCCTAATTCCAACTCCAAGCAATATGCAATTCGTTTTTTATTTAGACAGCCATTGTTATTCTCACTAACTGTAATGCCGCACATTCCCATTTTGCTCAATGGTGTTGCCGATTGGGGAAAATTAGGCATACAATTAGGGTAAATTAATGGTGTTGCAAGGATAATACAAGCTGGTTAATGGCTATTTTTATGCTAATCTTTATATATTGCGATTCACTTAATCACTATTTTCTCTAAATTCCTAACTGATACTTTGAATTTTTAACTTTTAATATTGTGCCTGCGACTAAGACTTAGAAGGAAGAAAGCAGAACCGATGTTTTAGTTATGCCCATTCAAAGGGCCCGACCTTTGTAGTTTGCTTAGAGCCTTCAAAAACGTTGGAACAGCCCAGACCCCGTCCACCCAAAAGACCGCCTTTTTGCCACTAGTCCATTACCAGTGATCACCCACAAAATATATTTAGTTTTATCAAGATCTCTGAAAAACTTCACTACCCACGGAGACGAAGAATCTGTTGAGATCTTGAAACATTTAGGGGGTTATGAAGTAAAGAGCATGAAAGATAGTTGAGTTTGTAAACTATTTATATATTTATTATTATTATTATTTTTTTTTTTTGGGGGGGGGGGGGGGGGTGTTGAAGTATCTTGGATCCAATTCTGCATTCACATAACATACCTTTTTTTGTAGAACTAATATCACAGAGGACGTGCATCCCATGTTGAGTTTGCATAGATATTATATGTGCCAAAATCAATTTAACTATTGGAAAAGTCTTGTTAATGGACCCTTCCTACATATTCTGATGAGTTTTGCTGATGATTACGATCTAGTAGTTCTCTAGTAGTGTATTTGTATACGTATATGATGTTAATTTATCAAAGTAATGCATGCAATACCATAGCAAGGGCTGTTGAGCTTTAAATATAGACATGACTTGGTAAAGGATGTCTTATGTGATGTGTTTAAGAGGGCAAGAATCTTCACAAAAAAAGGCTCATATGAATTTTCTAGCAGACCCGCATGAAGAGAGGTGCACTCTTGCCCAGTGGATGTACTCGTGTTTGGTTGGACAGGGGAGACATGCTTATGTGGACCTTACTGGAGTGTCCCCCTTGTTAGCCTTAGGGAAAACGGATTCGTGGCTAGTCATGTTATGTTGAAGGCAAAATCAAGGAAAATTGCTAAACATGAAAAAGTCTGTGCTGAGAACCACAATGCATTTGATATATTTGGTCCCCTTGTTACCGAAGCTATCAGTTTTCCTCGACATAGTGTATATATGACAACCCGCAATCTTAAGTTAATTTTAACCTAACCACAGTTACTTTAGACATACATTCATAGCACTGCATTTAACTAGGGTTAGTTAAATGAGTTTACTTTGGTAATTCGAGGAATTACCGAAACACACACAAGTAAATTCCCGAACGTTGGTGACTAACACAAATAATTAATATAAATGGACGGTTTATACGAAACTTGTACGTTGCATGACAAATACGTGAATTATGCTTAACCTGCAAACTGCTAGATGATTATGTGCCTTGTGTAGAAGTTTTATAGTTAGGGGTGTTTATAGTTAATATTGGAATTATAATAAAACTACTGCAACTCTAAAACTCCTCATAATCTCATCATACGGCAGTTGGTTTTCTCTGATCATTTTGGCTACACAATCTCACACACAATCATATATCCTTTGATCTTTCAATCCTCCATGAACAAACACTAGATTGAGTCTAAGGTGAATGTTTATGCTATATGTTGATGCCTTGTTCTTTTGATTTCATGCAATCCCTAGCTATCCATACAATTGATCCGTGTTTAGTTGATCATGCCTGACGAATATGTGATTGATGTTAATTTGAATGAATGTGTAATGGTTTCTTGATGTTAGTGATTGTCACACCACAATCGATGGCGGAAACATCGGGATGAGACGAACAAATTGCTCAAAACTTCATAACGCTATGTGACAATATAGATTAAATTCAAAGTTCATTCAAGACTAAATTGTCAAACAAAAATTTCAAATAATAGTCAACAATTGTTTCAAAACGGCATAACATCAAAATAGATAAATTAATCTAGGTGTGTATCTAAGTCCACCTAAATCTTGTTTCATCTTGTAACATCACCTCATCAATCAACCTGCAACATGTATTAAAATATATCAACAAAAAGTTGGGGAGCATACAAGTTTTGTTACATAGCATAATATAGAATAAATTTGTTTAAAGTCTCATATCCAACATGAACCATAATATGCAAGTTTACTAGCATGCCGAAACGGTGTACTATATGTTCAAACCCAAGAATCCAACGCGTTAAAATAGCCTATCCCAATAGAGTAGCGGGAGGTTAACATGTTTAACTTAACAATACCCCAAGTTTCGTGGGCGGTGCGTTAATCCTATAGCGCTATAATTGTTAAGGTAGGCTAGCAAAGTTAATGAAGCATATATCGACACAAATAGTTTACATTAGCAAAACAAGTCTAAACAAGCATCACATAGTCTCAGCATGGATAGAGATTAAAATAGTTTAAGTGTCGTACGATTTTGTATAAAGTACATGTTTTACCCAAAGCGTAAAAAGGAAAAAGGGATCGAGTATGCTCACGGTTTTGCAAGCTTTCCCACTTGAAATCCTGCGAACGTTGTTGGTTGATGGATTAGTTTCGAGCACCTTGTCCTTCTACACGAAGAAACATAGGCATGTGAGTATTGGGAATTAACGGAAGGTTATGGATTCGGAATTAAAATAACGTGAAATTAGTATTATGAAAGTAATCATCTTGTACTCATAACAGTTGTTCTTGACACTATAGAACCTCAAGGGTTTGGTATGTTTTTATGGATTCAAAGATCCATTAGAATCGTAACAAGTGTATGGTCTTTAGATGATGTAACCTACTATTTTGACAAATGACCACTTGTTCATAGTCAAGAGTTCGATTACTATGATAATATATAAGTATTATATAGTGTACATTAAGTCATATAGGTCAAGCATGAGGTAGGAGGTTGAACCATGTCACACCCCGACCCGCAGCGGAAAAGGTGATCGGGGCATGATTGGGTTATCATCAAAGCTCATGACATTTATTATATGTTTCATATTCATTAATACAATTTAATGGAAATTTACAATAAATGATACAACATGTTCTAACTATCAATCTAAGCTTCTTGGTTCTCTTCTAAGGCATATCCTATGTTTTCCTTGCTTCAACCTGTTCACCTGTATCATGTGTAAAAAGGTTTTTGGATCAACATAATGTTGGCGAGTGAATCCTATGGAAAACATTTGAACAAGTTTATCCAATTGATTATAAATAAGGTGCATACCATATATGAGTAAATGTAGATGTAAGTTTATTCACACAACACATAATATCGAATATTGAACACACATCACCAAATAATTGTTTTGAGGCACGCGTTGTTCGACTCGTCTCTCACGAGGAACTGATGGGCCTAATGAATGAGTTTTGAGGCACGCGTTGTTCTTACGAACTGATGGGCCTAATGTATGAGTTTTGAGGCACGCGTTGTTCTTACGAACTGATGGGCCTAATGTATGAGTTTTGAGGCACGCGTTGTTCTCGTCTCCCACGAGGAACTGATGGGCCTAATGAATGAGTTTTGAGGCACGCGTTGTTCTTACGAACTGATGGGCCTAATGTACAACATTGACAATATGAATATATCACAACCAATAATAGTTACATTCTAGTTTAGTTCATATAATGGTATAACACAAATTTGCATAAGAGAATTAGTGTAAACGACACATGATACACCCCAAAACATGAATAAAAAGGGGAGTTTGTAAGAATTCACTCACATTGGGTGCGTTCGGTTGATGAGGTTGAATGTACGCGAAATGGTGTTAACCACGAGTGAAATTAACCTAGATAAATCGCATTATGGTTTGGTAAGTAAACGGATTTTATTAATCTATTTAGTAGGATTGTTGGGTGTATTTTTGTGAGTTTGAGGCTATTTTCTAACCTTAAAAATGTTATTTTTAAGTATTTTTAATTGATTTTAAATAAAAATAATTAAATAAAAAAATATTTTATTTTTGCTACAGTAACTTTGACCGTTGACTTTGACTATCGTTGACCGGTTCGGAAGGCGTATTGTTGTGCGCCGGGTGAGGCTCGAACCCGAGACCTCCCGTACGCGTGCACGCAGCTCTACCAACTGAGCTACGTGTCTAACCCGTTATATATCCGATTTTAATTATATATATATATTAATTAGAGTTAAACAGAAATCCTTTTATTTTTAAAAACGAATTAATTCACAAACCGGTGCGCTCCACAGGTCTCGAACCCGGGACCTGTGGGTTAGCGGACACACACTCCACCACTGGACTGTGTGTCCCACTTGGTTATAAACTCGGTTATCAATATACTTAACATATACTCAAGGCGACTCCGGTTCAGTTTGCTGAAAAAAGAATTTTTCTCAAGGCGGCGTGTGTGGAACCGGAATCGAACTCGTGACCTTAGCGTTAAATGTGCACACAGTCCACCGCTGGACTGTGTGTCTAACCCGGTAAATAACTTGATTTTAATTATACTTAACCGTTACCGAAATGTCGTCTTCTTCGCTGTTTTTAACCGGAAGTGACGACTGACGGATTCGAATGTTGATTCAAGTTTCTTTAGCGTTAAATGATCAATTACAGACGAGCTAAAAGTAAAAAGAAAGGAATTTAGGCGTGAGAAGTACCGGCTGGTTTTACTCTGTTTTCCGGCAGAACTCCGGCGACAGCAATCTTTTTCCGGCGACAGTATCTTGCAGCAGAGAGTCTTCCGAAAGGTTACAAAGGTTGTGGGTGACTTCGGTGAAAGTTTAGGGGGTTCAGTAAGCTCAGAGATTACTGATACGGTTTTCCGGCGAAGTATCAAGTATTTCCGGCGAGTGATTTTTCGCCGAGAAAAAGGTGCGATTTGAGTGTGAAAGGTTTCTGGCGAGTTGTGGGTGTATTTATAGGGTAGCATTGAGATGAATGGGGTCTGAATTCGGTCTATATTCGTAGTCAGCCGTTCTCCGGCGGTTATGGCTGATGTCGCGGGTTCAGACGTCGGTTATAACCGTTGTGAGAGTTAATTCAACGGTTATTTTGAGCGAAATCGTAATTAAACGGCGAAGTCGTCGGGATTTCCGACGACTGCTATTTTGGGCGAAATTTACTGATTTTAAACTTTGAAACTTGAATATTTGAATTAAATGTTTCCTTGTGTTAACAGAAAAACAAAGTGGCGGAGCGGTTGTTTGGCTGAGTGATAGTTGTTTGGTTGAACCGGATACAGACCCGAGTTCGAAACCCGGCATGGGTAAAACATTTTTATTTTGTTATTTTTGACAGATTTTCAAAAACTAAATACATATCCCCGCATAATAATTGATTACGGATCGTTTAAAATTATTTTGGGTATTTAATTCGCAACGAAAAATTTGACTGACTGTTCGGTTGATAAACGGAGCGGGTTTGGTAAATCCGTTTTTGACGGATGTTACAGTATCCCCTGCTTTTTAGAAATTTCGTCCCGAAATTTAAATAGGGATATAATTGCCTAAAAGAATGATGGTGTTTAGTTTGCCAGTTACATTTTTAGAAGAAAATTAGGGTTTAGGTTTTTGAGGCGGTAACGTTCCTTGTAAAGGTTAAGTATCCTAATACAGGAATCGCTTTTTGTTGCCTACTGTATAAGTATTGTCAAGCAGGAATGATTCGCTAAAATGATATCGTAAGAGTCTAGATGTGTTTGGAAAAGTATGGTTATATCCCACTACAAAACTTTCAATACTACAATCTACACAAATAAACACAACAACTAATAATTGAATCCACCTTCTGATAGTATATATGTTTGAATGGTGACAGTTCCTCTCTCGTTTGTTATGATGGAGAGGTTAGTCTATATAGAAATGGATCACAATCCAATTTCTGTAAATAGTGAGATGATATAAATATGTAACACAAATTTCAAACAAGGCAATACTAATTCCTACATGGAACATCTCATAACCGCCTGATAATGCCTCTGATCCTTTGGCAAGAATACTTATATATAGGAAGTACCAGCGGCGTATCCACCATATTCTTGTCAAATTTTCATTGGTTTTATCAGTGAATTATGATTAGTCCTATAATTCTACAACCAATACATCAAACATAAAAATACTGAAATGAAACATATCTGTGCGATCAAGGCTCAATCAAACGGAGCCGATCGTATTGTATGTATTGAGAATGAAATTGTCTGTGTGCTCAAGGCTCAATCAAACGGAGCCGAGCTTATTGCATGTATTGAAAATGAATAACTTAATCACACAAACAACCTATGCATGGAACCTCTCATAACCGCTTGATAATGCCTCCGATCATTTGACAAGAATACTTATATATAGGAAGTACCAGCGGCGTATCCACCATATTCTTGTCAAATTCTCATTGACTTTATCCGCAAGTTATGATTAGTTCTATGCGACTCTTCAACACAACAACCAGCGTCTGAGTCTTAATTCTGATAGTATCCGTGTTTGACAAAACCTCTCTCGTTTAATATGATGGAGAGGTTAGTCTATGTAGAAGTGAGGCACAACTCAACTTCTTTTAAATGATGAAATTGAGATATGTCGTGAAGTATGATGATATGAATATTAAATCAATGAGTATAAAACAAACTGAACTAGTAATTTGCATTAAAATTCTTGGAAAAAAAATTCCAATTGGGATACGTGAAAATTGAGATAACATAAAGAAAAACATAAAAACTGAGTGGTTGGAGTTGAATCTGGATTCTTGATGAGAGAAGGCTAGTTAAGTGGTTGGTTTGGTCCGTTAATATCTTCAACAGGATTGGCGTTGATGTTTATAAACTCTTCCTCTTGCTGGCGGTGGAGCTGGGTTTGCTTGGTTTGCTTGGTTAACTGGGTTTGCTTGAGCTTGGGCGTTTATGATGTTAACCAAACGAGGGCATGTGTTTCTGAAATGGGTAGGGTCGCCACAATTGAAACAAGCTCGAACGTATGGGTACATGGGGTATTGAGGTTGTTGATATGTTTGGATCATGGGTTGAGTAGGGGTTGAGGTTTGGTTTTGAGGGGTGCGGCAAACGTTGCTCAAATGACCGTAGCGTCCACAATTCGCACATAGTCGACAGGGTAAAGTAGATGGATGGTGATAGAAACAAGTGTTGCATTGAGGGTGAGGTCCAATGTAAGGCTTCTTGTTTGGGTAAGTTGAGTTGGGTGCTATTTGGGCGTTTGGGATAGTTTGAGGAGGTACAACTTGTGAAGCGGGTTGGTTGCGTTGGGTGACGGCGAAGATTTGCCCATCACGTTTTCTCTTAGAAGTAGATGGTGTAAAGGATTCGGTTCGGGTGGGGTTTGAGGTTTCGGTTGATGCTTTATCCTTCTTCTTCTCTTCTTTGAGATCTTTGTTTCGGATTCGGTTTTCAGTGAGCGCGGTTGCTAGCTCCATTGCTGCTTCCAAAGTTGCAGGCGAGGTACTTATTACAGAGTCTTGAATCTTTGATGGAAGACCACGAATGTAGTGCTCGATCAAACGATAGAGGGGAGTAAACAAATTGGGAACCATTTGATTTAACTCAAGGAATCTCTTGTTGTATGTGGTGTGGTCGCCTTCCTTTTGTTTTAAAGCGTGAAACTCATCCTCCAATTTCTTGATTTCACTTCTTGGGCAAAACCGTCTTGTCATGATTCCCTTCAACTCTTCCCAAGTCAAGGTCATAGTTTCTTCAACACCACGTTTTGTCTTCTCTGTATTCCACCATGTGAGTGCCGTTCCAAGTAAACGACCGGTAGCATAACGCACCTTGCGATCATCGGGGCAATCGCAATTTAGAAAAGTGTTCTCCATTTCTTCGAACCAATGGAGGAGAGCGGTGACACCTTCAGTACCTTCGTATTTTGGAGGATCGCAGGATTTAAAATGTTTGTAGGTGCATTTAGTGACTGAAGGATTGATAGTGTTTTGATCTTCTTGTTGGGTTGGGTTAACGGAATTAGCGGTAAGGGCTTGTTGAACTTGTACTACGATGTTTGGTATTACGGTCGCCATTTGCTGAGCGATTTGGGTAGCCATGCGTTCACGGGCTTTTCCTGCTCTCATTTTCCTACGAGCGAGGCTAGAAGACATCTACAAGGAATACATGTCAAGAGTATGAGTTGGATGCCTTTGGGATCATGGGTCGAGTTTGGGAATGAACGTTCATAAAATAAATATAGAAAAAAAATAAATCTACTACATCCATAGGATGTCTTGGGTTTTGCTTGCTGTTAGGCCCTTCATGCCGCCATACTTTACCTGTGTAATCATGTGGGCCCCCATGAATACCGGTTTTTCATATGGTTCGCGCGGTTTCTGCCTGGTTGCGTACACAAAACCCGGAGAAAATCGAGAAATATGAATACAACGTGTGATGTTCGGAATGTGTCCAGGCATGGACACGGTGACATCTCAAAGTGAGGTTAGTTCGAACGACGTTTGGTGTGGCATGCTTTGGCCTAATAGGTCCGTCGTACTCTCATCGTTAGTCCCCAGGTAGGCAAACTGGTCCGTTATTTTGGATTTATACGAATGCCAACCTAGACAGGACGTCCCGACTACCGGTACTTGTACCCTTCCGGTTACTACATGCCCGTCGCAGAACTTACTTTGATGGGATTTGAAAATTGCAACAAAATCCTTGAATAATGAGAGTATGGAAATGAATTGAATATATGAACATTGATATATGTATAACGAATATGTATATAAGCATGTATGTTTGACTGAAATATGAAACAAATAAATATCACAAGTTTGTATGTAACCACCTAATCAATTAAAATTTAGGCAGACTATAGTATAGGCTCTAAGGGTCTAATAACCTATCCTATATCCCTATAGTCATGGCTCCGATACCAATCTGTCACACCCCGACCCGCAGCGGAAAAGGTGATCGGGGCATGATTGGGTTATCATCAAAGCTCATGACATTTATTATATGTTTCATATTCATTAATACAATTTAATGGAAATTTACAATAAATGATACAACATGTTCTAACTATCAATCTAAGCTTCTTGGTTCTCTTCTAAGGCATATCCTATGTTTTCCTTGCTTCAACCTGTTCACCTGTATCATGTGTAAAAAGGTTTTTGGATCAACATAATGTTGGCGAGTGAATCCTATGGAAAACATTTGAACAAGTTTATCCAATTGATTATAAATAAGGTGCATACCATATATGAGTAAATGTAGATGTAAGTTTATTCACACAACACATAATATCGAATATTGAACACACATCACCAAATAATTGTTTTGAGGCACGCGTTGTTCGACTCGTCTCTCACGAGGAACTGATGGGCCTAATGAATGAGTTTTGAGGCACGCGTTGTTCTTACGAACTGATGGGCCTAATGTATGAGTTTTGAGGCACGCGTTGTTCTTACGAACTGATGGGCCTAATGTATGAGTTTTGAGGCACGCGTTGTTCTCGTCTCCCACGAGGAACTGATGGGCCTAATGAATGAGTTTTGAGGCACGCGTTGTTCTTACGAACTGATGGGCCTAATGTACAACATTGACAATATGAATATATCACAACCAATAATAGTTACATTCTAGTTTAGTTCATATAATGGTATAACACAAATTTGCATAAGAGAATTAGTGTAAACGACACATGATACACCCCAAAACATGAATAAAAAGGGGAGTTTGTAAGAATTCACTCACATTGGGTGCGTTCGGTTGATGAGGTTGAATGTACGCGAAATGGTGTTAACCACGAGTGAAATTAACCTAGATAAATCGCATTATGGTTTGGTAAGTAAACGGATTTTATTAATCTATTTAGTAGGATTGTTGGGTGTATTTTTGTGAGTTTGAGGCTATTTTCTAACCTTAAAAATGTTATTTTTAAGTATTTTTAATTGATTTTAAATAAAAATAATTAAATAAAAAAATATTTTATTTTTGCTACAGTAACTTTGACCGTTGACTTTGACTATCGTTGACCGGTTCGGAAGGCGTATTGTTGTGCGCCGGGTGAGGCTCGAACCCGAGACCTCCCGTACGCGTGCACGCAGCTCTACCAACTGAGCTACGTGTCTAACCCGTTATATATCCGATTTTAATTATATATATATATTAATTAGAGTTAAACAGAAATCCTTTTATTTTTAAAAACGAATTAATTCACAAACCGGTGCGCTCCACAGGTCTCGAACCCGGGACCTGTGGGTTAGCGGACACACACTCCACCACTGGACTGTGTGTCCCACTTGGTTATAAACTCGGTTATCAATATACTTAACATATACTCAAGGCGACTCCGGTTCAGTTTGCTGAAAAAAGAATTTTTCTCAAGGCGGCGTGTGTGGAACCGGAATCGAACTCGTGACCTTAGCGTTAAATGTGCACACAGTCCACCGCTGGACTGTGTGTCTAACCCGGTAAATAACTTGATTTTAATTATACTTAACCGTTACCGAAATGTCGTCTTCTTCGCTGTTTTTAACCGGAAGTGACGACTGACGGATTCGAATGTTGATTCAAGTTTCTTTAGCGTTAAATGATCAATTACAGACGAGCTAAAAGTAAAAAGAAAGGAATTTAGGCGTGAGAAGTACCGGCTGGTTTTACTCTGTTTTCCGGCAGAACTCCGGCGACAGCAATCTTTTTCCGGCGACAGTATCTTGCAGCAGAGAGTCTTCCGAAAGGTTACAAAGGTTGTGGGTGACTTCGGTGAAAGTTTAGGGGGTTCAGTAAGCTCAGAGATTACTGATACGGTTTTCCGGCGAAGTATCAAGTATTTCCGGCGAGTGATTTTTCGCCGAGAAAAAGGTGCGATTTGAGTGTGAAAGGTTTCTGGCGAGTTGTGGGTGTATTTATAGGGTAGCATTGAGATGAATGGGGTCTGAATTCGGTCTATATTCGTAGTCAGCCGTTCTCCGGCGGTTATGGCTGATGTCGCGGGTTCAGACGTCGGTTATAACCGTTGTGAGAGTTAATTCAACGGTTATTTTGAGCGAAATCGTAATTAAACGGCGAAGTCGTCGGGATTTCCGACGACTGCTATTTTGGGCGAAATTTACTGATTTTAAACTTTGAAACTTGAATATTTGAATTAAATGTTTCCTTGTGTTAACAGAAAAACAAAGTGGCGGAGCGGTTGTTTGGCTGAGTGATAGTTGTTTGGTTGAACCGGATACAGACCCGAGTTCGAAACCCGGCATGGGTAAAACATTTTTATTTTGTTATTTTTGACAGATTTTCAAAAACTAAATACATATCCCCGCATAATAATTGATTACGGATCGTTTAAAATTATTTTGGGTATTTAATTCGCAACGAAAAATTTGACTGACTGTTCGGTTGATAAACGGAGCGGGTTTGGTAAATCCGTTTTTGACGGATGTTACAGTATCCCCTGCTTTTTAGAAATTTCGTCCCGAAATTTAAATAGGGATATAATTGCCTAAAAGAATGATGGTGTTTAGTTTGCCAGTTACATTTTTAGAAGAAAATTAGGGTTTAGGTTTTTGAGGCGGTAACGTTCCTTGTAAAGGTTAAGTATCCTAATACAGGAATCGCTTTTTGTTGCCTACTGTATAAGTATTGTCAAGCAGGAATGATTCGCTAAAATGATATCGTAAGAGTCTAGATGTGTTTGGAAAAGTATGGTTATATCCCACTACAAAACTTTCAATACTACAATCTACACAAATAAACACAACAACTAATAATTGAATCCACCTTCTGATAGTATATATGTTTGAATGGTGACAGTTCCTCTCTCGTTTGTTATGATGGAGAGGTTAGTCTATATAGAAATGGATCACAATCCAATTTCTGTAAATAGTGAGATGATATAAATATGTAACACAAATTTCAAACAAGGCAATACTAATTCCTACATGGAACATCTCATAACCGCCTGATAATGCCTCTGATCCTTTGGCAAGAATACTTATATATAGGAAGTACCAGCGGCGTATCCACCATATTCTTGTCAAATTTTCATTGGTTTTATCAGTGAATTATGATTAGTCCTATAATTCTACAACCAATACATCAAACATAAAAATACTGAAATGAAACATATCTGTGCGATCAAGGCTCAATCAAACGGAGCCGATCGTATTGTATGTATTGAGAATGAAATTTTCTGTGTGCTCAAGGCTCAATCAAACGGAGCCGAGCTTATTGCATGTATTGAAAATGAATAACTTAATCACACAAACAACCTATGCATGGAACCTCTCATAACCGCTTGATAATGCCTCCGATCATTTGACAAGAATACTTATATATAGGAAGTACCAGCGGCGTATCCACCATATTCTTGTCAAATTCTCATTGACTTTATCCGCAAGTTATGATTAGTTCTATGCGACTCTTCAACACAACAACCAGCGTCTGAGTCTTAATTCTGATAGTATCCGTGTTTGACAAAACCTCTCTCGTTTAATATGATGGAGAGGTTAGTCTATGTAGAAGTGAGGCACAACTCAACTTCTTTTAAATGATGAAATTGAGATATGTCGTGAAGTATGATGATATGAATATTAAATCAATGAGTATAAAACAAACTGAACTAGTAATTTGCATTAAAATTCTTGGAAAAAAAATTCCAATTGGGATACGTGAAAATTGAGATAACATAAAGAAAAACATAAAAACTGAGTGGTTGGAGTTGAATCTGGATTCTTGATGAGAGAAGGCTAGTTAAGTGGTTGGTTTGGTCCGTTAATATCTTCAACAGGATTGGCGTTGATGTTATAAACTCTTCCTCTTGCTGGCGGTGGAGCTGGGTTTGCTTGGTTTGCTTGGTTAACTGGGTTTGCTTGAGCTTGGGCGTTTATGATGTTAACCAAACGAGGGCATGTGTTTCTGAAATGGGTAGGGTCGCCACAATTGAAACAAGCTCGAACGTATGGGTACATGGGGTATTGAGGTTGTTGATATGTTTGGATCATGGGTTGAGTAGGGGTTGAGGTTTGGTTTTGAGGGGTGCGGCAAACGTTGCTCAAATGACCGTAGCGTCCACAATTCGCACATAGTCGACAGGGTAAAGTAGATGGATGGTGATAGAAACAAGTGTTGCATTGAGGGTGAGGTCCAATGTAAGGCTTCTTGTTTGGGTAAGTTGAGTTGGGTGCTATTTGGGCGTTTGGGATAGTTTGAGGAGGTACAACTTGTGAAGCGGGTTGGTTGCGTTGGGTGACGGCGAAGATTTGCCCATCACGTTTTCTCTTAGAAGTAGATGGTGTAAAGGATTCGGTTCGGGTGGGGTTTGAGGTTTCGGTTGATGCTTTATCCTTCTTCTTCTCTTCTTTGAGATCTTTGTTTCGGATTCGGTTTTCAGTGAGCGCGGTTGCTAGCTCCATTGCTGCTTCCAAAGTTGCAGGCGAGGTACTTATTACAGAGTCTTGAATCTTTGATGGAAGACCACGAATGTAGTGCTCGATCAAACGATAGAGGGGAGTAAACAAATTGGGAACCATTTGATTTAACTCAAGGAATCTCTTGTTGTATGTGGTGTGGTCGCCTTCCTTTTGTTTTAAAGCGTGAAACTCATCCTCCAATTTCTTGATTTCACTTCTTGGGCAAAACCGTCTTGTCATGATTCCCTTCAACTCTTCCCAAGTCAAGGTCATAGTTTCTTCAACACCACGTTTTGTCTTCTCTGTATTCCACCATGTGAGTGCCGTTCCAAGTAAACGACCGGTAGCATAACGCACCTTGCGATCATCGGGGCAATCGCAATTTAGAAAAGTGTTCTCCATTTCTTCGAACCAATGGAGGAGAGCGGTGACACCTTCAGTACCTTCGTATTTTGGAGGATCGCAGGATTTAAAATGTTTGTAGGTGCATTTAGTGAATGAAGGATTGATAGTGTTTTGATCTTCTTGTTGGGTTGGGTTAACGGAATTAGCGGTAAGGGCTTGTTGAACTTGTACTACGATGTTTGGTATTACGGTCGCCATTTGCTGAGCGATTTGGGTAGCCATGCGTTCACGGGCTTTTCCTGCTCTCATTTTCCTACGAGCGAGGCTAGAAGACATCTACAAGGAATACATGTCAAGAGTATGAGTTGGATGCCTTTGGGATCATGGGTCGAGTTTGGGAATGAACGTTCATAAAATAAATATAGAAAAAAAATAAATCTACTACATCCATAGGATGTCTTGGGTTTTGCTTGCTGTTAGGCCCTTCATGCCGCCATACTTTACCTGTGTAATCATGTGGGCCCCCATGAATACCGGTTTTTCATATGGTTCGCGCGGTTTCTGCCTGGTTGCGTACACAAAACCCGGAGAAAATCGAGAAATATGAATACAACGTGTGATGTTCGGAATGTGTCCAGGCATGGACACGGTGACATCTCAAAGTGAGGTTAGTTCGAACGACGTTTGGTGTGGCATGCTTTGGCCTAATAGGTCCGTCGTACTCTCATCGTTAGTCCCCAGGTAGGCAAACTGGTCCGTTATTTTGGATTTATACGAATGCCAACCTAGACAGGACGTCCCGACTACCGGTACTTGTACCCTTCCGGTTACTACATGCCCGTCGCAGAACTTACTTTGATGGGATTTGAAAATTGCAACAAAATCCTTGAATAATGAGAGTATGGAAATGAATTGAATATATGAACATTGATATATGTATAACGAATATGTATATAAGCATGTATGTTTGACTGAAATATGAAACAAATAAATATCACAAGTTTGTATGTAACCACCTAATCAATTAAAATTTAGGCAGACTATAGTATAGGCTCTAAGGGTCTAATAACCTATCCTATATCCCTATAGTCATGGCTCCGATACCAATCTGTCACACCCGACCCGCAGCGGAAAAGGTGATCGGGGCATGATTGGGTTATCATCAAAGCTCATGACATTTATTATATGTTTCATATTCATTAATACAATTTAATGGAAATTTACAATAAATGATACAACATGTTCTAACTATCAATCTAAGCTTCTTGGTTCTCTTCTAAGGCATATCCTATGTTTTCCTTGCTTCAACCTGTTCACCTGTATCATGTGTAAAAAGGTTTTTGGATCAACATAATGTTGGCGAGTGAATCCTATGGAAAACATTTGAACAAGTTTATCCAATTGATTATAAATAAGGTGCATACCATATATGAGTAAATGTAGATGTAAGTTTATTCACACAACACATAATATCGAATATTGAACACACATCACCAAATAATTGTTTTGAGGCACGCGTTGTTCGACTCGTCTCTCACGAGGAACTGATGGGCCTAATGAATGAGTTTTGAGGCACGCGTTGTTCTTACGAACTGATGGGCCTAATGTATGAGTTTTGAGGCACGCGTTGTTCTTACGAACTGATGGGCCTAATGTATGAGTTTTGAGGCACGCGTTGTTCTCGTCTCCCACGAGGAACTGATGGGCCTAATGAATGAGTTTTGAGGCACGCGTTGTTCTTACGAACTGATGGGCCTAATGTACAACATTGACAATATGAATATATCACAACCAATAATAGTTACATTCTAGTTTAGTTCATATAATGGTATAACACAAATTTGCATAAGAGAATTAGTGTAAACGACACATGATACACCCCAAAACATGAATAAAAAGGGGAGTTTGTAAGAATTCACTCACATTGGGTGCGTTCGGTTGATGAGGTTGAATGTACGCGAAATGGTGTTAACCACGAGTGAAATTAACCTAGATAAATCGCATTATGGTTTGGTAAGTAAACGGATTTTATTAATCTATTTAGTAGGATTGTTGGGTGTATTTTTGTGAGTTTGAGGCTATTTTCTAACCTTAAAAATGTTATTTTTAAGTATTTTTAATTGATTTTAAATAAAAATAATTAAATAAAAAAATATTTTATTTTTGCTACAGTAACTTTGACCGTTGACTTTGACTATCGTTGACCGGTTCGGAAGGCGTATTGTTGTGCGCCGGGTGAGGCTCGAACCCGAGACCTCCCGTACGCGTGCACGCAGCTCTACCAACTGAGCTACGTGTCTAACCCGTTATATATCCGATTTTAATTATATATATATATTAATTAGAGTTAAACAGAAATCCTTTTATTTTTAAAAACGAATTAATTCACAAACCGGTGCGCTCCACAGGTCTCGAACCCGGGACCTGTGGGTTAGCGGACACACACTCCACCACTGGACTGTGTGTCCCACTTGGTTATAAACTCGGTTATCAATATACTTAACATATACTCAAGGCGACTCCGGTTCAGTTTGCTGAAAAAAGAATTTTTCTCAAGGCGGCGTGTGTGGAACCGGAATCGAACTCGTGACCTTAGCGTTAAATGTGCACACAGTCCACCGCTGGACTGTGTGTCTAACCCGGTAAATAACTTGATTTTAATTATACTTAACCGTTACCGAAATGTCGTCTTCTTCGCTGTTTTTAACCGGAAGTGACGACTGACGGATTCGAATGTTGATTCAAGTTTCTTTAGCGTTAAATGATCAATTACAGACGAGCTAAAGTAAAAAGAAAGGAATTTAGGCGTGAGAAGTACCGGCTGGTTTTACTCTGTTTTCCGGCAGAACTCCGGCGACAGCAATCTTTTTCCGGCGACAGTATCTTGCAGCAGAGAGTCTTCCGAAAGGTTACAAAGGTTGTGGGTGACTTCGGTGAAAGTTTAGGGGGTTCAGTAAGCTCAGAGATTACTGATACGGTTTTCCGGCGAAGTATCAAGTATTTCCGGCGAGTGATTTTCGCCGAGAAAAAGGTGCGATTTGAGTGTGAAAGGTTTCTGGCGAGTTGTGGGTGTATTTATAGGGTAGCATTGAGATGAATGGGGTCTGAATTCGGTCTATATTCGTAGTCAGCCGTTCTCCGGCGGTTATGGCTGATGTCGCGGGTTCAGACGTCGGTTATAACCGTTGTGAGAGTTAATTCAACGGTTATTTTGAGCGAAATCGTAATTAAACGGCGAAGTCGTCGGGATTTCCGACGACTGCTATTTTGGGCGAAATTTACTGATTTTAAACTTTGAAACTTGAATATTTGAATTAAATGTTTCCTTGTGTTAACAGAAAAACAAAGTGGCGGAGCGGTTGTTTGGCTGAGTGATAGTTGTTTGGTTGAACCGGATACAGACCCGAGTTCGAAACCCGGCATGGGTAAAACATTTTTATTTTGTTATTTTTGACAGATTTTCAAAAACTAAATACATATCCCCGCATAATAATTGATTACGGATCGTTTAAAATTATTTTGGGTATTTAATTCGCAACGAAAATTTTGACTGACTGTTCGGTTGATAAACGGAGCGGGTTTGGTAAATCCGTTTTTGACGGATGTTACAAACCATCTATTTAGGAACCTCTTTGTAGTTTACATAAGTCAAGTAGGAGGTGGGAGGATTTACCATCCACTAAAGACCTCTTTGGATTCACCACTACACATGTGTCTTAGACACAAGGAGGGTCATGAACTTACAAGTAAGGAATGAAATGAGACAACTAAGCTATGAAAAACATCAAGTAGTGTGTGGATTCAATGATGGATAGCCCAAGCTAGTCCAGATATCACACATTCATCAAGCTTAACTTGAACACTACTTGTGGGTGTAAACCCTAGTCGAAAACAGAAAGTTTGTGAGGTTTTATCTTCTAGTTTGACATGTCTCAACCTTGTTTTTAAGCCTAACCAACCATAAGTGAGGTTGTAAGCATTCGGACATAGGTTTGAGATGAGTTAGACTCAAGTTTGAACAAGTTTAACAAAGTTTGAAGAAGTAAAATGAAAACAGTCCACTTTGGAGCCTTTTTCGTGACAATCCAGAGTCTGCTTTTCCATGGAAAACCATTGGAAATGTTCACAAGGTCAAACCAAGCAAGTGGGAAGAAGAATGGATGAAAAAGGTTAAGAAATGAGAGAGATATGCTCACTTTTGTGAAGAGTGGTAAATCTGCTCGAATTCTGGATTTCAGCTTGAGTTGTGATGATTTGAGAGTGTTAGATGATTAGAAAAGTGTAAAAAGGCTTGGAGAATGATGGGTTTTCATAGGGAGGGATTAGGGTAGGTTATGGTTGAGTTAGGTGGGTATTAAAGTCTTCAAAACATGCTTAAAACTCAAAAAACAACAAAAATCCCGCCTCAAACTCGCTGATCGCGGGCCTGTTTGGGCTGATTTGTCGCAGCAAAAGAGAGGTTAAGGGATTTCTGCTTCGGGTTTATTCACATGAGATGCTGGTCGTGGAGTGGTTGTTGGCGTGTTTGGTGAAGCGGGTGACCCGGGTGACCCGGGTTCGAGTCCCGTGGTCACCGGTTTTGTGTAATTATTTTTTTTAAATCAAACCTATACCACTTATGGATATATACACAATTGGTCCCTATAAGTTCTAAAATCAGTAAAATACCAATTAGACCCTTAACTTTATTACTTTTATATTACATCCCTATTAAATTAACTAAGTTAGTTTATAATCTAATGGGACCACTTAAAGTATTATATATATAAAAGAAATAATTTTGTTTTTATAAAAAAAGGTTAATTAATTTAATCCATTAATTTAATTAATAAATTTAAATAATGAACAATTAGTTATAGTCGTAATGAGTTTCGAATTAACTTAGGTTAACGAGTACCGTGCTTCATTGAGCAATACAAATAAAGAATCTTGGATAACATAACCCTCAAATATGATTAAAATAGTTTCGTTCTCATTATGATCAATAGTCTCAATTACAAATAGAAACGAGAGTTGATTACAAAGAGAGTGCGAGGTTTCTGAAAATAGAAATACAAGGGATGCCTTCCAATTATGGAAATACGAAAAAGCCAGGCGTTACAATCTCCCCTCCTTAGGAAATTTCATCCCGAAATTTAGGAAGAAGTAACGAAAAGATGCGGATACTTGGTCTTCATATCACTCTCGAGTTCCCAAGTAAATTCAGCGTCACGCTTTCCTTCCCGTTGAACCTTTATGATAGGAATTCGACTGCACCTTAGTTTCTTGATATCTCGGTCCATGATTTCGACAGCTTTCTCCACAAAATGCAAGGTGTCGGTGACTTGGAGATCTTCAAGAGGAACTTGGAGTACTTCATCAGCGAGACACTTCTTGAGATTCGAAACGTGGAACGTTGGATGAACGTTGCTGAGTTCTTGAGGTAAATCGAGTCGGTATGCCACCTTACCAATCCTCTCGAGTATCTTGAAAGGACCAACATAGCGAGGGGCCAGTTTTCCCTTTTTACCAAAATGAACTACTCCCTTCCAAGGAGATACCTTGAGGAGTACATGATCACCAACGTTAAACTCTAGTGGTTTACGTCTCTTGTCAGCATAGCTCTTTTGTCGACTTCGATCCTTGAGTAGATTATCACCGATTTGAAGAATCTTATCCGTCATTTCTTGTATGATCTCAGGGCCAGTAATTTGTTTGTCACCAATCTCATGCCAGCTAAGAGGAGATCGGCATTTGCGACCATACAATGCCTCGAAAGGAGCCATTTGAATACTGGAGTAGTAGCTATTGTTGTACGAGAATTCGATCAAAGGTAAATGTACATCCCAACCACCACCAAAGTCGATAACACAAGAACGGAGAATGTCCTCTAGGGTTTGGATAGTACGTTCAGTCTGTCCATTCGTTTGAGGGTGGAAGGCCGTAATGAGATTCAAATGGGTATCCATAGCGGACTGGAAAGTTTGCCAAAGACGGGAAGTGAAACGACCATCACGGTCAGAGATGATGTCAATGGGTATACCATGACGACATATGATTTCATCAGTGTAGATTCGAGCAAGTTTTTCAACTTTGAAGTCTTCGCGAATAGGAAGGAAATGCGCAGATTTGGTGAGACGACCAGAAGGTGTTCGAGGAAGTTTGGTTATGAAATCCATGGCAATGCTATCCCACTTCCAAACAGGGATTTCGGGCAGATTGAACAAACCAGACGGACGTTGTTTTTCAGCTTTGATTTTCGAACAAGTGAGGCATTTCGAAACGTAGATGGCAATGTCCTTTTTCATGCCAGGCCACCAATAGGATATACGAAGATCATGGTACATCTTATCAGCACTAGGATGAATCGAGTACTTGGATTTGTGTGCCTCGGTCATAATGAGTTCACGAAGATTATCGCGATTTGGCACCCAAATACGATCAAGATAGTATTGAAGTCCGTTTGATTTCGTCACGAGTTGATCCATAGAAGCACCTCGTACTTCGTCAATTAGACTTCCTTCGTTTGCTGACGAGTATTGAGCTTCACGAATACAAGTGTGGAGATCGCTTGAGACTTGAAACAACGAATGCTACTAACATGAGTCCTACGACTAAGAGCATCGGCCACGACATTCGCTTTACTAGAGGATGATAGCGAATCTCGCAGTCGTAGTCGTTAAGCAATTCCACCCAACGTCGCTGACGCATGTTTAGTTCCTTTTGGTCAAAGATGTGTTGTAGGCTCTTATGGTCAGTGAAAACCACACACTTTGTACCATATAGGTAGTGTCGCCAAATCTTTACGCAAAAACAACTGCGCCAAGCTCGAGGTCGTGGGTAGTATAGTTTGTCTCATGTATTTTGAGCTGACGAGAAGCATAGGCATTGACTTTGTCTCGTTGCATGAGCACGCAACCAAGACCACGATTTGAGGCATCGCAATATACCAGGAAATCATCATTCCCATCAGGAAGAACAAGAATAGGAGCGTTACAAAGCAAGTTCTTGAGAGTTTGAAAAGATTCCTCTTGCTCGGGACCCCAAGCAAAAGGTTTCTCTTTTTGAGTCAACGAGGTGAGAGGAACAATGATTTTTGAAAAGTTCGAGATGAATCAGTGGTAATAACCTGCCAATCCTAAGAAAGAACGGATTTCAGAAGGAGTTTTAGGCGCGGTCCAATTCTTCACTGCTTCGATTTTGGAAGGGTCAACATGGATTCCTTTTTCACTAACAACGTGTCTAAGGAATTGGACTTCTTTGGTCCAGAATTCGTATTTGGAAAACTTTGTGTATAGGCGATTACTACGCAAAAGTTCGAGTATGAGGCATAAATGACGTTCATGGTCAGCCTGCGTCTTTGAATAAATAAGAATGTCGTCGATGAAAACGATTATAAAGCGATCCAAATATGGTTTACAAACACAATTCATAAGATCCATGAACACGGCTGGTGCGTTAGTCAAGCCAGAAGGCATAACCACGAACTCGTAATGTCCATAGCGAGTGCGAAATGCGGTTTTGGGAATGTCCTCTTTGAGAACACGAAGTTGGTGATAACCAGATCGAAGATTAATTTTGGAGAAGCAAGTTGCGCCTTGAAGTTGGTCAAATATATCATCGATACGTGGGAGAGGGTAACGATTCTTGATGGTGAGTTTGTTAAGCTCTCGATAGTCGATGCACATGCGAAACGAGCCATCCCTTTTCTTGACGAAAAGTACAGGAGCACCCCAAGGTGAGGTACTTGGTTGTATGAAACCCTTATCGAGGAGTTCTTGGAGTTGAGTAGATAACTCTTGCATCTCAGAGGGTGCAAGACGATAAGGAGCTTTGGCAACAGGAGTCGAACCAGGTAAGAGATCAATACGAAAATCAACGGATCGAGGTGGAGGAGGACCAGGTAAATCTTCAGGAAAGACGTTAGGGAAGTCGCGCACTACTGGAACATCACTTACGCTTTTTCCCTTGACTTTTTCTTCCACAACGTGGGCTAAAAAGGCAAAGTACTGTTTACGTAAGTACCTATTCGCTTGTGTGCAGGACATCAATTTCAGTCCTTTCGAAGGTCGGTCTCCATAGACGCGTAAGGTGTCACCAGAAGGAAGAGGTAAACGAACGTATTTCTCGTGGCAAGCAATTTCAGCATGGTTCTTGCGAAGCCAATCCATGCCTACTATGATGTCAAAACTACCCAGTTGCATGTGTATAAGGTCGATAGGAAAGGTGTGCTCGTTAAGAGTGAGAAGACAGTCACGAAGAACGGAATCGACTAAGATAGACTTGCCATTGGCAACTTCAACGGAAAATGACTTAGGCAGTTTAGAGCGTGAACAATTAGCAAAGGTTCATATTCAACAGACACAAAGCTTTTGTCCGCACCAGTATCAAATAGCATTGAAGCGTAAAGGTTATTGACGAGAAACGTACCATTAACGACTTCATTGTAGTTGCGCGCTTGGTTTGCATTGAGGTTGAAAGCTCATCCTTTAGCAGCTTGTTGTTCCTGATTCAATTGAGGGCATTGAGGATGAAGGTGATTTGCATCACCGCAGTTGTAGCAGGCTCTAGCTGGTTTAGCGTTTTGAGCTTGTTGGGCTTGTGGCGCAGGATTGTTCTTACAATAGGCGGTGTTATGGCCAAAACGGTTGCAAATGGTACAATAGCGACAATTGACGTTGGCAGGGTGATGATAGTTGCAGGTAGTACACTTGGGGTGAATCCCAATGTATGGCTTTCGATCGCTTGCAAGTGTAGCAGGGTTTGGGTTAACAGCTGGTACAACCGCGTTACAACTAGGGTTCGATTGCTTTCGCTTCTTCCCCTTGTTGCCACTTGATTGTTGGGTAAGTTGATGGGCTTGTTTGGAGAAAACTGGGGTTGAAGTTTGCTTATCGCGAATGCGATTGTTGTTTAGGGAAGCAGCGAGGCGATAAACGGCTTCGATATTATCGAGTTTGGCTGCCTCGTTGGTATCTCGCATAGCAGGAGGTAATCCATGGAGGTACTTGCGGATTTTGCGATCGACGGTCGAAACAAGTTGAGGAACAATGAAACTGAGTTGCTTGAAACGGGTGGTGTAGGCTTGGTTATCGTCGCCAATTTGCTTTAGAGTCTAAAAGTCATCTTCTAGCTTTTATTGCTCGTGCGGGGGACAGAATTCTTCCATCATGAGTGTCTTAACTTCCTCCCAAGGTAAAACGTAAGCTTCTTCGTTGGAACGAAGATTCCTTTCGTTTGTCCACCATTCTAGAGCTCGGGCTTGGAATACCCATGTCGCACTACGCGTTTTGAACTCTTCGGGACATTCACTATTCATGAACATGACCTCTATGCTGTTGAACCACTCGAGCATAGCAGTCACCCCATCGTTGCCAGTGAATGGCTTAGGGTTTCAAGACAAAAAGTGCTTGTAATTAAAGTTCACAGTTTTTTGTTGAGTCGCTTTCGATTCCACGGAACCATTGGGGGTGTTCGAAGCTTGAATTTCGGTGACGATCTTTGGGACAATACGAGCGATTTGATTGGCCATGAAAGCCATCATCTTCTTTTTGGAGTTGGTCTTCGACTTCTTAATCGAGTTGGAGAGATGAAAAGACATCTAAGATTCAAAAGAACGAATAGGTGAGACTTGATCATAATGATTGTTTAAGAAAAATTGTTTCCATGAATGCATCACATAGCATATAGTTTCACATAGTGTATAAATGTTCAATTTGACTCACATAGCATAATCATGAATTCCACATAGCATAACATGTGTAATGAAAGCATTGTAAATTTAGTTTGTTCACGAGAGATTATTATTGTTTTTTATTGCGATAGACTGCGAATTGTGTAAAAAGTTTGATATGAACGAAGTATCAAGTTTAAAATCACATATAAATTGAGATGACATAAAAGAAAGGCTCAATAAAATATTGGATTGTTTCGGGTAGAGAAACGTCGACTATTCCAAAGTGGGTCGAAGGTCCTTTCAAATTAGAGAAACGTGCTTTGGCCTATAGGTAAGATACTCTCGTTGAGAAGCGATTAACGGTATCTTACCCTTCCAGTTACTACATGTCTCTAATCGATCGAAACAATCGAGACTTTGGCGAGATTGAAAATCGAGGAATGGGACTTAATCGACAAGGTGCGGGTTTCACCCCTAACTTGAAGATTTTTTACCCTAATGTGGTTGTTTCTTACTAAACGAGGAGCGAATTCCAACTCGTTAGTAAGGTCCCCTAGAGTATGAAATGGAAGTTTTACATCAAGATGTGGATATCACTCCTAGCTTGATGTCATAACTTTGTGCAAAATTGAATACACGGAATGAGGGACTTCACCAAAAATTGTGGGCCATTGGGCCTATCTTGGTGCAAATCGCCTCGTTGGTAAAATATGAGTGTTTTCAAAGTTTCAAGTGTATTTGTGTTGGCCTTAGGAAAGGCATATAAGTTTAATAGACCAAGAAGGAAAAAAAGAAGCAAATAAGGTAGAATCAATGAAGTTTTAAACAACATATAAGAATCAAGTTCCTAAAACTATAGACTAGGGCAAAGCATTCCTACTTTTCCTAATTCCCTATGTTATGGCTCTGATACCAATCTGTCACACCCCAACCGATGGCGGAAACATCGGGATGAGACGAACAAATTGCTCAAAACTTCATAATGCTATGTGACAATATAGATTAAATTCAAATTTCATTCAAGACTAAATTGTCATACAAAAATTTCAAATAGTAGTCACAATTGTTTCAAAACGACATAACATCAAAATAAATAAATTAATCTAGGTGTGTATCTAAGTCCACCTAAATCTTGTTTCATCTTGTAACATCACCTCATCAATCAACCTGCAACATGTATTAAAATATATCAACAAAAAGTTGGGGAGCATACAAGTTTTGTTACATAGCATAATATAGAATAAATTTGTTTAAAGTCTCATATCCAACATGAACCATAATATGCAAGTTTACTAGCATGCCGAAATGGTGTACTATATGTTCAAAGCCAAGAATCCAACGCGTTAAAATAGCCTATCCCAATAGAGTAGCGGGAGGTTAACATGTTTAACTTAACAATACCCCAAGTTTCGTGGGCTGTATAATTGTTAAGGTAGGCTAGCAAAGTTAATGAAGCATATATCGACACAAATAGTTTACATTAGCATAACAAGTCTAAACAAGCATCACATAGTCTCATGTTAAGCATGGATAGAGATTAAAATAGTTTAAGTGTCGTACGATTTTGTATAAAGTACATGTTGCACCCAAAGCGTAAAAAGGAAAAAGGGATCGAGTATGCTCACGGTTTTGCAAGCTTTCCCACTTGAAATCCCGCGAACGTTGTTGGTTGATGGATTAGTTTCGAGCACCTTGTCCTTCTACACGAAGAAACATAGGCATGTAAGTATTGGGAATTAACGGAAGGTTATGGATTCGGAATTAAAATAACGTGAAATTAGTATTATGAAAGTAATCATCTTGTACTCATAACACTTGCTCTTGACACTATAGAACCTCAAGGGTTTGGTATGTTTTTATGGATTCAAAGATCCATTAGAATCGTAACAAGTGTATGGTCTTTAGATGATGTAACCTACTATTTTGACAAATGACCACTTGTTCATAGTCAAGAGTTCGATTACTATGATAATATATAAGTATTATATAGTGTACATTAAGTCATATAGGTCAAGCATGAGGTAGGAGGTTGAACCATCCATTTAGGAACCTCTTTGTAGTTTACATAAGTCAAGTAGGAGGTGGGAGGATTTACCATCCACTTAAGACCTCTTTGGATTCACCACTACACATGTGTCTTAGACACAAGGAGGGTCATGAACTTACAAGTAAGGAATGAAATGAGACAACTAAGCTATGAAAAACATCAAGTAGTGTGTGGATTCAATGATGGATAGCCCAAGCTAGTCTAGATATCACACATTCATCAAGCTTAACTTGAACACTACTTGTGGGTGTAAACCCTAGTCGAAAACAGAAAGTTTGTGAGGTTTTATCTTCTAGTTTGACATGTCTCAACCTTGTTTTAAGCCTAACCAACCATAAGTGAGGTTGTAAGCATTCGGACATAGGTTTGAGATGAGTTAGACTCAAGTTTGAACAAGTTTAACAAAGTGTGAAGAAGTAAAATGAAAACAGTCCACTTTGGAGCCTTTTTCGTGACAATCCAGATTCTGGTTTTCCATGGAAAACCATTGGAAATGTTCACAAGGTCAAACCAAGCAAGTGGGAAGAAGAATGGATGAAAAAGGTTAAGAAATGAGTGAGATATGCTCACTTTTGTGAAGAGTGGTAAATCTGCTCGAATTCTGGATTTCAGCTTGAGTAGTGATGATTTGAGAGTGTTAGATGATTAGAAAAAGTGTAAAAAGGCTTGGAGAATGATGGGTTTTATAGGGAAGGATTAGGGTAGGTTATGGTTGAGTTAGGTGGGTATTAAAGTCTTCAAAACATGCTTAAAACTCAAAAAAACAACAAAAATCCCGCCTCAAACTCGCTGATCGCGGGCCTGTTTGGGCTGATTTGTCGCAGCGAAAGAGAGGTTAAGGGATTTCTGCTTCGGGTTTATTCACATGAGATGCTGGTCGTGGAGTGGTTGTTGGCGTGTTTGGTGAAGCGGGTGACCCGGGTTCGAGTCCCGTGGTCACCGGTTTTGTGTAATTATTTTTTTTAAATCAAACCTATACCACTTATGGATAATATACACAATTGGTCCCTATAAGTTCTAAAATCAGTAAAATACCAATTAGACCCTTAACTTTATTACTTTTATATTACATCCCCATTAAATTAACTAAGTTAGTTTATAATCTAATGGGACCACTTAAAGTATTATATATATAAAAGAAATAATTTTGTTTTTATAAAAAAAGGTTAATTAATTTAATCCATTAATTTAATTAATAAATTTAAATAATGAACAATTAATTATAGTCGTAATGAGTCGAATTAACTTAGTTTAACGAGTACCGTGCTTCATTGAGTAATACAAATAAAGAATCTTGGATAACATAACGCTCAAATATGATTAAAATAGTTTCGTTCTCATTATGATATATAGTCTCAATTACAAATAGAAACGAGAGTTGATTACAAAGAGAGTGCGAGGTTTCTGAAAATAGAAATACAAGGGATGCCTTCCAATTATGGAAATACGAAAAAGCTAGGCGTTACAGTGATATTATTGACATGTTAGAAATGCTAAACTGTTGTTTTAGTTCGTAATATTGCTGATTTTGAGATTAGGGTTTGGTCGTAGAACTGTTACATTGAAAACTGGGAATTCTGCGTTGTTGATCTGAGTATAATTGTTAGTCCGACTTTGTGAAGTCACAAAGTCGGGTTAATGAAACATGTCTGAGTTTCTAGATGATGTTATAAGGGTCCGAGTTTAGTTAAAAAGGGGTCCTGAGTTTATGTGTTTACATATATTCCGAGTGTATGTGATTTTATAATAGTCCAATTTTGTTTGAGTGGATCCAAGTTTAACTATATATATGTTTGTCCGAGTTTAACTAGTATATATAGGCTTGTCCGAGTTTAACTAGTATATATGCTTTTCAGAGTTTAATATGAGTATGCTTTTCAGAGTTTAACATGAGTATGCTTTTCAGAGTTTAACATGAGTATGCTTTTCATAGTTTAACATGAGTATGCTTTTCAGAGTTTAACTTGGGTATTCTTTTCAGAGTTTAACTTGGGTATGCTTTTCAGAGTTTAACTTTGATATGTTTTTCAGAGTTGAGTTTAAGTGGGGAATGCTTGTCTGAGTATAATTGTTATGATTGAATCCGAGTTTAATATGATGTAGTGTATCCGAGTTTAATATGAAGTAGTGAGTCCGAGTTTACTTGTCCGATTTTATATGTATGATGTAGTCTGAATTTATTAGTGAACAAGGAATCCGAATATATGCAAGGTATGTTATGAATCCGAGTTTAACAAATGAGCATGAATACGAATTTAATAGGTGGACTTATGTCCGAGTTTATTGATATGTGTATATAGGGTTGATCCGAATTTGTTAAACATATTGGATGATCCGAGTTTATATATGTTCCCATGATATCCGAGTTTATATGTACATGTGTTGTCCGGAGTCATACATGCTATCTGAGTTGATGTATTATATGTTGAGTTTCGGGTTTTGTGAAGGGTTTCTTAAATCACATTACTAGTCACCAACTATAGAGAACCACTGTGTGTTACATTATGATAAAACATGTTAATCTGATCACAACAAACACTTGGTTGTTTGGACGCATGGGGTATTGAAAACACTCTACTCGTATACATACTTACATTTAACGTACATTAGGTCACGTGTATCGGATCTAACACTTATTTAACGCATAAAGGCACGTTATCATTTATCGAGAAAAGTAAGGTGAGTTCACTACACTTTCACAAGCATGCATCCCGGGGGGGACAAACTACTATTCCTTGGAGAAATACTTTTTAATAAATGTTGTAGTTTAATTTCGATGTTAGTTAATAAACTCAAACTCTATCATGAAAGTCCCTACTTCCTACCGAACTAGTTGCCTTGGAGGCAACAACGTATTAGTTGATAATGCTATTAGGCATGATAAACCTCACACCGTGTTGGGAGCCGGGCGTGAACTAAGGACCTTAAACACATGACCAATGCTGATAGACATTGATGAGGGCACAACAAACATAAAAGTCACTTCAGTATCGAGTTTATTATTGGCATGTCTTTAAACTAACACCCACTCGTTTTACGTTAAACAAAATTGTGAACTTGCCGCCTTTATCGCTGATGCATTTCTCTCCATGCTTGTAGGTCGTTAGATACAACTTGCATGGAAACTTGCAGTCTGAGGAGCTAGGAGTGTCATGGGCGTGTTACGCGTTACAATCATTTGATACTTTGGGTTTTAAAAACATATTGGTTTTGGTTGCTTGAAACATTTACATTTGCTTCCGCTAAACATGTATTTTGATTGAAATGTTTATTTATTTATTTATTTTTTATAAACATAAAAGTCACTTCAGTATCGAGTTTATTATTGGCATGTCTTTAAACTAACACCCACCCGTTTTACGTTAAACAAAACTGTGAACTCGCCGCCTTTATCGCTGATGCATTTCTCTCCATGCTTGTAGGTCGTTAGATACAACTTGCATGGAAACTTGCAGTCTGAGGAGCTAGGAGTGTCATGGGCGTGTTACGCGTTACAATCATTTGATACTTTGGGTTTTAAAAACATATTGGTTTTGGTTGCTTGAAACATTTACATTTGCTTCCGCTAAACATGTATTTTGATTGAAATGTTTATTTATTTATTTATGTTTTATAACCACGGGAACCCGCTTACGTGGTAAACCCCTGGGTCCCCCCAATACCCGACTATCCGGGTTGAAATACACTATTCATGTTGATGACTTTGTTTTATATTATCTACTATTAGTTCAACATGATTAGTGGCTAGATCCTGGTACATCACACGCCTCGTGGTAAAACTCCGCTGGTTGGTAATTTGGGGGTGTGACAGTATAGGGTCGTACACAACAATTTCTCGATGTCGAGGAACCAAAGTATTCTTTCCGATAAGAACAGATTTGCTATTCAAAAGGGGTTTGTAATGCAGCTTGTTGGCCATTTACTTGTCATTCTATTGTAAATATCCGGTTCTTTAAGCCGTATCACATATTATGGAGTAATACTAACGAATGATATACTAAATCAATATAATGTAGCATAATTTGTTTTGCTTTTATTACAATATTAGGTTTTCAAGAGGTTTGATATAAGAAATTAAACAATTTAAATTAAAATGATTTCATAAATTTGTTATTGTGTGTCAATTTTAGAGGTGAGTGTATGTTTTTCAATCTGGTTATGGCAAAAGTAGCATACACAAGTTTAGTTCACCAACTCAAATGAAGCAAATATTGAATGATTTAACTAAAAAAATTGGATTATGTAACACTCATTGGGGAGAGAGGGTAGTCGCATGATTGTTGTGTAAAAAATTGTGGAAGTTGTGAATATTGACGGAATCAGGCCCGGGATTGAGTTTGTGTATGGGGATGGGTTTTCTTTAAGTAATTTTATTAAAGTTAACAATGTATACAGTTGGAGCTTTGGGGTCGTCGAGACTACAATACTGAATAGAAAAAAACTTTGGTACTGATTGGGGGGGGGGGGGGTCCATCGATACGACCAACTGTACTCTGCATGTGTTGTAGGGCGTTTGAGGGGCGCGATGGAGGACGACATGTGGTGATCTACGTGAGTGTAGAGGTGAGACATGGTTAATTTATTTTCTTAGTCATATAATACATTAACAAATTATTTAGCTTCATCTCATCATTTTTTTTGAATTTTTATTACTCACGTAAGCACATTTCATCTCTCCATAACACACCTACGTGAAATAGGAAACCGTTACTACATGGCCGTTTCCATAGCAACAGTTCTTTTACACCTTTCTCCCTTTAGACTATACGGTGTGTGAGAGGCAAGAAGCACCACATGGAACCAACGTCATACGACCAACTGTACTATGCATGTGTTGTAGGGCGTTTGAGGGGCGCGATGGAGGACGACATGTGGTGATCTACGTGAGTGTAGAGGTGAGACATGGTTAATTTATTTTCTTAGTCATATAATACATTAACAAATTATTTAGCTTCATCTCATCATTTTTTTTGAATTTTTATTACTCACGTAAGCACATTTCATCTCTCCATAACACACCTACGTGAAATAGGAAACCGTTACGGCATACATGGCCGTTTCCATAGCAACAGTTCTTTTACACCTTTCTCCCTTTAGACTATACGGTGTGAGAGAGGCAAGAAGCACCACACGGAACCAACGTCAATGTTTGTCAGAAGGGTGATGTGGTGTCAAAATTTACGAGGTGGGATTAGGCGTGAAAGAGTGACGTGATGTGACACGTGACATACACTCTTTTTTAGTTGTTCTATATTTAGAAAATAAAACAATAACCCACCTCCACGTCACATACCAAAGCCCCTCACATATTTCTCCCGCACTCACCACTATGCCAGAGAAACGGCGGTGTAACGGCGTGGTTGAGGCCTCCACACCTCTTCTGTGCTGCTATACCGTGTGGTGTTATAGCATATAGCCCATGTGTGAAATGATGCTAACCCATTATATCTCGCCATTCTCACGAGGTTGACTTTCCCGATTGCATCAATCGACAATGCCTTTACGATTCATAAGTTATAACGTCAAGTGTCTTTAGAAATAAACATGAAAGATTATTTATCGTTTAAAAGGATATTAATCTCTCTCCTCTCTCTCTCTCTCTCTCTCTAAAAGCAATAAAAGCTTCAATCCATCATAAATGCAATTGCATATCCTCTCAATACCCTCTGCATTAACTTCTCCTTCTTTGGTTGTCATCTCTTCAATTCTCCAACCTCTTCCTCTTCTTCTCTCTCTCTAAGAATTGTTCACAATAAATTAGGCGATCATCACTCAGATACCGCCTGAAAACCACTCTTTTTGCTCTCTTGAAAGTGGTTTTCCGTGATATTTCATTCTTAAGCTTTGACAAATAAAAAAAACACAGTAAGTTCCTTTACCATCTTCTTTGCTTTCATATGTTATAAGTTGGTTACACAAGCACATCCTCTTATAGTTTTTTTACTATCAATGTGCTTTATTTGAAGAAGAAACCAGCCAGTGTGTGTAATAAAAAAAAGTTTTTTTTCTTTGAACAGCTTTTTCTACTAAATTGGGGCTAAATTTCTCAGATTTGGTCACTTAAAAGTATAGACTGGTGGGATGAAAACTGTAATGATTTGTTAAAATGTCCTTAACATGTGTTGGAAATTTTCATTTCAATTTTTCTTTCGTCATGATATTTGTATTAAATCAACCATTACTTAATATACAAATAAGAAAATCCATGACCAATTTAAGAAGTTTGGGTTTTGTTCAAAGAATAGAGAGACCCCAATAAATAAAACACATTTATGTCGTTTGTGTTTTTATTTATTTATTTTTATTATTTGCACAAATTTCCAGTTAATATTTATAACCTTATACTCCTCTTTATTTATGTTTAAATAACTATTTTTTTATTTGACAATGAATGCGATCAGCAACAATCTTACTTCGCTTCAAGTTGTATACATATACATATACATATACATATATACACACACCCGTAGAAATTTGTATAATCAATTTGATGTTTAAACCCTTTGTATCAGGATCAGTCTTGAAAAGGGAGACATGTTTCAGCCAAATATGTTTGAGAATCTTCATCATCATCTTGTTGATATGAGACATACAAACTCAGAAAATAACCTTGATATGCTTAGAGATGATGATCATGATAGCAAATCCGGGACAGATATCATGGAAGCTCCTTCAGCCAACGATCAAGATTCAAATCAAAATCCCAACAAAAAGAAACGTTACCATCGCCATACTCAACACCAAATCCAAGAAATGGAAGCGTAAATTACTAATGTCCTATTGCCTTATAGTTTATTTTTGTTAGTTTGACAGATAGCTCATATGTAAGCAGTAACAAAACCTGGAAAGCTACAAAAGGGGTGAAATTTACAGTTGATAATAATTCTTCTTCTCAGTTGGGACGGAATTCCTTTTTTATACATAAATATATATTTTAAACATTAACTAACAAAAACTGATGTGAGGGTGCTGGTGTAACTGCTTCTGCTTGCCCTGCATGAATCCATCAAATGAGTCTGTTATTTATTTGAGGAAACATAGTTTGTGATTAGTCTTAGAGCTTTCTTGATCTTTATTTTTTATATTCCATGTAGGTTTTTTAAAGAGTGCCCTCATCCAGATGATAAGCAAAGAAAGGAACTTGGCAGAAGACTATCCTTAGAGCCGTTGCAAATAAAATTTTGGTTCCAGAATAAACGAACTCAAATGAAGGTTACTTGCACAAAAACACATATTTGCAGTATGAATATTTAGGATCCGTTTATATGATGAAATATATTTTAGGAAGTAATAATAGACGATCCTAGCTAGTCGGTTGTGAATTAAATCCAAGTGATTTATTATGGTATCTGATTACTTATATCACATGTGAAATTAACGATGAAAGTCACACATTATTACTTTCCATTTTATTTTACATGCATAACTACACCCCATGTTATTTTCATGTTGTTAAAGGAAAAAAAATATTCATATGCGAGCCTTGAGAAAGGCTTTCTTTAAAAAGTGATTTGGCATATCATGCATTTAGCTTGAATGATGGGCACTCTTAATCTAGTCATCCTATATTGAAAGAACTTTGTATTTTATGACTATAGTGTCATAGCTTAATATTGGTTTGTTGTTCTAGTATAAATAGGGATCAATGTAATTTGTTTATTGTGTTCTTGAAAAGGCGGGGAATCCTTGACACGAATTTGGTGTGCAAATTGAACAAACATGCCTAATATAGTAAATGTACTAGTGTAGAGGAAATTCAAAGAAGTCTTGTTACAATGCCCAAAGTAAGCATAAACAAATTACGCAAATTGGGCGATCATGATGGAATCCAATCCTGGAGGCCCAGGATCTTTGAGAAGCTATAGACCTGGTGGTAGGAGCAATTCTTTTTCAATTACTATCCGAAGATGTCTTACTTAAAGTTGCATAGTTCAAGGAAGCAAAAGTTGCGTGGTAGGCGCTCCGGGTTCAGTACCTAGGGTTGGCTTTGTTTAGAAGACTCACTTACAAACCTTTAGAAGCGGGTATGAGATGTTACAGATGAAAGAGAACGAGACAATTGATGAGTTCTCAGGTAAGCAAAATGAAATGGTAACGAAATTTAGGAACCTTAGACCAAACCTGCAGGACGAGGTACTCATAAGAAAGCTTCTTAGTTCCGTTACTCGGAAAGTTCTAGCAGAAAGTAGCTTTTAGGTAATGCATACTGTTTAAAGAAGTTGCTAGTCGATTGAGGGCATACGGAAAAAAAAAATTAAAGTTCATTGTAGATCCAAAGAGGATCACGGTAAACTGCTACTTACTCGTTTAGATGATCAAAGGGCTGGTGATCAAGGTGATAGACTATATGGACGGGGTCATGGGTACGAAATTAGAGGTCACAGCATAGATCGTTGAAGAGGACTAGGTCAAGGAAATTTCAATAGAGACAAAAGTAACTTAAAATGCTACAAGTGTGGAGTGCGCAAGCAGCTCATATATGAGTGTCCTAAGAGGATGAGCGTACTGAGAACGTTTTAAAGGGAAATTCGATTTTAATAATTACACCTAGAGGTGATTGACCAACAATAATCCTACTTATAAATATGGCTACCAGGAGTCATACCTTTTAAAAATGTTGTTCTCATCAGTTTGAAATTGGTGACGAGGGACCATTGTGAACAAAAATTTTATAAGGCGGGACTGCTAGAAGCAATTTTAAAAATGGGATTATTATTGACCAATCACCTCTAGGTGGGATTATAAAATCCAATTTCCCTATTTTAAATTACATTTACTTAGTCATATTTTCTGCTTTGTGTTCCATGTAAATCTTCTGTATTTTCTCAAGTACGTCACACATATCTTTAACATTCTTCATGCAATGGAAATTACAATTACCATCAAAACTTTCTTCTTCTTCTTCCTCTTCTTCTTCTACTACTTCTTTGATAACCTCTATGAACCTTCATATGATATTAGAGCTTAGTTCAACACCTTCCTCTCCGATTAACTATTCCAATTCATCCATACCCTCCTTAACGAAAAATAAAATGGCCGGCTCTGATCAGGGGCGCAACTTTCGCTCAGTAGTGTTATACATGTTGTTTTCGTATAGAAATTTATGGGTGTATACGTTTTCGACCCCACAGTTCTAGAAATTTTTAGGTATATATGTTTTCGATCCCCCCGGTCGAAAACATCAAGCTTCGCCACTGGCTCCGATGAAGATTGATCATCTCTCGTGATCAGCATTGCCATGAAAGACCTAACTGTTGTTACCTTTCCCTCAACCTTGAAACTTACTTCCACCAACTACCTAGGATGGAAGACACATATCGAAGCCTTATTCCTTAGATTGTATTTATATAAATTCATTTATGGCTCTTTTCTGGCATCCACTTCGACCATCGAAGCTAACGGAACAGTCACTCCTTGCGATGATCATGCCCAATGGTTCCCGTTTTCGCAATCTCCCACAAATGATCTCTTCGCCAACTAAATAAAGCCATCTAGGGTCTTACAACCACAAAGATATTCATTACTTCTTTCTTTCTTGACCATGTATGCAAACTAAACAAATCCATCTATTTTCTTCGTCATGTGTCTCGTGCTTGGTACGTTGAATTAAAATCTTGTTCCTTTCCCTCGGTTTTAAACCACCCATTTGCGTTCCTTATATTTTCTTTCTCAACACTAATACTTCTCTTATACTGGTTCTTGTCTATGTTGATGATATCATCGTCACTTGTCCTTCACTCACACTCTTAACTAAATTCATAATTCTTCTTGCCACTAAATTCTCTCTAAAAAACCTTAGTTCTCTTTCCTATTTTCTAGGTGATGAGGTTGTTCCTCACAATCATGGTATTCTACTTTCTCAACGAAAATACGTCCTCGATATCCCCCGAAAGCCAAAATGAGTGACTGTAAACCAATCTCCACGCCGACGACTAACTCCGAACATCTCACGTTAAAAGGTGGCACACCTCACCCATCACACACTGGTTATCATACCTTGCATGGATCTTTGCAATACTTATCCCTTACATGTCCGGATATCTCCTTCACGATGAACAAAATTATCCCAATTCATGCATGCTCCTACCTTAATTCATTGTACAGCCTTGGAACGGCTATTGCGATATCTACATGGTACCTTACATCATGGGATCATAATTCGTGTAACCTTCCCCTAACACCATATGCCTTTACCGATGTCGATTGGGCAGGGGATAAAGCTAATTATCGAAGCACTACAGGATACATTGTTTATCTTGGTTCGAATCCTATCTCCATGAGCCCTATAAGGCAAAGCACACTTGCTAGAAGCTCAACGGAAGCTGAATTTCGAGCAGTTGCATCAACAACCACCGAGGTGTAATGGTTACAATCACTATTAAGTGAGCTAGGTTTCAATCTATTACAACTCTTACAATATATTGTGAAAACTTAAGTGCAACTTCTTACTCCGCAAACCCAGTTTTTCACTCCCGAATGAAACAAATTGCATTGGATTTTCATTTTGTTATAGAAAAAGTTCATGAGGGTGTAGGCGACTATCAATTAGTGGATGCTTTGACTAAACTATTCATACCATCGTTTCATTACTTCGTATCCAAGATTGGGCGCTTCTCTCTGGGTCGTCCATCTTGCGGGGGGGCATATTGAGAGATAACCCGCCATATTTAAAAAAAAATTGAACGACGAATGTTACTCCCACTCTATTACACCAATAATCCTAAATTATTCCCTCTTGCCTGGGTTTAAACTTGAAACCTTCCCTCTAAGATGCATTTGGCTCTACCGAGTGGGCTACCCCACATTGACTAGCCATATTTTTAAAGTATGTTCATTCAAATTAAAATTGCATTTGTTTAGTCATATTTTCTGTTTTGTGTTATATGTATTCTCCTGTATTATCTCATGTGCATCACATATATCTATAACATTCTTCATTCAATGGAAATTACGATTACCATCAAAGCTTTCTTCTTCTTCTCTGATTACCCCGCTGAACCTTCATAGAGCCAACATTCCCCTAGGTGAGAAGCGATCAAGTTCATAACTAACAGGGATAGTGATGGTGATGGTGATAATTCTTAGGAAAAAGAAGCATCCAAAATGCAAAAGAACATATATTCAAGAGTTTAAAGTATTTACATTTTCTAGTTAGAATTGTTTAAGCTTTAAGGTTTGAATTTAGGTTTGTTGGGATTGTTTGTGTTTATCAGGTTGGTATGTGTGAGTACGCATTCAGTTTGCATTAGTTTGTTTTCCTTATATAAATAGGGATCAATGTAATTTGTTTATTGTGGGTTGAATTTTAATAATAATATATAAAAGAGTCGTGAGCTGGTTTGCAACAAAAATCCATGTGTTCATTGATCAAAACGGTTCTGGGCCAACAGATAACACTATGTTAGTTAGCTACTCAACCCCATTTTTCTGTTTACTTGTGTGATGCATAATTAAATACACAATTCACTTCTCATGGTGAATTGGTTTGAGTTGGGATGTACCTCTTTGATATTGAACTACATGTGCATTTCCATATAGGTTTGTATAGAACCGACATTATACTAAATAACCTATAACTTCTCAAATTTTTTCTTTCCTTTTTTCATTTTTCTTCTAAATTAGGCTCAACATGAACGCTATGATAACACACAACTGAGGAGTGAAAATGAAAAACTTCGAGCAGAGAACATACGATTCAAGGAAGCTCTCAGCAACGCTGCTTGTCCAAACTGTGGTGGACCAGCTGCTGTTGGGGAAATGTCTTTTGATGAACAACATTTAAGGATTGAAAATGCTCGTCTACGAGAGGAAGTATGTGCTACATTTTACCATAACTGAACATATTTTCCCGGCATAACTAGTGCAATTTGTATACCTCCTATAATTTTTTGAAATCACTTTCAAGTTTATTTTCCTTTTGACAGATTGACAGGATATCCGGAATTGCTGCCAAGTACGTTGGCAAGCCAACACTCACTTACCCTGATGTTTCATCTCATGGACCGTCTCGTTCCCTTAACTCACAACAAGGAATGGTGGGAGAGATGTTTGGAGCAAGTTATCTTCTACGGTCCATGGTTGGCCCTACTGAGACTGAGAAACCTATTATTGTTGAGCTTGCTGTTACAGCCATGGAGGAACTAATCAGAATGGCTGGTGAACCCTTGTGGGTTCCAACCTCAGATAACTCATCTCATGAAACCTTGAGTGAAGACGAGTATCTACGGTCATTTCCTAGAGGCATTGGACCGAAACCAATGGGACTGAAATCCGAAGCTTCAAGGGAATCCAAGGTTGTCATCATGAATCATAGGACTCTTGTGGAAATTCTAATGGACGTGGTATGTGTTTACTGAATAAACAAATTTTTTTGTCAACTTCCTTTGGAATTTTGAACTAAATAAACCAACAATGTTTTTTTCAGAATCAATGGTCAAATGTCTTTTGTGGCATTGTTTCCAGAGCAATGACTCTAGAAGTACTTTCAACTGGGGTGGCTGGCAATTACAATGGAGCTATGCAAGTGGTAAGGGGAGTTTTGTGTTGAGTGATACATTAACTTTTAGAACCCCAAATCCGATTGTATCTATCTTTTTTTTTTAATCTAAAAACGATAGTCGATCTTTCCAGATGACAGCTGAGTATCAAGTTCCTTCACCACTCGTCCCAACACGAGAGAACTATTTCGTTCGGTATTGTAAACAACAAGATGATGGAACGTGGGTTGTGGTTGATGTATCCTTGGATAATTTGCGATCATCATTGATATCAAGATGTAGAAGAAGGCCTTCGGGTTGTTTGATTCAAGAGCTACCCAATGGCTACTCAAAGGTATAAATTCTTCTAGCTTCACAAAAAGTCTTTACTAACTTTTATGATGTAATAAATGCAAATGTGGAAGTAAATGAATTTCCTGAATTCGTTTTTATTTTTATTTCTAGGTGACATGGGTTGAACATATTGAAGTTGATGACGGGCCCGTTCATGATATTTACAAGGTGCTAGTAGGCTCTGGTTTAGCATTTGGTGCAAAAAGATGGATAGCAACTTTAGAGAGACAATGTGAAAGATTCGCAAGTGCAATGGCTAGCAATATTCCAGCAGGAGATGTAGGAGGCAAGTATATTTGAACTTATTCACATTCTGTTACAGCATTATTTCCTAATTTGAAGAAATCAGTTTTCTAAATTCTTAATTTGATAAAATAAATGCTTTTGTTGGGATTCATTTGATAGTTATAACCACTCCTGAAGGGAGAAAGAGTATGCTGAAGTTAGCTGAGAGAATGGTTTTGAGCTTCTGTAGTGGGGTTGGTGCTTCAACTGCCCACACATGGACGGCTTTATCTGGTAGTGGACCAGATGATGTTCGGGTAATGACCAGAAAGAGTATGGATGATCCAGGCAGACCTCCTGGTATTGTGCTAAGTGCGGCAACTTCATTTTGGTTACCAATTCCACCAAAACAGGTTTTCCAATTTCTTCGCGATGAGAACTCTAGGAGTGAGGTAATCCAATTATTTTTTAATAAATCCCTTAAAAAACCATATACATAACAAGAATACGAGGTTTAACTCATTGATTGCATGTATGTCTATGTCCAGTGGGACATTCTTTCAAATTGTGGACTGGTTCAAGAAATGGCGCACATTGCCAATGGTCGTGATCCAGGAAATTGTGTTTCCCTTCTGCGAGTTAATGTAAGTTCTAAAATTAAACAAAACACAACTGGTGATCCTCATTTAACTTTCAACTTGTTTATGTTGTAGAGCGCAAATTCAAGCCAGAGCAACATGCTTATACTACAAGAGAGTTCAAGTGATCCTACAGGATCATATGTTATATATGCACCTGTGGATATTGCATCCATGAATGTTGTATTAAGTGGGGGTGATCCAGATTATGTTGCGTTGCTACCATCTGGTTTTGCTATACTTCCTGATGGACCTGGACAGTATGAAGGTGGAGTTCTTGAGGTTGGAACTGGCGGATCACTAATAACCGTCGCTTTCCAAATTTTAGTTGATTCAGTTCCCACTGCCAAAATATCACTAGGATCAGTAGCAACAGTTAATACCCTAATTAAGTGCACCGTTGAAAGGATCAAATGTGCATTAGCTTCTAACAATCAATGAGGAATATTATGGGCAATTTAAATGGTAAGGCATTCATTAACCTCACCTGATAACATTCTATTTTTAAGGCAAGCATGCATTCCTAATTTGCGTTTATTCATGAAGGGGTTACTGCACTTGCTTGCCCCTTTATTAGCTCCATCACTACTAATTGACTGATTGTTAAATGTGGTTAACACAATATGTTCTGATATCTATGCGTTATTATGGACATTATATATAGCAAGCTGGTCACTGATCTCATCTGGTTACATTCTGTTAATATAGGACACACTCCTCATTCTGGCTGATAAGCAGAAAGAGGAAAACAATATAAAGGTCACGAGAAATTTTATATTGTCCTATTCTAAGCAAAATGTGGAATGCAGACCACACCTGCTAGGCTCTCTCTGGCTCCATCAGTTCTTGTTATTAATGTGGTTCGCTCAATGTGTTCTGATATTTATGTGTTTGTGTATGTTGCAGTGCGGTCAATGGAAGAGGGGAAAAGATCTACGCAGGCGATGTTTTCTCTTTAATTATCTTTTTAAACGGATGGAAGAAGTCAAGAACGCACCATGGATGAATCTAGGCATCTGAGGATGGTGGGTTAATCTGATGCAACATCAGGAAACCATTTTCACTGTTTCATGGTTTATAGGTTCGGGTATTGACTTTGACCATCTTGAAGATTTTAGAGTAAACATAGGCCCTGTCTAGTGAATTCTAGTTTAAGCTTTCAAATACTTGGTTTTGCTGTAAGATTTCGTTAGGGATTTTCAGGTTTATGTGTTTTGAACAAGACTTAAATTGGTAGCCTGCTTGAAGCTACTGGTAACAACTCTTTTTGCCTTTGTAGGTTTTTTTTTGTTGGAGGTTTAGCCATTCCTGGCTCGGTTTATCTTGGGAAGAATTACACGGTTTTTATCTTTTTTTTTAACGAACGGTTTTTATCTAAGTCATATATTGCTTTCAGGTTATAAAAGGTCTTGGTAACGTACATAAACAGTAGCCAAAATGTTACAATTGGATCAAAGAAAACACCAACACCTGGATTTGGATTTGGATTTTGGAGACACTCCGTCTCGAACTCTTTCTTATTATCAAAACTCGGGAAAATAAACTAATTTCATGAACCTTTATTTTTACCAGACACTTGAACGATCATACAAAATCTAGTAAGACACTCGAACAATCATACATAATCTAATACCAAAACAAATAAACTATTTATATAAACAAACATGATACTAAACAATTTAATTCAAAATTTAACATCATCTTTTCATTCTTGATCTCTTTGAAACTGACTTCTTAATTCTAGGAGATCTGAATTAATCCGTCAACCAATACACGTATGCATTGATTAGTACAGCCGTACAACTCCCTGATGATGCATCAAGGCCAGCCAGGCAAACTGGGTGACCGCCCAAGACCCACTCTCCACGCCAAAACTTTTTAGAACTATTTATGTATTTTAGATAAAATACTAAAAATTTTGTGGAGGAAGCTAATGGAGTTGGTTATGTTTATCACAACAATTAGTAAATTATAGTATTTTACTTTGATTGAAATAATTCTTAAAATTTATATACCATTAATTAGCAACATTTTTGTGCATGAGTAGTGTGTTATATACCTCATGCTTTGACGTGTTTTCTAAAATAAATAATATATTTTTGATTTTTAACCCAAAAACTTTTTATCTTTTGTAATTTTAACGACACAAAATTTGTTTTTTTTTATTTTCCCAAAACTTTTCATTATTTGCAATTTAACTACACAACTTTTTTACTTTCAACTTTGATTCCCTGGACTTTTCATCTTTCGCAAATTTTCGTTTTACGTTTCTTTTTAAATTTTGCAAGTTAACACGGCGCAAGATGCGTGTGCGGTTCAACATTTTTACGTTTCTCTTAATGTTTCGTTCAAAATTTTGTGAGTTAACACATCGTAACGTGCAAGTGTTGTTCAATGTCTTTACGTCTAATTTTTCTCGTTTGACAATTTCATCGCTGGCGGTGGTGTGACATTAGTACTATTTGAAATGGTTTTATGCCCCGTTGCGATGCTGGGAGTTTATTTAAAGTATTAACTCATTTGTGGATTTGTATGATTTATTATATGGTTTGTGTTTCTAGATTTATATATATATATATGGTATATTAACATTATTTTAATGGTATCAAATCCAACTTCACTAAATTAAAACCTTCCTTTGGTGTTGAAACACACACGAACAAGTACAAGTTTTTATTTAAAAAGGGCGTAGGCGTCGTTAACTTACACATTTTTCTCGATCCCAAGTGTATTCTAGACACCAGATCTTGATAAGAACATTTTGAGTCCTGATCAGTTACGCCTTCTGGGTTTTAACATTGTTAGGTCCGAGTTTACAAGGTTGGTGATTAGAAATACAGTTTATGCTCCAATAATATTGAATTGTATAACAAAAGATAAATAATCACAATTGAGAAGTCATCATCAACAATTGTTTTCAATTTATTCAAATGATTCAAAAGTTTTACAATAGATTGAGTTTACAGGCTCCCCCTCACTTAACCATTATACTCGTACAAGAGAAAATGTGATGTGTGTGATAGATAGATTACTAACAAGTGTGATCTCTTTATACCAAGTGCAAAAGCTCCGTTTGTAAATGCCTTACATCACCCTGATAGTGATGTCTAAGATTCCTAACAGAAAAGATTCCACGGATGTTTCCAACATCTGTGCAGTTCTAAACATCTGTAGTAGTTAGTCAAAACTCTGATTACAAGATAAGTATTGCTACATTAAAAAACCACTGTTGGAGTTATCCTTTGTTGCCTTGATTCCAAACATCTGTTTGGCCAGGCAGATGTTTGGTCTTCTTCATCGGACCTTTGGCTTCAACAAACTTTAGCCTTCAACAAATGTTGTTTCTTCTTGAATAGCGGTTGCATGGCTTGATCAAATGTTTGCTTTGTCTTCAACAGATGTTCTGATTAGGTGTTCAAGATTCACTCTCTTTGGAGAGAGACGGATTCAGTCTTTTGTTTATTTCTTGATCAGTTGATCATGTTTAGATTTTGAATATCACATGTTCTTTTGTAGGTCTAAAAATCTCTCCTAGAACAGATGATGGCAAAACAGATGTTTATTTGATCAACCTTTTATTTCTTTTCAACTTATCTCTGACTTGTGCTTTGAATTGCTTTTCAAATCTTTCTGAGAATAAGTTTTCGGCACCCCTTTCGAGTAGAAGATCCAGCAGATCTTGCAGATCTTCAAGTTTTAGGCTCATCACACTATTCATTGAAGCCTTTTATACTTCTCCATCTGCCCTGACTATTTTCAATTCATGGCTGGTTTTGTCTAAGGACCATTTTCGAATTTTGGAGACAAACCACTCCTCTCACACCTGCCATCACTCCAGCAGCACAATACCATCATCACCCATCATATTCATCCATCATCCATCTATAGAGTGTGTCTAGTAGTCTTGGCATCCAAGATTGATCGTAAGACTTTTTGTCAAATAAAGGCCATGCTTGGTTAATCTATTACATCACTTAGTGAAGACAAATTATTTATGTATTACTTTTGATTTCCAAGCTTTGGTTAACTTTTTAATTGGTATGTATTGATGACTTTAATAACTAGCTTTTTATATTGAAAGTGAACTTTATTCTATCGCCTTTTCATGTTTTGTTGATTAACTCATTCGTGTCTTTACGGTCTATATAAAGCGCGTTAACTGTCTGTAAGGGGGTTAGAAGGGTGGTATGGGTAAAGTTCTTGCCTCTTTCAGTGTGTATATATCCTGCAAGGACTTGATTCAAGCTTATTAGGACTTCCTTTGAGGCAGATAGCTTCAAATCATGGGAAGAAAGAACAGTTTGAATCCCTTATAAAGAAACTACTATTAAAACTTTAAACCGGCCTTGCGGGACTGTATCACTGCTGACTTAGACCAATATGGTTGAGGGTAGCGTCGCCTCCAAAAGAGGGACATGCCACTTTAACAAAGATAATCTCTTAAAAAGCCCAAACTGCGGAAATCATCAAAGGATACATAAATGACGAGTCGGAACCAAGTGATTCTATCTTGTCTATTTGTTTCTTTTATTACTTTAGTTTATTTCTTTATGATTACTTATTAAAAAATCTTTTCTAAAAATTTGATTAAGATTGGACGTTGACGATATTTTGCTATTAAAAGCTCTTGTGTCCTTAGATGACATCGGTATCTTACCATCACTGTACTACACTATACTACGCCAACGATGGACGCACTTGTAGAGAGTGATAGTGTTATTTCGTGTTTTATAAATATAAAGCTTGAATAACGAGTGAAAATTACTAGAATATATCTAAAAATTATACCCACACTCTGCTCATGTCAAGTTTTTGATACCGTTGCCGGCGACACAAGAATTTTAAGAAAGTTTAAAATCGGCGGTCTAATCATTTTTATGCTTTTCTAATTTTTCTTTTTTAGGTTTTTTCTTATTTTTCTTCATTTTTCTACTCTCTACAGTAACACGGGGCCGTGTTTGATCAACACAGGGCCGTGTCAGTTCCTCAGTAACCCAAAACTGTTTTCTGCTAGATAGAAGCTGTAGCACGGGGCCGTGTGATAATCACACGAGGCCGTGAAGTTTCTAGAAAACAGCACCGTCTGATACCAACGGTCAAAACCCTATCTGGCAAATATGGATGTTAACGATTATTTTTACCCCCGCCACACTTACGACGAATGGTGTCAGTTATGTGAAGAAATTCATAAAGTTTGTAATGTCCCATTCTAAAATTTGATCCCCATTACTTAGACCCATCGTTTTCCTATGAGGAACCTTAAGATACCTTAAGATGAGCGGGAGTTAAAATAATTACTACCATCCACCTTAACTCCATCAAACCTCTTCCATAGGAGACATAAGATCGGAAGAATTATGTCAAATAGAAAAGAGGACTCCAAAAACTCAAAGAAATAGAATCCATGATGATGGCACAATATTCATCAAGGAACAAAAACGAAGGGGATTCGATGGGGCCACATTCGGGAATAAACGATACCGAGACCAACAAATCTACCCTAGCCCCAGGCGAAAACAAAGACGATCGTCGTCCCTGTATCAACCTCGCAATGAAGGACTCCTTAACGGCTTGTGAATTTCACACCAATGGTTTTGACCAGACTAAGTCGACTGACACCTTCTTTAACAAGAGCCCGGAAAAGGTAAATAAAGGATGGTTATGCCCACCTACTTTTAGCTTATATTTCTACCTATCCGACAACCTCTTGCATTTTTGTATCTCTCCAGAATCTAAACACGGGGCCGTGCTCCTCACCCACTGGGTCGTGCCCATCTATCCCCCGGACATAATGGCGTGTTAGAAAACACGGGGTCGTGCCCCCCTCGTCCGTATTTTCTAACACGCGGCCGTGTCTACATTGACATGGCCCGTGTTTCACTAACAAACAAGATTCTCTGACTCGTGCAGACAACACTAGGTCGTGCCTCCCGGACACGGGACCGTGTCGACGTGCTGTCACTTTCTATAAAGTCAACCATGAGGAGAATGTTTGGACCCATTCCTAAAAGACCAAGATCCTTCTTGATCTCTCACAGAAACCTGAAAAGGTAGGTTCTCAAAAAGGTTTCCTTAAACCTTCTTGTCTTTACCACTTTTAGTCATTTCTCCTTCTTCAACCATCAACAACCTCCATTGAAGCTTGAATCTTCAAGCTTCAAAGCTTCAATTGCTAGGTCAAAAGTATGATTTTTAGCCCAAACTTTTGCAAAACTACTATTATACAATAGTATTTTAAGTTATTTACGTTCAGAATTGTTAAAAACCAAACAGTTTTAACTTAACATAAAGGTTCTTGGGATGAAATATCATAGTCGTTGAAGCAACACGGGGCTGTGTGATTTGTTTGTAACTCCAAACTTTAACAGTTTGTCATGTTTAAATTTGCATGTCGAGCCAGCAGAGTGGTACGTCTTCAACCAGCTCATGTAACAACCGAAGAGGGAGAAGGCTCTCACTGGAAGCCACTCTATTCCACTATGTTTGCGCCTTGTGAGAGTCCATTGAAGAAATGAAAACAGTTGAGGAAGTCCTCGTGGACCGAGTGAACTATCTCACTCTTGCCGCCCTAGAGGATAGCTTTGGGGAGATCAACCTTCTTCATCAATGGTTGAACATCTTGGTGATGCCCCCGATGGAACCAATCTTACCACAAGACGATTGGAACATCGCTCACGAGGTGATTAATCCCACTGGGTGGTTAAAATACCCCCAGAACCTCGCATTAACGCCTATTTTGAGGTTCCGATAAACCCCGCTCCTCTCCTGCAAAAGGAGGTCGATGATGAGCCCTTCATCTTCCTTCCAAGGGAGATTGAGGAAATGCTCAATAACCTTTAAAGGAGCACTCACGAAAAATAGCTCAAATCCCTCATATTCCAAAAACTAATTTCGGTTTTTGCTAATCTTTCATCAATTTATCTAAGGGAAAATCTTATTTGGGTGGTTAAACAATCCCGTGGGGCATCCACAAAATATCTATCTTAGGATTTAAATATTTATTGTATTTCTGTATCTCTTTTTCTTAGTTGTAATAATGGATGAATGGAATCAAATTTGGTATTTTGAAAACAAAGCGTGCAAAAGAAGGATGAAAGTGGTCAAAGGACGTTGAAACAACATCCCATGCACGTAAGCAGATGCCTCTCGAAAACAAAATCTTCAAAACAGTAAGTGCAGCACGGGGTCGTGTGAGGTAAGCATGCCCCCGTGCCTTAAATCTGTAGAAATTGTTTTTGATTTCAGAACTTTGACACAGGGCCGTGTCCCAAAAACACGCCCCCATGTCTGTCTTCTGAAAAATTTTCATTACTGGCACTTTTGACAAGGGGTCGTGTCCCCCAAACACGCCCCCGTGTCTGCCTTTGGAAAATTTCACAGAATTCATGATACTTGCACTTTTGACACTGGGTCGTGTCCCCCAAACACTCCAACGTTTCCAGTATCTGATTTTTAAAAAAAAATGTTGTTTTCACCTACTTTTACACATTTAATCAAATCTAACCATTTGTAGAGACATTGAGGACAATGTGTAATTTAAGTGTGGGGGAACTTAATTTTTTTTGTCCTAAATCAAGCCTTACACAAAACTCTACTTGGAACCGCTAAACACCCCAAATCTTTTTCAAAAATAATTTCTTTTATTTTTTTTTTGTCTTCTTTCTAGCTTAAGTTAGAAACCAAGTCCTAAAAAGTTCAAGTTTTTACAAATTTACAACCGATAGCTCCGTGATAAAAGAACCACAGAAGAAAAATCTATAAAAAGACATGAGAATTCTTTTTAAAATTTGATTGGATATATAATTTTACACATATTAACCTTTTCACACAATTTGTGAGTTTTAAGCCTTTACCGAGCATCCAATAGTATATCTTTACTAAATGCTCATTTTTTTCATTTCTTGTGTGACTAGCCCGTACGGTTCTTACGAATCTAGAACTTGACAAGACAATTGAGGCATTAGGATTATAAACCTTTTCGTTTTCAACCTTATTTTCTATTTATCTCCCCACCAAAAACCAAATTTTCCCTTAGTTAACCCATTTGAGCCTAAACCTTTTCATTTCAAAAACCCGCAAAATATCATTTTGCACAAATCACCCGAAACCCAAAACCATCTTTATTTAATTTTACACCCCTTTATTTTAGTAAAATCCAGTTCTTTTGGAAATATATAAAAATATGTGACTTAGTTATCTTGTTTTATTTTACTCTAAAAAATAAATATAGTTGCTTGGAATAAAATAAGTAAAATTATTGCTTGTAAGATCTTAGTTTGTACCTAGGTCACAAATAAAAAAAAATAAAAGGAAACCAACATGTAGATTATAAACCACTAGTAATATGATCGCCCATAACAAAGTACATTACATAGCATTACATAGTCCGTTTTAGAGATTGGCGATTTTATGCCTTTAACCGCTTTTCAAATAAAACCACCCTACCCTTAACCAAAAACCTACCCTTAAAAAGTCCTCTTGATATGTACAAGGATTATATTAAAAAGGAGGAGGTTTGATTTCTTGTCAAGCATATGGTAGAAATAAGTTCCATACCGGGTTCGAGGGTTTCACTTAAACATCTTTGGTCGAGTGTTGAGTGATCACTTGTGAGGTGTGTGAATTTGTATATAGCTAAATAAAATTTTTATAAACGCATGTTATACCAAAAATATTTATTTTTCTTAAAAAGAGTTCTAAATAAATTATGTCGAATATGATTATAAATAAATAAAAACAAGAATAAAAAGAACTTGGATCCCGACACTCTACAAACAAAACCCAAAAACTTCTTCTCTACCAATTCCATTTGGGTGTGTAAGCAATATTAAAGAGTTTTGCTTGAAGACAAGCAAAGATTCAAGTGTGGGGGTATTTGATATACGCCAAATGCAACATATAAATTATATCAAATAAGGTATAAAATCAACCATTTTCAATACTAATGTTAGAAAAAGTGTGTTTCTTTGCATACTTTTGATTTTCAGGATTAAAAGAGCTTAAATGTACAAAATGAACAAATTAACACCAAAAACCAGCATAAATACGAAAGAAGGAAAGGCGATACACTATACGAACCCTCCGAGCTTCACCCTAAGACTAAAAACAACGAATCAGAAGACAAGCACGGGGTCATGCCTACTAGGCATGGGGCCGTGCCCCACTTAAGATTCCAAGAAGAAGAAGACAAACGGAAGCAAACAAGAGACATGGGACCGTGTCCCCAGGACATTAGTCATGGTCAACTCGCAGATACGCAAATCTTGGATAGTACCACAAGTACAATGGCCACAGGGCCATGCCGTTGAAACAGGGGCCGTACAAGCATCTGAACTGACAAGCACATTAAATGAAGACAGAGAAGAAGGAAGACACGGGGCCATGCCCACCAGGCATGGGGCCGTGTGAAGCTTCTCTTTTAGTTATAAATAGGGGTGCTTGGTTCCATTTAAACTCGTCCCTTGGCAAACCACTTCTCTCACACCTGCCATCACTCCACCACCATAATACCACCATCACCCACCATATTCATCCATCATCCATCTTTAGAGTGTGTGTAGTAGTCTTGGGATCCAAGATTGATCGTACGAGTTTTTGCCAAACAAAGGCCATGCTTGGCTATCTCTTATATCACTTGGTGAAGACAAATTATTTATGTATTACTTTTGATTTTCAAACTTTGGTTAACTTTTAAATTGGGTATGTATTAATGACTTTAATAACTAGTTTTTTATATTAAAAGTGACCTTTATTCTATCACATCTTCATGTTTTATTGATTCACTCATTCGTGTCTTTACGGTCTATTTAAAGCGCGTTAACTGTCTGGAAGAGGGTTAGAAGGGTGGTATGGGTAAAGTTCTTGCCTCGTTTAGTGTATAGATCTTGCGAGGACTTGATTCAAGCGTATTAGGTCTTCCTTTGAGGCAGATAGCATCAAATCGGGGGAAGTAAGAACGACTTGAATCCCTTATAAAGAAACTACTATTAAAACTTTCAACCGGCCTTGTGGGACTGTATCCCTGTTGACTCAGACCAATATGGCCGCGGGTAGCGTTACCTCCAAAAGAGGGACTTGCCACGTTTTGCATTAATAACTTACTTATCTTTCAATATTCCGGTCTTGCGGGACTGTGTTTCAGCTGACTCAGACCAATATGGCTGAGGGTAGTGTTGCCTCCGAAAGAGGGACATGCCACTTTAACCATGATAATCTCTTAAAAAACCCAAAGTGCGGAAATCATCAAAAGATATGTAAATGACGAGCCTGAACCAAATGATTCTATCTTGTCTATTTGTTTCTTTTATTACTTTAGTTTATTTATGTATGTTAACTAATTAAAAAAAATCTTTTCCAAAAATTTGATTTGATTGGGCGTTAACAATATTCCGCTATTAAAGTTCTTGTCTCCTTGGACGACCTCGGTATCTTACCATCACTATACTACGCCAACGATGGGTGCACTTGCCCTAACGTGTTGTAGAGAGTGATAGTGTTATATCGTGTTTTATAAATATAAAGCTTGAATAACGAGTGAAAAGTACTAAAATATATCTAAAAGTTATACGACCCCCAAACTTTTCGCTCAATAGTGTTATGTATGTACGTTTCGTATAGAATTTTTTAGGTATAAACGTTTTCGACCCCCCGGTTTTATAATTTTTTAGGTATAATTTTAGGTCCGATGATTTTCGACCCCCGGTCGGAAATCTCAAGCTTCGCCACTGGTCATTAGTAACTATAAATAAATCGTCACTAAGGATTGATAATGATGCTAACTATGGTATCCATAACCTAGTCATCTGGTTGTCACTCAACACCATTTCATGTGGAAAAAAAAAGATCATTTTGTCAAAAACGGTACAAAACTTTTGAGTTACTAGTTAGTGACTAAAATTTATCATCAAACTCGAACTTGTTAGTGACTAGAAATTGCGTGTGAGGTTTTGGATAAAGTGCATTTAATTTTCGAGTGATAAAGATTTTGTGGTCACCATGTTCTTGCATTAAAGATATATGATGGTGCTATGCTATTTCATCAGAAGTTTTAAATATATTTGGTACGTTTATAAAAAATACATTTTTTTACTTGACGTCTAGTTTAATTATATGAACAAATAGGGTGATTTTCCACCATCGTATATTGTATTTGTGTTTGTTATATATGCTTACCGTCAAGAGCTTCTTGATCATTAACTGTATAACACTCAATTCTGCCAGCATCTTTTAGAAAGCTTAGCTCTGGGCTTACTCCTGGAAACTCCAATCTTCAAAAGAAACAAATTTATCATTTAGGATCTAATAAGACTCAACATTATTTATTATATGGTTGAAAATGTCAAAATCAGTAATACTCACCCACTAGCAACCGAATGTGTTTTTATGATTTGGCCTTCTTCATCTTGTAGCAAATAACACATGGCTCCATGATAAACACCAACTTCACCTCTTACAAGACTCGCCGAATGTAAACCTCCTACTCCACCACCCTCAACACCAATCATCCGAACGTTTTTGTCACCTACAAATTCATGAAACAGACCTAATGCATTGCAACCAGTCCCAACACAAGCAACCAAAACATCTGGAGTCCCACCCCACTTCTCCATTGCTTGCTTCCTTGTTTCTTTTCCGATCACAGAATTGAATTCACGGACCATGGTCGGGATTGGGTGCGGGCCCACAGCCGTTCCAGCTAGGTAATAGCCAGTTTGTAGGTTTGATATCCATTCCCTAGTTGATTCTGAAGCTGCTGCCTGAAAACCTCCATCAACAGGATTAACCTATAGCACAAATAGTCAATAGTTAGTTTCATCATTTTGATTCCCAAAGTAGGATATATTTACTACACAGAGATTTGTTGTTCAATTCTCATTTAAGAAATACAAGTGACATTTTTATTAACTTTTTTTATAATACTCAGATTTGAAGAAATTTATATATTTAGATTGAAATTGCATTAATGGTTCGGAATTGATTTTCCTTGCTTTTTGAGAAGTTCCAGTATTATCTTTCACCTTATCAGATATTTTTGATACCCTAGTTTCTATCCATGTAATTTGTTAATAATTTAAATAATATCAAATTTTTGATAAATTCTAGCTAACTTGGGCCCAGATTACCTTAGCTCCAAGCAACTCCATTAGTTGCACATTTGAAGGTTTTCTTAGTATATCTTTGGTTCCAATGAAAACAGTACAATCTAGAGAAAACTTGGCGCACACAGCAGCTACTACAACACCATGGTGGTCGGCACTTGTCGCTGTTATAATACTCTTTCGGCCCATCCGTTTCGCCAAAATCGCTTGTGCAACAACATTGTTCATCTTGTATGATCCTCCATGGCTTAGGTCCTCTCTTTTAATATATATTTCAGGCCCTTCTCCATTGATGTTCTTGTAATGATCTGTGAGCTTTTGGGCATGATAAAGAGGCGTTTCACGTCCTACGTAGTCCCTCAGTGCAGTTTCTACCTCCATCTACATATGTTCATATTTTAGGATCAAGAAATCTATAATATAACGTAAGGAGAAAATAAATACATATGTAGACCCTTAGTTAGATGATTTCCGCTTCATAACATACACGATAAAAGATTTTCTAACCAACCTTAAACTCATCATCAAGCAAAACGGAATTGAACTCATATTCAAGTTCTGCGAACGGAGTTATCAGAACTTCGGCTACAAACTTTCCTCCAAAGTTTCCGAACTTTCCGACAACATGAACTTTTTTTTTCGAAACAGTACTTAATGTCTTTGTACAAGATTTACTTGTGTACTTTAGGTTTGTGTTGAGAGCCGGTGGCTCAACAGCTGGTATGACCTTCCCAACACAGGGGAGAGAGATAGTTGTGTAATTGCATGCCATTTTTTTTTGGAGAAAACTAAAGCTGTTCAATAAGTGGTGAGTGCTGGCTATGGTTTAGAAGCAATTTATAGTGGTAAATTATCACGTTTCAAAGTACAAAGACTAATAATAAAAGCTTATGAAACACATGTCACTTTGGTTTATTAATACATTGGCTGTTCGAAAGGAAAAAAAACAAGTAATATTGTCCCTTTCTTTAAAAAATATGAAAACAATCACGTAAGCTCACCAGGTCCAGTTCAAATTCAGAAGTGGGAAACACATGTAACGTTTTCCTTTTCTCATCCTTATCACCATCACACGCATTTATGGATCTTGAACTTAGTTTTAGTAAAATTAGAGGGATCTGAACTCTAAAAATCTAATGTTTTACACTACAAAAAAAATTCTGAATTTTTTAGTAAAATTAACACTAAAAGCGAAAAAGGAAAGCCGGGGACCCCCCGGCCCATGAAAAGATCCGCCAGCGATCACTCGCAAGGGTCACCTGGTCTAATTACATACAAAGAGTACATTTTCATCTATGTCCTAGATAATGCTTGAACCATCGGCACCTCAACGCCACATCATATTTGTAAAATTTCCTCAAGAATCCTCACTTTTTTTCGTAATACACAAATCTCCACAAACTCTACTAGAGAAATATACTCCACAAACTCCACTAGAGAAATATATATATATATATATGTGTGTGTGTTTATGCTACGTGGGAGACCCACCAAAGAAGTTCGTTGGAGGTCTAGACCTACGGACATAAGACGAATCGGACGTGTGCCACAATGTGGCAGGACAAGGCTCGCAGATATGCTAGTCCAGCATGGAACGGACGGATGAAATGCACTACATTGTGGATGTTTTTAATTAAAGACATGTTGGTAAATGCGAATATTTGTGTTTTACTTGCTCTTTTAAACTACCAATGATTAAAAAACATTTTTTTACTTTTTGTATTTTAGAAATAATTATTAGGGTTAATGGATTTGTAGCTACTAAAGAAGTGATATAAGGGCATATGTGAACGTGATTGGTTTACAAAGAGAAAAGAGTTATATATATATGATGAACTGGGAAAATTAATAAAGTATGTAAACAGTAATCATATAACTTGTGTTTTAGAAACAGAACCTTCCATATATATTTCCGTCAAACATATGGAACTATTTCTCATTTCTGTTTGCTAGGCAACAATTGTTAGTATAGACACCTTTATTTGAGTTTGGTTGCGCACTATAATGATAGCAACTGGGTCTTACAAAAGCGAATTTCAAACTTCTTACATGGCTCCTTCACATACCGGTATTGCTTTATCCATAAAATTAGTCGATTGATCAAAAGTTGGGGGACTGAAAAGAACTTGAGACAATGCTTCTTGAAATGATATTTGTGTGGATGTGCTAAGAGACCAATTTTGTTTGTTGAATTCTTTGGTGTATGATGGTTATAAGCTATTTAATTGTCAAAGATTGAAACAAATTGACGTTGTTGTGATGTGAAATATGCAATGTTAATATAAGTTCAAGCAACATGTCAACGTTATTCACAAACTTATCTAGATTGTGAAAAAGTTCCTACTAGCATGGAATTCTGCATATAAGATGCTTTCAAGTGCATTTATTATCATCTTTCCTTTTGTCTATCTTAGTTTGAGTAACTCTAATTTTCAAAGTTGTACATCTATGAATGAAGGGGAAAGGGTTGGGAAGATTTGTGATTTTCTTAAGGTTTTCTGTAAGGCAAACATAGATTTTTTCGGATCTCTTCATATTAATTATTCAGGTGGTTAAAGACTTGGAAAATGTAGATGGTTATATGAAGATGATAACTAATTGAATGCGGGTTAAGTTCAACAAATATTGGGCCAAGTTCAATCTTTTATTTGATCCTCGTAAAGTTTAGTTATGAAAAACTCTATGGTGCTGAATCACCACAACTTCAAACAGTTAAAGATACACCTTCAGGGCATTTTAATGAATATATGCAAACTTTGAACAATTTACAAGATCGACTTCATTTGGTCCTAGTAATGAGGTTTTTCGACAAGTTATTGATGGAGATGAAATTTCTTTGCCAATCTTTCCCAATGCATGTATTATGAAATCTTCTAATTTTATAACTATTTTTTTATATAATAACAGTTTGATATGATTAATATTATAGTGTTGCATCTTTGAGCTCGAAGAAGAAATGTCAATTGTTTGAGTACCTTGACGAGCCAACGATAATACAATTTCTATTTGTATTTGACTATTGGAAAGCTCAGACAACATAGGTATCTGAATGTAGCTAGATTAGCTATGGCTATTCTTTGTGTTCCTGTTTCAACTATAACATCCGAATCAACCTTTAGTCTTTATGGAAGAATTTTGGACCAATATCAAAGTTCAATGTTACCTTTTAGTGATGAAGTTTTGATACGCACCCGGGATTAGTTATTTGGCCCAAAAGGTAGTATTTATAATTTTGATTACTTATTTTTTCCTCATGTTATAACTGCATAATTATCATTCAGTTTTATTTCTCTATTTGTATCGTCCTATGTGGTAACCCCATAAGAATATTTTGAAGTAACTAGAAATATAATGGGTTTGAAGATGGACAAAGATGATATCAAGGATGACAATTCGAATAGACTTTAGCTTGGTGAAGATATGAAGACAAATGGAAGACTAAAGAAAGAAGTTAATTATTTTCTCCTGACATTTAGATTTTTTGGTATGAGGTAATGCAATAAATGAGAAAATGGAATGGATAAAGGGAAGAAATTGATCATTACCTTTCCTTTATTCTGTTTGATTACACTTATAGAAATAGAATAAATCATCACTGTGTTGTTTGTTAGGCGAAATAAGACAAAGAGAAATTCATTAGAAATTACAATATTAAAAATGATTATAGCAATAGTGGTGGTGATGATGGCGGTGGTGATAGGTTCCTTTCCATTCCTGAAGTAGTAAAATAATACACCTATTTCTAAGAAATGCAAAAATAGAAATTCTTGTAATAGAATGAATCATATTCCTTATATAACGATACAACTTCATCAACGCATGATAACTAAACAAGTTTTCTTTCATTTTTTTCTCTTGGAATGTTCATTTTATTCCGCCCTCTAATCCTTTATACCAAATACTACCTTAGCATTTAACTTTTGGATTTGGAAAATTGGCATTTGCATGTTTTAACTGTTTTGATATGATCTATGTTGAACCTAATTTGGATTTGGTACATTATGACTTTGATTTCGATATCACGTGGTTAGTCATAATAATATAAATTTTAGTTTTATCACACAATAGTATTTATTTGTCACATTCATACTTATTAGTTAAAGACGTTACCATTAACCCACTTACTACCAAACAATCTACTTATAACTTGTCAACTTGTTTGCCTCATTTAAATGAATAGGTTAGAAAGGTCGTGTCCGAATTGACCCAAACTTATGTGTGTTCAGGATAAGATTGAAATCTTTGACACGAATAAAAATATATGTCATGTTGAACTTCTATATTTGAACTTGTCAACATATTTAAATAATTGCAAAACCTGTTTGTTATTTTTAATCAGGAGCCTTACCTGTCTGTTATGGCTGGGAATTTTGTAATAAGGATTTTACTAAATATGTTAAAAACATTAAAGTTGCGTTTATACTTTTGATGACTTATTTATTATTTTAATATTTATTGTGTCCCTGTCCTCTTTGAGCAAATAATAAACATTCCATAAATTGGTAGAATTAACCATTGAACTTATATGAAACACATATTTATATAATTACAAAACCTATTTATTATTTTTATTTATTTTCAGCTGGAATTTTAAAATCAGATATTTTCTAAATATTTGAAAAAAGTTAAAGTTGCGTTTACACTTTTGAAGACTCCTTCATTTCTTTAGTTTTTTTTTTTTAAATTAACTTCTATTCACACCACTACCTAGCCCAAAACGCACCAAGCAATCACCGACAAAAAGTGACAACTTAAAACTACAACCCAAACATATACAGCGGAAAACTACACCAATCTAACCAACTAACACTAGCAATTCTAGATCCATGTTTTAACCAAAGGAAACCCGTTGCTTTAACCGAGCTCATAATATCTGTCGTCTTACATTCCCTGTTGTTTATCCTCTTTTCATTTATTGCTTTCCATATAACCCATAATAATCATTTGTGGATCACCTTTGCCTTATTTTTTACTAGACTCTATGTCTTCTACACCTCAAGGAGATCTCTAAAGGAAAAGGGGAACATTGGAGTAAGTTTGTACCAAGCACAAAAAATAACCCAAACCTCCTAGCCAACTCACACGCCATAAAAACGTGCTCAACCAATTCTTGCCCCTCCTTACACGACACACCACCAAGTCGAGTTGAATATTTCGTTTGGACAAAGCCAGCCGGGTGGGAAGCCTATGGAGCTCCACCCGCCAAGCGAAAATATTATATTTTTCTGGGATCCACTTACACCATTTTATCACGTAATTAGCACCAGTATTATTCACCTGTAACTTTTTGCCGAACCCGCAATGAAGAGATGTCAGACCCTCAAATTCCACATGCGGGTTACCACGAAGCGTGTGACTGACCAGGATCTGACCACTAATCATATTAAACCAAATATTTAAAATTATAAATGATCACTATCAACAAGATTAGTGATCAAGTTTTAAAAGCCAAATCACTGTTCAAGTTAACAGTGGAAACATAGTTTAAAATTCCCGACACAATTAAAAACCATAAGTTTAAGATATGATTAAAACATAAAGTTCAACAAACCACACCACTCCAACCATTGCAATTGTCTGTCAATGCTATACCTAAAGACCTGCAAAGCATGCAATAGTGTGTCAACAGAAAGTTGGCAAATTCACAAAATTTGGTTAAGCAAAAAGTGAAAACGTAAGTCGACATGTAATTTGTTTCATGTATGACTTGGGTAGCTAACCCTCATCAAGTAACTAAATTGTGTACCGAATGCTGACGTTTGTGCCCTCATTAATGCCTATCCACATTAATGTAAATGTAAGGGTCAATAGTTCACCCCCGGCTCCCATCACGTTGTGGGGTTTGTCAAACCTCATAGCGCTATCAACTAATACCCCGCCTGCCAAGCCGGCATACTAGTCGGTAAAAATGCAGGGACTTCCAGATTGAGTGTTAGTTTAGTTTAAGTGTACTACTCTACCTCCAGTGGATAGTATGTATGTGGTCCCAAACTAGGAACGTGCATGTAGCCATAACCGGGGCTTTCGTAAAAATGTTGCCCCAAACTAGGGACGCATGTTTTTAGAAAAGGTTGTGAACTCACCTTAGTTTGCTAAGCAGAAAATAAGTGTGAAAGGTAAGAGGAGTGGTCAACCTCACCGTTTCAGTTAGTTTAGACTCACGTAATCCTACACGTATTCTAGCACATAACCATGCAATCATGTCTGACATTTAATTAACCATTCGTGTGAGTAGGTGCATGCGATCATACATTAAATGCAACACATTCATAGACACTCGCTAAGGTTTTCAAACAATCACTAACACCTTGCAGTAACACATAAGTACATTTAAAGCATTTACAATTACTTTCAGCACGTTGCAGTTTCACATCAGATTTTGAGCAGTTTTGCAGAATTTATTTAAAATACTAAACGGACTCATAATATTATGATATTTTATCCAGAAATGATTTTTAGTTCGTGAACACTTGTGGATTTTTCTCATGACCTAATTACTTACAAAGAATTCACTAAAAATCATCTATCACACATAGGTCTGATTCGTAACATTTTGATGACAGTTTAAGGAAAATTCATTTAATAATACTCGTAAAACTCTTTTTAACGGAATTCAAGTGGGAGAATTTCAATATCACCAATATCTATCTACAATAAAATTTCCAAGCACAAACTCAATTTCTACACCAAGTTATGACATTCGTAATAGACTGCAAATTCTGCCAGAAAGCACAGCCTAGACCTTTGTTACGGAAAACTTCATTTAAAATATCAAATCACGTCAAAAAAATATAATTCCAGTGGGTTTGAAAGATATTTCCTGGAACTACATATTAGACTCAGAAACACTAGTTTTTGTTATACTTTGACCCAGTTATAATCGACACAAGTCGCATGTAAGTTTTTGGACAGAAACAATTCGTTACCCCGGTTTCTTAAAACAACTTTTATGATTTTAATCACATCCCTAGCAACCAAGAACGACATGTATTCATTGTTTATAGCAAATTATCATCATCATACATCATCTAATTCATCAAAAATCAACAAGATTCAAACTAAGATCATGCAAGATTCAAAACCCTAATCTATACTATATTAATAAGCATATCCAAAGGACAGAAATGGTCATTTGTCACTTTTTCAATATTTACAAGCCTTTAAAGCATATTATACAACGAGTACAACGCGGTTGACGCGTCCTTTTTGCCGCGAATACTTCCGGTTTCCAGAAGGTTCACGAGTAACGGAATCGCTCCTGACCGTCCGATTACCGATTTGTTTTCGTCGATTTGAGATAAACGTAAGAGCGCACACGCGGCGTTTTCCTTCGCCGTTGATGTTCCGATCTTCAACGCTTTAAAGAGCGGCCGGCTTACTCCGGACGAAGCTAATTCCTCTTTGTTTTCATCGCACAGAGACAGATTCAAAATAGCGGTTACTCCGTGCTCTTGAAGCTGTAGATCTGAAGATGAGATTAACGAAATCAACGGTCGGATTGCTCCGGCTCTGGCGATTTTCAATCTGTTCTCCGGATTGCTCTGGCGATTTTCAATCTGTTCTCCGGTTTGTTCAATATGGTAGAGACGAGGATGAGGAGATGAAGAGGATGAAAAAATATGAGTAAATTGCACAAAACGTCCTTTAAGTATGAAATAGACGTTTTTACCCTCACATGGCTTGCATGTGATGCCATTTAACATGATTTAATAACTGGGTTAGTGATAAAGGATGAAACCCGTAACTAATTTAATCTTAAAGGCTGGTTTTGGCAACTTTTAAAGATTAAGGCTGAAACCAGCAAGATTGGTGAAACTTAAAAGACGTTTTGTGCAATTTACTCATGATTCAATCCATCAGACTTTTCAACACCAATGTACACCTCTTTTGTGAAAATGAGGGTTCTTTGATTTTGAATTTTGAATTACTCTGCACTGACCCCAAAGTCTTTTCACCACAGTTACTCTGCACCTCATCTGTCTCTCTCTTTCAGGATAGTGGTTTCCAGTCCTCTCATCTCTCACCAAATTGAGATCTTAGGGCTTTTTTCTTGATTTTCTTTCCTTCTTGATATTCATTTGGTTTATCTCCATTTCAACGCCTATGAAGATTTTAAAGAATTTGAACAAAGTTTTGAGCATGAAACAGGAAGAAAAGAAACATATTTAAGGTTGAACTCTCCGTGAAGAGAAGGTAACAATTCATTCTTTACTAATTATTGTGCTTCGATTTACAGCCATCGTGTGTAATCGATTGGAATAAGTGGCTGGAATCAATGCACGCCAACTGTTTGATAAAATGCTTGATTTGAATTATTACAGGAAAAGACGGAATGTGTTTGGTTTTGTCATTTTTATGCTTTTAGTTCAATTTCCACAAATGGGTTTTGAAGCTTCCCCTGTATTTTGTTCTGTCATGTGCACCAAAATTAAAGGAGTTTTCAAAGGCTTCAAGTTTATCTCACAGATCTTTGGTACCTATTTAGCTGTATCTACTTCAAAGGCTACACGTTTGTACTTCCTCAGTTTCTTTACATGAAATTTTAATTTTTTTATTAAAATCGGATCTCTCATTCTTTGTTATAATCTGATTTATGAAAAAAAATTGCAGTGTGCCGAGCAGGTGGAAAAACAAAGCCATTGAAGCCACTAAAGGCTGAAAAGGACAAAAACGATGAGGTATTTCATTAGCATGATCACATTCTTCTATTATATTTTTTTTATTTGTATTTATGTGCTTTAATTGGCATTTCATGATCAGTCCTTTTCATATGGTATTTCAGTTTCAGGAACCATTACAACCGGAGGATCTACTATACTTCATAGTTTTTGAATTACATGTGCTTTTATTTCGATAGTATGCCACTTTTCTGCTTTTTTTTTAAAACTTGATAGATAATTTGGGTGTCAATTTAAAAATATCTATGATCTTTTTGAGATAATCGGATTGACCTTCAGACAAATTCTCTAGAAGTACCATCCAGTATGTATATATACTAATGCTATATTTCACTAACAATTATTTTATTAGTTATTTACATATATTATGAAACCTAATATAAACATTTATTTTGGTTCAACAATTACACATTGAAAATTGCTTTCTCTGTGTTCATGATTGTTAAACAAGTCTAGCTCATGGCTTGCTATGGGAGAAGCTTTTGAAGATATTAGTTTTTGTATTATTTAACATGTAATTCACTGAAGTCATACATAGAAAAACAAAGTTATAATAGCTTAAATATTTTTTTATACAAATTGCTCTTTTTGTAGTTCCCTTCAATGGCACCATTACAAGATACTTTACCAAACATGGGAGGGGCATCTAGCACACAACAAACCTCGAGCCTGGGTACTCCGCCATCGACATGGACGACTCACCAATCAATGCCTTCCCCTGGTCCGTCATATGGATCATCAAATGCCTCTCCTTGGTTCGTCATTTGGATCATCAAATGCCTCTCCAACTTGTGTGATTATCTGTTTAAGGTGTTTGTTTCTTTTTGCTACTTTCTCTATTTCTTTGTTACGCTGGTGTGTTACTTGTACAGGTTACAGGTAGTGCATGCATACGAGGAACTCCGATAGGACCTCCCCGTAAGTGTTCGAACCGGAGCTTGAGTGTTTAGTACGAACACTACCATTCCAAACCCGTACCCAAAACCAAAACCGCAACCAACGTACACCTACAACTCCAACTAAACCAAAATTGCCAAAATTCGTTACCACCCAATCCCAACAACCGGAATGTTAATCCAAACCGTGGGGTTAACCAAAATCGTGGCCTTCCCACGAACGAAGCCCAGTTTCTCAATCTTAATATTCCTGATGACGAACCATATCGCGTTCCGGCTTATCAATTAGCTGAACATGTGAGTGTCCATTCGGAATACTCGAACGATGGAAAGAATTATAACGAGAGGTTCGAAGACGACGGTTGGGGTCACAACAACGGGGGAAATTTCTATCATGGTCGGGGTTTCGAGGGTGAAAAAGTTGGTTACCAAAATGCCAACTATTTGGAGAACATGGATGCATATGGGTACGATTACGCCTGCAATGACGGTTACGACAATAACCGTCAACCACAAAACAACCAACGGAACCGGGATGACGATAATTTCAACAATAACAACAACAATGCCAATCGTAATCGGATTCCGCAATTCGTGGGCGAAGGTAACCAAGGTGGTAATCAACGGTGCAATCAAAGGCGGGGTAATTAAGAAGTCAACGGTCCTCAACGCCGTCAACCGCAACAACAAGCACCTCAAGGGGTGAACGGTCGGTTTAGAGCGGTAATCACCAACAATGATTCACCTATTGATCGTGGAAGAAGATCATTTGATATAAGCCGAACTACATTCATATCCTACCTCACTTCAACGGTATGACCAATTATGAGCCCTATACACATTCGGCGGAATTCTCCGCTACATGTGGCACCATCGGGGTCGTGACTTCAAGCAAGATGAAGTGAGGCTACGGTTGTTTCAGTTCTCGTTGAAGGATAAGGCAAAACAATGGTTTCTCACGCTTCCGAATGGTAGTATTCGTACTTTGGCAGAAATGCAATAAGTATTTCTTGATGAATACTATTCGATAGCCAAGACCGATGATGCATGAGACGAGATTCGGTCATTCTGACAGTTACCGGGAGAGTTGCTTCATGAAGCTCTCACTCTCTTCAAGGAATTGGTTCGTAAATGCCCTCACCATCATATTGCTAGATGGGAATTGTTGAAGTGTTTTGTGAGGGGTTTGGATTCGGAAGACCATAAGTATTTGCTATTCGCTAGTACTTAAATAAGTACTTAAATAATGGAACATTGTTTAACAACCATGAGGAAGACGATTGGGATTTTTGGAGAGAATAAGTAAAAACTCCAAGGTGGTTGTTATGGCGGACCGAGCCAAAAAGCATCTGATCTCAAGGTCTTAGCCTGACCACGATGCTAGTTCCAAGGATTGGATTGAAACATTAGAACGGGAGTTAGCACGTATGAAGAAGAAAGATGTGGGGGCAGTGAAATTCACCATTTGTGAAGATTGTGGTAACCTCGGTCACCAGGCCGAGAATTGTCAAGTGAATATAGCTTAAACCATCGACGAAATGAATCAAGTGTATGGAGATGGAAAGCAATTTGATATGAACTCCAACACTTATCACCCGGGTTTGAGGAACCATCCTAATTTTTGTTATGGTAATGCCTCAAAACAAATGAACCCAAACTTTCAAGCGGGTAATCAAGGTGGTTCATCTTACCAAAATCGCCAAGGCGGTAACCAAGGGGGTTACCAAAGGAATTACAACAATGGCGGTAATGGTAACGGGTCGGTGAACACCAAGGTAGTGGTGATGAGTTGAATGCAAAGATTGATGCGCTATTGAGTGTGGTGAAGGAATCAAATAGCGACATCAAAGTAATGAAGAAGGCGAATGAGATGATGGATAAATCTCATGAGGCTTTGGCGAGGAAGACTCCCAAGCAACACTACGGTGAACTCGAAGCATCAAAGTTCAATCACTAATAATGTGAGGAATGTGCACATTAACGCGGTAAGTCTTCTTTCAAATGATGAGGTTTGTAGTGTTGAGAGTACTCCACCACCACAACTTGTCGATGGTGTAGTGGAAGATTTTATTGATGAAAGCAACCATGAGCAAGAAACACTTTCACAACCTAAAATAAGTCAAAAATTCTTTTTTGTGAAAGTTGTTTAAATGAATTGCATGCTAGGGCCGATGATATGGGTGCGGAGTTTAATACCATCCCATACCCGTTGGCTCTACTAAAACCAATTAATGTATCAAGGTTTGAAAAACGGTGCCCACCAAAGGGCGAGAGGTGAAAATTTTAAACAAGCAAAACTTAATTTGTTCTTACTTGATAACATTAAAAATGTCCTGGCTCATGTGGAGTGTTTAAAAGAATTGAGCACTGAAAAATGGCACAACAAATTACCTAGACAATTTCATTTAATTTCTCATGTTAGTGTCGTTTTATTGAGGGTCCCTCCCCCCCCCCAAAAAAAAAAGCTCGAGATCTGGGAGACCCTCTTATTCTAATCCAAATTAGTAAATTTGAAATTAAGAGGGTGATCTTGGAGCTTGTGTGATTATCTTGTCTGGGAGTCAATAAGACCAATATGATTTTGGTCATTTGGAAAGGTTTGTCACCCCAATATCTTTCAAACAAACAAACATTTAAACCGAATTAGCAAGCTTCATAAAGTGTGACAACATTAACAATCAATCACGTCCATACGCAAACCACAAACCCTTCGTGGTTCGACTCCTTACTACTACTAACACATTGTTAAGGGTAGTTTAAGTATTATAAATATTATCTTTGACGGGGGCGTGACATCCCAATCAAATTTTGAATTATAAATATTATCTCCGTGGTTCGACCCTGTTTTGCTATGAAGGATTTGGGTTTGCTGAGATATTTTTTGGGTATTGAGGTGGCTCAATCTCAGAAAGGATAACTCCTTTCCCAGACAAAATATATATCTAATTTGTTTCATGGGGCAGGACTTTCTCATAACAGAACTGTTGACACTCCACTTGAAACCAATGCGCGATATTCTCCCAGTGATGGTGTTCCCTTTCTTGATCCAAATATGTATCGTACTATTGTAGCCAGCTTGGTTTATCTTATAGTTACTCACTCAGATATTGATCATGATGTTCATGTGGTTAGCCAATTTTTACTGCCCCTACTTCTGTTCACTAGGAGTTGTTCTTCGTATCATGAGATACCTAAGATACCTTCATAGCACTCAATTTCAAAGTCTTTTGTTTCCCTCAACATCTTCTCTGGAAACGTGCATATAGTGATGCTGATTAGGATAGTGATCGTAATGATCACAAATCCACTACTAGATTTTGTGTTTTCCTTGGACATTCGTTAATCTCATGGAAAAGTAAGAAACAAGATGTTGTTTCAAGATCTTCTACTGAGGCTGAGTATCGTTCTATGGCTATGACTACATGTGAAATTGTTTGGTTACTTTGGCTTCTTGCAAATATGTGGGTTACCATCTCTTATCCTACTCTCTTACATTGTGATAACTAAAGTGCTATGCAAATTGCTAAGAACTCTATTTTTCATGAGTGAACAAAAGATATTGATATTGATTGCCACTTCACACGTCATCATCATCAGCTTGGGACCATCTCGCTTCCATATGTCCATCAGCCTTGCAGATTGTTGATATTTTAACAAAGGCTCAATCAGTGTCTTGGTTTCGTTTCTTGTGTGACAACTCTCAGTGCTTTTTGTAGTCCCATTGTGAGTTTGAAGGGGGATGTTAGTATAATAAAGCTAGTGGGCTCATTTTATATTGGGTTTAATATTTGGCCCAGTTAACTAGTAACCCTAAATAATTTCTCTATTCGTAGTTTTAGTCTTCTTTGTTTTATCTTCGAAAACGGTTATAAAATATAGGGAGAAGAGAAGAGATCTACATATGGTGTTTATTGGCCTTGAAAAAGCATATGATAGTGTGTCGCGTAGATTGATTTGGGATAGGTTGGAGGGTAGAGACATTCCTAGGAGGTATATAGACATAGTTAAAGATATGTATGTTAGGACTGCCACTAGTGTTCGTGCACCCATAGGGGATACTGATTTCTTTCCGGTGGAGGTAGGACTCCACCAAGGGTCTGCATTGAGTCTGTTTCTTTTTGCGGTTGTGCTGGATGAGCTGTCAAAGTCAATTCAGGAGATTGTTCCATGGTGCTTGCTTTTTGCGGATGATATTGTGTTACTTGCGGAGAGTAAATAGAGCCTAAATGCGAAGCTAGAGGAGTGGTGAGCAACTTTGGAGAGAAAAGGTTTAAAGATAAGTCGTTCTAAAACCGAGTACCTATATTGTGATTTCAGTGGTGTATGAGATGGAGAGGACACTCTGATCAACATAGAGGGCCAAGTGGTCCCGCATGCAACAAAGTTCAAATATCTAGGGTCGTTTGTACAAAGTGATGGGAAGATAGACAATGACGTAGCCCATTATGTCCAAGTGGGATGGTGTAAGTGGAAAGCACCCAATGGTGATTGTGATAAAAGGTTGCCAGTTAAACTAAAGGGGACGTTTTATAGAGTTGTAATTAGACCAGCCATGTTATATGGAACAGACTATTGGGCTATCAAGAAGTCGCAGGCGCGTAAGCTGGAGGTAGCAGAGGTGAGGATGTTGAGGTGGATGTGTGGACACACTAGGCTAGACAAGATAAGAAATAAGGTTTTTAGGGATAGTTTAGGGGTAGCTAGTATATCAGAAAAAATAAGGGAAGGGAGGTTGAGATGGTTTGGGCATGTTAGGAGGAGACAAACGATAGCCACAGTTAGATACGTAGAAAATCTAAGTGTGGAGGGGAGGAGGAGTAGAGGTAGGCCAAAGCTAACGCGGCAGGAGCGGATTAGACAGGATCTGTTAGAATTGCACCTCTATAAGGACATGGTCCATGATAGGAGTTTGTGGAGACGTATGATAAGGTTAAGGACTTTTAGGTCGATAGTTTGGTCTAACATTAAACTCGTTTTTTTAGGAGCCTAGGAGGTTGGTCTTTTTTAAGGAGCTTAGCGTATGATGTGCTTTGGGGCCTTCGCATGTTATTGTTTGTCGGTGTGTTTTTTATGTTGTGTCGTATGTTACTAATTGTCTATTTGGTTGCCTGCTAAAAATATCTTTAGTACACTATGTTTATGTTGTTTTTTGAGTAGCTATGTGCCTTGTATGTTTGGATGTAACTTTGATGTCTGGTTATGGCGTTGGAGCTGGAGGACTATCTGGAAGCAGCCTCTTTATCTCTTGGGATAGAGTTAAGGCTTGCCTATATCTCACCCTTTCCAGACCCTGCCGATAGCTTTACTATAAATAGGATTCACTGGGTACGGTTGTTGTTATAGTCTTCTTTGTTTTATGTATTTACTTTTTGTTATAACAAAATCCTAAACACTCCTTTTCTCTATACATATTTATTAGATAACATTCTCATCCATTTAGTTAGTTCTTGTGTCCCTGCCCTCTTTGATCAGATAATAATCATTCCATAAAAAAAATACACGAGATACTTGTTTTTATTTAGAGAATAGTTATTTACCTATCATTAGTTTTCTATAATTTATTGCTATTTCCCAATAGAGCATGTGCTGTACTTGAATTCTAACCATATGATTTATGACTGATATACTACTATCATATATGGTTCCTTTTGATTGGTAGGTATCGCGTTCAATGTTGAGTATGTATTTGAAAACCATCGTGATCAATAGTTAGATAGTTTGATTGGACAACGTTTAAATAATTTGTTAGTCCATACTATTCGGTATATATTTAAAGGTTTAATCTTCTACATCAAAGTTTCTACTTGGATACTTAAAAGCCACGTATAAGACTCGTATTTGATTGGACCATGTTTAAATAATTTGTTGGTCCATACTATTCCATATATACTTAAAGGTTTAATCTATTTGTACATGTAAGTGTCTATTTAGACAATTAAAAGCCACGAATATGATTCGTATAATTATATATAAGTCGTATAAGGCTACCCTTAAACAACCAGACTGAAAGTATTAGTTCTAGTCTGACGACTAGTCTTATACAACTCGTATATAGTTATACAAGTCGTATATGACCCAAATCAAAAAAAAATTCAAAAGTTGGCTATATATTTAAAAACCATTGTGATAAATAGTTTGATGGTCTGATTGGACGACGTTTAAATAATTTGTTCATCCATGCAATTCAATTCATTATAGATTTAAACGCTTAATCTATTTGGACACCTAAGTGTCTCTTTTAACACTCGACGTCCACATATACAACTTGTATAGATTTATACAAGTTCTATACGACTAGCTGCTAGGCCAGAACTGACAGTCTATACAAGTCCTATACGACCCAAATGAATTTTTTGTTCAAAAGTTGGCAAAATGGCAGGTTTAGTTATTTTTCTAGAATTGTTAAAAACCAAACAGTTTTAATTTAACATAAAGGTTCTTGGGCTGAAATATCATAGTCGTTGAAGCAACACGGGGCTGTGTGATTTGTCTGTAACTCCAAACTTTAACAGTTGTCATGTTTAAACTTGCATGTCGAGCCAGCAGAGTGGTACGTCTTCAACCAGCTCATGAAACAACCGAAGAGGGAGAAGGCTCACTTGAAGCCACTCTATTCCACTATGTTTGCGCCTTGTGAGAGTCCATTGAAGAAATGAAAACGGTTGAGGAAGTCCTCGTGGACCGAGTGAACTATCTCACTCTTGCCGCCCTGGAGGATAGCTTTGGGGAGATCAACCCTTCTTCATCAATGGTTGAATATCTTGGTGATGCCCCCGATGGAACCAATATTACCACAAGACGATTGGAACATCGCTCACGAGGTGATTAATCCCACTGGGTGTATAAAATACCCCCAGAACCTCGCATTAACGCCTATTTTGAGGTTCCGATAAACCCCGCTCCTCTCCTTCAAAAGGAGGTCGATGATGAGCCCTTCATCTTCATTCCAAGGGAGATTGAGGAAATGCTCAATGACCTTTAAAGGAGCATTCACGAAAAATAGCTCAAATCCCTCATATTCCAAAAACTAATTTCGGTTTTTGCTAATCTTTCATCAATTTATCTAAGGGAAAATCTTATTTGGGTGGTTAAACAATCCCGTGGGGCATCCACAAACTATCTATCTGAGGATTTAAATATTTATTGTATTTCTATATCTCTTTTTCTTAGTTGTAATGACGGATGAATGGAATCAAATTTGGTATTTTGAAAACAAAGCGTGCAAAAGAAGGATGAAAGTGGTCAAAGGACGTTGAAACAACATCCCATGCACGTAAACAGATGCCTCTCGAAAACAAAATCTTCGACAGTAAGTGCAGCACGGGGACATGTGAGGTAAGCATGCCCCCGTGCCTTAAATCTGTAGAAATTGTTTTTTATTTCGGAACTTTAACACAGGGTCGTGTCCCAAAAACACGCCACCATGTCGGTCTTCTAAAAAATTTTCATTACTGGCACTTTTGACAAGGGGTCGTGTCCCCCAAATACGCCCCCGTGTCTGCCTTTTGGAAAATTTCACAGAATTCATGATACTTGCACTTTTGACACTGGGTCGTGTCCCCCAAACACTCCCACGTTTCCAGTATCTGATTTTTAAAAAAAATTGTTGTTTTTCACCTACTTTTACACATTTAATCAAATCTAACCATTTGTAGAGACATTGAGGACAATGTGTAATTTAAGAGTGGGGACTTAATTTTTTTTGTCCTAAATCAAGCCTTACACAAAACTCTACTTGGAACCGCTAAAACACCCCAAATCTTTTTCAAAAATAATTTCTTTTATTTTTTTTGTCTTCTTTCTAGCTTAAGTTAGAAACCAAGTCCTAAAAAGTTCAAGTTTTTACAAATTTACAACCGATAGCTCCGTGATAAAAGAACCACTAGAGAAAAATCTATAAAAAGACATGACAATTCTTTTTAAAATTTGATTGGATTTATAATTTTACACATATTAACCTTTTCACACAATTTGTGAGTTTTAAGCCTTTACCGAGCATCCAATAGTATATCTTTACTAAATGCTCATTTTTTCATTTCTTGTGTGACTAGCCTGTACGGTTCTTACGAATCTAGAACTTGACAAGACAATACATTCCCGGTCCTTACTAACTAATCCAAATAAGTACATAATTGAGGCATTAGGATTATAAACCTGTTTCGTTTTCAACCTTATTTTCTATTTATCTCCCCACCAAAAACCAAATTTTCCCTTAGTTAACCCCTTTGAACCTAAACCTTTTCATTTCAAAAACCCGCAAAATACCATTTTGCACAAATCACCCAAAACCCAAAACCATCTTTATTTAATTTTACACCCCTTTATTTTAGTAAAATCCAGTTCTTTTGGAAATATATAAAAATATGTGACTTAGTTATCTTGTTTACTTTACTCTAAAAAATAAATATAGTTGCTTGGAATAAAATAAGCAAAATTATTACTTATAAGACCTTAGTTCGTACCTAGGTCACAAATAAAAAAAATTAAAAGAAAACCAACATGTAGATTATAAACCACTAGTAATATGACCGCCCATAACAAAGTACATTACATAGCATTACATAGTCCGTTTTAGGGATTGGCGATTTTATGCCTTTAACCGCTTTTCAAATAAAACCACCCTACCCTTAACCAAAAACATACCCTTAAAAAGTCCTCTTGATATGTACAAGGATTATATTAAAAAGGAGGAGGTTTGATTTCTTGTCAAGCATATGGTAGAAATAAGTTCCATACCGGGTTCGAGCGTTTCACTTAAACATCTTCGGTCGAGTGTTGAGTGATCATTTGTGATGTATGTGAATTTGTATATAGCTAAATAAAATTTTTATAAAGGCATGTTATGCCAAAAATATTTATTTTTCTTAAAAAGAGTTCTAAATAAATCATGTCGAATATGATTGTAAATAAATAAAAACAAGAATAAAAAGAACTTGGATCCCGACACTCTACAAACAAAACCCAAAAACATCTTCTCTACCAATTCCATTTGGGTGTGTAAGCAATATTAAAGAGTTTTGCTTGAAGACAAGCAAAGATTCAAGTGTGGGGGTATTTGATTACGCCAAATGCAACATATAAATTATATCAAATAAGGTATAAAATCAACCATTTTTAATATTAATGTTAGAAAAAGTGTGTTTCTTTACGTACTTTTGATTTTCAGGATTAAAAGAGCTTAAATGTACAAAAGAAACAAATTAACACCAAAAACCAGCATAAATACGAAAGAAGGAAAGGCGATACACTATACGAACCCTCCGAGCTTCACCCCAAGACTAAAAACAACGAATCAGAAGACAAGCACGTGGTAGTGCCTACTAGGCATGGGGCCGTGCCCCACTTAAGATTCCAAGAAGAAGAAGACAAACAGAACCAAACAAGAGACATGGGACCGTGTCCCCAGGACATTAGTCATGGTCAACTCGCAGATACGCAAATCTTGGATAGTACCACAAGTACAATGGCCACAGGGCCATGCCGTTGACACACGGGGCCGTACAAGCATCTGAACTGACAAGCGCATTAAATGAAGACAGAGAAGAAGGAAGACACGGGGCCATGCCCACCAGGCATGGAGCCGTGTGAAGCTTCTCTTTTAGCTATAAACAGGGGTGCTTGGTTCCATTTAAACTCATCCCTTGGCAAACCACTTCTCTCACACCTGTCATCACTCCACCACCATAATACCACCATCACCCACCATATTCATCCATCATCCATCTTTAGAGTGTGTGTAGTAGTCTTGGGATCCAAGATTGATCATACGAGTTTTTACCAAACAAAGACCATGCGTGGCTAATCTCTTATATCACTTGGTGAAGACAAATTATTTATGTATTACTTTTGATTTCCAAACTTTGGGTATGTATTAATGACTTTAATAACTAGTTTTTTTATATTAAAGGTGAACTTTATTCTATCACCTCTTCATGTTTTATTGATTCACTCATTCGTGTCTTTACGGTCTATTTAAAGCGCGTTAACTGTCTGGAAGGGGGTTAGAAGGGTGGTATGGGTAAAGTTCTTGCCTCGTTTAGTGTATAGATCTTGCGAGGACTTGATTCAAGCGTATTAGGTCTTCCTTTGAGGCAGATAACATCAAATCGGGGGAAGTAAGAACGACTTGAATCCCTTATAAAGAAACTACTATTAAAACTTTCAACCGGCCTTGTGGGACTGTATCCTTGTTAACTCAGACCAATATGGCCGCGGGTAGCGTTACCTCCAAAAGAGGGACTTGCCACATTTTGCATTAATAACTTACTTATCTTTCAATATTCCGGTCTTGCGGGACTGTATTCCAGCTGACTCAGACCAATATGGCTGAGGGTAGTGTTGCCTCCGAAAGAGGGACATGCCACTTTAACCATGATAATCTCTTAAAAACCCAAAGTGCGGAAATCATCAAAAGATACGTAAATGACGAGCCTGAACCAAATGATTCTATCTTGTCTATTTGTTTCATTTATTACTTTAGTTTATTTATGTATGTTTACTAATTAAAAAAATCTTTTCCAAAAATTTGATTTGATCGGGCGTTAACAATATTCCGCTATTAAAAGTTCTTGTCTCCTTGGACGACCTCGGTATCTTACCATCACTATACTACGCCAACGATGGGTGCACTTGCCCTAACGTGTTGTAGAGAGTGATAGTGTTATATCGTGTTTTCTAAATATAAAGCTTGAATAACGAGTGAAAAGTACTAAAATATATCTAAAAGTTATACCAGCACTCCGCTCACTTAGTTTAAATAGAACGCGGGTTAGTGTTTGTTAGTTGAGTCAAATAATGGAGAAGTGGCCATAGTTGGTTAGTGTTTTCCTTTATTCACGTATGCATGAGTCTGTATGGACGTTAAACTTTCAGAATGAATAAAGTGTGGGTTTTCAAGCTGTGATATAAGTTTTGTATTCGTGAGTTTATCTTTGTGTGTTGTATCTTTCAAAACCCAACATTCGGTATCAGAGCGAGGTCGAAACAAGGGTCGAGAAACGAGCCGTTTTGAGATTCGGTTCCGAGAAGAGGGAGTAGCCCTCTAAACTGCAAGGCTGCGAAGAGAGATAGAAACCGCCGAAGAAAGATTGAGAGTGGTGTTTTATGTTGCGGTGATTACCACCGAAGAGATAAAGAGGGAAGAACCGGTTCTGTGTGAGCCAAAGAGAAAGAAGGCAAGATAGATAAGGTTCTGCATGAATCAATTGAGAAGGACTCTTTGTGAATCAATCGATAAGAGGAGACAAAAAGAGGTGCTCTGCGTGAATGTGAACGTGTTCTGTGTGAACAAAAAGAGGAGATGAATCTGTGTGATTCATGATGATAATGTATCAAGAAGCGAGATTCTTTGTGAATCCAAAAGCAAGAGTAGCGGATGATGATGACGATCTTTTGGTGACCGGAAGGCATTTGTACAGGGCTGTTAGAGACGTTAGATGATCAACGGTGACCGGTGATCAACCGGGACAGCCGCATTGACTGTGACAGTAGCTTAAGGTAGACAGAACATCAGCAACGCAAGCTCCATCAAATCTTACTTGTACTATACAACTGAATGATGCATGAACGGAAGAGTTTTTGTTTGTTTTGGTGGTGAAGATAGCTGAGAGCTATGTGAAGTTCGATCTTGTGAAGCCGATTAAAGGAAAAGAAGGTGATTTGTAATTGTACATGTACAAAACCGGAGTGAGCTGTGTGAGACAAGCTAGCCACTGGTATAAAGCTCGAAACAAATTGTTGAGTGCAAAGGGTGATTTTGTGTGAACTAAATGAAGGTGTATGTGTTGACTGTTCTGGTCAGAATTAGACTTGTGGTAATCTATTCAATAATGAAATCTGTGTGATTTTCCTGATCAGCCGAGAAAACAAATTGTGTGGAGACTTGTGGTTAACGGAACCTGCGTGGTTCAGCGATTTCAAGTGAAGAAGGTGGATGAGTGGCTCAAGAAAGTTAGCAAGAAAAAAAGAGAAATTAACAGGTCAAGATAAAGGGGTGAGTGTAGGATTAATCTTGACGTTTCCGGTTAGGGTCATGGATACGGAAATGGAGCTTCATGGGTCAAATGGATTGCATAATTTCAGTTAATTAGTCACATGTTTTTATTGGTTTAAATAGAACGCGAGTTAGTGTTTGCTAGCTGAGTCAAATAATGGAGAAGTGGTCATAGTTGGTTAGTGTTTCCCTTTATTCACGTATGCATATGTCTATATATATATATTAAACTTTCAGAATGAATAAAGTGTGGTTTTCAAGCAGTGAAATGAGTTTTGTATTTGTGAGTTTATCTTTGTGTAATTTTGTGTGTAAGCTTTGAAACCTAACAACAATGATGGGGAGACAACCAAATACACACAAAAGCACACTATATATATTTCACAATTAATGTGGGTACACTATATACCACAGGCTTGACGGTTAAATAACTGTCTAGTGTTTGGGAGAGAAGTTTAATCTATCCCCTCGTCAGAAAGCTGTGTTTGATTGTCTCCGGGCACCTCATTCTCAGGATTTTCTGACAGTTATCCCCGTTGAAGGACTAGGCCAACACATGTCAGCAGTGGAATACCGGGCAATTCTTAAGTACCGGCTAATGATCCCTCTGTTTCCGGTTGATGAGCCCTGCCCAGTTTGTCGCAAGGCTTGTTTAGATACTTTTGGCGAACATGTGGTCCATTGTAAGGAGTTGTCTGGTTTTAAATACCAACATGATTTGGTAAGGAATATTCTCTATGATGTTCTAAAGCGGGCAGGGATTTCAGCGAAAAAGGAGGCTCCGGTGAACTTTCTGACGGATCCGCTCGATTGGAGGTCTACTCTTCGGCCAGCTGATATTCTTGTGTTTGGGTGGGCTAGGGGAAAACACGCTTGTGTGGACCTTACAGGAGTGTCCCCTCTTGTTGGACTTGTTGTTGGTCAGGCTGCGTTAAAGGCGGAATCAGGCAAGGTCGCTAAACACGAGAAGGCTTGTTTAGAGAATCAACACGTGTTTATCCCATTCGCTTTTGATACATTTGGGTCCCTAGCCCCAGAGGCTGTGGAATTTCTAAACAGGGCCCAACAGGTTGTGAATAGTAATCTTTCAACCTTTAAGGACCGTTTCGTCTTTAGTAGGATTGGTTTTGCAATTCAAAAGGGGGTTGCGGCGCAGCTTGTTGCCCGTTTACCTGCCACTTGTTTGTAATTTGTTACTTTGGTATTTTAATGAACAAATACTATCATAACTATCGGATGATAAATCACTTTCTAAACCACAATCGACTTTTATCTTTGACTTATAACTTGGTAATTTACAATAAGATTGGTTTTAGAAGTGATCGAATTCTGCTATTCACTTTTTAACACTATATATATTAAATTTCATCTATTTGAAAACTTTTGAGGACGGTAGTGGCATCGTTGTACCCGCTACCACTACAGTTAACTACGACCTTCGCTCCATTAGGTAGCGTTAGGCAAAGCTTTTCAAGATATGCCAAGGCATGAGACGCCTCCAATGCTGGAACTATCCCTTCAAGACGACATAGTCTTTTGTATGCTGCATTCGATCAATACCAAAAATTAGTATCAAAAAATCCACGCAAGTAACGGAAACCTAATTAGTGGGGTAGCATATGAGTCACTAACAGCCTCATTAGATGAGGCGCAACTTTGAAAGGAGGGGGGGGGGGGGCACCCGACCCCCCAAACTTTTCGCTCAGTAGTGTTATGTATGTACGTTTCGTATAGAATTTTTTAGGTATAAACGTTTTCGACCCCCCGGTTTTATAATTTTTTAGGTATAATTTTAGGTCCGATGATTTTCGACCCCCGGTCGGAAATCTCAAGCTTCGCCACTGGTCATTAGTAACTATAAATAAATCGTCACTAAGGATTGATAATGATGCTAACTATGGTATCCATAACCTAGTCATCTGGTTGTCACTCAACACCATTTCATGTGGAAAAAAAAAGATCATTTTGTCAAAAACGGTACAAAACTTTTGAGTTACTAGTTAGTGACTAAAATTTATCATCAAACTCGAACTTGTTAGTGACTAGAAATTGCGTGTGAGGTTTTGGATAAAGTGCATTTAATTTTCGAGTGATAAAGATTTTGTGGTCACCATGTTCTTGCATTAAAGATATATGATGGTGCTATGCTATTTCATCAGAAGTTTTAAATATATTTGGTACGTTTATAAAAAATACATTTTTTTCTTGACGTCTAGTTTAATTATATGAACAAATAGGGTGATTTTCCACCATCGTATATTGTATTTGTGTTTGTTATATATGCTTACCGTCAAGAGCTTCTTGATCATTAACTGTATAACACTCAATTCTGCCAGCATCTTTTAGAAAGCTTAGCTCTGGGCTTACTCCTGGAAACTCCAATCTTCAAAAGAAACAAATTTATCATTTAGGATCTAATAAGACTCAACATTATTTATTATATGGTTGAAAATGTAAAAATCAGTAATACTCACCCACTAGCAACCGAATGTGTTTTTATGATTTGGCCTTCTTCATCTTGTAGCAAATAACACATGGCTCCATGATAAACACCAACTTCACCTCTTACAAGACTCGCCGAATGTAAACCTCCTACTCCACCACCCTCAACACCAATCATCCGAACGTTTTTGTCACCTACAAATTCATGAAACAGACCTAATGCATTGCAACCAGTCCCAACACAAGCAACCAAAACATCTGGAGTCCCACCCCACTTCTCCATTGCTTGCTTCCTTGTTTCTTTTCCGATCACAGAATTGAATTCACGGACCATGGTCGGGATTGGGTGCGGGCCCACAGCCGTTCCAGCTAGGTAATAGCCAGTTTGTAGGTTTGATATCCATTCCCTAGTTGATTCTGAAGCTGCTGCCTGAAAACCTCCATCAACAGGCTTAACCTATAGCACAAATAGTCAATAGTTAGTTTCATCATTTTGATTCCCAAAGTAGGATATATTTACTACACAGAGATTTGTTGTTCAATTCTCATTTAAGAAATACAAGTGACATTTTTATTAACTTTTTTTATAATACTCAGATTTGAAGAAATTTATATATTTAGATTGAAATTGCATTAATGGTTCGGAATTGATTTTCCTTGCTTTTTGAGAAGTTCCAGTATTATCTTTCACCTTATCAGATATTTTTGATACCCTAGTTTCTATCCATGTAATTTGTTAATAATTTAAATAATATCAAATTTTTGATAAATTCTAGCTAACTTGGGCCCAGATTACCTTAGCTCCAAGCAACTCCATTAGTTGCACATTTGAAGGTTTTCTTAGTATATCTTTGGTTCCAATGAAAACAGTACAATCTAGAGAAAACTTGGCGCACACAGCAGCTACTACAACACCATGGTGGTCGGCACTTGTCGCTGTTATAATACTCTTTCGGCCCATCCGTTTCGCCAAAATCGCTTGTGCAACAACATTGTTCATCTTGTATGATCCTCCATGGCTTAGGTCCTCTCTTTTAATATATATTTCAGGCCCTTCTCCATTGATGTTCTTGTAATGATCTGTGAGCTTTTGGGCATGATAAAGAGGCGTTTCACGTCCTACGTAGTCCCTCAGTGCAGTTTCTACCTCCATCTACATATGTTCATATTTTAGGATCAAGAAATCTATAATATAACGTAAGGAGAAAATAAATACATATGTAGACCCTTAGTTAGATGATTTCCGCTTCATAACATACACGATAAAAGATTTTCTAACCAACCTTAAACTCATCATCAAGCAAAACGGAATTGAACTCATATTCAAGTTCTGCGAACGGAGTTATCAGAACTTCGGCTACAAACTTTCCTCCAAAGTTTCCGAACTTTCCGACAACATGAACTTTTTTTTTCGAAACAGTACTTAATGTCTTTGTACAAGATTTACTTGTGTACTTTAGGTTTGTGTTGAGAGCCGGTGGCTCAACAGCTGGTATGACCTTCCCAACACAGGGGAGAGAGATAGTTGTGTAATTGCATGCCATTTTTTTTTGGAGAAAACTAAAGCTGTTCAATAAGTGGTGAGTGCTGGCTATGGTTTAGAAGCAATTTATAGTGGTAAATTATCACGTTTCAAAGTACAAAGACTAATAATAAAAGCTTATGAAACACATGTCACTTTGGTTTATTAATACATTGGCTGTTCGAAAGGAAAAAAAACAAGTAATATTGTCCCTTTCTTTAAAAAATATGAAAACAATCACGTAAGCTCACCAGGTCCAGTTCAAATTCAGAAGTGGGAAACACATGTAACGTTTTCCTTTTCTCATCCTTATCACCATCACACGCATTTATGGATCTTGAACTTAGTTTTAGTAAAATTAGAGGGATCTGAACTCTAAAAATCTAATGTTTTACACTACAAAAAAAATTCTGAATTTTTTAGTAAAATTAACACTAAAAGCGAAAAAGGAAAGCCGGGGACCCCCCGGCCCATGAAAAGATCCGCCAGCGATCACTCGCAAGGGTCACCTGGTCTAATTACATACAAAGAGTACATTTTCATCTATGTCCTAGATAATGCTTGAACCATCGGCACCTCAACGCCACATCATATTTGTAAAATTTCCTCAAGAATCCTCACTTTTTTTCGTAATACACAAATCTCCACAAACTCTACTAGGGAAATATACTCCACAAACTCCACTAGAGAAATATATATATATATATATGTGTGTGTGTTTATGCTACGTGGGAGACCCACCAAAGAAGTTCGTTGGAGGTCTAGACCTACGGACATAAGATGAATCGGACGTGTGCCACAATGTGGCAGGACAAGGCTCGCAGATATGCTAGTCCAGCATGGAACGGACGGATGAAATGCACTACATTGTGGATGTTTTTAATTAAAGACATGTTGGTAAATGCGAATATTTGTGTTTTACTTGCTCTTTTAAACTACCAATGATTAAAAAACATTTTTTTACTTTTTGTATTTTAGAAATAATTATTAGGGTTAATGGATTTGTAGCTACTAAAGAAGTGATATAAGGGCATATGTGAACGTGATTGGTTTACAAAGAGAAAAGAGTTATATATATATGATGAACTGGGAAAATTAATAAAGTATGTAAACAGTAATCATATAACTTGTGTTTTAGAAACAGAACCTTCCATATATATTTCCGTCAAACATATGGAACTATTTCTCATTTCTGTTTGCTAGGCAACAATTGTTAGTATAGACACCTTTATTTGAGTTTGGTTGCGCACTATAATGATAGCAACTGGGTCTTACAAAAGCGAATTTCAAACTTTTCTTACATGGCTCCTTCACATACCGGTATTGCTTTATACATAAAATTAGTCGATTGATCAAAAGTTGGGGGACTGAAAAGAACTTGAGACAATGCTTCTTGAAATGATATTTGTGTGGATGTGCTAAGAGACCAATTTTGTTTGTTGAATTCTTTGGTGTATGATGGTTATAAGCTATTTAATTGTCAAAGATTGAAACAAATTGACGTTGTTGTGATGTGAAATATGCAATGTTAATATAAGTTCAAGCAACATGTCAACGTTATTCACAAACTTATCTCGATTGTGAAAAAGTTCCTACTAGCATGGAATTCTGCATATAAGATGCTTTCAAGTGCATTTATTATCATCTTTCCTTTTGTCTATCTTAGTTTGAGTAACTCTAATTTTCAAAGTTGTACATCTATGAATGAAGGGGAAAGGGTTGAGAAGATTTGTGATTTTCTTAAGGTTTTCTGTAAGGCAAACATAGATTTTTTCGGATCTCTTCATATTAATTATTCAGGTGGTTAAAGACTTGGAAAATGTAGATGGTTATATGAAGATGATAACTAATTGAATGCGGGTTAAGTTCAACAAATATTGGGCCAAGTTCAATCTTTTATTTGATCCTCGTAAAGTTTAGTTATGAAAAACTCTATGGTGCTGAATCACCACAACTTCAAACAGTTAAAGATACACCTTCAGGGCATTTTAATGAATATATGCAAACTTTGAACAATTTACAAGATCGACTTCATTTGGTCCTAGTAATGAGGTTTTTCGACAAGTTATTGATGGAGATGAAATTTCTTTGCCAATCTTTCCCAATGCATGTATTATGAAATCTTCTAATTTCATAACTATTTTTTTATATAATAACAGTTTGATATGATTAATATTATAGTGTTGCATCTTTGAGCTCGAAGAAGAAATGTCAATTGTTTGAGTACCTTGACGAGCCAACGATAATACAATTTCTATTTGTATTTGACTATTGGAAAGCTCAGACAACATAGGTATCTGAATGTAGCTAGATTAGCTATGGCTATTCTTTGTGTTCCTGTTTCAACTATAACATCCGAATCAACCTTTAGTCTTTATGGAAGAATTTTGGACCAATATCAAAGTTCAATGTTACCTTTTAGTGATGAAGTTTTGATACGCACCCGGGATTAGTTATTTGGCCCAAAAGGTAGTATTTATAATTTTGATTACTTATTTTTTCCTCATGTTATAACTGCATAATTATCATTCAGTTTTATTTCTCTATTTGTATCGTCCTATGTGGTAACCCCATAAGAATATTTTGAAGTAACTAGAAATATAATGGGTTTGAAGATGGACAAAGATGATATCAAGGATGACAATTCGAATAGACTTTAGCTTGGTGAAGATATGAAGACAAATGGAAGACTAAAGAAAGAAGTTAATTATTTTCTCCTGACATTTAGATTTTTTGGTATGAGGTAATGCAATAAATGAGAAAATGGAATGGATAAAGGGAAGAAATTGATCATTACCTTTCCTTTATTCTGTTTGATTACACTTATGGAAATAGAATAAATCATCGCTGTGTTGTTTGTTAGGCGAAATAAGACAAAGAGAAATTCATTAGAAATTACAATATTAAAAATGATTATAGCAATAGTGGTGGTGATGGTTATGGTGGTGATGATGGCGGTGGTGATAGGTTCCTTTCCATTCCTGAAGTAGTAAAATAATACACCTATTTCTAAGAAATGCAAAAATAGAAATTCTTGTAATAGAATGAATCATATTCCTTATATAACGATACAACTTCATCAACGCATGATAACTAAACAAGTTTTCTTTCATTTTTTTCTCTTGGAATGTTCATTTTATTCCGCCCTCTAATCCTTTATACCAAATACTACCTTAGCATTTAACTTTTGGATTTGGAAAATTGGCATTTGCATGTTTTAACTGTTTTGATATGATCTATGTTGAACCTAATTTGGATTTGGTACATTATGACTTTGATTTCGATATCACGTGGTTAGTCATAATAATATAAATTTTAGTTTTATCACACAATAGTATTATTTGTCACATTCATACTTATTAGTTAAACACGTTACCATTAACCCACTTACTACCAAACAATCTACTTATAACTTGTCAACTTGTTTGCCTCATTTAAATGAATAGGTTAGAAAGGTCGTGTCCGAATTGACCCAAACTTATGTGTGTTCAGGATAAGATTGAAATCTTTGACACGAATAAAAATATATGTCATGTTGAACTTCTATATTTGAACTTGTCTAACATATTTAAATAATTGCAAAACCTGTTTGTTATTTTTAATCAGGAGCCTTACCTGTCTGTTATGGCTGGGAATTTTGTAATAAGGATTTTACTAAATATGTTAAAAACATTAAAGTTGCGTTTATACTTTTGATGACTTATTTATTATTTTAATAGTTATTGTGTCCCTGTCCTCTTTGAGCAAATAATAAACATTCCATAAATTGGTAGAATTAACCATTGAACTTATATGAAACACATATTTATATAATTACAAAACCTATTTATTATTTTTATTTATTTTCTGCTGGAATTTTAAAATCAGATATTTACTAAATATTTGAAAAAAGTTAAAGTTGCGTTTACACTTTTGAAGACTCATTCATTTCTTTAGTTTTTTTTTTTAAATTAACTTCTATTCACACCACTACCTAGCCCAAAACGCACCAAGCAATCACCGACAAAAAGTGACAACTTAAAACTACAACCCAAACATATACAGCGGAAAACTACACCAATCTAACCAACTAACACTAGCAATTCTAGATCCATGTTTTAACCAAAGGAAACCCGTTGCTTTAACCGAGCTCATAATATCTGTCGTCTTACATTCCCTGTTGTTTATCCTCTTTTCATTTATTGTTTTCCATATAACCCATAATAATCATTTGTGGATCACCTTTGCCTTATTTTTCACTAGACTCTATGTCTTCAACACCTCAAGGAGATCTCTAAAGGAAAAGGGGAACATTGGAGTAAGTTTGTACCAAGCACAAAAAATAACCCAGACCTCCTAGCCAACTCACACGCCATAAAAACGTGCTCAACAAATTCTTGCCCCTCCTTACACGACACACCACCAAGTCGAGTTGAATATTTCGTTTGGACAAAGCCAGCCGGGTGGGAAGCCTATGGAGCTCCACCCGCCAAGCGAAAATATTATATTTTTCTGGGATCCACTTACACCATTTTATCACGTAATTAGCACCAGTATTATTCACCTGTAACTTTTTGCCGAACCCGCAATGAAGAGATGTCAAACCCTCAAATTCCACATGCGGGTTACCACGAAGCGTGTGACTGACCAGGATCTGACCACTAATCATATTGAACCAAATATTTAAAATTATAAATGATCACTATCAACAAGATTAGTGATCAAGTTTTAAAAGCCAAATCACCGTTCAAGTTAACAGTGGAAACATAGTTTAAAATTCCCGACACAATTAAAAACCATAAGTTTAAGATATGATTAAAACATAAAGTTCAACAAACCACACCACTCCAACCATTGCAATTGTCTGTCAATGCTATACCTAAAGACCTGCAAAGCATGCAATAGTGTGTCAACAGAAAGTTGGCAAATTCACAAAATTTGGTTAAGCAAAAAGTGAAAACGTAAGTCGACACGTAATTTGTTTCATGTATGACTTGGGTAGCTAACCCTCATCAAGTAACTAAATTGTGTACCGAATGCTGACGTTGGTGCCCTCATTAATGCCTATCCACATTAATGTAAATGTAAGGGTCAATAGTTCAAGGAATTGGTTCGTAAATGCCCTCACCATCATATTGCTAGATGGGAATTGTTGAAGTGTTTCGTGAGGGGTTTGGATTCGGAAGACCATAAGTATTTGCTATTCGCTAGTAATGGAACATTGTTGAACAACCATGAGGAAGACGATTGGGATTTTTGGAGAGAATAAGTAAAAACTCCAAGGTGGTTGTTATGGCGGACCGAGCCAAAAAGCATCTGATCTCAAGGTCTTAGCCTGACCACGATGCTAGTTCCAAGGATTGGATTGAAACATTAGAACGGGAGTTAGCACGTATGAAAAAGAAAGATGTGGGGCAGTGAAATTCACCATTTGTGAAGATTGTGGTAACCTCGGTCACCAGGCCGAGAAATGTCAAGTGAATATAGCTCAAACCATCGACGAAATGAATCAAGTGTATGGAGATGGAAAGCAATTTGATATGAACTCCAACACTTATCACCCGGGTTTGAGGAACCATCCTAATTTTTGTTATGGTAATGCCTCAAAACAAATGAACCCAAACTTTCAAGCGGGTAATCAAGGTGGTTCATCTTACCAAAATCGCCAAGGCGGTAACCAAGGGGGTTACCAAAGGAATTACAACAATGGCGGTAATGGTAACGGGTCGGTGAACACCAAGGTAGTGGTGATGAGTTGAATGCAAAGATTGATGCGCTATTGAGTGTGGTGAAGGAATCAAATAGCGACATCAAAGTAATGAAGAAGGCGAATGAGATGATGGATAAATCTCATGAGGCTTTGGCGAGGAAGACTCCCAAGCAACACTACGGTGAACTCGAAGCATCAAAGTTCAATCACTAATAATGTGAGGAATGTGCACATTAACGCGGTAAGTCTTCTTTCAAATGATGAGGTTTGTAGTGTTGAGAGTACTCCACCACCACAACTTGTCGATGGTGTAGTGGAAGATTTTATTGATGAAAGCAACCATGAGCAAGAAACACTTTCACAACCTAAAATAAGTCAAAAAATTCTTTTTTGTGAAAGTTGTTTAAATGAATTGCATGCTAGGGCCGATGATATGGGTGCGGAGTTTAATACCATCCCATACCCGTTGGCTCTACTAAAACCAATTAATGTATCAAGGTTTGAAAAACGGTGCCCACCAAAGGGCGAGAGGTGAAAATTTTAAACAAGCAAAACTTAATTTGTTCTTACTTGATAACATTAAAAATGTCCTGGCTCATGTGGAGTGTTTAAAAGAATTGAGCACTGAAAAATGGCACAACAAATTACCTAGACAATTTCATTTAATTTCTCATGTTAGTGTCGTTTTATTGAGGGTCCCTCCCCCCCCCCCCAAAAAAAAAAAAGCTCGAGATCTGGGAGACCCTCTTATTCTAATCCAAATTAGTAAATTTAAAACTAAGAGGTGATCTTGGAGCTTGTGTGATTATCTTGTCTGGGAGTCAATAAGACCAATATGATTTTGGTCATTTGGAAAGGTTTGTCACCCCAATATCTTTCAAACAAACAAACATTTAAACCGAATTAGCAAGCTTCATAAAGTGTGACAACATTAACAATCAATCACGTCCATACGCAAACCACAAACCCTTCGTGGTTCGACTCCTTACTACTACTAACACATTGTTAAGGGTAGTTTGGGTATTATAAATATTATCTTTGACGGGGGCGTGACATCCCAATCAATTTTTGAATTATAAATATTATCTCCGTGGTTCGACCCTGTTTTGCTATGAAGGATTTGGATTTGCTGAGATATTTTTTGGGTATTGAGGTGGCTCAGTCTCAGAAAGGATAACTCCTTTCCCAGACAAAATATATATCTAATTTGTTTCATGGGGCAGGACTTTCTCATAACAGAACTGTTGACACTCCACTTGAAACCAATGCGCGATATTCTCCCAGTGATGGTGTTCCCTTTCTTGATCCAAATATGTATCGTACTATTGTAGCCAGCTTGGTTTATCTTACAGTTACTCACTCAGATATTGATCATGATGTTCATGTGGTTAGCCAATTTTTACTGCCCCTACTTCTGTTCACTAGGAGTTGTTCTTCGTATCATGAGATACCTAAGATACCTTCATAGCACTCAATTTCAAAGTCTTTTGTTTCCCTCAACATCTTCTCTGGAAACGTGCATATAGTGATGCTGATTAGGATAGTGATCATAATGATCACAAATCCACTACTATATTTTGTGTTTTCCTTGGACATTCGTTAATCTCATGGAAAAGTAAGAAACAAGATGTTGTTTCAAGATCTTCTACTGAGGCTGAGTATCGTTCTATGGCTATGACTACATGTGAAATTGTTTGGTTACTTTGGCTTCTTGCAAATATGTGGGTTACCATCTCTTATCCTACTCTCTTACATTGTGATAATTAAAGTGCTATGCAAATTGCTAAGAACTCTATTTTTCATGAGTGAACAAAAGATATTGAGATTGATTGCCACTTCACACGTCATCATCATCAGCTTGGGACCATCTCGCTTCCATATGTCCATCAGCCTTGCAGATTGTTGATATTTTAACAAAGGCTCAATCAGTGTCTTGGTTTCGTTTCTTGTGTGACAACTCTCAATGCTTTTTGTTGTCCCATTGTGAGTTTGAAGGGGGGATGTTAGTATAATAAAGCTAGTGGGCTCATTTTATATTGGGTTTAATATTTGGCCCAGTTAACTAGTAACCCTAAATAATTTCTCTATTCATAGTTTTAGTCGTCTTTGTTTTATCTTCGAAAACGGTTATAAAATATAGGGAGAAGAGAAGAGATCTACATATGGTGTTTATTGGCCTTGAAAAAGCATATGATAGTGTGTCACGTAGATTGATTTGGGATAGGTTGGAGGGTAGAGACATTCCTAGGAGGTATATAGACATAGTTAAAGATATATATGTTAGGACTGAAACTAGTGTTCGTGCACCCATAGGGGATACTGATTTCTTTCCGGTGGAGGTAGGACTCCACCAAGTGTCTGCATTGAGTCTGTTTCTTTTTGCGGTTGTGCTGGATGAGCTGTCAAAGTCAATTCAGGAGATTGTTCCATGGTGCTTGCTTTTTGCGGATGATATTGTGTTACTTGCGGAGAGTAAATAGAGCCTAAATGCGAAGCTAGAGGAGTGGTGAGCAACTTTGGAGAGAAAAGGTTTAAAGATAAGTCGTTCTAAAACCGAGTACCTCTATTGTGATTTCAGTGGTGTATGAGATGGAGAGGACACTCTGATCAACATAGAGGGCCAAGTGGTCCCGCATGCAACAAAGTTCAAATATCTAGGGTCGTTTGTACAAAGTGATGGGAAGATAGACAATGACGTAGCCCATTATGTCCAAGTGGGATGGTGTAAGTGGAAAGCACCCAATGGTGATTGTGATAAAAGGTTGCCAGTTAAACTAAAGGGGACGTTTTATAGAGTTGTAATTAGACCAGCCATGTTGTATGGAACAGACTATTGGGCTATCAAGAAGTCGCAGGCGTGTAAGCTGGAGGTAGCAGAGGTGAGGATGTTGAGGTGGATGTGTGGACACACTAGGCTAGACAAGATAAGAAATAAGGTTTTTAGGGATAGTTTAGGGGTAGCTAGTATATCATAAAAAAAATAAGGGAAGGGAAGTTGAGATGGTTTGGGCATGTTAGGAGGAGACAAACGATAGCCACAGTTTGATACGTAGAAAATCTAAGTGTCGAGGGGAGGAGGAGTAGAGGTAGGCCAAAGCTAACGTGGGAGGAGCGGATTAGACAGGATCTGTTAGAATTGCACCTCTATAAGGACATGGTCCATGATAGGAGTTTGTGGAGACGTATGATAAGGTTAATGACTTTTAGGTCGATAGTTTGGTCTAACATTAAACTCGTTCTTTAGGAGCCTAGGAGGTTGGTCTTTTTTAAGGAGCTTAGCGTATGATGTGCTTTGGGGCCTTCGCATGTTATTGTTTGTCGGTGTGTTTTTATGTTGTGTCGTATGTTACTAATTGTCTATTTGGTTGCCTACTAAAAATATCTTTAGTACACTATGTTTATGTTGTTTTTTGAGTAGCTATGTGCCTTGTATGTTTGGATGTAACTTTGATGTCTGGTTATGGCGTTGGAGCTGGAGGACTATCTGGAAGCAGCCTCTTTATCTCTTGGGATAGAGTTAAGGCTTGCCTATATCTCACCCTTTCCAGACCCTGCCGATAGCTTTACTATAAATAGGATTCACTGGGTACGGTTGTTGTTATAGTCTTCTTTGTTTTATGTATTTACTTTTTGTTATAACAAAATCCTAAACACTCCTTTTCTCTATACATATTTATTAGATAACATTCTCATCCATTTAGTTAGTTCTTGTGTCCCTGCCCTCTTTGATCAGATAATAATCATTCCATAAAAAAAATACACGAGATACTTGTTTTTATTTAGAGAATAGTTATTTACCTATCATTAGTTTTCTATAATTTATATGCTGTACTTGAATTCTAACCATATGATTTATGAGTGATATACTACTATCATATATGGTTCCTTTTGATTGGTAGGTATCGCGTTCAATGTTGAGTATGTATTTTAAAACCATCGTGATCAATAGTTAGATAGTTTGATTGGACAACGTTTAAATAATTTGTTAGTCCATACTATTCGGTATATATTTAAAGGTTTAATCTTCTACATCAAAGTTTCTACTTGGATACTTAAAAGCCACGTATAAGACTCGTATTTGATTGGACCATGTTTAAATAATTTGTTGGTCCATACTATTCCATATATACTTAAAGGTTTAATCTATTTGTACATGTAAGTGTCTATTTAGACAATTAAAAGCCACGAATATGATTCGTATAATTATATATAAGTCGTATAAGGCTACCCTTAAACAACCAGACTGAAAGTATTAGTTCTAGTCTGACGACTAGTCTTATACAACTCGTATATAGTTATACAAGTCGTATATGACCCAAATCAAATTTTTTTTCAAAAGTTGGCTATATATTTAAAAACCATTGTGATAAATAGTTAGATGGTCTGATTGGACGACGTTTAAATAATTTGTTCATCCATGCAATTCAATTCATTATAGATTTAAACGCTTAATCTATTTGGACACCTAAGTGTCTCTTTTAACACTCGACATCCACATATACAACTTGTATAGATTTATACAAGTTCTATACGACTGGCTGCTAGGCCAGAACTGACAGTCTATACAAGTCCTATACGACCCAAATGAATTTTTTGTTCAAAAGTTGGCAAAATGGCAGGTTTAGTTATTTTTCTAATATTAATTTAATTGTTTTGTATTAAATATATTATTGTATATTGCCGTATCGTCTATTTTTTCAGTATTAATTTTAATAAATTTATATGTATTCATATTGTGTCATTACATGTGGTATCGTATTGTATCATTTTGTTTCGTATCATGTTGTATGGTATTGTTTCATATCGTGTCGTATCATATTATACATTATATATGTAACCAACCAACCATTCAAAACATTGTAAATAAACATCACAGATATAAACAAACTGAACTGCAAATTCAACTAGATAATAAGTTTGTACATACATAACAAAAATATACATATCAAGATGTGAAAATACAAAAAACGACAACAAACTATCCTATACCGACGCCTAACCCCTGCGGATCCTGACCTACACTTGACCCTTGTAGATCCTAACCTACCCACGATCGACACTAATCATCCATATATAGTCGATGCGGTGTATCGGACGGGATGGACTCATCCGCCGTCGCATCGATGTTGTAACACCCCAACCAACGACAGAATGTGTCGGGGCATCTAGATTGTCCAATATAGCACTAATTAAATGTAACAATTATTTAGTCATAGTTATATTAAAGATTCAAACACATAACAGATTGTCTCGACATTTGATATAATAACATGAAATAGAAATGTAATAGTTATTTTTAACTAGGTCCATGCTTCTTATGCGAAATCCACAACTTGACAAAGTCTCGTGTAGCATTTCGGATATCATGTATAAAATAAAAGATCAACTAAAATAGTTGACGAGTAAACATAGATTTTCACACACGAGATATATAATAGCGAACCATAAGTCTAATATAAAAGCTAAGCACATATGATAAACAAATGTTGCGTTGATCATACCTATGACACGATAATCAGTTTCGATACCAAAATGCCTTTGGGCAGGCGGTCAATCCAATATCCATATTATCTTACTGCCTTAGGCTTGGTGTTGTTAGTGATCAACGCATAATGCTAGAATACCACAAATACTAGAACAAGTTTAACACATAGCGTAACTACACATAGTATGAATGAAAAGAAGCTCATGACTAGGGGTATTTATGGTTTGGTTGGGTTTGGATGGTCTTTTGATCAAATCGAGAACCAAACCGTTAGTAACGGTTTTTGGTAATTGAAAACCAAAACCGAACCCTTGAAACTGAAACCAAACCAAACTAATCCGAACTGTTACTAACAGTTTGGTTCCAAACCAAACCAAACTAATCATTATTAGATTACTTTTAATAAATTGTGTATATTTGATATTTAAACTACTTTGTAAACGAATATATAATATTTTTAGTTTTGGTTGGGTATATAGGAATGTTTTCTAATTTGTAAGGACATATATGCAATTAATCCAAAAATGATAACCAACCATTAATTTTAATTATTTTAACTTGTTATATAGTCTATTGGGTGTAGAATGATATTCAACAAACGAGGCTTCTTCACCACCTACATAATCCCGATTAATAAAAAGACTGAAGATAGGTAACTTATAAGTATCATATAATCATAGATTTATTTTAATTAAACATAAGACAAAATATAAGTATTTAGTGCGTGTAATATAAAAATATATATAATAAAGCTAAAATATGTTATTAAATCTTACGTTCCGGTCCAGTGTTATACAATCAGTTCTCGCATAAACCGTGTTTAAACATTTGGAAACCGGCTGATCGAAACCAAACCGGTAACCAGTTTAGGCGGTTTGAAACCGAACCGTGAACACCCCTACTCATGTCATCAAGATATTAATTAATATATAGGTTTCGTATTGTGCGAAAGTACAGTAAAACCTCTATAAATTAATACTTAATAAAATTAATAATTTGTCTAGTCCCAAATTAAGACATGTATAAAATTAAACCCAGTACGATAAAATAATAACATTTTTTAAATCTTTTGCTTTGATTATTATGTTGAAAGCATAAGGTAAATTTACACACACATAAATGGTGCATGATGAGTGGTCATTGTTTGCATCCTTTTCGTTTACGAGACGGGTCCACTCGTGTGGCTTGAAAATAAATAGTGCCCACTACTTAATAACCTTGAGAAACGCCAAACATGCATGCCATATGCTTTTAATGTTGGACGAAGGTACGATAAATGTGGTCGTTCCTTGTTACATCAGACTTCATTGTTTTTTTGTCTTTATGTCGATTTTAAAAGATGGGACAGCTAACATGTGTTAAGCAGCAAGTGTGTGACACAAAGTGGATCCAATAATGTTAGAAATGTCCAAAATTTCAAACATCCTAACTTATCCCCATTTAGTTCACCAAAATTTCTAATTCATATCAAGCACTAGTATGTTCAAGCGTTCAATCCTGTAGCAAAGAGCGTTGATGCCTCGATTCCAAATAGAAGGTTTTTAGCTACAGATAGAGCCTTAGATAATCCAACGGTGAATGTGGCCCAATCTGTAATCTGTCAAACATAACCATAAATAATCGAGTGACGGAACTTGAACATTTATATTGAGTGCATGTTCAGTAGGGCTTTTGGATTAGAATGAACCCAACCAAACAGAGAAAATATTTTTCAAAGGTGTATGGGGCTTCTAGCCCTACTTGACATATCTTGGCACCTTAATTACCTTATTTCTTTATTTTTCAAATGACTTTTTTGTATTCGTTCTGTTTGTTTACAGCCCTATACTTATTTGTTTTATCCATCTTATTGAGTTAATTATACAAATATGATATTACCAAAACAAAATAGTTTTCAATGGTTTATTAAATTTTACATTTTCATTTGCATTTATTTTTAAAAGTCCTCTATAATTTGTTTGCATCATAAGATTTTTTTTCATTTATATATGCTGGGAAGGATCAAATAGTAAGTTTGTTTTAGCTAGAAAAGATAGGAAGCAATTATAGAGTGACACGTGTGAAAGATAAAAAAACATTGGAAGGACATTTTAGTCAAACAACCCTAAGAAAAAAACCAGTTCTATAACAAAAACCCAGTATGTCATTTTCTTTCACGATACATCTCACCCCACCACCCCCATCACCACCATCGTCGTCACTCCATCGTTCACCACCACCAGAATCGTCTCCCCAATCTCACCACTCTGTCAAATTTAACATAATGCGATGGGACACGAGATTTCTGTTAAAAAATGTACTCTTCTTCTCAAATTTCTTAAACATTTTGTATTCAAAGTGAAGATATCTCTGATTCTACTCTTTCTCTTGATTTATTCATGCGTATGGGCAACATCATTAGTTCCAATTTCATTGAGAAATCATTAATAAAAAGTTGCACACCAGGTGTTTGACAAAATGTCTCAAAGAAAAATTACAAAACACCTTTCAGTTTAAACTTTCATTTAAAATTGTGTTTTACAAAAAAAAAATGAAAAAAACACACCTTTATGGTGTTTTTTGTCCATTGCGTTTTACAAAATAATGGAAAAAACACTGTTTTTTATCCATTGCGTTTTACAAAAGAATGAAAAAATACATTTTTTTGGTATTTTTTATCCATTGCGTTTTACAAAATAATGAAAAAACACATTTTTTTTCTATTGCGTTTTACAAAAGAATGAAAAAACACACTTTTTGGTTGTTTTTTGGTGTATTGCGTTTTACAAAATAATGAAAAAACATAGTTTTTTTATCCATTGTGTTTTACAAAAGAATTGAAAAACACATTTTTTGTGTTTTTGTCAATTGCGTTTTAAAAATAAAATGAAAAAAACTGTTTTTTATCCATTGCATTTTACAACAAAATGAAAAAACACATTTTTTTTGTGTTTTTTGTCTATTGCGTTTTATAAAATAATGAAAAAACACAGTTTTTGTCCATTGCATTTTACAAAAGACACTTTTCTTTTATGATTTTAGTCCATTGCGTTTTAGAAAGTACACTTTCTTTTATATTTTTAGTCAATTGCGTTTTAGAAATAAACTTTGTTTTGTGTTTTAATTCATTGCTTTTTAGATAAAAAAAACATTTTCTTTTGTGTTTTTTGTCCATTGCCTTTTAGAAAAAACACTTTATTTTGTGTTTTTTAGACCATTATGTTTTATAAAATGAAAAAAAATTGTTTTTTTTTCATTGCGTTTTACGCATCTGGGTTATTGAAAACTTTTTTTAAAAGTATAGCAATAGTGTGTTCGTTTTAAAAATAAAACGCTCGTTTTTATGGTACAATTTTTATAAAAAAATAATATCGTATGAATGAGTTATTAACATTTAAAAAATGGAGGGAATTTGAGGAGAGAGAAACTATTATCTTGGATTGACTACAATGCCCTCAATAAACTCACGCGCTTCCTTTTCTTCCTTCAATTCCACCAATTTAATCTTAGTCATTGATTACTAAATAGATGGTCAAGATTACTTCCTATCCTTTCTACCCATAGAAACTTACTAGTATATCCTGACCCTATATATGCTTAGATGTAAATATGTATAAGTAACTTTTTTTACAACGTTAACAAACAAATTATAGTTTTACAATTTATTAATTCTCTTATATTTATTTTCTAATATAAAAATCTTTTCTATAATCATTTGACATTTAAGAATTTCTTATGTTTACGTGTGTGTGAGAGATAGATTGTTTACAATCAAACAAAATTATAGTTTTGACAATTATCCTATATATTAATAATACAAGTTTGTGAATAGTCTTTTTAATATATTATATTACTATGTAGTTTTTAAATAATTCTATTACTTAATATTATAACAATAGTTATTTTCTTTACTTTTTAAATTGGATAAGATTGGTGTCAATCGGTGCTGGTATCGAAAAAAAGTAAACAGACACCAACCTGGTACAGAAAACGCCAAAAGCCGGTATCGGATTGAGTTTGAAAATCTTTTTGCCCGGGAAATTCGGTACTGCTACCTTGTATCATTTGTTCATCCCTGATCATGGGTATCGTACGAACAACGGTACCGTACAACTTTTTTTGGTTGATTTTCTTCAACCTTTAATGATTTCTTTTTTCAGTTATAGGGGTAGGGATGAGCTCGGTGCCAAGCGATACCGATTCGGTACTGGTATCGAAAATACTAGTTACAGTGCCGGTATATGAAGGTAAAAACCGGTGGTGAACTGGTACTAGGAAAGCCAAAATTCGGTACCTAATTATTGGTACTTAGGATCTTTTGGTTCGGGAAATTCGACACCGGTACCCAGTACTATTTGCTCATCTCTGACCAAGTTTCATTCGAACAACATCATTACCATACAACTTTTTGATTGATTTTCTTTTAGTTATGTTAGTGTTTTTTTTCTACATTTTCTTTTTATTTTGTCAATGGTTTCGTGTGCAACGCGCTCGTACTGATTTCAAAACACATGTAAACACAGTCAAATACTAAATAACAAAAAATTCCGCCGCAACGCGGCAACCACTTTTTATAACTAGTTCATTGAATTCTTATATTTGTTTGTGCTTATTTAAAAAGGGAACTCTACAGGTCTTTAACAATGCTTTAGCAATTTATAATACTTGAAAATTCATAAACAATTGAAAATTTACATAAGTATGGCAGATAAACGGGTAATAAGTTGTGTTACAACCCACTTTTGAATAGCAAATCCAATTCTACCGAAAACAAAACTTTGGTTCCTCGGTGTCGATAAATTGTTATGCATGACCCTCTGCACTCTGTCCAGAAAACCAACAGCTTCAGGAGCAAGGGGAACCAAAGGTATCAAAAGCAAAGTAAGTGAACACACGTTGATTCTCAGCACAATTTTTTTCATGCTTAGCAAATTTCCCTGATTCTACCTTCAACATAGCCTTGATCAACCACGAAATGATTTTCCCTTAGCCCAATAAGGGGGACACTCTTGTGAGGTCCACACAGGCATGTTTCTCTCCTACCCACCCGAAAACAAGAACATATGCCAGCCGCAGAGTGGACCTCCCTTCAAGTGGGTCTGTCAGGAAATTCACAGGGGACATCTGTGACAATTTAAAGCCTGGTAGCTCCTTGCAACGGACCACATGCTCCCCAAAGTTATCTAAACAACCTTGCGGCAAACTGGGCAAAGCTCATCGACTAGAAACAAAGGGATCATTAGCCGATATTTAAGGATGACTTGATACTCCACCATTGACATGTGTTGCCCTAGCCATTCAATGGGGACAACGCTCAGGAAGTCTTGAGCATAAGGTCCTCATAAACACTCTAACACTGCTTTCTAGAGCACAGATTGTCAAACTTCTCTTTTAAACTCTGGGCGGCTTTACTATAAAAGGCACTCGCCAAAGTACTTTGGGTCTTTGGAGGGGCGGTGTCCTTATTAGCGAACCCGCCAAGATCAATATCGGGAAGGGACCCGTGCAAACTACCGAGCATACACCCATAAACGGCTTTCAACCCATCAATACCATTATCCTGCAGAATGTGATCCTATAAACTCCAAGATTGTGCTCTCGAGGCCATGAAAGCGTATGTTGATACATCTTTCGCCGAATATAGCTCTAAGCACCAAAACAGATTGGTAGAGGTGCCAACCTCCATTAAATTCCCAAAAAAGCGGACCCCCAAACTTATTTTTCATTTATTTTATGCTTACGTGCAAATACGTAAGAAAACCTTTGTGTAGCTAAACCTAATATTACTATAAATACTTTTACACTGTAATATAAATGTTTCCTACTACATGGAAAAAACCTAGTATATATTAACTAAGCCTTTCCTACTACATGGAAAAAAACTTAGTATATATTAACTAATTCGCGGAAAAAGCACCTAGTATATATTAACTAATGAATTTACATGTCCAAGATTGACAACATAAGCAATGTATAGGATTTCAAAATAAATTAGTTTTATCATCATTGCCGTGTTGCAGCGACTTTTTTTGTTATCTAGTCTGTGTTTACATGTGTTTTGAAATCACTACGAGCGTGTTGCGTACGAACCACCGACAAGAATAAAAGAAAATATTGAAAAAAACATTAAAAGATAATCGAAAGAAATCAACCAAAAAAAGTTTTATGGTAATGATGTTGTTCGTATGGAACCGTGATAAGAGATGAGCAAATGGTCTTGGCAACCGGTACCGAAATCCCCCTGATTCGAAAGATCTTATGTACTAATTCAGTACCGACTTTTGGCGTTCCTGGTACCGTTTTTTACCTTCATATAGCGGTACTGTAACCGATATTTTCGATACCAGCAGCGATTTGGTATCGATTGGCACCGAGCTCATCCCTACCCCTGAAACTAAAAAAAGAAATCATTAGAAGTTCAAGGAAATCAACAAAAAAAGTTGTATGATACCCTTGTTGTTCGTACGGTACCCGTGATCAGGGATGAGCAAATGGTAACTGGTCGCGTTACCGAATTTTCCGAACAAAAAGATTTCCAATATCAATTCGGTACCGACTTTTGGCGTTTCCAGTACCAGGCTGGTGCCGGTTTTTACCTTCATGTACGGAAACCGAACAGGACCGTACCGGTATTTTTTATACCAGCATTGGTAAATTTGAAGTTTTACAAAGCATTATATCATATTATTAACATACCAAAAATGGAAAAAAGAATACAAACACTATATCATATTAAAGCATTTATAAAGTATTTTATTGAAATCGTATTCTGAAAGGTATAAAAGAAAAATATATATGTAAAATAATGCAATAATAAAGAAACTAAAATAATATGGAATTCTTGTTACTATTGTAAAAAAGGAAATTTGTTTTATAGATATTTTTTGTTACTATTCGTTAGCTTTGAAAATTATCTATATATTAACTTTCAAAGCTAATGAATAGTAATAAAAAATATCTAGTATTGAAATCGTAAAGAAAAAAATGTATGTAAAATAATGCAATAATAAAAGAATATGAAATTCTTGTTGCTATTCATAATGTAAAAAAAATTGTAGATATTTTTTATTACTATTCATTAGCTTTGAAAGTTAATATATAGATAACTATTCATAATGTAAAAAAAATTGTAGATATTTTTTATTACTATTCATTAGCTTTGAAAGTTAATATATAGATAATAATTTGTTGTTTTATTCTTTTTAGCAACAAAAGGAGCACAGGTTGTTTAGATATGTCAAATAATTCATAGCATTTTTCGATGTCACTTTCACGTAAACGAAATTTATAGATAATAAAAAGGTTTTACCAACCAAAAAAATCTTCTTAAAACAAAATAAATAAAAGCTATATTTATACAAAATCAATGAATATTACACATAAAAGAAAAATCTAGCTAAGTAGGGTGAGGGTCATCGGGCGATGGTTGTGATTCCTTTCGGTGCAACACTACAGTTGATCGGATATTTTTACATCGTCGTCCACTCAATTTTCAAAGTTGCGTCTTGTGTCTGGTCTCGTACCTTCACATCCTTTTGTATTGCCTGCACCTTCGCTTCTCGTGCATGTTGATCATTCTCCATCGCCTCCAATTTTTCTTAAAAGGAGATAATCTTTAAAACAATGATTAGTAGTTTGTTGATGATATATATATATATATATAGTATATAATAATTATGGCTTACCTTTTAATAAGTGGTTGAAAATATATAGCTTCTCGTGTCCAAATTCGCATATTAATGTGGATTTGAGTTCTTGAATGCATTACTTTGATACGTTTTGTGTTTTGCAGACCTTGATAGGTTTAAGATGCATTTCGGGAGCTACGGAGGGCTTTGGAATGAAGCTAAGGGGACCCGAGTTGAAGAAACGAAGAAAAAAACAAGATTTTGGGTGTACGGTGTCTACGGGGCCGTCACAGCAGGGTTGCCCGTCTGCTGGCCTAATCTTTCTGCAGACTGTCGGCTACGTGGTCCTCTGATCCAAAAAAAAAAACTTTGGTCTTTGCTCAATTAATTTCGGGTTTTAATGCTTGTTTGACCATTTTTCAAATAGGGAAAGTTATAATATGTTCTCAGAGCCATTTTTTCAAATCTCTCATCCTCTCTAACACAAAATTCATTCTCCATCAATCTGATTGGAGATTCCAACCGAAATTGAAAGATTACAAGATGTGCTTCATGAAGATTAGAGGCTAAACTTTCTGATTTTTAACTTGGATCCACACTTAAGCGAGTATATTGGGCTTAGCCTTGGCTTCCCAAGTTAGAAATCTTGTCATTTCAACTCACCAAATGTGTGAACCCAAGAAAAACTGTTTTAAACATTGATTTTTACTCTAAAATGGACCAAAACCGACATGTGTTTCGCTCACTAAACAGTGGAACGAAGCAGTGTCTAAACCGTCATAAAAGGACTAGAAATTACATCCGATTCAAACGAAAACTCAGTTCCGGGCGCACGAAGACGCAAACAGTCAACTTGTGCGAACTGCACTAGCTCGTACGAATTGGCTCAATTCGCACGAACCAGCCCGAGTTCCTATAAGTGCTAACCTGCTCCAAAGACCTCTCTGGCTCTAGGTTTGATCAGTGGCTTAAGATTGGAACACTCGATTTCTCGAAGAAAGACGTGAAAGAACGCTCGATTTTGGACACGAAACAGGTCAATTCGCACAAACCTCAACTCGTACGAACTGACACCATTTGTACGAACCTCCTGTTTCTCGAACCCGACACTTCGTTTCGACCGATTCAGCACAATGGAAGACTGATGCATTTCTGTTCCCGCTTGCAGGCTGACTCGACACTCTCCTCGCTCTCCTCCGCTCGTGTTTACAGCTTAAACATGCACTGTGAGTATACTTGACCCCCTTTTCGCTTTAACGCACTTTTGGGTGTTACATACGTTCTCCATCAAAAAATCACTACACACAACGCTAAAATGCTTTAAAATGCAAACCATTCTCGCATGACTATACGTGAAACGCTGAACAACTATGTGTTAATTGTATGCCTTGAGATTTGCCGACCACCCTTAACATGATAGCTGATATAGGTTGCCCGCCACCCGTTAGTTCGGGGATTGTTAAAGTTCGCTCTCGCTTTACTTTACTTGTCTCACTCGCGGTTGTGTTTGTTAACTTATTTCGTTGTAGATAACATATATGTTCACATGACTACGTTAGTGCATGTCGGTTTCGCTAATCGCTTTACACCTTTACATTATTGTATTGACTTTTATTTTAACGAATGTGACAGGTTGAAGTATTTTATGTTGCAAATGGATAGGATCTCTAGAAACTCACTAAAAATCTAGGTTGTCGGATTTTGTGTTGTTTAAGAATCTTGTAATTCGTTTTGACTATCGTTGAATATTTGTTGATTGTATAGGAAATTGAACTTTATAAATATTGTCATCGAAATAGTCGTTATGGATTCTTTTGAACAATCTGATTCGTCTAGTGTCACATCTCGATGATTCCGCCATCGGTTGGGGTGTGACAATTGTTGTGAAGATATCTCTAATAATTTATTGCATTTCTCCATGTTTCTTTCGCGTAAACGAAATTAATAGATAGTTGAAAGGTTTTGGAAACCAAAAAGTTTCTCATTAGGAAAAAATAAATAAAAGCTATATTTATACAAAATCAGTAAATATTATATGCAAGGGAGAGAACTAGATAAGTAGGGAGAGGATCATCGGGTAATGGCAGTTGATCGGATAACTTTTTGCACTGTCGTCTGCTCAACTTGCAACGTTGTGTCCTATGTCTGATCTCGTACCTCCACATCCCTCTGTATCACCTACACCTTCGCGTCCCATGCATGTTGATCCTTCTCCACCTGTGTTAAACGAAAATTTCATGCCTTTCTTTTAATAAAACTGTAATTTTAAAATATTAATAATCATCATCATCAATATAATACTAATATTATTAAAATTCTTGCAAGTGGAAAACTTGCAAAATGAAAATACGTAAAAGATAGATTAGGTAGGGAGGAGGAACATTGGGTGGTGGTGATTGTGACTCCTTCCGGCGCAACATTAGCTTTTGCAACGTATCTGCTCAACTTGAAACATTGTATCTTGTGTAATAAATGGAAGACTAAAGAAATAAGTTAATTATTTTCTCCTGACATTTAGATTTTTTGCCGACCACCCTTAACATGATAGCTGATATAGGTTGCCCGCCACCCGTTAGTTCGGGGATTGTTAAAGTTCGCTCTCGCTTTACTTTACTTGTCTCACTCGCGGTTGTGTTTGTTAACTTATTTCGTTGTAGATAACATATATGAAGACAAATGGAAGACTAAAGAAAGAAGTTAATTATTTTCTCCTGACATTTAGATTTTTTGGTATGAGGTAATGCAATAAATGAGAAAATGGAATGGATAAAGGGAAGAAATTGATCATTACCTTTCCTTTATTCTGTTTGATTACACTTATGGAAATAGAATAAATCATCACTGTGTTGTTTGTTAGGCGAAATAAGACAAAGAGAAATTCATTAGAAATTACAATATTAAAAATGATTATAGCAATAGTGGTGGTGATGGTTATGGTGCTGATGATGGCGGTGGTGATAGGTTCCTTTCCATTCCTGAAGTAGTAAAATAATACACCTATTTCTAAGAAATGCAAAAATAGAAATTCTTGTAATAGAATGAATCATATTCCTTATATAACGATACAACTTCATCAACGCATGATAACTAGACAAGTTTTTTTTCATTTTTTTCTCTTGGAATGTTCATTTTATTCCGCCCTCTAATCCTTTATACCAAATACTACCTTAGCATTTAACTTTTGGATTTGGAAAATTGGCATTTGCATGTTTTAACTGTTTTGATATGATCTATGTTGAACCTAATTTGGATTTGGTACATTATGACTTTGATTTCGATATCACGTGGTTAGTCATAATAATATAAATTTTACTTTTATCACACAATAGTATTTATTTGTCACATTCATACTTATTAGTTAAACACGTTACCATTAACCCACTTACTACCAAACAATCTACTTATAACTTGTCAACTTGTTTGCCTCATTTAAATGAATAGGTTAGAAAGGTCGTGTCCGAATTGACCCAAACTTATGTGTGTTCAGGATAAGATTGAAATCTTTGACACGAATAAGAATATATGTCATGTTGAACTTCTATATTTGAACTTGTCAACATATTTAAATAATTGCAAAACCTGTTTGTTATTTTTAATCAGGAGCCTTACCTGTCTGTTATGGCTGGGAATTTTGTAATAAGGATTTTACTAAATATGTTAAAAACATTAAAGTTGCGTTTACACTTTTGATGACTTATTTATTATTTTAATAGTTATTGTGTCCCTGTCCTCTTTGAGCAAATAATAAACATTCCATAAATTGGTAGAATTAACCATTGAACTTATATGAAACACATATTTATATAATTACAAAACCTATTTATTATTTTTATTTATTTTCAGCTGGAATTTTAAAATCAGATATTTACTAAATATTTGAAAAAAGTTAAAGTTGCGTTTACACTTTTGAAGACTCATTCATTTCTTTAGTTTTTTTTTTAAATTAACTTCTATTCACACCACTACCTAGCCCAAAACGCACCAAGCAATCACCGACAAAAAGTGACAACTTAAAACTACAACCCAAACATATACAGCGGAAAACTACACCAATCTAACCAACTAACACTAGCAATTCTAGATCCATGTTTTAACCAAAGGAAACCCGTTGCTTTAACCGAGCTCATAATATCTGTCGTCTTACATTCCCTGTTGTTTATCCTCTTTTCATTTATTGCTTTCCATATAACCCATAATAATCATTTGTGGATCACCTTTGCCTTATTTTTTACTAGACTTTATGTCTTCTACACCTCAAGGAGATCTCTAAAGGAAAAGGGGAACATTGGAGTAAGTTTGTACCAAGCACAAAAAATAACCCAAACCTCCTAGCCAACTCACACGCCATAAAAACGTGCTCAACCAATTCTTGCCCCTCCTTACACGACACACCACCAAGTCGAGTTGAATATTTCGTTTGGACAAAGCCAGCCGGGTGGGAAGCCTATGGAGCTCCACCCGCCAAGCGAAAATATTATATTTTTCTGGGATCCACTTACACCATTTTATCACGTAATTAGCACCAGTATTATTCACCTGTAACTTTTTGCCGAACCCGCAATGAAGAGATGTCAGACCCTCAAATTCCACATGCGGGTTACCACGAAGCGTGCGACTGACCAGGATCTGACCACTAATCATATTGAACCAAATATTTAAAATTATAAATGATCACTATCAACAAGATTAGTGATCAAGTTTTAAAAGCCAAATCACCGTTCAAGTTAACAGTGGAAACATAGTTTAAAATTCCCGACACAATTAAAAACCATAAGTTTAAGATATGATTAAAACATAAAGTTCAATAAACCACACCACTCCAACCATTGCAATTGTCTGTCAATGCTATACCTAAAGACCTGCAAAGCATGCAATAGTGTGTCAACAGAAAGTTGACAAATTCACAAAATTTGGTTAAGCAAAAAGTGAAAACGTAAGTCGACACGTAATTTGTTTCATGTATGACTTGGGTAGCTAACCCTCATCAAGTAACTAAATTGTGTACCGAATGCTGACGTTTGTGCCCTCATTAATGCCTATCCACATTAATGTAAATGTAAGGGTCAATAGTTCACCCCCGGCTCCCATCACGTTGTGGGGTTTGTCAAACCTCATAACGCTATCAACTAATACCCCGCCTGCCAAGCCGGCATACTAGTCGGTAAAAATGCAGGGACTTCCAGATTGAGTGTTAGTTTAGTTTAAGTGTACTACTCTACCTCCAGTGGATAGTATGTATGTGGTCCCAAACTAGGAACGTGCATGTAGCCATAACCGGGGCTTTCGTAAAAATGTTGCCCCAAACTAGGGACGCATGTTTTTAGAAAAGGTTGTGAACTCACCTTAGTTTGCTAGGCAGAAAATAAGTGTGAAAGGTAAGAGGAGTGGTCAACCTCACCGTTTCAGTTAGTTTAGACTCACGTAATCCTACACGTATTCTAGCACATAACTATGCAATCATGTCTGACATTTAATTAACCATTCGTGTGAGTAGGTGCATGCGATCATACATTAAATGCAACACATTCATAGACACTCGCTAAGGTTTTCAAACAATCACTAACACCTTGCAGTAACACATAAGTACATTTAAAGCATTTACAATTACTTTCAGCACGTTGCAGTTTCACATCAGAGTTTGAGCAGTTTTGCAGAATTTATTTATAATACTAAACGGACTCAAAATATTATGATATTTTATCCAGAAATGATTTTTAGTTCGTGAACACTTGTGGATTTTTCTCATGACCTAATTACTTACAAAGAATTCACTAAAAATCATTTATCACACATAGGTCTGATTCGTAACATTCTGATGACAGTTTAAGGAAAATTCATTTAATAATACTCATAAAACTCTTTTTAACGGAATTCAAGTGGGAGAATTTCAATATCACCAATATCTATCTACAATAAAATTTCCAAGCACAAACTCAATTTCTACACCAAGTTATGACATTCGTAATAGACTGCAAATTCTGCCAGAAAGCACAGCCTAAACCTTTGTTACGGAAAACTTCATTTAAAATATCAAATCACGTCAAAAAAATATAATTCCAGTGGGTTTGAAAGATATTTCCTGGAACTACATATTAGACTCAGAAACACTAGTTTTTGTTATACTTTGACCCGGTTATAATCGACACAAGTCGCCTGTAAGTTTTTGGACAGAAACAATTCGTTACCCCGGTTTCTTAAAACAACTTTTATGATTTTAATCACATCCCTAGCAACCAAGAACGACATGTTTATAGCAAATTATCATCATCATACATCATCTAATTCATCAAAAATCAACAAGATTCAAACCAAGATCATGCAAGATTCAAAACCCTAATCTATACTATATTAATAAGCATATCCAAAAGACAGAAATAATCATTTGTCACTTTTTCAATATTTACAAGCCTTTAAAGCATATTATACAATGATTCAATCCATCAGACTTTTCAACACCAATGTACACCTCTTTTGTGAAAATGACGGTTATTTGATTTTGAATTTTGAATTACTCTGCACTGACCCCAAAGTCTTTTCACCACAATTACTCTGCACCTCATTTGTCTCTCTCTCTTTCAGGATAGTGGTTTCCAGTCCTCTCATCTCTCACCAAATTGAGATCTTAGGGCTTTTTTCTTGATTTTCTTTCCTTCTTGATATTCATTTGGTTTATCTCCATTTCAACGCCTATGAAGATTTTAAAGAATTTGAACAAAGTTTTGAGCATGAAACAGGAAGAAAAGAAACATATTTAAGGTTGAACTCTCCGTGAAGAGAAGGTAACAATTCATTCTTTACTAATTATTGTGCTTCGATTTACAGCCATCGTGTGTAATCGATTGGAATAAGTGGCTGGAATCAATGCACGCCAACTGTTTGATAAAATGCTTGATTTGAATTATTACAGGAAAAGACGGAATGTGTTTGGTTTTGTCATTTTTATGCTTTTAGTTCAATTTCCACAAATGGGTTTTGAAGCTTCCCCTGTATTTTGTTCTGTCATGTGCACCAAAATTAAAGGAGTTTTCAAAGGCTTCAAGTTTATCTCACAGATCTTTGGTACCTATTTAGCTGTATCTACTTCAAAGGCTACACGTTTGTACTTCCTCAGTTTCTTTACATGAAATTTTAATTTTTTTATTAAAATCGGATCTCTCATTCTTTGTTATAATCTGATTTATGAAAAAAAATTGCAGTGTGCCGAGCAGGTGGAAAAACAAAGCCATTGAAGCCACTAAAGGCTGAAAAGGACAAAAACGATGAGGTATTTCATTAGCATGATCACATTCTTCTATTATATTTTTTTTATTTGTATTTATGTGCTTTAATTGGCATTTCATGATCAGTCCTTTTCATATGGTATTTCAGTTTCAGGAACCATTACAACCGGAGGATCTACTATACTTCATAGTTTTTGAATTACATGTGCTTTTATTTCGATAGTATGCCACTTTTCTGCTTTTTTTTAAAACTTGATAGATAATTTGGGTGTCAATTTAAAAATATCTATGATCTTTTTGAGATAATCGGATTGACCTTCAGACAAATTCTCTAGAAGTACCATCCAGTATGTATATATACTAATGCTATATTTCACTAACAATTATTTTATTAGTTATTTACATATATTATGAAACCTAATATAAACATTTATTTTGGTTCAACAATTACACATTGAAAATTGCTTTCTCTGTGTTCATGATTGTTAAACAAGTCTAGCTCATGGCTTGCTATGGGAGAAGCTTTTGAAGATATTAGTTTTTGTATTATTTAACATGTAATTCACTGAAGTCATACATAGAAAAACAAAGTTATAATAGCTTAAATATTTTTTTATACAAATTGCTCTTTTTGTAGTTCCCTTCAATGGCACCATTACAAGATACTTTACCAAACATGGGAGGGGCATCTAGCACACAACAAACCTCGAGCCTGGGTACTCCGCCATCGACATGGATGACTCACCAATCAATGCCTTCCCCTGGTCCGTCATATGGATCATCAAATGCCTCTCCTTGGTTCGTCATTTGGATCATCAAATGCCTCTCCAACTTGTGTGATTATCTGTTTAAGGTGTTTGTTTCTTTTTGCTACTTTCTCTATTTCTTTGTTACGCTGGTGTGTTACTTGTACAGGTTACAGGTAGTGCATGCATACGAGGAACTCCGATAGGACCTCCCCGTAAGTGTTCGAACCGGAGCTTGAGTGTTTAGTACGAACACTACCATTCCAAACCCGTACCCAAAACCAAAACCGCAACCAACGTACACCTACAACTCCAACTAAACCAAAATTGCCAAAATTCGTTACCACCCAATCCCAACAACCGGAATGTTAATCCAAACCGTGGGGTTAACCAAAATCGTGGCCTTCCCACGAACGAAGCCCAGTTTCTCAATCTTAATATTCCTGATGACGAACCATATCGCGTTCCGGCTTATCAATTAGCTGAACATGTGAGTGTTCATTCGGAATACTCGAACGATGGAAAGAATTATAACGAGAGGTTCGAAGACGACGGTTGGGGTCACAACAACGAGGGAAATTTCTATCATGGTCGGGGTTTCGAGGGTGAAAAAGTTGGTTACCAAAATGCCAACTATTTGGAGAACATGGATGCATATGGGTACGATTACGCCTGCAATGACGGTTACGACAATAACCGTCAACCACAAAACAACCAACGGAACCGGGATGACGATAATTTCAACAATAACAACAACAATGCCAATCGTAATCGGATTCCGCAATTCCTGGGCGAAGGCAACCAAGGTGGTAATCAACGGTGCAATCAAAGGCGGGGTAATTAAGAAGTCAACGGTCCTCAACGCCGTCAACCGCAACAACAAGCACCTCAGGGGGTGAACGGTCGGTTTAGAGCGGTAATCACCAACAATGATTCACCTATTGATCGTGGAAGAAGATCATTTGATATAAGCCGAACTACATTCATATCCTACCTCACTTCAACGGTATGACCAATGATGAGCCCTATACACATTCGGCGGAATTCTCCGCTACATGTGGCACCATCGGGGTCGTGACTTCAAGCAAGATGAAGTGAGGCTACGGTTGTTTCAGTTCTCGTTGAAGGATAAGGCAAAACAATGGTTTCTCACGCTTCCGAATGGTAGTATTCGTACTTTGGCAGAAATGCAATAAGTATTTCTTGATGAATACTATTCGATAGCCAAGACCGATGATGCATGAGACGAGATTCGGTCATTCTGACAGTTACCGGGAGAGTTGCTTCATGAAGCTCTCACTCTCTTCAAGGAATTGGTTCGTAAATGCCCTCACCATCATATTGCTAGATGGGAATTGTTGAAGTGTTTCGTGAGGGGTTTGGATTCGGAAGACCATAAGTATTTGCTATTCGCTAGTAATGGAACATTGTTGAACAACCATGAGGAAGACGATTGGGATTTTTGGAGAGAATAAGTAAAAACTCCAAGGTGGTTGTTATGGCGGACCGAGCCAAAAAGCATCTGATCTCAAGGTCTTAGCCTGACCACGATGCTAGTTCCAAGGATTGGATTGAAACATTAGAACGGGAGTTAGCACGTATGAAGAAGAAAGATGTGGGGGCAGTGAAATTCACCATTTATGAAGATTGTGGTAACCTCGGTCACCAGGCCGAGAATTGTCAAGTGAATATAGCTCAAACCATCGACGAAATGAATCAAGTGTATGGAGATGGAAAGCAATTTGATATGAACTCCAACACTTATCACCCGGGTTTGAGGAACCATCCAAATTTTTGTTATGGTAATGCCTCAAAACAAATGAACCCAAACTTTCAAGCGGGTAATCAAGGTGGTTCATCTTACCAAAATCGCCAAGGCGGTAACCAAGGGGGTTACCAAAGGAATTACAACAATGGCGGTAATGGTAACGGGTCGGTGAACAACCAAGGTGGTGGTGATGAGTTGAATGCAAAGATTGATGCGCTATTGAGTGTGGTGAAGGAATCAAATAGCGACATCAAAGTAATGAAGAAGGCGAATGAGATGATGGATAAATCTCATGAGGCTTTGGCGAGGAAGACTCCCAAGCAACACTACGGTAAACTCGAAGCATCAAAGTTCAATCACTAATAATGTGAGGAATGTGCACATTAACGCGGTAAGTCTTCTTTCAAATGATGAGGTTTGTAGTGTTGAGAGTACTCCACCACCACAACTTGTTGATGGTGTAGTGGAAGATTTTATTAATGAAAGCAACCATGAGCAAGAAACACTTTCACAACCTAAAATAAGTCAAAAAATTCTTTTTTGTGAAAGTTGTTTAAATGAATTGCATGCTAGGGCCGATGATATGGGTGCGGAGTTTAATACCATCCCATACCCGTTGGCTCTACTAAAACCATTTAATGTATCAAGGTTTGAAAAACGGTGCCCACCAAAGAGCGAGAGGTGGGAAAAATTTTAAACAAGCAAAACTTAATTTGTTCTTACTTGATAACATTAAAAATGTCCTGGCTCATGTGGAGTGTTTAAAAGAATTGAGCACTGAAAAATGGCACAACAAATTACCTAGACAATTTCATTTAATTTCTCATGTTAGTGTCGTTTTATCGAGGGTCCCCCCCCCCCCCCAAAAAAAAAAAAAAAAAAACTCGAGATCTGGGAGACCCTCTTATTCTAATCCAAATTAGTAATTTTAAAATTAAAAGGGTGATCTTGGAGCTTGTGTGATAATCTTGTCTGGGAGTCAATACGACCAATATGATTTTGGTCATTTGGAAAGGTTTGTCACCCCAATATCTTTCAAACAAACAAACATTTAAACCGAATTAGCAAGCTTCATAAAGTGTGACAACATTAACAATCAATCACATCCATACGCAAACCACAAACCCTTCGTGGTTCGACTCCTTACTACTACTAACACATTGTTAAGGGTAGTTTGGGTATTATAAATATTATCTTTGACGGGGGCGTGACATCCCAATCAAAATTTGAGTTATAAATATTATCTCCGTGGTTCGACCCTGTTTTGCTATGAAGGATTTGGGTTTGCTGAGATATTTTTTGGGTATTGAGGTGGCTCAGTCTTAGAAAGGATAACTCCTTTCCCAGACAAAAATATATATCTAATTTGTTTCATGGGGCAGGACTTTCTCATAACAGAACTGTTGACACTCCACTTGAAACCAATGCACGATATTCTCCCAGTGATGGTGTTCCCTTTCTTGATCCAAATATGTATCGTACTATTGTAGCCAGCTTGGTTTATCTTACAGTTACTCACTCAGATATTGATCATGATGTTCATGTGGTTAGCCAATTTTTACTGCCCCTACTTCTATTCACTAGGAGTAGTTCTTCGTATCATGAGATACCTAAGATACCTTCATAGCACTCAATTTCAAAGTCTTTTGTTTCCCTCTACTTCTTCTCTGGAAACGTGCATATAGTGATGCTGATTAGGATAGTGATCGTAATGATCACAAATCCACTACTAGATTTTGTGTTTTCCTTGGACATTCGTTAATCTCATGGAAAAGTAAGAAACAAAATGTTGTTTCAAGATCTTCTACTGAGGTTGAGTATCGTTCTATGGCTATGACTACATGTGAAATTGTTTGGTTACTTTGGCTTCTTGCAAATGTGTGGGTTACCATCTCTTATCCTACTCTCTTACATTGTGATAACTAAAGTGCTATGCAAATTGCTAAGAACTCTATTTTTCATGAGTGAACAAAAGATATTGAGATTGATTGCCACTTCACACGTCATCATCATCAGCTTGGGACCATCTCGCTTCCATATGTCCATCAGCCTTGCAGATTTTTGATATTTTAACAAAGGCTCAATCAGTGTCTTGGTTTCGTTTCTTGTGTGACAACTCTCAATGCTTTTTGTTGTCCCATTGTGAGTTTGAAGGGGATGTTAGTATAATAAAGCTAGTGGATTCATTTTATATTGGGTTTAATATTTGGCCCACTTAACTAGTAACCCTAAATAATTTCTCTATTCATAGTTTTAGTCTTCTTTGTTTTATCTTTGAAAACGGTTATAAAATATAGGGAGAAGAGAAGAGATCTACATATGGTGTTTTATTGGCCTTGAAAAAGCATACGATAGTGTGTCGCGTAGATTGATTTGGGATAGGTTGGAGGGTAGAGACATTCCTAGGAGGTATATAGACATAGTTAAAGATATGTATGTTAGGACTGAAACTAGTGTTCGTGCACCCGTAGGCGATACTGATTTCTTTCCGGTGGAGGTAGGACTCCACCAAGGGTCTGCATTGAGTCTGTTTCTTTTTGCGGTTGTGCTGGATGAGCTGTCAAAGTCAATTCAGGAGATTGTTCCATGGTGCTTGCTTTTTGCGGATGATATTGTGTTACTTGCAGAGAGTAAATAGAGCCTAAATGCGAAGCTAGAGGAGTGGCGAGCAACTTTAGAGAGAAAAGGTTTAAAGATAAGTCGTTCTAAAACCGAGTACCTCTATTGTGATTTCAGTGGTGTATGAGATGGAGAGGACACTCTGATCAACATAGAGGGCCAAGTGGTCCCGCATGCAACAAAGTTCAAATATCTAGGGTCGTTTGTACAAAGTGATGGGAAGATAGACAATGACGTAGCCCATTATGTCCAAGTGGGATGGTGTAAGTGGAAAGCAGCCAATGGTGAGTGTGATAAAAGGTTGCCAGTTAAACTAACGGGGACGTGTTATAGAGTTGTAATTAGACCAGCCATGTTATATGGAACAGACTATTGGGCTATCAAGAAGTCGCAGGCGCGTAAGCTGGAGGTAGCAGAGGTGAGGATGTTGAGGTGAATGTGTGGACACACTAGGCTAGACAAGATAAGAAATAAGGTTTTTAGGGATAGTTTAGGGGTAGCTAGTATATCAGATAAAATAAGGGAAGGGAGGTTGAGATGGTTTGGGCATGTTAGGAGGAGACAAACGATAGCCACAGTTAGATACGTAGAAAATCTAAGTGTGGAGGGGAGGAGGAGTAGAGGTAGGCCAAAGCTAACGTGGGAGGAGCGGATTAGACAGGATCTGTTAGAATTGCACCTCTATAAGGACATGGTCCATGATAGGAGTTTGTGGAGACGTATGATAAGGTTAAGGACTTTTAGGTCGATAGTTTGGTCTAACATTAAACTCGTTCTTTAGGAGCCTAGGAGGTTGGTCTTTTTTAAGGAGCTTAGCGTATGATGTGCTTTGGGGCCTTTGCATGTTATTGTTTGTCGGTGTGTTTTTATGTTGTGTCGTATGTTACTAATTGTCTATTTGGTTGCCTGCTAAAAATATCTTTAGTACACTATGTTTATGTTGTTTTTTGAGTAGCTATGTGCCTTGTATGTTTGGATGTAACTTTGATGTCTGGTTATGGCGTTGGAGCTGGGGGACTATCCGGAAGCAGCCTCTTTATCTCTTGGGATAGAGTTAAGGCTTGCCTATATCTCACCCTTTTCCAGACCCTGCCGATAGCTTTACCATAAATAGGATTCACTGGGTACGGTTGTTGTTATAGTCTTCTTTGTTTTATGTATTTACTTTTTGTTATAACAAAATCCTAAACACTCCTTTTCTCTATACATATTTATTAGATAACATTCTCATCCATTTAGTTAGTTTTTGTGTCCCTGCCCTCTTTGATCAGATAATAATCATTCCATAAAAAAATACACGAGATACTTGTTTTTATTTAGAGAATAGTTATTTCCCAGTAGAGCATGTGCTGTACTTGAATTCTAACCATATGATTTATGAGTGATATACTACTATCATATATGGTTCCTTTTGATTGGTAGGTATCGCGTTCAATGTTGAGTATGTATTTGAAAACCATCGTGATCAATAGTTAGATAGTTTGATTGGACAACGTTTAAATAATTTGTTAGTCCATACTATTCGGTATATATTTAAAGGTTTAATCTTCTACATCAAAGTTTCTACTTGGATACTTAAAAGCCACGTATAAGACTCGTATTTGATTGGACCATGTTTAAATAATTTGTTGGTCCATACTATTCCATATATACTTAAAGGTTTAATCTATTTGTACATGTAAGTGTCTATTTAGACAATTAAAAGCCATGAATATGATTCGTATAATTATATATAAGTCGTATAAGGCTACCCTTAAACAACCAGACTGAAAGTATTAGTTCTAGTCTGACGACTAGTCTTATACAACTCGTATATAGTTATACAAGTCGTATATGACCCAAATCAAATTTTTTTCAAAAGTTGGCTATATATTTAAAAACCATTGTGATAAATAGTTAGATGGTCTGATTGGACGACGTTTAAATAATTTGTTCATCCATGCAATTCAATTCATTACAGATTTAAACGCTTAATCTATTTGGACACCCAAGTGTCTCTTTTAACACTCGACATCCACATGTACAACTTGTATAGCTTTATACAAGTTCTATACGACTAGCTGCTAGGCCAGAACTGACAGTCTATACAAGTCCTATACGACCCAAATGAATTTTTTGTTCAAAAGTTAGCAAAATGGCAGGTTTAGTTATTTTTCTAATATTAATTTAATTGTTTTGTATTAAATATATTATTGTATATTGCCGTATCGTCTATTTTTTCAATATTAATTTTAATAAATTTATATGTATTCATATTGTGTCATTACATGTGGTATCGTATTGTATCATTTTGTTTCGTATCATGTTGTATGGTATTGTTTCATATCGTGTCGTATCGTATTATACATTATATGTAACCAACCAACCATTCAAAACATTGTAAATAAACATCACAGATATAAACAAACTGAACTGCAAATTCAACTAGATAATAAGTTTGTACATACATAACAAAAATATACATATCAAGATGTGAAAATACAAAAAACGACAACAAACTATCCTTTACCGACGCCTAACCCCTGCGGATCATGACCTACACTTGACCCTTGTAGATCCTAACCTACCCACGATTGACACTAATCATCCATATATAGTCGATGCGGTGTATCGGACGGGATGGACTCATCCGCCATCGCATTGATATTGTAACACCCCAACCAACGACAGAATGTGTCGGGGCATCTAGATTGTCCAATATAGCACTAATTAAATGTAACAATTATTTTGTCATAGTTATATTAAAGATTCAAACACATAACAGATTGTCTCGACATTTGATATAATAACATGAAATAGAAATGTAATAGTTATTTTTAACTAGGTCCATGCTTCTTATGTGAAATCCACAACTTGACAACGTCTAGTGTAGCATTTCGGATATCATGTATAAAATAAAAGATCAACTAAAATAGTTGACGAGTAAACATAGATTTTCACACACGAGATATATAATAGCGAACCATAAGTCTAATATAAAAGCTAAGCACATATGATAAACAAATGTTGGTTGATCATACCTATGACACGATAATCAGTTTCGATACCTAAATGCCTTTGGGTAGGCGGTCAATCCAATATCCATATTATCTAACTGCCTTAGGCTTGGTGTTGTTAGTGATCAACGCATAATGCTAGAATACCACAAATACTAGAACAAGTTTAACACATAGCGTAACTACACATAGTATGAATGAAAAGAAGCTCATGACTAGGGGTATTTATGGTTTGGTTGGGTTTGGATGGTCTTTTGATCAAATCGAGAACCAAACCGTTAGTAACGGTTTTTGGTAATTGAAAACCAAAACCGAACCCTTGAAACTGAAACCAAACCAAACTAATCCGAACAGTTACTAACAGTTTGGTTCCAATTTGGTTTCACGATCTGGGCAGTACCGAACTTTTATAAAAAAAAACGGCATAATACATAAAAAAATTTAACTAAATAATTTACAAATGAAATAAATTTTTGAACAAAAAACGATGGCAACCCCTACAAACTTATAAAATATCATATATACTCATGTAAAATTATAAATATCATATTTACCCTTACAAAAGAGTTGATATAAAATATATATACCTAATTTATTAAAACACTTTAATAAATGACAATTTTACCCTTATTTTTCTAAAAATTTGAAATCTCAGATATGACCTTTAACTTCAAATGTTATATTTACTCATTTTAGCGTAATTTATTTAGCTTAAATATTATGTATGGAGCATAATATTGTTTGTGAGTAAAAATAAAAAAAGGATTAAAAATAAATTTAAGCTAAAATTTGTTATATAAAAATATGAAGTTAAAAAATGAGCATATATACCAATGGGGTAGTGGTTCATTGGCAAAGGTAATGCATTTAAACACCTTGGGAGGGGAAGGTCTTGGGTTCAGGTTCCACAGACGACAGGAGTAAAGAAATTTTCCGTTAAAAAAATGAGCATATATGAAAAGTTGAAGCAAATGATCATTATTAGATTACTTTTAATAAATTGTGTATATTTGATATTTAAACTACTTTGTAAACGAATATATAATATTTTTAGTTTTGGTTGGGTATATAGGAATGTTTTCTAATTTGTAAGGACATATATGCAATTAATCCAAAAATGATAACCAACCATTAATTTTAATTATTTTAACTTGTTATATAGTCTATTGGGTGTAGAATGATATTCAACAAACGAGGCTTCTTCACCACCTACATAATCCCGATTAATAAAAAGACTGAAGATAGGTAACTTATAAGTATCATATAATCATAGATTTATTTTAATTAAACATAAGACAAAATATAAGTATTTAGTGCGTGTAATATAAAATATATATAATAAAGCTAAAATATGTTATTAAATCTTACGTTCCGGTCCAGTGTTATACAATCAGTTCTCGCATAAACCGTGTTTAAACATTTAGAAACCGGCTGATCGAAACCAAACCGGTAACCAGTTTAGGCGGTTTGAAACCGAACCGTGAACACCCCTACTCATGTCATCAAGATATTAATTAATATATAGGTTTCGTATTGTGCGAAAGTACAGTAAAACCTCTATAAATTAATACTTAATAAAATTAATAATTTGTCTAGTCCCAAATTAAGACATGTATAAAATTAAACCCAGTACGATAAAATAATAACATTTTTTAAATCTTTTGCTTTGATTATTATGTTGAAAGCATAAGGTAAATTTACACACACATAAATGGTGCATGATGAGTGGTCATTGTTTGCATCCTTTTCGTTTACGAGACGGGTCCACTCGTGTGGCTTGAAAATAAATAGTGCCCGCTACTTAATAACCTTGAGAAACGCCAAACATGCATGCCATATGCTTTTAATGTTGGACGAAGGTACGATAAATGTGGTCGTTCCTTGTTACATCAGACTTCATTGTTTTTTTGTCTTTATGTCGATTTTAAAAGATGGGACAGCTAACATGTGTTAAGCAGCAAGTGTGTGACACAAAGTGGATCCAATAATGTTAGAAATGTCCAAAATTTCAAACATCCTAACTTATCCCCATTTAGTTCACCAAAATTTCTAATTCATATCAAGCACTAGTATGTTCAAGCGTTCAATCCTGTAGCAAAGAGCGTTGATGCCTCGATTCCAAATAGAAGGTTTTTAGCTACAGATAGAGCCTTAGATAATCCAACGGTGAATGTGGCCCAATCTGTAATCTGTCAAACATAACCATAAATAATCGAGTGACGGAACTTGAACATTTATATTGAGTGCATGTTCAGTAGGGCTTTTGGATTAGAATGAACCCAACCAAACAGAGAAAATATTTTTCAAAGGTGTATGGGGCTTCTAGCCCTACTTCACATATCTTGGCACCTTAATTACCTTATTTCTTTATTTTTCAAATGACTTTTTTTGTATTCGTTCTGTTTGTTTACAGCCCTATACTTATTTGTTTTATCCATCTTATTGAGTTAATTATACACATGATAGTTTTCATGGTTTATTAAATTTTACATTTTCATTTGCGTTTATTTTTAAAAGTCCTCTATAATTCGTTTGCATCATAAGATTTTTTTTCATTTATATATGCTGGGAAGGATCAAATAGTAAGTTTGTTTTAGCTAGAAAAGATAGGAAGCAATTATAGAGTGACACGTGTCAAAGATAAAAAAAACATTGAAAGGGCATTTTAGTCAAACAACCCTAAGAAAAAAACTAGTTCTATAACAAAAACCCAGTATGTCATTTTTTTTCACGATACATCTCACCCCACCACTACCATCACCACCACCGTCGTCACTCCATCGTTCACCACCACCAGAATCGTCTCCCCAATCTCACCACTCTGTCAAATTTAACATAATGCGATGGGACACGAGATTTCTGTTAAAAAATGTACTCTTCTTCTCAAATTTCTTAAACATTTTGTATTAAAAGTGAAGATATCTCTGATTCTACTCTTTCTCTTGATTTATTCATGCGTATGGGCAACATCATTAGTTCCAATTTCATTGAGAAATCATTAATAAAAAGTTGCACACCAGGTGTTTGACAAAATGTCTCAAAGAAAAATTACAAAACACCTTTCAGTTTAAACTTTCATTTAAAATTGTGTTTTACAAAAAAAAAATGAAAAAAACACACCTTTATGGTGTTTTTTATCCATTGCGTTTTACAAAATAATAGAAAAAACACTGTTTTTTATCCATTGCGTTTTACAAAAGAATGAAAAAATACATTTTTTGGTATTTTTTATCCATTGCGTTTTACAAAATAATGAAAAACACACTTTTTGTGTGTTTTTTGTCCATTGCGTTTTACAAAATAATGAAAAAACACAGTTTTTTTTCTATTGCGTTTTACAAAAGAATGAAAAAACACACTTTTTGGTTGTTTTTTGGTGTATTGCGTTTTACAAAATAATGAAAAAACATAGTTTTTTTATCCATTGTGTTTTACAAAAGAATTGAAAAACACATTTTTTGTGTTTTTGTCAATTGCGTTTTAAAAATAAAATGAAAAAAACTGTTTTTTTATCCATTGCATTTTACAACAAAATGAAAAAACACATTTTTTTTGTGTTTTTTGTCTATTGCGTTTTACAAAATAATGAAAATAACACAGTTTTTTGTCCATTGCATTTTACAAAAGACACTTTTCTTTTATGATTTTAGTCCATTGCGTTTTAGAAAGTACACTTTCTTTTATATTTTTAGTCAATTGCGTTTTAGAAATAAACTTTGTTTTGTGTTTTAATTCATTGCTTTTTAGATAAAAAAAACATTTTCTTTTGTGTTTTTTGTCCATTGCCTTTTAGAAAAAACACTTTATTTTGTGTTTTTTAGACCATTATGTTTTATAAAATGAAAAAAAATTGTTTTTTTTTCATTGCGTTTTACGCATCTGGGTTATTGAAAACTTTTTTTAAAAGTATAGCAATAGTGTGTTCGTTTTAAAAATAAAACGCTCGTTTTTATGGTACAATTTTTATAAAAAAATAATATCGTATGAATGAGTTATTAACATTTAAAAAATGGAGGGAATTTGAGGAGAGAGAAACTATTATCTTGGATTGACTACAATGCCCTCAACAAACTCACGCGCTTCCTTTTCTTCCTTCAATTCCACCAATTTAATCTTAGCCATTGATTACTAAATAGATGGTCAAGATTACTTCCTATCCTTTCTACCCATAGAAACTTACTAGTATATCCTGACCCTATATATGCTTAGATGTAAATATGTATAAGTAACTTTTTTTACAACGTTAACAAACAAATTATAGTTTTACAATTTATTAATTCTCTTATATTTATTTTCTAATATAAAAATCTTTTCTATAATCATTTGACATTTAAGAATTTCTTATGTTTACGTGTGTGTGAGAGATAGATTGTTTACAATCAAACAAAATTATAGTTTTGACAATTATCCTATATATTAATAATACAAGTTTGTGAATAGTCTTTTTAATATATTATATTACTATGTAGTTTTTAAATAATTCTATTACTTAATATTATAACAATAGTTATTTTCTTTACTTTTTAAATTGGATAAGATTGGTGTCAATCGGTGCTGGTATCGAAAAAAAGTAAACAGACACCAACCTGGTACAGAAAACGCCAAAAGCCGGTATCGGATTGAGTTTGAAAATCTTTTTGCCGGGAAATTCGGTACTGCTACCTTGTATCATTTGCTCATCCCTGATCATGGGTATCGTACGAACAACGGTACCGTACAACTTTTTTTGGTTGATTTTCTTCAACCTTTAATGATTTCTTTTTTCAGTTATAGGGGTAGGGATGAGCTCGGTGCCAAGCGATACCGATTCGGTACTGGTATCGAAAATACTAGTTACAGTGCCGGTATATGAAGGTAAAAACCGGTGGTGAACTGGTACTAGGAAACGCCTAAATTCGGTACCTAATTATTGGTACTTAGGATCTTTTGGTTCGGGAAATTCGGCACCGGTACCCAGTACTATTTGCTCATCTCTGACCAGTTTCATTCGAACAACATCATTACCATACAACTTTTTTGATTGATTTTCTTTTAGTTATGTTAGTGTTTTTTTTCTACATTTTCTTTTTATTTTTGTCAATGGTTTCGTGTGCAACGCGCTCGTACTGATTTCAAAACACATGTAAACACAGTCACATACAAATAATAAAAAAATTCCGCCGCAACGCGGCAACCACTTTTTATAACTAGTTCATTGAATTCTTATATTTGTTTGTGCTTATTTAAAAAGGGAACTCTACAGGTCTTTAACAATGCTTTAGCAATTTATAATACTTGAAAATTCATAAACAATTGAAAAGTTTACATAAGTATGGCAGATAAACGGGTAATAAGTTGTGTTACAACCCACTTTTGAATAGCAAATCCAATTCTACCGAAAACAAAACTTTGGTTTCCTCGGTGTCGAAAATTGTTATGCATGACCCTCTGCACTCTGTCCAGAAAACCAACAGCTTCAGGAGCAAGGGGAACCAAAGGTATCAAAAGCAAAGTAAGTGAACACACGTTGATTCTCAGCACAATTTTTTTCATGCTTAGCAAATTTCCCTGATTCTACCTTCAACATAGCCTTGATCAACCACGAAATGATTTTCCCTTAGCCCAATAAGGGGGACACTCTTGTGAGATCCACGCAGGCATGTTTCTCTCCTACCCACCCGAAAACAAGAACATATGCCAGCCGCAGAGTGGACTTCCCTTCAAGTGGGTCTGTCAGGAAATTCACAGGGGACATCTGTGACAATTTAAAGCCTGGTAGCTCCTTGCAACGGACCACATGCTCGCCAAAGTTATCTAAACAACCTTGCGGCAAACTGGGCAAAGCTCATCGACTAGAAACAAAGGGATCATTAACCGATATTTAAGGATGACTTCGATACTCCACCATTGACATGTGTTGCCCTAGCCATTCAATGGGGACAACGCTCAGGAAGTCTTGAGCATAAGGTCCTCATAAACACTCTAACACTGCTTTCTAGAGCACATATTGTCAAACTTCTCTTTTAAACTCTGGGCGGCTTTACTATAAAAGGCACTCGCCAAAGTACTTTGGGTCTTTGGAGGGGCGGTGTCCTTATTAGCGAACCCGCCAAGATCAATATCGGGAAGGGACCCGTGCAAACTACCGAGCATACACCCATAAACGGCTTTCAACCCATCAATACCATTATCCTGCAGAATGTGATCCTATAAACTCCAAGATTGTGCTCTCGAGGCCATGAAAGCGTATGTTGATACATCTTTCGCCGAATATAGCTCTAAGCACCAAAACAGATTGGTAGAGGTGCCAACCTCCATTGAATTCCCAAAAAAGCGGACCCCCAAACTTATTTTTCATTTATTTTATGCTTACGTGCAAATACGTAAGAAAACCTTTGTGTAGCTAAACCTAATATTACTATAAATACTTTTACATGTAATATAAATGTTTCCTACTACATGGAAAAAACCTAGTATATATTAACTAAGCCTTTCCTACTACATGGAAAAAAACTAGTATATATTAACTAATTCGCGGAAAAAGCACCTAGTATATATTAACTAATGAATTTACATGTCCAAGATTGACAACATAAGCAATGTATAGGATTTCAAAATAAATTAGTTTTATCATCATTGCCGCGTTGCAGCGACTTTTTTTGTTATCTAGTCTGTGTTTACATGTGTTTTGAAATCACTACGAGCGTGTTGCGTGCGAACCACCGACAAGAATAAAAAGAAAATATTGAAAAAAACATTAAAAGATAATCGAAAGAAATCAACCAAAAAAAGTTTTATGGTAATGATGTTGTTCGTATGGAACCGTGATAAGAGATGAGCAAATGGTCTTGGCAACCGGTACCGAAATCCCCCTGATTCGAAAGATCTTATGTACTAATTCAGTACCGACTTTTGGCGTTCCTGGTACCGTTTTTTACCTTCATATAGCGGTACTGTAACCGATATTTTCGGTACCAGCAGCGATTTGGTCTCGATTGGCACCGAGCTCATCCATACCCCTGAAACTATAAAAAGAAATCATTAGAAGTTGAAGGAAATCAACAAAAAAAGTTGTATGATACCCTTGTTGTTCGTACGGTACCCGTGATCAGGGATGAGCAAATGGTAACGGATAGCGTTACCGAATTTTCCGAACAAAAAGATTTCCAATATCAATTCGGTACCGACTTTTGGCGTTTTCAGTACCAGGCTGGTGCCGGTTTTTACCTTCATGTACGGAAACCGAACAGGACCGTACCGGTATTTTCGATACCAGCATTTGTAAATTTGAAGTTTTACAAAGCATTATATCTTATTATTAACATACCAAAAATAGAAAAAAGAATACAAACACTATATCATATTAAAGCATTTACAAAGTATTTTATTGAAATCCTATTCTGAAAGTTATAAAAGAAAAATATATATGTAAAATAATGTAATAATAAAGAAACTAAAATAATATGGAATTCTTGTTACTAATGTAAAAAAAGAAAACATGTTTTATAGATATTTTTTGTTACTATCCGTTAGCTTTGAAAATTAATATATAGTATTGAAATCGTAAAGAAAAAAATGTATGTAAAATAATGCAATAATAAAATAAATAAAATAATATGAAATTCTTGTTACTATTCATAATGTAAAAAAATTGTAGATCATTAGCTTTGAAAGTTTATATATAGATATTGTTGTTTTATTCTTTTTAGCAACAAAAGGAGCACAGGTTGTTTAGATATGTCAAATAATTCATAGCATTTTTCGATGTCACTTTCATGTAAACGAAATTTATAGATAATAAAAAGGTTTGACCAACCAAAAAAAATCTTCTTAAAACAAAATAAATAAAAGCTATATTTATACAAAATCAATGAATATTACACATAAAAGAAAAATCTAGCTAAGTAGGGAGAGGGTCATCGGGCGATGGTTGTTGTGATTCCTTTACGTGCAACACTACAGTTGATCGGATATTTTTACATCGTCGTCCACTCAATTTTCAAAGTTGCGTCTTGCGTCTGGTCTCGTACCTTCACATCCTTTTGTGTTGCCTGCACCTTCGCTTCTCGTGCATGTTGATCATTCTCCATCGCCTCCAATTTTTCTTAAAGGAGATAATATTTAAAACAATGATTAGTAGTTTGTTGATGATATATATATATAGTATATAATAATTATGGCTTACCTTTTAATAAGTGGTTGAAAATCTATAGCTTCTCGTGTCTAAATTCGCATATTAATGTGGATTTGAGTTCTTGAATGCATTACTTTGATACGTTTTGTGTTTTGCGGACCTTGATAGGTTTAAGATGCATTTCGGGAGCTACGGAGGGCTTTGGAATGAAGCTAAGGGAACCCGAGTTGAAGAAACGAAGAAAAAAACAAGATTTTGGGTGTACGGTGTCTACGGGGCCGTCACAGCAGGATTGCCCGTCTGCTGGCCTAATCTTTCTGCGGACTGTCAGCTACGTGGTCTTCTGATCCAAAAAAAAAAACTTTGGTCTTTGCTCAATTAATTCCGGGTTTTAATGCTTGTTTGACCATTTTTCAAATAGGGAAAGTTATAATAGGTTCTCAGATCCATTTTTTCAAATCTCTCATCCTCTCTAACACAAAATTCATTCTCCATCAATCTGATTGGAGATTCCAACCGAAATTGAAAGATTACAAGATGTGCTTCATGAAGATTAGAGGCTAATCCATCAAGTCTCACCCCAGATGAAGATTTTGTATGCGTTCTAGGGTTTATTATACTAATTGATATGAAGATTGTTGATTTTGCAGTTGTATTTGAAGATTATGTTAGTATTGTTTTGAATATATTTTCTTGCATCATTAACTTGGTGGAGTCCCGATCAATCAAAAACCCAATTAACCTAGATAGCTAGGGTAAGTCGGGTATCGTATCCACGAAGATCATGTGGTTAACATCACACTAGCTGTTGATTATCTAAAATATTCACAAAGAAAGTGTACAAAGCAATTTTGAAGTTTACTATTATGAAGTTTGTTATAATTAATTATAACCTTTTGAAATGGCTTATTGAAGTAACTTAAACAATGATGGGAATATTTTTTATTTGATTATGATATTGGAAAGAATCACACTTGGGTTTGAAATCATAAGCAATAAGGTCCAATCACACAACTGGATTTAGGATTGGGATAAATAATTGGTATTAACGGAGTTGGGTGTCAAGGCTTAGGTATTAATAATGGACAACAATATGTTTCATTACTCAATAATACGAACAAACCCTAATTTGTATTGAAGAATAATTAGTAGAGGTAGGACTCCACCAATGGTCTGCCTTGAGCCTAATCATGTTTGCAGTGGTCCAAGATGAATTATCACATCAGATTCAGGGGATCGTTCTGTGGTGCTTGCTTTTTGCGGATGGTACTGTGTTAAGAAGAATTGGGAGTAACTTTAGAGGGAAAAGGTGTATGGATTAGTCGACTAAGACCGAGTACATGTGTTGTGACTTTAGTGGCGTAGGAAACACCGAGGACACCCAGATCACCACTGAGGGTCAAGTGGTTCCACAGGTGACTAAGTTCAAGTATTTAGGATCATTTGTACAAGGGGATGGGGAGATAGATAGTGACGTAACCTACCTCGTCCAGGTTGGATGGTGTAGGTGGAGACCAACCATTGGGATTTTGTGCGACAAGAGGTTCCCAACTAAATTAAAGGGAATTTTTTTTAGGGTTGTGTGCAGACCTGCAATGTCATATGGGATTGATTGTGGGGCTATCAAGAAAGCACAAGCACACAAGATGGAGGTAGCAGAGATGAGGATGTTAAGGTGGATGTGTGGGCACATAAGGTTAGATCGGAATAAGAAACGAGGTTTCTAGGGAAAGGTTAAGAGTGGCTAGTATATTTGGTAAAATAAGGGAGGGGAGATTGAGATGGTTTGGGCATGTGAAGTGGAGGCGACGGGGAGCCAGTTAGAGCAGTAGAAACTTTCACCATCGAGGGGAGGAAGAGTAGAGATAGGCCTAAATTAATGTGGATGTGTGGATTAGACATGATTTACTAGAGTTGCACCTCTCTAAGGACATGATCCATGATAAGAGTTTATGAAAATGTAGGATTAAGAACTTTTAAAAGAGGATACATACATGTTTTGGGCAGGTCGTAGGAATTTTTATGCATTGCTAGGTGGATTCTTACATGTGATTGACACCTTGTAGCTATGTTTAGTTTCCGATAATATATCTGAAATATTTTTGGACGTACTCTTTCATCCCTTCGATTGTTATTAGTACCTTTATATATATATATATATATACACACACACATTCGTATATGCCACATGTGCTATTTATTGGCCTGATGTGGGTTTTGGAGGCGAGGGTCTTAAATTTGTTTGTATTTGTCAAAAAAAATATATTTTTCTATAGCCATTTTGCGTTTTAAGAATTTATTAAATATATATTTTCTATAACCATTTTGCGTTTTAAGAATTTCCTTTAAATGTATAATAATATGTTTACATGTGTGTGTATGGTTGTTTACGATCAAACAAAATTATAGTGTTCACAATTCATTGGATTCTTAAATTTGTTTGTCTTTATCTAAAAAAACAAAAAGTCACAATTCTTTAAAATTTAATTGATTTTTTTCCATTTATATATGCTTGTGTGTAAATACGTAAAAAACCGTTGTGTAATTGAACCTTATTACTACAAAAATAAACTTTTTTACTTTGTAATATAATTGTTTCCTACTACGCAGGGATAAACTTTTAGTATATATCAACTAATGATTCATAAAAGATGTCGAAATGATGAAATAAACAATGTATAGTATTTCAAAATAAAGTTAGTGATGTATTCTTTTAAACAAAAAATAGATAACATTGTTCTAACAACTCGACTTTTTGGTTGTTATATGTTTATCTTCATTCCATTTTATAAACGTTTTGTACTCTGTGATTCGATATAAAAAGTGGTTTATGTTATTCTAAATACATTTTTATCACACTGCATCACTGCTGCACGCTTAAACGCTTTATACTCGCAACGCTAACGCATCATGAATCGCAGTTAATTATGTTACTTTATGTGTCGAGTGTGTTTGTTTGTTCAGTACTCGCTCTCGCCTTCGCCCTCGCTTATCACACTAAATCGCAAACGCAATTGTTTATGTTGGTTATGTAATGCTGTGTGTTTATATGTGTATACATGTTTTACTTGTTTTATATGCTTTATACTCGCTCTCGCTCGCTTAAACTCGCTCTATCGCACTATTATGATAACGCAGCGCTTAACGCCTACCTAAAACGCTTAGCACAACTAACTAATACGAACGAAAACACCAAACGAACAGCCAACGCGTGAATTGGAAACAATTCGCACGAAACTAGCCAATTCGTACGAATGGCCACCAATCCCACCCAACTCCTATCCTATAAATACCACACTGACTCAAACGCACTCCTCTTGCTGCCCCTCGCACGAAACACTCTCTACCCAACTTTTCTCTGTATTCCATGTAAGTAATAACTCGTTTTACACAAACACAACGATTTCCGCAACGATTTTACACGAGATTATCTTCGATTTCATCTAAACTCCTTCTGTTTACGAAATCTTCATTTTTTTCATAAAACTTTCTGATTTTTAACTTGGATCCACACTTAAACGAGTATATTGGGCTTCTCCTTGGCTTCCCAAGTTAGAAATCTTGTCATTTCAACTCACCAAATGTGTGAACCCAAGAAAAACTGTTTTAAACATTGATTTTTACTCTAAAATGGACCAAAACCGACATGTGTTTCGTTCACTAAACAGTGGAACGAAGCGTTGTCTAAACCATCATGAAAAGGACTCGAAATTACATCCGATTCAAACGAAAACTCAGTTCCGGACGCACGAAGACGGAAACAGTCAACTTGTGCAAACTGCACTAGCTCGTACGAATTGGCTCAAGTCGCACAACCAGCCCGAGTTCCTATAAGTGCTAACCTGCTCCAAAGACCTCTCTGGCTCTAGGTTTGATCAGTGGCTTAAGGTTGGAACACTCGATTTCTCGAAGAAAGACGTGAAAAAACGCTCGATTTTGGACACGAAACAGGTCAATTCGCACAAACCTCAACTCGTACGAACTGACACCGTTTGTACGAACCTCCTGTTTCTCGAACCCGACACTTCGTTTCGACCGATTCAGCACAATGGAAGACTGATGCATTTCTGTTCCCGCTTGCAGGCTGACTCGGCACTCTCCTCGCTCTCCTCCGCTCGTGTTTACAGCTTAAACATGCACTGTGAGTATACTTGACCCCCTTTTCGCTTTAACGCACTTTTGGGTGTTACACACGTTCTCCATCAAAAAATCACTACACACAACGCTAAAATGCTTTAAAATGCAAACCATTCTCGCATGACTATACGTGAAACGCTAAACAACTATGTGTTAATTGTATGCCTTGAGATTTGCCGACCACCATTAACATGATAGATGATATAGGTTGCCCGCCACTCGTTAGTTCGGGGATTGTTAAAGCTCGCTCTCGCTTTACTTTACTTGTCTCACTCGCGGTTGTGTTTGTTAACTTATTTCGTTGTAGATAACATATATGTTCACATGACTACGTTAGTGCATGTCGGTTTCGCTAATCGCTTTACACCTTTACATTATTGTATTGACTTTTATTTTAACGAATGTGACAGGTTGAAGTACTTTATGTTGCAAATGGATAGGATCTCTAGAAACTCACTAAAAATCTAGGTTGTCGGATTTTGTGTTGTTTAAGAATCTTGTAATTCGTTTTGACTATCGTTGAATATTTGTTGATTGTATAGGAAATTGAACTTTATAAATATTGTCATCGAAATAGTCGTTATGGATTCTTTTGAACAATCTGATTCGTCTAGTGTCGCATCTCGATGATTCCGCCATCGGTTGGGGTGTGACAATTGTTGTGAAGATATCTCTAATAATTTATTGCATTTCTCCATGTTTCTTTCGCGTAAACGAAATTAATAGATAGTTGAAAGGTTTTGGAAACCAAAAAGTTTCTCATTAGGAAAAAATAAATAAAAGCTATATTTATACAAAATCAGTAAATATTATATGCAAGGGAGAGAACTAGATAAGTAGGGAGAGGATCATCGGGTAATGGCAGTTGATCGGATAACATTTTGCACTGTCGTCTGCTCAACTTGCAACGTTGTGTCCTATGTCTGATCTCGTACCTCCACATCCCTCTGTATCACCTACACCTTCGCGTCCCATGCATGTTGATCCTTCTCCACCTGTGATAAACGAAAATTTCATGCCTTTCTTTTAATAAAACTGTAATTTTAAAATATTAATAATCATCATCATCATCATAATACTAATATTATTAAAATTCTTGCAAGTGGAAAACTTGCAAAATGAAAGTACGTAAAAGATAGATTAGGTAGGGGAGGAGGAACATTGGGTGGTGGTGATTGTGACTCCTTCCGGCGCAACATTAGCTTTTGCAACGTATCTGCTCAACTTGAAACATTGTATCTTGTGTCTGGCCTCGTACCTCCACATCACTTTGTATTGCCTGAATATCTACACATCTTGTACATGTCGAACCTTCTCCACCTCCTCCGATTTTTCTTATAAGGCGATAACATTAAAATAAAAAGTTGGATTTTAATAATTCCCAACTATACATCGTTGTCCGCTAACAATCTCAACTTCTAAAATAACCACTGACAGTCTCAACTATTAAAATATTGGCCTTCAATGGACCCTGGCTAACAGAACACTAACGTTGTTAGTCTCAAACCTCTTTGTAACCTTATATTGGACCTTTAGGAACCTTTTTATAGTAAAATCCCCAATTATTGAGGTCGCTGGAAAACTTTTGTTTTTGCTGGAAAACTTATTTTTGGCCAGAAAACTCAACATTTTCGTCACAAACCTCCTTGTAACCTTAGATCGGACCTTTAGGAACTTTTTTCTGGCCAAAAACGTTTTTTGGTGACCGGAGGCCAACGGCGTTAGGGTCTTGTTAGTCAGAGTCCATTAGAGGTCAATATGTTAATAGTTGGGACAGCCAGTGGTTATTTTTGAAATTGTGACTGTTAACTGCTAACAACGAATAGTTAGAATTATTGAAATCCAATATTTTTAAAAAGAATATACATAGTATATAACAATAATTTCTTATCTTTGGAGGAGGATGAGACACGTGAGATTTCTAGCTAGAAGTATCGCCATCAATGCTAATAAAATATTCGGGATCTTGAGTCATCTGAAGCCGAAAATGTTGTCAATTCTTCATACTACATCATTCTCCTTACACATTTATAAAACTTTGATAGGTGTCAGCATATTTGTATTCTATAACAGATTATACCATTAGAAAAAAATCAATTATATTATATTATATTATATTATATACAATTAAGAACGTTTGCAAGCCCTTTTTATCCAATCATATTAAGCGACGTTTAATACAATTTATATTTTTCTATTTAAGAACAAATGACCAAAATGGAATTAGCAGAGCAGCTGGTTAAGCGACTAGGCGTTTATAGGGGAGGTACCGGATTTGAATCTTCGCACCTCATCTCATTCCTTTGTTAATTTTTTTCATTTTTTCTTTCTAGTCCTTCATGAATCCTACCTGCCAGAATTACACCTTCAAGAATCTAGTCTTAACGCTTACCACCTTAAAAGAACTCGTAAAAATCATCTTACCTTAAGACATAACAAATTCCTCTCTAGAATTCGTTTGCGATATAAGATTTTATATATACATATATATATACATATGTAGGATTCGGTTCAAGAGAGAACATCCCCCAGTTGCGAGAACCGTGAGAACCACTCTCCACCATTCAGATCATGTCACCTATACATTATTATTTTAAATCTTAAAAGTTATTTTTGTAATTTACTCAAAATGTCATATCTACTCTCTCTCTATCTCTTTAAAGTCTTATCAGACTTTTTTATCAATCATCTTTCTCTTAAAGTCTTAATCACATTAAAAAAATCAAAATTAATCAAATCATATTAAATTAATCACATTAAATAAATCAAATTTAATCAAATCATATTAAAGTTAAAAACCGGCGCGTAAAAAAAATTTATAATGGCGCCAAAAAAAATTTAAAACCACGCGTAAAAAAAGCTTTATACCGGCGCATAAAAAAAGTTTAAAATAGCGCGTAAAAAAAGCTTTATACCGGTGCGTAAAAAAAGTTCTAAACTGACACGTAAAAAATGTATAAAACAACGCGTAAAAAAAGTTTAAAACCGCGCGTAAAAAAAGTTTAAAACCATGCGTAAAAAAAGTTTAAAACCGCGCGTAAAAAAAGTTTAAAACCGAGCGTAAAAAAGTTTAAACCCGTGCGTAAAAAAGGTTTAAACCTGCGCGTAAAGTTTTATACCGGAGTGTAAAAGAAGTTTAAACCCGCGCGCAAAAAAAGTTTATAAAACGGCGCCTAAAAAAGTTTGAACCCGCGTGTAATAAAAGTTTAAAACCGGCGCGCAAATAGAATTTTAATCCGGCACGTTAAAAAAGTTTAAAACCGCTCGTAAAGAAAGTTCTAAACCGGCGCGTAAAAAAGTTTAAAACCGGGCGTAAAAAAAGTTTGAACCCGCGCGTAAAAAAAGTTTGAAGCCGTGCGTAAAAATGTTTAAAACCGGCGCGCAAAAAATGTTTGAACCCCTACGTAAAAAAAATTATTGCATGATTCAAAAATAACATTAATTAAATCACAAACATTAATTAAAGCACAATGATTACAACTTTAATTATGAATCACTAAAGAGTTTAGTAAAAGTACCAATTTACCCTTATCCCACAAAAAACAAAAACTTATTAATTAAAACACAATGATTACAACTACTTTATTGTCTTTTAATCTCATCTATCAATACACTTTTGATCAATGGTTTATATTGGTTCATACGGTGCTCACAACTTAAGTTGGTTCTCATTTTACTCATCCCCTACATATGTATGTGTATATATATATATATATATATATATATATAAGATTCCTTTTAGAGATGTTCATTTGAGAAGAAAATTTAATTGAGATGAAAAAAATGGTACAATTGTAAATATTAAGTAGTTTTTCTTTCAACCATCACTAGTGCTCTAGTGGTGGCCACGGGTATTTAAGTTCCACCTATGGTGAGCTCAGATGAGTTTTCCCCTCAAAGTCTCAAGTTCGAGTCTTGGTGATAGGGGTTTCTCATTGATGGGTTTAAATTAGGGAACTATTGTGCGAGGGGGCTCTCTAGCGCGGACCCAGTTAAGACAGTATGCTAGACCTCCCGACATTCGCGAATAATTCACACATTTCAAAAAATGTACTTTTTCTTTCATCTCGTTTATTACTATCTTTAAGTAATTAATATTTACTCATAAAGACTATGATACTCTACACTAAATTTTTTTGCTTACACACACATAAAATTATCCTATACATTTCAAAATTTATCCTACACATTTCGAAATTTATCATACACATATTTAAATTTATCCTACTCAGCTCGTAATTTATCCTACACACCTAGTAATTTGTCCTATACTTTAAATTTTCTTTCTTTTTTGAAAAAATATATATTTTAAAAATAATTACAAATTTAATGTACTTAGCTATTAAAAAGAAAGACTAGAAGTTAATAATCTGTGTAAGTTAATAAGATGGAAGACTACAAGTTAATAATCTATGTAAGTTTACAAAGAGGAAGACTAGAAATTGATAATCTATGTAAGTTTATAAATATACCCTTTTATTAAAATTTAATGCAAATATTAAATCAAGTAAAATGAATCATTCTGATTGGTTGAAAATTCTTCTTTTTTCTTACAAAAATTTCTTCTCATTTGAACCATCTATATATATATATATATATATATATATAGGGGAGGGTTTAAATGAAAACGCTAAATATCGCGAGAACCGTGAGAACGAATGAAAAACCCACAAAAACTTGGTAAAAAATAATTCAAATTCAAAATTTCTTTTTACACTTATCATTATTATTCGAATACAATGTTTGAAATTTAATTTACACGTTTAAATTTACATGAATTCGTTTTTTACACATGTGTAAGTTTGTCATTTACAGATGTGTAAATTTGTTATATTTACACATGTGTAAAAAATCTAATAAGAGTAATTTGGAGGGAGAAATGAACTATTTGATTTTGTAAATTATTATTTTGATGTTGTATTTTAATTACAATGTGGTTTGTATTAGAAAAAATTGGTTTTGATTGGTTTTCATTCTCATGGCTCTCGCAATATTTAGCGTTCTCAAGATAACCCTCCCCTATATATATATATATATATATATGGTGGGGTTTTAGGGTGAGCACTAGTGTATTTATGAATTGAGTGAACAAATCCTGACTATTGATTTACATCATCAAATCGTCAAATAAACTAGTGTGTTTTCATCATCAAATCCTAGTCTTTGATTTACACTTGTGTATTGATAATCAAGGGTTAGGATTAGTTTACTATTGTTCACAATCAAGAGGGTTGTTCACTAATAAACCTATATATGTGCTTACGTACGTATATCTTTTTTATAATGTTAACAAACAAAATTATAGTTTTATAATTTATTAAATTCTTATATTTATTTGTGTTTATTCAACAATCTTTTCTACAATAATTTGGCATTTAAAGAATCTCTTTTTAATGTATAACATGTCTACGTGTGTGTAAATGTGTGTTTGTTTACAATCAAACAAAATTATAATTTCCACAATTCATTGAACTAGTTGATTTTAGCCCGCGTGTTGCAGCGGGGATTCAGTGTCTGTAAAACGTGTGCCGGAAACGACAAGCAGATGCCGAATATCAAAACATAGAAAAAAATGGCGTAGTAACGATAGTCACTCCGTCCTTCAAAAAACGATTTTAAATAATCTAATATATAATAGTAGGACCCACACATCCTACACCTTGGAAATTCGGTTGTTTTCATTTCAGTTATTACGATACTAACACGTTAAAATATGGATGAGCTCGGTACCGGTAATGGCACCGAAAGTACCGATCCCGAAAATCATCGAAATTAGGTACCGGCACCGAAAATCCTGGGTACGATACGGTAGGGATGAGCACGGTACCCGTTCGGTACCGAACCGGTACTGGTACTTAAAACGGGGAAAAGTGGTATTAGTACTGGTACCGAATACACCGATTCAGTACCGGTACCGGTACTTACCGGTGTTTTACCCATAAATACTGGTACCATACCGGTACCAGTACTGAAAAATGGGAACCGGTACCGGTACTGAATATACCCGGTTCAGTACTCTACGGTACCGGTATTTGAGGGTAAAAACCGGTAATATTATTCACAATCAAGAGGGTTGTTCACTGATAAACCTATATATGTGCTTACGTACGTATATCTTTTTTATGATGTTAACAAACAAAATTATAGTTTTATAATTTATTAAATTCTTATATTTATTTGTGTTTATTCAACAATCTTTTCTACAATAATTTGGCATTTAAAGAACTCTTTTTAATGTATAATATGTCTACGTGTGTGTAAATGTGTGTTTGTTTACAATCAAACAAAATTATAATTTCCACAATTCATTGAACTAGTTGATTTTAGCCCGCGTGTTGCGGCGGGGATTCAGTGTCTGTAAAACGTGTGCCGGAAACAACAAGCAGATACCGAATATCAAAACATAGAAAAAAATGGCGTAGTAACGATAGTCACTCCGTCCTTCAAAAAAACGATTTTAAATAATCTAATATATAATAGTAGGACCCACACATCCTACACGTTGGAAATTCGGTTGTTTTCATTTCAGTTATTACGATACTACCACGTTAAAATGTGGATGAGCTCGGTACCGGTAATGGCACCGAAAGTACCGATCCCGAAAATCATCGAAATTAGGTACCGGCACCGAAAATCCTGGGTACGATACGGTAGGGATGAGCACGGTACCCATTCGGTACCGAACCAGTACTGGTACTTAAAACGGGAAAAAGTGGTATTAGTACTGGTACCGAATACACCGATTCAGTACCGGTACCGGTACTTACCGGTGTTTTACCCATAAATACTGGTACCATACCGGTACCAGTACTGAAAATGGGGAAAATGGGAACCGGTATCGGTACTGAATATACCCGGTTCAGTACCCTACGGTACGGTATTTGAGGGTAAAAACCGGTAATATTGTTCACAATCAAGAGGGTTGTTCACTAATAAACCTATATATGTGCTTACGTACGTATATCTTTTTTATAATGTTAACAAACAAAATTATAGTTTTATAATTTATTAAAATTCTTATATTTATTTGTGTTTATTCAACAATCTTTTCTACAATAATTTGGCATTTAAAGAATCTCTTTTTTAATGTATAATATGTCTACGTGTGTGTAAATGTGTGTTTGTTTACAATCAAACAAAATTATAATTTCCCAATTCATTGAACTAGTTGATTTTTCGCCTGCTTGTTGCGGCGGGGATTCAGTGTCTGTAAAACGTGTGCCGGAAAACAACAAGCAGATACCGAATATCAAAACAGAGAAAAAAATGGCGTAGTAACGATAGTCACTCCGTCCTTCAAAAAACGATTTTAAATAATCTATATATAATAGTAGGACCCACACGTCCTACACCTTGGAAATTCGGTTGTTTTCATTTCAGTTATTACTATACTAACACGTTAAAATTGGATAAGCTGGTACCGGTAATGGCACCGAAAATACGATCCGAATCAACGAAATTAGGTACCGGCACAGAAAATCCTGGGTACGATACGGTAGGGATGAGCACGGTACCCGTTTGGTACCGAACCGGTTACTGGTACTTAAAACGGGGAAAAGTGGTATTATTACGGGTACGAATACACCGATTCAGTACCGGTACGGTACTTACCGGTGTTTTACCCATAAATACTGTACCATACGGTACCAGTACGAAAAATGGGGAAAATGGGAACCGGTACGGTACTGAATATACCGGTTCAGTACTCTACGGTACGGTATTTGAGGGTAAAAACCGGTACGAAAATGTCAAAAAGCGGGACCGAATCGGTAAAAAAAATATATCGTTTGGTAAATTTGGTATGGTACTGGCTCAATACCATTCGCTTATCCTAGGTGACGCTATTGTTATAACATTATAATAATGAAAACGAAAGAAAAACATTAAAGTAAAAAATGTATAAAGAAAAAAAAAAGAAAAGAAAAAAAGGCTACTATTGATACTATTCATAAGGTTTGCTATTATAATAGGGTAATTCTTATATTTGTTTGTACTTATTAAGAATGTTTTAGCATTTTATTGATTTTTTTTTCTATTTATATTTGCTTTGGTGTAAATACGCAAGGAAATTGCCACTTAGGCTATAGCCTAGTGATCAAGAGTTCTCAAAGGTTCAGTCCTTAAGGGTGTGTAAGTATTTAAGGTGAAAAAATAGCCGTTAAAAAATACGTAAACCTTTGTGTAATTAAACCTAATATTTCTATTAATAAAGTTTTTTTACTTTATAATATAAACTAGTCCTAAGTCCCCCGCGTCGCGGGGCGGGGATCGTCAAAAAGCATGAAACCAGTGTTGCGGGGTTGGAGGTGTAAAATCATGCTAAGTTGCAACCGCACAACGACAAAAATAGGGCAAAAGCGCAAAACAAAAATACGAATTTATGACACCAAATGATTCACGTAACGTAATAAATAGACGAAACCAAATTTATACCGACACATATTAGAAAGTTTATCGGGTATAAAAATTTGATGAAACAAATGTAACCACAAATACCATAGTAATAACAACCGAACGACAACAAATCCTAAAAACAAAAAGAAAAACAAACGTAAAATAAAAACTAATAAAAAATAAACTTATTTAACTTTTGTGGTAAAATTATAAAAAATTAAAATTTTATTACAAATTTAAAAAGACTATAAAGTTGCTATATCAAATAGGAAAACAGAAAAAAAAAACCAATAAAAGACAAAGAAATAATCATTATTCATATGTTAGAAACTAATATATATATAGGGTAGGGTTAGTGTAAAAAGGGTGGTTTTGTGAGAAGTGTAAGAAGTGTTTTAAGCCCTTTGATCTTGTAGTTAATGGTTGAGATCATAAGGGCTTAAAATGTAAATTATGTTTTATTTTTTGACTAATTTGGCTAGATTAGAGGTAATGGTGTCTTTTTATATTGTATTTTTAAATAAAGAAACTACCATCAACTTTAATGCACATGCAAGTTTCACACAACTTTCTTGAACGTCGATAACTTTTTATACGTAACGTTTTTTAAAAATAAATTACACCATATTAACGAGCATTTTTTTATCTTTAATATGAGTGCCATATTGTTATATTTATGTAGACAAAAAAATACGAAGAACACATACTGGACTGGAGGTTTAAAACACCATGAATGCATATTTAAAACACCATACGAAGAACACATATTGGTTTAAAACACCATGAATGCATGTTTAAAACACCATACGAAGAACATGCAAAGAACACATACTGGATTGCAGGTTTAAAACACCATACGAATAACACATACTGGACTGCATATTTAAAACACCATGAATGCAGTTTTAAAACACCATACGAAGAACACATACTGGTCTGCGGGTTTAAAACACCATGAATGGAGGTTATGGAAGGTTACAATTAATTGAATCAATGGGTGGCGGTTGTGGAAGGGTGATGGTTATGGAAAGTTATTAATTAATTGAATTAGTGAGAATATTACTTATTTACCCTTTTGAATTAATTTAGATTGAGGACACAATGTTATCTCCACAATATTTCTTACACTTCTCACACTTTTGACACTTTGTACATGATCCTCTACCTATATATATATATATATATATATATATATGAATGTTGCTTACTAAATGGGGAGAATTCCTAGAATATATTGACTAATGAATTATAAAACTTGTCCAAGATTGACGAAATAAACAATGTATATAATATTTCGAAGAGTAAATTGCCAAAATCGTCCCTGAGGTTTTGGCATGTTTGCCATTTTCATCCAAAACAACTTTTTTGTACCATATAGTCCTTAACTTTTGAGATTTTTTGCCATTTTCATCCAAACGTCTGACTTTTTTGCCAAAATCGTCCCTGAGATTTGATATTTTTTGTCATTTTCATCCAAATTTTTTATAGAAAAAATAAAGCAAATTAGATGTTTGGATGAAAATGGCAAAAAAACCCCAAAAGTGAAGGACTATATTGTATAAAAAAGGTTGTTTTAGATGAAAATGTCAAACATGGTCAAACCTCAAAGACAATTTTGGGAATTTAGTCTATTCTGAAATTTAATTTGTTGTTTTATTCTTTTTAGCAACATAAGGAGCACATCTTGTCAGGGCATGTCAAATACTTCATTGCATTTCTCAATGTCACTTTCATGAAAACGAATGAGAGTGACATAACATAACTACGAAAAGTCTAGGAAAATATATAATTGTGTAAAACATGACCATTTAATTATTTTTGTATATTCAATTCAGTTCCAAAAGGAAAAGTCTCAACTTATTTAACGTATAAAATCAGTTGAGCTTTATTGCTTGAGACACCACTTTTATTCAATTTACCTAAAATAAAAATAAAAAAAAAACATATAAAAGATCTTTTAAAAGTTCCAAAAAATTTTATTTGAAGCTCAGTAAGAAAGATTTGCCTTTCAAAGTTGTGTCTACTCGGTAACTAATGCTTGTTTTAAGTCATCTATTCCAAAAAGCTTATTACTAGATGGGGAACATAGTCTTCAAACCCATTTCACTGTTGTTAATTATCAAGTATGCTTATACAAAATTGTTTGCTTCTTCATGCATTCACAAAGTTACAATTCAAGTTTTTTCTTATTCCAGTTATACTTTTTAATTGAAATGTGAGTTAATTAAGACATTCCGCTTGCGGTGTGCACATATATGTATATATGTGTGGGTTGATAGCCGAAAGACGAAAGGGTACATACACTAATCGGCCTTTGTTCCGATTGTTGAGTGTTATGTTTCTTATGTCCAAGGCTTGATACAAAACTATTATCGAGACGGGGGTCTCACTAGAAGCAGATTCTCTATTCCTTTGGGGTAGAGGTAAGATGGTCTACATCTTACCCTCCTTAGACTTTACCTTAGCTTTGCTATTAGTGAGATTTATTGAGTTTGATGATGATGATTATGACTTGTTAGACTACTTGTTTTGATAGATAATTTAAAAACAAATAATTTGACTGTGATGATTAATGATCCTAACTGAATAATATCACAAGCAAATATTCACCAAATTCAATTATCGGTTTTAGGGTTTGATAACACGATTAATTCCAATTATTAAAGATGAAGAAATCAGTGAGGAATGAGAACTCAATCCCAAATGTTCATGATTATAAAACCAACTAATCATGATCTCGAATTAAAGTTTATAAGTCATAATTGCTTAATCCGAGCCAATAAACAATTGAATTTGATAAATCAAACGTTTGTATCAAATTCACATCTAAAACAAGGTAAAACTAAGATTGAACACAACTAGTAGTAGTAACCCATCAACCGGAGTCTGTGGAAACTTCGCAATGAGATGGTGTTCTCAAGCAGAAGAGTGGATATCTCGAGGCTATGGGCAGATGTACAATCAACAAGTTTTCTATGGGTAAAAAATAGAGCGAAGTTGTATGCGGTCGAGTGGTGGAATTGGTGTAATTTTAACTTTTTGTAATCTGTCTCCATGGTTCTAACGCCTTGCTAGTTGTTTTCTAATAAAATCAGCCGTTCAAAAAAAAAAGGTAACCCTACACCCGGGATTGATACGGATGAGTTAGCTCGCATCTTCATTTGCTTTTCATTGATTGACTTGCACCCTTGATTTCCATGTACAATTGCGAATAATAGCCGCCAATGTGGAACCCCAGCATTGCAAAACCTCATTCTTTTTGGTTGAATTTCCAAAGTTTCAACCGTCTTCTCTTCGTGGGTATGTTCTCAAGTTAATTCATAATACAAATGGTCCACCAAATGTCCAAGTCACATTCTAAATAACTCAAGCCCACGTGCTTTTTTATTTAGTTAAGATCATTCGTGCAGGGTGACGACGCCCCATGCCACCTAGGCGTGAAGGCGTCCCGCACATCGGCCCGGAAGATTTAGGGGGGCAATGATTTCAACCAATGAGATTTTTTCCTTTTTGATTTCTTCTATTTTTGTTTAAAATGGGTTTTAAAGGAGCGTTATCCCACATCGTGCAAGTTAAAGATTGGAGGAGGGGCTCTAACGAGCGTCAATGGAATGTGCAGAGGGGCAAATGATTTCAACCAATGAGATTTTGTCCTTTTTGATTTCTTTTTTTTTTTTGTTTAAAATGGGTTTAAAAGGAGCGTTATCCCACGCCGTGCAAGTTCAAGATTGGGGGGGGGGGGGGGGGGGGCTCTAACGAGCGTCAATGGAATGTGCAGGGGGCAAATGATTTCAACCAATTAGATTTTTTTCCTTTTTGATTTCGTTTTTTCTTAAACGGGCTTTAAAGGAACGTTATCCCACACCGTGCAAGTTAACGATAAAGCTCCTCGCTTATGTGGCTCATACGTGACGCTGATGTGGCGTCACCATTTAGTCTAATTGTGATTTGTGATGTTTCACACTTTAGTATTCCTGTAACAAAACAATTCATATGACAACTACTTCTCAACTACGTTAATTGTGATTTGTGATTTTTCACACTTGTATCCTTCGTTTCTTCCTGTAACAAAATAGTTCATATGACGACAACTACTTCTCAACCACTTTTATTCACCTAAAGATTAATTAAACCAAAATTAATTTCATTCTAAAGACTTTGTAATTGAGTCAAAGTTGATTTGTGTTTCGACGTAAATTTCTCCCAGAAATGAATCGGGTCAAATATTATATGTTCTTATGCTTATTCTTATTATGTACGTTTTTGGTTGGTAATTTTTTTTGAAACTCCGCAGGAATACGCTGGGTAATTTGCTTTGCTGGGTAATTTGGTAGTGAAATACATGAAGAATGGAAAATATTAGCTTTCTTTTGATTAAAAATATAAGCCTGTTTTATAATTTGGGCTAATCCTATATTGTATATTGGGTCAACTCAAAGTCATTTAAACATATTGAATTTTTGGGCTCAGGTCCAATACTTTGTATCATAATTCAAACCATAAACTTACAAAAGCTTATATTTATTTGATCTGAGAAATACATTAAACTTGTAACCGGGAGCAGAGCAATTACAACTCATAAGCTGTAATCAACCAGCAAATTCTTGTTTTATTTAATTTAATTGCAATTTAGTGTTTTATAATCAACGAGCAATTTCTTGTTTTATAATCAACGAGCAATTTCTTGTTTTATTTAATTTAATTACGATTTAGTGTTTTATATTTGTGAATTTACAAATAACAGATGAATTTAGACTATTCATATACAATACACGATTTAATAAGACGCTTTTTAAATAAATATATATTTTTGTTATTTTTTTTCTATTATTTCGCAACATGGTTATTATTGGAAAATGTAACGTAGTAACCATTTCGCAACATGGTTATTATTGGAAATGAAACGTAGTGACACTTAAAAAATATACGTTTAGCGTCATTTTGGTGTTTAATTTAAATTTCTTTTCATATTTGACTATAATATATCTTTCCTCATTTTTTTTTAACGGCCAACGAATCCTTCAAATGGGCTACTGGCGAAATTCACCACATCGGGATACACCCGTCTCCGAACAACCGACCTATGAAATAAAAATAAAAAAACATAACTGCAAGTAACAGATAGGAAAAAACATATAGATTGCATGTTTTAAAAGTATAAAATTGAGAATGAACTGAGATAGAAAAACAGTCAAAGCTACTGTAACAAATCATAACGAATTCAAGTCAAAATATGTTAAAGAGATCAAGTTGACTAGGGTTCTTCAACAGGAACTTCATCAATGGTGCAGTTTTATCAGCACGGTGATCCTCCCTGCATTAGCAACAAAATGCATACATCTAGGGAAAAATATAACCATAAGTACCGGAAACCTATAACAGCGCAAATTATGACACGCGATAAGGATAAAGAATCCTGCTATGGAAGCATACGAAGACGAAAAAATAAGCAAAAATGGGAAGTCTGCAAAGGGGTAGTACAGTCATTTTGATGCAGGGTAAAATGTGAAGGGAAATCCATTTAATCCAACTATACATGTACAAGACTGCCACTGCATACATTCGAGCAGATGTGAGAACAAAGATTAAAATGAAGAAACTCGTGAGCAGATGTGAGAACAAAGATTAAAATGAAGAAACTTGTTTCTAGGTTACAGAAATGGACCTAAATGCCGGAAACAGTTCAGCTAACTACGCATCCTCTCTTCGATAAAAGCCTGAAAAATCACACATTTTAATTGAAAATTATTTAACTTTTACGATAATCATAACAAGAGTACTATTTTATAATTTCATAAATAAACGCAAAAAAGTTGCATACCCGTCCATTATTGCCAGAATCATCAGGCGGGTCAACGGTAGACTCAGATCTGCATTTAGCATGAACTATAGGGCCTAACTGAGATCTATCCATGCCTACAGTTGCTCCAGATGGAGCATTCATGTACACAGCACCTCTATACATCCATTCTTCTGTTTCATCACTGTAAAAATCATCAAACGGCTCTCCACAAAGCGCACAAATGTTCTGATCCTCGTCAGCAGGGACAGCCATGTCATCATCGTCTTTTTTTTCCACGACATTCTCAGACGGAAGAAGAAACCCTGGAACTGGATCAGTTCCCAATGCCTCTGCACTACTAAGCCACACATTCACATTAGCAAACCACTTCTGAGACGGTTTTTGCTTACGGTTTTTCGATACCCGGTTCTTCGTCACATGCCAGTCCATATGATTACTATGCTCTTCTTGCAATTTGAACCGCAGCCCACATGTTTTGCATTGTCTCGGCAGATCAGCGTATAAAGCAGTTATTGCTGACTCGTGACGCGTCTTGAGAACATCAAGATCAAACCCATCCCCAACTGAATCCTATACATATAATTACATGACAAATTAAAACTTGTAAAGTAAATTATAATATTTTTGTAATCGAGTAAATTATACGTACCTGCTCTTGAGACAGTTTATTGAGTGAGACGAGACCTTGGGCCATAAGAGACTTCAGTAAACTTGGATCGAATAAACCAGAAAGTGGACCGCCCGGTGGAGCGGCGGAAGCAATTGACGGAAGTTGAGGAACGGGAGGTGGGCCCGGGGTAAAGGAGGTAAACCTAAATGGAAAGGCATGGATGATTGCATGCCAGAAACCGGATGCAAGGAAGCGCCCACAGAGGCATCAAATCTTTGAGGTGTATACCCACGAAGGACAGGTCGAGTTACTAAATGAGACGGATTATAACCTAAAGTAGGTGGTGGTATCATATTTGGTCTAACCTCTTGAGGCAGTGATAACTGTTGCGGGAACCTAGTGTTCTGTACTGGGATTTGCTGACTAGATTCTCTCCTTTCAGTAAATGACACGGTGTCATTTACAGGCAAATTGGTAGCATTCAACGGGCCAGATTGAGTCCTTACTTGTTTTTGGAATGGGTGAGAAGGCATTTGCAGATTTAGTGGGGGCCGCCAAGTTCCTTTCGATGATGAGGATAAGTGGTGTGGTAGATTACCACCTGGAAAGTTATCGATGAGATGAGGCCTTTGACCGTGAGGATTGTAGTGGTGATGAGCAGCCCAAGCCTGTTCATGGGGAAGATTCAATGATTCTTGTGGATAATGGGAAACTGGAATATCTGAAGGCTCGCTTTGGAATCCGGTCATTTTCCGCTTTAATCCACGATCCAACTGCAAAAAGACAAATATCAATTTCTGTGTAGCATGATCGTTAAGCATGCCTATTAAAACTATCATTCCATCAGAAATTAAACATCAGCTAAGATGTCCAGACTTTAAAAAAATATATAAATGTTTATCAGATATTTTTGACAAGAAATTATATAACAACACACTCAAAGAACAAATAATGCATTAGAACTAGGGGTGGCCATTTCGACCCATTTACTAATGAACTGACTAATCTGAATTCCCTTTTCTCTGTAACAAGTCAAAGGGGTATGATACAAAAAAAGCTACAAGAAAATGGATCAAGTAGGTCAAACGAGTCTAAAGCCCTTTCTATGAATAAAACCTCCTAAACTATTCAATTTTATCAAAATTAAAGAACTTTTGTAATCGTACCTGACACCCTAAAATGTTTATAGATAAAAAATACTTTAGACAGGAAGTGTTAAGGTTAATCCAGGCTGTGTTGATCTGTACCAAAAAATTACCCGTTTTGACTTTTACCCAGCCTGCCTGACCGGCACAATTCGCCACATGTACTATATGAACTCAATTTTCCAAAAAAATTATTGAAAGAGCAGATATAAGAAATGAACAAGAAAACTAACTAACCAATGAAACTGCACTGTTGGGGTTAGCTGAAGAAACCAGCTCGTGATTAGACCAATCACCTCTGCCAAAGTCAGTCTTTGTAGGCATTGACCGGTTGACTTGAAGGGGTTGACCCATTTTAGAACTACCAGGTAACGGAACAGATGAAAACAAATCAGTACCACGACCACGGTCCACTAAAGTGGGACTCATATTTTCCCACTCGAATTCCTCTTCTTCAGCATTCTGCCATGTCATACCACCAGCCTTACCGCCTAACCCTAACCCATTTACAGTTAAGTTTTTCCCATGTTGAGGTTTTTGGTTTGTTGTTTTGTTCCTTTCATCTGTCCCATATGCATTAATTAGATCTCTGGGTCTCTGAACATCATATCCATTACTTACGACATGGGATCTCCGCCAGTCGCGTAGATCTTCGTCACCGGCTGTCACGGAACCTGTTCTATAATCATATCCATGACGAGATGGCGATGCTCCTTCAACAACCCTTTTGGGAGAATCGACCATAGAATATTCTTCAAGTGCCGGTGATCGAGGTCGTGGATGACTGAGACTAAAAGGGGTACGGCCCACATGACTAGTTGACCCCAATGACTTTGCTCCAATATGTGAAGAGGCCACATCCCTGTTATCGGATTCATACTCATCAAGGATCTCTGGAGCTGAAACCGCTCTTGCTTGTATTTTCTGAAATGATTGCAAGATATTTTATACTTGGGAAAAATAGAAGAGATACATATTATCATAGAACTTAATTTGAACAATATAAATCAATTTAAAAAAAAGGTAATTCTAAATCAAGTAAAAGAAAAAAAAAACTTTGAGATGCAATCAAACCGTCTTACCTCCAAGTATTTTGGGTTGACATGTATACCATGAGCTGGTCTTGGAGATTCGGAATCTCGTAAAGCGGAAGGTTGATAACTTGACGAAGGGGAAAACTGTAGTTGACTTTCAATCTTGCGAAGAACAGAAGACGGGAATACGGTTGACCAAGTACCAAAAAGATGGCGCATGGAAGGGTGTAGACTTGGATGGACCTGCCTGTATGCCGCACAAAAGACCTAGAAGAATAACTCGTCAAAAATGAAAGTAACACAACCAATTTTCTAAAACTGTAATGTGTTTTGTAGTGTAAATGTATATGTATTTTAAGCTACTAACCTCAGGCAAACGAGCAGAAAAGTGCCTTATGTAATCTCTACCAATATTTTTGACGATGCTATCCAGAAGATACAAAGAAGGAAGTTTTTGTTCAACGGGAACCTATATGGCAAAGTGAACAAAATAAGGTCAAATAAACTTCAAAAAGTGAAGAATGTCCAAACTTATAAGCAGACAAACAAAAAAGTGACTGATATGGAAGCAGGTATAGCAAGCACTAAGAGTTGAAGAGTTATGATGAGAATATAATGAACAAAACACCAAATGAAAGTGCAATCTTAAGGCTTATGATGGCAAATTCAACTGCTGTTTCTTTTATCCAAATACAACTTAAATAAATTTTAAAGCCACATTGTTGTTTTCCAAGGACAAGTTACCAAACAGACACATTTATCCCACCTACAGCTGTTCAACTAGTTTATTACCAATAACTTAAATAAGGCGACACATAAATATAAAGCAGTAACAAAACAGGTTATATGGTTTTCATCATGCAACTTAAAGGCGTATAGATCAGCCACAAGTTTGTCGAGTCAAGTTGACAATCCAAAATTTCAGTTATGAGACTAACTAAACTTGTAGGCAAATAAGCGAACGCTCAAAAATCAAAAACTTCTTTATAAATAGTAACTTCAAGAATCAAGTTCTTCTTTTGGATGATAATCTTTAATGCCTAAAGCATAATCAATAAAAACCAAACCACCCTTCAGCTTAAACGACAAAATTACATGCACTTTGTTCGGTTTAAACGATCAATAATGTCTATTTTTTCCATGCCTAATAACTAATACCAAATCCCATCCTAAGTGTGCATACAACGATTCGATAAAAGCAACAAACTTTAAATTCCACACCTAACATAATAATCAAAACATGAATCCCACAAGTAAAAAAGAACACAATTACCTCAATAATTCGAGCACAAATAGCATCAGCAATACCCTCACCATGTTCCCTCTGCTCTCCAGCAATTATCGTAAGATCAGTAATAATCGGCTTCGAATTAATAACCAACTCAGACAAAACAACTTCATACAACTCAACAATTTCTCCGGTACTAAGCGCCGGAACATCCAAATCATCGTTGGAAACCCTAGCTTCTTCCTCTCGTTCCTTCAACAAAAGCTTGAACCGATCAAGAATCGGAGTTAACGACTTCTGACTGGCGTTGTTCCCTAACGGCACGACGGAATCGTTCGGTGTTGGGCGGTACCCCATGGTTCTACCACTGAAGAAACTCGCATCCTCCATAGAGATTGGGCTTTTGTGCTGTGGTGGTGAAATCGATGCTGGTTGAATGGTGCATCAGATTGGGGTTAGAGTTAGGGTTAGGGTTTAGAATGAGATTTGAGCGTGTTCATGTTGTTTGTGTGAGGGGAGGGAGTGGTGTTTTGAAAGGGGGAATGGAATGAATGAATGAATGCGGAGGGTTTCTTACAGAGGGAGGAGGGGTGGATGGATATCCAGAACCACGAACCGGACCGGTAATACCGGGTCGGTTCAACGGTCATACGGGTTTAATGTGGGTCGGTTCAACGGTTATATATGCTGGGTCGATCTCGAGAGCTCAATTGATAAAAACTCTTGTAAGTTGAGTTAAATCTTAAACAAAGACTAGAATACACATTGTGTAAAGTGGTTCTAGATGGTACCTAGATGCACTTGGCTACCTATAACTAATCAAATTGAATTGTGTTTATAAAATATGAGACTAAACACGACTGGTTTCTAAAAAAATTACTTTAAAAACATAACCAACTGAAAACGTACATAAAAATAAGTAGGAAACGTATTTTATTTTGACCCGACTCATTGCTGAGGAAAAAATTACGTCAAAACGTAGACCAATCGAAAATGTACATAATAATAAGCATAAGAACATATTATATTTAACCCAACTCATTTTCAGAAACTTTACGTCGAAACTTAAATCAACTTGAATCTATGCCGACACGTACATAAAAAACACGTAAAACTCGATTACGAAGTTTTTAGAAAGTTAATGGGTTGTAGATGCCAATCCTAAAAGTTAGGGTAAAAGTATTAAAAAATAAACAAAAAGATTTTAAAAAGGTAAAAAACGGTATTCACACAAGTTGGTAATTGTAATATATATAACTAGGCTTTAACTCCTGCGTTGCGGGGAGAGTGGGGGTCGTTAAACTGTGTTAAGTAGTAAGCAAACGATGATAAAACTGGGAAATTTTCTTAAAGCAAAAACGTGAATTCATACCGTCATGTAACGTAAAACGCATGCAAAGACAAATGCAAACTTATACCATGACCCGACGTAAAACGTAAACAGACTTGAGTTTATATCGAAGCGTATTATATCAGGGACGTCAAGGTCATATTTTGTAGAACTCTTTAAAAGATTTTAGAAGGTGGAGGCAAAAGTTACACCTTTAAGATCATTCACATTGGAGCGTCTATTCTATATAATATAAAAAGAATAATAGAGGAAACAACAAAAACACCACCACATTAAAATCTCAATAATAGAGAAAAATATATAGAAAGTAAAGTACACCTCTATATTTAGAGGTTTGTATTCAATCCTCTATATATATTGTGAGTTTGTAAGAAAGAAAGAAAAAATAATAAAATAATTGTTTGTGAGTAAAAAATAGATAGAGAAAGAGAGTTGGGTATAAAATGTTTTTAAAAAATTAACAAAATTTAAAGAAGATATATTTTTATATAGAATGAGATGAAGGTTTCAATATATATACTCTAAAACTTGAGGGTTAAAAAAACCTCTAACTTATATAGAAGAAAGAAATAGAAAAAAAATCAAAAGTTAAAGTGACAAAAGTGAAATACACAAATTTGAGGTGTAACGTCCCATTTTCGGGTGTATTTATAAAATGTTGTTATTACTATTATTATTATTATTCGATGGGGATTATTTGTGAAGGAAAAGAATTCGATTAGTAGTAATATATATTAGTGAGGTATGTTTTAGTAATCCACGTCGAGAAATGCAACTAGTTTGGTTCAAGGCATGACTCACGGAAAGTTGAAGGGTTATTATTGTAAAAATCGAACTTGAGGGGGTAAATTGTAATAAGTCTAAAGTTCAATGTATAAACAGGCTCTTTGAGCTCATTTGTAGGAAAATTTTACATAGTTAGAGAGAGAAAGAAAAGAGATAAGGCTAGAGAGAGGAAGTGGTGGCAGGTGGCGGCGGTCCGATGGTGGTTCGTGGTGGCCGGATGCGGCCGGAGTTGCGGGTTTTACCCTGGAACCATTTCTCGATGATAATAATGCAATGGGACTTGATTGTGATGCATGGATGGTTTAATGGAGTTTTATATGAAAACCGAGACCGTAGAAACGTTTGTGATGCAAAAATAGACACAACTACATAAGTGGATCTTGTTGCATGTCAGTTACAAGAAAATCCGCATACACAATCAATTACGTTTTCCTACGAGCAAAGGTGAGTGCTTTATATTTGTTTTGGTATGTGTTGTTACTTTCGGTTTTATTAAGGTTATGAACACATAACATATGCCATTTTATTGTACTTATTGAATGTCCATTATGAACGATAAAACTAACTAACCAGTAGGATGAAGCTCTCAACTTTAGCCCTTGAAGATATGCACCTTCCAAACAATCTGAACTTGGATTTCTACCGCGAAAATTAAGAATTTGAGCACCATAGCAGAAAAAAAAGTATGAACGAAGTTGGCATAAATACGATTCACAATCATAAATGATAAATTCATATAATAAGCTAACAAAAACCACATCAACTCAATAACCTTATTCAAACAAAGACTAAATTAAGTTTCGCAAGTCCATTACCTCTGTTCAGATGTCGATGTGTTGCAGTGAAAAAATCGGCGGAAACAGTTGGCGGGAAATGACAGTCGTTTGCGGATTTGGCGTGAGAAGATGACGGTATTCGGAGGCAAAACGACAGTCGTTTACAGATGACGTTTGACGGAAATGTCGTTGGCTATAGACAAAGGCGAAGAGCCAGAGAGGATATGACGTTCGTGGGTGTCGTCCGCTCGGCCACTTTACCGTCGCATCGGACGTCTTGGTCATATTCCATCGACACCGCTGGTTCATGGCAAAATCCGACCATCTCTCTTTCTTTGCTCTATAGAAACCCTAGTCTGATGGAGTGTGGCACAATGTGGACTACGAAAACGTGTTTGTTCGGTGGCAAGGCCACGGACATTTGCTTTTAAGATATAGACTAGATTTTTACCTGGGTCGTGCGTTGCAACGGCAACATCACGTTTGTAACTTCGTTACATGCGATACGATGATGACATTCACGTGTGGTGCCCACACGTCACATGACCTCTTTTTTGCTTTGTTACACACATTACGTTAGTGTTACTAACGTGGTTAGGCATAGATAAAAAAATATATAATGTCTCGCATGTTGTGATGTAAAGTCGTAAAAGTAATTTAAAAGAAAAATGAAGTGTTGAAGAAGATGTGATATGAAGTTATTAAGTAAAAATAAATTATGGTACAAAGTTGTTAATAAAAAAAGTTAGGGATCAATATACTTACCAAAGATTGGAGTTGGATGTATAAAGTCTATAAATTAAAGAGTAAATTACAAAACCCGTCCTTTATGTATGCTAGTTATTGCAAACTGTGTCCTTTGTCTTCAATATATACAAGAAACGTACTCGATGTTTGCAAACCCTTGCATGCTATGTTCTTTAACCTTGACTGAGTTAGTTTTTATGGTTAAATTTGACCAGATGGATCCCACATAAGGGAATTTTTGTCAATGTACATTATTTACTCAAATAAATAAACAGAAACATTAATATATTAGAAAAAAAAACTTAATAAAACACAGACATACTGCCTCTTTCGACCTTCACCATCACCCACCTCTTTCAACCCTCACCAGCAGCCACCACCTACCCACCATGACCACCACAACCCCACTAGTACAAATTGGCTCTGCAGCCGTCTTTTCAGCACCACAGAATACAAATAGCTAAAGCCGAAATCGAGAAATGAAGAAATCAGATCTGGAACAACCTAACTCCTCATCTTCTTTGACAAACCCAAATCTGGCGGATAACTGGTATAAAATGATATCGTAGAGCATTCACAAGAACATTTTCGCACCCCAAAACCACTCTAAAATCTCGCTCCGATCCCCTATTCTTCGCCGGAACTTCTCATCGGACATACCGTTTCGACCAAACTCTTTCCTACAGATCCAAACCTATGTATGTAATTTGGCTACGTATTTGCAAATCCTCATCCCTAGCAGGAATTTACATCAAATCCACAACAAAACAAAGTCCTTATAATCAGAAACAAACAATTTACCAACGCTTCGAGGTGTTTATCGATGGATGAGATTTCATGTCGAATCGAAACCAAAGCATCAACGACGGAAATGAAGGAGCGGTAGTTATTGACAACAACCTCTTGCATCTGCCGGCGAATTCTCTCGGCATCGACGCGGAGAAGCTCCGGTTCCTTGTGTAGGCGATCGAGGGTGAAGGAAAGCAGTTCAGAGACGTACGGTTGATGTAATGGGCGGTGGTGATGTGATGGCGGTGGTGGTGCGACCGCGGAGGAGCTACAAGCGGTGGTGATGTGATGGCAGCGGGGGTGCGATGGCGGATGTGGCCTAAATTCTACAAAGAGAGACTTTGTAGAGAGAGAGGGGGGGGGGGGGGGGATTGAGGGAAGGAGAGTAGAAGACTGATGTTTTAAGAGAGAAAGGGGTTTTTGATTATTAATTTAAGTGTTTAAGATATATTGACATAAATACCCTTATGTGGGATCCACCTTGTCAAATTTAACCATAAAAAACTAACTCAGTCAGGGCTAAAGGATATAGCATGCAAGCGTTTGCAAACATCGAGTACGTTTCTTGTATATATTGAAGAAAAATGACACAGTTTGCAACAAATAGCATATATAAAGGATGAGTTTTGTAATTTTCTAAATTAAATTTTAAAAAACTATCTAATTATTATAAAAATATATTTATGCAACATTAAGAAATTGGGCCTGCCCAGAAAAAGAAAGAAGGTGAAAAAAGAAAGTTAAAAGTAAATAAGCCGGGTGTAAATGGAATGGAACTTGGGACATGCGCGTAAACGAATGGAAGAACAACCACTAAGACACATGTCATACTTTGATAAAAATGTGAGACAAATTTTATATATATAATGGAAAAACGAAGAAATTGGTTGGTGGTAAAGCCACTGACCTTCTTCTTTAAAATTATATAAATAATTGGCTTTTGTTTTTGGCTGTAATAATTTAACTTGCCACGTGTTATCAGATCATAATAAAATATTTATAAAATTGGTTTTAATCATTGAATTTATTTATTTACTTTATTTAATCCTTAACTAGAAGTAGTTAAACTAATTATCATGGTACTTTTCCTAACAATTAGTTTAATACAACTTTTTAATATAATAAGATGTTAATTTTTGATTGAAGGATAAAGTGATGATCTCGCCGACTCACGGAGATGCCTTTGACTCAGGACTTTTTTTAGAACACCTTACCTAAGGCTATGGGTATAGGGCGTGGGTTGGGGGAAAATGCTCAAGGCATCACCTTGGGTGAGGTTGGGTTTCAGCGTGATCTGTTGGGTGGGGCTTTTAGATCGGACGTTGGGCGGGGCTATCAAGATGACATGGCGAAGGCTGATTGGCGGTTTGACTAAGTGGCTGACACCTATTTGAATTTTAAAAATAAACCGTTTGGCTTGGCCAAACAGCTAACCCAAAAATAAATTAACACGTGGCCTAGCCACGCCCCACCATACCACCGCATGAAGGCATGACCGACGGTGCCTCTCCAACTCCACATGTCGAGCCATGGCCCAAACCCCCGCCCTATCATACCTCATAGCCTAAAGTGTAATAAAAACTATTGTATGCTTCAATACATGTACTTTTCCTAAAGTCTAACAATTTTTCTAAAGTCTAATATCTAATAAGAGTTAATTGTCATTTTCGTCTCTATGTTCATTCACTTTTGTCATTTCAGTCAAACTTTTATAAATGCATCAGTTTCCTCCCTGACGTATCGGAAACATGCCACTTCAGTCCAAAAATTAAAACTCAGTTAAATCAGACATGTTTAATGAAGGTCTTATTGTCTTTCATTTATTAGACATAAAATAAAGTGAAAATAAAAGATATATAAATTGGCAATAATATCCTTCATTAAACCTGTCCGACTTAACTGTGTTTTAATTTTTGGACTAAAGTGACATGTTTCCAGTATGTCAGAGAGTAAACATGTGCATTTTTTAAAATTAGACTGAAATGATAAAAGTGAACAAACCACGTAGACGAAAATGACAATTAATACATAATCTAGTAAAAAGGATATTTGGACTTTTATTTTCTGTTATAAAAGTCTTGAAATGAAATTAGAATTTAAGTCGAAGTCGGTAAGCAATCTTATGCGACGTATTATCCGTCTTCTTCCTTCAACCAACCGCAAAATAAAAACCTCATTTTTTTCTTGAGTAAACTTCCGTTTTGCTCCATATGGTTTGGTCGTTTAATGGTTTTGCCCCAATCCTTTAAAAATAGCCATGTTACTCCCTGATCTATGAAGCTCATCTCCATTTCACTCCACGCCTCTAACACCATCCAATTCCTCTATTAAATCTTGATCACGTGCCCCTCACATGAGGGGCATTTTAGTCTTTTTTATCCTCCCTAAAAAGATATTTTATTATTATATTAATAACACATACATACACACTTCCCTCTGTCTTTCTTCTCTCTCCATGCGCTCTCTCTCTCTATAATAGACTTCACAACATCACCATCCTGCACCAACCCCACACCAACAGCAAGCACCGCCAACGAACCTCACCACCACCGTCGCAATAACCTCACCACCACCACCACCGTCGCAGTTGATGTCTCTTTAATTTCTATATGGATTCATGTTTAAAAGTGATTATAATTGTCATCATAATTGAATGAAAGATTGACCATAAAGACTAATAATAATCTTTGAATCCATCGGAACAACATTATTGTTTTATCCCAACTCACAAGAAATATATTACATATATATTAAATGTTGGTCAATTAAAGAGGCCACCACATAGTGAGTGCGTGTGTGACTGTCATCTTCTTCACAATGCTGCCTTTTCCCCCCAATTTGGTTACCCACAACAGCTTCTCCAACTCGAATCTTGTCGATCCAATATACAAGCTACCGCAGCTCAATCGGTTGTGGGTTAGTACCCGATTATTAGACGGTCCAACAACAACCATCCTTCCACCACCAACATCCACCCTCACACTCACACCCACACTACCAACACCAACTACCGTCGTCACCAACAACTAACCACCACCAGTCGTTTTCATCAGATCTGAACAAACCCTAGCCCCTTCTTCATCAAATTAAAGAAAACCCATTACTGTATAATCTCTGGTGGCCAGATCTGAAACCTCTGGCTGTTGTAGTGTTTATCCAGAGAATGGTGGTGGCGGGTGGCAAGTGTAGTGAGAGAGAAAGACGGCGAGGGGGGGAGTGGTGGTAATGGCAGATGTAGAGAGAGAGACGTTGAGAACGAGTGGTGGTTGTGGTGGCAGCAGGTGGTTGTTACGGCGGCGGTACTGCTGGTGGCGGAAGATGAGCCTGATGTAGAGAGAGAGTAGAGAGAGAAGAGTGTTTAGAGAGGATGAATATGAGAGAGAAGACTGTATAATATAAATATCTTTATAACCGAATTACCAAAATGCCCTTATTTTATTATTAAATTCTCATAATGTCCTTCTAGTTGACATACATTATAGATGAAGTTAAGGTCATGGAGCAAAATAGAAAAAACATAACAAACTATTAGAGGAAAATGACTATTTTTAAATTATTGGTGCAAAACCGTTAAAACGATTAAACCACGTGGAGCACGAAAGAAGTTTACTTTTTTTCTTACAAACACGAAGAATCCTCCAGATCCATGAATGCATAACACACACACCAATTACTGTACATACGCGTTTATTATTGCCTACGCAACCACTCTTACATCTAATCCATTCATCCCTTCAATTCCCCCATATTTTGTTCCAATTCCAATCACACATTGTAACAAGTTACCTTCCTTAAACCCTAATTTTTCCAATTCGTACGCTGATGAACTTGAAATTGTTTGAACAATTGGTAATTTGACCGATGATTGTTTCTAGATGATCTGGAAGAACCCTAGCTTATAATGTCGTGGGGATTAGGGTGGAAGCGACCATCTGATGTGTTTCATTTGTCTCTGTATTATGGTTCCGATGAAGCACTAGATGATCAATCACGTTCATCTTCACCACCACCACCACCACCACAGGTATCATCGGGATCATCGTCTGCATCTCAAGACAACAACAACGATAATAAGAAGAATGATAATAATGATCAAGAATTAGGGTTTCGGATTGATCTGGAATGGAATGTAGGAGATGACGAAGATCAGGTCACATTGAAGCTTCAGTCTCAGGTTATGGTGGCGTTGCCATTGCCGCAAGACACGGTTGTGATCCGGTTGCTCGAGTGTCATGATTCGGGTCATGATAGACCCGGTGAGGAGGTTGACAGTGGGGATGGAAATGTGGTGAATGTAGAGATGAAGGTTGTGAAGCAGAGGGAGCCACTTAGGGGGGTGGCTATGTCAAGAGTGGGGGTGTCGGCTCCGCAGAACGATGGGACAGGGGTGCTTGTTAAGATGTTGAAGTCGGATTTTGCTGCGGATTCGGGTCATGCTGAGGGGCCGCGGGTGGAGTCTTGTCCTGGTCATTGGATGAATGTTACTGTTGTCAGTCTTTACAACTGTGGGCTGTTAGTAAGTTGTTTCTTTTTGTTTCAAATTTATGTAAGAAGGAGGTTTTCCCAATGTTGCTTGTGGTAAACTGATGGAGATAGGTGAACTTAGATAGGGTCTACACAACAGCATAGTTGTCAAGGGCGCAAGACGCACTCAAGGCACAAAGGTTGAGCCTTGGGCCTCAATGCTGCTAGGCGCTTGGCCTATTTAGGCAAGGTGTATAGTATAAAAATACAAATTTTAGAGTTTCTAGACATGTTTTAGGCTTCTTTAGGGAAAACTTAGGTTGTTTTAGGTTGATTCCAGGCTTGTTTAGGATTGGTATAATTGTTTCAGATCTGTTCGAACATTTTAAGACGATTTTTGGCCTAAATTTCGATGGGAACTTGGCCTGAAAAATGTGCCCGAGGGCCTAAAAGTGGGGCTTTTGAAGCAGAGCGAGAAGGCTGCGCCGGCCTGAAAGGTAGGCCTAGGTGCGCACTTGGGTGAGCCTTGACAACAGAGCACAAGCTGCACAACAGAAAACTAATTCATATAAAGTTTTATTAGAATTTAGAACTGCAAAGATGGTGGAGTTTAGACCTAGCTTACAATGGTAAAAGATCTAGATATTGTAAGAAGTTGTATATGTGGCGGTTAAAAGGATCTATACGTAAAAGACAGAAAATTTGTTTTTTGTTAAAGGTTAAACTTGTTAAAAGCAAGTTGTGTGCTATCTTCTTATAGTTTTCAAATGTTGAACCTATCTGCAGACGTTTCCAGTAGAGTTGACCAAACTGCCGCTTCTTGAAAAGCTATTCCTCGATAACAATAAGCTAACGGTTTTGCCGCCTGAGCTTGGCGTTCTGAAAAACCTGAAAGTACTCACAGCTGACTACAATATGTTGGTTTCAGTACCAGGTAAGGTTGGAGCTTGTGCTTTTCTTTATATAGTTGATTGTTTTTCCATCTTTAAATGATATTCATCTTCTTTAGATTTATGAGAAGACACTTGCTTTTCATTTAGGTTTAGAAGTTAGAACATTTCTACAGCTTGTGACTCATCTATTGTTTCTTGTTTGAATATTACACAGTTGAACTGAGGCAGTGTGTTGGGCTTGTGGAATTATCACTTGAACATAATAAGCTAATCCGCCCTCTTCTTGATTTCAGGTCATTCCCTCTTTACCTAAATTGTAACTTGTTTTTCTTTGTTATCATCTCATAGTGACAGCTAGACCTAATTTCATATAAAGTTAACTGATTTTCATAATCTTTCACGCAGGGCTATGGCTGAATTACGTATTCTTAGGCTATTTGGTAATCCACTTGAATTTCTTCCTGAAATTTTGCCTTTGCATCAACTTCGCCACCTCTCTCTTGCAAATATTCGTATCGTGGCAGATGATTATCTTAGATCAGTCAATGTTCAGATTGAGGTATTAAATGTTATATTTTATTCAATTGTAATGACTCTGAGAAGTAACTTCCTTTTCATGAGATTGCAGATGGAGAACAGTTCTTACTTTGTTGCATCAAGGCATAAACTGAGTGCATTTCTCTCTCTTATATTTCGTTTCTCTTCATGTCACCATCCTTTGCTAGCATCTGCTTTAGCGAAGATGATGCAGGATGAAGGAAACCGTGTAGTTATTGGTAAAGATGAAAACGCTATCAGACAGCTCATAAGCATGATAAGCAGTGAAGACCAACATGTGGTAAATGAGATGAGGCATTTATGATTTTTTGTTTGTTTATGCCGTTAAATTCTTGCTCCAGTTACTTATGTTTTTAAATTTTTTTTTATTAAGGTTGTGGAGGCTTGCTCTGCACTTACATCTCTTGCCTCAGATGTATCTGTGGCACTTCAATTGATGAAATGTGACATCATGCAACCCATTAAAAGAGTACTTACATCTGTTGGCACTCAAGAACTGAAATCGGTTTTGCAAGTTGTGGGCAAGTTGGGTTTCGTCTCTGATACAGTGGCCCAAAAAATGCTTAGCAAGGATGTGATGAAATCATTAAAATTATTATGTGCTCATAAGGATCCGGAGGTATGTTTGATATGTTCTAATTAATGTTACCTCTAATATGTATTCCAAAAAGTCATAGCAATGATGTGATGAGATCTTTACAATTATCAATCTATTCTTAGGTACAAAGGTTAGCTTTAATAGCAGTTGGGAATTTAGCTTTTTGTCTGGAGAATCGGCGAGTCCTTGTTGCTTCTGAAAGTTTAAGAGATCTTCTTTTAAGGCTTACACTTTCATCTGAGCAACGTGTGAGCAAATCTGCAGCTCGTGCTCTAGCAATTCTTGGTTGGTTTGAGTGATAGAAATTTCCACAAGAGTAAAATACCATTTCTTGTCCCTGAGGTTTGCCCAGTTTTGGGACTTTCGTCCAAAGGTTTGTTTTTCCGCATTTGGACCCAAAAGGTCTGAAATCTTGCCATTTTCATCCGGCTCGTTAACTCCATCCATTTTTCTCCGTTAAGTCAAGGGTATTTCCGTCTTTTTTGTTAACCTAAAGGGCAATTCGGTCCTTTTCCTTTAAGTTAACAAAAAAGACGGAAATACCCTTGACTTAACGGAGAAAAATGGATGGAGTTAACGAGCCAGATGAAAATGACAAGATTTTAAACCTTTTGGATTCAGATGCGGAAAAACAAACCTTTGGATGAAAGTCGCAAAACTGGCCAAACCTCGGGGATGGAAATGGCATTTTACTCTTTCTAAAAAAACTAGTGTGTAAAATTGTTAAATGTGGGCCATTCTTTGTTCTAATATAGGGGAGAATGAGAATCTCAGACGTGCTATCAAAGGAAGGCAGGTCCCAAAGCAAGGATTAAGGATACTTGCGATGGATGGTGGCGGGATGAAAGGCCTTGCCACTGTTAGGATTCTTAAAGAAATTGAAAATGGTACCGGGAAACGGATACATGAGATGTTTGACCTAATATGCGGCACATCAACTGGCGGCATGTTGGCGGTTGCTCTTGGAATAAAGCTAATGTCTTTGGAACAATGTGAAGATATATACAAAAATCTTGGTAATTGAAATGCGTTATATCCATAGAAATCATCTCAAAAAATGTCTTAAAGAGTTAAAGGGTATTGTGTAATATTTTGCTTTACAATTTCACAGGAAAACTTGTCTTTGCTGAACCTGTTCCTAAGGATAGCGAAGCAGCAACTTGGAGAGAAAAGTTGGACCAGCTTTACAAGAGCTCGTCACAAAGTTTTCGAGTTGTTGTGCATGGGTCTAAAGTACGTTGTTTTCCTTTTCGAACTCTTCTTAAACTTAGCAAAAGCCGTTAGTACACTAACTTTACAATTACTAATGTTTCAAGAAAATAAATTCTAAAACTACCACTTTCGAATTTGTCCAGCACAGTGCCGATCAGTTTGAGAGGTTGTTAAAGGAGATGTGTGCTGACGAGGATGGAGATTTGCTAATAGATTCATCGGTTAAAACGGATTCCCAAAGTTTTTGTGGTATCAACATTAGTCAATGTGGCCCCAGCACAGCCATTTATATTTCGTAATTATCAGGTTTGTGATTTCCCTAATTATTATAGCTTTTATGTGTTATCTTACATGTTTGTATTATAGTATCCAGCTGGCACACCAGAAGTCCCTTTGATGATGTCAGAAAATGTTTCTACTAATGGACCAGGAACAGCAACTACTGGTGCTCAAGTTGGGTATAAAAGGAGTGCTTACATGGGAAGTTGTAGACATGATTTATGGCAAGCTATAAGAGCATCGTCAGCCGCTCCATATTATCTTGATGATTACTCTGATGGTACAATATAGTTATTTATCTGTGGTATAATATAATTCTATATCATTTAGTAATTAAAACCTAGCGGTATCTATGTAGGTGTTCTTCGCTGGCAAGATGGTGCTATTGTTGCAAATAACCCTACTATATTCGCAATACGAGAAGCTCAGCTTCTATGGCCCGATGCAAAAATTGACACTTTGGTTTCAGTTGGTTGCTGTTCTGTTCCAACAAAGGTAAATTGCACGTAATTCCTTTAGTGATACAAATATATTAAATCCTAAACATGATTTAATATTGAATCTAGGCTCGTAAAGGTGGATGGCGTTATTTGGACACTGGTCAAGTGTTGATTGAGAGTGCATGCTCAGTTGAACGTGTTGAAGAAGCATTGAGCACATTGTTACCGATGGTTCCTGAAATAAACTATTTCCGGTTCAATCCAGGTGAAATATTAATAATAAAATATCCAATTTTTCATATCACAATTAGTTGATTTATGCACCTTTTTAAAAATGTTATGTTTCTTTCTTTTTTTAATTTTAATATTTACAGTTGATGATCGGTGTGATATGGAGTTGGATGAAACGGACCCCACAGTCTGGCTAAAGTTAGAGGCAGCAACAGATGAGTATATCCAGAATAATTCTCCTGCATTTAAAAAGGCCTGTGAGAGATTGCTTCTGAACCATAGTGACAAAAAGCTACTGGATAATCTCAACTCTCAGCAGTTTCTCAAGGCCAATGGGCCCAATACAGGTGAAAACAGTCCATCTTTAGGGTGGAGACGTAATGTTTTACTAGTGGAAGCTTCTCGCAACCCAGATTCTGGAAGAGTTTATAACCATGCTCGTTCACTACAAACATTCTGTTCTGATCACAATATAAGATTATCACTTCTGAACGCTGCATTGAGACCACTTAATAATAATAAGCCTGACCCAGGGACGTCTTTCCCAACACCCTTCACATCACCATTATTCACCGGTAGCTTTCCATCAAGCCCACTTCTTTACAGTCCTGATCTTGGGCTTCATAGGGTTGGCAGAATTGAAACAGTACCACATTTAAGCCTTGATGGATTCCATTCTGGAAGAACTTCTTCTCCTCCGGATTCACCAACAGTACCCAGACAGCTGTCGGCTCCTGTTCGATTGTTACATAAAAAGTTGCAGAATTCACCACAAGTTGGAGTTGTACACTTGGCTCTCCAAAATGATACCACCGGTTCAATTTTAAGGTCATTTACTTAATTCCTTTATTCCCCTCCTTACTTTGATGAAAGTTATTAGCTATAAGTATTAAAAACATGTTTTTCCTGATGAAAGTTATTAGCTATAAGTATTAAAAACATGTTTTTCCAAATAGTTTGCAGAAAAAAGATTTTCCTTTTAGAAAATCGAAGTGGCAATTTCAACCGTCTTACTTGTAAACGAGTTGATTTGGTTTATCTTTTTGTCTCCAATGGTCAATGGGTAAATCTTAAAAGAAAACGGGTCAAATGATTCAGACGGGTTGAAGATTGCCCATAAACTGTCTTGCTTGTAAACGAGTTGATTTATCTTGTTATCTCCAATGTTCACTGGGTAAAGCTTAAAGAAAACTGGTCAAATGATTCAAACGGGTTGAAATTTCCCAAGGTGTATTCAACGCTTACAACTTCCTAAATTGTCTCTCTAAGAACTGTAGATTATTATTGTAATAACATAAATTATATTTAACGCATTTATTAACAGATTTTTAAAGAATGGATAAAAAGTGTTTCGGGTCAACCCAACCCGACCCAAACCTAAAATATTCATGTTGAGCCAGATGCATTACCCAACCTGCCCAATTTGGCACCTAAGAAAGATTTTGCAATTGCTTATTTTGAGTATTGTTTTTCACTTTTTTTTTAAAATTTTTTGGTTCTAAGTTGCTGTGTTTTCTTTGTTATAGTTGGCAAAATGATGTTTTTGTGGTGGCGGAACCAGGAGAATTGGCTGAGAAGTTTCTACAGAGTGTCAAATATAGTCTGCTATCGTTGTTAAAAGGCCGACGTAGAAAGTACACGTCAGCAATTACCAACATCTCTAGCGTTTCTGATTTGGTTGCATGTCGGCCTTATTTTCAAATAGGCGGTGTTGTACATCGTTATATAGGACGGCAGACCCAGGTATGCTTATGTAGCTTATGGTTGTTTATTTATCTGTTTTAATAATTTAATGTCAATATGATTCAGCAACTGTTTTCTGTCAATTAAATATGCAGGTGATGGAAGATGACCAAGAAATTGGGGCCTACATGTTCCGTAGGACAGTTCCTTCTATGCACTTAACTCCTGAAGACGTGCGTTGGATGGTATGTTTTTAAATAATCATACTTGATTTTTTAATATATAATTTAGGTCTAATTTGGCTTAATTTACTTATATTTGTTTATTTTATTGCCGGAAATTCTGCAGGTTGGTGCTTGGAGGGATAGGATAATAATATGCACATGTTTATACGGTCCTTCACCAGCTCTAATAAAGGCATTCCTAGACTCTGGTGCTAAAGCCGTCATATGTCCATCATCAGAACCCCAAGAAATGCAGTTGACCACGTTTAATGGGTCAACCGACTTCAATGATTTGGAAAACGGGAAGTTTGAAATTGGGGTAGATGAAGGAGACGATGAATATACAGAACCTGTCAGCCCAGCAAGCGACTGGGAAGACAGTGAGACCGATAAAAACACTGATAAAGGGATGTTAGTTTGGGATGATGACGAAGATGAGCTGTCAAGATTCGTGTGCCAGCTGTACGATTTGTTATATATGAGTGGAGCTCGAGTTAATGTTGCTTTACAACAAGCTCTTGCATCTCACCCGAGCATACGGTATTCATGTCATTTCCCTGCTGTACCTTAACCTTGTAATACAAATACAAGACATAAATTTAGAAAAAAAAAACATTATACAACAGGAACTATAGATAAAAGGATTGCCCATGAGATTTTCAAAGTATGTAGAGAATAGAATAATGAAGAGGTACACTGCAATTTTGAGGGTTATAATTATACTGCAGATGTTAGTTGTAAACTTATATACTCATCTTGTTTATATACACCTTTAAAGGTGTATTTTATTAAAGATAGTAATACCCCATGCATAATAAAATGTGCTTAATATTTACATTTTGGTCACTTGTCATTGACACACAGTCACACAGACACACTTGCCTACTATTCATTTTCTTTTTTGTAGTTAATATCTAGGTTTTGATTGGAGTTTGACATAAATTAATAGTCAATTTACTTTCCACATAAGTTAATTATCAAAACATGAGAAAAGGTATGGCAAAGAATTGATTGTCATGATTAAAGTAGTTTCATGATTACTTATTTTTAGTATAAACATCACTTTTGGCAATCCCTAACTACCCTTCTGATTATCTCATTTGACTTTAGTAATATTATTACTACTTACTAAGTGCTCTTTATTTACCTCTTAATGAGGCTCTTAATGGTTCAGACCTCTTACTGGTTCAACACTTAATCATTCAGACTGTTTGTTTCGCGAGCAAATGTCTGAATGGTTCAGACATTGACATTTGTCTCTGAATGATTAATCATTATACTAAGTCTGAATGATTAAGACCTCTAATCTGAATTGGTCAGATATTTGCATCTGAATGGTTAAGCATCATACTGGCTCTTAATGGTTCAGATCTCTTACTGGTTCAGCACTTAACGGTTCAGACCTCTTAATCGTTCAGCACTTAACCATTCAGAAGTTGTCAAACAGCCCCTTACAGTATTACTTCTATAAGAACAATAGATCAACAGGTCACTAGTATTAATTATTCTCTAATTGCCTTCTAGTTTATTACCGGTGTTTATGGCTTGGTTTGAAACCGTCGAAACCGTTTATCAATTTGGTTTTAGGGTTGTTTTTAAACTATTTCTTATGATTTCATCATGCTGGCCTTAGGGTGATTTTTTAAATTAACTCTTATGATTTCGGGAATTTACACCGTAGAGTTTATTAAGTTAAGTTTATTTTTTTTGGTTGATCGGTTGAACCTAAAAAACTAGACCATGAATACCCCTACATTTATTATGCTTTTAAGTTGAAATAAAAAGAAACTTTTTTTTTTCATACAAAATGTATTCATACTTTATGAAAAGTCTTTCCGTGAACACAGTTAAAAAGTGAAGGAATAATAAAACTTGCATAGGCATGAATGTGACATCATACAAAAAGCATAATTTATGCCAAAAGGGAAAAAACCATCTCATTATGCACTTTATCAACTTTAATAGAAATGGAATGGAATATATTGCATCTCATGTCCAAAGTATACACCAAAAGAAACCTTTTCCCCATACCTACAGAACCACCATGAACACCACCACCATCTTGCCGAGAAAGATGGCTGGTAGTGATTCTCTTCCAATCGAGATAGGGACGCGTGGTATACCTTGTGATGAAGGAGATAGAGTACTTCACAAGACTTGAGTCCGGAAGTGGTGATCAAGGCAAATGTTCGATCAAGAACTCGGTAAATCCTGACAAGAAGCATCGTGGAGATGGTGTCGGTTCTAAATTTTGGCCTGGTTTCGGGTTCTTGACGATTACATGGCGGAGGGGGAAGAGGAAGGGCGGCGAAAGTGGTAGATTTTTGCCTAGAATGTGCACTATGGTAGACGTTGCTGACAGCCGCCACCATAGGCTGACCAAGATTCCTAGCTTCAGTTACCGAAACCTTAAAGATGACATTAACCAAGTCAAGGTTTAAGTTTAATCAATCAATGTTTTAGAGAGAGATGGCACAATGTGACATGCCTCACATTTATTTTTGGTTTTAAAATCTATGTTTGCAAATATTCACCTTGTAAAGAATATGAATATATGCCCTCGTATCTTTTTTTATGTTCATTCTTTGCCACACAGGAAACAAAAAGGTAAATGCTCCCTTTAGCTGAACTATGCTACACTAAAGTGTGCTTTATGCATCAAAATTTGTTTTCTTCATGGTTGATTCAACGTGCAATGACTATTCATCAACGTTACTTGGTTTGGGGTCATCTTGAGCTGTGGCTAGCTACTCCAGAGCCACGACGACGGCCCTCATGTATGGCCTCGTGACAGCTTCTTGTAGACACATTGATGCTATCGAAACGGCTTGATGTAAACACTTTATCGGGTAATTACCATTTAGCAATGGATCAGCCACTATCGGATCTTACTATGTTTTTTAAACAACGGTCTCCCCTACAATCGAGAATATTTTGGTTATATTTTAACCATCGGAAAAATACATAATACGGTCCATATTTGGTGGGCTCCACATATATGTCGTGTCTTTTCATTGGATATTGTGGATTTTTTTTAATAAAAACTAACCTATTATTCTACGGTAGGTCTGGTGGTATTTATCACTCTTTTTTCCAAAGATCAACTCTAGGAATACAACCCCGAAGCTAGAAACATCTGATTTTGTTGTTAACTCAACTGTCATTGCATATTCAAGAGAAGACCATAAGCCCCTAGGCACTCTTTTTGAGATATGATCATCTCCTTTTTTTTTTCTTCCAAACATAGTTGGACCAAAATCTGAGATCTTAGGATTCATATAATCACTACATAAGTGATAGGAAGTATATGGTTAACAACAATCAAGGTTAAATGGTTTAAACCGAACCGCAAGCGAAATAACCGAAAAAACCGAAGGGTCGGTTATTTATATTTTTGATAACCGCTTGTTGCGGTTCGGTTATGGTTATTATTAGTTTCATAACCGCAAATAACCGAACCTTACCGAATGGTTTAAACATGACCGAATCCATAAGACCATAGGTTTTTAAGTTAGTGTTTAAGTGTTTAACCATGGCCCAATCGATATTTTTTTTGGTGAAGTGTTTAAGTCTTTTAACCATGCCCCAGACTCACTAAATTTAAAACTCTAGCCACTTTGTGTTCGTATGTATGCTTCCACATAACACGTGGAAGTAAATATAATTTTGATAATTCTACAAGCTTGTGTATAATTTAATTTTTGCGCATGATATTTGCATAACCCACACATCTAAAGCCTAACTTTAGAAACGATAAAATAACCGATCTATAACCGAACCGAAACGGCATTAACCACAAATAACCGATTAACCGAAACCGCATTAACCGAACCGAATGGTTATGATTTTTTGATAACCGAAGTGTACGGTTATGGTTTTGGTTATAGGCAATAACCGAACCGAACTGCACCATGTTCACCCCTAGTAAGTCATAACGGGTATAAGTAAAAATCGACAATTGGATCACACGTTGGTGATTAAACAAGCATTTTGAAATAAGACCCTATGGTATAAACCATAACGGGTCAAAGAGCAAAATGGCGAATATCCATATATCGGTTATTAACATAATAAACTTCAGAAACAAGACCCTATGGCACGAACCAAAATGGGTCAAACAAGTAAAAATGAGTTTTTGGTATAAATACTTGCTGACGCGAACCAAAATGTGTCGAACGAGTAAAATGAGTTTTTGGTGGTAAACACTTGTTGACGTGAACCAAAACGGGTTAAACAAGTAAAAGTGAGTTTTTGGTGTAAACACTTGCTGACGCGAACCAAAATGAGTCAAACAAGTAAAAATGTGTTCTTGGTGATAAACACTTGCTGAAGCGAACCGTAACGGGTCAAACAAGTCAAGTTGCTTCATCGCGACAACCTGTGCATGAAACCACAACATCATGCATATATGTGCATGAGACATGTGAGACCAGAATATTATATAAGAATTAAAGATGATCAAGTACTAGTTACTTGGTTATTGTGGGCCTTGTAGACCCTCCCCAAGCCGCCTTCGCGAACAAGCAAATGCGGTTAAAGTTTTGGGTTGTGAGGCCTAGGTCTCGAGAAGTGTAGACCATGCAACGATTTTTGAGTTCCCGTGTTTGATTACCGCATCGGCTACCTTCTTGTGCTTGCTGTTTTCTGTTTATACAAATGAAAACGTACCATTATGAAAAATACTAATTAAATAATAAATTGAAATAATAGTTAGTTAATATGCCAATAAACAACCTGTTGGCAATTCATTTTTGAGTCATCTTGTCAATAAATCGATCTGACGTAAACAAAGATCTCCAATATTGAGACCCTTTTAGGTTCATATCTAAACTGCTTAGCAATGATATTATCTTGGGCTTTGATCTTTTAGCTTATCTTGGGCTTGATCTTTTTAATATTGGGTCTACTATTTTCATTAATTTTACCTATATTGTTTTAGGCTTCTTTTAACCTGATTATTGAGTATCTTCCTTATTAGTTGATATTTATAATTCCTTACTGTGTTTTGCTTATTAGTTGATATTTTATAATTCCTTACTGTGTTTTGCATTGTTATGTTCTGGTTCATCTAAATTTTAACTTACTATATTTTTATTGTAAATTTATCTGTTTAACAATAACAAATAATAAAGTATAGTAACTAAATGGTTCTTATTTAAAAAAAAACATGATAATGGTATGTTTATATTAAGGTTTTAATCTATATGATAGGATTTCATATGGCAGAAAATCGATGCTTGGTGTAACACTCAAGATTCATGTAGGGCGATTCCAAAGTCAACTCAAGTACAAATAAATTCACCACTCAAGATTCATGTAGGGCGATTCCAAAGTCAACTCAAGTACAAATAAATTCACCACTCAAGATTCATGTAGGGCGATTCCAAAGTCAACTCAAGTACAAATAAACCATTTGAATCGATTTTGTTTCCTAAGATCACACCACCTGATGTGCCAAAACGCACAACACACCTGAAAATTTCTCAAAAGATAACTGTCTGCCTTCACAGGTGTCTTATTTTCTTTATATGGATGATGCCTTGTTATTGGAAAATTGGTCGAGTGGAAGTCTTGAGGTAGTCACAAGAAACTAAGAGTTTTCCACGTATGCATAGGTTTGAAGATTAATTTCCACAAGTAAATTTTTTTTGGTATTGGGGTGGGGGGAGATGAGGTGGAAGAGATGGCTAAAGTGGTGGGGTGTATGATGGGCGATCTACCATTCACTTACTTGGGTATTATAATGAATTGTATTAATAACTAATACCTGGATCCCATTGTCAACATCTTCGAGACTCGCCTTGCTTCATGGACCCTCTCCATGGGGGGTCGAGTCACCCTTATTAAAGCGGTTTTGGTGAGCCTTCCAATATTTTTCTTTCTATTTTTAAGGCGCCGATCAAGGTGGTGAATAAATTAGAAGCTTTGATGAAGAGATTTCTTTGGGGTGGGTCGGATAAGGTTAAAGGAATGCATTGGGTGGCGTGTGACATGGTGACACTTTCAAAACATGGGAGGGGGGGGGGGGGTATTTGTAAACTTAAAATGGTCAATAAGGCGCTTTTAGCTAGGTGGCTTTGGAGGTTCTGGGTGGAAGAAAGAAGTTTGTGGAGAAGGGTGGTGCTTGTGTCATGGTAGTAGAAGAAGTTGGTCCATTCTTCCTTTGAACCTGTCTTTATTGGGGGTATGGAATAACATTATATGGATGGAAGTTAGAATGAATTTATATATTAAAAAAAATGAATAATTATATATAAGGGAGACTGGGAAATGGTGCTCGTATTAGATTATGGGTGGACCATTGGTGTGGGGGGGGGGGGGGGGATGATATATAGGTGTCCTCATCTATTTCTGTTGGGAACGGATAAGGTTTATCAGATGGGGGATAAGGTGTCGTAGACTAGTCGGGTAGATGATTGGAACTTGGAATGGTCAAGATCACTGGTTTCTGATGTTGAGTTGGGAGTGGGCTGATTGTAAACAAATATTGGCTGATGTGGTGACAACGGATTGTAACATCCCGAAAACGGATTTGGTCACTAAACCAAGTTAACTGGGATGAGTGGGTGAAATATCGTTGGTGCTAATAGATATCTTGTAAAACAAAATAACTAGGAACAGATTAACCTAGTTAGTAACATGTGAATGGGTAATAAAACAATGAGTTGTAGCCTTATATAATCAAAACTAAACTTGAGGGACAAAGCTGTCAAAAAGGAAACATGTGTTTTAAAACATAAAGAGTAAACTGCCATTTTGGTCCCTGAGGAAAACTCAAACCTTTTGCATCTGGGTCCCTATTGTTTCAGTTTTATTGCCATTTTGGTCCAAAAGTGAAATCAGGTCATATTTTTCTTATAAAATCCTGCTATTTTGTTCTATTTCTAAGGTGCAAAATGGTCATTATATAGAAAATTTATATAATATATTTTTTTTCTCTCCTCTCTCAAACTCTGCACTCTCTCTCTAAAAACCCCTCTGTCTTTCTCTCCCCTCTCTCTCTCTCTCACCACCTGCACTCTCACCCTTTAAACCCTAACCCACCACCACTCTGATCCACCATCATCATTCTGCCATCGACAACCATATAATGATGAACCAGGGCTACTCCAAAATCACGTTTAGCACTGCCCACGTTTATCACCGGGTCCCACGCTCCAAAACTGCTTTAAAATCACGTTTAGCATTGCTCACATTGATAGGAATGGAGGCCGACAGTGATACATTTGTTTGGGTTTGCGGTTGTTAATCGTGGTGGCCAATCTGGGTAAATAAGGCTCGATGCAAAATTGAGAGAAACAGAGGAAACGAAAATCGCCATTGATTTGTGTCTGAAAACAGGGTCGGTTTTATTTATTTATTTCCTAATTGTGAATTTGTGATCAGTGCACATATGTTAGTTATTCACAACTTTAAATCACATATGACCTGCAATAAATACCCATCAGGTTTTAAAAGGCCTTTGACCTGCAATAAAAAATAGGGGTGAATGGTGATGGTGATTTGGGTGTGACGTTGAGCAGTGGTGGAGGTGGTGGAGATTGATGGTGGTGGAGGTGGTGATGGATGGATGGTTGTTATGGTGGGACCCACAAAAGATTATTGTTTTTGTTAAACATTTTTATTTTTGTTTTTATTAATACAACAACAACAACAAACGTACCCAGTAAATCCCACAAATAGCAAAGCTATTGGTAGGGTCTAGGGAGGGTGAGATGTAGACACCTTACCTCTATCCATAGGGTTAAAGAGGCTGCTTCCAGATAGACCCCAGCTCCAAAGATAAACACAAGACCAATTAGACTCCAAAAAAAATCTACATGATAATAAAAGAATAAATGGGTAGGCAACATAGGGAAATATAACAAATTTATAGACTCACAAGACCATATATAATCATATATGAAAAATACAAGCTGCAAAGATCCACCTGTACTTTACAGAAATCTACATCTCTACCCCAATCCTCGGATGTAAAGATCCGCTTCTCTAAAAGTCCTTAACCTTAATCCTGAGGAAAGCTTTAAATAAAATAAAAAAGAAATGATCATTTTGCCCCTGAGGAAAAGATAAAATAGCAAGATTTTATAAGACAAATATGACCTGATTTCACTTTTGGACCAAAATGGCAATAAAACTGAAACCACAGGGACCAAGATGCAAAAGGTTTGAGTTTTGGACTAAAATGGCAAAAGTGACCAAACCTCAGGGACCAAAATGGCAGTTTACTCAAACATAAAATTTAAAACACAACACACACTTGGTGTGTGTGTATGTCGAACCTTAGAAGAGAAAGAGAGGGAGAAAAACATAGTTCATCATTTTCTTCAAATTGAAAGGTGAATTAGGGCCAAATCACATGCACGAACAAAAAATAGTGATCTTCTTTGCTTGGAGATCATAAGGTATGTAATAATTTATGTTTTGGTGATGAGTAGTATATGGAGGAACTTGAAGGTGATAACCTTGAGTTTGATTTTTTTGATAGTATGATGAAATTGATAATGAAATTATGTGTATGCTCATCACACTTACAAGTATATGTGAAATACTCGAAAATTTATAGATTTAGGTATATGTTAATATATGTCATGAAGTGGGTTTTTATGATATAATGAAAATTGATGTTGTTTTGATGTCTATGTGTAAATTACTTGAATACTATAGAGGTTTGATTAAATGTTCATATATGCTATGAAATAGGTTTTGACATGAAAGATGAACCCATGACTAATTGGTAGAAAAGATGAATTAACATGGTGATAATTGGAAGTTTATGTTGACTTGATGTTCATAAATATATAAACTTGTTGAATTAAAAAAAAGTGGTGATTTTAGTTAAGAAATTTAGCTAATAATATGGCCTAAAAATGGTGCCCACCAAGTATTAGATAAAATGCTTAAATGAGTTTCATGAACTTGTTAGTGCATTTGCATATGTCAAATGGCAGTTTAACTTTTAAACGTCAAATTGACCTATAATAAATTTGAATGAAAAAGATGGTTTAAAAGTCTGTAAGATGATGGTCATGGTGTAGGATGACTAATTTAACTATCTTGTGGATATTATGTAATAGTTTGACACTTGACAAGCTAGGTATGAGCTTGGAAGGGAATGAGTCAAACGAGTCATAAACCGAGAAAGCTTGAACGGACGCAAGGTAAGTGAAACTTACACCTCCTAAAATATAATCACTATATAAGTTATATGAAGTATATGGTTAAGAACGGTCAAGGTTAAATGGATAAAATGTCAAAATTAGATTTCATGATGTAAACCATGAAATGGGTCAAAATGGACAAGGTTATGACGAATTAATGATTAAGACAACGCGCTTTAAAATAGGACCATATGGCGTAAGTCATAACGGGTCAAATAAGTAAAAATTGACAATTGGATCACATGTTGGTGATTAAACAAGCATTTTGAAATAAGACCCTATGGTATAAACCATAACGGGTCAAACGAGCAAAATGGCGAATATTCATATATCGGTTATTAACATAATAAACTTCAGAAACAGACCCTATGGTACGAACCAAAATGCGCCAAACAAGTAAAAATGAGTTTTTTGTGTAAACACTTGCTGATGCGAACCAAAATGTGTCGAGCGAGTAAAAATGAGTTTTTGGTGGTAAACACTTGCTGACGTGAACCAAAACGGGTCAAACAAGTAAAAATGAGTTTTTGGTATAAACACTTGCTGACGCGAACCAAAATGGGTCAAACTAGTAAAATTAAGTTTTTGGTGGTAAACACTTGCTGACGCGAACCATACCGGGTCAAACAAGTCAAGTTGCTTCATCACGAGAACCTGTGCATGAAACCACATCATGCATATATGTGCATGTGACATGTGAGACCAGAATATAATATAAGAATTAAAGATGACAATGTACGAGTTAGTTGGTTTTTTGGGCCTTGTAGACTGTCACACCCCTAATTTCCACGTATAACCCAGTGGGCCTGGTTGGGGAATATCGTGACGTAAGTTGATATCATCATTACCAAGCAATACAATAATACACAACAGAAGTCTAGATAATTACTATTACAAACGTTTGAATGTTCAAAGTTCAAAATAATAAATACAACGCTTGTAACTAGATCCACAGGCGGATTGAAATGTAAATTTAATTTAGCATCTGATGGGTGTATGCCTACACCCCGTGCTTAGGTCGTGTCCATTTGCAATTAAATGAGCCGTGGATATCCAGGACACGGTCGTTTTAACCCCAAAATGTTTAATATTAAGCAATACGAATTAAAATGAATTATTTGAATTCCCGACTCATTGGTCTTCGATCCAAAATCCAACCATGCGGTATTAGTATACCGTATCCCAAGCCCGTATAAGGGAAAATAAGTTTATTTACCTGGTTTGCAAAATCTTCTAACTAATAAGAAAATAAGCAAAGCACAGCCGTAATCAAAATAACTAGGTTGGCGACAATCTACCGGAAGTCTCTAGTCTGGAATGGATGGTATTATTAACCGATTAGTTAGTTAGCGGGTCTTTATTTAGTCATTGACTTAGACCGGCTAACTTAAAATAAGGATAACGGTACGAAATGCTAGATTAAGCGATGACCGAAAAAAGAATGTATTTTGGACCCGACAAGTTCTAGGACTTGTATAATATGGGTTACCATTCTACATTCTGGAAATTGAGAATATTTTGAATAGGTTAGACCCGTTTCGGTTAAATTGCGTAAACTAGTCGCGTAGGCTTAACCGTGCACATATAAGCGAAACTGGGTAACCGGGTGAGTCCTATACAAGTTCCATATGCCATTAAGTTTAAAATATGTTATTATAACAGTAGGTTATTGATATGACGACTCGTTATGGTTTTAAAAGCAAACTATGCCTTAAAAGGGCAATTTCGTCATTTAAAATATAATAAAACGAGCTTATACGTAAACTGATGTTATTAGTATAAACATTTTGCAAAAATACTTATTTTATGATGTTATATCAGTAGGGCATCAATTATATGTGTGGTTTATAGATTATGACCAAACTATGTTCCAAGAAGGGCATTTTGGTCATTTCACATATAATTGATAACTTATTTGGGAGTCTGAGTTCGGGACATGTACCTACTGTTAATAGGTTGGAAATATGTTTTGGAATCAGTAGGTATCAAGTCTTTATACTCTAATATGGTTTTAAACCATATTATGCGTCCAAGTGGCGATTAAGTCGCTAAATAACGATATAAACGATATTTAAGCAAAATCGTTGTTGTGATCAGGCTTGTATGACTAAAATATGTTAATACATATATTATATCAGCAGGTAATCGATTTTGGTCCATTTGTATGTTTAAAACCTTTTTAAAGTGCCGAAAGGGCAATATCGTCATTTATGGACATGATTTGTAAACTATAGCTTAAACTCAGTTTGCAATCTGAATTAATATCCAAAACAATCCTAATAATGATATTACATCAGTAGGAATAGATTTTTGATGACAAGTTTAGGTTTAGACCATTTTATACGTAAAATGGCGTTTTAGGCATATTTAACGGACACTTGCGTAAAAACTCGGATTACTACATGACCATGTCCTATAACTCCAGAGGGTTATAGTTTACTATAACATGGTCATATTGCAACTTAGAGGCATAAGCTAAGGTTGCTAAATCGGGTCAGAATTGAAAGTCAAAGCAAAAGTCAACTTCCGCGACTTTCAGTTGCGAACCGACCTTAAAACTGGAATTGACGAGCCGGACATGTTTCCATATGTTCTTATAATTATTACCAAGTTATTAGGTTGTTAAAACAGGTTTCATAACACCTACATTGCTAATGATGAGTTTATTTCAAAACTGACTCGTTTGACTTTTTATTAACATAACTTTGACCGTCAATTGACCAAGCAAACGTGGTAATCAGGAGGTGTCCTCTTGAGGGATTAACACCTACCTTATTACGATCACGTAGCCATGTTCGTTACGAGCATTGGCTGGACCATAATGGTCTTAGCTCAAAGTCAAAGCGTTTTTACGTCAACGCTTTGACATTGGCTTAAAACTTAATAAAACTGAAAGGAGAGGGTTAGAACACTTACTAGTGAACCAAAGATGACTAAGAGACTCAGAGGAAGTCTCCAAAGAGCTCAGGAACCTCCAAGTGAGCATAGAGAGAAGAAGGGAAGGATGAGCAAGTTGGGAGCTCACCCAAGATTGCTATTTATAGCAATGGGAAAGGCATGAGGCCATGACAACTGTCCAGGAGTGTTACAAGAGGTCTCTAGGTGGTTTTGGACGTGTCACAACCAGCCAAGAGAGTGGCATTTGCGAGATAGGTGGCAGGGCAGCAAGCTGCAAGCATTCTGTCACTGGCGACCACTTACGGACCCTAAGGGTCATGCCTTGCGGTCCGTAAGGACCTCTGGCGCCCACAGATTTTAAATGGTTACGGACCGTAACCATTGAAGCTTGCGGTCCAAACCGCCTTACTGAAACCATAACTTTGGTTTCCTTACGGTCCGTAACCAACAATGGTTACGGTCCGTAAGGACCTCTCGGAAGGTAACCTTTTGGCATTTTTCCACTTTTGATTTTCCGACTTTCTCGATGCTCGTTCAGAGGTTATTAATATAACATGACGGCGTCGTTGGTCTCTCTCGGCTACACGTGGCAACCAAGAATTTTCGGGACATGTGTCAGATTTTTATTGGACGAAATTTTCGAGGTGTCACATAGACCCTCCCCAAGCCGCCTTTGCCAACAAGCAAATGCGGTTAAAGTTTTGGGTTGCGAGGCCTAAGTCTCGAGAAGTGTAGACCTTTAAAACGATTTCTGAGTTCCCGTGTTTGATTACAGCATTTGCTACCTTCTTGTGCTTGTTGTTTTCTGTTTATACAATGAAAACGTACCTTTACGAAAAATACTAATTAAACAATAAATTGAAATAATAGTTAGTTAAAATGCAAACTAACAACCTTTGGGCATTTCAATTTTGAGTCACCTTGTCAATAAATCGATCTGACATAAACAAACATCTCCATTATTGAGACCCTTTTAGGTTCATATCTTATCTCTTTCTCTTTATGAATTTAAACCGCTTAACAGTGATATTATCTTTGGCTTTAATCTTTTAGCTTATCTTGGGCTTGCTCTTTTTAATATTGGGTCTGCTATTTTAAGTAATTATACCTATATTGTTTTAGGCTTCTTTTAACCTGATTATTGGGTATCTTACTTATTAGTTGATATTTTTTAATTCCTTATTGCGTTTTGTGTTGTTATGTTCTAGTTCATCTAAATTTTAATTTACTATATTTTTATTGTAAATTTATAGGTTTAACAATAACAAATAAAAAAAAAATATAGTAACTAAATGGTTCTTATTTAACAAAAATTTAATAGTGGTATGTTTATATTAAGGTTTTAATCTATATGATAGGATTTCATATGGCAGAAAATGATGCTTGGTGTAACATTCCCCCAATTTTTGCCTTCACCTTTTGGGATCTTATTGAGCTCCATAGAACAGTCCCGTCTTCTATCTGTAAACGGAAGACAATTCATACTATTTTTATCTGATTTCATGGATTTGAAACACAATGAATAATCTTATTATAAAAAAAGCAGGCCTCTCTTACGTAGGTCGTCAAAGATGTAATGGTTCTTATTTTCTTGTGGATCCAACACAGGTTCACAAAACTTTTGGTTGGTCATTATGTAGAAATTTTGATGTTAGTTTGGCTTGTAATTAATTTGATGTTTTTGGTATAATTTGGTAATTAATTGTACTAGGGTGATTGTTATTTTGTGGGTTTTAGTTTTGTATTTACAATTCAAACGAAATAAATAGACTACTGGTCACTTGACTACCTGAGATACATCTTCACCACTCAAGATTCATGTAGGGCAATTCTAAAGTCAATTCAAGTACCGATAAACCATTTGAACCAATTTTTTCCTAAGATCACCACCCGATGTGCCAAAACTATATTAACTCAAATAAATGAATTAACACACTTGCAAATTTTTCAAAACATAACTTGTTACAAAGGTTGATTGAAAATACTGAATTTGTGTATTTTTTCTGTGTATTCATTACAGGGAAAAGTATACAATTTATAGCAAAAAACGATAATCTAAATATAGTAGATGAGCTGTTCAACAGCTGGATTTACGGCTGTTAATAGCTGTCTTTGACCCTCTTAATTGGGAGATGATGCTTGACTGATCCCGCAATCCTTTGATATCTTTTATTTTTTAACACTCCTCCTCAAGTTGAATAGTCGGATTTCCAAAATTCAACTTGCCCAAACGATCGCTGAAAATTTTTCCGTTAACCGCCTTTGTTAGAATGTCAGCGAGCTGATCCTTTGATCGAACAAACGGTGGTTCAATCGTACCATCTTCCAATTTTTCTTTGATGAAGTTCCTATCAACTTCCACGTGTTTAGTTCGATCATGTTGTACTGGGTTTTCTGAAATCTGAATTGCAGCTTTATTATCACACATAATCTTACTTGTTTCTTTTGACGGAAAGCCAATCTCAGCTAAGAGTCTTCGCATCCACATGGCTTCTATTAAACCTCGAGCTATACCTCTAAATTCAGCCTCTGCACTTGAAAGAGCAACCACCTTTTGTTTTTTACTTCTCCAAGTAACAAGATTCCCCCCAACTAAAGTGAAGTAGCCTGTTGTTGACCTCCGACTTCCCTTATCTCCTGCCCAGTCTGCATCAGTATAGATTTGAACATTTAGGTGTCCATGTGATTGAAACAGGACTCCATGACCCACTGTTCCTTTGAGATATCTAATAATTCTCCAAACTGCTTCCATATGGGACTGTTGAGGTTGGTGCATGAACTGACTTACTACCCCTACAGCATAGGCAATGTCTGGACGAGTATGTGAGAGATATATTAGTTTTCCCACCAGCCGTTGGTATCTTTCTTTATTTGCTAACTTTGCTCCTTCCTCCATATAAAGCTTTTGGTTTACACTCATAGGAGTGTCTGCTGGTTTGCAATCGATCATTCCAATCTCTGCCAACAAGTCTAAGACATACTTCTTCTGACTAATGAAAATTCCTTGTTTTGACCTTAGTACTTCAATTCCGAGGAAATACTTAAGCCTGCCCAAATCTTTCATTTCAAATTCAGCAAACAAGTTTTCTTTTAGTTTTACCATTTCTTCTTTATCGTTCCCTGTAATGATCATATCATCTACATAGATAATTAGGCAGGTTACGAATTTTCCTCTTTTTTTGAGAAACAAAGTATGGTCGGCATTACTCTGTTTATATCCAAACTTTTTCATAGCTACAGTAAATCTGCCAAACCAAGCCCGGGGAGATTGCTTCAAACCATAAAGAGACTTCTTCAGACGGCAAACTTCTCCAGTTTTGAAATCTTTTGTGAATCCTGGAGGAGCATCCATAAATACCTCTTCATCTAGGTCCCCGTGTAAAAAAGCATTTTTTACATCAAACTGTTGAAGTGGCCACCCTTCATTTGCAGCTATCGAAAAGAGAACCCTAATTGTGTTCATTTTCGCAACCGGGGAGAATGTTTCAGCATAATCAATCCCATGTGTCTAGGTATACCTTTTGCTACCAGTCGGGCTTTATATCTTTCAATTGTACCATCTGGTTTATACTTAACCGTATAGACCCAACGACACCCCACGGATTTCTTTCCCAACGGGAGAGTACACTTTTCCCAAGTATTGTTCTTGATTAGGGCTTCCATTTCTGTTTTCATCGCTTCCTTCCAATGTTTAGACTTTAAGGCTTGATCCACGTTTGTAGGAGTTTCTTCGGAATAAACAGATGAGATAAATGCTTTGGCTTCCTTAGTGAAATTTCCATCAGCCACACTAGCTATAGGATAACTAGATCTTCTTGGTTCTTTTTCAGGAGAATACCGTTTCGGAGGAACCCCTCTGTTTGTTCTAGGGGGTAACACATATCTTGATGGTGGTTCTTCTTGTCTGGATTCATCTGCCTGCAAATTTTCAGCTTGTTCTGCGGCAGTTTCATGGTTAGAAGTATTGGTATCTTCGGAGTCATTAGAAACTTCAAAAGTATCACCAGACGACTGAATAGGGTGAGTATTACTTACCTCGGACACCAGGTTAGGAGGAACATTAGGGCCTTCAGTGGCACTGAAATTAGACCCTGGCGACTCTGTAGTTGGTACATAGGGAACATATTTCAACCAACTTAGTGTGTCTAAACATTCCTTCTCCCCCTGACCACTAAGTTGGGAATTGTAGTAATACTCGGTTTCAAGAAAGTCACAGTTTATTGTGGTGAACATATGACGTGTCTTTGGGTTATAACATCTGTATCCTTTTTGATTTATTCCATACCCAACAAAGACACATTTTTCAGCACAAGGGTCAAGTTTGGTTCGATCTGATTTAGGTATGTGAACAAAGGCAGTACATCCAAAGATTCGTGGTTGAAGAGTAAGGACTGAGGGTAGTTTGAAGAATTTTGAAAGGGTGTGTAATGGAGTGTTAAGTTTGAGGATATTTGTTGGGAGTCGGTTGAGAAGATAGGTAGCGGTAGCAAGGGCTTCAGGCCAAAAATATTTCGGGACCTGGGATTCAATTAGAAGAGCTCGTGTCATTTCCAGCAAAATGCGATTTTTCCTTTCGGCGACACCGTTTTGTTCTGGGGTGTTTGGGCATGTAATTTGGTGGATTATTCCCTTGTCTTGGAAAAACAATTTAAACGAGGTATTAACAAACTCACCGCCATTATCGGATCGGAATATTTGGATGTTTGTTTGAAATTGGGTTTGGATCATGGCGTAAAACATAGTGAATTTTTTCAAAGACTTCGGATTTGTTTTTCAAAAAATAAACCCAGGTCATTCGGGTACAATCATCAACGAACATCACAAAGTAACGAAGGTTTTGCCCCCCAAGAACTGGGGCAGGACCCCATACGTCAGAATGGATTAATGAAAATGGCAAAGCAACCTTAGTATTATTGGGTTTAAAAGTTTTCCTGTGGCTCTTTGCTAAAAGCATGTTTCACAATGTGACATAGAATTAACTGGAAATAGTTTTGGAAATAAAATATGCAAGAGTAAATTGCACAAAACATCCTTTATGTTTCCTCAAACTTGCAGGTTCCAGCCTTATTGTTTAAAAGTTGCTAAAAACAACCTTTAAGTTTATTTTTGTTGCGGGTTCAATCCTTTACAGCTAACCACGTTATTTTCTTCAGTTAAGTTCCCTCACATGATCAACCAAAAAGACGAATATACCCTCACATGTTATGCATGTGAGGGAACTTAACCGAAGAAAATAACGTGGTTAGCTGTAAAGGATTGAACCCGCAACAAAAATAAACTTAAAGGCTGTTTTTAGCAACTTTTAAACATTAAGGCTGGAACCTGCAAGTTTGAGGAAACATAAAGGATGTTTTGTGCAATTTACTCAATATGCAAATAACTTGTAGAAGGATGACCTAATCTTCGGTGCCATAGCCAAGCTTCTCGTTCTGATGTCCCATGAGTCAACATCACAGCACCACTTTGAGTCACCTCATCCACATAATACAACCCTTGATTTTCAGTGCCACGCCCAATGATCACTCCCGTCCTGATATCCTGTAAAATACAAAACGTAGGGTACATTAGGACAATACAGTTGAGTTCTTTTGTGACGTGGCTAATGGAAAGCAGCTTATGTGACAACGAGGGAACACAAAGACAATTAGAGATTTTTATTGTGGGTGAAATCTCAATAGTCCCTCCCGATTTTACATCCATTATCCCTCCGTTCGCCGTTTGAATATGTGTTTTTTCTGGTTTGGTTGTTGAAATAATATCCGACAGCTCATAAGTCATTGTGTCGGTCGCGCCACAATCGAAGATCCATAGTTTTTGTTTTTTATGGTGTACTTGGGCCATATTAGCATTTCCCCTATTTCCAGGGACTAAATATGACATATTTGTTTCTTTATTATAGTTATAACACCAAGGGTTTGAGGACTGCGCCCCAAACCCGTTACCTGTTGCAGTGTCTTCTTCTTCATTTGCATCAGCCATTCCGCCGAAACCAGTTCTGCTCCGGCTTCCATCTCCGGTGACGTCTCGGTTGCCGGTGCTGGATGATTTCCCTTTTTCTTTAACTGTAGCCTTTGTGCCCTTCTTATGACCATCAGACCACCATTCGGGATACCCGACGAGTTTGAAACATTGTTCCTGGGTATGCTTTGTCATGCCGCAATGATCACATTTGAGGTGAGTTTTGTCATCTTTGTTACCTGATCCGGTTCTTTTTCCATCGACCCGTCGGTAGCCTTTTGATGCAAGCCCTAACCCGTCAATTTCAGAGGCCATTAGACCCACTGTGATGCCCTGTGTGTCATTGAGAGGTGTTCCTAGAATATTCTGGTGAGAGGCCTCCTTGCGAACAGTGGCGTATGCAGTTTCTACAGTTGGAAGGGGTTCTAACCGGAGTATTTCCCTTTTTATAGGGTCATATTTCCGGTTAAGAGCGTTTAGAAACTGAAACAATTTCTGTTCAGTCCCGATTTTGTAGTATGCTTGGATATCGGTTGGGCAGGTCATAGGGTTTGGGTCAATCCGATCAATTTCTCCCATACCCCTTGGAGTATAATCCACAATTCTTCAAGGGAGAGATTGTTCTGTTTGATTTCATTCGCCTTGACATGTAGGTTGAAGGTTTGGAGCTTGTCACGTCCACTGCTATATGTTATAGCCAGGGCATCCCACAGCGATTTTGCTGTCGGAAATTCGGTTAGATTGCTGTGAGGGTTGGTTCAATGTTTTGTATGAGCCATGAGAAGACGACTAGGTCGTCTTGTTCCCATTGTTCATACTCTTCGCTGGTTTGGTTTGGTGGATTGGTTGATAAATGGTTTAAAAAGGCTTTTGATTTACCGCCTATGGCTACCCTCATCATTCGGGTCCATAGAGCATAATTCTGGCTGTTGAGCTTGAGGTTTATTTGAAGGTTATCGGACAATTTTGGGTTCCGATTTTGTGGGTTGAGGCCATTCTTGAGAAGATTAGCGATTTGGATTGATAGATCTTCTCCCAAGTTACCGGCTTTGGCCATGGCAGCTTGGTTGAGAGGATGATTGATTTGGGTAAGTGATGAGCAGGGTAAGTGATGAGCAGGTCGGTATTAGAACCGTGAACACTGCTCTGATACCATGTTACAAAGGTTGATTGAAAATACTGAATTGGTGTATTTTTTCTGTGTATTCATTACAGGGAAAAGTATACAATTTATAGCAAAAAACGATAATCTAAATATAGTAGATGAGCTGTTCAACGGCTGGATTTACGGCTGTTAATAGCTGTCTTTGACTCTCTTAATTGGGAGATGATGCTTGACTGATCCCGCAATCCTTTGATATCTTTTATTTTTTAACATAACTGTCTGCCTACACAGGGGTCTCATTTTCTTTATGTGGATGATGCCTTGTTATTGGAAAATTGGTGAAGTGGAAGTCTTGAGGTAGTCGTAAGAAACTAAGAGTTTTCCACGTATGAAGTTTAATTTCCACGAGTCTAACCTTTTTGGTATTGGGGTGGGGGGAGATGAGGTGGAAGAGATGGCTAAAGTGGTGGGTTGTAGGATGGGCAATTTGCTATTCACTTACTTGGGTATTATAATGGGGGCTAAAATGAATTGTATTAATAACTAATAACTGGGATCCCATTGTCAACATCTTTTAGACTCGCCTTGCTTCATGGAAGGATCGAAGCCTTCCAATATATATATTTTTTCTATTTTAAGGCGCCGGTCAAGGTGGTGAATAAATTAGAAGCTTTGATGAAGAAGTTTCTTTGGGGTGGGTCAGATGAGGTTAAAGGAATGCATTGGGTGGCGTGGGACAAGGTGACACTTTCGAAACACTTGGGGGAGGGGTGGGTATTTGTAAAACTAAAATGGTCAATAAGACGCTTTTAGCTAGGTGGGTTTGGAGGTTCTGGGTGGAAGAAAAAAGTTTGTGGAGAAGGGTGGTGCTCGTGTGTCATGGTAATAGAAGAAGATGCTCCATTCTTCCTTCAAACATGTCTTTATCGGGGGTATGGAAAAATATTATATGGATGGAAGCTAAAATGATTTTGAATGGAAAAAATGAATAATTATATATAAGGAGGCTGGGAAATGGTGCTAGTTTAAGATTTTGGGTGGACCATGGTGGGAGGGGGATGATGTATATGTGTCCTCATCTCTCTCTGTTGGAAACGGATATGGTTTATCTGATGGGGGATAGGCTGTCGTAGACGAGCCGGGTAGATGATTGGAACTTGGAATGGTCAAGATCACTGGTTTCTGATGTTGAGTTGGGAGTGGGCTGATTGTAGACAAATAGTGGCTGATGTGGTGACTACGGATTGTAACATCCCAAGACGGATTTGTTAACTAAACCAAATTAACTTGGGATGAGCGGGTGAAATACCATTGGTGGTAATAGTTAACCTATAAACAAAATAACTAGGAACAAATTAACCTAGTTAGTAACATGTGAATGGGTAATAAAACAATGAGTTGTAGCCTTTTTTAATGAAAACCAAACTTGAGGGATCAAAGCTATCAAAAAGGAAACTTGTGTTTTAAAACATAAAAATTAAACACACAGTATGAACAAATATTTATGGATCTTCTAAGCTTGGAGATCATAAGGTATGAAATAATTTATGTTTTGGTGATGAGTGGTATATAGAGGAAGTTGAAGGAGGTAACCTTGAGTTTGATATATTTGATAGTATGATGAATTGATAATGAAATTATCTGTATGCTCATCATACTTGCAAGTATATATGAAATACTTGAACAATTTAGAGATTTAGGTATATGTTCATATATGTCATGAAGTGGGTTTTTATGATATAATTAAAATTTGATGTTGTTTTCATGTTTATGATCACTATACTTGCTTGTATGTGTAAATTACTTGAACATTTTAGAGGTTTGATTAAATGTTCATACATGGTATGAAATGAGTTTTGACATGAAAGATGAACCCATGACTAATTGGTAGAAAAGATGAATTAGCATGTGATAACGAGAAGTTTATGTTGACTTGATGTTCATAAATATAAACTTGTTGAAATAAAAGAAAAGTGATGATTTTGGTTGAGAAATTAAACTAATAATATGGCCTAAAAATGGTGCCCACCAAGTATTCGGTAAAATTCCTAAATGATTTTGATGAACTTGTTAGTGCATTTGTATATGTCAAATGGCAGTTTGACATTTAAAAGTCAAACTGACATAAGTCCGTAAGATGATGATCATGGTGTAGGATGACTAATTTAACCATCTTGTGTATATTATATAATAGTTTGACACTTAACAAACTAGGTATGAGTTTGGAAGGGAATGGGCCAATCGAGTCAAGACGCGAGAAAGCTCGAACGGATGCAAGGTAAGTAAAACTTACACCTTCTAAAATATAATCACTACATAAGTGATAAAAGTATATGGTTAAGAACAGTCAAGGTTAAATGGATAAAAATGTCAAAATGAGATATAATGGTGTAAACCATGAATCAGGTCAAGATGGATAAGGTTATGACGAATTAATGATTAAGACAAAGCGCTTTAAAATAGGACCATATGGCATAAGTCATAACGGGTCAAATAAGTAAAAATTGACAATTGGATCACATGTTGGTGATTAAACAAACATTTTGAAATAAGACCCTATGGTATAAACCACAACGGGTCAAACGAGCATAATGGCGAATAACCGTATATCGGTATTAACATAATAAACTTTAGAAACGAGAACTTGTGGTACGAACCAAAATGGGCCAAACAAATAAAAATGAGTTTTTGGTGTAAACACTTGCTGAGGGGAACCAAAATGTGTCGAGCGAGTAAAGTGAGTTTTTTGTGGTAAACACTTGCTGACGTGAACCAAAACGGGTTAAACAAGTAAAAGTGAGTTTTTGGTGTAAACACTTGCTAGCGTGAACCAAAATAGGTCAAACAAGTAAAAATGAGTTTTTGGTGGTAAACACTTGCTCACGCGAACCATAACGGGTCAAACAAGTAAAAAAAAGAGTTTTTGGTGTAAATACTTGCTGACACGAATCGAAACGGATCAAACAAGTAAAAATGAGTTTTTGGTAGTAAACGTTTGCTGACGCGACTCAAAACGGGTTAAACAAGTCAAAAAAAGAGTTTTTGGTACAAACACTTGCTGACGCGAACCAAAACGGGTCAAAGTAGTAAAAAAATGGGTTTTGGATGGTAAACACTTGCTGACGCGAATCAAAATGGTTGAGCGAGTAAAAATGGATTTTGGAGGTTAACCAATGTATTTTGAAAATGTGTACCTATGGTGTAAACTATAACGGGTCAAATGAGTAAGATGGTAAGTTTGCACTTTCTTTTGGCAATAAACATTACGTCGTTAGTCGAATCGCCAAAAGGATAAGCTATGAATGGGTCAAATTGGTAAACGGGTCAAATGGTAATGATATGACATTTAATGTTTTGTTTGTTAAGTCTTATGGTTATAGGTAAGCATAATGTAAGGGCATGCATTGCAAAGAATTAGAAAGTGAGAATTGTAAAGTATCGATAACGGGTCAATGTGTAGTGGATCATACTCTTGGTGAGGGCTTATGGTCCAACTAGAGTTGGTTGAGGTCAAGGGTGGGCACTAAACCACCTTAAGTGAGGTATATCCAATATATGGGTAAAACGCCCTTTAGAGCTGAGGGCATGTCCACAACACGAAATTTCGCCCAAATGGGTTTTAAACCTCTAAATCATTGGAAAATTTTATGTCCTTATGGAAGTAATAAGTCTAAATAGGATAACGAACTAATATGGCCGCTCGTTTTTAAAATTATAAAAAATTTTCTAGTTCGAAAAAGGGCTAAAAATGACTAAAACGCCATTGATTAAATTTTCGAGCAAACTACCTCCAAGCTATTTTTAAAAAAATGAGTTCTTTGATAGAGTTAATCATCCCGGTAATATAAGAAAATGGGAGGCACGAACTGAATGCATAATGCCCGAAAACGGGTCGTTAAGAAAGAAACTCAAACCGAATAATAAGAGCGACAACTCAAGGAATATGGGCTCAAGTAGTGGGTTATAGTTTAAAAAGTGTAGATGAATAATCCTCTAAAGAAATAAAAGTGAAATGGACCGAATTAGATGAGAATTGGATTTTAGAAGTACAAACCTCTAAAGAATAAAATTTGTTTTTCTTTGTTGTTTTAATCGCGTTTGACCGTTTAACTCAAACACTAATCGTTTTTAGTGTTTATGTTAGGCTTTTACAAAGGCGGGAACCAGACGGATGACCAAGCATGCGAAGAACCGAACACTATTAATGCTATCACTATCACTCCGGAGAACTTCACGGGAAGGTTGGAGCATGATCATGCACGACAAAGTTTTTGAGTTTTAAACTTTAATATATCTAAACAGTAAATTAGGTGTATTAATCCGTTATGTTGGTTTGTCCAGGTTATCAGTTAACCTAGGCTCGTTAGTTATTCGTTTAAAAAAAAGAAATTTGGGACCAAACCGCTTGAATATGTAAGATATTCGTAATAACACGATAGAATGTTAAACGAATGAGCCTGATACTTGGATATGGACTAAATAGAAGTCTAAGGTTTTTTCAATGACTTCGGTTAAAAGGCTTTTGCACGGGGATAGGGATAGGAGTCAGAATTATGTGATAAAGAAGTGTAAATAGGTTCATGCAAAGTATAAAATACTTGTGTGGAGGGCTGAGTTGGAAAGATTAGCTACCAGGTTGGCTTTAACAAAAAGACACATTTCGATAGAAGATGTGGAGTGCGGCTTATACGGGGAAATGCAAGAAAATGTTGAACATGTTTTTACAGGTTGTTGTGTCTCGATTCGGGTGTGGCAGAAGCTGTGATTATGGGTAAAGTTGCCCTCGATATATGCCTTTTCCTTTAGAGACCTAATGGAGTTCTATAAGGTTTGTGGTTTTTGAAAGAAAGGAAAAGAGGTGATACAAGGGTTGATGATTGTCGCTTCTTGGGGTATATGAAGGGCGAGAAACGCGAAGATTTTATCAATCGGTAAAGGAGATAGCGATGACATTTTTGGGGAATAAGATATTTGGGTTTTCTTTGGTTGAAATGTAGATCAAAGCATAATGATTTAGAGTGGAAAGAATAGTGGAAAAACCCGTTATATATGTTGTAAGTGGTGTGTGGGGTTACTGTCCTTTTTTTTTTGTACCGACCCGGTTTTAATGAAGTTAAACTTAAGAAAAAACATAAAGGAAATCTACCACTAACTACTTCCTAGATTTAGGGAAAGTGGAAACAAAAGTCTTGCTACAAATGCATAAAGGACAACTAATTAAAGCATACGAAATTTGAGAACGACTACTACTACAGAGTACGACTACTACTACTAAGTGGATGTAGTTGACGCGTTCCTTCTGACCCGAAATAAAGCATACAAAATTAAAGAACGACAACTACTACCAAGTGGATGTAGTTGACATGTTCCTTCTGATCCGAATGTTCCAACGTCTAGTTCAATTTTAAATTATGTCATTTTTACCAGGTCGCACTTGCTATAACCTAGGTATTAAATTATTGATATTATCTTTTACTGTTAAAATAGAAAAATTAAAATCCTATTCTACCCTTTTAAGAAAATAGGTCACTAAAGTCCAATTATCATGTGATTGATCGAGTTCTTTGGATATTCCATTAAACTTGAATGTATATAATCGGTGAGTTGATATCTTGTACAAACAGTGCTAACTGTAAGAACAGACCACTAATAGTTTAAATCAAGGGTTGATATTGATTATAAATAAAACCCTATAATTAATGATTAATACTATCAAGTTAAGGGTATTTTAGTCATTTAGCCATTTCTCATTAAATACTAATTCCACCAAGTTTTTAAATTAAAATAACTTTTTTATACTTTGTTATTTTTGAAAAAAAAAATTATACTCTTTATTTATTTATAAAAGTGACTTTTAAAAAAGTTACAAAAAGGTGTTTTATAATTGTGCTATTTATGTAGTTAAAATATGTTAATACGAAAAATGTATTGTGTTGATTTTATATCTATACGTAAGTTCTTAGTTTGTTGTGTAATTCTTATGTGTTGTTATTTTTTCCTTTTGTGTTATTATTGGGAGCCTATATAAATTTGTTTTCTATTAGTTATGTAATAGTATGTGTTATTTACAAAATTAAAACAAAAATATAAAATTGTGCTAGTATGTAACAGGATGTGTTGTTTATAAAATACAATAAAAAACGAAATTGTGCTAGTTATGTAATAGTATATGCTGAAGGGCTTCGATTTGTGAAGATTGTGCTTATTGTTGGAAACTTGAAATCAGGTACGGCTCTCAATTTGCAAGTCTTGATCTTTTTTTTTCTCTCTTTTAGGGTTTCTTGGGAAGTTGTTTTGGGTATAGTTGTTGAGATTGATGAAATTGGAAGTTGGAATTTGTTTTTTTATGTGAGATTTGGTGAATCGATAATCGATAAATCGATTAGTGCTGAAACGAGAGTGCTGATAATGGTCGTGCGTTGGAAGGTCATTTTTTATTGTCCTAATGTTCTTTATGTTGGTGTTACCGTCAGATGTCCTGACGGTGGTGTTACGAGAGTGCTAATGTCATTGATAACGGAAGTTCCTTTTTTGATTGAAACGAGAAGGCTGATAATGTGGATGGTCTTATGTTATGTTAATGTCGTTTTTTGATTGTGCTAATGTCGTTAATAATGGAAGTTTCTTTTTTAATTGTGTTAATGTCGTTTATGTGGGTGTGCATATGTGTCTTTTTTTGTTGATGGTTCGTGTAGGTTGGTTTGATCTGTATATATTACAAAATTCAAATTTTGGTTTGAATTAATCTGCATGGATTTAGGTATATTTTGATAATTAATTTTAGTTAGTTATAGATAGATAGGATCAAAAGGTCTAAATTACTCCTAAACTAATTTTTAATTAAAAGACACTATTGATTCTTATGGTTACAAACATAAAATTTTTTATTTAATCCCATAGCTACAATGGATCAATAAGAGGAAATAGAAAACAAGTTACAACAGATTACTCTAAATCAGTAAATCCTGTAATTGAGCTAATAATACGTCACATAATTAACAATCATAAAGTCTCTTTTGGCCTGTCAAAAAAATAAAATAATGTATTTTTAAACAGTTGGTTTAATATCTCATTGTTGACGTTGAACAACTAGTGAAATAATATAGAAGAGAAAGGTGTGTGAATATTAACTCTTACAGATTTATCCTTTAGTTTCTATATTCAATATTCTTTTATATTCTATTATTATTATAATACTCCATCCTATATCTATCCACTACTATTTTAGTCCCTTCATTCAATAAATAAATAAACATAGTCCCTTCATTAAATAAATAAATAAATAAACACGTTTGAAAGAAAATGACATATCATTTATTAGACATTTGAAGAACTTTACTTTCATAAACTGTTTAAAACAACAAAAATGTCTTAGTGGAACTTCCAACAAATTGTAGCCTTGCTTTCTTTATTACAAAGTCTTTTACTACACATAAACTTCCAACAAATTGTACGCTTGCTTTCTTTATTACAAAGTCTTTTATTACACATAAAGAAAGTCTATATGAGGAAAATAGAAAATATATAGAACTTGGACTCAATTCTCACATTCCCTCTTAATCAAGTAGATGCAAAATCAAGTGACTTTTTTCCATCAAGAGACCTCTCAAAGAAGTTTTTCAAGTACTCTCCATGTATGACCTCCTTATATCGAGCCACCCCATCTTGGGCCACCAGCTCAGGAAACGGTCCAATTCTTGCAGTGAGCAGTGGTGATATGAATCTTGGGACCGACACCCTTGACTCTACATTTGTGGTTCGCACTTTGTGTTCTGCACTTATGTACCTCCCATTGCTTAGAATCTAACATAAACATATAAACAAAAGTCTAAGTAATGACCAATATATAGAAGTTTAGTTTTAGCATTAAAAATATAAAAAAATTAACCTGTAGTGAATCACCAACGTTAATGACCAAGGCACCATGTATGGGTGGAATCTCAACCCACACTTCATTTCCCGGTGATGCATTTTGATCACCTTTTTTGACGTATAATCCACCAATGCCATCTTGTAGAAGCACTGTTAGCATGCCTGCATCCGAGTGACTCCCCACACCTATGGTTAGGTCCGGGTTTGGACAGGGTGGGTAGAAGTTCATATTCACCAGATTAAAACCCATAAGCTCATGGAGTCTTGAGTCGTCTAGTTTTACCCCAAGGTTCCCGATGAGCACTTGTAGGAGCTTTTGCACCATCTCCGTTGACGTATTTATATACTCAAGCACCACCTCCCTACGGATCATATATACAAACATTAAATAGTTATAACATGAACATCCTCTCTATCTACACATAAAAACCCTTCGGATTCTTACTTGCAGTCATTAGGCCAAGACTCGCGAGCATCCGCATCATTTGTATACATCATGCTAAGATAGTCTTTCCACTCCAAACTTTTTTCATTCTCAGGAACAAAGCTAGTACCATACTTGACCAGGGGACTAGGGCTAACCTCCTTGAGATACACAGCCTTCTTCTCCGCTGGTTGACCGAAAAAAATGGTGCGCTGTAGCTTTAAGTGACTCCAGCACTTCCAACGGCACACCATGGTTAACCACCGGGAAGAACCCTAGAGTTTCAGATGCGTGAACAATGGCCTTCACCACTTGCTCATGGTTGGGACCATCGAGCTCAGATAGATCAATGGTCACGTTTTCAAGTGAACCGGCAACCTCTTGCTTGTTTATTCGGAGGTGTGGTGGCTGGATGTAACGACCTGGTACCTCGGTAAGGCCCAGGTCCACCAGACCTTTGACACCATTGCCTTCTTTCACCACAAAGTTGAAGAGTGAGTTATCATCATCAAAACTGGGAGCCATTTCAAAGCTGCAATTAAATAATAAGTTTCTTAAATTGTTGTGTTTATTGAGTGTCTCAAACATGGCCATATATAGCCATTCTTGTGCAATGGTCAGGAGAGACCACCACTTGTACTTTCAACACACGTGAGTTGTTTGTCAACATTCAGTGTCTTTTATTGAACACCAATTCATAGATTTTTTTCTCTTTTTTTGAACGGTTTATTCAATAGAAAGATTTTTTCTTTTAATTTAATAGTTTATAGAGGATAAAGAAAGGAAACGGGGGACGGGGGGGGGGGGGGGATTTGCAAGTCGACGCACACAACAAAAAACAAACATTCGAAAAAAGAAGCGAAGCTAAACAATAATATTGAAATCGTACTACTTCAACCAATCTAAATTATGGTTTTTGGACATGCTCTTGATCAAAAGAAAAATCTCATCTTTAATAAACTCCATGGTTTTTGCAGTTGAGATACGATTATTCTTAAACTCCAACTCATTTCTAGCCTTCCAAATGAGCCACAAAGTAGAGAAGCAAACTGCATCTACCGTCTTTTTTTTTCCAAATCTTTGAGTCTGGCTGAACAACAATGTATTGCAAAATATTTTTAACAGACTTGAACTCTCTAAGGATATGGAGTTTAAGCCAAACTAGGATAGACCATCAAACAAATCTGGCATCGAGGCAATCAGCCAAGAGGTGATCCACCGTCTCTTCCATGATACCACCTGAAACCAACATTGTTAAGGATAGGGATCCCTCGCTTGCAGAGAGCTGACTTAGAAGGGATTTTGGTGATCACCGCCACCCACACACATAAATTAACTTTGATCCGAATCTGGTTGTTCCATCTGAAGAGTCACCGACTGGTCTCTTCCGCCAGCTTCTTTTATGAAAGATGTTGGAGATATGTATGTACGACCGTAATTAAAGTCAACGTAACTAACTCGGTACGATCCGAAGAGTTACACATTGGTACACGAATCGTATATGTTCACGAGTAGGTGGATTATTATTTGTGAAATAATAATAGTTTAAACCCGATGGACTTAATATTAATTAGATTATTATTAAGAGGATTATAATTGTATTATCTTAAAGGGCTTTTATGTAAGGTTGGGTTCTATAAAAGGATGATTAAGGTGCAAACCCTAGACACTTTTATATAAAAACACAAAACCCTAGCTTCCCTCTCAAGTTTAGCCGCCGCCGCCTCCTTCTTGGCCGGTTCTACCTTTGGGTATCTTGTGCTCGGTTGTGAACTTCCTACTAGCAAGGATTCGTTGTAACCCGCGTGTTACGATCCCGGTGTAGTCGCCAAAGGTTGATTACTAAAACCCCCTATGGTTGTTCATTATTTTATTTGTTTATACACATATAACCTTGATCCTGATTGGGAATATTTATTAATCGGATTAATAAATCAAACTTATATAATCCGCTTTTGGTAAATTATATAAACCGCTTCCGCTACTATTTTGATACACTGATTCCCAACAGTGGTATCAGAGCCACAGTTACACGCGTATAGATGGTAAAGTTATAATTTTTTATCTATGTTTTATTTGTCAAAAATTATTTATTTTGACAAAAGATCAAAAGCTTTTGGTTGTCTATGGATTGTGATGTGAATCGAGTCCTAGGTTATGACCCTTGTCATGGTTGTGTTTGTTATGCTTATGATTTTATTTTGATTTGTAATTTTTTTCGGATATTGGATCCGATGTAATAGTTTTTTTTGTATTTTTTTTGCAGATATTGTATCCGATGTAATAGATAGGATTAGAATAGATTTGGTTTTATTGTAGTTCAAATTTATTATTGTAATCCTTCAAGTACAAGATCAAGATAAATGGCGAACAAGTACCATGAAGATAGAGATCACGGGTCAAGTGGGAGCTTTCAAAAATTAGCTTTTGAAACCCTTTAGATTAGTTCGTTTCGTTTCTGGCTAAAACGAAACGGGCAACCTATTAGGGGCTCGATTCGATTATTTTATTATTGTGTTTTGTGGTTGTGTTTTATTCATTATAAATAATCTAAATAACCCAAAATAAATAAAATTTTTCACAATCAAGACAACAGTTTTATTAAAACAAGTTTTATAAAACTGAAAAGTATATTTAATAAAAGAGTTTTATTAAAATTCAAAACAAGTTTATTCGGGATAAAACGACCAACATAGTTTAATAGGGTATTTAAAACTACCGGGGTTCGAGTGTGGAAAGGAGTTTCTATTATCACGAATTATATAAAATTGGATTTTATAAACTGTTGTGTAACTCGCCTCATGCTACTAGTTATTCAAAATAGTTTTGGTAAATATTAAAATAAATCCCAAATTTTAAATTGATGTTTTATGCCACCCTTAACAAGTTAACACTTCATTCTAAATAGAACCCACATGTTAGTGTTATACCCTGCATCTGGGCATCTATCATGAAAGAAGGTAATCATCGCGTTTCCTGTGTAACATAGGCCGGTGTTACAGTTAACAGTAAAGGACAAAACATCGCTTGTTCATCAAGTGGGCATAGTTGGGGTTAAACATACATCGTTTAAGCGATAACCCCAAATGGAGAGTTGTGTAGTAGACACAATTAACAATCGTTGTTTACCTACATAATCATATCAGTGGATAGTGCTCAAGCCAATTCACTATAATTGATGAATCAGGGTCTCATCTTAATTATAATTTTGTTTTTAGGTCATAAAATAAAATTAGGATATTTAAAACATAAATACTAATAAATTAATTTTGAATTTTGTAGATGTCAAATGAAAACAATTCCTCCCAATTCTCTCTCAAGTCCATCTTAGAGAAGGACAAACTGAACCACTCCAACTTCATGAACTGACACCGCAACTTGAAAATTGTTCTCATGGCGGAGAACAAACCGTATGTTCTTGAAACGCCAGTCCCTGATGAACCCATCAATCATCAAAGTATTGCATATAGAAACTATGCGAAGCACTTTAATGACGCTTTGAAAGTCTCATGTCTGATGTTAGCATCCATGATCCCCGAACTTCAAAGGACCATGGAGGATATGATGGCATACGAGATGAATGAGCACCTGGTAGAAATGTTCCAAAAGAAGGCTCGTCATGAGAGGTTTGATGTGATGAGATCACTCATAACCACTCGTATGCAAGAGGGTACATCAGTTAGCGCCCATGTGCTAAAAATGAAGGCATATGTTGATCACTTGGCTCGTCTAGAATCCCCCTTGAGTGATGAGTTAGCTGGAGATATCATCCTCAACTCATTGCCCAAATCATATGATCAGTTCACTATGAACTACAATATGAATGGGATGGAGAAGACACTTGCAGAGCTGCATCAGATGCTCAAAACTGCTGAGGTAAATATACCCAGCAAGACTGCACCAGTGCTGATGATCAAGGAGGGTCATGTTAAGAAACCTAACACCAAGAAAAGGGGCAATCAGGGCAAAGGGAAAGGCAAAGGCAAATCTGTTGCAAACAAGAAGCCTCAGAAGGATGCCAAGTGTTTTCATTGTAATGAAATTGGGCACTAGAAGAGGAACTGTGCTAAGTATTTAGCTGAACTGAAGCAAGCCAAGGCTTCAGAAGGAGAGTCCTAAGGTATATATGTTATTGAAATCTTTGCTTTTTTCTGGCAAAACATGGGTGTTTGACACAGGATGTGGTTTTCACATTTGTAATGCTTTGCAGGGACTAAGAAAGATTAGGAAATTGAAACAGGGCGACTTGGAGGTCCATGTTTGCAGTGGACAAAGAGTTGTTGTGAAGGCGATTGGAGAATATGTTCTTTTACTTCCTTCTGGTTTAGAACTTGTTTTGAACAATGTATTTTTTATTCCTAGTGTCACTAGAAATATTGTTCGGTTTCTTCTTTGCATGGACAAGGTTTAAATTATCGTTTTAATGGTGAATTTATTTCTGCTTATTTTAATGATGTATTTTACTTTGATGCAAACCCAAACAATGGAATCTATGAGATAGAAATACAAAACAATAACATATTATGCAACATCTCCGATAAACGTAATAAGTTAGACTTTAATGATACGTATATGTGGCATTGTAGACTTGGTCACATAAGCGAGAATCGTGTTAAACAACTCAAAACCGCAGGAATCCTAGATTCCAAGGGTTCAGAAACGTTTGGCAAATGCGAATCATGCTTAAGTGGAAAGCTAACAAAAGCACATTTTTCAAATGTTGGAGAAAGAGCTAATGATCTGTTGGGACTTGTACATACAGATGTGTGTGGTCCATTTAGAACAATGTCAAGACATGGAGAAAGATACTTTGTTACATTTACTGATGATTTAAGTAGATATGGTTATGTTATCTTATGAAGCATACACATGAAACACTTGAAAAGTTTAAGGAGTACCAAAACGAAGTAGAGAATCAGCTAAATGGAACTATCAAGATGCTTCGATCAGATCGAGGCGGTAAATATCTTAGTCAGGAGTTCATCGACCATCTAAAGGATTGTGGAATAGTTTCACAACTCACTCCACCTGGAACACCACAACATAATGGTGTACTGAGAGGAGAAATTGAACTCTGTTAGATATGGTTCGATCAATGATGTGTTGAACAACCCTCCCACGCTCCTTTTGGAGTTATGCTCTGGAAACTGCCGCAAGACTTATGGATATAGCTCCAACGAAGAAGGTTGACAAAATGCCTTATGAGATATGGCATGGAAAGAAACCTAAATTATCCTATCTTAAGGTCTGGGGATGTAATATTTATGTCACTCTAGAATCTTCGGATAAACTAGATCCCAGAGGCGAAAAAGTGGTTTTCGTCGGATACGCTGAAAGGATTGGTTACCTTTTCTACCACCCCACTGAAAATGAGATTTTCACTAAACGCAGAGGCACTTTCTTGGAGGAAGAGCTTCTGGCGCGAGGGATTGGAGAAAACCATATGGATCTCGAAGAAATTCAAGAATCACAAGTGACTGAACCAGTTGTTTAGTCAGAACCAGAAGTAACGGATCCAGTTGTTAAAGTTGAGCCTGAGAGGACTCAAGCAAACAACAGAAACACCAAGTGTTCGAAGAAGTATTAGAGATCGCCGTGCACCTGAAAGGTATGACGATATCTTCATGATTGATGAAGCTAAACCTGCTACTTACAAAGCTGCAATGTTGGATTCAGAATCCAAGAAATGGCAGGAAGCCATGAATGCAGAGATGCAATCGATGTATGATAACCAAGTTTGGGATTTGGTTGATCTTCCTACCGAAGGTCGGACTGTAGGAAACAAATGGATCTTCAAGAAGAAGACCGATATGGATGGAAATGTGCAAACCTACAAAGCAAGGCTTGTAGCGAAATGGTTCACTCAGACTCAAGGAATTGATTATGAGGAAACTTTCTCGCCAGTAGCCATGCTTAAGTCTATTAGAATTCTACTTGCCATTGCTGCGTATTATGACTATGAGATATGGCAAATGGATGTCAAGACTGCATTCCTTAATGGACACTTACTTGAAGATGTCTATATGGTTCAACCTGAAGATTTTGTCGATCCAAAGAATCCTACTAAGGTGTGCAAGCTAAATAAATCCATCTATGGATTAAAGCAAGCATCTCGCAGCTGGAATCTCCGTTTTGATCATGCTAATCCCTCTTTTTGTGCTACTCCTACTCCTAGGGCGGGAAGAAGATAAGAAAAGGCCAAGCGTTCTCTTGGTGTCCCAACCTGTTGCTTCTAAAGACTTCCCTCTCTCGGTTGGATGTTGGTCCAGCCTACTACGAGGATCCCGTATCCAGCAACCCAACCTATACAAAAGGCATCCATCAAATCCCCTTTACTAGATTGGAGCTATGAAGCTTACCTTCTTTTTATTAAAAAGGGAAAGGGCTTTTCAACTGGTGCGCAGTAGCGCACTTCCGTTTTCACTTTACTAGTAGGGGTCCCGTGGTTCCTATGCCGCCGCTTTTCCCGGTCCTTTTCTTTTAGTGCTTCGACCCGAAGCGATAGCTTCTAGCTAGTTCAGTGGATAAGATGGCTGCGCTCCAGCTCACTCAAGAATGGGACGGCAGTGGTCCGCCGGCAAGCTCGTTCTGATCTTGGACGCAGTACATTGGAATCCTGAAGCACCACCACGAACGCTACCGCGCGTCCACCTGCGGTGCGGTAAGGCACCACCCTGTTGTGCCAGCAGCCAACTCCGGCGTGTCAGCTTAGTTATCCTCATCAAGCCACTTACTTGATGTCTAGCTTCCCAACTGGTAGACGGTTCCTTTTCCCCCAGATTAATGAAGAAGGGAGAAAAATCAAAGAGTTTGGTTCTATTAAAAACGAAGATGAACCGTGTGTTTACAAGAAATCTAGTGGGAGCTATATCACTTTTCTCATTCTGTATGTAGATGACATACTAATCATTGGGAACAATGTCCCTATGTTAAAAGATGTTAAGGCTTGGTTGGGTAAATGTTTCGCAATGAAAGATCTTGGTAGATATTCTAGGAATAAAGATTTATAGATATAGATCAAAGCGGTTATTAGGTTTAAGTTAAAGTACATATATTGATAAGGTCATGTGACGCTTCTCAATGCAAGACTCAAAAAGGGGGCTCTTGCCCATGGCACATGGAACCATTCTTAATAACGAGCAGTGTGCAAAGACTGAATAGGAAAAGAAGAAAATGGAAAGAGTGATATGCTTCTGCTATTGGTTCATGTACGCCATGTTATGTACTAGACCTGATGTTTCGTATGCTCTTAGCATGACGAGTAGATATCAACAGAATCCAGGAGAGAGTCACTGGGCTACAGTGAAGAACATTCTTAAGTACTTAAGAAGGACTAAGGACATGTTCTTAATATATGGAGGACTTGATGAGGAGCTGTCAGTTAAGTGTTATACTGATGCAAGTTTCCAGACTGATCGTGATGATTCAAGATCACAGACCGGATATGTTTTCATTCTGAATGGTGGGGCTGTTACTTGGAAGAGCTCGAAGCAAAGTGTGGTTGCTCAATCCACCTGTGAATCAGAATACAATGCTGCATCGGATGCTGCTAAGGAGGCTGCCTGGTTGAAGAAGTTCATTACTGATCTTGACATTGTGCCTAGCATAGAGAAACCGATCGAGATGTTGTGTGACAACAGTGGTGCCATTGCTCTTGCAAAGGAACCAAGGTCTCATCAAACCACAAGGCATATACTCAGAAAATTCCACTATATTAGAGAGATAATAGAGCGTGGAGACATCGTAATAAGCAAAGTTCATACGGATCTAAATCTGGCTGACCCCTTTACTAAGCCTTTACCTCAAGCTAAACATGAGGAGCAGGCTGAAAAGATAGGGCTTAGATTTGCTAGACAGGGGGCATGATCTGTAGTTAGTATTGATGTTTTAATTCTGAACTACAACAGTTACATTGAATAGTTATTTGATTTATTGGTTAAATGCAAGTTTAATTATTTTGTAACTGTGTTCGTTATTAGTATGTTTATATCCTTGAATAAGCGTATTCTAAAAATCCGTAATCGATCAAATTACATGGGAAGGAATTTGAATGTAAGACTATTGTGAATTGAGATGAATAACTCAAGGGTTTGAGAATCAAAATTCACAGATATCAATAGGGAATGATATTGGATGTGACTCGCTTCAAAACGATCTCCATGGATCTAAGTCATGAGATGTTTTGATATTGATATGTTCAATCTGTCCTTTTTCCTTAGGCACATATTAAACTACATTGATCAAGGACAATCTTTGATGTTATCTAACACTGTCCTGAAACATGGATAGTAATCCGGGTAGCGTTGGGAAAAATCCAAGGTTAAGTGGGAGTTGTATGACGCTGATGGAATTCTGTACTTCTATGCAATTAGAAGTTTAGACATTCTGGCGCCCTCGTTAACTTAAACTGGAATAAACGCGTGGCCACGCTCGGACTAAAAGTAGTTCGTTAGACCAGTTTGAATTAAAGTTGAGAACAGAGAATAGTTGATCACTATATAAGAATGAATGATCCATGTCTTATGATCAATGAATGTTCTATACAGAAGGGACTTATTGATAGAATTATCAGGGCTACAATATTTGGTTAAGTAAAGTGTTACTTGAACTCAAAGAACTAGTTGACGACTGTAAAGTGTCATACCATGTTAGGAGCAGTGCGATGCAGCTAGGCGTCCAACTCTGCACACGTTGACTCATTTAATTAAAGTCGTCCAAGTGGGAGTTGTTGGAGATATGTATGTCCGACCGTAATTAAAGTCAACGTAACTAACTCGGTACGATCCGAAGAGTTACACGTTGGTACACGAATCGTATATGTTCACGAGTAGGTGGATTATTATTTGTGAAATAATAATAGTTTAAACCCGATGGACTTAATATTAATTAGATTATTATTAAGAGGATTATAATTGTATTATCTTAAAGGGCTTTTATGTAAGATTGAGTTCTATAAAAGGATGATTAAGGTGCAAACCCTAGACACTTTTATATAAAAACACAAAACCCTAGCTTCCCTCTCAAGTTTAGCCGCCGCCGCCTCCTTCTTGGCCGGTTCTACCTTTGGGTATCTTGTGCTCGGTTGTGAACTTCCTACTAGCAAGGATTCGTTGTAACCCTTGTGTTACGATCCCGGTGTAGTTGCCAAAGGTTGATTACTAAAACCCCCTATGGTTGTTCATTATTTTATTTGTTTATACGCGTATAACCTTGATCCTGATTGGGAATATTTATTAATGATTAATAAATCAAACTTATATAATCGGCTTTGGTAAATTATATAAACCCTTCCGCTACTATTTTGATACACTGATTCCCAACAAAAGAAGCCACCAAAAAGTTCTCACCAAATAGTCTTTGTTATTAGAGATTGAATTTGAGCTAAGTAAAGAGGTCAACCGATTGAATTGATTAACGTTTGCAACTTCACTTGGATTCTTTGACCAACCCCATTTCAAAACAATGACCTCGCTATTTCTATGATAGTAATCATACACTTTTTCCTTCTTATATGTAGCTAGTAGGGAACGAGATGCGCAAAGAAGAATGAGTGATCCGGTTATCCGCCTAGATCTTTTTTATTTTACGTAAATTCTTTCCCTTGATCCGAATTCTTGAATGTTATCATGATGTTCTTCCCACCCAGATACCTGATTCTACATTCATTTACATCCAACGATGAAAAAACCTTATTCACGTTAGCTAGAATTTCGAGAGATCTGGTTTCGCCGACCAACGGACATGATTTCCATACCTTTGCCGCCTCTGTTTCAACCGGGGCCAAGATAATAGTTTTTGCCGAAACATTTAGTTTGACATTCAACGTCTATGTGAAAGACTCAACTCTATGCTTTTGAGTAGTAATCGATGGCCATGTAGTGCCCTTAATCCGATAACTCTCTACTGATGGTTTTGTTAGATCTGAAACTGATCAATTACACTCCTTACCTTCATCAAAAGAAAGTATTTTTATTTAAATACCAATACTAGTACGGGTAAGTAAGATCGTCTAGTGAATTTGTGGTTAGTGTTTAACTAAAACCTAATTTTAACTAATTACTAATCTTGATTTGAGGTGTTGATTCATTTTTAGAAAAAAGTTAATTAATTAAGAGAAAAGTTATCAGGTTTTAGAAAACGTAACCTCCTCAAGAGGTTTCAGGTTCTAGGTTGACACAAGATTAACTAGTTAATTGGACACCACATAGGCATAGTGTTTGTAAATCAGCTAACATGGAAATCAAAATAGTTTGTCATCAAATCATAAAATTCAATTACCCAATCTATCTATATGAAGTCAACTCTCTTTAGTCACCCAACCCGTTTCTAGGTTTTGTCATCAACCGAACGCAATTGTAAAGAAAGAACTCAAAACACAGACAAATTGTTTTAATTAACTAATACATTAATCTGATTCATACAGTTTTGTCAGAACAAGATCAGATCCAATATAGAACTAACCAAAGTGTAAACCTTCACAAACTGTCCACATGGAGGAAGTCATAGAGCGCTTAGCCACTCATGGTTGTATCTTCATCGCTTTTAAAAATGGCTTCTCGAATCTTTTTTTTTTTTTACGATTCAAATTCATCCCTATGTTCCTTTGCAACCAATTGTCCAAAACGATGCAAAGCCCGAAACTGGAAGCCCACTTCGTATAAATTATTTAAGCATAATTAATTTGACTTTGTTTTTCCTTGCTGTTACTTTTCTCAACACCGTTCGAGATATATTATTTTCTATTAATATCGTTTGTTTGTTTTTCTTCTGTACCAAAACCCAAACAAACATTCAAATATTCATGTTAGTATATTAATTACATTAATAATATCACAATCATTTATTTCAAAGACATCTTTGTTTGACAGTGCCTTTTTCAAAACCCTTGAAATATCAATTGACTTGATTTTTTCAAATTATAGTTTAGAAATGTTCCATTTATTATATATATTTATTCAAGCTTATAACAGGCCAAATACAAATATGACTAAAGGTAGCACAACTTATAACCTTCTTGATGCATTTTTACAATAACTAATATCAGATAACCTGTATCTAAAATGCACCAATCACCCTTTGCCAACCATCATATTTGGCCAAGTTAACCCCTTTTTTAGCACCACCAATGAGGACATTCGCCATGACGAACATCTCTGTCTTTAACATTGTTGTATTTTACAAACCTAAAATTGTTGCCCACTTATCCTTCTTCCTCATCAAGTACACAAAAATTAAGCTTCCAAACTCCTTGAACTTTGCCTTCAGTTCTTCTTCAAACACTCCATCTGGTATATTTGACACAAAGGAGGATTTCATTTCCACCTTTGGTCGCCATACTTTCCTTGCTGCAACCTCTTTCTTCAATACTTTTATAAGTCTCCCATGCCCAATCTTCAAAACTCCGTTCGCCTCCTCTCATTGCCATGAAAAAATGTGTTGGATTTTAACTGTATGTGGTGGAACTTTAACGTGTGAGAAATTGTGTTTGCAGCACATTGGTGGAGAGATAAATCTTTTGTTGATTTATAAGTTGTATTCTCTACAATAATATATTCTTATGCGACAAGTCACACCTAGTGGGCCTAATGTGGTGTTTTGATGACACACTTTGCACTTCGCACACTTGTATCACTACGAGCTGCTTGGAGCCGCCTATACTATTTTCTGGATGCGGCTTGATTGACTGGTTTGTGGACTGCAGAAGACTCTTCATATTCTCATCAGTTTAGTATTCATAAAACTTGAAATAATAGTGAATTCAATTTTATTGAATTCCAAGACTTTAATACTACATTGATTAAGGAAATTATTTATTCCAGAAAACTCTTGTGATAAAGTTTTGAATCATATAAACAAAACCTGTGTTTTTGTTTAGATATATAGAAACTCAACTGTTACATACACCACTCACAACCTCCAACAAATATCCAGATTTTGCATCCCTACGAGCTCTTATTTTAGGTAATCTTTTAGGTACAAGGCTAACCCTGCCAGTACAACCTGCTTAGATCATTGTACTCTGAGAAACAGATGGGTTCACCTGGGTGGCCCGAAATATGATTTAAGGAAGTGTGTTGAACATGTGTCTCATCCACGTCGTGTTTCTTTTCATGTTTTTGTTTACTTCCGTTGTAGCCTGTTTGCGATTTTCAATATGTTTGTAATTTCCGTTTTGTTTCCTTTATGTTTGTAATCTCCAAGAAAAAGTGTAATCTGTTTACTAGTTTCATTCTCGTTCTGATATGTAACATGTCTTGGTGAATAATAAAGTGGTATTTTGATTATCTTGTGAACAACATTCCTATAAAAGGTACTTTGTTCAAGCATAATTAACAACAACTACTACATGATGGTGGACGTAGGTTGCATGTATGAGTGATTCAATCCGGGTTGGGATCTTGAAGCAAGTGGATGTAGTTGACTCGTTACTTTTGAACTCGAATGTTCCAATGTCTAGTCCAATTTTAAATTGTAACATTTTTACCTGGTCACAATTGCTATCACTTGATATTGAATTAGTGATAATATCTTTTGTTGTTAAAATAAATGGTTTTAGATTCCTATTATCAAATACGAATAGCTCAATAAAGTCTACTTATTTTGTGATTGACTGACTTCTCTCAATGATTTCCATTCCACTAAACTTGAACCTTGTTGTATGGTACAAACCCACTTATCCTTCTTTCTCGCCAAGTACTCAAAAATTAAGTTTCCATACTCCTTGAACTTTGCCTTCAATTCTTCTTCAAACACTCTATCCGGTATATTTAACACAAAAAATGATGTCATTTCCACCTTTGGTCGTCATACTTTCCTTACTGCAACCTCTTTCTTCGATTTGTAGGCGACTTTTATAAGTCTCCCATGCCCGATCTTCATATCTCCGGTCGCTTCCTTTCCTTGCCATGAAAAATATGTTGGATTTTAACTTTGTGTGGTGGAACTTTAATGTGTGAGAAATTGTTTTGCCCCACATTGGTGGAGAGATAAATCTTTTGTTGATTTATAAGTTGTATTATCTACAATAATATTTTCTTATGTGACAGGTCACACCTAGTGGGCGTAATGTGGTGTTTTGATAACGCACTTTGCACGTTCGCATCGTTGCGAGCCGCTTGGAGCCGCCTTTATTATTTTCTGGATACGACTCAATTGACTAAGTTTGTGGATTGCAGAAGACTCTTCATATTCTCTTCAGTTTAGTATTCATAAAGTTTTGCAATAATAGTGAATTCAATTTTATGAATTCCAAGACTTCAATACTACATTGATTCTTGTGATGAAGTTCTGAATCATATAAACAAAACCTGTGTTTTTGTTTAGATATATAGAAAGCCGTATGTTACATACACCACTCCCAACCTCCAATAATACACACATGTAACTTTAATTTGGCTATATAAATTAATCTATAATCGAATCTACGTCTTAAAATATTCCATTATAATATTAACTTGTAATGTGGAGTGTATGTTCCCGACTTTTCGTTTTGATGTTTGACTACTGGTATTTCTTTTCGAATTTTTTATGCAGTATTTTAATTTGTGGCTACATTGAAGTTTGAATCTATATTTGGTGTTTAAGTTATGATTTTGATAGATATTTACATGTTTTAAATGAATTTGAATCAAAACGACAATTCCACTAATAGTCCGAATTCGATGAATTAGAATCTAATACGAATTGGAGTTTTAATTTGAATGTGAAACATAATTGAATTAAATTAACTAGTTTTTAATCGGATTCGAATTCAAACAAAAAGAAAATTTATTCATAAATTTGATTCGAGTAATTTAAAAATTCGTTATAATTGAGCTATAATACATAGCTAATAATCAGATTCAACGGTTCCATTAATATCTCATTGTGGACTTTGATCCATTAATGGGATGATTCAATAATTGAGATTTATACTTTCTATATTCAGTATTCTTTTATATTTAACTAGGCTATCACTCAAGAATTTCTTAGGTTAGGAAAATTTAATTTACAATAAACAAAAGTATATAAATAACACTCTGAATCTCTTAAGCAACCTCTTTCCCTTCTCCACCATAAGTTTTTAGTTCGGTTTCATAAGTATCCTAACTTTGCCTCCATATGTATTCAAAGTAAGTTTTCATGTAAAGCTAATTCCTTTTTAATTGATAATGAGATATCAATATAAGAATGTTGTTAATGACGAAGGAAAATACTCTTCACCCAAATTAACGGCCTTAGGAAGCGTCTCGATGCTTATACAATCAAAGTAGTTTGAAAAAGATAGGTGATTTGACATCCTTCACCACTCCATAACATATGGACTGATATTTGGATACAGAGTAAAATGGTCAATGTGACTGGCTGGCTTTTTAATAACATTTTTTACCAGTTTTTTTTTTTAATTTGAACATGATTTGAGTCATTCTGACCCATTTCACTTTTAACAAAATTTAACATTTGACCCACTTGGATAAACATAACCCATATGGTGCCAAAAGCGATAAAATAAAGTAAACGGGACAAATTTACATGTACCTAATGTAATTTGAAAGAAATTGGAAGTACTCTCCGCTTTTGTGGAATCGTTAGTAAGTGTCATTAGGATCACATGATTCTAAAACATTTTGAAAAAAATATTACATGAATTTAGAAATAAATACACAGCTTGTGTTTGAACAGGGAGGGCTATAAGCATTACAATTTGATCTAATGAAAAATAAAGAAAAAAATAATTTATACATCAATGACTAAACAATAATATTAAAAGAATGAACATTAGTGACCTAAACATGCAATAATAGTAATCACCATGTGCCATGAAATGATGAGGTCATGAGTCCATTTAATATAATTTGATCTAATGAAAAATAAAGAAAAAAATAATCTATACAGCAATGACTAAACAATAATACCAAAACAACAATGAACATTAATGAGCTAAATATGCAATAATAGTAATCACCCTATGCCATGAAATGGTGAGGACATGAGTCCGTTTGATGCTAGGAACCCGTAGACACATAACCAAGAATATGTTTGGACCATTAGAAAAAAAAAATCACGCAACACGAAAAAAGAAGAATCAAGAAATGACATTTTTATCGCACCCACTCACACTATATGCCACTAAAATAAAAACACATAATATAATGATGAGGCTCCATTTTAATGCTAGGAACCCGCATACACATAATCAAGAATATGTTTGGACCATTAGAAAAAAAATTCACGCAACACGAAAAAAGGATAATCAAGAAACGACACATTTCTATCGCACCCACTCACACTATATGTCACTAAAATAAAAACACATAATATAATATATAATAATATAATATACAATATTCATGCACCGCAACTAAAATAAAAACACATAATATAATATATAGTATTCATGCACCCAATATTAAACACAAGAAACTTCATCATTATGATCTGTATAAGCCTCTTATTCATGTTATCTTGATCCCACCACCATTACACCTCTATTCTTACTCGTTTTGGTATATTTTCATGAACATGTGATTGCCACCTCCTCATTTGACTAATTTAGTAAGTGATATTTGACTAATTAGTAAGTGATGTACCCCTAGCCCGGTAACAAATACCCACCCAACACCAAGAAATTAACACGAATAAAGGTATCATGCCGCAACAAATACTTGTATTGCTACAATAGATTATATAGCCCTTTTCCAAAATAATAATAATAATAACACATACTTGTTGATCCCCACTCACCAACTGTTTACAACAAATAAAATATAAACATTTAGAATTAATAAAGTAATAATTAATATCAAACATAAAACTTTATAACATTATTTTTGCCCAAGCAATGGAGACAAATTTATTTAAAAACCTCACAAACTTCATCTTAGCCAGAAGCTAAGATAGAGCATACAACCCCAAAAAACACAAGAATAAACATGCATAACCCAAAAAAAAATAATGCTAAAACCGGAGTATCGTCATAAACCAACATCAAAATTGCTCTAGCTATTCAAGGATAGACCTGCACTTTGACGGGTCCGCATCTTCCAAATGGTCAAGAACAGATTTTTCCTCTAACAAAACTTTTGTATCAGGACATACTTTTCCTCTAAAAACCTTGTCATTTTGACGCAGACACATCTTCCAAATGGTCATTAAGAAAAACAGATAGATAATATGGTTCTCCTTTGTTGGTTTGTTCATTTTAAGAGCATGCTCCAACATATCACTCTAGCACTTATACAACATGCAAGTAAATGATCTGCAGTCTCCTCCCGTATACCATACATGGGACATTTCCCATCTCAACGCCCCTCGCTGCAAGGGCCATAGCCGTTGGAATGTTGCCGTTGACCGCTATCCAAACAAAACAACTAACTTTTGGAACTATAATCTTATTCCAGTAGAACCCGTTATGGCCCGTATTATTATTTGGACCCCTAGTAAGCTAAAATCTAATTTGTTTTAATGTGAACTCCGCCAACACTCCCCGGTACAGCCAACCCAACTCGTCCTTAAGATGCGTAATATGCAGCAGCCTCAACTGTATCCTAGGCCAACGCCTGTTTCCACTCGAGAGCCCATCTAACCTTTAAGTAAACACAAGCCGTAAAAGAACTGTTTCAAAAATAATAAAATTCATAATTATTCTTAACTTATGGTTCTTATTATATATAAGAACGAAAATTGAAAAGTGTACGGTTATAATGCATAAATCGCCAAATACTTCATATTGTAAAAAAAAATCAAATTTCAGGCAACTCGTGGCTCTTTGGGGTGTTACTTTTACGAATTGCATTAGTAAATATGTTGGCAGGTTTACAATCCACTTGACCACATAAATTTAGAATACTTACAAAAATAAAAAATAAAAAAGTACATACTCGTATACTTTGCCTCTCAAATCTACGGTTACAGGTTTCCCAAGTCTTAAATATAAGTGAACTTTGAAGATAACTTGGTTTAAAAAAGCGCGCCTGAGGCGCGCCTAGGCGCGAGGCGCACTAAGGCGTAGCCTCCGGGGCTTTTCCGCTCAGCGCCTTGTGTAATTACAAGCGACCAAAAAGCGCAAAAGCGGTGGCTTTTTTAGGGGCTTTTTGGCCTGAGGCGCGCGCCTCATGGACCTGAGGCTTTTTACTGCATAAAAATGTTGTACCTTGGGTTTTTTGACTTGTACATGCAAGTAAAATGGTATAAAAGCCTTATTTATAGCTATATTTTGGTTAAAGGAAGCTAAAAATCTATGGGATATACCAAAAAAATTATATAAACATCTTGTGCCTCGGGTACAAAAAGCCCACTGCTTTTGCGCTTTGCGCTTCGCGCCTCAATTATAGACCTCGTCGCTTTTGTGCGCCGCTCGCTTTTTTAAACCAAGGAAGATAATGAAATAATAGACACATAACATACCTAATGAGTATTTGAAGCATAGTGAGGAGGGGCTCGTTATATAACAGAGATGATATTTAGAGAAAAATGAATGATATAATATACAAGGTAAAATATTAAGGATATGGTTAACTTTTATGAAAATAATAAAATAAACATACCTAATGAAAAGAAAATGCCAAAAGTTCAACTTATCTAAAAGAAAGGATAAACAAATGTCTAAAACTCATAATTCTCACTTCAGCCCAGACCAAAAGTTTAGCTGTATTAATGCAAACTCATTTTAACCTGTTAGTCTGTTACCCAACCCATCTATTTTGCTTGCTCTTAACATTTATGTACCTCTTGAACGGATTTACCAGTCAAATCCAACATCTTCTAACTTGATTTTACCATTTATGTCTAGCATCTCTATGCTTTATGATTTCCAGCATAATCATAGTTTTAAAAATGATTATCGGCATAATGGGTCGAGCAACAAATTGATAATTTACGGTAATAATATGGACAAAAACTTACCTGATAACATCGACTTTCAAAACCACCATCTCCCCCTTCCTTTGCGCCTCTGTGATGGACTATAGCCTGCGACCATCGACCGAGATCAAATCGTCGGTTGGTCTTGATTTTGGAGAATGGAAGAAAATGATGTGGCATTTGGCGTCATTGCATTCGCTTCTTCCACATGATGTAAGCACACCAGACATGTACGGTAAATTGGCAAAAAAAATTAAAACACAATATAGCCATCTAAAATGCAGGTTGAGATTATGATAAACTAACTCAATCCATACCAGAAATGCTCTACCGTGGCTTCTAAAACAACCCGCCATGCCATTCTTTTCCACCTCTGTATGCAATTATCCACCCACTTATATAAAATACATAAGAACTAATTTGAGTTCAATCAAGTTAATAACAAAAACAAAAAATGAAGATTACATTAACATTAAAAAGGTATTTGTGTTTTTATCACCATCATATGTTTTTAAAGAAAAAATAACCAGACTACATTAACATTAAAAATGTATTTGTTTCGCTCAGTTCATACAGAATGTTGTAACATAAGGGCTCAAGAATACGCTCTCATATTTAATAAAAATTATCAGAAAATATAATCCTTCACTCTTAAATTTGGTATTAAGAATTGGCTACTTAATGATGGTGATAATCCACGACCCTTTCTTTTAAAGTGCATGCCTTTCTTAATGACATATGGACTCTAGAATAGACCATATATGGACTCTAGAATAGACAACATAAAATACTTTATAATGTAAAAGGAGGGAAAAATGTTTTAAAGAGTTAAAAAATGAATAATATACCTGAGGCGCCATGATGACTTGAAAACTTTGACCAGAACCTGCAGCTCTTGAAGCATGATCTGTATCATCAACATTCAGATTATGCATACCAGAGTGTAACGTTGGTTACCTTTCATTCCAATTGGTGACTGGTTTTGCCTTCTGAAACCAAAAATAGTTGTTTATACATCAACCATCTATCACTCTTGACCAATTTATTTGATAATGGGTTAATTCGGGTTATATTATAATCTATCTCCTAACGGGTCAAGTAGATCGCTTTTAGTGACCAAGTATGTTATCTAGAAATGGTAAATATTGTTTGACCTAACCTATCCAGCTAACCCGTTTTGCCATAATGACAATGTACACATAATAACACCTGAAAGATCCCACAAAGGATCCGTAATCCCTTAGCTCTCGCACAAAGCTCCTCTTATTTCACAGTATGATCATGAAGAACCTGAAAAAGACATATATAAACACAAGTACCGGTATACGCATTATATAAACAAAAATGAGAGAATACGGATACAACCATCCAACGGACACGAGAAACCGTGAGTTCAATATCGGCCACATTAAGCTTCCAAAGAGAATCAAACATATTTTTCTTGTGTAACATCATGTATTCTTGAAGGAACTCTTCTGTGTACTTCGTATCTACACTCAACTGTCATTTATATACCTTCCACTGAAAACGCACACTTGATTCAAGAAACTTGAGATCAAAAGTTGGTTAATTTACCCGGATTACTCACTATCAAATCAAAGGAAAAGTAAGTAGCAGCACATTACTATATCAATCAACATCACACCTAAAAAACGAATGTAGCAATAAACCAAAGTTCGAATGAGGTATAAAATTACCTTTGAAAGGTTGGGTGTCTCCGCCGTTCATAGCCATTGTTTTAAACCCACCAACACCAACTATTCACGGTCAAAGCCCCCAAGTGTTACAGTGATGTGCACTGCCGGAATTGTCGACTATCACAACTGGTTCCGGAATTCTCCACGCAACCGACGCCATTAAAGCACCACTTCCAAATTTGTTGATCGTCGAATTGGCTAATGGAACTACCACCCATCACACCATTAGTAACCGCCATCAAACCCTCCAAATCTGGTCGTTGTTACCCATCTGAACCTCCAAATCACACGTAACCACCCGCCCTTTTAACTTTTATGAGATTGGTCTTAAATGTGCGCATGACGCATGATGCGCTGCTAAAGACACATCAAGTGTGGCGATGCGCTAAGATTCTAATGCAAGATTGATGCGGCGAAACGCATGATGCGCCCTGTTGCGTGTAAGATATAAGTTCAATTGTGGGACGCTAATCAAATAAGAAATAGTTAAGCACCAAAGCATAATATAAGGTATGAATGGGACACAACCACAACTCACAACTGTGTTTTAAAAAAAAATCATAAGTTCATATAATCAGCAAAAAAAACACATGAAGTCAATAACCTCAGTTCTCTTCTCTGGTGATGAAACATAACTAATCAACTAACAATGAGCTACAAATTTATTCACATTTATAAAGCACGTAACCTACAAAAAATGGAAACACCATAACACACCTGCATATTGAAAAAACCTCAACGATAACGGCAAAGGGAAAAGGTGTTGTTCCTTTTCTAAGTAGCCCTTCTCGAAGGGCGAGCCTTGTAGTTCAAGTGTCCCTTTCCACGTAGACCGCTATATTTCTTTCTAGCAGATGTTAGTCCACAAAGCTCTCAGTTTTTGTGCACCAGGTTACAGATCCAGTTGATCCTTGGTCTCTACATTCGGCATGTGCAGGATCAACCAAAATAACCTCAAAGTACTTGTAAGTCGTGTCCTGGTACAACATTTAGAATGTATAACATGAACACCCTGTAATGAAAGCAGAATATGTTGCATTCCAAGTTTAAATGACAGACATACCTTGTTAAGCGAGTAAGAATTAAGGACCTTAAAACCAACCAACTTCCATGTCCAACTATTTCTCTGCAACAGACCTCTTGCTACGTTGGAACTAAAACTGAGTACACCATAGTTTCTAGGTTTTCCATAAACAATACCCTTGGGAACCGGCATCTTTATTCCACCACGCCTTACCCTATTGCCATACAAAAATATCAACACAAAGTATGTCAACCAACATGTACTTGTCATCAAAAGGTTTCTGATGAACTGAGTTCTCTTTACAAAGGCTCTTGTCCTAATGGCTTTGGTTAAAATTTTGCTTATAAGTTTATATCGATTATGATAATAGTTTTTTAAATTAAAATATATCAGGAAAAAGGGAGGATTTTAATGGTATGGGCCTATGTCAAAGTTTACTCAATACTACACAACCTCGTAAATACATAGTTATCATGGAATACTTATATCTTTACAAAAAGCATACAAAGGTCCAAATAACATACCAGTTGAATCTCCACTCAAAGCAATGATTTGTCATGTTGACACCAGGTAAGGAACTCCCATTGCTAACCGGGAAAATTTATTTTTATCGTTTGAATGAGTCTAACATATGCACATAATAAACTACTTGTAAACAAAAAGTACCTCTGAGTAATGGTGTATGCATAATCACCTTCATCTCTTAGTCTTAATAATAAAAAATAAACCCCTAATAAAACTTAAAAATTCCAATCAAAATTTAAACCAATTAATGCTACAAATGTATCTAAAATCAATCATAATAGCATATTTTACCTGAAGTTTGTCATTAGATTGTGGCCCAGAATTTGTCTTAGTATGGAAAAAATTGATTTAAAGGTATCAATGAACATAATACTCATAATACAATCAATATCTAAATGATTGTGATAAAAGAATAAAAACTAATCACAATGATGGACCTGAGAAGAAGCTCGAGACCAATGATTCCACCTTATCCTTGTTCATCAAGCTCGAAACTGCCAATAACAAAAAATATGAAGAAGCCAATCAAATGCCTATACAAAATTAATAACGAAATAATCAGTATGTACCTTCAATCCAATCTGTCAAATGCAAATTCAAAACAAAAAAGTTGTGAAGAAAATAGATCGAGAATATACCTTCAATCCAATCCATCAGATGCAAATTCAATTTCGTTATCTTCTTTTATCCACAAACCTAATCATAACCCCCCCCCCCCCAAAAAAAAAAAAAAACAAATTTCAACAACTTATCCTGAATCTAATTTCAAATGTGTGTAATTACAATCCATATTTCCACTAACAATTGGGATAATTTCTCATCAAATATAACTTTCAATTTACATTAAATGAGAAATTTACAATTGTATCACTTTAATAACAAAAAAATTCAAACACAACCAAATGAAGACCGAACTATAGATCTTGCATGCAATGTTCAGATTTCAGAAAAAAAAAACAATACCTAAACTAAATTCTGGTTAATGATTGAAAAACCCTAAACATTCCTTATGAATGACTGAAAGAAAAACCTTACCTTTTAAACTCGATGGAGAAACGAAACGTGTACAAATCAATGGATGCCGGCAACGGCGGAGCATGGCGACGTTGACCGATAGAAAAGCAGGCAGTGTGAAGTGTTCCTTTGTAGCCCTAATCTTAACATCAACAACATCCTATCGCTGAAACCTTTCTTTGATTTAACTTTGTTTCACGATCAAAGGAGAACCTTTTTAGTCATGACGAACAACCGATTTCTTTAGATTGCAGAGGATTAAGAGATTTGAATGATGATTGTAATGGTGAAATGGAACGATTGAAGATGAATCAATGCAGAGAAACCACGATGTTGTCCTGTGTAGGGGAGATACGGCTGGAGCGTAGAGAAGGAAACGAATGAGATAATTATGGTTTTTTTTAACATTTAAATTGTCGGGTCAAAAATGGGGCGCGCTTCAACCCATTAACAAATAAAATTGATCCATCCATTTTCCCGCCCAAAACCTAGTGAGGTTGCATCACAATGCGACATGTGTCTCAAACCTTATTCATCTGAGTGACTCCCTGTGCCTACGGTTAGGTCCGGGTTTGGACAGGCCGGGTAGAAGTTTGTGTTCACCAGAGTAAAACCCATAAGTTCGTAGAGTCTTGAGTCGTCTAGTTTTACCCTGAGGTTTCTGATGAGCACTTATAGTAGCTTCTGCACCATCTCTGTTGATGTATTTATATACTCGAGCACCACCTCCCTACGGATCATATACACAAACATTAAATAGTTGTAACATGACCATCCTCTCTATCTCATCCTTCACAGACACCTACCCAAAAGTCTGCAATCAATCAATGAGATTACATATACTGGGCAATTTGTTTGCCTGTTAGACTAGAAAATGGCAAGATTTAACAACTTGTAGTTTAGGATTCTTACTTGCACTCATCAGGCCAAGATTCACGAGCATCCACGTCATTGGTATACATCATGCTAAGATAGTCTTTCCACTCCGAACTTTTTTCATTCTCAGGAACAAAAATAGTGTTGGGGTTTTGACATGTTTATCAAAGTTATTTTATCCATATAAATTAAAAAAAACGCAGTGGAATAATTATTTAAAACAAGCCACTTACAAAATATAAAACCCGTTTTATGTATAACCATAACTCGGATCCATATATGAACATGCATGCTATCAAAACACGAACATAGGGTGTTTTAGAATACTACCATTCAAAGAGCAAGGAGTCTTGAAGAAGATGATGTTCTTGAATGGAAATCTTCAAAGGAGAAGACCTCAAGCTTGCATACCCCAAGCTTCCAACAAAACACTTTATGTTGTTAGGATTTCTACACTTATGAACACCTCTTGATCAACCACCTATGGCCGAAATTTTGAGAGCAAAATAAGGTGTTCTTGCAACTTGAATTTTGTGTAAGTATATTAGAGAATAATGAATCAAATCCACCATATATTCCTGCAAGATCTTATGTTGGATTGTGTGAGATCTTGTAAGAGATTTGTAAGATATTGCATGAAACTCCATTGGTTGAAAATCCACCTTGGGATACCTCATATGTAGGTCAGCCGACCGAACCACTTTAAATTTTTGATTTAAACAACCCCATCAAAAAGGCACTTACCCTTGAACATTTGTATTCATTGGTGAATGAAATAAGAATAGCCATAAAAGAATTTGTACCCCAACTGATTCATATTTTTGATGTTATGTTCAATTATTCTATTTGTTAATCGTATTTACTTTACATTCACATATATTAACATTTCATAATAACTTAAGTTGATGTGAAGATCACGATATGTTTCACGGTTCTCAACAAGAAAACAGGCTTTGACTGCATTTATTACAAACAAGAAACTCCATTAACATTAAATGGATGAAAAAACTTAAAAAAAAAATAACATCACTTCTAATATTATCAAGCAGGAGCAAAATCAAGGGACTTCTTTCCATCATGAGAGTTTGCAAAGAAATTGTTCATGTACTCTCCAAACATAACTTCTCTATATAGAGCCACCCCATCACGAGCCACCAGCTCCGGAAATGGTCCAATTTTCACCACGGGCAACGGGGTATTGAATATTGGGACCGAGACCCTTGACTCAGTGCTCGTGGTTCGCACTCTGTGTTCTGCACTTTTGTACCTCCCATTGCTTAAAATCTGACATTATAAAAAAACCAAAACTAAACAAATTGTAGGTAGTAATAAGGTATATATATTAAGTCTAATATAATTAATTACCTGTAGTGTATCACCAACGTTGATGACCAAAGCACCATCAGTAGGTGGAATCTCAATCCACTCTTCATCTTCTGGTGGTGCACTTTCACCTTTCTGACATATAACCCACCAACGCCATCTTGTAGGAGCACGGTTAGCGTGCCCATATCCGAGTGACGGCCCACGCCAACGGTCACCTCCGGGTTTGGACAAGTCGGGTAGAAGTTCATGTTGACCATCTTTAAACCAACAAGTTCATCTAGTCTTGAGTCGTCGGCTTTTACTCCAAGGTTCGCTATGAGTGTTTGCAATAGCTTTTTCACCATCTCGGTTGATGTCTTTATGTACTCGAGCGCCACTTCCCTACAAATAGATCGATGAAGTATGATTACGACCCATTGTCATTAAAATGCCAAAATAACAAGTTACAAACAAATGGGAGGTAAACGGGCAACAAGCTGCACCACAACCCCCTTTTGAATTGCAAAAGCGATCCTACTAAAGACGAAGCGAATCTTAAGGATCGAGAGATTACTATTCACGGCCCCTTGGACCCTGTTCAGTAATTCCACGGCCTCTGAGGCTAGGGAACCAAATGATTACAACAAAAACAGACCCAAAAAATTCACAACTAATTTAGGATATACGCATTCATTAGGCCAAAAGTTATGAGCATCAGCATCATTTGTGTATGTCATGCTAACATAATCTTTCCACTCCAAAGCCTTTTCTTTCTCAGGAACAAAGCTAGTCCCATACTTGACCATGGGACTAGGACTAACCCCCTTAAGATACACCGCCTTCTTTCAGCCGGTTGAGCGAAAAACTTGTGAGCCGCAACTTTAAGCGACTCAAGTAGCTCCAGCGGCACACCATGGTTCACCACCTGGAAGAACCCAAGAGTTTCAGCAGCATTGGTTATGGCCTTGGCAACTTGGTCATGGTTGGGACCATCGAGCTCAGATAGATCGATGGTCATGTCTTTGAGTGACTCGGCTACGTGTAGCTTGTTGATTCGATGCTGGGGTGGCTGGATGTATTGATCTGGTACCTCGGTTAGGCCCGAGTCCACCAGACCTTTGACACCGTTGCCGTCTTTCACGACAAAGTTGAAGAGTGAGCTCTCATCATTTAAGGTGAAGGTTGAAGCCATTTGAGAACTGAAAATTAAATGTAATGTAATGTAGTGATCTCCTCAGTCTTGATCTCTTGCATATATATATATATATATATATATATATATATATATATATATATATAATGTTCTGAGTTGAGAGTTATTTAGATTTATCATGTTATTTTTAATTAATAAATCAAGTTGAAATCTCTAATCTCTATTTAGTTGAGGCATGGTCCTGGCCTCATAATCTGGTTGAAAAATCAATCATTTTGGAGTCTTTTAACTCTTCAAATGGTTGAATCTTCATTTTGAAAATCAAATTAGACCATTCAACCAAAATAATCAAGGGAAAAAAGAACAAAAACATAATTCCACAAAAACAAACAGTCCCATAAAACATTCACAATAAACTGATAAAATTCAAATATCTTTAAAAACAAGTAGCTTACTTGGTTTCACTGTAGAAGGGATGGGTACCGTCGAATGTCTGTTTGGTTTCGCCGGAGATGTATCAACACGTTAATACTTGCAAATTATGCATACATACATATATAGTATTTAACATCTTAGACATTTAATGTGTGATATATGCATATAGGATATGATATTGTATCGTTATTACATATATACTATAAATACTTGTTATGTAATATATGTAATATCATATGATATCGTGTGCGTGCCTGTGTGGTATTTTAGATAATTTATCTATGCCTTATAAATAAGTAATTAGTTGGGTCACCGTCACCTCTCACATTCATAGTTATGTGACTCCAATTCATTTTCCTAATTCTCTTATTCTCCGCCCGTATTAAAGTACTTATACGTAATTCAATTCTATCTTATCTCAAAATATCTTTCAAAAATTACTAAGTCTTTATTATTAATTTTTTAGTGTTTTTTTAATTCAACCGGTGCTATATACGGGTTTCTAACATCGTTATCGTAATATGTGTGTAGTGGATGATTCAAATGAGAAAAAAAAAATTATAACCAATAAGAATGCTCTATCTAGTATTTGTATTTAATGTTATTGTAAGGGCATAAGGTAATCTACATAATTAATTAATTTATTGTATTTATGTAAATTAGCTAATTAAATTTAAACTAATAACTCATTTTCAAAATATACCCTTTCAAAACAAACGTAATTTTACATGAAAGATAAATTGATATGAGTAGGATAAAATGTCAGATAAATGACGGTAAGTAGGATAAATTGTTTTTGATTAATTAATTAGTTAGAGAATAATTAATGAGATGAAAGGAAAATTTTTTAATGTCTTACCATTATACCCTTTATTTGTTTTTCTTTGCATTATGATTTTTTTCTCAAAAGAACATTTCCACACACTTATAGAGAGAGAGCATGCGCATGCTAGAGAAAAAAATAATTTGGTGGCATTTTTGTAACACACTAGTAGTTAAAAGTAATACAATAATATCAACCATTTTTTATTCTTTTTAGTAAATGTATAATTTTGATATATATGTTTAATGAAAAAATAAGTTTATTGTTATACAATTTTACAAAATGAAGATCTGGAATAATTTTCTTAATTACAAAAGTAGGGTGTTGTTATCCAATTTTACATGGTTTATGGGCGCCACCTGGATTCGTAGCCATAAAACTCTTATGCCTACACTTGCTACCTTCTCATTGCTTCCTATGTTTTTTAGGCGAAATCTATTTTGTACAAGATTCAAACTCTCTCTCTCTACATATATACATACGTATATAGTGGAGGGTTCAAATGAGAGGAGAAATTCTTTGTAAGAAGAAAAAAGAAGAAATTTCAACCAATAGAAATGTTTCATTAGACTTCATTTAATAATTGTATTTAATGTAACTATAAGGGTATATTGGTAAACTTATATACATCATTAATTGGTAGTTTCATCTTTAATAACTAACTATATTAAATTTGTAACTTATTTTTAAGATAAATATTTTTCTCAAAAAATAAAAATAAAAATTCATTTATAGTGTAGTATAAATACGAGGGGTGTAGGATAAATTACGAGTTGTGTAGGATATATTTCAATATGTGTAGGATAATTTTCGAAATGTGTAGAATAACTTTTGGTATGTGTAAGTAAAAAAAGTTAGTGTGTAGGATGATAGTCTTGATGACTAATTAATTAGTCAAACATAATATTAATGAGATGAGAAAAAAACTATTTAATATTTTACAATTGTACTCTTTTGTTCTTTTTATTTCTAATAAAATTTTCTTCTCAAATGAACATTTCCCTATATATATATATATATATATACATATATATATATGTATGTATAGTGGCCAAATCGTGTAGAAAGAAAGTATCAATTTGAAGAGTATGACGAATTTTGTACCTTTGGTCACATTTAGGGGTGTCAATCGTGTCAAACGAAAGTATTAATTTGAAGCGTATGACGAATTTAGGGACTTAGTATCAAATTAAACAATTGTTCCTCTTACTCAAAAGGAAACTTTTTTTTTTTGTAATTACTGTGCTTTAAATTGTTTTTGTTTCTTCAACTCTTATTCCAAATCAACAAATTTAGTTTATGTATTCAGCTTAAGGTTAGAAAATGTAAATGGGAAGGATAAAAGTATAGGTACTTAAAACTAATATAATAAAATTTTAAAAAGTGAAAAGTTGGTGAAAGGATCAAAAGGAAAAATTAATTTCATCATTAAAATGAAAAAAAATCCTTTTTAGAATGTCATACTTAGAAGAAAAACTAAAAATCCAAATACTAACTTAAAGTGAAAAGTTGGTGAAAGGATTAATCTCAAAAGGAAAAATTAATTTCATTATTAAAACAGAAAAAAATAAGTTCATTTTTAGAATGTCACTTAGAAGAAAAACTAAAAATTCAAATACTTAAACTTAAAAAACTTTTCATCTTTAAATACTTTTCATTTTTTACACGTTTCTTAACAAGTCTAACAAGCTGCTGATTACAACGTTGCGTCAGAAAGTATTATAACAATGCCTAACAACAACATGTGAAACGCGAACTATTATTAAATACTTTTCATTTTTTACATGTATCTTAACAAGTCTAACAAGCTATCGATTACAACATTGCGTCAAAAATTACTATAACGATGCATCTATACTAACAATATGTAAAACATATGTAACTATCAGAACTATACGTCTAAACTCTCACGGCTTGGTGGATAAATAAATTGTGCAATTATAATTATGAGGGTGTGTCCAATGTATTACAATGATGCTTCCAAAATCACTTGCAACAAATGGACACAACTAGGTATGTCAGCAACGTGAAATCTGCCTACTTCCAGTTGTGAATCTAGAAAATCCACCAAGCGGTAACGTTTTATAAATAAGCTGTAACGAAATCGAAAAAACATCAATTTTTTCTAAAATTTACACTAATTTTACACTACCGCCGGAGCGCTAAGCGGTAGCGGAGGCTACCCCTTCGTATATGGTAGATCCGCCCCTGCCTACTCCTGCACGTTTTACATTTTTTAATTGTCATATATATTATATTTATATACATACACATAGTACGTGTATTATAAATAAATTTTTAAACGTACCCAAAGGTTGGTGCTAATAAGTCAAAGTCAGGAAGTCAATATCCCAATATGCATGTCAAGGTCTCCCAACAACTTTGTGGCATGATTCGAACACACTGAGCACTACTGCCTTCTAAAGTCTAACAAGTTCCTTTGCTACATTTGTGCTTTTTTAACAACTTTTTAGACTTAAATACCACGTTGCACTTGGAATGATCTGAAATTTCGAACCCATGCCATTTTTGTGGTGGACAACTAGTATCGTACCACCAGACCACTAGGTCATGGGACATTTATGCTACTTTATTACAACTTTATGACACTTAATTCTAGTTTCCTTACATCCTTCAGTGCCAGTAATCTGTCACCTGTTTCCCAACATAACTTAATTGGGATCTTCAGAGTGATCAAGCAAAGTTGATATGACCCATGGACAGACCCATCAGCTCGGCCCGCTAGCTGAGTACGACCTAAACGCAAAAGCAGTGACCGTTTCTTGGATAGAGTCCATAGTTGTTAATAGCGATGATAGCAAGCGCTATACTGAATAGCGTAGCGTAGCGTTGGATCATCGCTATCTGATTTAGCGCTCAATAGCGTGAAATAGCGATAATTAGGCTTTTTTCTTTTCTTTTTTTAAATATTTTAAAAACCGAATTTTTAGGTATTTTAATCATCCAAACAGCTGTAATCTTCACTCACTGCATTAAAAGCCTTAAATTCGTGAATAAAACCCTATTAATAAAAAAAAATAAAAAAAACTAATACGTTATCGCTAAACATCAAATAGCGTTTGCTATCGCAACGTAGCGTAAAGGTAGCTTGTCGCTATTTACCGCTAATCGCCATTAACAACTACGATAGAGTCACAAGTGAAGCCAAGTCAAGCACTACTTTCCGTTGTTTTACAAGCATAATCCTTTTTCTTAGTTAGTCATGTCTACATGTTTTTCCATGTTCTTCTGCATGTTACAATTTCCGTGAAGTTATGAAAATGTCAAAATAAGAATGGTAAAAGTATTATACCGAAACAGAAAGAAATAAACGGTTGGACATCAAACCACATCAACAATCACCAAAAAAAGCAACTTCATTTGAACCAAATGCAAAATGAACAAGCATCTCTACTTCTACTGATCTCATTAGTATGTAAACGTCTCTGTTATTTTTATATAAGTGTTTAATGTGAAAATGCTAAAATCTTATTAAAAAAATAAAAATAAAAATAAAATTCATCTCATACAGTTTATCAACTAACTAGTTTTATATCAGCATACCATCTCAAGTATCCACTGATTTGGATAAATGCTCTTCGATTTCATTCCAAGTTTGAAGATTTTTAGGAAACCTTTCTTTTATCTGCTCAACAAGCTCCCTAGCCTCTTGAACCTTTGAGCTGTTAGCCAGCCCTGCAACAAGCAACTTCATAGTCGAAAAATTCGGCACCCAATCTTTCTCCATACTCTGCTTGCAAACCGTTAACGCTGCATCAAAATCAGCAGCTTTGCACATATAACTAATCAGCGTAAAGTAGCAATCACTGTTCGGTTTAAAGCCACTGTTGATCATTTTGTTAAACAAGTTCTTTGCTTTATCCAACTTCCCCTCTTTGCAATACCCGTGAATCAAATGACAATAAGTAACCGAATTAGGCTTCATCCCGCTTAACAAAAGCCCATCAAGCAACTCACTTGCTTCTTCAGTCTTCTTAAGCTTACAAAGGCTTTGAAATGTAGTGTTATACGACGCGATCCCGATAGGGACTTCATGCTTACTCATCATCTCCAACACCTTTCCTACTTCCTCAAACTTCTCTTCTTTATAAAACCCGGCAATCAAGGTACCGAAAGTAGTCGCATTCAGCTTGCAATTCTTCCTAACCATCTCAGCAATGACCGGATAACTCGAGTTCGATAAACCCGACTCACAAAACGACTTGATCACAGTGTTATAAGCATCAAGATTAACCTTCACTCCGTATATACCCGGAAACTCAAGATACACACGCTTCACCTCGTCGTATCTCTTAGCGAGCATACACGAAAACAATAAAGCGTTTAAAGATTTCGCATTTTGAACAATACCCAACTGAGGCATTTTATCAAACAGTTGGAAGGCATTATCCAACAACCCAGCTTGCCCGTAGTAAACAATCGCGTGAGCAATGAAGTTCTCGGTTTTCAAATCGGGTCGGGTTTCAAGCAGCTCTTGAATGAAATTATGTATACCCTCGAAGTATTTCAAGCCGGTAAGCTATGGCGATTGAAAATGCTAAGCGATCAAGATGAGATTCGGGTGTGAGTGAAGCTGCTCGACAGATTTCGATTATACGTTGTGGGTTCTTCTCGGTTTTGAGGAGGGTAAGAGCGGCGCGTGATTTCTCTTTGGTGGAGAGGGGAGTGTTGGAATCGGGGTTAGGATTGATGATAAATGTCGAGCTTGAAAGTAATGAGAGGAGGTGAAATGTAGACGATCAAAAGTGTTCAGGCGTCGAAGCTTGATGATGGAAGCCATTGATGATGTCTGAAACTGAGAGAGGGGTTTAGTTTACGAGGAGTTAGGGTTTTGTATTGAGAGAATTTGGGAGAAAAAAATTATAGAAATGTTAAATGCTTGGTTGGTTCATGTGGTTTGCAAATATTGCAGACTTGGTTTTAATGGTTTAATAATTATACACTTTATCTTAGTGGTTGTAATTTGTGCACTCGTGTGGTTCTTATCACTAGCTTAGATTAGATTTCTCAGTTAAGTAGATGTAGAATTTCTATTTTACCCTTGAACATTAAAAAAATAAAGTATAACACACATGGGTCCAACTCTTCCTCATTTATTCAATCTCTCTCTAAAAACACCATAACATCACTACCCATCTTCTTCCACCACCATCACCTACCCGCCAACACCAACACCGACAACCACCACCGTTACCATTGTTGTTCAAACACCGACATACCACCATGAACCACTATCAATCTCCACCGCAACCAACCATCGTACACCCCTAACCTCTCCTTCCAACCTGCAACCAACCATCGTACACCCCTAAACCACCGCCAACCATCTCCCTTCGACCAGCAACCAACCATCGTACACCCTAACCCCCATCACCATCAAATCATCCAACCACCGTACACCCCTAACCACCAGCCACTTCCCTCCGACCTCCACCGTACACCCTTAACCTCTACCTCTGACCTAAAACCTCCCCCCGCATCTTCTTTATTTTTGCTTGATTCTTGCCCTACATCTTCTTCCTTTCCCCACACCCACTCTCACTCACTCTTCTCTCTCTCTCTCTCTCTCTCTCGTGTGTAAGTTCTATGTTTTCTCTCTCTACAGTTACAAGTTTGTTTACGATTTGTTGGGTTCTAATGGTACTCTGGTTCTTTTTGTGTGTTTATAGATCCATCTAGTGATGATCACGAAGTTGGTTCTGATTCAAAGATTAATGTTTGTTCATCGGTCTCAAATGTTAGCTATTTGATTTTGTGGTAGTGGTGCTTGTTTGAGAAGAGAGAGACCTGGGTATATATACATATATATATATATATATATAGGTGGGTGGTGATTTGGGGAAGAAGAAGTGGGGGTGGGACCCATAGAGATACTTGTTTTAATTAAACAATTTTCTATTTATTTTTTTTCTTAATAAGCAAGGGTACTTTGGTAATTTAATACAAACTTAACTTGATAACTTAACAGAGGTTAGTGACAAGGACCACACGAGTGTAAAATTTACGACCACTAGGACCAAGTGTGTAATTATTGAACATTGGGACCAAGTCTGCAATATTTGCAAACCACATGGACCAACCAGGTATTTTGTCACACCCCAACCGATGGCGGAATCATCGGGGCGTGGCACTAGGCGAATCAGATTGTTCAAGAGAATCCATAACATTATTAGGATGACATTATTTATAAGTTCAACTTCCCATACAATTAAACATATATTCCATGATAGTTAAACAAATTACATGTCTCTCAAACAATACAAATCCGACAACCTAGATTTTAATGAGTTACTAGCAATCCTATCCTTTTTCAGCATACGAAAATCCATCAACCTGTCACATACGTAAAATAAAAGTCAATACAAAATGTAAAGGTGAGTAAACAAGTTTTGCATAATAATAGTAATAGAGCGTTTCGCAAACCAACATGTATACGTAAGAGGTGTGAATATTGCAGTTAACAGCGTTGAAACAAGTACCCAAACTGATCGCGATGTGCGTGTCACGTGTCTAAGTGGCCACGTGCGTGAAAGAAAAATAACTAGAAATAAAATGCGAGCCTTAACAACCCCGGGCCTCCAGGTGGCAGGTCAACCTCTAGCAAGCTATCATGTTAAGGGTGGTCACAAGTCATCACGCATAACATACAACAATTCAGCGGTTCACGTATAGTCATGTGTAAGCAGTTTGCGTGTAAAGCGTTTTAAGCGTTGTGTGTAATGTTGTTTTGATAGAGAACGTATGTAACACCCAAAAGTGTGTTTTAAGCGTAAAAATGGTTCGAGTATACTCACAGTGAGTGCGTAACAATAACCGTGAATGAGATGGAGTGGGAAAGAGCGTCGAATCAGCCTGTGCATAGAAACAGAAGTGCATCAGTCTTCCATAGCGTTGAACAGTTGAACAGAGAGTGGCGTGGGACAAACAGGTGGTTCGTACGAAGCATCACTCGCACGAGGCATCACCCTCGTGCGATCCACTGCTCGTGCGAGTCATTACTCGTACGAGTGATTCACCACTCGTGCGAGTGACCACTCGTACGAGTCATTGCTCGTGCGAGCGACCTGCTTTTGAGTCCAAAATCGAGTCTTTTCGCGTCGTTTCTTCGGTAAATCGAGTGCCCATCCTTACAACCTTAAGCTACTGAGCAAACCAAAAGCTGGGGAGGTCTTTAGAGTGATTTAATCGTTTGTGGAAACTCGCACTGGGCCGTACGAACACGAAGTGGTTCGTGCGAGCCAGTCCAGTTAGCACAAGTGACTATTCTTCCGTCTTTGTGCTACCGGAACTGAGTTTTCACTTGGAATAGATGTAACTTCGAATCCATTTCAAGTATAACTCTGACTACGTTTCGTCCCACTATCTAGTGAATGAAACATAGATCGGTTTAGTCCGTTCTTGTATAAAAATCGAGTATAAAACAGTTTTGTTAGGATTTAACACTTGGTGAGTTGTAAACATTAAATTTTCTAACTTGAGAAGCCAAAGCTTGCTCAAACATACTTGTAAAAATGCAAATCCTTGATAAAAACATAACGTTTTATGAAAAAGATGAAGATTTTTCGTAAACAGAGAAGTTTAGATGAAATCGGAGATAATCTCGTGTAAAATCGTTGTAGAAATCATTGTGATTTGCGTGGAAATCATGATCTTCTTACTTGGAAACAGAGAAAAGCGTATAGAGGAGGTTTTGTGCGAGTGACAGCAAGGAGAGCATGCACGATGAAGTGTGGTATTTATAGGAGAAGTGTGAGAGCAGGTGCGAGTGATTTGGTGCGAGTGGGTGGCTGTGCGAGTCATCACCCGTGCGACTGAGTTCTTGGTGCGAGTCAGCAGCCTGGTGGGAGCCATGGTTCACTCGTACGAGTGAGCCTTGTTTCGCGTTGGGCTGTTTTCGTTTGGTGATTTCATTCGATTTAGTTAGTTTCGGTACGCTAAGCGTTTTAGCGAGATATTAAGCGTTGTGTTGCGTATAAATGTGATTTACGCAAGCGAGAGCGAGTATAAGGCATATAAAACGTAAACATACATAACACACAGTATAACATAACCAACATAAATAACTGCGTTTGCGATTTCGCGTGATAAGCGAGGTCGAAGGCGTGAGCGAGTACCGAACAAACAAACACACTCGGCACTTAAAGTAAAATAATTAACTGCGATTCGTTTTACGTTGGCGTTACGAGTATTAAGCGTTTTAAGTGTGTAGCAGTGATGCTGTGTGGTGAAAATGTAGTTAGAATTACAATAAACCACTTTTTATATCGAATCCCATAGTACAAGACGGTTACAATTGAAATAACGATAAGCAGGTAAAACCAAAAAGTCGGATTGTTGCACATTTAACTCTTTATAGAACTTAAAAGAACTTGTTATATGCTAGGAAAGAAATCAAAATAGTTTATAACTAATTGGTTGTCATTCATTTTCTTTTACATGTTATTTCATCACAACATTCCACATTCATTCACTTGTCGTTTTCATTAGAACATTCTACATTCACCCTATACGACCACTTATTCCCAGTTCTACCGATAATACCTGTGATGATTCTCATGACCTCACGAGTATCATATGCTTCACGCGTACAAGCCAGGCGCGCAATCAACATAGTAGCCTCATGACTTCGTGTAATCATTACCTTATGTCCGGGGAATGGTTTTTAATTCGTGCACCATTTTAAAACCTTCCCAAGACAGCATTATTATCTTTCATTTAGGTTTTTACCCTCAATGGAGTGGTTGTTCCCCAACCCGGTACCAATGTATATTAAAATTGTCTACCTGTGGCCAACCGATCCAATCACATGCTTTGACATCCACTACACCACACCACCTCTGCATAACTTTCTTGATGTAGTCAATGTTCATTCAGGTACCTCCATTTGAACATAAAACACCACAAAACCACCACCACTCAGATTCAAAGGTACATTGGGGATCTGGGGATTTTCAAGTTGAGGAGAATTGGGGGTCTGAGCTTTTGCATATCTAATTCGACTGGTGGAGTTATTGATGATGGTGGAAATGGAAGACGTAAGAGGTGGTCGTGGGTCTATTGGTGAAGTTGGTGATGGTGCCATGATAGATTTGGGGGTTTATTTTCAATTCTGAAACTCTCGCTATCTCCTCTGCACATCGATCTAGTGTAATCGTTTTTCTCCGGCAACAACACACCACAACCTCGCCCCCTCTCACTCCTGAAACTCTCTATGTCTCCTCTCCACATAGATCTATAGTTTTCGTTTGAAAATACAACCGCCACACAATAGATATAAGATTTAGATATTTGGGGTTTGCTTTCAATTTGTAGGGGTAAGGCGGTTTCAGGCGCCGAAAAGTGGTGGTCTTTGGTGGTTCTGGTGTTAGAGAGGGTGAAGGTGAGAGACTGAGAGAGATGGAACTGCTAGTGGTGGTGGGGATGGATATTTATAGTTGTTTTTATAAGTTTTAATATGTATTTTCTTTTTCTATTAAATACTTTAAATTATAGGTAAAAGGACTAAACTAGCCTTATATGATCAGATTTAACTGAAAATTTTAATCAGATTAGAGCTAAAGGACCTAACGTGTAATGCGTTTTACAAATAAAGGATTGTGAGTGTAATTATTGAAGTTAAAGACTATCAATTGCAATCCAATACAAACATAAAGGACGAAAAGTGTAATTTACCTTTAAAGTTATATTTGAGATTTTTTTGAACGGTGACTTTCTTTTTGAGTGACTCAATGTCACCCTATCTAAACGGTGACCCTAGCTAAGATCTGCCCAGATTACGTTGTCTTAACCGGGCTCGCGCTGGGTTGGTCAGACTTGGTTACGACGTTCCCCGGAAACCGTACTGCCTCCACACGAGTTGCCTCGCTGAAGTAACAGCTGGATGAAAACCGAGGTGCGGCGATCGAACCCCCCCTCGGTGGGTTTGTCACCATCATTGGCCGACCACTGAGCATAAGCCCAAGGTTATATCCACCCCAATATGACACAAGTGGGAAAAGAACTCGAGTCTTCATTGGAAAACCCAAGTCTCCTACCACTAGACCACAAATGGGGGAATAAAGTTATATTTAAGATAACATTTACGTTTCCATTTACAGTTAATGTAAAATCATTTCGTCCCGCTATCCAATTTAAATTAATTTTTAATGGTTTTTGGTCGATATAAAACATGTGTCGATATTATTTTAAACGTATTTCTTTCGGTTAATATACTGAAACAAAATAGATTTCGACGGAAACCTCACATTATAGCGTGGATGATCTTACCAGAAGTTTACAATTGCAAAAAAGAAAGATTATTACAATGGGATTAACCTTGTGTGAAGGAGAACAAACTCTTTCTTTCGATAATCTTGTTTCAAAACTACAATAATCAATCAAATTAAGTTCGTGTTCGATTTCCCTTTGTTCCACTTTTTCCTTCCTTTCCAAGATGTACTCTTTCTCCCCCAATTTCCACCTTCAAGAGTAAAACAAACAAACAAACAAACACCCTTTTCAATCCCACTTTTCGATCAATCAAGATTGCGATCCACCAATCTTATCTAGAGGAGGAGGAGTCTGAGTGTGGGTTTAATTGGGCAGAGGAGATATCATATGGCGACAATTCCACTGATTGATTTCTGGTTGTCGACTGATTGGTGGGCGGAGATTAACGAATCAAGAAAGTGGCAAGATGCAATATTTTTCACTCTTTCTGCTTCTTATGCCCTCGTTTCCGCCATTGCTCTTGTAACCTCTTTCTTTCCCTTCCCCATACTTTTTAACTTCATTACTTTATGGGTTTTCATCAATATGCAGTGGAAAACTTCTACTTTAAATCTTGATTTGTATGCTCTTAGTTTTAACCCTGCTAGATTAGGTTTATTAAAGAATCTGTTGAAATGAATTCAGGGGGGGGGGGGGTATGCGGTTGGTTATTAAGCAGCTTATGCCTTTTGGAATAATTAGCCTCTGGGGTAGGTATGCAGTTGTTCTTATTTAAGGATATAAAGGAATTACAATCAGATAGGGAGGTTGAATGAGTAGTTCCCAAATTGCATATCCAAACTTCTTAGCAGACAATCATAAGCAGTTTGCATCTATCCAAACACTCCATATTGCTTATAACACTTCCAATAAGGATTTCCAAACAATCCCATATTATAAATTTACAGGCTAAGTGCTGGAAACTTTTATTTTGTTGTGTTGGAGTCACGGTATGCTTACATTCTCAAATATTGAATTTTATGCTACCAAAACTTTATTTATCTTATATTATGGTTTTCGGTTTTCCTACATGAAAAATGATTTCTGCAAGCTATAAGCATTTGTTCATGTTTATGTGAATATGGTGTAACAACTAACAACTTTCTCATTTTGGGCTTGTCACTAAAAAGATTTATCATTTCTTTATTGTTTGTTTTACATGTGTTCCATGGCTCTACATAATTGCAGATTCAGTTAATTAGGATTCAGCTAAGAGTGCCTGAGTATGGTTGGACAACACAAAAAGTTTTCCACCTCATGAACTTCATTGTAAATGGAGGTAGATTGAACATTTGAACCATTTTTTTTAAACAGTTCATCGTGACAAATATATCACTCACTCGGTGTTTTTGCAGTGCGTGCGATTGTCTTTGGGTTCCACTTACAAGTGTTTAGTTTGCATCCAAAGGCGAGTAATATTCAATATATAGAACAGATTAATATAGTCTCGATGAAATATGTGTTTATTAAAAACAGATATAAATTTAAAAATTTTGTTATAGGTTTGCATCTGGATGCTATTGGAGGTGCCCGGTCTACTGTTTTTCTCAACATATACTCTTCTTGTGCTATTTTGGGCTGAGATATATCACCAGGCTAAGAATTTACCAACGGGTAAACTCAGGATTATATACGTATCAGTTAACGCAGGGGTTTATTTGATACAAGTAAGCTGCTTGCCTATATGCATGTGCTTTAATTGATCTACAGCTGAACCTTTTACATGATTTAAAAGTTGTCTGTGATAACCGTTACTTGAGTGCTACCTTGATCTTTATATGTATTTAACACAAGTTATTTGCTTTAGGGTTGTCTTTGGCTATATCTATGGTTGGATGATAGCAGCTTGGTGCAATTTCTTGGAAAGATATTTGTTGCAGGTTAGGAATATATAACCGTCTTTTATGTATTTTTCAACATTATTAAATAGAAGTCAAACAAAAGGCTCTTCCTTTGTCTCCATATTTTGAAATGACAATGCTGCATAGTTTTAGCTAATCTTTTTACCATTTATCAAATGTCCAAAATACCCCTTGTTTGTTTTACTGAGATATTCTTATTTTATGTTTATCCTCTAGTTATATCACTTATGGCTGCAGTAGGCTTCCTGCTTTATGGAGGAAGGTGAGACTTGTAAAACATTTTGGTGGTTTTATCGAGTGTTTACAAAACTTTCTAGGGGTGTGCAAATGGCGGTTCTGTTCGATTATTACCTTTAACCATATCCGTAACCGCTAGCTTCGGTTATGGAATTTCCTTAACCATAACCATAACCGAACTTCGGTTCGGTTAATAGGTTATGGTTCGGTTTCAGTTAATTAACCGATCTAAGTTTGAACTAAAATTTAAACTAAATGAACATGTTAGACAATTATTGTCTCAGTTACAAATATAGATATATTTTAAAACATGTCTTAATTCATTTCGGTTCGGTTTGGTTAATGTTCGGTTATGGGGCACCTTTAAACATATCCATAACCGACTTATCGGTTAATCAAATAGCTAATATCGGTTATAGGTTAATTCGGTTCGGTTATCGGTTACTTTCTGCTACCAAAACTTATTAGGTTATTTCATGTTTGTAAATTTTTATATTGAATTCTTTTAGGTTATTTATCATGCTGAGACGATTTCCTATTGAATCTAAAGGCAGACAGAAGAAACTTCACGAGGTTGGTGTTTGTTTGTTGTTTCTAGTGTTTTGATTATTAAACCATGTTTGGCATAAACTTATGTTATTTCTTTAGTTATTTATGATAAAAAAAATAAGTAGAGAAAAATTGATAATTGAGATAAATGTAAAATTACCGAAATATCCCTTGCTTTATTCAACATCTACTTGTCTGGACTCTGATTCTGATTTATTTGTTGCAGGTTGGATCCGTGACGGGAATATGCTTTACCTGTTTTGTTGTAAGAAGCTTTGTGGTAAGATCCTATCATCTTTCTTCAACTAATGGCAAAAATTACTAAAATCATTGAACTGACACGCAAGTGTTTGCATTACAAAGATTTTTATTTGATTTATAATTTTTTTCATATGCAGGATGTTTTATCTGCTTTTGATTCACACGCTTCATTGGACGTACTTGATCATCCGGTTTTGAACTTCTTTTTCTACATGGTACTTATACTCGACACACGTTTCTTTATTAAACTTAGAGTTAAATGCCATTTTAGCCCATGTGGTTTGGGCCATTTTGCCAGTTTAGTCCAAAGGTTTCATTTTTCGCCCGTGGGTCCAAAAAGGTTTCACCGTTGCCATTTTAGTCCACTGAGTTAACTTCATCCAATTTTTTCTGTTAACGAGAAGGGCAATTCAGTCATTTTATATGTAATTCTGTTAACTAGAATGACAATTCGGCCATGTAAAATGACCGAATTGCCCTTTTCGTTGACAGAAATAATGGATGAAGTTAACCCAGTGGACTAAAATGGTAACGGTGAAACTTTTTTGGACCCACGGGCGAAAAATGAAACCTTTGGACAAAAATGGCCCAAACCGCGGGGACTAAAATGGCATTTAACTCTTAAACTTATGTATAATATTTCCTTTTTTGCCCCTGAACAGCTAGTTGAGATTCTGCCCTCGGCTCTCGTGCTCTACATTCTTCGGAAGCTGCCTCCCAAGAGAGTATCAGCACAGTACCACCCTATTCGCTAGCAGCAGCTGCATCAATGCAGTCTGCTGGTAACCATTGACTTTGACTTTTGAATTTTAACAGTCAATTCAGTGTCTGATGCTATTGGATTTAAGCAGACTCCAATATATGCAGTTTTGTGTTGCTAGTTTGATGTAGAATAACAGTAGCAATCTGTCATTGCAACTCAATTGGATAAATTTTTTTATCAATTTCTTCAAGAACCTAAATCGCATTTGGTCAACATTGTAATGTTTGTTTCGAAGAACCTTATGTTTGACTATTTGGAATCCAATAAACAGCATCTTTTTCAGTCCTCAGATGAAAAAATGGATTCAATCACCTTTCTTAGAACACAAAATACCCTAGCAACTTTATACCAAAGCTGTCTTTTTTTTTTGTTAGCAACAAGTTAAATACAGAACAATAATACCCAAATATTCGTTATATTAATTCTCAAAACAAAGCATCGTCGGATTATATGTGTTTTAAGTATATAACTACCATTCCATCTCTAGAAAAAAAAAACTTCCATCATATAAATCATCGTTGTCCGATCTCATCAACTGCAGGGGCCGCAAATCTTACTTCTGCTGGGCGGGCTACTACAACAGGTTCGTCAGCAAAGATGGCTTTGATAAATGATGGGGTTTTTAGGGGTCGACGTCCAGTAATTTTCGGATAAACGTCTTCTAGGAAATAGTAGGCATGACCAGCTGTTATTCCCTGTAATTTCAACAGAGAAAATATTCGTTTATGTTTAACATATAAAGTGATATTTGTTAATGTAGCGAGAGACCAGCAAACAGCGTGACCCATTTACGACAAATATAAGGGACTTACAAGTAGATCCACCCAAACACTAGCACCAACAAGAACAGAGAATCCCAATAAAACCTGCAGGTCAATAACAAGATTAGTGATATCTAAACTCCTTTGCTTCTAGGTGCAACATCTTATAATCAATATAAACGGTTCAATATTTTTATTTTGTTTCTTTTTTTCCTATTTGTTTTCCATTTTGAGGGTTTCGTCTTTATTTTCCCTCAGATCAAGTAAATGGAACCTATCATTGAATGGCCAAAATCTATCATACGACTTGGGGGCTGTTTGGCAACTTCTGAATGGTTAAGTGCTGAACCAGTAAGAGGTCTGAACCACTAAGAGCCAGTATAATGCTTAACCGTTCAGAGGCAAATGTCTGACCCATTTATATTAGAGGTCTTAACCATTCAGACTCTGTATAATGCTTAACCATTCAGAGGCAAATGTCTTAACCATTCAGACATTTGCTCGTGAAACAAACAGTCTCAACCATTAAGTGTTGAACCAGTAAGAGCCTCGGTAAGAGGTAAACAAACAGCCCCTTAAACAACTATGTATAAAACATCAAAAACATACATTAGCCATAAGTCGACGAATCTTTTGAAATTATAGATATATGTATTGACAGGAACTCACCCATGGTAAGTAACCTGCTGTAAAAGTAACGATGCCCAAGAAGCTCATATTAATTAATGGATTTTGCTTGCACCATACGTAAACCTGCAAAGCAAACCAAAAGAATATTAAACTCAAGTAGCTCTAATATATTTCTATACATAAATAAAGAGCATGCGCAAAAAAAATTAACGAATTACCATCATAAAAGTTAGTGAATTGCTAAGAAAAAAAATCGTAGCAAAAGATTCCGACAAATAAGGTATCATCCCTCCGATAACTACAGTAGTGGTTAAAACAGTTGCACCAAATAAGAGCATGTAAAAGAAATCTGCAGTCCTTCCCCTGAACGAATATTCTTCTAGAAGCTTGCAGTATCGAGACAGAAAGAACATGTGAAACAGAAAGTCCAAATCTGTAAATAAGTAGGTTATCAAGTTAGGCCAAGTCGCCAAGAGGATGACAATGCATTTCCTAATAGTTTCATTGTTCTTAGAAACCAACGTACGGATACTTTTTGAAAAAAACTAATATCGTTATTCACAAGGGATCTCCTAGATGCCATGAATGTGTAATATTATGTGATTACCGTGACTTAAAAGAATCAGAATCGGATAATCAATGCTTATTGTTAGCCATAGATAGGTAACTTTACACGCTAAGTAGTTAATGCGGTAAAATATCGGATATCGGTCAAGGTCTGTCGCGGTGGGATATCGGTAATTTTAATATCATGCTAAATTAATATATATAGCAATTTAACACTAATAATTCAGGATACTCTCTCCTACCATTAACAAATTAATCTTTCAACACTAACAATTCTAGCAAGTAGGAACCGACTAAGACTTAAAACACTAACATTTAACAGTAACAACTAACAGTTAAGACTTAAAACACTAATAGCAACAATAAGAATAAAGACGAATGGTAGAACTAAGAAGAAATGTACTGATATCGGGAAAATGATATATTGGTCAAATATCAGTCAATATCGTAGATATTATCGGTACCGATATTATGCACCGATATCCGGTTGGGGACCGATAACCGATATATCACTGATATGTCGGGATATTAACTACATATTGATATTACTAGTTCTCTCAAATCCTAATCTGATTATTTTGATATAAGACACTGTGTAAGCTGAATTTTGCGACTTTTAGTTGCAATCATCACTTTAAACTCATCCATATCCGGCTTCTCATACATAAGAGTATAACAAATTACAATCCTTGTTTCCATGACAACAAAAGCCCAAATTGGGAAAATGTGCAAGAATGCTTACCCAAATTCCGGAAATAAAGGAAATTGGTGATCAGCCGCCAGATTTGTAATTGCTCAACGACAAGTTTCGGATTCAAGTACAAGATATGTGGGGAAATAATCTGCAAAAAGTTACAAAATTTCAAGTTAAATTTCTCGTTTACTAGCTTTATACTTTTGCTTTCATACTTACTTAAAATGTCACACATTCATTATATATATATCACATTTGTAAGAGTCATTAAATTCAAATAGTATCAGCCTAGAGATCTTAAATTCAATTAGTTATGCCTCCATGAAGAACAATATATATTCCACTTATAAATCATAGTTTTATATCTTTGCTACAGTTAGGTGGTGTTTGTTTTTCTAAAAACGATATGCGCAGACTCTTCTGTCTGCGCCACACAGACCACGCGCACATTGTCATCTGCAGGGTCTTTGTTTTTTCAAAGACGTTTTGTTAAAAAAAATGCTCTTCTTGGTGAAAACAAACAGTTCTTCTTGCAGTTTGCAAATATGGTCCCTAGACTGCATACATTTCATCTCTCAAAAAACAAATTGCACCTAAGGTGTTGTCATGCAATATAAACTATTTAATTTCTTAACCCATAAATCACTAGAAAAAAAAAACCAAAATTGGCAACTTTAACCCATAAATCACTAGAAAAAAAAACTGGCAACCAATTCTTGAGAAAGAGACCTTCTAATTTTTCATCCAATTGGTTTCTTTAACTCAACCTACTTTATAAAATCAAAACATACAATGGAACCTTGGAGTGTTTATACTTTATTCACACAAAATTAAACATCTCTATCTCTTGATGATCAAAAACAAACTAAAAAATCATCATGATGCAACCATTTACATAACTAAAAAAATGGACATAAAACAAAGATACCTCGAGGGTGCAACCAATGGTGGTTATAATGGCTGCAGTGAGATAGGAACGAGTGATAATAGGCATCTGTTTGTACCAATCCTCCAGAGCTTGTGCCATCACTTGGAATTCTTGATGAAGGAGAAAGGGTGCAATGAAAAGTTTTCAAACAAAGGGTGTGTACTGTGATAATTATATATATATACTGGTCTATGTTTGAGGAGAGTGACTTGCACGTGCCAATCAATGAGGGTTGTGACGTGTTCTAGCCAATCACATCATCTGAATGTGTGACAAGATATAGCATATTGGCTCATTCATTGACTTCTGAAAACACTTTTTATGTTTCAAGCCGAAGACTAAAAAATCGTTTATCTCTATCCTTGTAATCAAACTAAGGCCGTACGGGGGCACGACATCCTCTTCAGCATGGGTCGGCGCCGCCCGGCACACCATTTCACCCCTCCTCCATGCCCGGCAAGGCCGGCGTGCCGCTGCCGCTCAAGCCACACATAAACAGACAAATTCCCCTCACACACACAATATACACATACATATACATATATATTTTAGGCTAATCCTCAATTTTCATGCCTCCATCCTCTTTGCCTCATCCTCATACCCATCCTACGTGACGCTTACGTGGCGAACCATCCTCCAATAGGGGACCATCACCACACCGAGCAGCCTAAGATTTACCTTTTTTATTTTTTTCTCTCTCCTTCGTTCTCAACTATTTTCAAAAATTTTAAAAAAATAATAGGGTGTAAACAATTTTTCTTGTGTATTTACGGATGAACAGTGACATTTCTCTATCCTTCACTCAACTATTTCTTATAGTATAAGTAACTCATTCACAAATATATATATATAGGGGATCCATTAGGAAAGCTCTTAGATACTCATATACATCCCCGTTCAAAGATTTGAACTTTCCAACTAACGGATGTAAGAAAAATACCTTATCACCACATCCTATCTCATGGTGGGAACAAATATTGTCCAACACTTGTTATTTATTCTGCTTAGTACCCATAGACACGATCGGCTCTAAAAAAGGCAAAGTAGGTGATCGTCTAGGGTCCACTATCGTCTTTAACCCTTGTAGTCTCCTACTACTTTTTTCAAGCCATGTACATGATGATCGATATGAAGTTCAAGCTATTGTCTAGCTTACACCCTCTCCCTAGTGGTAATTGATGTTGTGATTGATATTTCAAATTAAGTTCAAGCAATAACCTGATTCGTCAGTTTGATGTGATAGGGGCAACCATACACTCGTGGCGATATCTTGTTTATGTGGGTGTTTTATTAGGTCTTGTGTAATGGGGCGGCACATCACGACAAAGAAGGCTATGACGCCCCATAGCGCCGCCCAACACCACTACGGGGGTTCGATTCCCGGTCCCCGCGATAGGCATAGCGCCGTGAGGGGGGGGGGTTGTTTCAAAAGCCACTCACACACATATATACATACATATATATAAAGCCCCATACATATATCTCCCCACTCACACCCAAGTTTTATAAAGCCCCATAAAGGGCTATAAAACCCCATTAAAGGCTTTACGACTACACATGACCTTATAAGTATTTTTTTATTGGGCGATGACTTCATTGGTACCAGGTAATTTGTGGTACATATACCATTCATGTCTTATCTTTATGGTGGTTTATTTCAGGGGTTAGCAAACCTTAACAACTAACCAGTAAATGATATTAATCAACGATTATGGATAATCCTATTTGATTAACTGATAAGTCAGTTAGAGTTTTTAAGCTACAAACAGCACAGTCACCAGATGCCACCATTACTATGATAAATAAACTCATAACGAGTCTAAAATCACCAGGGAGCACTAAAAGCAAAATGTTAGACTTCCATCAGCGACAAGTACTGCAAAACAAAAGCGTAAACAAAACCCATGAAGTAATGGATATCCCAAACCTAAAAAAAGTGTGGTTGGGCATAAACGAATTGATGATAAATTAAGTTGATTAGACTTCAAGAGAAAAAGGAAGAAGGAAAACGTGTCACTGACACGCGGCAGTAAAATAGGGTTAACAATAACAAAGCCCAAAAGAACCTATCAGAAAACCAAACATTTATTTATGATGTTTCGTAAATTATATAAAGATAATGAGACTATCCACAACGCAACCATGCACCTATCCTCTCCGCCCTAAGCCACATCAACTTGCCAACCCGTCAAACGGATCCTCTCGAATGGGCTAGCAGCCATGGCCCACCTCCAGCTATCACAATCCCAGTCTCTCTCATCTTCAGGCGTGCCCTTGGCAACATCCGGGAGCGTCGTCTCTCTCATCCAACTTAGCAGCCACAGTGGCAAAGAAGGGGACGACAACGCCTGTAGCGCCGCGTTGGAGACAATGTTAGAAGGTTACAAAAACTATAGCAACTTCTTGTTAATTGGATACGACTTTGAAAAAAAAAGATGCAATCGAAATCACATAAGACCGTGGGGTATGGTGGGGCGGGGGTTTGGGGTATGGGTTGACACGTGAGCTGGGTGGCTCCATTGGCAAGACCCAAAAAATTGAGGGTATGGTGGGGCTTGGGTTTGGGGCGTGACTTAGCCAAATTCGTTTTATTTTTCCTTTTTTTTAAATTAATGGATAAACCATAGGGTAGGGTGCACCCAATGTCCACCCGCTAGCTCAGATGGTAGCCCCACCCAACGCTCGGACTAAAACCCCCGCCCAAAGGGCCACGCCCAAACCCAAACCCACCCACCCAGGGTGATCACATGGGCGTTTCCCCCCAACCCACGCCCAAACCCCCACCCCATAACCCATAGTCTAACTAGAAAGAGAAAATGTCATCATGACATTAATGTTTAATCATATATTAAGCTTTGATATTAAAAAAAGATAAAGGCATTTATACAAATAAAAAGTAACGTTACAGTTGATTTATTACCGGCTACCACCACCCTTTCAAATTCAAATCAAATTCAAATCTTTTACCCTCCACTGTCCGATACCCAATCTCTCAATCTCCGACACTAATTCAAACCAAAACACCTTCAAACTCACCGGAATCCACCACAAAACCCTAGATCCGATCTCACAAACTCAAAAAAAATGGAACCAAAGCATCAAAAACAGCAAATTCCATCATCTCCGTTACCAAATCCACCATCATTACTCCGAGACATTTCCAATTTCAAATCCCCCAAACCTCAACGCCGTCTTCAAATAAACCCTAGTTCCAAATTCGAGTCTCCTTGTCCCCAATTCTTCACTGCCTCTAAACAAACGCCTAAATCGTCTTACTCGACTGTTCGTCGGCGTCCTAGATTTTCACTTGCTGCTCAGAAACTCAAAGCGGTTGAACTCGAGCAGTCGAAGTCTTCGAGGAAGACTCAGACGAATAAAGAGAAGTCGTTGAAGTCGCTGGCGAAGTCTCTTACCGTTTGGCTCAATTTCTTGTTTGAAAACCCTAGGTTGTAACCTTTTATTTTACTTAAATGTTAATTTCACATATTTTGTAGTTAGAATTTTATTACATGAAGTTTGTTAGTTAATTTATTTTGTAGTTAGAATTTATGTGGTTTTTTTGTGAATAAAATTTGATTAGTTTTATTTTCTTAGATTATCTTATCATTAAGGCATATATTAATCAGTTTTATATAGTAATAATGATTACTTACATAACTTAATTTTATCTGTCACTTATTGAAAGTGATTAGCTAATAATTGATTATTCTAATCACGTAATCACTTTCGACACACATCCATAAAAGTGTAAAACTGTGCTTTCGTTGTCATTAGTTTTAATTTGAGTTGTTAATGAAACTTTTAGGTCTTGTGGAGTCGAGGTATCAAGATTTACGGGCGAAGAATCGTCTGATGTGTCATCAGATGGGGTGTTTCTGGGTGCAAAGAGGGATAGTGTGTCTCATGGTGGAGTGGACATTGACCGAGAGTGGCGTGGGCCCAAGCGTAGGAAGGATATTTTATGGGTTGATAAGGGTAAAACGCGAAACAAATTCTCGAGTTCCATGTATTCCTGTTTGCAGGTTTCACTTGGGGATGTTTGTAGCTTGGATGACTTGAAAGAAAGAATGGCGGTTTACGTGAGCCAAAGTAACTGCCATGAGATTCTTGATGCTATGACTCATGTTACAAAGGTTTGTTTTCTGTTTCTCGTGGGCTTATGTTAGTCACAGATGAATAAAACGATGATCACAATAATCTTTCTAAATATTTCAGAATATTGATGAAGGAAGACTTAAAATGAAGGCCCACTGTCCAATAGTTACTGATGTTGGAATGAAGGAGAATGCCTTGAAGATTCTGATGAGTTATAACCCTGTTTGGTTAAGGATTGGGCTTTACATCATATTTGGTGGTGAATCTTTGTTACCAAATCCAAACATAGACACAAATTTAGAGCAAGAGCTTTCTTTTCTGAAAACCGCTTCTGAAAAGTTGTTTTTCTCGCATTCTGGACTAGCAAAAGCCTACATTTATAACAAACTGGTTGACGGTTTGTACAGACCGGGTTATTATGAAAAATTAGGGAATGTTATATTGAAGAGGATTCTATTGCTAGTACTCATACTTGATCGAGCTAAATCACAGAGCAGCTTGCCAATATGTTATGGTATAGATGGGCTTGATGGTGGGTCCCCTTTATTGTTCACATCTCAAGCTACTATCAACTCAAGTTCTGAAGTGATTTCCGGTAAATCGAAGAATCTATAATCTTTATTTTGCTATTCAAGAATTTTTAATGTGCACAACTCAATGGTTGTTATTTTTGTTTAGAATTTTTATCACCTGAGGTGATGCATGGAGTTGGTAATCTTCTTACACAACTCATGATTATGGGATACAAGGTTTCTCACCACCAAGTATGTCGCAAGTTCTCTAATTTAGGACTTTATACCGACTTTTTAACGTAATGCATACCCGTAGTGAGGCTATATACAATGATTATGATCATGTTACATCTTGCAGAACCCTCTTGTCAAGTATGCGTTTAAGGTGACTGATCTTTTTAATGATTTACAAGATGGAGTTCTCCTCTATAGAGTCATTCAACTCTTAAGACATGACCCTTCTATTCTTAAGGTTAGATTTCGGTTCCAATTAAGCTACATAACATAAGTACTTTAAGCTTATTTGTGTTCTTTTTCGGGTAGAAAGTAGTTGTTCCATCAGATGATCAAAAGAAAAAATTGGCAAACTGTGAGATTTCCCTAAAGTATCTGAAGCAGATTGGAGTTCCATTAATCGACGAAGATGGAACCGAGATAATAACAGAAGATATTGTTAATGGAGATAAGGAGCTCATAATCTCATTGCTATGGAACATGTTTGTTCATCTACAGGTTTAGTTGATATCTTGTACTTTAATCTAAATGCTACTCATTCCTTCTAATTGAGCTGACTTTTGTGCTTTACCTGCAGTTGCCACTTTTGATCAACAATGAGCTTATATCTGATGAAATCATTAAAATTAATGGACCTGAAGTGGTATGCATTCTACACATACAAGCAACATGATTTTCTGTTTGCTAATGATCATTTAACTTTTATAAACTGTCTTAGCAGACGCTTCCAGACGCCTCAAGTCTTTTGGATATGCTTCTTGAGTGGATTAAGGTAATTTCATCCCAATTATTATCCATGCATGAAATCGTTGGATTGTGTGAAATTGAATTGTGCAACGATGGTTACTGTTCCTCGTTTATGCAGGCAATTTGTGATAATTATGATTTGAAGGTTGAGAGTTTCACTTCCTTGGTTGATGGAAAAGCGATGTGGTGCTTGCTTGATTATTATTTTAAAAAAGAACATTGCGATGCTAGTTCTAACATGGTATGTACCCTTGGCATGTTAACGGTGTTTCATTTGTTTTCATGTTCATGTTGTTCATTGTTGTATGTTTGTGAACTTTAAGGATCCAAAAGAAACAAACGGAACGTCGATCATGTCAGCTTCAGATTATGTTGATGCGGTGCATAACTTCTTGTTGTCACAAAAGTTGACAACACTGTTGGGGAATTTCCCAGAGGTATGCTATTGCTCAATAACCTTTTTTTTAACGTTTACTTTTCAAATAATCAGAATTTGTCTTGATCTACGTTCTCAATGTTTAGGTTTTGCAAGTTAGTGATATACTTGAATGTAAAGGAGCCTGCAGTGATCGGGGAGTGATCATTTTGTTGGTTTTCCTCTCATCCCAACTAGTGGTCAAGAGAAACTTGGTAATGAACTAATGAGTAATGACCAAACTACCCTTTAGAAGGGTTACTTGAAATACATTTTTATCAAGTGAGCTTAAACATAAAAGTAAATTATTCTTTTTCTATCGCAGCGACAGATTAATTTTCATAAACTTTTGGGGCATAATCAAAATCCAGAGATAAAATGTATCAGGCGAGATCAACTCATTGGATGTCACGGAAATGGAGTAGAAACTTATCAGAATGAGAGTGAAGGTTTTCACTGCTTTATTTCTTCTCAAAGTTGGGTGCATTGTTCGGAATTGATCAAGAAAGTTTTTTTTTTAATTTTTATTACTATTCTTTCATGTAGATAATGGAAGAAATTTTAAGGCAATCATGGCTTGGTGGAAAGAAATGGCTCAGCACAACAGCAAAGCTAATGTGAATCTGGTTTACACGGCATTACATAGCTTTCCTGGCAAACAATCAAGTGATAAACAACGAGGTTTAGTCTAAACTTTCTATATATAGTAACCTTAATTATTTAGGTCAACTTGTTTTTTACGACTGATGTACATTTTCTTGTTGGTTTCAGAAATTGCTGCAACAATCATACAATCTCATTTCAGGCGATTGGTAAAGTACCGAAACTACACACGAATAAAGAATGCAGTTTCTTCTCTTCAAGCTGTTATCCGTGCTTGGGTAATGGTGAAAAATACATCAGACACTACAAAATTCAATACAATCAAGAATCAAGAACAGTCATATGGTATTAAGTTAGTGACATGGATTATTATTTCTTCTCTTATATTTCCAATCCAATTCTTCATTTTTTATTTTTTTTACAGATGGAAGAAAACTCTCAAGAAGTTTTTCTAGATATTTAATTGACAGGCATGCTTTCATTAAGGTCAAATGCTCTGTAGTAATCATTCAACGTGCCACACGGCGTTGGATTGTCCAAAAGCATCAAACCGATGCTGCAATTATGATTCAAAAATGCATTCGAGGGCATGTAGCAAGCTCTGCATATGTTCAACAATCATCTGCAACCATAATTCAAGCTTGTTATCGTAGTTGGATATTAAGGAAAAGTTTCTTGAATCAGAAGCAATCAGCAACAAAAATCCAAAGTCACTATCGTGGACATATATCACAGAAGCGTTTCTTGAATAAGAAGCAATCAGCAACAAAAATACAAAATTATTATTGTGGATTGGTAATTAGGAAGAATTTCTTAAATCAGAAGCACGCAGCAACAGAAATCCAAAGTCATTATCGTGGACATATATCAAGGAAGTGTTTCTTGGATAAGAAGCAAGTGACAACAGTAATACAAAGATATTATCGTGGATTGATAATCAGGAATAATTTTCTACATCAAAAGCAAGCAGCGATAAAAATTCAGAGTTACTATCGTGGATTTTTAGAGAGGAAAAGTTACTCGAGTCAGAAGCAAGCAACAACAAAAATTCAAAGTTATTATCGTGGATGGTTGTCAAGAAACAGTTTCTTGAAAAAGAAGCAAGCAGTTATGAAACTGCAAAGGTTATATCGGTCAAGAAAATGTTTGAGGAACTATAAGCAGTCCAAACTTGAAATCAAGGCGGTGGTTACTATTCAGTCGCATACGAGACGATGGATTACTTGCCGAGTAGCATGTAGATGTAAATGCTCCATCGTGTTGATCCAAGTAAGTTTTTTTCTAATTTGTTCATGCACATGTGTGGAAATAATAATCCATGTCACTAACTTAAGAACATTTTAAAACGTGTGTAAAATAGTCTACACTTATAAATGTTTAGATTTTGCCCATTTCTCCATGCATATACTTCATGCAAGTTTGTTACCTAAGCCAAATAACTTTCAGACTTTTTGAGTGCGCAACTATGTTGAAAAATATGTAGAAACTTTTTATTTGTTGTGGTTACGCTATTCTTCCTGTCTTTCTTGTTCACTATTAATTTGATATTCTTTCAAAACAGAGATTTTGGCGTGGCTGGTTGACGAGAAGGGAGTTTTTGTTGCAAAAGGAAGCTGCAACGAGGATTCAAAGTGCTTTACGGTCTTTAAAATGCTTCAAGGAATTTAATTGTCATAAAAATGCTGCTATTGCAATCCAGAGATTTGTCAAGGGGTGGATTAACAGAAAGAGGCTTTTAGGTACGTCTTATTTATTGTGAACGTTACACTGTTACCTTCATTGTTTCTGGCACGTTTGTACCTAAGATGGGGATTGATTTCACACAATTCACATTAAAGAATGAAAACATGTAAATCTTGAAGTTGTGTTTCTTGGCTCATCACATCGCATAGTCTTTTTGTTAGGTATATGTTTATTTTGATGTTACTGACGTTGACAAATTGGATTGTTTAGAAAGTGATGCAATATCAGGTTGCAATCATGACCCCACAAAAGAGGGCTATGAAATTGAGTGTTCTGCGTTGAAGTTGCAGAGGTGGTGGCGGGGTATATTACTAACCCAATCCCAAAAACGATCAAGATCAGCGGCCTTGATTCAGTCAAATGTTAGAGGATGGTTCGCTAGGAAAAAAACAGCTCAGAGCAAACATCGTATTGTAGTGATCCAAGTGAGTAACATAACTTTGGTTCTTAAGTTCATCATGTATCAGAAAAAAAGAATAAAAGAAGTGCAATAAATCGTTTTTTACAGTCATATTGGAAAGGGTATATTGAGAGAAAACATTCAAGAGGAAAGGTAGCTGATATACGGTTAAGGGTGCAAAAAGCTGCTGCAAATGTGGATGATGGCATGAGAATTATAAACAGGCTTATTGCAGCACTTTCTGATCTCAAAAACATGAAGAGTGTTAGTGGCATCCTTCATACTTGTGCAACCATTGGTAAGCTAATTTACTTACTGTGGTCGTTTAAAATATTTACTTTTGGGATATATAAATTAAAGTTATTGTTTTGTACAGATATGGCTACGAAATACTCTCAAAAATGTTGTGAGAAGCTTGTGGACGCAGGGGCCATTGATAAACTACTTGAATTAATTCGTTCCATTAGTCGAAGCATTGTTGATCAAGAGGTTTTAAGACACACACTTTCTATTTTTAGAAACCTCACACGTTATCCCCATTTGACTGAAGCGCTCATTAACACAAGTGGATCGTGTCAAATAATTCTTTGGGAATTCATCCGGTCTGTAAAGATGTTCCTTGACAACTGTTCTTGTTACTAATATGGCACGCTTCTTGTTCTATTATTTTCTAATCATCTTACTTTTGGAGGTGCAGAAACAAAGAAGACGCGTACTTCGTTGCAGCTGATGTTTTAAGAAATATAGGTTCAAACAAAAAAGGAGTTGAAAGATTACGTGATTTGAAGGCTTTAGTGAAGAGATTGCATAATCTTGTTGAAGATCTTAAAAGGAAAGCATGCAATGAGAAGAGGTAAGAATAAGTAATATCATGGTTTACTTATTGCAAAAAAAAAACCAACAATTTTTTGACTTCTATTGTATTTTTGAAAATCTTCATGGCAACATTTTGTTTATCTAGGAATCAACGAACCCCAGCAACAAAGGAACCGATGGACCGAAGACTGAAAGAAGCCATTCAAATCTTGAAACTCATAACTAATGGTTAAGATCAAATCCAGCTCAGAAGTATTGTTGTGGTTTTTGCGTTTTTAGTTCTCAAGAAGTCTTGTTTTCTCGCAAGAAATCTAGTTTGACTACATGAACAACTGATTGGTGTTAATCAAATGATTGAGGCTATAGTGCTTTCTGGATGAATGATCATTTAAGTATTCAAGCAGCTCTAGCAAGAATTTCTTGCTGAAAGCAATTATTTTGAGTTCTCAAAAGAAGCGATCATTCTCCCGAATGATCACCCAACCAAGCCTAGTTGTCACTTTGGTGCGAAAGTTGTACTTGTTTGAGGTGTTACAAACATTGGTCGAGTTCAGATTATTCATAGACCTCTGTTTGTCCTTTTCTGTAACGCCGCCTCCATTTACAAGCTTTGACTGCCAATGAGTCCACCCATCCTTTCAGCTCCATGCGACACACAATATCTTCTCGCATTCATTATTGCCTTTCCACAAACTGTCTCCTGATCCTCTCTAGATCTTCAATACCTTTTAAAGCAACTTTGAATAACGAAAAGTAGTTAATAGGAAAGCTACCAAGATTCGTTTTGATAAGAGTTAATCTTCCTCCATATGATAGAAGTTTTTGCGCCACCGGTGTCTCATGCTTGATTCATACCGGAAGGCCAAGGTACATACATGAGAAAGTTGTCGATTGATAATGTAGTCATACAGGGAGACTCGTTTTTGTTGGGATTCCATGGTTATCATTTAAAATATTATTTATCAAAAACCCGGTTCAATAAATAATAGTAAATTAATTAAGCAAGTTAATTAATAAAACGCAACGGAAATATAAACAAGTGATCAACAATGAACGAAACAAACCCGACAGGATCCGGTTACATGCAAATATGAGTACAGTGATAAAAACATCTAACTACCAATGAGAAATATATACCTCGGTTAGTGACTAACCAGTCGAGACACCGAGGTTCAACGAACACGTGCTAGTGAAACGAACAAAACGGAACGCGGGTGTGACCCGGGTAGCGACATCTGAGGCGACGGCAGCTGGCGGCCGGCAACGGCAGTGACTGCGACGGCAGTGGTGGCGGCGGCGGCTTTGGCCGGCGGCAGCTGAGGCCGGTTATGGTTGTGGGTGTTTGAGAGATCAAGTTCTTCAAACTCACAAATGCAAGACCAACACCATCCTTTTATAGCACATGGACCCTTGTGCATGCTTGCCAAGTGGCACGCATGCATAGTGCATGTGTTGCAATTGGCCAAAATGTTTGGTGCGCGACAAGTGGCGGTAGGTGGATGCATGTGGGACATGTGGCGCAACAAAGGTGCATGCCCGACAAGTGGCGTAGAGTGAGTATTCTTGTCTCTCTCGGTCCATGTACTCGTCTCTTAGTTAATACCCGCAACAATAATCCCGCTCATGATCATAAATATAATTATGATCCGTTTCGCATATTGTTTGTAATTACCAGTTAAACTAGTTAAGTGAATTTAAGTTCGTTGCCCACGGTGTAACTCCTACGGGTCAAGACCCGGTCGATAGCGTTGACTTATCGAACCGGACATAAATATCCAACAATTTTTTTCTAGCAATGAATCCAAAAATCCACAGTTTAAAACGTCAAACACCTTTTCAAAGTCTACTTTAAACATATCAACTTTCTTTTTGAACTTTTTAACCATACTTATACATCATTGATTATGAACACTTCATCAAATATATTTATACCTCAATAAAATGGTTATTAATTTTGTTGGGTTGGGTCACAAAAAATGATTTGTTTTTAGAGTTAACTGCCATTTTCGTCCTTATGGTTTGTTTACTTTTGCCATTTCAGACCAATTATAAAGAATACACCAGTTTTCCTCCCTTACATACTAGAAACATGTCATTTCAGTTCAAAAATTAAAATTCAGTTAAGTCACACAGGTTTAATGAAGGGTATTATTGTCATTTCATATTTCTTTTATTTTCACCTTATTTAACTGGGTAAAGTAATACTCTTTATTTAACTTGTCTGATTTAACTGAGTTTTAATTTTTGGACTGAAGTGGCATGTTTCTAGTATGCCAGAGAGGAAACTGGTGCATTTTTGAAAATTGGTTTGAAATGACAAAACTGAACAAAACACAGGGACGAAAATGACAGTTAACTCTTGTTTTTATTTATAAAGCTACATGTCAAAAAGGTTAACAAATAAATTAACAAGGGGTGATATGTAAAGTATTATACATGATCCATTTTTTCTGATCTTTCTATTAATTTGTTCTGTATCTTAAATTAGGGTTACGTTTCGTCCCCAATTTCAATCTCTCATTGAATTCGATACGGTATGCAACCTGCAACAACGCCACTGATGGACCCTCAGTACCAGCAGCAACAATGGATGATGATGAATCAACAGCATCCACAACCACCGGTACAACAGTTTCAGCAACAACAACCGGTGCAACAAATGTATAATTATAGCCAGCAACCACCACCGGCTGCCACAATTCCTCATCAGTACGCATCACCGTTATCAGCTTCGGTCGCAGGTGCGACGCCTCAACCGGCAAGCGCCGATGAGATCCGTACTTTTGGACCGGCGATTTGCAGTATTGGATGGATGAACAGTATCTCCTTAGCTGTTTTGCTCAGACCGGAGAGGTTTATATTATTATTTTATTCTTGGTTTTCTTTGCATTTGTATCGTATTATATAGTTATAATTTGTTTGTTCTATTAAGATTGTAGATACCACTGGTGATTATAGAAGTTGAATTAATTGCTGGAATACGTATGATATTCTTTTTGTATCATGTCATGTCTACTGATTTAAATTGCAGGCATTACATGAAAGATGTTTGTGATGAAATATGTCGATTTGATTTGAACTTCAATATATGTTCCAATGTTCATTTTTTTTTCATGGACGTTTGTTTGTGTTTGTTGTGTTCATTTGTGTTCATGAACGTTTGTTTGTGTTTGTTGTGTTCATTTGTGTTCATGAACGTTTCGTTGTGTTCATTTGTGTTCATGAACGTTTGTTTGTGTTACCTAAAATCAATTAACAAACGAACACAAACAGACATGAACACGTTCATTTTGTTAATGAACGAACACGGACAGTTCGTTAACACATTTGTTTCTTATACAAACGGTCGTCCGGTTTGTTTGTTTGTAGCCATATTTACAATCTCGTACTTTTATGGAAAACTTTTAGTGCTTTACACATTGATCACTTAATGTATATGTTTAAGTATAACTTAGCTGTGACACTAGAATAAGAATTGTATTTTTGACTAACTTTGTGGTATGTATACATGATAAATGTCAAGTAGGGAAGTGTTGTAAACTTGTAATGTGCTGATCCAATTTTGCTTGGTTCTTCCAGTTGGTTTTTGCTTATTTAGTTTAATTGGAATATGCTAATATGCTTTAGTGATTACTGTGCTTAGCAGTTTGGTATTATATCTATGTGAAACTGGCGTTTGTTGTATTGTACTATTGTTGCTTGTTATTGTAAAGCTATATAATATATCCTTTGGGCTTGCAGGTGGTTTCTGCAAAAGTCATACGTAACAAGCAATCTGGTCAATCTGAGGGTTATGGTTTCATTGAGTTTGTTAACCGAGCAGCTGCCGAAAGGCATCTACAGGCATATAATGGTACTTTGATGCCCAATGTTGAGCAGCTCTTCAGGCTGAACTGGGCCTCCTTTGGTGCTGGTGAAAGAAAACAAGATGACACGCCCGATTACATTATATTTGTGGGGGATTTGGCAGCTGATGTTACGGACTATACCTTGCTGGAGACGTTTAGGGCGCATTATCCTTCTGTTAAGGGTGCTAAGGTTGTGACTGATAGGCTAACAGGACGCACAAAAGGTTATGGTTTTGTGAAATTTGGAGATGAGAGTGAGCAGTTACGTGCTATGACTGAAATGAATGGAAGATTATGCTCAACCAGACCAATGCGAATTGGACCAGCTGCTAACAAAAAGAACATCGGCAGTCAACAATAACCAAACGGTACATGCTGTTGCTTTTACTCGCTCTCACAATTCAGTTTGCTAATTTTATCTTCTTGGGTTCTTAATCTACGTCTTATTTGTTTGGTACCTTGTGAAATGATTCTCGTATCTGTTCGTTTAATTGGTTTCTTGGACCCTTTGTATCAGATATTTTATGTTTGATTTTCTCAAGAAGCTTCTTATGATTTATCCATTCGCAATCTTGGTCGGTTCTTGTAGAAAAACACGAGCTTAACTTCGTCATTACTTTCCTGTGCTTTGAGAATTACCGGCATTAATTCTATGAAAACATTAAACATGCAAAAACTTATAAAACTCCTATTGTCTCAAAGCAGGGCATCGAGAGGCTCTATCATATAAGGGCCTGGCAATGATTTCAGCAGAAATTGTTACCCTATAGAGGGTGGCCTTGCTTAGGTCAGTTTTCCATTTTATGTCATTAACTTTCCTTGCCGTTTATTTAAGTTCCCCAAGGCAAAATTATGTTGTGTTGGTTTCTTTTTCTCAAGTCTTTTAATATTGAGCTTTCCTTTCAGTCAAGTTACATTATTCATCGTCATTCAACACATTCGTCTTTTTTTCGTTTAACCGCCACGAAATCACTTTTTGTATTGTTAAACCGCCTTATGTTTACTTTCTTACTTGGATCTGTACCCTCTTTCTTAGCTTTAATGTTTGCTTTCATTTATGCAACTAAATTCACTAATACCAGTTTTTAGATTTCTCTTTCAGCTGTATAATAGACAAGTTTGTCATGATGATGAGCTTGTCAGTTTTTTACCTACCATGGTCTGTACTTAAGGTTCTTAGCTGGATATCAGATATCTTGCCAGACAAACATAGCAACAAAGTTTTAGTGTCCTTGGAGTATCTTTCATTCAAATTTTCTATATTTGCAGCTTCCTACCCGAATACTCAAGCAACACCGAATGATGATGATCCAAATAATACAACTGTCTGTAATTTTTTTCATTATTATAACACAGTGTGTTATAAAAAATAAGCTGAAGGTTTAAAATATTCATTGCAGATATTTGTTGGTGGGTTGGATCCTAATCTTAGCGACGAACATCTTAAGCAGGTGTTCAGCCAATACGGACAGATAGCCATGTGAAGATCCCTGTGGGCAAGCGGTGTGGGTTTGTTCAATTCGCTGATAGGTGTGTGATATATTCAAGCTTCTTTCGATTCAGGAGCACGAATCTATTTCTTGCTGTTAAGTCCTCTCTATTTCCATGTATGTATCTATTTTCAGAAGCTGTGCGGAGGAAGCATTAAGAACGTTACAAGGAACTCAGTTTGGTGGACAAACTGTGAGACTTTCATGTGGCCGTAGTCCTTCCAATAAGCAGGTTTGTTTGAATATGTAATGGTTATAAATTAGACAAGAAATTGAGATTGATGCGTGTGAATTTGTTCAGCCTCAGGTAGAACAAAGCCAGTACAACGGTGGATACTATGGGTATGAAACTTATGGATATGCACCAGTTGCTCAAGATCCTAGTATGTACTATGGAGGCTACACAGCAGGATATGGTGGTGGCTACCCACAGGCCCAACAGCAGCTACAATCGCAGCAACCACAGCCATAGGTAAGCGTAACACTTTTAGAGTGTGGAGGGAGTATAAATCAAGCGGGTTAAACAGATTAGAAGTGGCTCATAGCATACCTTGAGTGATTACTTGATGTTGAACTAAAAGCAAGGTTTGGGTGTGCAGTGAGTGATATGGCATTGCATGGAGGGCTGAGCTGAGCTGTACCTGTACCTGTACCGGATCCTGCGCATGAAGACTTTTTAAAATTATTTAGTAAATGATGTACTGCTTTTAAAGTTATTTGTGGTTTATTCTGATTTTTTTTTGTTTTTGTGTTCTGCTGAGATGTTCCTGATGCTACTTGCCATGTTATGTTGCCATTTGGCTCTATTTAAATGTTTCACCGGTTGTGTGTGTTTTTTTTGATTCGTGAAAAAAGAATTTGTTACTTTCATAAGGAAACTGTTTGGCTACGGTTTTAGGTTTGAAAATTGTGGCAGTGTATCCAATGAAGAACAAGGTAGTGTTTAAATATATGTAAACACATGAATATAAAACAAAAATTAAGTATTCCATCTAGTTAGCACGCATCAGGGGGTATAGTCTTAGTGTCTTACGGCCTCAATCTTGGACATAGCCCCGAGCATGATGGGTTTATATGTAAGATTCTTTACCGTTCAAGGAAAATAATAAAAAAAATTACCCTTCACCAACACCTTTTATACGCATTTACAAATTTTCTTGACTGAGGGCAAATCTATTATGCGTGCTAATGTTACAAACTTTTGTAAAAATAAAGATAATTACAAAGAAAACCTCATCAAGAAAGATAATTACAAATAAAACCCCATCAAGCTATATTTACTAAGTTAAGTCTCATATATGATACAGGTTAAATAATGAAATTGTATTTCTTTTAATTACAAAAATATTATCATTATATTATAAATTGTAATAAAAGATATATTTGAAGTAAATATAGATTTGGTGGGAAGATTTAGCAGATATACTCTTAACTAAAAAATATTTGTTAGCATAAAGATATATTTGAATCTATATTAAGATATATTTAAATGTATATTAAAATAAGAATTTTAAAATAAACAACTATTGTCATTTTATGACATTACCCAGATTTAAAAAATAATATTAGAATTAGAATCAGAAATAAGAATTCAATAAAATAAACAATATTTTTATTTATGAAAATATTAATTAGTTTAATGATATCAAAATTCAAATTACAATGCATATAAATGATAATTCGTTAGATGGTATCAAAATTAAAATCACAATGCATATACACATTTCGATTATGGAGACCATTGTGTATGGTACTTTATGGAAGATTTGAAAGGCGCGCAATGCGAGAATTTTTTATAACACCCTGTTCTCGGTCATGCGTGTGATGGACTCAGTCAAGGAAGAAACTTTTATATGGCTAAAGAATAGATCCATGTACGACGATGGTTTGATATAGAAGAGATTGCGTGACTTTAATATCCGAGACATTGTAATGTAATTTTCTCTTTTCATTTTTTTGTTTGGGACTACCAGATCTTTTCTGGCCTCGTTGTACTATTTCTATCTTTAATGAAATAGCCGCTGTTCAAAAAAATATACGCATTTTGATTATTCGAAGAGCAATCGCGGCAAAAAAATAAAATAAAATAAAACGTAATAAACTATTGTTTACTCCAACTTTAAAAAAAAACCGAAATCTTCCACGACTTTTCGACTTCGACAGTTGATACTTTTTTTTGAAAAGGTGTGAATTATTCACGAATGTCGGGAGGTCTAGTATACGTTGTCTTAACCGGGTCCGCGCTAGAGAGCCCCCTCGCACAATAGATCCCCAATTTAAACCCCTCAATGAGAAACCCCTATCACAAAGACTCGAACTTGAGATGAAAACTCACCCGGACCCACCATAGGTGAAACTTAAATGTCCGTGGCCACCACTAGAGCACTAGTGATGGTTAGTTGATACTTGATAGACCTAATTTTACACGTTATCACCTTTAACATTCTCATATTTTTTTCCGCGTTATTTGTTACTCAATAACCTCTTTTAGGTTTTAATCATTCACAACTCATTGTTTCAACGATTTAGCTTTTGAGAATTCAAACATGAGCGTCATCGGCTTCGATATCGGCAACGAAAGCTGCGTTATCGCCGCGGCAAAGCGTGGAGGAATCGACGTACTGTTGAACGATGAATCCAAGCGTGAGACACCTGCAGTGGTCTCATTCGGTGACAAGCAACGGTTTCTAGGCTCTTCAGGTGCTGCTTTCGCCACTGCAAATCCAAAATCCACCGTTTCTCAGATCAAAAGCTTGATCGGAAAACACTATAACGAACTGCATGAACAACTTAAACTGTTACCGTTTGTTACCACTGAGGATCCACGTGGCAGTGTGTTGAGTATCTCAAAACCACATGGAAGTTTACACCTGTTGAGATTTTAGCAATGCTGTTTACACATTTGAAAAATATAACTCAGAAAGACCTTGAATCTCCTGTGGTGGACTGTGTGATTGGGATTCCGTAGTATTTTACGGACGCGCAGAGGCGCGAGTATCTCAACGCTGCGTGTATAGCCGGTTTGAAGCCTTTGAAGCTGTTGCATGATGGTACTGCCATTGCATTAGGTTATGGAATGTACAAGACTGAGTTCTGTAAAACCGGACCGACTATTGTAATGTTTGTTGATATTGGGCATTGTGATACTCAGGTGACCGTTGCGGCTTTTGAACAAGGGGGGATGAGGATATTGGCGCACGTGTTTGATCGGGACTTGGGAGGTAGAGATTTTGATGAGGTTTTGTTCAAACATTTTGCTGCACAGTTTAATGAAAGTATAAGATTGATGTTTGTGGTAACGCGCGTGCTTGTATGAGGCTTAGGGCGGCGTGTGAGAAGGTGAAGAGAGTTTTGAGTGCGAATGCAGAGGTGACGATTAGTATTGAGTGTTTGGTTGGTCATACGGATGTGAGAGGGGTTGTAACTCGGGAAGAGTTAGAGAAGTTGTCGGCGAACCTGTTGGAGAGGGTTACTGCTCCTTGTGTTGCGGCTTTGAAAGACTGTGGTTTGAGTGTTGATAAGATATCCACTGTTGAGCTTGTTGATTCAGGGTCCCGGATACCAGCTGTAACAAGAGTTTTAACGTCGTTTTTCGGGAGAGAATTGTCGAGAACGCTAAATGCTAGTGAGTGTGTTGCGAGAGGATGTGCTCTTATGTGTGCAATGCTTAGCCCGACTCTCCAAGTTCGTGAATATAAGGTCTTTCTATAAAACTCCCGGCTTATGTCAATCCTTGTTTTAGTACACATGTTAAGGATTTATGTTATTTTTTTGTATTGTTTGCAGGTTGAGGATTCATTTCCTTACTCTATAGTAGTCCCTTTACCAAACCGTGAATTTGTACTCTTTCCGAAAGGCAGTCCGTTTCCGGTTGAGAGGAAGTTGGTGCATACTGGAAACACTAGAATATTTCTTGCAGTCGCATACAGCAACGAGACGGATTTCCCTGCAGGAATATCACCTATAGTTGGTCATTTTGAGGTGAGAATCTCATATTTGTGTGCTCTTGCTTGCTATAATATGGTATGTTGCTACATTATCTACCTATTCATACCTTGAGATAAATGTTAAATATTCTTGTAGATTGGTTGGCCTGAATCCTCTAATGCAGAAAATGTGAAGGTTAAAGTTAAAGTGTTGCTTAACTCCCATGGAATCATTGAAAGAGGTTGTGCGAGAGTAAGTATCACATGTCACACCTATGTTGAACTTGGATATATTAATTAAAAGCATTGTGATTTGTCTTTTAATTGTGTTTGTGGCGTCAGATGATGTTCCGCGGTCGTATGTTGAATCTTCCATTTTCTGAGAATTTGTTTGTCACGACAACACGTGACGAGTTACATGAAGCCCAAAAGAAAGAAATGATCTTGGCAGAGCAAGATTTTAAGGTGGAGCAATGTAAGGACCAAAGAAATACCCTCGAGTCGTTTGTCTACGACACTCGTAGCAAGGTACTTGTTATGTTAGGTTAACCTCGTAAAGTTGTAATTTTGGTTCATGGATTCCACATAAACTGACGGAATGTGCGTGATTTAGCTTTCGAGTGCCTACAAGAGCTTCACCACAGATTCAGAAAAGGACGTAATCATGAACAGTCTGAAGGAGACCGAAGATTGGCTATATGAAGACAGTGATGATGAATCTGAACAAGACTATTCAGGAAAACTTAAAGATCTCAAAAAGGTGTGTAGAAAATGCTACTTTCAACCTATTAATCTCTTTAGGTAGCATCGTGCACACATCTAATCACGTTTGTTTTTTGTAGTTATTGGAACCGGTTGAAAACAAATATCAGGAAAATGTGAGAGCAAACGCGGAAAAACCTATGCGAGCTTGTATTGCAAAGTACCGTTTGCTGGCTGATTCACTGCCAACCAGCAATAAAGAGATGGTATAACTATCAGCTTCCCCTTTTGGTCATACATTACTAATTAATGCACAAAATTGATTGCTACCCACCTCACATATATACTGATTAGAATGGTTTTTGAGTGTCAATTGTGACGTTGATTCCTTTCTGGCAGGTTAAATGTGAATGTATTAGTGCTGAGCAGTGGCTTATTGGTCTCGATCAGAAATTATCGCTAACAAGCTTGTCAGGTTTCATTAACCACGCCATAAAAGTCGTTGAGAGGTTAGTGTGAACAGATTTTTCTTTGGTTTAGTTATAATTAATTGTATGCAATCTTAACTAATGTGTACCAAATCATAGACAGAAAATCTTTTGGCTTTTCACATTACCTGCTACTTATGCTGTATTTTTTTTTCAGCCGTTGCGAAGGCATGATGAGATCCAAACCTTCATCCCCAAGCGGTGATGAACGTGTAGACTCGGACCAAAAGGAGCAACCTGTGGACTCGGGTGTTGACTTAGATGAGAGGCACCAACTTGTGGACTTGGATGAAAAGGACCAACACGTTGACTTGGACGAAAGGGAGAAACCCGTTGACTTGAACCAAAGGGAGCAAGCCGTGAACTCAGACCAAAGGGAGCAACCTGTGGACTCTCGAACGATAGTGACCAAAACTAAATCTTCTTAGATTGGTGGTAGCAAACAAGCACATAATGTTCAGGTTTCTTTCATAGTTGGTAAGTTGGGTCTGTTGAACTATATCTATGCGTACGCTACCTTTTTGCTTCATGATCTTTAAAATCTGTTTCGAAAACTGACCTTTATCTTTTCTTGCCAAGTACTCAGTATTACAAGCTGCTTTTGTTGAATCGTATACGTTGGGCAAAACATGAGATTTATTGCATCATCTTTACCAACTGGAGTGGCATTTTTTTAATAAATTTGCATGATTCGAATTATAATACATCAAAAGTTTCATACTTATTGGCAACATTATCACAACAAATACAAAATAATGAAATATGATTCAATCATTGAATCATTGTATCCATACCAAATCCAAATGATCAATCAGTTGACCTGCTTTCATTCCTTCGAAAGAGTTTCTTGGTTTGCATCCCATTTATTCAAACGTTTGTTAGTTTTTTCCACCTGATTTTATAAAAAAATTAGTTGGTTTATAAAAACTGTAAATTGAAAAGGGCCATATCATATCTTGTTTATCTTTATAATACCTCTTTATTCCAGTCTGTACGAAAGGTTGACCATAATAAGATGAGGGTTTGCATCCCGGTTCCTCCAATCATTCCCGACCATATTCCCTATCAATTCATTAACAATTTACTACCAAGCGATCCTTAGGGAAAATACATCGAAACAGAAGGCAAACTGTCAAAACCTACATCGCTAACCCTATTTGGATGGCAAAACAAAGCCATTGAGATGCATGACTCTTTATGTTAAATTATAGACAAGTTAATTGTATGATCATGATTTGATATTAATTAATGATACCTTGACTCCGAGGTTGAAATGGAAGCCAAGAAGAAAGCCGAGGGGAATGCCTACAATGTAATAGCATCCGACGTTCACATACGCCACATAAGCTTGCCATCCGCATCCCACAGCCACACCTTTCATTTAGTTGTTCATCGTATCAATATTCATGAGCATGCATGTGCATGAAATCTTCACATGTACGTATATATACCTGATAAAACGGGTTGTATGCCATTAAGAACGATGGTTATGGCCAATAGTGGGCAAAGATCAGAGACTGCATTTGCCACGACTTCACCTTCGGTGAACGCATAGCTAATAACATCTCTCGCCGACAATACAACCACTGCTTCAACCACAGCAATGAGGAATGAGACTGTAGTAACCGTTAACACTGAAAACGCAGCCGCTTTAGGGTTTCCAGCTCCAAGCTCGTTTCCAACCCTAACACTATTTTCGAAATTGTATATATATGGTAAGTAACACATTACATCATATGTTTAGTTTCCAAATAAATGTTAACTTTTTTCAATTAAGTGATTTTAAATATCATATATATGAAACTTCATTAGTACTATTTTGTACTATCCTTTTGAAATTAATATGAAGTGGGAAGCATAGCAACTGTGAAGGAAAAATACCTAAGTTTTATAATTGTTTCAATTAAGGCATTCAATTTAAACAATTATAAAAATTTCACAAAAATGTAACAATAATGAAATTTAAGTGGTTTTATAGTTTTTAAAAGTACATTTGACTTCACTAGCATTAAAACTTGGGTATTATTTCATGAATTTACCCCTTTGAAATCTGAAAGAATAGGAATATATCCAATAAGTTAGGATTTGTGATAAATTCGGATTACAAAATAATAACAAAGGAATTGGAATCTAACTATGCTTCCACCATTTAATAGCTATGAATCGAATATTCGAACTTCTTGAGTTACATTCACAACTTGAAAGGGGGTTGCGGCACAACTTGTTGCCTGTTTACCTGTCATATGCTTGTAATTTGTTGTTTTGACATTCTAACTATATCTTTTTCTACTAAAATAATTTATACGAATCAAACACATTAAAAATGGAATATAATCCCAAGCGCACCATTAAAGTTTGATAAACCAAAAGGTACGCAAGTATCTTTGTAGTCTGTAAGACATGAATAATTAATTAAACGTACCTAGCAGCTGCATTAAACCCAACCGAGACCATAAACACCAAAGCATTGACACTCATGCTACAAAAAAATTAATTCAAAATAAAATGTTAATATTAAATCAAACCCATAAATTGCAATAAATTATAAATATGAAACAAAATGGTCCTGTAGTCTATATAGCTAAATGCTAATTAAATAAAGATGACCCATTAAGTGGAAAAATAATGGGGGACATATTGGCCCATTTGACCCACACTTATGGACATTAAAAACTGTAATCTAACAAGACAAAACGTGATCATGAAGTGACCCATGCTTACCAAACCGACAATGCATCTAATGATAGCTCAGGGTTCTCAAGCAAGCCAGCAATCAAAACTAGTATCTGAAAATACCAAGTCTCCAAACACAACATCACCGCTGACCCGCTTGACAGTTTTACAAACTCCCAAAGCCCGCCGAACGCCTTTGAGTTAAACCCGGTCCATGTGGCCTTACATCTATCACTCATCAAGATGTAAACAATTTGACCAACCACTATAATCCACCATGACAAACTTAGAGTCAAAGAAGCACCTAGCAACCCCAACTTTAACTTGTACACCATGACCCAAGATAGTATGAGGTGCACAACTAGTGTTCCGGCTGAAATATACGCGCTTGGCGCCACAATACTTTGAGCTTGAAGGAACTTTTGTATTGGGAAGTTGATGGCGTATGCGAATACTTGAGGAATAAGGCCGTACACGAATAGGGCTGCATAGGATGCCATGGATGGTGATTGGCCGAGTAATATTAAAATGGGCTTAGAAAAAATGTAAACCATAGTGATCGGGATGGATGTTACTAAGAGAACAATCGCGGATCTTTGAAGGTATACTCCAAGCATATCATATTTTTGTGCCCCAAATGCTTGACCGCATAGCGTCTCCACTGCACTACCCATTCCGAGCTACAATCACATATATGAGCAACGTGTCAAATCGTGTATCACACAGTTTATCTTACTCGCACTGCTACTAGAAAACTGACTTTTAGCGCAAAAAAAAATCTCTGATGGATATTTAAAGCCCAAAAAATATATATATATATTTTTTTAATAATATCTAGTGGCAATCACTCAATGATTTGCGACGAATCAACTGCGAACAGGTTAAATCCAATATATATATAAATATATATCAAAAGATTTAGTTGATAATCTGTTGGAGACCCGTCGCTAATCTATCGGTGAAGATTCCTCATTAATCCATCAGCCTGTTGATAATCTGTCTGTGATTTGAGACGGTGATCTGACCATGACTTTTGTTGCTGATTTCTCGGTAAATTATATCGATGAAGATTTCCCAACGGAACTTCATCGAAAATCCTACCTTCACGGATCGAGAGATCAACAACGGTTTCGTCCGTCACTAAAGTGTAGTAGTTTAATATAATATATGATAAAAAGTATTCTTTGAAATTTTTAATGGTTTATATTTCCTATTAGTAACAAATTTCCATAGGTAATTGGATACAAATTTAATTATAGAAGGTGAAGATTAATGAGTTGCGAATCACGTTTGATAATTATTTATCATGGTATCAGAGCAGATTTCTCGTAGTGATATTACAAACTACCTATATGAAATAGAGTGATTTTAGTGTAAAATAAATTAAATAAAGGAATTGAGAAATTAACTGACCATGAGGCCATAAGCAAAGAGTTGAACCCCTATGTTACCAAGGGAGGCAGCAGCCAGTTCCATGTTTCCAAGTTGTCCGGAAAAGATTCTGGTGGAGATAGACATGACGTTGTTCAGCAAGTAAACGATCACCGCTGGCGCAGCCAGCTTGTACAGCAGGTTCAGTTCAATAGCGGACGCTGCTGTAAGCCGCCTCATCAATGGTGTCTCGGGTCTGAAAGCACCCTCTCCAGCTCTACACTGCCGCCATGGCCGGTGGCAGGCTGTGAACTTGTGCAGTCTCCAACTGTTTCTAAGAGAGGGTGATGAACATCATTTGTTTGGGACTCCATTTTTCTTGTGTCTCTGCCTTTCGATCACCTCTTTATATATATAGCCACAAGCATAGTGGAGATGGACATGATTGGGTGATTCTGCTGGTGGCACGATGATACTCCAGTGGTCCGTTAGTGATCCAAATTTATCGCTAAAAATTTGTATTATTTAGCCTTTTTTTGTTTAAAGTTACTATTTCTTTATCGTGAAAAAACTAGAGTAATTAAGCTATTTACGAAAATGTCTCACATATTGCACACTTTACACCACAAAACTTATTTTAACTTGTATGTATTTGATATAACACATATATAAGAGGTGTACTTTCATTGTTTCACGCATAAAAGTTATATTTAATTATATTAATAAGAAACGAAAACAAAAACAAAATCTAGACTTTTGCCATCCATTGATTATTCTTTAGAGGGAGGGTTGAAAGAGTACTTTCCACCAGTTCATCTTGCCATTGCCGATAGTAGCCCACACATCAATTCCATGTTTCCCTCCAATAATTGTTGATTGTAAAGGTAGACCGAGTGGGGTAGAGGAAGTGGGAGGGGAGGTCTTCCAAAGCACCCCCATAAGTACACGAACTTGTTCGTGTTCATTTGTTAAAAAAATAATGTGTTAACGACAATTTAACAAATGAACTAGATGAGAGCAGGGGCGTAGTTGCATCACGTCTGCTTGGAATGAGAGCGGGAACGACATTTTTTAGCTAGGGTTTCCAGAAAGTAAGGAGTAATACTAATACGTAATACACTATATCTAATAAATAATTTATTCGTGAGAATTTTGAAGTACTTAAATAAAAACAAAAAGGTAAAAACTCTAATAAACTATCGGACACAAACAAACACGTTGCTGAACGTTCACGAACATAAATGAACAAGCGTGGCCCCTGTCCATGTTCATTTGTTTAACTAAACAAACGAACTTCCCGTCGAACAGTTTACGAACTGTTCGCTAAATGTTTGGTTCGTTGCAGCCTTACCCGTTACCATTACCTATGGTCCTCTCCTAAATCTTATCTTTTGTCACTGTTGAGCAACGTTGATATTTTTGCCTTTTTCCGTTAACAAAAACCAACCCTATTTTTTTTAACGAAAAATATTACTTTTTTACTCTACTTTACATCGGTTATTCTAAACTACCTTCTTTGCCAATATTTGAATCTGAAACCTACCCTCAAAGAGCATATACCACTACCAACCAGGCAACCACCAAGTGAGATAGCCCCACATCATATTTACCATGTGCATCTTCGTAATTTTCACACCATTCATTACTAATTCTCTCAACTTCAACCCTAAACACTTTAGGCAATTTCTTTGTCGTCTAGTTCAGACAATGCGTCTTAATCTAGTAATTACAAATGTGCGTAACCTTTTTTACCTTTTCTCAACAATTGGTTAAAGAGTGAATTGCAAGTTGTCCTTTATCTATATATTCAGTTTCAAGCTTCAAGCGATGTCCTTTGTCTTTTAAATTAAAGAGTTTTGTACTTATTGTTCCAAGATCTTGCACAATATGCTCTTTTAACCCATGGCCGGACCAAGCTTTTTGGAGGCCCTAAGCGGATTTTAAAATCGGGCCCTCTAAAGAAAAATATTATTCTACTCACAAGTGTAATAATAATTTATCTGTATTTTACTAGATTGATATCTTAATAAGTCAAAAACAGATAGGTTACTGAAGACGGATTCGAGACTCCTTATTAGTGGGTCAAAAATACGGATTTGTTAAATTGGGTCATTAAAAATGATGCAATTAATCTTGTTTCTTAGTGAACCAATTTCCATTTTGAATTATTGGTTGTGATTAACAACTTCACCCTAAAATTTTGATAAACCAAAAAAACAGAACACAACTATTAAATTGATGATGCCAACTAAACCGAACAATTTTAACAAATAAAAATAAATGAAAGAAAATACTTAGTATTTTGTGGAGCTACTCAAACATTAGGTTTCACCTCCAATACTTATAAATAATCATTATGTTTAAAAGATGAACTCAAATTATGAAACAAAAAATAGTCCAGAAAGAGCCCATCAACATGAATCAAAACCATTAACCCTAGAAAATAGTCCCCAACCAAAACAATATCTGCAAATGAAACCATATTTTTGGCCTAGGTCCTAGGAGGGGTTTCTCTAGTAAAAAAAAAATAAAAAACAAAAGAAACCATATTTTAGGCCTAGGTCCTAGGAGATGCCTCTCTAGTAAAAAAAATAAAAATAAAAACAAATAACGCTGAAAGTTATATTGCCGGGACTCGAACTCAACTATCGACCTAGAAAACACAAACTAATTGCCAGTAAACTACATCTATCGTATATGTGAACGCAATCAAAGTAATCCTATTATACACTATATAAAAATTACTTGTCCAATGGAGGCCCTAAAATTTTGGAGGTCTTAAGCGCTAGCCTTGGGTCAATACACCGTTGGGTTGGCCCTGCTTTAACCCAACCTAGTTACTTTTTCCTATTAAATCAGATCATGTGCAAGGCACATGAGGGTATAAATGTCTTTTTATCCTATTATTTTAGAAAAAAACATATTAAAAAAATAAAATCCGGTTTTATATCGTACCGGATTGGCTCAAAAACGGTTTAATCGGGTGTATCGGACGGTTCAACCGGGTGTACAGGGCGGTATAATAGGTTCTACCAGACGGTTCAACCGGTACAACCGGCCGGTTTGAACCGGTTTTTAAAACATTGCTTTACACTATCTATCATACCACCAACAATCCACAACCTCCGTCCACTACCACCTTCTTCAACACATCCTCCTTCCATCACCGCTCCCACCACCCAACCCTCACCATCACCATTGTTTTGGTCAAAAATCGGTTTAAGGATAATGTAACCAAACTTTGAATGTGAGGTACAGTGCTTAATGTGTTAAATGGTTGAACGATCAAATGTGTAATGTAAAGAACAATGAACACAAAGATTTATACGAGGAAAAAGCCTTTGATCTTTAGAATATATCCGGCATAAAAAAACCTGGGGTGATGATAACTACCGATCACCAACTATATAGAACAAGAGATGATTACAACTTCGGGTGATGTTGAGCTAGTTACAAATGAATTATAGTGTGTTCTTGGAAGTTGTTTCGATAGCATTCAGTGAGCGAGTTGCGTGTGTGTTCTAATCTAGCTCAATATCCCATTCATATTATTGGGAAAGTCTAACTAACTAACTATCCGATAACCATGCAAGCTTCCCACGTTCACCCTCAACGGTTACTACTCCACTTGCACGTGCTAGAATATGAGCATATTCCCCGATATTCTAGTGTTGATTTAGTTCACTTCGTATAACACCTGCGAAACTAAACTAAACACACAAGGAACAATTGCTAGCAATCATATATATAAATAAGGATCCTTGATCCTCAAATTCCCTGCACTATCCGCTAAGGATTTATGATCCAGGCTTAATCTCAAGATACATGATCCACTACATAAAATCCATGCCCTAACAACCACCATCTCCCACCACTACAAAAATTCAAAACTCCCATTGCCAAAACCTTACTTTGGTCTCAAAATAAAATCAAATTTAGCCCTGACAACTAAATAAAGAAAATCCTTAACATCTAATTTAAATCAAAATCAAAATGGAGTAAAAACTAAAAATCTAGACTAACACCAAACTGATTTTATAGATATTTTTTACCTTTCATTCCAATCAACAAGGCAAATTACATAAGGATAGCAGGTAGGCGGGCAACAAACTGCGCCGCCATCCCCTTCTGAATGGAGAACCCTAATCTACTAAAAACAAAGCCCCACCCCTGAGGGGTCGTAAAGTTGCTGTGGACCACACGCTGAACTCTAGCCAAGAACCGAACCGCCTCCGGCGCCAAGGAGTCGAACGGGTCAAACGCCAGGGGGACAAAGGCATGCTAATTATCCTCACAAGCTTTTGCATGTTTTTCCACCTTCTTTGACTCTGCTTTCATTACCGTTTGCCCCACCATAAACCCATTTTCCTGAAACCCAACTAGCGCGGATACACCTATGAGATCGACACAAGCATGTTTCCCGCCCTCCCAAACAAAAACTAGCACGTCCGTCGAGCGTCGGGTGGACCTCCCTTCCTCTGGGTCTGTACGAAAATTAACCGGTGCCTTTTTCTTTGTCGAGATCCCTGCTCGTCTGAGAATATCCATTAACGCGTCTCGAACAAAGTCATGGCGATACTTAAAGGAATCAATCAGTACCTTAGTAACTTTTGGGATCTCTAACAACCACCTTTGAGGCTGAATCCGAGGTCAACCCTAAGACCTTGGAGTTTGACTGTATTCAATAATCAAAGGAATCAATCATTAACCTATGATAAAAACAAGGAACTTCCATTTCATACTTTCATTAACTAATGAAGATCAATTTCAATGGGTCAATTGAAGCTGATAATCAACCTTACTTTGAGGTCTGGGTTATCTAAGCAAGAAACGGAAGCAAACCACTCTATATTAGCCAAGGAGCTACCAAGGGGAGTGTGGGCTGTAATTGCAATTCCATGATTCTATCAGAACTTAACAAGCGAGGTCAAACTTGAGAGCATGTAGTTTGACTTTATTCAATCATCAATGGAATCGATCAGTAATCTAATTTGCCAAAATTCTGAGTCTTTTTCGTGCAAGAATGTTGTAGATCTGCTAGTGATTGATAAGGGTTTTTCGATTGGGGAGTTGGGGGTGATTGGTGAGGGTTTTCAAGCCGGAAGAAATGAGAGAGAGAGAAGAGGGGTGTTGATGTGTTTAGAGAGAGAAAGAGAAGAAGTTGATATATAGTATTTTAACTTTTTGAAGGTGTTTTTTTTTCTAAATATAAGGGTAAAAAGACAACTTAACAGGAAAAAGTAACTGGGTTAGGGCTAAAGGGTATACCGTGCAAGATTTTGGAACAATAAGTACAAAACTCATCAACTTTAAAGACAAAGGACACCACCTAAAAATTTGCAATTTACTCCAACTCTTGTTTAAACTACGTAGCACCATTTTAAAGATACTCCAAGTTTAAGCGGGCCTCAAAGTACAAGAAGACATTGAAGCTGCACATGATTCTCTCATGCAAGATGCTCGTTGAGAATCCTTATTTGGTGATGAGGTGTTTAGGAGAAGGTTTCGAATATGAAGAAAACTATTCCTAAGAATATTTGATGATATAGACAGAAACCTTCCATATCTCAATTATCCCCGGATGCTAGATTTAAACAGAGTTTGACACCCTTACGGAAGTGCATATCATAATACGTTAATTAGCATATAGGACAATTCGTGAAACAAACGATGAATACTTGAATATGTCCGAAAACACTTCACGTGAAAGCCTGCAACACTTTTGTGAATGTTTTATTTAGTTGTATGGAAAAAATGCTTGCGTAAATCGACCGCCCAAAGATATAAACATTGGGCATATCCTAACAACATGGGGAAGTCCATACATGGCAAGTGACCACGAGAACTCCATATTATGCTCGAAACAATAGCCTCAGAAGATTTATGGTTTTGATTGGCATTTTACGGTGTCGCTAGTTTCAACAAAATCAATGCCATTAATCAATCGACATTATACAACGAGGTTGAACATGGATCTGCACCTAAGTGTCCATTTGAGGTAAATATAGCATAATATATGTAACAACCGGCTTCCTCGCAAGCACTCTCGTTACGCCTAGCACCAGAGATTCGGATCATAATGTAACCTAAATCGCTTACTATGCTATACCGCATATTTTCGCACAACATCGCACATCACAACTCTTACACTCATATCATACTCGCTAAATACTATAAACTTTGCGTGAAGTTTTCAAGGCTATCTGCTCGCTTAAACTACAACGCGACTCTCGCAAGACTTGGGAACAAAGCCGCATGCTACCTCATTTACTTATCGAATCTTAACTTAATTTAATCGATTAATACGCTTAACGCCTTGCTAAAACACCTATTATACCTATCTAATACGAACCGAATCGCCAAACAAACGCTTAACGCGAAAATATCAAACAAAACTTAGCCAACAAGCCAAGTTCGGCCGAACTTGGTAACACCAAGTTACTTGGTAACACCAAGTTCGCCCGAACTTGCTTGGGCTATCTTGGCTCAGCTTATAAGCCAAGTTCGCCCGAACTTGGTTCCAATCCAAGGAAAATCATCAAGTTCGCCCGAACTTGATCACTTCCAGCCTATTCCCACCTCACCTATAAATACTCAGCTCCTCTCTTCATTTGCACTTGCTGCAAGTTCGCCCGGAGCTCCCCAAAACCGAAACCCTTTGTTTTCTAAGTAAGAATCCACCCGTTTTATGCAAACAACGTTTTACAACGATTTTGCACAAGGTTTTACCTTCGATTTCATCAAAACTCTTCTGTTTACGAAAATCTTCATCTTTTTGTACAAAACTTCTGTTTTTCACTTAGGTCTATACTTAGATCTAAGTAAAACCCTTTTAAACATCGATTTTCACACAAATTCGGACTAAGTGACGTATTTTCGTTCACTTTGAAGTGGAACGAGGCGTTGTCAAGCAAGATCTCATATCCGGAAGCATAAGGACGAAATCATCACTTTGCACAAACTGGACTAAGCCGTACGTTCCTTCAAGTTCGCCTGGATTAGTCCGAGTTTCTGTAAAATGGCTAAACTCGCTCCAAAAAGACCTCTTCAGCCTAGGTTTTGCTCAGTAGCCTAAGGTTGGAGGGATGGACACTCGATTTCCTCAGCAAACAACGCGAAAACGCACGAATTGGATGCCAAAACAGCCAAGTTCGCCCGAACTTGATCAATTTTTCACAAAAAGTACAAAAGTTCGCCCGAACTTGTACTGATTCCAAGGAATCAGGACAAGTTCACCCGAACTTGTATCATCCCTCAGCAAATAGGGCAGGTTCGCCCGAACTTGTCTAATTTCTCAGGAAACCAGACAAGTTCGCCCGAACTTGTCTACTATTCCTTCAACCGTTAACCGTTTCAGCAATTCAGAAGACTGATGCACTTCTGTTCGCTTACAGGCTGATCCGGCGCTCTCCCCAACCCATCTCCGATCCCGTAACTTTCCCTAAACGAACCAACTGTGAGTATACTTGACCCATTTTCGCTTTAATGCACATTTTGGGTGTAACATACGTTCCTATCAAAGTACATAATACACGCTAAACTGATTTATCACACGCGAATATCTGTTTTACATATTTATACGTGATGCTAGGAACATGTAAACTAGGGCACATTTTTGTTAACTTCTCCCTAGCTAGTATGGTACTATAGTTTGGCTAACACCCGACGGGGTCTAGTTAGGAAGTAACACATCGTGCATCGTAGCCTTTTTAGAGCTTAACATGTGAAATTTGTCTTGTGAGAGTATGTGTTATGTGTATCATGTTTATGTATGTGGAAATTCGCGACACTTTTATCTACTATGCTATTATATCAAAACATGTATGCTCGCCAATACATTTTTGTATTGACAATTATTTTAACGTATGTTGCAGGTTATTGAATTCTACTCGTTGCAAATGGACTTAGGATTTTGCTTAGAAACTTGTAATAAATTGTAATCGACTTTGAAAATTGTTTGAGATTAATGGAATTCGTGATGATTATGTAATGATTGTATGGGAAATTGACGCTTAAATATTGTCATTTAAAAGTAGTCGTTGTGGATTTTCTCGAACAATCTGAACCGCTTAGTGTCGCGTCCCGATGATTCCGCCATCGGTTGGGTGTGACAATATAAGCATGAGTATTATCTTGCTAATAGGATATACCCCGATTGGGAAACTATTGTGAAAACAATTATCATCCACGTGATAATAATTGGAAAAGGTTTAAGGCAATACAATAAAGGACGCGAAACGAGCCTGGGGTCCTTAAAACTCGTTTAGATGTAGGTTGGCTCCATGTATGGGCAATACATCATGCTAAAATAGAACTACAATATACGCTTACATTATATTACACAATATGATTTTACGGGACGAAGGTACGACGATATGTTAAGTTTACGAAATCGATCTTCCAACCGATCAAGAAGTAAATGAAGATACTCTTCTGGAATTGCATTGTCAATAAACCCACAACAACCTCTGATCGGATCATGTAGAACATATTCTAAACACTTACATGCCCAACCTAGACAACTAATTGCATTTTCGTTTTATGTTTTCCATTTAGTCTTATTATTTTTTCAATTTAAGGAAATCTTATTTTATTTACAAGTATTATATATTTTAAATAATTTTTATATTTTTTAAATTTTTTACTTATTTTAATTACTTTATTAAAAAAATGGTTTAAAGGGCATGTTCCATTTAGTCTTGTAATTATTTCAATTTAATAAAATGTTATTTCATTTCCAAGCCTATGGCGGCCTTCCAATGGTTCTAAATGGACGAATTAAATTGAGGATAACTAACTTTACTAACTAAGTTTGTACTAAAGGGTAGAATATGTTAGAAAAACAGAAAATTTGAACGTAATCTGTAACTCTTTTTTAAAAGGGTATGTTTCATAAATTGCGTAATACATATAGGACACAAAACGTAATATAATCAACGATCTTTTTGAATCATGTAAAAATTGGATATAAGAAGGTGAATAATGTAAAGATAAGGGGATTTTGATAATCATAAAATATTCCATTGGAAAGTTTAGAATTTGTTCATAAATATGAATGATAGATGGAATTTGATGCAATGTTTTCCAATTCCAAACTCATATAAACCAATCAAACACAAGAATTCATTTTAGTTAGTCTTTAAAACCTTAGATAAATAAAATTCTCACATATGTGATCATCATTAAAATAATACTCATGGGGACATAGTGGAAGCAACAAGGAAAAAGACCCACCTCTTCACTTCCATCGTTAAACTCTTAAGAGCATTCATCGTCCAAAGTCAAGTTGTCCTCTTCACTTTTCATAACTAGTAACTTAGTTCATCATCGATCATTTTATTTCTATCCAAAATACTTGGAAAAATATATATTATATAAACATCCTTCCATATAATCAGCATAATATGCAAAATACTTGGAAACAATATTTATTTATTATATAAACATCCTTCCATATATATCAGCATAAGAATAATTAAAGAGAGGTGTAGTAGTAAAAGGAAACACCTTTTTTATATTCTATTTTTTTAGAGTGGCCCATAAATATAAACAAGTTGGAGACACCTTTTTGGTTAGATAAGATGTTATAATTCTCGATTGCAGTTTTCTTTTGTAAAAAAAAAAACCCCACTTTCTTTACAAAAAGAAAAACATAATTACTCACAAATACTATTTACCATAACAAATATTATAAATTATGATTATGATACTGTTAGGTAGCGTTCGTTTCACAGAATAGATGGAATCTTGAGGAAAATGTAATGTTGATTACAATTCTTATTTTGTTGGTTTCAACAAGAAAATGAATTGAAATTGAACAGTATTACAAGGAAGGAAATCTACATTCTAATTTCATTCAAATTTCATTCCATTTTACAAAACAAATACACCTAAATTACAAATCAAAATTCAATTTCTGCGCGAATTCTCATTCCAATTCCATTACAATCCATGAAACGAACACTAATGTTGCTTTTTTAGGGCATGTGTAGTCATAAAGCCCTTTGGGAGCGTTATGCGACAAGTGGCACGCCACTTCGTAGAGGGGCTTTATGAGGGGTTATATCACTAGAGACTGTAGTCATAAAACCCCTTGCCCATCATTACATACATATGTATGTATATGTATGTGTGTGAGTGGAGATTTTATATATATGTATGTATGGATATGTGTGTGGGTGGGAAAGAAATTGGTAACGCCGTGATATAGATCGCGGGAGGGCAAAAATTTTAACCCATAGCGCCCGCCGTAGTGGTGTTGGGGGCGCTATGGGGACGTCATAGCCCATTTTGACGTGATATAGCGCTGAGAGCCTTAGGAAAGGGAGATCTGCTTTTTCTGAAAGCTTTATAAGTAAACGATGATAGATCAAGGGACAATATTATGTCTCAAGATACGAGATCTGATGACGAAAGAATTAAAAGTTGCAGTTATGTGCTTCACGAAAGAATCATGTGATCGGTGATTATACGCCAATTAAACACATAATAAGCAAATAAGTATTCATGTAGCTGCCATGGATTATATAAAACAATATCGACTTTGATTATATATATTCGTCTATAATTGTATGTTACTTTTTTAATGTTTTGTACTTTTGTTTTGAAATGTTTCTCAACTTACCAATCATAGTCGTATGAAAAGGAGTTGATAGTCAAGCAACTACTTCTCAACATGAATTGCATATTTATATTATTCAAAAGGTCACATGCATTGCTGTAAAGGCCAATGATCTGTCGTGAAAAAGACTTAGAGAAATGAGTGGGTTATGTACAGGATGATCGAAACACTCTTTCTTTTTTTCTTTTTGTAAGCAAAATTGTGTGTTAGAGGTATAATTATGATAATGGTATTTGTTTGATGAGCTATCCAGTGACTTGATGTTGCATTAACAAGGCGAGTGATGAATTTCTTCCTGATTTGGATGCCTAGATGTGATTAAGAGGCTGTTTGACAACTTTTGAATGGTTAAGTGTTGAACCAGTAAGAGGCCTGAACTATTAAGTGCTGAACCAGTAAGAGGTTTGAACCATTAAGAGTTATTATAATGCCTAACCGTTCAGAGACAAATGCTTGACCAATTCAGATTAGAGGTCTTAACCATTCAGACTCGGTATAATACTTAACCATTAAGAGGCAAATGTCTTAATCATTCAGACATTGAAACAAACAGTCTGAACTATTAAGTGCTGAACCAGTAAGAGGTCTGAATCATTAAGAGTCACATTAAGAGGTAAACAATCAGCCTCTAAGTTAGATCAATAACAGAAAGTCATTGTTGACTTATTTGACCGTTAGTGGAGATATCTCTTTGTATTTAATAAAGTTGTTGGTTGTTTTAGGCTGACAAATAATGACACTCGTTTGCTTGCAAACAAAGTTGTAACATCATTTAAATGTGTACTTTTATTTATATAAGTTAGTAAATTTGTGTATATTTTTTGCTTGATATATATAATATATATATATATATATATATATATATATATATAATTCTCTCTCTCTACATTATATATATACATAGAGAGAGAATCAACCTGAAAAAAAAAAGTAAAAACAATTATTTAAAAGATTTTGCAAGAGTTTAAGCAACTGATTTGCAATTGAAAATCATTCCGAATTAAAAAACAAAAAACCTAAAATTCATCGGTGTCTGTCGCTAAAATTCGTCATGAGGCCGTCACTAAAATTAAAGCTCTTGCCCACGTTCAGTTTTAGACGTATTACCTTTGATTGGTATCTTTAATGACAAGTTTTTCTATCCGTGAAAATTCTTTGTTTTGTAATGTATATTTTTAAGCATGCTGCTTAGAGTAACATATCACGCAGGACGGAAACAAATAGATAGATATATTCTAATAACCATTTAGATAAAAGCTAAATTTAACCATATATAATAATAAAGTAAATATAATAATAAAGTAAACTAACCATATATAATAATAAAGTAAACTAACTAGGAACACATGATAATCATTGAGACCATCTATAATTCTATTTTTCCGTGTTAATGCCTTTGGTTTAATAAATAATTCTAAAATCTATCTTAAAAAAAAGAGTTAACCCTTAAATCTTAAAATCATTATTTACAGATTAATAACTAACTTAATAAATTCATCTATAACTTCATCTTTTCAAATTTCACGTCAATATACATTTAATAAATTCATCTATATCTTTTTTATATATGTGTTTTATTTAAAATACATAAAAACATGTGATAATTTGGATATGTAAACTTACTTTAATACCCTTTATCAATAAAATTAAGAATCTAATTTCAGTTTATGATTATTTTATTTTTTTCGCTTATTTCTTATTATCCTTTTGATTGTGCTGTTGTGGGTTTCGGAGCCGAGGGTCTCTTTGGAAGCAGTTTTTTTATCCTCAAGGATAGAGGTAAGGTTTGTCTACATCACACCCTCCCCAGACTCTTCCACTAGCTCTGCTATCTGGGAGATTTACTGGGTATAATTGTTGTTGTTGCTTCGTTCTTATTAATTTAATTTTTTTGTTAACTAATTTTTATTGTGTTTCTGCTTATTAATAACTATTTAATTATATTTTATTAATTTTACTATGTGAAACACTCAAGTTTCTAATCTATTAATAATAAATAAATAAATAACAAAGTAAATGTTATAACTTATTTAATTCTAACCTAATAATAATAAAATGTAATAAAAAGTATATTGTACATCATGGTTCATTTTTTTCAAAACAATACATTGAGGACTCTCTATGTTAACGGATTACATTATATGTATTCAAGCGATGTGTAATACACGTGTTTATTAAATTTGTGCAGTGCACGGGTTTTTAAAGATGTAATCTTTGTATTACTTAGTGTATAAAATTATATTTATTCAACCCGTGTATTACACCTAACCTAGTTGTAATATATGGAAAGCCATGAATTATTCTTTTTCTTTTTTTTATTTTACCTAAAAGATACGTAACGTTTTCAGGGTATATGTCCTTGTCTTTACATTAATAAAGATCAATCTTTTTTTTCTTCTGCCATAAAGTTTTTTCGTTGATGCATGTTTGGATTTTAACGGATTAGTTTGCATTTTTTGGATTTTAATGCATTTCTATTGTTTGATAAGGAAGAGATTCTCCATAAGTGGGATTAGTTTGCAACGTTAATTTTGCTAATTGTATCTTACACACTTTGATTATCTGATGGGGTTACTTACAAATTTTACAGTTGATTATTAAAGTTACTTCAATTAAAATCTAGCATTTAACCTTCAAAACCTTCGAGTTTTTTGTGACCAACACAATTTTCAAATTCATGGTGCGTTTGGATATGCGTCAAATAGAGTTTGTACCAGAAAACGTGTGGTAGTTAATTTTTTAGTATAATAATAATAGTTGTATGCACTAGCCGGCCCCATGGACTTTCAAAGCTAGGCAATGATTCAGGGCCCTCAAAAAATAAGGGCCCCAATTTTTTGAAAATATTTTATATGATATATGTGTATTACTTTATTATGCCTAAATTAACTAAATAAAAGCTATATTTGTCGTAGTGCCCAACTGAAGAACCAATATTAGGATTAAAAAATAAAGACTCAATTCTAACTGCAAACAATATGTCGTTTGTCTTTACTTTAGGTTGCCATCATCATTCTCACTAACTGTAACGCAAATTGTGTTCATTTTGCTCAATGACGCCGCTGATCGGGGAGAAATTAGAGGCAACACTAGGGGAAATTAGCGGTGTCACGTGGATAATCTATTTTGGTTAACGTCTATCTTTTATAGTAATCTCTATTTATTGCGATTTACTCAATCACTATTTACCCTAAATCTCTTATCGCGAATTTGCGATTGAGACTTGGAAGACAAAAGGCAGAACCGATATTTTCTTTATACCCATTCAAAAGCCATTCAGCTAGATATGTTTGTTAGTTAACTGGATAATGGCCTAAGCCTGATAAAACTGAATGAAAACTTTGTATTAGATTTGTATTGTGTTAGATTTGTGCCGTGTTTTCGTATTATGAAAAAAATCAACACCCATGAGTCCATAACACTCTCAGATACTCATTTTTGTGCACATCTATGTTAAATTAGCTCTTGAAAGTTGAAACTTGATGGGGTGTCCAAAGTCAATCATAATGGAATGGTCCATTGGGCTTTAAGAATTAAATTAAAATAAAATAATAGTTAAAAGGCTTTTACCACGGAAACTAAGTCCGTGTTGAAAATGAAAACTGTAGCTTGGCAGTTGCCAGAAGAAACTCTGGAACTTTACAAATGACAAGGCCCAATCTTTTACTGGTCCAGTCTTCTTCGATGAACCACAAAGCCCAATCTTTTACTAGTCCAGTCTTCTTCGATGAGCCACTAACCGACTAACGTATATACGTTACTACGTTATGGTTACGGCCATTTTATTTTCCTTAAGTTAATATGAGAAGTTGAGAAACTTAGTTACATCGATTTTATCCATAGCATAACCGTGCGTCTTTGTTTGATTATTATTTTCTCTGTATTTGCCACTTAAAACATATAACGTTGTAGCCCATGGCATTATAGAGAGCCCCCTTGGTCAAAATAAATATGTGAGGGTGGGGGGGTCTTAGAACCCAACAATTGGCGGACTATTATCAGGACCAACTAGATAAAAGGAAACAAGGCAAAAAGAGACCAAATTATAAAAGTGCATAACTTGGCTAAGATTGATGTTATGTAGCCAACGACCGTTGGATTAAAAAAGACTCGACGAGTTGGATCATGTGACAAACGCCTTTGGCGGTTTTATCTAGCTAGCAGACTGAGAATCCTTGATTGAAGGCTTCAATATCACCAATCAAGAATTTTTCCAAAGTTTTGCAATCTTTCGCAAATTCCCTTTTTAGCCTATAATGCGTGATTATATGACGGGGCACTTTACACGTCTAATTATGCGCTTAATTTAAGTATTTTCATTTCAATTTTGTAATTTTGAAAATTTGCCAAGCCTGCCAAATTTAGAATCCCTTTTATAAGGGCGCCTATTGTAATCGCTTATTAATTCAGAAATTTACCAACTTTCAATCGAGAATTACTTTTGTTACTTTTATTGCTTCTACTATGCGTCAGAAAGATTCCAACTGTCATGTCATGTTGTTTGTTTGGAATAGCAATACAACTTAAGATGAGAAATTACCCTCATTTTATTTGGAAAATTATGTTTATTCACGATTTTTTGATAACAGACCAAAAGTTGAATCCGTATAGCTCGAGTTAATCAGGTTTTTTTATGTTTAAAGGTCTAACAGATATCCGACCCTAATAACAATCGTTTTAATCGGTTGTCGGGTATGAATGTATTTTGTTTGGGCTAATTAGGTAAGAGTGAAAGCGGGTCAGGTACGGATAAAATCGACAAAACAGTAGATAACCTTTACATAGATAAAAAGAAAGGTACGGATAAAGGTTTTTTTTTTTTTTTTTTTTGCAAATAGAAGTTAAAAAGAAATCATAATCCACCCAATGAAAAGCATGGTTACAGCTTGCCCCATAATATTGATCATAGGGGAAAATGTTTGGCTCTCGCATAGCCACATCTTTGATGAAAAGAACACTCTAAAAAAATTGATTTTCACAAGATTTAAGTGACTTGATGAGTTGATGTTACAAAAATTATATTTATTTATATCCATGGCTTTGTTTTACTTTTATTCTACCAATCAGAAAACACAAAAGGTGTCACTTTCTTGATAAGGGTGACCAATTAAAACTATCTGTACTATAACCTCAATATAAGTGGTTCTCAATGTCAAATTCACTATTTTAATTCAATAGTTTAGTTGCTTTTTTTTTTTCAGCAAACACCTCACGTTGTTAGGAACGCGGCCAACGACCTAGCCTCCCTACCCCCCCCCCCCCCGGAGTTCAAATCCACATGTATGCGGACTGTTTCGACCCTTCGTCCGGAGACTTTGCATAAATTTGCATGTCCCGTAATTTGAACCGGCGTCACCCGAGCAGGAACCCCGAAACCATCACACCTCTCCACAAACCAATTGGTATGTGGGTCATCGGCAGTTTAGATGGTTCTTATTTACTTCGATGTAACATTCCGTGAATAATCATGTAAAAAGCAATTATCAATCGAGAATTAGCTTCTTTTTTATTTTTTTTTTATTTTTGTGTAGTCCAGATACAAACCAATTTTAGTTTCATAATAGTATAAACAACATAATGTATGGGTCTATAATAAAAATTGGAATATATATATATATAGAGAGAGAGAGAAAACTCACTTGAGTTAAAAAAAACTCAAGAAAATCTTATATAACAAATTGTTTTTCTTGTAAAAATAATTAGAGATTGTGAGTTACATGTTATTTAACGTTTTGTAACAAAAAAACAAAAAGCGCCGAAGGGATTTTTTTATAATTTTTTAATATATATATATATATATTCTAAAAAAGCTGATTTTTTTAAGTTGTATATAAAAAAATTCCACTCAACGCTTTTTGTTATTTTTTGTTACAAAATGTTAGATAACATGTAAATTATATTCCCTAATTTTTTACAAAAAAAAATTGTTACATAAGGTTTTCTTTGGTTTTTTTAACTCAAGTGAGTTTTCTTTCTAGGTTATCTTGAGAACACTAAATGTTGGGAAAACTGTGAGAACAAATGAGAAAACAAATCAAAACCAATTTTTTTAATACCAACCTCAATTTAATTAAAATACAACATCAAATAATTCTTTTATCCTCTCAAAATCACTCTTATTAAAAATTTTAAACATGTGTAAATTTGTTAAATACAACAAATTTACATATGTGTAAATGAGAAAACTTACACATGTATAAATTTTCGATATTTACGAATATATGTAAATTGAAACGTATAAATTTAATTTCTAACATTGTATTTGAACAATAACGGTAAGTGTAGAAAAAATTTTGAATTTAAATTGCTTTTAATCAAGTTCTCGCGATTTTTTCATTCGTTCTCACGGTTCTCGTAATATTTAGCGTTCTTATTTAAACATTCCCATATATATATATATATATATATATATATAAACAGATATACGCCCCTACATAAATTCAAAGGTAAAACAATGTTTAAAAATTACTGTATTAAACCACCCTTTGTCATATCTTTCATCAACTTGTGGCATCTATTTAATGAATCGTATTCTTTGAAAACGGTATCAGTTCCTCTTGTCTTATTTATATGCGGGATTATTTTGTTTCGTATTCAAGTAGACTAATGCTTTTGTTATTTAACGGAATTTTTTTTTCCGAAAATGGAAATAATCTAATTTCTTCTTTCTCAAGCTTTTTTTTATTATTTTCTGAATATGAATGGATTATATTCACCTTTGTTTTTTTTTTTCCTTTTTCTAATTTGATAAAATACAAAATACCATTAAAATATTGATGGTGACCTTTTAGTGTGTGTCAACCGACCATTTCATTTTATTTCATTTCACTTTCATTGAAAATGTCCAAGATATTATTTATCAATTTATCATTTTATCAAAACAAAATGTAAAAGTAATTCACTACAAAATCAACTCGTTAATTATAAGCTTAAACCGATGGAGAAACTTTGGGCTGTCAAATGGAGTCTTGAGATCGTCATCTTAACTTAAACTATATTCGAGTTTAAATAATTAAATATATAAAATTTTAAATTTTTATATATCTGGGCTAACCGTCAAATCCGGTTTGGCTCCAAACGGCATCACGAACACGACTCATGTCTCGACCCTTAAGGGTCCGACCAACGCCCTCGAAAACCGAGGATCTATGTGTACGTGCTAAGTACTCGTGGGGTGGGACCATGTCGGACTCGTGATCCTCATCCGAGTCATGCATCGACTCAACCGAGTTGACTCGGTAAATCTTTGACCAGTCTGGCACGTTCACCGGTGCCGAGGTGGCAACATGACGTCCACGTGGAGATGCCAAATTGTCACTGTCAACTCGGGACTTGTGAACGATCCTCTTAATTGGCTGATCATCAAACGCCACTGCCAGCCCGCCGGCAGATGCACGACGGTGGCGACTACTCGCGACAGGGGCGCGTGAGCTCCAGTCGTTACTTATCGGATGATGATCATGATCGTTGACCATGTCGTCAACCATAGACCAAACGTCATCTTCTCTGAGCTCTACACCATCGTCCTCCACGTGGGTGTTGCCGCCGATGCCGGTGGCGTAGTGATAGCTTCCCAAGAAGCGGTTGCTCCGGCTGATTGTAAGTTTCCGGCCACCTTTCGCCATGGATCATAACAAGAGATCAGCTCCGGTGATGGGAGTCTTGATTTTCCGCCTGTGTGGTGATCATATATAGAGTCGTATTTATAATGTTTAAGTGAAGAAACATACATTAAATTTGAAGTGAATTTGGAGTGAATTTGAAGTGAGTTTGATTTAAATAATGGTGAATGGGGCCGTCTTTACCACAAGTACATTGTGGCGCGACTAGAAGACGGGGATTGTGGAAATTAATGAAGTGATGTTCTTTTTTAACATTACAAATACTTAAGTGTATACAGGTGGTATATTTATATAAACTTACCCTAAAATTTTAATTTCATACACCGTATACAGGCTGTATAACGTTATACGGCCTGTGTACAGTAATTTGACATAATAAATATTGAGTCGTATAATGTTATACGTCTCGTATAGATGAAGAAAATATTAGGTCTTATAACATTCTATACGGATCGTATAACATTATATGAAGTTTAGGTCGTATAACACTATATGGTACGTATAACATTCTATACGGATCGTATAAATTTATACGGCCCGTATAAATGGAGACAAATAAACATTCCCTAACATTTTTTTTGTGCAACAATCAGATTGGAATGGTGAGAATGGTAGGAATGCTGAGAATGTGAATGAGGTGGGGAGTATTCATGTGATATAGAATGTCGGTAAGGTTCAAAGGGGGATGAAGAATCTCCGGATCCTTCGTAAGGGTTGTTTTCAGGTAAGTTGGCTGCTCTAGCTAAAGATGGTCTGTATGGTGGCCTGAATGATGGTCCAGTGAAAGATGGTCCGGTCATTGAGGGTCCACCCCTCATGGGTCCTTTACCCTTTCCTCCACGTCTAAACTTAGGCGGCATTGTTCCTGTTTCAAAAACAAGTTAAACAAAATATCAAGCTAAAATAATAAGATGGATATAATTACACCTAGGTCAAAGTCTAGACTCGAAAGTCTAAGAGATATGTGTTAATATGTATTCTCGAGATTAAACAATAAAGGCTAGTGTTTAATTCACTCGAGAGTTGGCTCTGATACCAACCTGTCACACCCCTAAGTTCCACGTGTAACCCGGTGGGCCCGGTTGGGGAATATCGTGACGTAAGTTGATATCATCATTACCAAACAATAAAATATAACACTGCGGAAGTCTGGATAATTACTATTACAAACGTTCGAATGTTCAAAGTTCAAAATAATAAATACAACGCTTGTAACTAGATCCACAGGCGGATCGAAATGTAATTACAAAAGGAAATTTAACAGACTAAGGCCTTCTAAGCAAAGGGTTGCAATTCCTCTTAAGCTTCGCCGAGCACTTTCAGCCTAATTACGTATACTTGTCACATGCGCTTAGTCTTTTGAAAATACGTCAGTTTTCACTGGTAAATACATTTAACCGACTCATTTTGAAAATATTTAGAAAACATTTAGTGTACGCAATGGTACTTAGTTTTAATAAATAACTTGGGATAAATAATTTTCATGTTATCAGTTTTACATGCTAATAATACATTTAGAGCCCGAAAACTATGCCGAGATCCTGATTAATCGACACACCACTTTAACACCTTTAATAGGTGCACCCCTAATGGGTCATAATTTTAATTTAGCATCTGACAGGTGTATGCCTACACCCCGTCCTTAGGTCGTGGCCATTTGCAATTAAATTAGCCGTGGATATCCAGGACACGGTCGTTTTAACCCCCAAATGTTTAATATTAAGCAATACGAATTAAAATAGATTATTTGAATTCCCGACTCACTGGTCTCTGATCCCATATCCAACCATGCGGTATTAGTATACCGTATCCCAAGCCCGTATAAGGGAAAATAAGTTAAAGTATTTACCTGGCTTGCAAAGTCCTTAGTAATAAGAAAATAAGCAAAGCACAGCCGTAATCAGAATAAACTAGCTTGGCGACAATCTACCGGAAGTCTCTAGTCTGGAATGGATGGTTTTATTAACCGATTAGATAGCTAGCGGGTCTTTATTTAGTCATTGACTTAGACCGGCTAACTTTAAAGTAAAGATAACGGTACGAAACGCTAGATTATGCTTGACCGGAAGAGAATGCATTTTGGACCTGACAAGTACTATGGGTTACCATTCTACATTCTGGAAATTGAGAATATTTTGATATGGTTAAACCAGTTTCGGTTAAATTGCGTAAACTAGTCACGTAGTCTTAACCGAACGCATATAAGCGTAACTAGGTAACCGGGTGAGTCTTATACAAGTTTCATATGCCATTAAGTTTAAAATATGTTATTATAACAATAGGTTACTGATATGTTAGCCTGTTATGGTTTTAAAAGAAACTTATGCCTTAAAAAGGCAATTTCGTCATTTTAAAACATAAATAAACGAGTTGATATGTAAACTGATGTTAAGTTCATAAACATTATATAAAAACACTTATTTTATGATGTTATATCAGTAGGATATCAATTATATGTGTGGTTTATAGTTTAAGACCAAACTATGTCCCGAAATGGCATTTTGGTCATTTCACATATAATTCGATAACTTATTTGGGAGTCTGAGTTTGGGACATGTACCTACTGTAATAAGTTGAAAATATGTTTTGAATTCAGTAGGCAACAAGTCTCAATGCTCTAATATGGCTTTGAACCATATTATGCGTCGAAACGGCGATTAAGTCGCTAAATGATGATTTAAACGATATTTAAGTGAAATTGTTGTTGTGACCTGGTTTGAATGACCAAAATATGTTCATATATATACTACATCAGTAGGCATAAGGTTTTGGTTCATAAAAATGTTTAAAACTCATTTTAAGTGCCGAAATGGCGATATCGTCATTTAAGGACATAATGTGTAAACTAGAGATTAAACTCAGTTTGCAACCTGAATAAATATCCCAATAACCTTAATAATGATATTACTTCAGTAGGTAATGAGTTTTGATGTCAAGTTTATTATTTAAACTATCTTATACGTGAAAAGGGCGTTTTAGGCATATTTATTGGATACTTCCATAATGACTCGGATTACTACATGACCATGTCCTATAACTCCAGAGGGTTATAGTATAATATAACATGGCCATAATACAACTTAGGGACAATAGCTAATGTTGCTAAATCGGGTCAGAAATGAAAGTCAACGCAGAAGTCAAACTTTGCGACTTTCGGTTGCGAACCGACTTTAGACCTGGAATTGACGAGCCGAACATGTTCCTACATGTTCTTATGATTATTACCAAGTTATTAGAGTGTCAAAACAGGTTTTATAACATCTACATTTCTAATTATGATTTTATTTCAAAACTGACCCGTTTGACTTTTTATTAACATAACTTTGACCCGTCAATTGACCAAGAAAACGTGGTAATCAGGAGGTGCCCTCTTGAGGGGTTAACACCTACCTTATTACGATCACGTAGCCATGTTTGATACGAACATTGGCTGGACCATTATGGTCTTAGACCAAAGTCAAAGCGTTTTTACGTCAACGCTTTGACATTGGCTTAAAGCCTATTAAAAAGGAAAGAACTGAGTTGGAACACTTACTAGTGAACCAAAGAAAGACTTAGAACTCAGGGGAATGCTCCAAGATAAGCAGGAGCTTGCCAAGTGAGCAAGAGAGGTGAATGAGAGGAATGAGCAAGTTGGAGCTTCACTCAAGGGTGCTATTTATAGCAATGGAGGAAGCATGGGATCACTCCAGGTGTTAGGAGTTAATCTATGATGAGTACATGTGGCTAGGGTCGTGGCACAAGCGGGAGGAGGGTGGCAATGGCGAGCAAGGTGGCAGGCACAGCAGGCTGCCATGTTTCTGTCGCTGGCACCCCCTTACGGACCGTAAGGGTTATGCCTTGCGATCCGTAAGGACCTCTGGCGCCCATAGATTTGAATTGATTACGGACCGTAACCATAAAGGCTTGCGCTCCGTAACCGCCTTACTGAAACCAAGGTTTATTTAATCTTACGGTCCGTAACCGGAAGTGGTTACGGTCCGTAAGGACCTCCAGACTATTGAATTTTGGCATTTTCACCACTTTGGTCCCCCGACTTGCGTCGATGCTCGTTCAGAGGTTATTAGAATAACATGACGGCGTCGTTGCTCCCCTCTCGGCTACATGGTAATCAAGAATTTTCGGGACACGTGTCGGAATTTTATTGGACGAAATTTTCGAGGTGTGACATCTTCACCCCCTTAATAAAAATCTCGACCTCGAGATTTAATCGAATAGATATGGGTACTTTTGTCGCATATTGGATTCGATTTCCCAAGTATATTCGGGACCTCGACGGGCATCCCATTTGACCTTCACAATAGGTACGTGCTTCCTACGAAGCTTTTTAACCTGCCGATCTTCGATCGCATTGGTTTCTCTATGAAACGCAAGTTTTCATCAATTTGAATATCCTCATGAGGCATTTCTAACGACTCGTCCACGAGGCATTTCTTCAAATTGCTGATGTGGAAAACATCATGGATTCCACTGAGCTTTTCCGGTAGCTTAAGCCTATAAGCTACGGGTCTGACACATTCGATTATTTCGAATGGTCCGATGTATCTCGGGCTTAACTTGCCCTTTTTCCCAAAGCGCATTACACCCTTCCAAGGTGATACTTTTAACATAACCTTGTCCCTAACTTGGAACTGTAAAGGTTTACGCCTTTTTTCAGCATAGCTCTTTTTTCTATCACGAGCTGCCTTAAGTCAATCACAGATTTTGTACAATCTTTTCCGAGGTTTCGAGGACGATTTCAGGTCCAGATAGTTGGGCTTCTCCAACTTCTGCCCAACATACAGGCGTGCTACATTTTCTTCCATATAAGGCTTCAAAAGAGCGGCCTTAATACTTGTGTGATAACTGTTGTTATAAGAGAACTCGATTAGGGGTAAATGATCATCCCAACTTCCGCCTAAATCGATCACACAAGCTCGAAGCATATACTCCAAGGTTTGAATGGTACACTCACTTTGTCCGTCCGTCTGAGGATGGTAAGCCTTACTGAAGTTTAATCTCGTGCCTAGAGATTGTTGGAAGCTTTTCCAAAAGTGATATGTGTATCTTGTATCTCTATCAGATACAATGGATACCGGCACACCGTGCAAGGACACAATCTCATCAACATAAAGCTTAGCCAGCTTGTCAGAGTCGTATGTTTCTTTAATTGGCAAGAAGTTAGCGGATTTGGTTAATCTATCTACGATAACCCAAATCGTGTCATTGCCACCCTTGGTCTTGGGCAACTTAGTGATGAAGTCCACTGTTATCATTTCCCATTTCCACACTGGGATCTCAAGTTGTTGTAGAAGTCCTGACGGTTTCTGGTATTCGGCCTTAATTTGAGAATACGTCAAGCACTTTGCTACATGATTAGCTATACCTTTCTTCATACCCATCCACCAATAATTGGGTTTAAGATCTTGGTACATCTTGTCGCTTCCTGGGTGAACCGAATATTTAGAATTATGCGCTTCTGGGAGGATTACATCTTTAAGTCCTCCAAAGATCGGAACCCAGATTCTATTATTAAGCCTAAACATTCCGTCCTTTCCAGATGCTAACTGATCAATGGTTGCACCTAATCCTTCTCTTGCGATATTGTCCTCTGACATGGCTTCCTTTTGTATAAATAATAGCTTTTCATTCAAGCTGTCTTCAGTTATTCTTGGCATTGATCCTTAAAGGTTTAATTCTTTCCTTGCGACTAAGCGCATCAGCAACTACATTCGCCTTTCCTGGATGATATCGAATCTCGCAATCATAGTCGTTGAGTGTTTCCATCCAACGACGTTGCCTCATGTTCAAATCTTTTTGATTGAACAAGTGTTTCATACTTTTATGGTCAGTGTAGATGATACACTTTGTTCCATATAAATTGTGTCTCCAAAGTTTAAGTGCGAATACTACCGCACCCAATTCTAGATTATGGGTGGTGTAGTTTCTCTCGTGCACTTTTAGTTGTCGTGATGCATAAGCAATCACTTTGCCTTTCTGCATAAGCACACATCCCATGCATGTGTGCGATGCATCACAATAAACTACTAACTCCTCCACACCTTCTGGCAGGGTTAACACCGGGGCATTGCTCAACTTATGCTTTAGCGTCTTGAAGGATTCTTGTTGTTTTGGACCCCAGTTGAATTTAGCATCCTTACGAGTTAGGATTGTCAAAGGAGCGGCTATTCGTGAGAAGTTGTCAATGAACCTTCGATAATAACCAGTCAGTCCTAAGAAACTACGTATCTCGGAAGGCGTCTTTGGGGCTTCCTAATTCATTATTGCTTCTATCTTTGCTGGATCTACTTGGATACCATGTTCAGTTACTATGTGACCAAGGAACTGAACCTCACGTAGCCAAAATTCGCATTTAGAAAATTTTGCGTATAGCTTCTCTTGACGCAGAATTTCAAGAATGCACCTCAAATGTTTCTCGTGATCAGATTGATTACGAGAGTAGATAAGTATGTCGTCTATGAAGACAATGACAAACTTATCTAAGTATGGTTTGCAGACTCTATTCATGAGATCCATGAATGCTGCGGGTGCATTAGTGAGCCCAAAAGGCATCACCAAAAACTCATAATGTCCATATCTTGTCCTGAAAGCAGTTTTCAGAACATCTTCATTTCTCACTTTAAGCTGGTGATATCCTAACCTTAAATCAATCTTCGAGAAGTAACTTGCACCTTGCAATTGGTCAACCAAATCTCTGATCCTGAGCAAAGGATAACGGTTTTTGATCGTTATCTTATTGAGTTCACGGTAATCGATACACATCCGCGTTGATCCGTCCTTCTTTTTAACGAAAAGGATAGGAGCTCCCTAAGGCGAAGAGCTAGGTTGGATAAAACTTTTCTCTAAAAGTTCGTCCAGTTGGGTTCTCAATTCTCTCATCTCGGTTGGTGCTAAACGTTACGGAGCTTTAACTATGGGAGTTGCTCCAGGTATGATATCAATTTGAAACTCTACCTGCCTATCAGGAGGTAGGCCGGGTAATTCTTCTGGGAACACGTCTGGGTATTCGGAAATGATAGGTATATCTTCAATCTTTGGTTTTGGTTCAGCAACGGTGACTTGTGACACATAGATGACACATCCTTTCGTCATACATCTAGATGCTTTAAGAAAAACTACTTTATCCGACAATCCAAAGTATTTGTCTCCATGAATGGTGAGGATTTTACCAGACGGGGATTTGAGTTCAATGAGTTTCTTATCACGTGCAATGCATGCTTGGTTATGCGATAACCAATCCATGCCTAAGACTACATCGAATCCCGCTAGTTTCATGGGTAAAAGAGAGATAGGGATAGAATGATTCTTGATGGTTATGAAGCATCCGTCAAGAATGGAAGAAGTGGTTTCTATAGTTCCATCAGCGAGCTCACTTCATAGGTTATGTCTAGAGTTCTTACGGGCAAGTTTAATAGTTCATTAAACTTATGATCTACAAACGATTTATCGGCGCCCGAATCGAAAAGAACTCTAGCAAAAGTGTCGTTGATAAGGAACGTACCCGTTATAACATTGTTATCCTTCACTGCTTCCCTAGCATTCATTTGAAAGGCTCTAGAGTGGCCTTCTTTGCCTCTGAGGTTTTGGGTTTACCCTTGGTATTTGCCTTTGGGCAACTTGTTTTGATGTGGCCCTTCTCACCACATCCAAAGCAAGTAGCATCTTTTATGTTTCGACACTCATGTGACCGATGCCCAGTCTTCTTGCAGATATTGCATTGTTTTGGTTTTTGATCTAAGCGACATTGTCCGTAGTGTTGCTTTCCACACGTCTTGCACGTGGGTTTGTCGCTCGACTTTTGATTATCCTTACTGAACCCATGTTTTCCTTTCTTGTTAAATTTCTGGGAGTTTCCGTCCTCCCGTTTTCGCTTCCTATCATTGTCAGTCTTAACTGACATTTGCCTCACATAATCTTGTGTGAGGGAGAGGGATAGTTCTACAACAGATTTGTAAGTGCCAGGCTGCACCGCCTTAACCATACTCCTGATTTCAGGAGCTAGTCCATTTATGAAACGTGCGATACGTTTGGGCTCCGGGGTGACTAAATAAGGCAATAGCGTTGAGAGAGAGTTGTAGTCGGTAACAAATTTCCGACAATCCATATTCTTCATAGTCAGATTTAAGAAGTCTGACTCAATTTTCTCTACCTCCTGGGGTGGGCAGTAGGTATCTTTCACCAAGTCCACAAACTTGGACCAACTTAAGTTGTAGAGATGAACTTTGCCTGTAGATTGAACCAAGGCTTTCCACCAGATAAGGGCATCGCCCTTGAATGACTGAGACACATACTTAACCACATTTTTATCAGCGCAGTCGCTGATATCCACCACCATCTCCATCTCGTCCAACCATCTCAAGCACTCAACAGCTCCTTTTCTCCCATTAAAATCACGGGGTCTACAAGACACGAAGTACTTGTAGGAACAACCATCACCATCGACATTCGGCTTCTTAGGATGTTCATCACTCTTTGCTATACTCCTCACATTCGAGGAGTGTGCCTCACTCTTTTACGTCCTTGAGTGGCTAGGCTGAGTTTTAGTTTTAGAGACGGGCTTAGAGCGAGAAGCGCTCGACTCTGATCGGTGATCAGATTTGTCCTTTAAGGCTTTGCCAATCTTTGTGGCAATAAGTTCTCTCAAGTCATTCTTACTTATGATGATATTCTCATTGGCGTCATCATTGATGCAGATGCGTTTGCTATTTACTTCATTTGATTCCGCCATTGTTGCAAATTTTACTTCTAAATTCTGAGATGAGTTTTGATTAGATGTTATGGCGTACCCTTATTCACAACATGGTTCAATGACCATACAGAATTTTATATATTAAATGTGGTATAGTTATATATAACCTAGGTCTCAAAGGACCATCATAGGCATTCATAGATTGGACATAGTCCAGAATATATCAATTAGTGCGTCATGCGTCACTACTGTATTATTGCTCAATAGGTTTACACTACTATTGAGTGTTTGAACATTTTAGCTAGGATCTAACTTAATCACTTAGGTGATAGGGTTTGACACAGAGAAATCATAAATTCGGAAGTTGAACATTGTTCACCTTTGCTAGACAGAAGGCTACTTCCGAAATTTTCATTTGCCAATCTATTATAGCCATTGGCTGATGGATTTTTGGGTTAATATACAGGATCAATAACTCTTGAATAAAATCATAATGATTGATTGGATGAAGTAAATAATAATAAGGAAATTTACTAAAAGGAACAATACAAAATTTCCTAATATATAGGACTTAGAATAACAAAAATAGTTCACGCAGGAAATTAACAGAAATAACAATGTCCACGCAGGGACTTTTGGAATTTAAATTACATATATGAAAATACAAAGTTAGTCATCCTTCCTTCCTTTTACGGCTTTGTAAAGTTTCTTGATAAATTTCATTGTTTTCTTCTCTGATTTCTTGACTTGTTTTCGCATTTCCCTTACTTGATCCAATGCCTCATTAATGGCCACGAGTGGTACTTGTGGTTGGGGTTGCGGCTGAGGTGGAGGTGGTTGCGGCTGAGGCGTAACTGGATACGGATATCCATAAGGTGGATACCCGGTAGAGGTATAAGGAGGTGGGTAAGAAGGGTAAGAGGAATGATTAAGGTTATTATGAATAATTGCATCATAATATGGATCTTGCTCTAAACCATAGTGAATGTAATTATACAAGCCAGGAGGATCAACAGTGTGAAACCCTGATGGTCCTGTATATGCAGGTATTGGATTGGCAAAATCCATCGGTGGTAGAGGTGGTTGAGGCAAAGGCTCAACAGCTGGTTGTGGCGGGGGTTCCGCCACTGGCGAGGTGCTTGAGGGTCCACCCATTTGTGGGTCCTCAGGGATAATGGGGTAAGAGCGTGGCAAAGGTGGTAGCGAACCCGACCTTTGACCAGCACGTACTGACATACGTGCTCCACGCCTTCGGCGTGGTTGTGATGATGATTCAGGTGGTGGCTAAGGTTGATCCACTTGTTGCATTTATGTGTGGGTGAGTCAACTGGAGGGGTTTCTGGTGCGGGTTGGTTGACTGGGTTATCGATATAGGAGTTGAAGTATTCTTGTTGGGAATGGGAGTGTGAATGGTGAGATTGATGGGAATGGTGAGAATAGTAGGAATGCTGAGAATGTGAATGAGGTGGGGAGTATTCATGTGATATAGAATGTCGGTAAGGTTCAAAGGGGGATGAAGAATCTCCGAATCCTTCGTAAGGGTTGTTTTCAGGTAAGTTGGCTGCTCCAGCTAAAGAGGGTCTGTATGGTGGCCTGAAGGATGGTCCAGTGAAAGATGGTCCAGTCATTGAGGGTCCACCCCTCATGGGTCCTTTACCCTTTCCTCCACGTCTAAACTTAGGCGGCATTGTTCCTGTTTCAAAAACAAGTTAAACAAAATACAAGCTAGAATAAAAAAAAGATGGAAATGATTACACCTAGTTCAAAGTCTAGACTCGAAAGTCTAAGACATATGTGTTAATATGTATTCTCGAGTTTAAACACAAAAGGCTAGTGTTTAAATCACTCGAGAGTTGGCTCTGATACCAACCTGCCACACCCCTAATTTCCACGTGTAACCCAGTGGGCCCGGTTGGGGAATATCGTGACGTAAGTTGATATCATCATTACTAAACAATACAATATAACACAACGGAAGTCTGGATAATTACTATTACAAACGTTCGAATTTAAAGTTCAAAATAATAAATACAACACTTGTAACTAGATCCAAAGGCGGATCGAAATGTAATTACAAAAGGAAATTTAACAGACTAAGGGCTTCTAAGCAAAGGGTTGCAATTTCTCTTAAGCTTCGCCGAGCACTTCCAGCCTAATTACGTATACTTGTCACCTACGCTTAGTCTTTTGAAAATACGTCAGTTTTCACTCGTAAATATATTTAACCGACTCATTTTGAAAATATTTTGAAAACATTTAGTGTACGCAATGGTACTTAGTTTTAATAAATAACTTGGGATAAATAATTTTCATATTATCAGTTTTACATGCTAATAATACATTTAGAGCCCGAAAACTATGCCGGGATCATGATTAATCGACACACCACTTTAACACCTTTAATAGGTTCACCCCTAACGGGTCACAATTTTAATTTAGCATCTGGCGGGTGTATGCCTACACCCCGTGCTTAGGTCGTGGCCATTTGCAATTAAATGAGCCATGGATATCTAGGACACGGTCGTTTTAACCCCCAAATGTTTAATATTAAGCAATACGAATTAAAATGGATTATTTAAATTCCCGACTCATTGGGTCTTTGATCCCATATCCAACCATGCGGTATTAGTATACCGTATCCAAAGCCCGTATAAGGGAAAATAAGTTAAAGTATTTACCTGGCTTGCAAAGTCCTTAGTAATAAGAAAATAAGCAAAGCACAATCGTAATCAGAATAAACTAGCTTGGCGACAATCTACTGGAAGTCTCTAGTTTGGAATGGATGGTTTTATTAACCGATTAGATAGCTAGCGGGTCTTTATTTAGTCATTGACTTAGACCGGCTAACTTTAAAGTAAAGATAACGGTACGAAACGCTAGATTATGCGATGACCGGAAGAGAATGCATTTTGGACCCGACAAGTACTAGGACTTGTATAATATGGGTTACCATTCTACATGCTGGAATTTGAGAATATTTTGATATGGTTAAACCCATTTCGGTTAAATTGCGTAAACTAGTCACGTAGGCTTAACCGAACACATATAGGCGAAACTAGGTAACCGGGTGAGTCTTATACAAGTTCCATGTAGCATTAAGTTTAAAATATGTTATTATAACAGTAGGTTACTGATATGTTAGCCCGTTATAGTTTTAAAAGTAACTTATGCCTTAAAAGGGCAATTTCGTCATTTTAAAACATAAATAAACGAGTTATATGTAAACTGATGTTAAGTTCATAAACATTATGTAAAAACACTTATTTTATGATGTTATATCAGTAGGATATCAATTATATGTGTGGTTTATAGTTTAAGACCAAACTATGTCCCGAAAGGGTATTTTGGTCATTTCACATATAATTCGATAACTTATTTGGGAGTCTGAGTTTGGGACATGTACCTACTGTAATAAGTTGAAAATATGTTTTGAATTCAGTAGGCAACAAGTCTCAATGCTCTAATATGGCTTTGAACCATATTATGCGTTGAAACGGCGATTAAGTCGCTAAATGACGATTTAAACGATATTTAAGTGAAACTGTTGTTGTGACCAGGTTTAAATGACCAAAATATGTTTATATATATACTACATCAGTAGGCATAAGGTTTTGGTTCATAAAAATGTTTAAAACTCATTTTAAGTGCCGAAAGGGCGATATCGTCATTTAAGGACATAATGTGTAAACTAGAGATTAAACTCAGTTTGCAACCTGAATAAATATCCCAATAACCTTAATAGTGATATTACATCAGTAGGTAATGAGTTTTGATGTCAAGTTTATTATTTAAACTATTTTATACGTGAAAAGGGCGTTTTAGGCATATTTATTGGATACTTGCATAATGACTCGGATTACTACATGACCATGTCCTATAACTCCAGAGGATTATAGTATAATATAACATGGCCATAATGCAACTTAGGGACAATAGCTAATGTTGCTAAATCGGGTCAGAAATGAAAGTCAACGCAGAAGTCAAACTTTGCGACTTTCGGTTGCGAACCGACTTTAGACCTGGAATTGACGAGCCGAACATGTTCCTACATGTTCTTATGATTATTACCAAGTTATTAGAGTGTCAAAACAGGTTTTATAACATCTACATTGCTAATTATGATTTTATTTCAAAACTGACCCGTTTGACTTTTTATTAACATAACTTTGACCCGTTAATTGACCAAGCAAACGTGGTAATCAGGAGGTGCCCTCTTGAGGGCTTAACACCTACCTTATTACGATCACGTAGCCATGTTTGATACGAACAGTGGCTGGACCATTATGGTCTTAGACCAAAGTCAAAGCGTTTTTACGTCAACGCTTTGACATTGGCTTAAAGCCTATTAAAAAGGAAAGAACTGAGTTGGAACACTTACTAGTGAACCAAAGAAAGACTTAGAACTCAGGGGAATGCTCCAAGATAAGCAGGAGCTTGCCAAGTGAGCAAGAGAGGTGAATGAGAGGAATGAGCAAGTTGGAGCTTCACTCAAGGGTGCTATTTATAGCAATGGAGGAAGCATAGGATCACTCCAGGCGTTAGGAGTTGATCTAGGATGAGTACAAGTGGCTAGGGTCGTGGCACAAGCGGGAGGAGGGTGGCAATGGCGAGCAAGGTGGCAGGCACAACATGCCGCCATGTTTCTGTCGCTGGCACCCCCTTACGGACCGTAAGGGTTATGCCTTGCGGTCCGTAAGCACCTCTGGCGCCCATAGATTTGAATTGGTTACGGACCGTAACCATAAAGGCTTGCGGTCCGTAACCGCCTTACTGAAACCAAGGTTTATTTAACCTTACGGTCCGTAACCGGAAGTGGTTACGGTCCGTAAGGACCTCCAGACTATTGAAGTTTGGCATTTTCACCACTTTGGTCCCCCGACTTTCCTCGATGCTCGTTCAGAGGTTATTAGAATAACATGATGGCGTCATTGGTCCCCTCTCGGCTACATGGTAATCAAGAATTTTCAGGACACGTGTCGGAATTTTATTGGACGAAATTTTTGAGGTGTCACAAAGTTGCAGTGAAGGTGGTGTATCACGGAGAAGAACGCGTTATATTCCCTTCATAACGGGGCGCCTCGTCTCCCCTTATTTTGGTCTCCATAGATCAATAATACTATCACATTAATATGCCTATATTAAGCTCCCTTTTCAACTAATCAACAGATTGATTCTTTTTATTAGCTTCATCATTAGTCATACCCTAGTTAGCAATTCTAAACTGCATCTCATTGAAACTCTTAGCTTGAAGTTAAAATATCTCACACAATTTTTTGACCCGTTGACCCCTCTAGTATAAACCTGTAAAAGGTTAAGGGAAAATGTCACAGAATAGTAAAAAAGTTTCAAAAGTGTTCTACTTAGGTCACTCGTATCGTTTTTGTCCCAATTAGATAACTTAACATTCAAATCGAGTCATGTCTTTTTTTTCGTGTGTTAAGAGAAAAATAGAGCATAAGATGCTAAGGTTTGATTATATTAATATATGAACTTTTATTTATTAAAATAAAAACACTTTAATTACATTAAAAAATAAAAACACAAGTTAAAAACCACGTCATCATTGGACGTTTGCATCAAATGAAAGGGAAAAAAGAAAAAAAAATTCACATAACTATGTTTACCTATGAAATTGATGAAAAAGCCTTTAATTTTAATAACAAATGAATGTTGAGGTTAATTGGAACACTTTTGAAACTTGAGTAACCTAATTAGAATACATTTAAAATTTTGTTACTATTCTACAAAGTTATCCCAAAGCTTAATTATGTAATTGCCAATTGTACTTCTATTATATACCAAGCACATTTAAGTCGGTAAAAGTGATCACTTGAATTCAGTGTTAATAATCTAGATTAGTAAAAACACACTTTCGCATTTTTAGCCCAGATTGGCCTAAATCTTCATTTTCTTTAATAATCATCACCTTGGCACTTTAACCAATTCCTTGATTTAAATTTGTTCTAAGGTCATGGGTAGTCATAAAGCCTTTTGTTGGACGTTATGCGACAAGTGATGGATTGTGTAAGAGAGGGGCTTTATAAGGCTTTATATATATGTATGTATATATATGTGTGTGAGTGGGGAAAGATTGGTAGCGCCGTGATATACATAGCGGAAAGATTGGTAGGCGGACGCTATGGGACGCCATGCCTCATTCTCTTGTGATGTTCCGACCCACTACGTTTATTCTAATAGTGATATAAGTTCACTCTCATCAAGCAATGATGATAAAAATATGCTTTTGTTTAAAATCCTCGATTTGGGTCAAATTAGGTTTAAAATATCAAGAATTGCCATAGTTAACTTTTAAATTTGGCCGACTATTCAAGATTAGTGCTTTCCAATATCCAATATACATCAACCATATTGTATTTTAGAGCCTAAAACGTTACATTCTCTCTCTCTCTCTTTTTTCAGATTTAACATAAAATCAATAACCTAAGTTCCCCAAAATATAGTTTACTATATTCTTGGGGTTTAATCGATTCAATCAGGTTTTACTTTTACAAGCTAAACTCTAATTAGTATTTACTCACAAAGGCTCACTCCATTGTATAAGTAGAGTACTACCAAATGCAAATCATATCACACACGCGCATTTCACATAGGTCAAATTTTGTATTCATAACCACCATTGATTTTGAGGGTTCCGTATATTTTGTTGTTGGATGCCAAAGAATTTCTATTGGTTAATAAACTACTCACTATTTGTATCTTTTTTTTTTCTTATATTATATGTGATAGGATTATTTAAGGAGACGGTTCATTCTAGGAGTATGATAAATTGCCATAAAGAAAACCAGGTTTGTACCTGCAAGCCTGGTTTATCATTTATTATGGATATGTTTATCCTTTACTTGTATTTTTACCCATAGTTAGGCTAGACGGTATGGGGATCGTCCCAGCCTGTCGCCAGCCCTACACACCATTTCCGATGGTGCGTCGGTTGTGAACGTCTTCCTCAATACGTTGTGTCAGTCCTCTCTCTTCTTCATTATACACACGCCTATACATACACACACATACATACATATATATATGGGGAAGAATCCGTTAAAAAGTGGATTTTGCCTAAGTAGCCTAAGAAGGATTGTGGTATTGACATGTGACACTTCTTATAAGTAGGAAACAAGGGCATTTTTATACTAATATTTTTTGTCTTTATGTGAAAATAACATGTGGCATCTCTTTTGTTTTCTAAAAATATGAAAAAAAGATCTAGTACAAAAAACTTAGCACAAAAAAATACAGTACAAAAAAAATATAGCACAAAAAATCTAGTACAAAAATATAGCACCAAAAATCTAGTACAAAAAATACAGCACAATACATAAAAATATAGTACAAAAAGGCCAGTACAAAAAATTTCAGAAAAAAAAATTTAAACAAAAGATTCAGCACAAAAAAATGCTATACAACAAAGAAATACAACACATTTTTGTGGTTTTTTTAGTCGTCATAATTTATATAGCAATATGGTACTCAAATTAAAGATAAAAAAACGCTCAATTTTATGGTGAAATTTTTATGAAAAAATAATGTCGTATAAAAAGTTATGAACGTTTAAAAAATGGGGGTGGAATATGCATGTGCCTTGCATGTGGAGAGAGAAAGTTAATAAATAGAATTTAGCCAACATAGTCATACCTTCCTTTTTTCCTACATTTTCATCTTAACTATTGATTTGAAAAATGAATGGTTAAGATTCCTTCTCATCTTAATTAGGTAAAATAAACTTTTTATTTGATCTTACCCCATATATAGGTCCATCCTCCACATCCCCCTTTAGGCCTATCCTCACACCCGCTTACGTGTACGCCTACGTGGCGGGACATCATTTGAGGACGACCGTCCTCCACACCTAGTAGCCTTAATCTCTTTCCATTGTATCAATTGAGTGGTGGTTCATTAGAAAAGGCAAAACCTTTAAACAAGTAAGTTTGGAAGGGGGAGATTTTGAGTTCAAGTCTCCATGACGACATAGATTAAAAGAAATTTGTCTTTAAAAAAAAATATCTTTCCATTGTAGGATATTTCAAGGAGGCCCCTCTTGATAGTTTTTATCAACTTGTGTACGATTGACAACTTATTTTGTACGTAAAATGCAATTTGCGTCTCTGTGCTTATTGATGGTGTCACATTGAGTCCCCGCTAGGGGTGTTCATGAGCCAATCCGATCTGAGCGAGGGTTTGCTCATGCTCGGATTGAATTACAACCGATCCGATCCGATCAGATCGAATTTGCAAAACTGAGCACAAAAGCGATGCTTGTGCTCGGATTGAATTTGAATCGAGCGGATCGTTTTTGCTCAGTTAAGCTCGGTTTTTCTCAGCACCGAAATTAAAACATGTGTAGCAACACAAAAAACTGAAATCAAGACTATTACAAGGCTGCATTCAGCAAAAACAAATCCTAACTTAAGTAAAACATGTCCAACACCTTACTAACAAAAACAATACATAACTACAATCATGATTCAAAAATACAGTATAGTATTATTATACAGCATCACGTTTTTAATTAGCTTCTAATAACACCATGTTCGGTCTCGATTATAGAGTCTCTTTCCGATTAGTGCATCTCGCACTTCCAATTCATTCCGAGTTAGAAAAAGCCAGTTCCTTCCCTCCCTTTTACTTTTTCTAGGGTAAAGTCCTCTTAAATGGATTACTAGTTCCTTCCTTCCCAATCAATGCTAACTCTATCTTCCTCTCTTGTAATTTAGGAGATTTCCCCAGGCCGAGCAACTAGCTGCTGCAGGATTGGACGTCTATCTATCTCACCACGCTCCCCTACTCCTATAAAGGCCGGCAGAAGGAAAGCTCGTTACCGCAGCGCTCGTTCACCTCTTCGGCTTCTTCCATTCAAAAAGGTAGTTTTCAATCCGTGCAGGACCGATCGATATACCCATAATCAAGTCTTCAGTCAACTGGTGGAATACATCGCATCAACCTGGGAGCATTAGCCGATATGGTACATCAATACATGTTCCTATGCCCATTCCAATCTTGTCTAACTTTGCTAACTCCCCCTTCTCAACCCGTATCTTGTTCGTTCTGGAAACACGTCTTCTTATTCCATCTTTTCTCGAATCTCCTTTAACGGAAGAAATAGAAGCTCAAGAAGGAATACCAAAACCTAGTTCACTCGACTATACGTATAGAGCTTCTCAAATCATCATCTTTTCAGAGGAATCGACTAATCATCTCTTGGCTAACATACGGATACTGAACTTCGTTACGTAACGAGTGACAATGGTTCACAGCCCGAGGGCAGGCGGGATAAAAGAAGAGCGAGGTATAGTGAGAAAGCTCACCCCTGCCTTTAGACGATAAAGCCTTCTTTTACATCCCATCCCCTAGACAAATCAATAGGAAATGCTACAAGCCATTGTTGTTCTTTTGACGATGAACCACTCCGGTACAGCAGGATCGAAGAGCTTAGACAGCAAGCAAGCGAGAAGGAATCCCTCAAAGGTAAGGTCTTTCATGCTTCGATGAGCGCTAAGACAACTGTTCATGTCTATAATCCACCACGCGCGGGTTCAATCCCCGTCGTTCGCCCATCAATAAATGGACCATTTGTTACGGAGACAGAAGACAAACCTAGAACCTGTCGGAGGCCTCTTACAGTAGATAGTAAGGAATCAGCTATGGAACAGACTCTGGAGGGAAATCTTTGACTTGATGCCCCACCCGAGCTCTCCATACTCAATTTATCAAGGAGAGTTTTTACCAACCCTGCCATCCTAGAACGTTAGCGTACAAGAGGGGCATTTCTCAATTGAGTTTGTCACACATGGAATCTCAGATGTGGAAGTTTTCTTCCGGCTGGTAAGGTGAGAGCTTCAAGCCCGATTTCTGGTGGCGCACTCCCCACACAAGCAGCACCCGACGAAGGGGGGACGGGTAAAGCTACAGGCCCAAAAACTTCGACCCTTCTTTCTAAATGGGGGTGCCCAGGGCACCTCATCTTATCTGATCTGATCATGGGGGGAGAGCTTGGACGTATAGCAAGATTGAATAAGAGATATGACATACGGGAATAGTATATGAAATCACAAAGGCGACTGGAGATGAGCGTGGTTAATACTTCATAAAGCACCTTAGCAATTACTAGTAATGCCCCTATCGACCTCAGTCTTGTTTTTTGCTAGCTTTAGTCTAGAACTATACTATCTCATTAAACGTCGAATATCCCTATGATGCTAGCCAGTGAAAAAGGAATGAGTCTACTTCTTTGCTGGCTTGTAGTATAGGAAGGAAGGCCTCTCTTTCTGTATGGGGGGAATCAAAGAAAGGCAATCAGAGAATGTTTACACTCCATTTTCATTACGAAGATGTATCACGTCAGGATCCGTTGCTCAAACCGAATCACGCCAACGTTATGGAAGTTCCTGGATCGTGTAAAATAAGAGTAGTACCAAAGGCAGCACCTTCTGATTTCATAATAAAAAATGGAAAATTGGCTATGGAGATTCCGTGCGGGCAGAAATTAATACAGACACAAATCGACATGATGCAGCATTTTGAAAGAAAATTCCATCAAATCAAAGGAGTTGACATTTCTGACATCTCTTGACACCCTTACTTTTCATAGGGGCCTTGCCTCATGTCTAACCGGTGAAGGTGGGTGTCCACTAACGGCCATTCCTGGCTCGGCTCCGATAACGCAATTCCGGGAGGAGGCGGTAGATGGGCACTGGATCCCTTCGGACCTGGAGAACGTGTGACGCTGAGTCGGGGTTTGGTGAACCAACAGGTCGCTCCTCTAGTTGAAGTATCGGGCCCCTTGTTTTATTCCAGAAAAAGCGGGAGCCTTGGGCATTGATTATCGGGCGCTCAACAAGGTAACCTAACCATCAAGAACAAGCATACCTTAGTTCCAATCGTTTGAGGAAAGTCGGCATTCTTAGTTGAAAGGAAAGGACTTCTACCATGAACGGACTCTTTGCCTTGGGGAAAGAACTTCCTTGGCTTACTAATGAGTCCTTTTCACTTCTTATTACTCTTTTCGTTCACTTTTTCTAACATTTCTAGGACCAACTAATTCATTCGGGCGAGACATCTTACGATGTCATGATGCGCCCATTCCTTTTTCTCAGTAGTGAATGGATTCATTTACGGAGGTTCTTTTTCGTCTGTTTCTGGGGTCATTTTCTTGACTGTCTTAGTTTCGGTAGAGATAGCACTCTTCTGTTTATCTCTTTCATTAGAGGAGACTCTGAGAGTGACTTTCATCGATTGGTTATTCAATGAATATACCATTTGTGCATCAAACAATTCCGAATTTACTCTTCTAATTATACATCAATTGTTCAATCTCGGTATCAAAATTGAAGTAAAATCGAGATGAGCAGCAGCGTGAGAAAAGATTGTTTGAGGTAGAACTTGAGCAACAGCGAGATATGTGGTAGGAGTATGTAGTAGGAGATTAGGTGCTGATTTGAATTTATAGGAATTAGGGTTAGGTTTTGGTATTTAGTTTGGCTAGTATGTTTCTTGGGCTACTTATCTATATAACTATATAACTATATATATATATATATATATATATATATATATATATATATATATATTTTAAATATTTAATAAAAATAATTCGAGCGATCGACGAGCGAGCAGACCTTTGCTCATGCTTGGCTCGTTTTCAAATCGAACCGAGCCGAGCGGCTCATTTACGAACTGAGCGGGAATCGAACGAGCATTTTTCGGACATTTTTCGAGCGATCGTTGAGCGATCCTCGATCGTCGAGCAGTTTGGACAGCCCTAGTCCCCGCAGCTTGAATTTGGAAGTCTGAGTCCTCCACATATAAAATGTGCTACAACCTAAGTCCCTCTAGCTAATTTTGTTAGTTTTTACGACTGAAATGACCATTTTACTCTATTGGCCATATCAACCAGCGTCCATGTGGTTTATAACATATTATTATTTGAGTCCCTCAACGTATTATTTTTTACCCGTCAAATTCAAATAATGTATGTTCATTCTGAGTCCGTAAGGTATTTAGTACGTTGCAAAATTTGTCCCTATTGGTATATAATATATTTAAAAAGTGTAGTTTGCGAATATTAACGTAAGATTAAGATAAACACCTACCATAGCATTCCAAAAATCTTAAATTTAGTTATAATATAGATACCAAAAAAAAACTTACATAATTCTAACATTAAATCATAGAAATAAGTCATAGCATAGAGGCAGGGACTGCTACCGAGGATGAAAAACGTGTCCACTTGAACATTATGTTGGGCCAGCACGTTAGAACAACTCCAGCGTACCGAAAACCGTAATCCCGAGTACAAATGCGGGACGCTCGAGCGTTATCCCGCTAAAAGTTAACCAAAAATAATTATGCTACTCATTAGAAGTTTATTAACAAATTCTTTTTTTACCCAATTATATATATTTATACTAATCAAGCATAACACTAAAATAATTATACCAATTAAACATAACCACTAATTAAGGGGTATTAGCAAGAAAATAATTATACTACTCATCAAACATAACACTTATCAACGGGTATTAACCAAAAATAATTATACTACTCATCAAACATAACACTAATCAATGGGTATTAACCAAATTAAAGTACACTAATCAAACGCGTATTAACCAAATTAAGTACACTAATCAAACGCGTATTAACAAAATTAAGTTCACTACATTCCCGCCACTTTTATTGAAGCTAATTGATATGTAGTCGACATCAAGGCTAAGGTGGTTGTTTGGGGTGGTTAGGGGCAGGTCTACGGTGGTGGTGTTGCTGTACAACGTAGGTGGGTTGTACAGTGGCGGTGGTGATATGATGTACGACGGATGCGAGTTGTATAGTGGTGGTATGGATCAGGTTTGTTAGAGATGGAGGGGCGGAGGTGGTTGTACGGTGGTTGGTTTTTTTAGACGGAGGCGGAGGTGGGTTGTGTAACAACTCTCCAAACCACCATAAAAACAAGCCGAAACGAAGAACCTAACACGCGAATCGAGACTCGACACGCAAAACGAGGAAATCCCACCTGGGTATCCCAGGCGCCACGCGCAAGAGACCCTAGTCTCTGTCACGACGCGCGGGAGAGACCAGGTGACACATGTCACCGTTTCATTCCAAGTGGCAACCCTATACCCGTTACGAGACTGACCTAGCCATAGCTAAGTGTCTCAGGCACCACGCGACAGACCCCCCTGATCCTGGTGCGACGCGCGGGAGAACCCAAATCCGGGTATAAAAGGAGCGGCCTGGGACTGGAAAACTCGCTCAAAATCTATCTGAAAACTCAATCGTATACTCTCTCTATCCCCGTTTCTCTGAACAACACCCCCTAAACCCCTAAACATGCGAAACGCTGCCCGCTTTAAGTATTTTAACCCCCATTCACTAATTCGTTACCCTACCAGATTTAGGACCCACCAACGCATGTCAAGGCTCTGCCTGACTAAGTTCGTAGGGGTTCTATCTTGTGTTGTATAGGCATCCTACCCGATTGATTTAGGACCCACCGACGCATGTCAAGGCTCTGCCTTCGTTGGGGTTCTGTCTCGTGTTGTATGGCTAAAGTGACTTGGGTTAATTTACTAACACATGTGCATTGTATTTTTAATAGAAATTCCAGGAAGTAATCAAGAATTGTCACCAGGAACTCCGTAGAAATACCTAATTTTTCAATGTGAGTACATTCTCTTTTTGTAAATCTTTTTGTGAGTCAAATTGTTTTACCAAAACCTCAAATATTCTAATTATGCTTAACAATGATTGAGTATATGTATTCTACAATTACTGCCGGTATGTTTGGGTTTTGTATACATTACTTTAAATCAATTACTATTGGACGACGAGTTAGCCAATGAGTAACATGACCCACAAGTCAGGTGTTGACAGTACTGATAAGTAATTGTGTAGATATAAATATTGTAATCGTTGATGCTCTCAATACTGTGAAGTTATAAAAACTTGTTTTGATTAAACAGGGATGCACTCGCCAGTATTTCTTGCTGATAAAATGTTTTTAAAACGCGTTTCAGGTAACTTAATGTGAAACTAATAGAAGGCAGCTGGAGAGCACCGAAGGCTTAGAAAAGTGGCTATAAAAATTACCTAAATAAAAAGGAGTTTATGTTTTTCATAAATTAGGGTTTACCCCTACGAATGTATTGTAACTGAAACATGAGTTTTATCCCATTTGTTTAATATAAAAGTTTGGTCTTTTGAAAATTCTGATAATATTTCCTAACTACGATCCTGATGTTTCATTTCCGCTGCTAAATTAATAAACACCGGTACCACCTGTCTGCGGTCCTCGCGGCTCCCGCTCCCGGGGTCGGGGTTGCGTCAGGTTGTACGGTGGTGGGAATAGTGGTGTCAGGGGTTTGGGTTTAGGGACGCAGGTTTCCACTTGCTTGATTTATAAAGGTGTTAGATTGTTAACTAGATTAATTAACGGCAAAATTACCGTTTTACCTCATCACAGTTAGTGTTTAACTAAAGAACCAACCAAGTTAGCTAGAGGGAGTCAGGTTGTAGCACATTTCATATGTAGGGAACTTAGACTTCCAAATTCGAGCCGCAGAGAGTTAATGTGACACCACTCAATAAATCATAGAGACGCAGATTTGATTTTACTCTATTTTGTATAACCTTTCCTAAAAGAATTTAGTTTTGTGGTTCTTAGAGCATGAATATGTAAGTTAAAATGTCATTTTATAATTTGAAAAATGTGGACATAAGTAGTTGTGATTATTCCAAGATCGAAAAAAATGATGGAATAGATAATTAATAATTTTAACTTTTAAATCAAACTGGTTTGTTAACTTTTAATTCAAAATGGCCTGTTCTTGAGATTGTGAAAAGGTGAACTTTTTTTTTTTCGAACAAATGTTGCTCTACTCTACTTTACACTAAAATCATAAATTATTTTCCTTTGTTTAGGTTTGAACTCGAGATGTTATGAACATCAATCACCTTAACAATGTTGAAAGAGAAAATGTATGAGGGAATGAAATGAGATGTCATGATAAAAATATTGTAGTTAGTTTATTTTTCCTAATTATATTTTTCAGTTAGTTTTTTATTTTTTCAATATTTTTTAAGTCTATGTAATGTTATCTCTTTATCTAACGAATGTTTTTTATTGGTTTGTTTTTTTTAGATAAAATAAATAAAAAAAAGATGGTCAAGTGTTGCTCCACGGCCCCTTCCACCCCGCTTTTTTAAGGCTTAAAGGGAAAATCATTCTCTGCTGATGTGGCTACCACATGTCGCTTCATGCCCTTCTTCAAGCCCCTCCATTGAGTAGTCTTACACTACATGCTCATACATTCTTATATCCTCTCTACAAGAATATAAATTAGCCTTCAATGAAGACCAAACTACTAATGGCAAAAACATCAATACAAAGAAAAGATAACATGTTACGCTCTTCTCGTTTTACCTAAAGTCTTGATCACAATATGACACAATCAACATGTGTTTTGCTCCTCCAACCAAACCCTCTTGTTTTGCTTTCTATGTCCAATGGATTCTTGCTCTCAATATAGAGAAATAAAACATGTATGAGATGACATGAAGAATGAAGGATAAATTAATTTAAGACTAAGAATATTTAAAGACTTTATTTTTATGGTAAAAGCCGTAACTTAAAAAGAAAAAAAAAAGGGTAGTGATTAGATATGTTGAGTGGAGCAACCCATCGTGACGGATTTTATAATATCCATGATAAGAATACAAAATTATTGATTGGCAAAAAATGAGGAAGGGGCCCACAAGTAAAATGAGGTTAGGGTAAAGGACAACATCATTCACCATCAAATGCATTTATCATCCTAAAGCTCTATACTAAAAGGTCCCACCTTTAATTAATCTCGTTGTTTAGAATATATTCTTTTTAAATTTGTATGTGAAATATATTCTTTTTAAATTTAATAAAATGTAAATTGAAAAATTGTATAAAACATACAAGAAAAGGGTAATTTTTGAAAGCTAGGTATTCAGGTTCGAATCCAGAAGAACCATGACTCTTGTGTTTTCATTAACCATGAGGGCACATCCCTTGAAGGTCACAATATGCATGTAATTTTTAATAAAAAATTACGTAATATACAATATATTTATTCTTCAGTGGCAGTTTTGCACTACAAAAGGTTGTGGCGTAGCTTGTTGTCCGTTTATTATTATTTGTATGTAATCTGTTGTTAAATTATCAACAAATAAATTCATACTAAAAAAATAAAATTCTAATATACTTGAATTGTTTATTATTTTGTTTAGTTTCCTTATACGATAACGTATGTCTGAATGTTAGTGTTGAGGACCGGATAATGTCCGGTTTATTAGGCCTTTAATATGAATAGGCCTCTCCTCCTTCTATATGGCCCCTCTCTAACTCTATTTTCCTATCTTTGGGTCGCATTATCTTCCACTCTATTATAGGTACATGATTTGTATGATATGTAAATATATATCCAATGTTAGCTTGACCATCAAGGCAGTCTCGTGACTCGGTTGTCACGACTTCGACACCTGATCGTGACAGTCTTATAACAACAATACAAAATAAGTATTATTTAAAATTATGAATATTATTGATATGTATTAAAATTTCAAATTATAAGATAATATACAAGTGAAAATATAATATTTTGTAATATGATACACCTAGACACTAATATAATACGGACACCTAGACATATATTTGAATTTCTGTTTGTTTTGTTTCTTTCTACTTTTTTGGAACGACGACTTTTTTTTATTAGGCTATCGTACTTTTCAAATTTGAGAGCCCCGTTGTCTCACTCCAGCTAGACTATGTTGTTTTAACCAGGCACACGCTGGCTTCAGAGTTTGGCTTGGGCGTTCCCCGGGAAACCATACCGTCAGCTGCCACTTGACAGTCGTTGTGCCGCCACAAGAGCAGAACTCTCTGGCGTAACACACGGTGGGACGAAAACCCGGGTGGGCTCAGGATAGAGTCTGGCACCTCTACAAGGAGGCTAGGCTCTATCAATCGTTGTCATATCTACCAAAGTGACACAAGTGGAGATTAAACTTGAGTTTCTATTGGAGAACCCAAGCCTCTCAACTACTAGTCCTTGAGGTTTTTAAAAGTAACATGTTTGGGTACTAGAGGTTTTGAGTTGCAAGTTAAGGTTTCGTAGGTATCATTTTGTAACACTTTGAGGGCTAGTCGGGTAAACTTTAATAAAACACATAAACATGTAAACATGTGTTTTACATTTTTACATTTGGCCACCGAAAACCACGGTGTGCTTGGTTTCCTCCTGGAACGTGCCGGGTGAGATTAAATGCCTATGATATTCATCTTGGAGGTGTAAAAACCACGAATGAATTGAGGGCCCGGATGTACCTAGCCCTCTCGGAGGGTCTCCGTGGTTCGAACCCGGGGCTCTCGTGTTCCTTTGAGCTTTTGTGCGAAAGCCCAAACCAGTAGGTCTCTTGTTCAAAACAAAAAAGTAATACAGATTCTACTTTTGTTTGATAAAGATTTAAGAAATATTTTTACTTATACATCATTAACGTTCATTAAATTAGGGTATGCAAAGACTAGGGCTGTAAACGAGCCGAGTCAGGGTCAGCTCGAGCTCAAAATTAAACGAGGCAGCTCAGCTCGGGCTCGACGTTAAACGAGTCTAAGAACGAGCCAACAAGCCGAGCCGAGTTTGGGTCGCACCCCTCGGCTTGGTTACAAAATGAACTAGCTCGGTTCATGTTGTTTAAAATCTCGTTTTTTTAGATTGATTTTTTCGAGCTCTTTTCGAGCAAGCTATAAGTCACGAGCTTTTTAAACACCCATAGTTTTGACTATTTTAAAGAGTTAAAATTTTGTTCTCACTTTTTTAAACAAATAAATAAATTTTCATTAGAAACTAAAAGTGTTGTATCAATAATTTAGCTTTATCTTTAAAGTAGCTTTTAACATTTTGAAAGTAAAATTTGTAACAATTATGCTTATAGCAAGTATTTATGACTTGTTTTATGTAATTTTACACGATTAAAACTTAAAAATGTTCATAAATCCAACTAAAAATTTACTTCGAAGCTTGCACCACAACTATCTTATTAATATATTTAACCTTGATATAAAGCAGATCGAGATGTACTTGGCTACAGACCGAAACAAGATTTCGAAATAGTCCTTTCTTGTATACCCCAATAGAGGATAATTGACAAAACTGATCCGAACCCGCACCATCTTTCTTGCTTTTATCACAAATCTTTTCAATGTCGTATCTTTGAGCATTGATTGTTGTTTGCGCGTTTTGTCTTTCTACTTAATGGCTAAACAAGTTGTTGCTAATTTAAGATCAAAGCTTATAAGACCGAGAAGGCTTTATACAAGTAACCCAGAGAGCCTCGATTTCTGAGCCTACAAAATTTAATTTACAACTTGGTTTTGCGCATTAATATGATGGTCAAATAGTTTGATCCCTTTTCTTTATGTATACTTTTGGTTGTTTTTTATTTAGGTTTACAAGTTAACTTTATTGGCGATGACGAATCAATTATTATGGTTTATTGACCTATTGAGCATCGATAAAGCGTACGACTATAGTGATGTATACGAGCCTATTGGAACACCTTGCGAATCAATTTGTTTTATTTATTTTTCGTTGTTTTATTAAAAACGGGGACTAGATTTTATGTAAATTTATAGGTCTATAGTGTTTTCTTTCAACGAAGATATGAATGTGTTGTGGTGAAGTCGGACCCTTAGATACCGACAAGCCCAACGAGCTAACCTAGTGTGTTAGCAAGATACGTGAGAAACATATTGAGCTTCAAATGGCAATACACACGCTTAATGTGTGTTACACACAACCAAATAAAGTATAAAATAATAATAGAATACATATGTTACTACTTTTAAACAATGATTGAAAATTTTGTAATATTTATGTTAACAATTAATGCAAAAACATGTTTGGGTTTGGTTTTTTTTTTTTTTATTATTGGTTGTAAAATTAATGTTCTTGCTAACAAACCTCGCAACAACACTCTCACTTGAAAACATTACAAAGCAGAAACGTATATTAGTAAAATGCTAGGACCCTTACTATTAAGTTAATCAACCAAATTAGGCCCCATCCCCTACCCACCATCTTCTTCAATTCCCCCTCCTCCGACTATGACGAAATTTATTATTATGAATAGGGGCGTAACTTTGTGGAGACCGCAAGGGGGTGCCCGACCCCCCGAACTTTTCGCTCAGTAGTGCCCAATATTTAGTTTTCGTGTACAATTTTTTAGGTATATACGTTTTCGACCCCCAGTTTTATAATTTTTTTAGGTATATGCGTTTTCGATCCCCCTGTCGGAAATCTCAAGCTCCGCCACTGATTATGATGAACCGGTAACACGTTGCCCTTAATCAATCTCCCTCTCTTTGTTAGCCAAACTTCATCTTCTCTACAATTCTACAATTGACAACAAGTCTCCAACAACCTCCATCTCACACCAAGAATTTAAGTTTTGAACACCTTTACCAGTCTACACCCCAAAGATATTATCCATCGTTATTCTTTAAACCTGAGCACTAATGATGAGGATTAGGGGCCAATGGTGGTTGTTAACTATCTCTCTTGCAGTGGGGTGACGAGGGTGGCTATTAGTTATTGATAACATCGAATACGATCCACATCTCTCTCAGTGGGCGGTTGACAATGGCTCTTGGCCGCTGGATCGGAGCTTTTTTAAATGGTATCTAGGGTTGAAATGAAAAAGGAAGAAAATTGTGTTGCCTATTATTATATTTTTATATATGGGTCTCACTCATTTTTATACATAATAAAAGGGTCTTTTAGTCATTCATACAAACTTAAAAATTATTTGAACGTTAGTTAACATAAGGACTATTTGTGTTATTGAACAGTGAGAATCATATGTATAACCTCTGTTACTTAGAGACCAAGCATGCAACATAGGTAAACCATATATACCGTGTCATTCATTTTTTTCTTAATATGATAAGATTTATAATACTTACTTGTGGTTCCTCATGCTTGTCATGTCGATCTTATGACTTGCTTATAAATATGTGGGGAAGTTTGCGAATAGGTTCTTGTTTGAGGGGTATTAAGTATAATATGCTAAAACCTCACAAGCTTGCATATTAGGCCTTCTCCTACCGATCAACGCCCCATGCCATGTGGCATGAGGCTCGGCCTAAAGGGGCGGGATACTCAACCGATGATGAAAACATCGAGGCGGGACGTAATCGATTGCTCAAAGACAAAATAACGTTAAAATTATGACAATATATTAAGATTCAAACTTTCATTTCATCTAATAACACGTTATATTGTTCAAAGAAAAGAAGTATAACAAGTGGGAATTTCATACTAAAACAACAAATACATAAACAAAGTTTAGTGAGTTTCTAATCCACCCTAAGTAGATTTCTTGCATCCTCAAATATTTAACATGTATAAAATATCCGTCAACACAAATTATGTCGGTAAGCATACTAGTTTGTCTACATAGCACAAGTGTGAATAAAATCTCAAATCCACATGTTAAAAGTTTGCTAAATTATGTATCATACTAGCATGCAAGGACTAAATATCAAACAAAATTTTCACTAGCGTAATCTTATCACCGAAGTAAATAAGACCGTAAAGACTAAATACTTAACATTGACCCGACAAATGTTTAAAGTTTGCTAAATAATGTATTGTTAATCATGTTTTGGACATTTTAAGGTGTATATTAGTATGGGTAATGTATGGACATGTATGAATATTATTCCGAGAAGATATAATCTCGATTTATGACTCAGTTTTTAATTAAAACACGTATATCTTGATTGTTTACGTATTCAGCAAGATTAGTTATGCAAAAAAGATATAAATATGATTTTCATAATGATCAAATTTCGATTTGTAAAGGTTTGAAATGAAAATACCTATTACATCAAACTTGAAATGAATGAAAATTACGAAACATTACATGCGGGGTTGTAGGTGGCGTGACCATGGCACTGACTGGAAGGGTTGGATGTGCGTGCCTGTGTGGGCCATGCTTCGTTCAACGGCCAATTAACCGTTTAAGTAAAAAATAGTATTTTAAATCTTACCCTATATAAACTCAACTGTCTATTCCCATTTACCACACAATTTCGTATTGAATTTGCCAGAAAAAAAATAGATATAATAAAGTATCTTTAATTATTATATGTTGGTTGTCACTTTCAACTATAATTCGACTTATTAAAAATAATCACAATTAATCAACCTTTCGACACATACTATTATGAATGAACATGACATTAAATTAAATTAAAATATATATTAAACTACATCATATTAGCTACAGCAAAATTATTTCCTTTTTATTTTGTTCATTAAAAGTTTTTCCTTTTCTACTTTAGTCATATGAAACCTGTTTTATTTTATTTTTGTAAATTAAATAGAAAATATAAATAATTCTTAATATTATACTTAAAAAACTTTTTTTGTGTATTATATATTTTTTACTTTTAAAACAATTATAGTTTTACGTGGTTCGTTTTATTAAATTTGGATATGCCATGGTTTTACTTTAGGACGTAACTCGTGATTTGTGAATATACCTTAGCCTGTATTTTTATCTACATTTTCGTGGTTTTACTCGAGTTTAATATATGACGTAACGTATCACTGCAAAGCGCGAAATATTTTGCTAGTTTATTATAATTTAGCTTATAGGTTTTATAATGTTTCTATAATGATCACATGTATGACTTTCGTGAACCACAAACATATGCAATAATACTGATGTTGAATTAAAGGACACAAATATAAACTTGACACGACTCTTTGGAGACAATAAACATCTCTGATCGATGACAGATTTAAAATCAAATCATAAAAACTGTCTTACATGAGATAATACATTATGTGGGTTATTAATTGAAGTACTTAATAAAAAGAATCAGTTTTTAGTATTGGCTTAATTTTGAGTATCTTTCATTTACATGATTGATCGTCTCTATGCATATATAAGAAACACTACTATTTTTTTTGGAAGTGCGACTTTATTTTTGTGTTTGAACACCGCACTTCATAATTTGGAGAGCTTCATTGCCCTACTTCGACCAGACTGTGCTGTCTTAACCGGGCTCTACTTCGACCAAACTATGTTGTCTTAACCGGGCTCACACTGGCTTCAGAGTTTAGCTTGGGCGTTCCCCTGGGAAACTATGCCGTCGACTGTCACTTGATAGTCGTTGTTCCATAACAAGAGTATAACTCTCTGACGTAACACATGATGGGACGAAAACCCAAGTGGGCTTGGGATTCGAACCGACAACCTCGCACAAGGACTAGCTCAAATCCTTCATTGCCTTAATCTATCGAAAGTGACACAAGTGGAGATCAAACTTGGGCACCAGTGGGGAATCCAACCCTCCTACCCTTAGGCCCCAAGTGAGGTTGTAAGTGTTTCAAGTGAACGAACTCTTGTTGGATTACTTTCATAGTGTAACATGTAAAATATGAAGTTTGAATGAACTTAACGAAACCATTTAATAAAACTGATTAATTTTGGATGATTTTTCCTTATTTAAAGGGAGATATCAACTATACATCTTCTTAAACAAATAATATAGTTGTATCTGTAATAGTGTTTATTTGTAAATTAGTAGTTATTTTCGTTAAATCTGTAAACTAATTTTCTAGCAAAATCAATTTATGGCATGAGCTATACTAATATTAATTTGGTGTAATTTAGAAATTAAAGTAAAGTCCAATTGCCGTCCAAAAAAAATAATAGTAAAAATATTAAATAACAGCAGTTAGAACTTGATTTGCGTATGCTTGTTTACTACTAATTTTATGTAAATAACATATTACGGTTTGACTAGATATAATTTCACTACTAATTTATGTAAATTGTATTAGTGAAACTTAAAAGGCCATATCCCTCTCACGCAATCGTTTAGGCACTCTTCATCTTTGAACCACAACCATTGAAGATGCTTTTTATTATTTTAGACATTTACCTAATTATTCCTTGTATTGTCTTTTTGAGTATTTTTACGGTCTACATCAGTTTACTTATTTTCTATTTTATTATAAATTACAAAGATTTCATTGAAATTTATTCCTTGTATTGTCTTTTTGAGTATTTTTTCGGTCTACGTCAGTTTACTTATTTTCTATTTTATAATAAATTACAAAGAAGTTTAATGTAAAATACTTTATTTTCATTGAAATTAATCTTAATATCTTGAAAGTACCAAAAAGGTTGGTTTAGAGTTAAAATACTTCGATCTCAATGAACTTGATAAAAGAAATCTTTAGTAGACAAACGATTATGCTCTCATGATGTTACATTTAATTAGATATAGTAGTGTCATATCAAGAGTTTTACTTGTCAAAAAGAAATATTCTTATATCTTGACCAATGATTTATGTATTTGATGTTCAGGTTAAGTTTCTTTTCAACAAAATGTGTTGAAATACTCTCTCGTCATCACAAAGTGTTCCCGTATAAAAAATGTACCCTTTTATCTTTATATATGTATATAACTTTTGGGTCTAAATCTAGTTCTTTTTCCATAAGATACAAAATTATGTTCTAGCATATAAGCTTGGTTACATATGTTACTTTTTTAACAAGGTACGATTAGGATGTTGTTAACATGTGTTAATTGAGCTAGCGTGTGATCAATCTTGGTAAAGTGGTAGCTTAGATATGGTTTAACCTTTTGTGAACAATTTTGGTAGCTTAGTTATATCAAATAGAACCATGTTGTATAAGATGGCGAGTTCATGAGACCTATCAATGATATGTGGTCTTTGCTTTGAGAAAAATAGTTTCATAACATATATAAATTTGATAAACTGCTAGAGTTATTGTTTGATGGTCACAAAAATAAAAGCTTAGTGGTAAAGCCAATTTGGATCATGTAGATTAGCTAAAAAGTTTGTTTTGTGTTTGAAGTAAAAACTTACGTTCTATTTTTGGACAAGATATGGGAATAAGCATCTTTAAATGAAATGCATATCTATCTAGAGTAAATTGCATAAAACGTCCTTTATGTATGCTCAAACTTGTAGGTTTCGGCATTTATGTTTAAAACTTGCTGAAAACAGCCTTTACGTTTATTTTTGTTGCAGGATCACTCCTTTATGACTAACCAGGTTAATTTTCCCAGTTTAATCCCCTAACATGTGAGGGTATATTTGTCATTTTATTTCCTCTTACTTAAAAACACCCCCAAAACTACCATTAAGATATTCGCACACCAGTAAATCCGACCCCATGGCTTCGGTTTATAAATCTAGTCATGAACAACACATGATCCATCGACAACGTTTAATAAATCCCGAAGCATCGTTAGAAACAGTATTGTTAATACGATACTCAAATTACAGATTTAAAAATACTCAATTTTATTTGTGTAATATATATACATACATACATATACACACATTTAACTTTCATTTATACATGAATATGGAATCTGTTTCAAACAGATGGGAGTCTGCCACCACAGCTTCGACAAGCACATGTCCCTCCAACTAAGTTACCACCAAAGTATACCATGTTGTCGGCCGGGACTAATTGTACAATTATCACACATGCTAACTCAAAATCTATATAAAGACTAATCATGCTTCTCAACCAAACAAAAAGATTAAATGGGTATTTATACAGACTGTGAGGCATACATACAAAGAATGTCACATCTATGATTAACTAATCACCACTAAGGGCTTAATCGGAACCGTCGATCTCAATCTCAGATCTCAATTCTTGTTCCACTCATCGACCAATGACACTCAGACTACTCGTAATAATCCTAGACCTTGCCGCACTGAACTCCCCCAAGAAGATGAGAATATTTCGGCTACGGTAAGGAATCTGTAGTCGTGGTCGCATAATTCGAGGCTAAAACAACTGCAGAGTGTGGAGTATTGGGTGATGGTGTCGTTGTTGTGTGAGAATTATGGTGGTGAGGCAGTGAGGGTTTTGGACCCACAAGCAACGGATATGTTTTCTATTTGTGTTTTCATCGTTCAGTTGCTGGTAAATTTTGAAGGTGATAATGAATTGTGGATTAATGAGACTGGGTTTTCCAAGAAGGGGAAGAAAATGACAAATATACTCTCACATGTTAGGTATGTGAGGGGACTAAACTGAGAATGTTAACCTAGTTAGTCACAAAGGATTGATTGTGCAACAAAATAAACGTAAAGGCTGTTTTCAGCAAGTTTTAAACATAAAGGCTGAAACCTGCAATTTTGAGCATACATAAAGGACGTTTTGTGCAATTTACTCTATCTATCTATGTGTCATAAATAAAATTGAATGGATTAATTTTCAAGAATAAGTCAAAAGTGAATAGGATCCTACAAACCATCATGGAAACAAGTTGTTTCAAAGTTTTTTTTTATTTTTTTTACAATAAACAAATCATAAATAATATTAGGATGTAGGGTAGATTGGTTATTAAAATCGGTCATTCAAATATCCTTGTTAAAGTAATTCATGCGATCATCCTTACGGCTTGTTGGGGTATTTGAAACAAGAAGAATAGAATGCTAGCGTTGCTAAAGTGATGGAAGAGATCAAGGTGCAGTTTGGTTTTTAAAAGGTAAAGTGTCTGCAGTCTGCGGACCACATCTGCAGAAGAAGAGGTGGTCTTTAAGAAGAAATCTATTTGTTTTTTTTAACGTATGTAAACTTATAAAATAAATTGGAAGTTGTGTACAGATGATGGTGGTGGTGGGTGATAGTGGTAGACGGTGGTGGTGAAATCAGATCACTTTTTGTTTCTGAAACATTAGGTTAAACTTTACCGAAGCCTGAATGTTACAACATCCATAGTTCATTCAAAAAATATACAAATAATTACATATATCTATTCTTTAAAGCCCATACCAATGAGCCCAATTCACCCCTGAAAATCTAAAACCCCCCCTCAAAACTTCCTGGGTTTCAATTTTCAAACCTCCACAGTTTCCCCTGAAAATTCATCAATGGAGTTTGAGAAGAGAAAGAAAGCCACTTTGGCCACCATGACTTCATCAGAACCTGACAAATCACCAAAAGGAGACATAGACACACCTCTAATCCCACTCCTTCAAACCCTCAACTCTCACCCTTCTTACTTCACCACCAGTTCTTGCTCCGGCCGCATCTCCATCCTCTCCACCCCAACCGCCACCACCACCACCGCCGTCAAGAAGAAAGCCAAAGGTGGCACATGGGTCTTCATCACCCATGACCCAGCTGACCCTTTTTCAGTTCAAAATCTCATCTTTCCTCCAAACCCAACTCAGAATGACATTCAAGAAAATCTTGTTTTCAGGTTTGAACCTTTGATCATTGCTGTTGAATGTAAAGATGTTTTGTCTGCTCAAAAGTTGGTGTCTTTAGCTATCTCATGTGGGTTTAGAGAATCAGGGATTACAAATGTCAATAGTAAGAGGGTGATTGTGGCGATTCGATGTTCGATTAGGTTAGAAGTGCCTTTGGGAGAGACTTGTAAGATTATGGTGTCAAAGGAGTATTTGAATTATCTAGTTGGGATTGCTAATGAGAAAATGGAAGCTAATAGGAAAAGAACTGATAGTTTTCATGATGCATTGTTGAGGAATGAGCTTATTGCTCGACCCGACATCAGTGCGGCGAGTGGTGATTGTGAGTTCCTAAACTTGAATCAAGATTTGGGTGAGAAAGATTGCTCAATGATTACTGCTGGATTGGAAGATATTCAACTTGCAAGTGAAATAAAAAATGACACAAGTAATGGTAAGCTTATTATTCGTATTTCGTATATTGATGTTTGTTTATTTAGCAAAAACGGTTCACTTATTTGTGGATGAGTAATCCATCTGTTCCTGAATTTGAATTAATACCATCATATATCTTACAAGGTTTAAAGGAAAATTTATTTTGTGGCGTGTTAATTTATGCTTGATTGTAGGATACTTTCTTATGAACATAGCGTAAAGTCTGAACCTTTAAATAATATGTCACTGCTTCTAGGAGTTCCTGAACTTCCTATAAAACCGATGGCGATTGCTGGTGAACCAGTTGAGAAGCTTCATCTTTGGGGCCATTCAGCCTGTACGCTTGAAACTACAAAAAATCCCAACTCAGTGCTTGTGTTTGGTGGTTTTGGAGGCATCGGAAGGCATGCAAGGAGAAAAGACTCATGGCTTCTAGATTCGGTATCTGGTCAACTTCAGTTGGTTGACTTTTCAATCACCCCATCCCCGCGTTTGGGTCACACAGCTTCTTTAGCAGGAGAGCTTATGTTTGTTATAGGAGGTAGAGCCGATCCTGGGAATGTGCTAAACGATGTTTGGGTTCTTAATACAACAAGTAACGAATGGAAACAGGTACAGTGTACCGGAATTGGATTTCCTCACAGGTGATTACCCCGTTATGCATATTCTTTTCTTATCTCTATATGGTTCCTGTTCTATATTTCAAATTTAAACCGAATATTTAAATCTTTTTTCATTATTATGCAGTCACCGACATGCATCAGCAATAATTGGGTCAAACCTCTATGTTTTTGGTGGGATTCAGAGTGGCAGCATCTCGTCAGGAATGTATAGGCTTGATACGCTAAACATAACATGGGAAGAAGTAGTTGTTCAAGGGCAAATACCGTCACCTCGTCATTCTCACACATTGGTAGCCCACGGTTCTCAACTATTTATGTTTGGAGGATATGATGGGTCGAAAGCACTTGGAGATTTCTACAGTTTTGACATTCATTCATGCACTTGGAAGAAAGAAAAGATGACGGGAAGTACACCGGATGCACGGTTTTCCCACACCATGTTTGTGTATAAAAACTATATTGGTGTCTTGGGAGGGTGTCCTATCAAACAACACTATCAAGAGTTGTCAGTACTCAAAGTGGGGTCCAGTGTATGGAAGCGTATGAAGTTGAGTTCCGTTGGCGAAGACCTTTTTGTTCGTTCGACAACGAGTGTTGTTGGTGATGATCTTGTTATCGTAGGTGGCGGTGCTTCGTGTTATGCGTTTGGAACCAAGTTTAGTGAACCGATGAAACTAAACTTGCTTTCATTAGTTTCTTTGGTTGAACCTTTTAATGAGACCGAGGACCAATCAAATACCCTTACTGAAAAGAAATCAAATGTGGGTATTGATATAAACCTCGAGGGCATATATGGTAAAACGATGGTGCCTTTGCGTTGGGTTCTACGAGTTGATAAAAAGCATGCGAAACCCGCAAAAGATATATTAAAGAAGTTTGGATGGTTAGATGCAGAGAGAAAAGTATATACACAAGAAAATGGAGATCCTGTTTGTTTTCCCATCACTAAAGAATTTGTGGCGCTTTACCAAAATAAGAAACCAGACTTAAATGGAGTAGTAGACGACGTAAGTGACCTTAATTTGCAAGAAATCTTGAAGGTTGTTTCAAGTGCAAGGGCCTTGGATCTTTTGGCTGCATTAGGTGCAAACGCACATGCTGACCATGTTGTCAAAGTTAGAAAAGCTTCAAGTTCTCCTTTGAAAGTAATGAAAGACGCAGTTGCTTCTTTGTTAAATCGTCACAATCTGCCTACAACACTCTTGGAACAACTACCCACGAGGTACGACATTTTCAGTTTTTTTTTTTGGTGAATTTAGGGGTGCTAAAATTTGGTTCTTGTTTATAGATGGGAGCGATTAGGTGACATTGTTGTGCTTCCGATGACTTCTTTCAAGGACTCGGTTTGGGACTCGCTAGGAAACGAGCTGTGGTTGATTGTTGCGGACTCACTTGGCGCCACTCGCCTTGCTCGACAAGTAAGTTAACATTCTAAAACATGCATTTTATGTTTCACAAAATTCTATTTGGTTAATCGTTGTCGATTTCTTAGGGAAAGGTTTCACCTACTGGAACGAGAGATAGTGGGTTGGAGATTCTAGTTGGGGACAACGGATGGGTTGACCATCGGGAAAATGGAGTTCTATATTCGTTTGATGCTACCAAATGCATGTTTTCATGGGGTAATCTCTCTGAGAAGCGTAGAATGGGGCAGCTTGACTGCAAAGAGGAAGTTATTGTTGACTTGTTTGCTGGCATCGGATACTTCACGTTACCGTTTCTAGTCAAGTACAATTTTTTCTACTCCTTTTTTAGTTACAATATGATTACGTACTTTGTTTTTTTTCCCGTTAAGCCCACCAATGTACCAATTCATAATGAAGTGAAAGTAAGTTGCTAGATTTAACATAAGCCTTGAACAGGGCTAATGCAAAAATGGTTTATGCTTGTGAATGGAATCCCCATGCTATAGAGGCACTCAGGCGTAATCTTGAAGCAAATGGTGTGGCTGATCGTTGTGTTGTTCTAGAAGGAGATAATCGTGCCATAGCACCTAAAGTAAGGCTTTTGTTTTTCATCTGTCTTTAAAAAAATGGATATTTTCTAGATGTATTACAAGTTCTGTCCCCTAAATTTTGCAAATGTTAGTTTAAAACCGTTCTAGGAAGTGTTAATTTGTTAGGTATTTTGATGTTCAACACTTTTTTCGTTCTATTGTTTCTTGTATACTTCAATCTTGTATATGTTTCTTTTACTGTGGATGGCATAATTTTCTTTTCATCATTTGGTTTGACTTCAAAAAGAAAAAAAGGAACTTTGTATGAGGAAATGTATACCACCGATTGACTAATTTTTTTTTCAGGGAGTTGCCGATCGAGTCAATCTTGGTCTGCTACCATCAAGCGAGGGTAGTTGGATTACTGCTGTAAAGGCATTACGGTAATTTCATTACTTTGACGGGTTATAAGAAGGAGCATTCCGATTTCTGACCAGGAAAAATATCTTAACATTCATTTTCTATTTCACAAACCTTTGACTATACGAGGTCAAATTGACTTAGTTTTAACTTCCAAATGGATAAATTACTTAAAAATTTTCAAGCGAGTTCCAATATTTTATTTACGTGATCTTTCTATAACGGGTCGTTTTGACAGGAGCGAGGGTGGGATGATGCATGTGCATGGAAACGTGAAGGACTCTGAAGAGGATTCGTGGACAGAACAAGTCTCAAAATCAATTAAAGAAATTTCAAGATCCGAAGGTAAAGAGGTTTTTTTTTTCGTGAAACACTTGAGAAAAATCTGAGCTTATTTTGTGATTTAGCAGGTTATAATTGGGATGTATCTGTTGAGCATGTAGAAAGAGTAAAGTGGTATGCACCTCACATTCGCCATCTTGTAGTAGACATAAAATGCAAACAAATTGACTCATAAGCCAACCACCACTTGTTTCCAATACGGCTATTTTATGCCCCAAGCTGCAAAATCAGAAACTGTTGTTCTGTTGATGCAAAAGAGTTGTGAAATTTTGTAGAGAAAGGTAATTGTTTAAACCCATTTTTGCAAGTTGAAGCCACTGAATCGTGAGGTTGACTTGAATCGATCAAAAGGTCCATAAATCAGTTGGTTGTTTCGTCGATATATGGTTTCATGAAATGTGTAAGCGAGGGTATTTTAGTTTGTTAAAAGTGATTTTATTAGTTATGTAACTGAGGGTGTTTTAGTTTTAGATTTTGATATTACCTTCATTTGAGCTTAAAGTCTTTTTAAGGTTGTTTGGATTGGTGTTTCCGAATTAATTTTCCTTTGGAAGATTTGCTGCATAATATGGGGGTGTATGTATTCTACATATTTATTTAATTATCTTCACCCAACTACAATAACTACTTTGTAAAATCAGACTTTGAGATTTGGTTTGTGAATTGCTTAAAAAATTGCCTGATTTAGATCCGGACTGGACTGCTCACTAGTCCTGGTAATATGCTATAGTGTTATGATGCAGTTTTGGAAGCAATTAAATGGCAATCAATTGGCTTTTCGATCCTCCGATATTTCAATCCAAGCCCGACACAGCACTTTTCTCCTCTTTCATCCAAGGAGTCGTGACACGTCTTGTTCTGGACAGTTGACCCGTCTTTCTCGAAGTTCCACCTCTTCTGGTTTTCTTGGAGGCCTTTTGACTACTTTTATTTTGTTGAACTTGCACTGAACCGTCTTGTGTTCAGGGGCGGACCTAAATTAGAGCTTAGGTGAGCGGGCGCACCCCTTAAAATAATTTTTTAGTGTAATTTACAAGGTAAAATCCCAACCGCACCCCTTGAAATTTTGATTAAACCCTTCATTCGCATCCCCGGAAAATAATTTATGGGTCCGTCACCGCTTGTGTTTCTGGAATAACAAAGTCGGGAGAAACCGGTGGCATTTGGTTCATGTTACACTCGATCTCCTTGTCGTAATCGTCGTCTCCATCGCTTTCTAACGTAACCCGGTAAGCATTCGAACCAAACAAATCGGAATTCATTGTTTTTTTTATAACAAAGGGTCGAGAAAGAGATGTACTTTTATGTAGAGAACGATGAGAAAGTGAGTACTTTTAAATGGGTTTTAGGGTTTAAATAGTTTTAAAATTAAAAATTGATGTTTTTAATTAATGCACAACGGTCATAAAGGTGGTCCCCACCTCCAACGTTCATATTCGCAGCCGTTACCAGCCTCGTGATGGATCAAGATCGCTCATGCTAGCGAGAGGCGTTGCGGTGTGCGCGTCGCCTCCAAGATGTAATATAAGAGTAGAAATGAGCCCGTTTCGGTGTGCGCGTCGCCTCCAAGATGTAGTATAAGAGTAGAAATAAAGTAACATTTGCCAATAAAAATAATATATTACCATTTGGCGGGATATAATGCCTCGAATTAGCAAAACTTAAAAAGGCCATATCCCTCTTCACGCAATCGTTTGTGCACTCTTCATCTTTGAACCACAACCTTTGAAGATGCATTTTTATTATTTTAGACATTTACCTAATTATTCCTTTTGTCTTTTTGAATATTTTTTTCGGTCTACATCAACTAGTAGTATACCCGTCTGATGGACGGGGTTTTAAGAATTGGTGAGTTTAAAAAATAAATCTAAATGTACTTCAATTTGACCCACTACTTAATAGATCCTCATAATCCAAAACCTAACTAATGTTTAACAACTCGATCTTAGACCCAAGTTGATCTACCAAAATAAGTTGAGCAATTAGGGACCCAAGTTGATCTACCAAAATAAGTTGAGCAATTAGGGACCCAAGTTGATCTACCAAAATAAGTTGAGCAATTAGGCCTATTATTACACCAACGGATATTAATTTTTTTGCTCCATTGAGTCATGTAAATGCATGAAATCGAACCGTATCAGATCAAAACCTGGCCCATTGACAAGTGTTAATAAATGGAATACCTGAATCGTGATTCGTGAGTCTGCTCCATCTGAACCTTGGATTCTAACTCCATTAGAAATATCAAAGAACTAGCAAGCTTTATATAAAACTAAAGTTTATCTCATCTAATTAACACATTAGCCTTTTTATCAGATAAACCGTTATAATCTATTCATCCATTAGTTTATTTTGACATATCATGAAATCCTATTCACAAATTTGCATATTATAGTTTTTTTAACCATTTAGAGATTTAAAACATACACTTCAACTGAAAATGAACTTGACAATCATAACACTAAAATATAAAGACAACATCAAATCATCAATATGAACAGAGGAGGCTTAGATGTGTGCGGGGAGGACTTCCGTACAGGGCCCATGATTTCGTAGGCCATATGATTTTTAAAAAAATCTGATATATGTATGTTAATTGTTTTAAAATAGTAAATTTCAAGTAAGACTCGTTTACAAATCTTTTTTTTTTAATATTTTAGACTTTAGATCATAGCACACTAGGTTAATTGAGCCCATTACTAATTGAAAACAAAGTCTTAGATAATATAAACTATGAAGAGTTCCACCACTTTGCTTGCTATGAAGAATGCAAGAAAAGTTGCACGAATCTTTGGTTAGCTATTAGTTTATTAGTGATTACGGTATGTAACTCATTCGAATACTATAATTTTCTCATTTTTCGTAACTGCAATGTTTATCGAGTACTACGATTTTGTCATTTTCGTAATTGCATTGTTTATCGTTAAGGCATAAGGGCACATTTTTCGAATTTGAACAGGGTACATGAATTCTCAGAGACGCCACTGAATATGAATCTGAATTAAACCACAAATGAATATAAAAACGAAATCACACCATGATCTAAGTCTCTAGCGCTGAATATTGAACATTGTCCTGGCTTCAATCAACATATTGTGACTCACATACTTGCTTAACAACTCCTCTTCAAACAATATTGTTTTAGCCACACCTCGTCCTTTCCACCACTGCCTCTGCCTTCATCCGTTCCTCAGCAGGCCCTTCCAGTTTCCGCGGAACAACATCTTCCTCGTCTCTATATCAATAATAACTTGCATCAATCCTCTTCTACGATCCACTTTATCAACCTGCTGAAATTCAGTCAAGAACAAATCATATTTTGTTTTCTTGACAGAATGCATGCTTTCAGGTTTTTTTGTTTTGCATATGTTAGTGCTATATATTTTTTCTAAATGAATAAGAATAGATAATTCGACCTCGCTGATCACGCATTCCGCAGTGACGTCATTAACGGTTGGTGGGCACACCACCAGATTAACAGTCTGGCCCCATGGTATATACATAAAACATAATGACTTTGGGTCATCAACTTCATGATTATGACCAAGTTGATAAGTAGTATAATTTGATGAATAAGATAGTATTTTAAGCGGCTCGTATGTTAATATAAATAGTAAGGCACGACCACATACGAGACATGGGCCATTGATAGTTGTAAGTTCATCTCATTATAAAACAGGCATAATTTGGGATGGTCAAAGGTAAAGGAACATGACGGTCCCTTCAACTTACCTCCGCCATTGATAGTTGTAAGCAGTGTTTTCAGACCCGGACCGGACCGTTTTATAGAAGGTTTGAACCGGTTTTTTATATATTTTTTTTTTCAAATTTAACCGTATTTATTTTATAATATTTACGATACCTTCCGGTTCTTACGTCCGGTCGGACCTGTCGGACCATTAAACCAATAACCGTTTCGAGGTTCGGCCCGGTTCTGAAAACGTTGGTTGAGCGTATCATGTTTTTCATTCAAAAAACAAAAACCCTAAACAGGGCTGGCGAGGACGAGGCCTCGTTCGACCGCGCTGATCGCGCGTTTCGCAGTGACGTCGTTAACGGTTGTTGGGCACACCACCGGATTAACAGTCTGGCCCCATGGTATATAAATAAAAAAGAATGACTTTAAGTCATCAACTTCATGATTATGTCTGAGTTGATAAGTAGTAGAATTTGATGAATAAGATAATATTTAAAGCTGCTCGTATATTAGTATAAATAGTAATGTACTGTCACTTACGAGACATGGGCCATCGATAGTTGTAAGTTCATATCGATTATAAAACAGACGTAATTTGGGATGGTCAAACGTAAAGGAACATGACGGTCCCTTCAACTTACCATTGCCATTGATAGTTGTATGCAGTGTTTTCAGACCCGGACCGGTTTTTTAGAAGGTTTGGACAGGTTTTTTATATATACCCTGTTTATTTTTATAATATTGACGATACCTTCCGTTTCTTACGTCCGGTCGGACCATTGAACCGGTAAGAAGACCGATTCGACGTCCGATCCGGTTCCGAAAACATTGGTTGTAAGTGATCTCTAAAGGTCATATTCTCTAATTAGACCTCTTGTTTTCTTAACCTCTGTTTTTTTATGGTGATTACGTGTAGAAGAAAAATTATCCCCTTATCACCAAACATTAAAACATTCTGGTGAGTTGTATTTTGTTGAATATTAGACTAATTAAATGTAGTAATATGTATTTTTTCTTCTATATAACCTGGTTGAATTTTTAGAAATCAACAACCAATGGTAGAACAAAAATCAAAGAGCATTTCATGTTTTTCTTGGTTTTCATTCAAAGAAACAAACAAAACCCTAAATAGGGTTGGCAAAGACGAGGCCTCATTCGACGGCGCTGATCACGCGTTCCGCATTGACGTCGTTAATGGTTGGTGGGCACACCACCGGATTAACAGTCTTGCCCCGTAAACTCGCACTCACATTTTGTATGATTATATGAATGTTTTTATAATTAAAATAAAATATAAGTATATATTTCAAGTAAATACTAATAATCATCATTAACAACTTTACAACAAAAGAAATAGGTATATCTACCAGAACAGTTTCCTCCACTCTTTGCATTTTGTATTTTCTTATGTTATCTGAATTTATGTTTTAAACGTATCGTTGTTAATTAGTACAAGTTGGTTATTAATATATGTGTGTAAATATACACACGGTTTAGGATCCTGTAAAAAAAACATTTTTCGTGAGAAGGCATATGAATTGACATGTAGGCATCATGTTTTGGTTTGTTTTGGTAAGAAAAATATCAAACATAACAATTTAAGTCACAATGCAATGAATTCTAGGCTTAAAACTTAAAACACTATGCCAAGAACGTTAAGTAGTTTGTTTTAAGTGTTAAATAGTGGTTTTTAAATTGCATGCCTATAATTCATTGCATTATGTTTTAAATTGATATGTTTGGTGTTTTTCTTGCGAAAACAACCCAAAACATCATGGCTAAGTTCATAACATGATGCCTACATGTTAATTTCTATGCCTTCTCACACTTCTCACGAAAATGATCTTTTTTACAGGAACCTCACCCTATACACACGTATATATTACAATATTATATAATCGCTTATAAAATATCTTTATTTGTTGGTTCGTATATGTATTTCCCACGCAACACGCGGTCGCAAAATCCTAGTTTATTATTTTGTTACAATGTTCAAGAAGTTTCATGTGAGCCTGACTCGTGCCAAAAATTACATGTTTTGAATGTCAATAAGTAAGCTAGAGAAGACAAAAACATAGTAACACCTATAAGACAATCCGGTGTGAGGCGTGGAGAGCGGAGGGGAATCCTCTCCACGTCCCTTACACCACCCTGAGCATGGCGTTTTAGAGCATGGCCCCTTTGGGGCTTGAGGAGTTCCACCGGCGTGGGGAAGGAGGGGGGGGGGGGAGTTAGCTTTGGAGGTGGAAGGTAGTGATTGGTTGTTTGTTTTGTTTTTAAATTACAATAAAACACCCTCTCCACCCCCATGGTTTTGGGGTTTTTGCGTTCTACGCCCCCTCCACCTTCACAACTAGACTGAGTGGTCTAAGAACCGATACTCTGAATCATTCATAATACAATATTAATAAGCGAATCGCCTTTAACGTGAAATAGTTAAAAATATAATATATGTTAAAAAATATTGTTTGATTTTATTTTCATGCAAGACAAGTTATTATATGAAATTATGATTTTTTTTTAAAATGGTTGATGAATCCTATACAAGTCCATTCACACCGGTAAATCGGTTGACGAAAGGTCACTCATAGTTTATGAATACAGATAGCGCATGTGACCAAACCCGTCCATCGTTACCCGAATGAACCAATCGATTGAGTATTGCTTGGAGATTCTCACTTCCAAACAAGTTGCTATAATTGTCAGCCAGAAATGAGGAGGACATTTGGCAGATAGTGTTTACGGACGTATATTGTATACACACGTGGTCTTATCCTTTCAAGGAACCTCAATTTTTGGGTCGAATTAAAATCACGTGTAGCTCCCTCCCTTCACTCACGCTCACAATAAATTCTTTAGATCCCAAAATATAGTATTATTTGTTTCTAAAAAAAATGAAAATTATCACCACAACATTCAAAACGCCTGACAACATAAATTTTATACTTTTTTTTAAACAGCAAAGATTACATAATCCCGCCAATGACCTCTAGCTCAAATGATAAGAGGATTTGAGTTCTTCTTTGAAGACTCAAGTTTAATTCCCATTTGGTGTAAAAAAAAAAGAGTGAGACACTGGTGGACAGTGATAGGAGACCCAGGGAAACCTGGGTTTGATCCTTGAGCCAAACGGGTTTTACCAGTAATTTTATCGTCATGCCGACGGGTGGGTGAGTTACTGGATTTTCCCCGGAATTGGTGGTGGACGACTCCGGTTACTCTCGGAGTACTTCTTTTGTCCACTGGGTACCCCCATAATGCCCATGATTGATTTGTTGGCCGTTCAAAAAAAAGGTTACATAATCTATATTTCTAAATTACATCAAATTCACCACATGCCAGGAATTGAAACCTGGTCTCTCCCCAAGAGACACAAAGCCTCTACCACCCCACTAGAGTGGTGATTGGCTATAAATTTTATACTTACATCTTATGAATGGTAGAATGGATACATGCCGACCACACACATGCATGGGTGTAGCATTTAAGGGGCGTCCGATCCCCCGAACTTTTCGCTCAGTAGTGTTGGACATGGAGTTTTCGTATAGAAATTTTTTGGTATATACGTTTTCGATCCCCCGGTTCTATAGAAATTTTTTGGTATATACATTTTCGACCCCCCGACGAAAACTTCAAGCTTCCCCACTGCACACATGAATGGTAGAATGGACCTGGAAAGCGGCGTTCTATAGACTACCAATAAAGGTGGAGCTTACAAAAAGAGTAATGTTGGTCAATCCGGTTACTTGTGTACTTTGTTGTACGGTTCGAGAAATATTGGAACACATCCTTGTCTCATGCAACTATTCTCAGCTGCGACGTCAGTAAGCGAGGTCTTATTATTCCCTAACTCCTTATCGGTATCAACATCTCATAATAAGGTTTTGTTGGTAATCTTCTCACAACATGTTGTTGGTTCATTTGGGGAGCTCAAAATGTGAGGACCTTCTATCCGAAGACTAGTTTAAGACATAAGGCTCATTCATATTTATTGTTATAAAGTTATTAAATAAAGCAAAAGATTTTCGCTTGAATTGGAAAGGTTGATGTAAATTTTATACTTCCAATTTATTATCGTGTAATATGTAACTGTAGTGTTACCTTCTAGCATCTTGCTTGAAGCTAAGTGGTTAAGAAAAATCTATATAAATCAAGTCATATTATTATTTGTATATAAAATAGCTAGTGATCTATAATTAGTGTATATAAAATAATTAGCTATAATTAATAATTAGTTAAGGGTATCTTTCATCTATTTAATTAATTTAGAACTGTCCTTTGTAATTTAATCATTACTTGATATTGACGTATCTCTAGTTTTCTTAATACATTATTATTTATGTTCATGAAAGTGGTATGAATAACTATTATATGAGTAAGTATCAAATACAAATGATAAAATAAGTAAGAAGGATAAAAAGGATTTTAGTCTATTAATCTTAGATTTGGATGGTTGTGGTTAATTGCAGGGAAAAGAATATAATAAAAGGGAATAAAAGGAATCGTAAATTTATAGATTTTATCTCTCCACATGCAAGGCACATGCCAATTACCGTCATCGATTTAAAACGTCCATAACTTTTTTCATACGATATTTTTTTATCTTTAATATGAGTATCATATTGTCATCTAAAAATAAAATTAAAAAAAATCATTTTTACTGGTCTTTTTTTTTGCATTGTGTTAAAGGTTCATGTCATTGTGTCTTTTAACTGGGTTTTGGTCATTACGTTTTAGTAGGGTTTCTATACATTGTGTTATTATCAAAACCTATAACACAATGTTAATTTGGGTTCTACCAATTGCGTTTCTATAAGAACCTATAACACAATATATGACACAATGAAGATGGTGTTATATCTGAGTTTTCTATAAATTGCGTTATTGGTTCAGGTCATTGTGTTTAATTTGTTATCCATTGTATTTTAATATGTTGTTCATTGTGTTTTAATTTCTTGTTCGTTGTGTTTTAGTTTGTTGTGTATTGTGTTTTTAGTTTGCTTTCCATGGTGTCTTCATTTGCTCTTCATTCTGTCTTTTATCTGTTTTTATCAAATGTGTCTTTTATCTGTTGTCATCAATTGTGTTTTATTTAGTTTGATACTTATTGTGTTATACATTATGGTCATTGTGTTATACGTCAATGTCATGGTCATAGTGTTTTAGTCTGTTGTTCATTAAGTCTTTATCTGTTGTCATTGATTATCTTTTTGATCTACTTTACATTGTGTTTTACGTCATGTCCATTGTGTCATACAAAACTGGGTTTTTGAATTTTTTTTAAAATATAACAATATGGTACTCATATTAAAGAAAAAAAAGTTTGATTTTATGGTATAATTTTGTTTAAAACAAATGATGTATAAAAGTTACGGACTTTTAAAAATTAAGGGAATATAACATGTGACTTGCATGTGTATATTCTCTTCCCACTTGAATATTCCTAGGACACTTGTCACTCTCTGATGACCTCTTACACTTCTTATTTTTAAATCATTTGTATTATAACTCAACTCATGTGTTCTATATATAGATTAAAGATCAAATACAAATAAAATTAACATACAAAACATACAAACTGAAGGAAAAGCCAAAAAATTGTGATGGCATTTTTCGTAAATATTTGGTCTTCAAAATTACTCTGCAGGATCATTTGTAAAGTGATTTTGGTTTTGTAGAGTAATTTTGTAAAATGTTCTTGTAGAGTAATTTTGATCTTTTGTAGAGTAATTTTGTAAATTGTTCTTGTAGAGTAATTTAGTAAAATGATCATTTAGAGTAATTTTGTTAGCATTTACTTATGGGGTTTAGCTTAATGGTTTAGTTTTTAGCTTTTAGTTTTGGGAGGAGAGGGTTAGTATTTTTTAAGTTTTTGGGGGTGGGGGAGGGGGTAGGTTTTTTTTAGGTTTTTGGCGGGTGGGGGTTAGATTTTTTTTAGGTTTTTTTTTTTTTTTGGGGGGGGGGGGGGGGTTAGGTTTTTTTTTATCAAAATTACTCTACAAAAATATTTTACAAAATTACTCTACAATATCAAAATTACTCTACAAGAACATTTTACAAAATCACTTTAGGTTTTTTTTATCAAAATTACTCTACAAAAATATTTTACAAAATTACTCTACAATATCAAAATTACTCTACAAGAACATTTTACAAAATCACTTTATAAGACCAAAATCACTCTACAAATGATCCTGTAGAGTAATTTTGATAATTACCCTACGACCAATTATTTACGAAAATATCACCGTGTTTTTTTGTCTTTTTCTTCAGTTTGTACGTTTTGTATGTTAAGTTTATTTGTACCTGAACTTTACTCTCTCTCTCTATATAGGGTAGGGATCATGAGTGAACAATGTGTATTAGTGAACAAAATAAACTAATCCTAACCATTGATTTTGTAGATCTAGATTTTTCTTTAGTGGTAAGATTATAATTATCTTTTGTAACTTCCATTTAGTTAATTACTTTTTTTCTTTCTCCTGGTTTCTCTTTCCAATTAAAAGAAATTTTAATTATATTCTCTATACTTTTTTTTCTTTCACCATCACCTAACTTAATATTTGAATATGAGAGTTAATTACATAGTTAGTCCATGTGGTTTACATAAAGTAACATACTTAGGTACTAATAGTTTAAAATCACATTCTAGGGTATTAACTTTTCATTTTGTAACGTTTGGAGGTATTAACGTTAATTGTTTGTTAAACTATTAGTACCTAAGTATATTATTTTGTGCAAACCAGAGGGACTAACTATGTTAATACTCTAGAAGTAATACCTCCAAACGTTACAAAATAAAAAGTTAATACCCTAGAAGGTGATTTTACTATTAGTACCTAAGTATGTTATTTTGTGCAAACCACATGGACTAACTATATAATTAACTCATTTAAAAAAAATACAAACATTATCAAATATTGTTTCATATAGAACATAATTAAAAATATTTAATTACATTCTCTATGTACTAACTAATACACAGGTGTATATGTCTGATATACACATATGTACTTGAATTATACACAGGTGTATAAGTCAGATTTATACCGACCTGTTGAAACAAGTTGTAATATTACACATGTGTATAATTCTTGTATACATATATGTACTTGATTAATACACAGGTGTATAAGTCAGGTTTATACCAACATATGGAAACAAGATGTAATAATACACAGGTGTATTAGTCTTGTATATACCGATCTATATACACATATGTTAAAAAAAATAATTTAGTTAGGTTTAATATATTTTTGTAAAAGAACATAAGATGAAACAATATTTGATAATGTTTGTATTTTTTTTAGTTATCAAATATAAAGTTAGGTAATTAGTGAAAAAAAGTATAGAGAATATAATTAATATTCTTTAATTAATTAGAAAGAGAAATCAAGAGAGATAAAAAATCAATTAATTAAATGAAGAGAAAAATACACTTAAATACATGGAAGTTACAAAATATAATTACAATTTTGCCACTAAAACCAAATTCTAGATCTACAAAATCAATGGTCATGATTAGTTCACTCTGTTCACAAACAAGGACGTTGTTCACTCATGAACCTAATACTACATATATATATATATACACACACTTTTTTGTTATGTTTTTGCATGTGAGAAAAATAGTTTTCCCTTTTTTTAACGGCAAAGGAGAAATTTTACAGAATAAACCATGTTAGCAAGTTGCTAGAACATGGATACCCAATATTTTTACTTTCACATACAAATACCAAAACAACATCACATGATCCATTTGATTGAATTAGTTTTGTTTTATTCTTTAGCCACATGAATGAATTTGTTTTAGTTATGCTCCCTCTTAAAGTTGTTGAAAAACTTTTCGTTCCAAAGCATTCAAAATGTCACTAAAATAATACTGAGTCTCAACTTCTTATAAATAAAGCTTGGACCTTGATGTAGCTCTTTAATACTATGGAGTATGGAGAGGGGATTTCGGCATGCGTTGGGTACAAACGTCCAAATCACCACCCCGGGTGGGCTTGGGTTTCGGCCTGGCCTCTTGTGCGCGGGATTCAGCCCGGGCGTTGGGCAAGGCTATCCGGGTGACATGGCTGTTATTAATTGGCTGGGCCTAACTAGCCGTTGGGCAACGGCTTTGTGTATAACATTTAAAAAAAAGGTTTTTTTACTATAAATACCAACACTTCCATTCAATTATTTTTACCAAAACTACTCCACCTCTTCTATAATCATCTCTATCTATATTAATCATACGACCACGATACGAAAAATGAATCCTCAAAATCATGGTTTCGATCCGAACAATCCGTGGGGAATCCACGAAACACCTTCACCTAGCCCATCATCCAATCGTCCAATAGCTCCCTTTTTAACACAATCTTCTATGCCAGAAGTGGCCGGTTACGCATCCTTTCTCGCGAGTCGTTTGTATACTAATTTTCCTCACACCGACGATTCTATACCTAGCCCGATTCAACAAAATTACATAAACCTTTCCCAAATCGAAACCGTCCCCGGAAACTCAACCCCCCTTGGAGGGTTCTTCCGCAACCAAATCCAAGAGGAGAAGCCACAAGAAAAAAACCGAGGCCGAAAAAGCAATTGAAAGCGGCAAGCGAAAACAACAAAAATGGGTCCTTAAAGAAGAAGTTGCATTGGCGAGGTCTTGGGTTCAGAAATCAACTAATCCAACTATTGGTATTTCTTAAAATTTTGTAGCCCTTGTTTTACATTATATAAGTTTGTAATATATTAAATGATTTTTTTATTAATAGGTAATTCTCAACATAGAAACCGTTTGTGGGACGCGGTCAGTAAAGCATTCAACGAAGAAATGGAAAAGGAGCTTTATTGTAACGCCTCGCTTTTTCGCATCCTTATTTTAGAAAATAAATATTTGTATCATAATTCGAGGCGTTAAAACATAATAAAATATATGTATATGTATATATATATATGTGTATATATATATATTATTAATTGTTATTCGTGTAACGCCTCGTAGCTTTGTATTTCTATTTAAAAAATGTTCGTATTCGTATTCTAATTTTAGAAACTTTACATTTCTATTTTAATTTCAATCTCACAATTCGAGGCGTTAATCATAATAAAATTCATACTTTATACATATTTTTTTATTCACACAACCGTTCATTTAAATACGTATTTATACGCAAACTGACACAATTATACGTATAAATACTTATACGCACATCCTCAATACTTGAATTATACTTTTATACTTTTGTATACTCAATTACATAATATATACTCAAGAAATATCAATAAATATACCAATCATCTTTCCATCTCATCCTCTTCCACCTTTTTTAACCAATCATATTTCACCATTTTCCACCTCCTTTCTTCACCAATCATGTTTTCAATCCTCTTCCGCCTTCTTTAACCAATCATATTTCACCATTTTCTACCTATAAATACCAACATCCTTCTATCATTTTCTTCACACCATTCTTCTCTCCATCTCTCTAATTCTCTCAATCTCTCTAAATCAAGAATTATAAGAATTCTAAAAAGACACTAAGTGTTCCAACCATTCTTCTCTCAACCTCTCTACTTCTCTCAAATCTTCCAAGCAAGGAAGAGACCTCTAAGAGTTCTAAAAGAAAACACTAAGTGTTTTAAAGGAAGCTTTGAAGCTCCAACCTCCAACTCTTCACGGAAACACCAAAGGAAACTTTGCAAAACTGTGAGCATACTCGACCCTTTTTACACTTTAACGCGTTTTGGGGTGCAACATGTAGCAATTAACAAAATCCATATTATACGAAATCAAACGTATTCTCCGATATACTTATGTTAGTTATGCGTGCTAGTTTCATCTTGTACATACATGCTATATGTTACGCTTATGTTAGTTATCCTTGCTAGTTTCAATTTGTATGTCCATGCTATTTCGTTATGCTTAGGTTGTTTAAGTATGCTAGTTTAAATTTGAATATAAATTGCCATGATGGATTTGTGACAAACTTTATGCTTATACTTATACTTATACTTATATGCTCGCCAATACTTTTGTATTGATCCATGCTTTTAATACATGTTGCAGGAATTCTGATGATGCAAGGAATCTAGTAGGATTGCCTAGAAACGCATTTAAACTTTAAATTACTTGTTGTATCGTATCTTATATCAAACACGTTGTATTTTGTTTCAAAACCTTGTAATAAACTGTTATGAAATGAAATTATATTTCTTTTATACGTGTTATGATTCGAATTTGTATTATCTGATTCAAGCAACGAAAAAGGGTAATTATTAAATACTTGACACAAATAGCGTTATGAAGTCTCTTGCAATCTAGTTTTCGTCTCATCCCGATGTTTCCGCTATCTGTTGGGGTGTGACGTTTATCGTGAAAACGATAGCTTATCCTCGAAGTGGACCGAGATTAGCGGGCAAATAACCAAATTTAGTGGTTATTACCATAAAGCAAAGCAAAACCTAAAAAGCAGTGAAAACGACGCTGAATTTGTTACGAATGCATTGATCACATTCAAAAAGAATGTGGGTACTGACTTCCATTTCATGCATTTAAGGGACATTGTAAGTTCCGTCACAAATGGGCGAATATCCCTAGTGGTAGTGAAACTCCACGTCATCCAAAAGGGTGAGGACACCCTCGTCCCAAACCCAATCAGATGCACGAGACCAAGAGCTTGATCTTAACTTCGAAGAGTTGGACGTTTCGCCAAGCCAGCCAAAACTCGGAAGAGAAGCCGCAAAAAGCGCGCTCAAAAATCAAGATCGGGTACCCCATCGCCTTCAGTTGGGAGTTCAGACTTGCGTAGGGGTGTATACAGCGATCCGTTGGAAGACATAGCAAGCAAGTTAGATACATTTGACGTATACCAACCACAACGGGCCGAAATTCGGAAGAGCAAAGAAGCCAGGGACGCCTTGAAACAAAAACGAGATGATATGAAATTTCTAGCCCAGCCCACCGATGACCTATTAGGTGGGGAGTTGGAACTAATGTTGGAGACGAAAGAAGCGATAAAGAAAAAAAAATTCCAAGCACTAGGAAGTTGCTTATGATTTTTCGGTTTTCCAAGTCTTTTTATTGTAATTTCTTTTATTTTCTTTGATTTTTTTTTGTAAAAAAGTTTGTTATTAAATCATTATTAAAAAATATAAAATAGCGGTTAGGGTTGGCCACGCCACAAACCCCTGCCCCACCATACCGTCTTCCATGTGGGTCAGCCCAGCGGAGCCCAGCGGAGCCCACCCAATCCACGTGTCGGGCCATGCCCTAAAGTCACGCCCCACCATACCCCATGTTCTAAACTTTAATAATCACTCCACCACTATCTCCAATTTCAACCTTTATTTTACACCAATCAATCACAAAGTTCCATACCTATATGCCACAATAGGGGACATGAAATCAGTAAGTGATTTGTTGTTTATAAACCCATACCACAATAATCGCAAATAGTGATTTGAGTGTAAACATTACTTCTAGTGAGGGACGAGGGATTGGTATATCATAGGTTATTAGGTTTAGTGGTGCATGTAAGAGATGGCGGAGATGGTGATCTGACACTAAAATAGTAGCGAGGGGTGTTGATGAATATAACACAACCCAATAACAAATGAGGAAAACGTTGGTGTCTTTATATTGGTCCTAGATTTACGTTGTTGCTTGTTGGTGGTACGTCTGGTTATCTTGGTCCCGACCCACTTTAGCTTAACCTCCAAAATTAAAACATGATTACCAAACTACAACTTATAATCCGATGCTCGTGATATCTATTGTTTTATTTCTTGTTAGCAAAGCATATTATCAACAAAAAAGTTATAAATATGCACACATTGTTTTAGCTCAAAATTTAAACTATACCATCCGTAATGATTAATGCCTTCTAAGGGGACATTTTCCGTCACATCAGCATCATAACGTCTTTTTAAAAAATGTGTAATGATTAACACCCCTTAATTTCTTTCAATAATTACTTTCTGTTTTGTTTTCTCTCTATTGGGCATTATATTAGAAACAACACTCTCTTTTCATGCCCATATAACTCCGAGGGGGCGGTGTTGAGGCATAATCAAACCTCTTCACCCCTATAATGCTCCTACCCAGGTTGTTGTCCCAAGGGTATGTTGGCTAATACAATTTGGCTAAGCCTAATTGTAGAGACTAATGGTACTCCTTTAGGATTTACTGTTATTCTTTATGTCCATAGTTGTTCATCAAGATACCATTACCTTTCAATTGTTTAGTTCAATTCAGCTTTTCAGTTGTTGTTGTTGTTGTTGCAAAAGCTATGGGTGGTTATTTGAGATATAATAACCTCTTAACTTGATGGATCCATTGTTAAACGCATATGTTAGACATTTGAACTTCAATTTCAAGTAAGCATGTTTTCACTTGGTTTTGCATGAAAAGCTCTATACTAGCTATGGAAAATATAATAACATAACTGATAATACTTACTATATAAGTCTGTCTCAAATAATTTTGGGGTTTCAAAAATGGTTAGCGGCGCAGCTTGTTGCTTGTTTACCATCTATCTCGATGTAAATTCATAACATGTGAAATTACTGGATACTTTTCGGACAAATCTACGAGGATCTTTACCCCGAAAAAAAAAACTTATAAACTACAATAAATTCTCATGAAAATATATATTAATGAATGGCTGATACATAAATTTAGATTGCAGACGTCTTTCAAAAACTAATTCCATTTATTTTTTTAACATCACTCGAAAATCGTTCATGTACTTACATTAATTTTTTGAACTTACAAGTTCACATCATTTGGATACAAATGAGTTTTTATATGTGGAAATAATCGTCACCCCATACATAATCAATGCTTATAGGTAAGCAATTAATGACTTGAAGAAAAATCTGCTTTAAGAATCAATCTAATAAAGACAGAAATTAATTTATTTGTTTCTTTGGCTTTTCTTATAACTTTTTGATTGCTTGAGTTAAGCGTTTCTTTAATCAGAATACAATTGATTGATAAAGTTAACTATTTTTTTTATTTTTTTTTTATGGCAAACCAAGTTACTTGCCTACTTCAAAGTATTATTATACATACATTTTGCATAATTTAAACCCTCTAACTCTAGTCTAATATAAAGGAGAGACATAATTAAAACAAGTTTTCAAAACTAAAATTGACAGGCGTTAGAAATACTGTTTTCGGGTTGTTTTTTGAAGTGTCAGCGCCTAACCGGTTGGTGTATTCCTATCTGTTCGGTAAAGTAATAATATTGGTTTTGTTGGTCATTAAAAAAGTATAAAGTACTTTTTCCCCTCTTTTAAAACCTTTTCATAACTTTTGTGTTACATAGACCGAAAAAAATGTCATTCTTAATATCTTTATGCTAAATATTATAAAGTGATTATAATTATTTTACTTATTAAAAGGTATTTAACTAGTAACAAAAGTTTATATGATGGTATCACATTATGACGTCATTGTTAGAAGGTCCAGCATTATAAGAAACTGATGAGCAGCTGGTTTTTAAGCATCACACACACTCACAGAGAGCAAAAATGGGTCCGAAAGCTCTCATCTTGTTGGCTTTGTTCTCCCTGGTAGCCATTGGTTCAGTTGCAGACATTGAGTCAGACTCAGGTCTTGTCCTCAACTTCTACAAAGATTCATGCCCACAGGCTGAAGATATCATCAGAGAACAAGTTGGGCTTCTTTACAAACGCCACAAGAACACTGCTTTCTCTTGGCTCAGAAACATCTTCCATGACTGTGCTGTTGAGGTATATATCCATGCATACATCTAATTATTCATAAATATCTATGAATGATGATATTCATGCAAAAGGGTCTCAGTATTTAACTGTTTTGATATATATATATATATGTATATAGTCATGTGATGCTTCACTGCTTCTGGACTCAACAAGGAGGGTGCTGTCTGAGAAAGAAACAGACAGGAGCTTTGGACTTAGAAACTTCAGGTATCTTGAAACCATCAAGGAAGCTCTTGAGAGGGAGTGCCCTGGTGTTGTTTCTTGTGCAGATATTCTTGTACTCTCCGGAAGGGATGGCATTGTTGCGGTAAATTAATTCGCCTTCTTAGTTCTTCCATATTATGTAAAAAAATCTGGATTTATCTTTAGTGCATTGATCAGTATTCTTTCTTGATGTGAGGTTTTTCTGCATGGATAAGGGTATATATGAAATGATTACTAGATACTTGGATCCATAGGCGATGATCTGCGAGGTTAGATCCGTGTAAAACTTTCATTGCACTGATGATGTAACAATCTAATACATCGAAACATAAGGCAAACAGGCAACAAGTTGCGCTGCTCGCCCTTTTTTGAATAGCCAAACAAAGTTTTCAAAAAACAACATTCATAGATCTTAAGGGTCGTAACATAACTATTTAAAGATCGGTATGCATTATCTTTAACGAAAACGAGGCATCACATGTTAATATGCTATACATTAGTTAGTTGTACTCATGGTACTCCCTTGCATTTATGTGTGCAATTTGTTCTGGATGTGTCCACTTCATCTTGTACTAGGTACAGATTTATACCACTTTTCTTTATATTTATGTATACCATAAGAATATCAGATTTGACAATCCCACCCTTACAGTTACACTTATTTAACCTTTTTTTACCCCTTCTTTGTTTTGGTGAAATTCAGTATGACGATGAAGATATTATTTATGACAAATGTTGATTTGTGGCAGCTTGGTGGGCCATACATACCTCTAAAAACAGGGAGAAGGGATGGTAGGAGGAGCAGAGCTGATATCTTGGAGCAATATCTTCCAGATCATAATGAGAGCATGACTGTGGTTCTTGAAAGATTCAAGAGCATTGGCATTGACACCCCTGGAGTTGTTGCTTTACTAGGTATGTGTATCATCATCATCATTATCACCATCATGCATCATGTAGTTTGACAGTTGTTTTCTTGTAATAGGTTCTCACAGTGTCGGTAGGACGCATTGCGTGAAGCTGGTGCACCGCCTATATCCAGAGGTGGACCCTGCTCTTGACCCGGGCCATGTTGAGCACATGCTCCACAAGTGTCCGGATGCAATCCCTGACCCGAAGGCCGTGCAGTACGTGAGAAATGACCGCGGTACCCCTATGAAACTAGACAACAATTATTACAGGAACATTTTGGATAACAAGGGATTGTTGATTGTGGACCACCAGTTGGCGAACGACAAGAGAACCAAACCGTATGTGAAGAAAATGGCGAAAAGCCAAGATTATTTCTTTAAACATTTCGGAAGAGCCATCACCATTCTTACGGAGAACAATCCGCTCACTGGCACTAAAGGCGAGATTAGAAAGCAATGCAATGTTGCAAACAAGCACCATTAGTAAACCAAAGTTATCTTGTGTTGTAATGTGATGAATAAAAAGATGATGGTGTGAGCATCTAGCAATGTAGGGCATGTATTTCTTTTAATTTTATGTGTTTTTAGGAAAGTGAATGCTTTTAAATGAATGTGAATATGGATGGATGATGATGATGATGGTGGAGTCTGAGTATGTATGATGCATGAGATTGTTGTTGAAAGCTCCGCAATTAATCAAATGCTTGCTTTGTTTGTGTGTGTATGATCACGGCTGCCACTTGCCCACTTGATGATAAAAAATAGTTTTCTTAAAAAAAGAAAGGGGCGGTTTGTTTACCTCTTAACGAGTCTCTTAATGGTTCAGCACTTAATGTTCAGACTGTTTGTTTGGTGAACAGATGTCTGAATGGTTCAGACATTTGCCTCTGAATGGTTAAGTATTATACTGAGTCTTAAAAGTTAAGACCTCTAATCTGAATTGGTCAGACACTTGTCTCTGAACGGTTAAGCATTATACTGGCTCTTAATGGTTCAGACCTCTTATTAGTTCGACACTTAATGGTTCAGACCCTTACTGGTTCAGCACTTAACCATTCAGAAGTTGCCAAACGGCCCTTAACTTAAAGATTCTCCTGCACAATGTATCTCAAAATAATATTGTTTTCATAACAAAAAATAAAGGGCATTTTCTTTTTCTTTGAGAAGTCAGGTCTAGGTCATTTATTAAGACACAACAATTCAATAATGTATTTTCAAATTCAATAATGCATTTTATAATTTATTAGAGGGAAGACAAAAAAGAAATGGTCCTACATGCATATCACTAATTCATGACTGGTTTGATGTTAAATAGACTGGCCACCTATTACACAACTGCCTGCCACCTTGGTTTAAAAAACCATATGCATTCAAAGTGTATGCTATCAAGTGCCCCACCATATGCATGCCAAAATATACCAACAAAGGGTTTTGATGATATTTAAAAAGATGTGACTTGTGAGTGTCAAAATAGAAGCACCAAGTGGCTTACATGGTCCTGAAACCACATGCAGAAGCACCATATGATCAGGCTGGGTGGGTCATTTACCATAGTGGATCCTACATTATTACTAGAGAGACGGTTTAAAAGCGTGGTCGAGGGACATATATGTAATATCCTAATAAAGAAAAGGTTGGATAGTGAAAGGAGTGTATTAGGGGAGGCCAATACATCATCATCATCATACTCAGTAAATTCCACCAATAGCGTCTGAGGAGGGTAAGATGTAGACAGCCTTACCTCTACCTCGTAGGAATAGAGAGGTTGCTTCCAGTGAGACCCTTGGCTCGATAGTAGTTTTGCATCAAGCCTTGGACATGAGGCACATAACACTCAGCAATCGGGACAAAGACCGATTAGTGCAAAGACCGATTAGTGCATGTACCCTTTTGTCTTTCAACTATCAACGCCACCACATGATTAATAATTAACCATTGCCCACTTTTAACGTTATTTTCACGGAATTAGTAAAATAACGTTAAAATTAGTGCACTTTCACTTTTGCCCCCCAATGATCCACACATATATACATTATATGCGCATACCGCAAGCGGGGCGTAGGGAGGCCAATACATCATAGGCATAAAATAATTTGCAAGGTGTGGAGGAAAACTGGACTGATAAAGATTTGTTTGGTGACACTAGTGTGGAGGCCATGGTGGAATTTGACTGCCATAGATGGAAGGCCGCGGGTTTGACTCGAGGTAAGGTCAACAAGCCCAAATTGTGCAAGAAGTAGTGGTAGCAACTAGCAACCTACATTAGTGAACAAATAGGGAGGGACGACGACATGTTATTAAGGGTGTATAATTTTAACTAACATTTATAAGTAACTATTCCCATATAAAGAGTAAAAAAAGGCTCATTAATCCAAAAGCAAAAGAAACTCATCTACATAACACTAAGCATAATAACAGACCCACACTCATCTACATCTGGTTGCACTAAAAGCATCAAAAGAGCTTGGTTTGATGTGAAGTTCCACTTCTCATCATGTTGCAAAACTCCTCATAGTTAATTTTTCCATCCTGTTATCAAGACCATTTTCGCTCCTTAAAAGCTGTTTCCAGGTTGTGCTTATATGCGAGTAAGTCAACTTTTTTTAATAACCCGTCTGAAGTTGCTTATTTCAAAAAGCAATGGGTAAATTACACTTTTCGTCCATTATGTTTATACCATTAACCAAATGTCAGTGGATGTCCTTTACCTTTTAAAATGTCAGGAATAATCCTTTACGTTTTAAAAAACTTGCACGGTATGTCCTTTGACACTAACCTAGTTATAATTTTCAGTTAAGTCTGGTGACATAAGGGTAGTTTAGTCTTTTCTATGGTGTTTAGAGAGAGAAGGGGTGTTTATATCTCTTATTCTTTTTATTCATTTTGTTTTATTTATAATATACCATTTTATATAAATGGATAAAATGACTAAATTGCCCAAACTTAACTGAAAATTTAACTGGGTTAGGGTCAAAGGACAAACAGTGCAAGGTTTTAAAAACGTAAAGAATGCTTCCTAACATTTTAAAAGGTAAAGGACATCTACTAAAGAATACCCTCCGGACCATTAAAAAATTCGGTTTAGTGAAGTTATTTATTCATTGACGATAATAACTATTCGGAACAGAAGAACTATTCGTTTGGCCAGCTTATTAATTTATCAAGGTTATATTGTACTTGTCATATTTGTCAAATGTCACTCCATTTGAAAACCCCGTGTTTTGCGTTTGTATTTTTTGCGAGAATAATGGTTTACTTGCAACAGCAAACTGTGGACAGTGACTTACATTATCAGTATCCACTTCAGAAATGATGTCTTTGATGGTAGCTTCATCGCCCATGCCGTATTCCTTCATGGCTGTTTCTAGTTCCTCCATGGTGATATATCTGTTACATCACCATAGTAAGTTAGCTATAGATTATAATTTTCAGAAACTACTAATCTTGATCCAGAAATATGACCCTTTAACTATCGAAGTCAAACTTAAATACCTAATGCTTAGCGTCAGCGACCACCAATATAGTATCGATTTTATAACAAATGTTACTGCAAAACTGGATCATATTTTATTGCTTGTTAACAAGTTTGATATTAGGCTGAGCGGTGTGGGGCTCGGCAAGGCCTCGGCATGGTCCGGCGCCGACCCAACACCATTTCTCCCCCCCCCTCACATCGTCGTCGAACCCGTCCAGCCTAGGACGTTCATGACGCTCACAAAATGACAAAAACAATTCTCTTTTGAACGTTAGGTAACGGATAGTTTTAGAAAACTTTAAAAATTAATTATTTTTTTTAGTTATTATGTAATTTTATTTAGTTAATATTAATTTTAGTTTTATGTAATATTTGGTTTAATGTTTAATGAATTTAATTTTATATCTTATTTAATAATTGTTAAAAAAGTAGTTGAAGTTAAAAATAATTAAATAAAGATGGTAGGGTAGGCTCATCATCCATTTTCCATTGATTGTACCATGGAGGGGCATCATCCAAAGACTATGACGTGGCGCCCACGTGGAGGATCATCCTCCAAGGTAGGCTCATCACCACACCCACCAGCCTTAGTTATCGAATTTGGCTCCAGAGTTTAAAAATTCCTATCAAAGTAGATCTTGTAAGATAATGTATTTGACTTCATTAGTAGAACTGCAAAGTTTGACCAGGCTTGTCATTTTAAGAATAAAATCAACTTAAGACTTTAATTTAAGGTATGGACATTTTTTTAATAGTGAAGACACCAAATAAGTCTCATCAATTATTTGTAACAATTTATGTGAGACAGCACAAAATGGAAATTGTTGTAATATTCATGGATTAGATACTGAGATATAATATTACAAAAATTTTGGTATAAATATTATTTTTCCAAAGTTAGTTCTAAGCCAAATTTTGGTATAAAAATTTTTGCATTAAAGGAAAAAAGTATGAATGTGATCATACGAAAAATAGAACTGACCCGCTATTATCAGTATCAAAATGGCAGAAGGCTTTGTATAGATGTTCATCTCTTTCAAGCCTGTGCCTGTGCATGGTAGCGGTTATGAACTCAATATAGTCGATTGTTCCATTTCCATCCACATCAGCCTGAAACGTAAAATAACTTAATTACACTGAATTAAGGAAAAATATATAATTCATAAAAAAAAGTGTATGTTATTAACATAAACACATAAAAAAGAACTCACAGCTTCCATGAGTTGCTTAACTTCAGCTTCTGAAAGCTTGGAACCGAGCCTAGCAAGTCCTGTCTTTAATTCCTCGTAAGTGATTGAACCGCTTTTATCGGTGTCCATGTTGACAAACATTGCTTTGAGACCTTTAATTTCTTCTTCAGACATACTTTCCGCAATTACCTGGGGGCGTTTTCAAATGCATACTTTTAGGGATTAAATAATTTTATTTTGTTGGTCGTATTTAGATGATGCAAGAACAACAGAATGTGAAGGTAGGTCCCACACAATGGAGTGACTAAAATGGAATACAAGAATGGTGTCACAATCAAGAACAAGACAAACTTCACCTTCTACTTCTCAAACCGGTTTTCGCATTTATTTTCTAAATGTGGAGAAAATTACAAGTTTGAACCTTACTTTCAAAGCGAGTTTCTTGAGCTTGTTCATTGCTCTAAATTGCTTCATTCTGGACAGTACCGCACTATCTATCGGCTTGTCTAATGCTTCTCCACCTTCTTTGAGCCACGGATGCTCTAAATGAACCAAATTAAATAAAAAACAAGGATTAATCCAACGATTTCTGTCTTAAGATAACTCCAACGATTTCCTTACGGGATGTTCAAATTTGCATCCAAACTTACTTCTTTGGTCCCTTTGTAATCATTATGATATACTGAAAGCAATAAAATTTTGATTATATTATTCTTATTAAGGTATTCCAGACAGAATATACTTTATGGACCTTACGTATAGGGAGTATATGTATAAATCTATGCTCATGAATGAATCATATAACATGATTACTGAAATGCACCTTATAGTAAACCATATAATCAGTACCAAGAATTTGGGTGGAAGTAATTCTTTTTCTTGGATCATATGTTAGCATTTTACGAACAAGATCTTTCGCACTCCTTGATATCCAGGGCCATGGTTGACTTTCAAAGTCAATTTCCCCTTCTAGTATAGCATCAAATATTCCCTTTTCAGTCTCTACATATATACAAAAAAAGCTTACTATTTCATTCAATATTAACATAAATATCCCAACGAAATACATTGAGGAAATACGTTATCTTTCTTTACCTGCATAAAACGGGGGCACACCGCTTAATAAAATATACAACATTACCCCTGCACTCCATATATCGATTTCCTTCCCATAGTTACGCCTCAGTACTTCTGGAGGGACATAATACGCACTACCAACTATGTCACGAAGTACTTTCCCTAAAGAAACAATCCCAACAAGGTACCATCAATAAGAAAAGCATGATAATTTAGACCCAAAACAGACCAATTACGAAACTTATACCTTCTTCGATGAACACGGATAACCCGAAATCTGTTGCTTTCAACATTGCATTATCATCCTTACTAGAAAGCAAGAAATTTTCAGGCTTGAGATCCCTATGCATGACACCCATAAAATGGCAAACATGAACAACATTCACAATCTGCCTACAAATTGAAGCTGCAGCTTTCTCAGTGTACTGTCCCTGAGCTATAATCCTATCAAAAAGCTCACCACCAGCAAAGCTCCATCACAAGATGAACAGACTGTCTATCTTCATAAGTCCCTTTAAACTCAACAATATTTGGCTGACCACTCAAATGCTGCATAAGCTGAATCTCTCTCTTCACATCCTCTTTATCATTCTTGCTTGATAGCTTCCTTTTCAAGATTGACTTACAAGCATAACTATGACCAGTTGAATGTTCAGTACAAAGATAAGTCACACCAAACTGACCTCTACCCAATTCTTTTCCAAGTGTATAGTGTCTTCTTATGTCCTCAAATGGCTTACCCAAAATGGTATTGGGGTCTGACCCATGAGCATGTCTAGGGTTTGGAGGTGGTGTGGTTTGTTGTTGTGGCTGCTGCTGATGAATTTCTTGTTGAGGTTATTGAGTGTAATTGGAGGTGGGTCTCTCATGACTTTCAGAAACTTGCTGGTAATTTTGATGTTTTGAAGATCTATGGGTATTATAATGTGAGTTATGACGATTTTTCTTGCTGAAACAGCCGCCCATTGTGGCAGATTAACAGAAAAGATTCAAAAAGGTGGTTAATTTAAAGAAAGAAAAAGGTAAAGATTGGAAACATGATGAATCTACGATCATGTATGCATAAACATTGATCTTTTTGTAGGGTTTGAGAAAAGCCGAGGGGGATTTGGGAGATTTAAGATTGAAAAAGGCAAGTGAATGTTGGAAAGTAGAAGGAATAGCCAACGAAGATGTGTGTTATTGGGCCCAGAGGGTGTCACTGTCACTGTCTCTGTCTGGTACAAGATTTAGTGAAAGGATCTGTGGGTATATTTTAATAATGCTTAGCTCACCATGAAGACGTACCCTGTGGGTGATGTAAGGAATCAGGGCTTAGAAGAATAGAAAACAAAAAAATCAATCTACAAAACTAAACTTAGACCGATTATCCCACGATAGGGGCCTTGTGTTTGGACCTGTTCTTTAAAAAATAAAAAAAACTAATGTTAAAGCAACAAGAGTATGGCAAAGGAAATGTCCAAGATCAACTCCAAAAGATAGCTCCTTGGTCGAATCTGCAATAAAAAAAACACCATTAATCTTAACGCGAGAGGTAGCCTCCCGCGTTAGAATCAGTGGATAATTCTTTAAGAGTCTAAGCAAAATGGTATAGGATAAGAAAGGAGAGTGAGAGTGAACTTACTTTAAGCTAAGCAAGACTTCCCTTTTTATAGACAGAATGCTCTGCCCAAGGGAGCATGTGTCAGCTCATACATTCTTGATTTGGTAAGCTTATCCTCCGTTGACGTTGCTTGCAGGGTTAACCTTGCCTCTTTGGGTAAGATTTAGGTTTGTGTGTCTCGAGGTCACCTTTATGTGCTTTAGGGAAAAGTCTTATCACTTTTGACCTGCTGAGTTCAAGTTCCAATGTGTACAGTAACATTAGCTTCTAGCCTTCTAGTTTCCAGCTATTGGTGTATCAGCTTCCAGTCGGGAGCTTCCAGCTTCCTGTTTCCGGTTTATGTTTTATTCTCCTTTGTTACTTATTGCGATTATTATTAGCCTTAGTTTTGCTGAGTGGGATTTCCGAGTTCCCACGTCATCAACCAAGACTCGTAATATCATCAATGATCTTCATAGGCTCCACCCTTTAGTTCTCGAATCTATTTTCGTTCCTTAACTTCCAGTGTCACAACCCCCGACCACACCCTGGACGGGAGTCGTGAACAGTCAAGTGGTACCGGTGGTTATTTTGAAAATATTGCAGCGGAAAAATTCATTAGGACCATAGTTAGGAAAAGTACCAGAGTTTAGAAACACCGGATTTTATTTATAACAAACGGGAATAAAACCCATGTTTTACAAAGGTAGCTTTTAACAAGGGATAAACCCGAATACAAAGTGTCTAAATTTTTAATTGATAAAGTAAGCCATTTCTTTAAGCATTTTGGTGGCGTATCACAACTCTTATTCAAATCTACTGTAATCACCTGAAACATGTTTAAAAATATTTGATCAGCAGGAAATACTAGTGAGTTCATTCATTTGTATAAAATGACACATTGTTATAATTTACAATATCAAGGGTGATTACATTGTTTTTATCTATCAAATACTCAATCAGTATTTGTCACTCGGTGGCAGTTCCGATGTGACGGTGGTCATATCACTCATTGGCTAACTTCCGTCCAATAGTGAAGATTATCAAGTAGTGTATACAAAACCCCACATACCGGCAGTAATTGCAGAATACAAAAACTTAATCACTGTAAATACAACTTGAAAACATTTAAAGTTTTGCAAAAACATTTAAAGTTTTGCAAAAACATTTGAGAAAAAGAGAATGACTCACCTTGTAGGGCTATAGTTCTTGATATAACAGGCCTCCTGATTCTAAGCCTTATGATACTAAGCTTCTTGTTTAATAGTAAGTTTATAGCTCCAAGTCTTCAGATAAATAAGCATTTACTTTATCAGTGGATATAAACCTTCTGATCCTATCCCCTAATTTCACAGAATGTAATCCGTATCAGTGTGTAAATCCAATTCAAAATTTAACAATAATCACGAGATAAAAACTCCAACGTAGTTAACAAATAATAGCTATATCCAGACAGCACCTTCACATCCGTTGATGGGTTTTATATCGATCCGACAGGGTATCGTTTTAGTGATTAGGGTTTAATACACTTCTTACGGAGCAGAGTTTCGAGGTTTAAGGGTTCAGGTGTTATAACACCAATTCGAGAGAGAAAGAATATCGATTTTTTGATCGAACAAGTGCAAATGAACTTCTCCCAGACTGAGCTTTATATAGCCCAGGTGGATTTCTCCCCGCGTCGTGCGGGGAGACAGGGTGTCTCTCGCGTGGCGCCAGGGCGGTCGGCCTGGCCTAGACCCGCCACGTGTCCAGGGTAGGTCTGACACGTGGTGCCTCCGCGTGATACATGTCATTGGCTGCCTTTTTCGTCCAATCAAGCTTTTTTCTCGATTTTTGTGTCGATTCTTATCGCGTATGCTCGGTTCTTGATCCTAAATGGTTCGGTTTATAATTGTAAGTCTAGTAAGTGTACTTTTGTGCGGGTTGGTTCATCTACAACCAAGTTTTCTTAACCGCTAAGTTTTCAGATTGATTATCACAAGTTTCGACGCACGCACTTGGGGTTTTGATTACTGGTTGTTGTTGGAAATATTTTTGAGGGTTGTTACATCCAGAGGCACCACATAGCAACAATAATGATACCATAAATGATCTTCTTTCTAGACAATAATGATACCATAGATGATCTTCTTTCGCTCTCTAGAAACTTGAAGAGTATTGTGCATCTCTAGCAGATCTCTGACCATGAAAACGAATAAAAGAGGGATGCCACACCAGCGACTAATGTGGCTCCACACCCTATTCGACACTAGACAAGAGGAAAACATGTGCTCTGCCGACTCATCCAAAGATTCGTACAACCACAAGCAAGATCCTTCACCAGGATGTTCCTCTTTCGCAGGGCTTAAGTCGTTAGAATTTTTTCCATCTCCACGCCAAGCCAGGATGTTACATTTAGCGGGGACCCATTTGCAACATTGCATAACGAAAAGTTATCTCACGTTGATTTCCAAGTCATTGGATATCTTGATGGATATTTGTTTTAAAATTAAGAATATATGGCTAATAAATAACAAAAATAATAATTTATTAACGGGTAAGGTCAAATATCACAACTATGTAACCATGTAATTTTGTCCTTGTTTCTTAATTTCAATCATATCTCAAGTCAACGTATCGTATTATAATTCTCAAAATCTTTATTATTAATTATTTGATATTTTTTTTATTTAATTATTGTAAATACACGAATTTTTAGTATAGTAAAATTCATTTAGTGTCTATTATTTGTTGTGCGAGGTGTATGTTTTAATATGTTTTAAAATTAAGGATAAAACATATATTGCATGTTTAACAAAGCTTATTTACACGTTCTTATGACTTATTGACTTTTAGAAAAAATCAAATAAGAAGATAAGCTCCTCAAAAAGTCATAAAATCCTGACTTATTAAACACCTTATCTTCTTATTAGTTTTTTCTAAAAGTCAATAAGTCATAAGAAGGTGTAAATAAGTTTTGCCAAACATGCCCCTAATTAGGCCCCTTAAAAGGCATTATGTAATATAATTTAATATAGTCGATTAAATAAATACTTTTTTTTATTGTCACGCTGTAATTTGAAATGAGTAACATGAAAAAGTTAAAGACATAAAAAAAATCTTCAAATAAACTTCAAAATAATTAAAATAATAAGTCATCACATTATTACAAGTACAGGAATGACTCGTGTTTCGTTACGGGGTAGTATAGTAAAACTGGTTAACGCGAATATATGAAATGTGTTGTATAGAAAAGTTATACACTACACTCAATACAACAAATGAAAAAAGAAACCCAAAAAATACGAGTTGTTTAACTTATTGTTTAGCAAAATAAAAGAAAAAAATAACTTTTAGTAACAAAGAAAATCTAAAAATAATAACTTTTAATAACAAAGAAAATCTAAAAATAAAACAGAAAACAAAAACAATAAAGGGAAAATCTCCAAACTAGCCAAGACCCAGTCAACTTTTCCAAACTAGCCAACCAAGACGTCTCGTAGAGACGGCTCCGTTCTTCCGTCTCAGGTTTCCCCGAATTAGACCGCGCCACGTGTCATCCAAAGTTGTAGCGTCTCAGCCAGATCCATGGCGTCTCAGCCGAGACGTCTGTTCTGGCTTGAGACGTCTCAACCCGGCTTCCCCCCTCCAGCCGGCTACTCACGTGTGTAGCAGACGTTAACTAACGAGCCGAGACGTTTGGCTTGGCTTGAGACGTTTCACCCGGCTTGTTCTTTGGCTAGAGACGTTTTAAAATGATATTTAAGAGTTGTAACATGTAAATAAACATGGGATCCATTATAATTATAATTTAGGTTTGTTATAAATACTCATATGCAAATTTTTTTCTTCCCAAGTCTGTATTTAGTTCTTACAATATGATTCTTAAGTTTATTGTTTATACTAGGGGGAAGTGGGACGTGATTAACGTGAACATTGAATATGTTGCTGATGGCGAAGCGGGGAGACGTGGTTTAGAAATTGAAAACCATCATTCATTTATTAGTTTTAAAAATTATGTTTGTAAGATGTGTGATATTCCAAACATTAAACGCCTGTCATACCGGATGTCTTCTTTCACTGATCCGATCGACATAATTGATGATCGAGACCTTACTTTTTTTTAATTTAGCGATGCAAAATCCTTTTGAATTATACAAATTATATGTTATTGAAGAGTCCGGTGTTGGTTCATCTGGGTTAAATCATTTCAAACTTCCTGATTTAAAATTTTCAGCTAACAAATCCAATCATGGTTTACACGATGACTGTCCGATTTCTGAAAATATTTTTGAAAAATCAATTCCTTCTGTGAAAGAATCACGTTCTTCATCCATTGTTTTTGAACCTGGTCATGTCTTCAATAACAAAGAAGAGATGAAGCTTGAGTTATGAAAGAAGTGTTTGCTAGAGCATTTTGAGTTTAAGGTTGACAGATGGTCCAAGTCACGATACGAAGTTTCATGCATGGTTGATGGTTGTGAATGGCGATTCAGGGCATACGTTGTTCCTGGTGGTGGTTTATTTTTTGTTAAACATATGAATGATAATCACACCTGTTCGAAGACGCTAACATACCCTCACCATCGTCAGGCCAACCCAAAAGTTTTGGGTCACTTTTTGAAGGAACCTTTAAAAGAAAGTGGTAGGATATACCGGGCAAAAGATATTGTCAAAGATTATAGGCAAAGATTCCAGGTTGAGATAACAAATGTTCAAGCTTGGCGTGGGAAAAGTCATGAACTTGAACTTCTACAAGGAACAAGCCGAGATTCCTTTGCCGAACTTCCAATTTACTTCCAATAATGAATGGCTCCTAGCTCGCTTAGAGTTAACGTCACAGGAGTTGATGTTTTACCCGTGTGATAACGTTTGTCAGGGGGATAAATGGATAAATACTTAAAAGTTATTTATCCACGATTGACAAAGATCAAAGTCTACTTAGGAGCTTTATTCGTGCATTTGCGATATTGGAAAAAAACAGGAAAACCGGAAAAATGCATCTGTGTGGAGCTCAATGATAACTATGTCATATCAAACACGTCAATCACCGGGAATGAAGCGGTCGACCTGTGTATGCTTATGGAGCATCTGGTTACGGACAAACCAATTAATATAACTGGAGACATCGGTCGAACTTTTCAGACATATAGACAATTCATGGCTGAAAAACTGTATTTTTGGCGGTGTTTACCCCGCCCAAATGTTGTGTAATTATATTTTTTTAATTTTATTCAGTATTAAATTTCTGTTTTGAATTTAAAAATTAAAAATTCGTGATTGTTATATATACAATCTATGGATAAAATAAGTATGATATTTGTTAATCATATTAATTTTCAAACATCCAACATTAAATATAGAAGGTAACACTATAAATAGACATGTTGGTATTACATTTTACGCACACTAATATCCCGTTAACTCACTAAAATAATGGATTCTTGGAATGACGAAGAAGATATTGCTGTTGCCGTTTCTTACACCGCCAGTCAGGAACTGGGCACACATTCTACTTCCGATCCTGCATTCTGGGTGCAGGTTTTCAACTGTTTTTGCATTCACATGCAGCAGACGACCCGTAGATCAAATGAAGTGAAGACTCGTTGTGCTTTTCTACGTTTCAAATGTTCACGTTTTCTTGGAAGGTACAAACACGTGAAAAACCAGGATAACAACCTCGATGAAGAAGAGGTCATCCAGGATGCCCTGCTCGAATACGCGATGCTTTACAAGGAGGTTTTGAACATCTTTCTGTGTTTGAAACATTGAAAATTTATATTTAACGTTCTGTTGTTATCTTATTTAATTTTTGCAACTTAAAGTTTAATTAAATTAACTATCTTAACGTCTCGGCTCGTTACTTAACGTCGGCTACACACGTGAGTAGCCGGCTGGAGGGGGAAGCCGGCTTGAGACGTCTCAAGCCAGAACAGACGTCTCGGCTGAGACGCCATGGATCTGGTAGAGACGCTACAACTTTGGATGACACGTGGCGCGGTCTAATTCGGGGAAACCTGAGACGGAAGATCGGAGCCGTCTCTACGAGACGTCTTGGTTGGCTAGTTTGGAAAAGTTGACTGGGTCTTGGCTAGTTTGGAGATTTTCCCAACAATAAAAGAATCTAAAAGGGGGGAGGGGGAGGTGTTGCACAAGGGCAGAACAAACGATCTCTTGGATGTGAAGGGGTGGCCTACCAGTTCCATTAGCTTCGCTTTTATGATTATTAAATATTAAACGTAATGTATATATGTCTTAATCCATACATTTTAGAGATTAAAAAAATAATAAGACAATACATAACCCACCAACGTAGACTAATGAGAAGAGAAAATTGTTCAAGTGGCTTCTCTTTAATATAGACATAATATCTTGTGGAGTTAAATGCTTGGTTGGTCTTTGTGGTTTGTGAAAGTTGCAGACTTGGTTCTAGTGGTTCACTAATTACAGAGTTAGTCCTGATAATTATAATTTTTACACTCGAACAGTCCTTATCACTAACCTTCTTTAAATTTTTCAGTTAAGTTGATGTTAAATAACCAAATTGCCCTCTACAATTAAAAAATTAAAAGTAAAAATAGAAGAGAAACCCACCCCATCATCTTCTTCACTAACCCTATATTTCCACAACAGGAATCCCAATTGCAAACCCTCACTTTAAAGAAAAATGGTACAGGTGCTTACACGGTTACACCATCAACATTGTTCATGGTAGTATTGGGCATCAAGCTGTTCATCTTCTTTATCTAAAGGAGGTACTACTTTACATCTTGCACGCTATATTATAACAATCATATGTCTATGTAGTGCATATTATGAAGATATTTTGGCATTTACTTATGTCACTTTGCCTTTACCTTTTTGTACAGGGTACAAGTGATCTAGCTGACGGTACAACTGCATTTGGATTTGCCTTTGTTGACTGTGCCTCCTGACACTTCTGGTAGTGCAGGTGGTGGTTGTAGAGTTGGTGTGGCGCCAGAGGTTTGTGTAGATGATGGTGATTGAACGGCGAGGAGGCGGCGTTATGATTATTGTTTCCGAGTAAGGGTTCGGAGATGGATTGTGGTAGCCGAGGTTGACGGATCTGGTGGTGGTGGTGGTCGGGTATAGTGGAGGATGTTAGTTGTTGTTGGTGACAGGGCGGTCTTAGGTGGTGGTTCGCGGTGCTGGTTTCAGGTGGTGGTTCGCGGTGCTGATGGTGGTTACGTGTTTCAGAGAGGAAGAGAGAAACAGAGGGGTGAAAAAGATGATGGGGTGGGCCCATCTCAACTTGTTTCTTATATTTTTACTTTTAGTTTTTGATTGTTGAGGACAATTTGGTTATTTACCATCAACTTAACTGAGAAATTTAATAAAGGTTAGTGATAAGGACTACCCGAGTACAAAAATTATAACTATTAGGACCAACTTTGTAATTAGTGAACCATTGGGACCAAGTCTTCAATTTTTGTAAACCACGGAGACCAACCAGACATTTAACTCTATCTTATGGAAAGAAAACATTATTCACCTTAGTACTTTCAAATGGTCAAACAAAATAACAAAAACCATTTATAAGAAATATAGGAAGTACACTACAATTTGATTTCATTCTAAAAAGTGTATCAACCATGGATTATAAATTGATTAACATAAATTATAGAACTAGCAACCTATCGAATTCAAAATATAGAAAGTGATTTGGATATACAAAATAACTAGTTGTTTTTCTGCCGAGCATTACATCAGGAACTATCTATTCTGGAACTGTCAGTTGAAGACCCATACTTTTATGACCGCGAGGGGGGGGGGGGGGGTGGGGAGAGTCACAAATCTTCCAAGAAAAAAATGAATTTCAAGTGAGGTTATCCATGGAAGCCTTACACTAACACTATTAGAAGTACAAATGTAAAGATTGCTCATTGAGATTTGTGTTGTATATATGCATGTAATTTCGAGTAGCTTCCGGCTTGGCTTGTAGTCGTAGTCTTTTAGCTTATATAGTCGTCGGCCTTTCTACACACACGCGCTCGACAGAATGCCTCCTTGGTTTGGGAACCAAAGTGTAGTTCATAGCATAATGATTTGATCTTTAATTTGAGGTCTACTTTTGTAAAATTAGTTAAGTTGTTACTGTAATATAATAGTGATCTTTGTGTATATGAGCTATAATTATATACGAAATTAAACATTATCAAATTTTTTTATACTACTAGAAAGGTTATGGACTATTTTGTTAATTGAATTAAATCCACTTACCAGGCTTATATAATAATACTCCAACAGGGATGCGTTAACAACACCCTTCCTTAATTTGTGTTTTAAGGTATCAATCGAAACATATTTTTTAGCATTTTTCTTGGTAAATTTATCTAACTATTAATAAATAAACAAACGAGATAATTATGGACCGTATCACGACAATAAACTAAATAATTATAGACGACAGAATCAATCAACTATGTGTAAGTTTGTTTTTTTCTAGTTTTACGTGACAAATTATTAAATAAGTTTTAAGTAAGTTAATTTGTCGTAAAATCTGTATAAACTTTAGATTAAGAAAGAAAATATTATCTTTATAGAATTCCAAAAAAAAAAATATTTGTGTTTGAAAAACACTTTTTGGAGGGGGCTTTCAAATTTAGGGTTTAGCCCCAAATCAACATCAAATTGACTCTTCTCCATAAACCATCGCTCTGCGGCTTTCGTCTTCATCTCAAAAGCTTCAAACCGTCGGCGTCAATGACCACGCGTTACCCATTACTTTCAACCTGATTTGGGTTTTCTTGCTTCTATGTTTCTGAAGCTGTTCTCCACCAAAAGAACCAATCTTTTTGCACGGAGTCTTCACTTGGGTAAGCATTTCAAATACCCAAACCCTGAAGATATTGCTTTCAGTTCAATTTCTCTTCATTTAAGGCAAAGAAAATGGAATCTCTTGGACAAATTATTGTCCTCAAATCTCACAAACTCATTAGTCAATCGTGTACTTTTCGAGTTTCGAAAGTCTCCAGAGTTAGCTTTAGGGTTCTACAAGAGGGTTGGAGAGCAAAAGAGCTTTTCTCCATCACTAGATAATGTATGCATATTGATACATGTCATGGTTAGCTGCAAAAGATATGATGATGCATTAGAACTGATGAGTAAGTTAATGCAAACAATGGGTTATTCCCATTTAGAGGTGTTGGAAGGTTTATGGAAAAGTTACGATGATGAAATATCGTGCGCGGATGTGTTTGATGCGTTGGTTAGGGCGTCTACTCTTTTAGGTGACACCGGTTGTGCTTATGAAGTCATTATGAAGTTGAGGATGGAGAAGGATTTTGATGTTTCGGTACATGCTTGGAATAACTTTTTGAATTGTGTAATACGGTCGAATGAGATGAATCTTTTTTGGAGAAAGTATGAAGAAATGATTGCTTATGGCTATGTAGAAAATGTTTATACGATGAATTTGATTGTACACGCCTTGTGTAAAGAAATGCTTTTGTATGAAGCGATTAGTGTGTTTTACCGAATGTTAAAAGGTGGAATATATCCAAATGTGGTTACTTTTAATATGATTATAAATGGTGCTTGTAAAATGGGTGATGTTGGTTTAGGGTTGAAGTTGTTTAGAAAGATGGGAATGTTGTCAATGGGGTTGGTTATGCCTAATTTGATTACTTTTAATTGTCTCATTAACGGGTACTGTAAGTTAGGAGACATGAAAACCGCCGAAAGCCTTGGAGATGAAATGAAGAAAATGGGCATTGAACCAAACTTAAGAACATATGGGACTTTGGTTGACGGGTATTTGAGAAAAGGTTGCACAGGGGAAGCGTTTAGGTTGTGTTCTCAAATGGTCGATAACGGTTTTATTCCCAATAATGTCATTTATAATTCGATAATCCACTGGCTTTACTTAGGAGGAGATACTACCACAGCGTCTATTCTATTGTCGCATATGATAAAAACCAACGTTTGCTTCGATAAATTCACTAATGCTATAATGATTAAAGGGCTATCTAGAAACGGGTTCTTGAATGAAGCTCTTGGTTACCATGAATGGCTTGTGGGGAAGAATCTTGTGGATAAAGATCTTTTCTTGGAGAATACTCTTGTATATTATCTGTTTAGAAGTGGTAATGAATCTGTATCAAAGGTCAAACAAGTTCTTGATGATATGGTTGACCGTGGGCTTACTCCAGATACAGTTACATACGGCACTATGATTGACGCGTTTAGTAAACAGGGGAGTATATCAAATGCGGTTCGTGTTTATGATGATATGATAAAGGTGGGAAAGAGACCGAATTTGGTGGTCTATAATTCCCTTGTAGATGGTTTGTCTAAGAATGTTTCCGTTGATGTAGCCAAGATTATGGTAGATGAGTTGAAGAAATTAAGTTTACTTGATGTTGTGACTGTTAACAGCTTATTAAACGGTTATTGTGCGAGTTGGAAGGTTAACGAAGCGCTGAGTTTATTTTTTCAAATGCAAGAAGATGGGAAATTAGTGAATGAAGTCACATACAATATACTCATCAACTTTGTTTGCAAATTTGGATCAATTCAAGAAGCAAAGGAACTGATGGAGATGATGGTGGCTCAAGGGTTGACTCCTGATTCTATTACTTACACGATTCTTCTTACGAATGCTTGTAAGAAGATTAGCCCGGAGGAACTGATTGAGTTGCATGACGATTTGGTGGTCAAAGGAGTAATTCCAGATAGTCAAACATATGACACGATTGTTGGCCCGCTGATTGGGAAGGATAGAGTTGACCTTTGATCCGTGTTTGTGATCAGATTGAATGCGAGAACCAGTTTTTGTACATAGGGTATATTCTATATTGCTTATTCTGGAGCTTCCTTAGAAATGAAGTTCATTTTTGGACTCGCTTGAGGTTAAGACGGTAACGCGTTGAAATGGTTAAACTATGAACTTGTACTTTGTGCATTATAACTTACACCTACCCATGCTTTGGGTAAAGATGATATGCTAAATCACTTATTCTAGCTCTGAATTTCCATTTTCAAAGCATTCCCTATGAACACGGATTTACATCGTTTGGGGTTTGCAGAAGGCAAGTCCTTTCAAATGGTCATAGTGCTAGAGAATATGACAATAAGGGAGAAAAAAAGAATGTCAAATATATAAATTTTCATTCTCATCTACGGCTTTGTTTTGTTAATTTACAATATTTTATGGTCGTTAGTCGATTGATTGTTACTTTCTCGATAACTCAATTACTAGCTTCCGCTTTCTATGCTTTTAGTTGACTTGGAATTATTGATAAAGATACCAATCAAATGCTTACAGTAGTATTTATACATCACCGATAAATTAATTTCCTGATATCGAATCATACCTATCAAGGTGTTTTGGTATGTCAACATCCGTCATTACCATTAAGGTGTTTTGGTTTAGTTTTGTAGATCTTATGGATCAAGACAAAGGTCAGGACTGCTGCTTATGATCAAGGCTATTTTGTGAGTTAAATTGGTATGTCAACATCCGTCATTATCATTTGTTTTGTGGTATCCTCGCATTTGGATTGAAAATACAAGGGGTCAGTGCCTTTGGTTTTCAATTTTGGTAAGGCCTTACAGTTTTGACTTTTGAGGTCAAATAGACTAGTTGCTGTTTTCGAAGCTGGTATGAATATGCTGTTTCGTGAAACTAAATTTTTTTTCATGTTACAAACAGAAACAATTTCTTAAAACTTTTATCAAAATTAGTATCAAGGTTTTATGTTTTTTGTAACTTATTCAAACTCATAAGTCTAAATGTATCTAAATTAGAAATTGCTGAACTTCAGGGCAAGTCAAGGCTTATTCCGATTCGGAAAGTGTCGTAATGACTTACAAGACACATATCACTGCAGCGAACTCTGCAGCGAACGGAGTTATAAGTTTATTTCTTTGACATATCGTAAAGTCACACCATTGTAACAATTTTCCTTCTTAAGTTAATGTGGCTTATTTGACTTCTTGAGGTCAAGCAGGCTTCAGTTGCCTTTTTATTATCGTATTAATAGAAGGCTTCTAATTGTTGGTTTTAAAGCTAGAAATTATTACATTACTTGACATGCTATAAACAGAAGTGCTTGACTATAAAACTTTTATCAAAATTAGTATCAACTTTCTATGTTTTCGTAACATGTACAAACTCATAAGTCAAATATATCTTAGCAATTGCTGAACTCCGGGGCAAGTCAAGGCTTATTCCAATTTGGAAAGTTTCGTAACGAAGTACAAGAAGCAATTTAACATTTCACTGCAGCAAACTGTGTTATAAGTGCAGTTCTTGGACACATAGTATTAATCTGGCTGATTTGACTTCTTGAGGTCAAACAGACTTCAATTTTCTTTTTACTATAACATAGATAGACTTTTAATACTTTTATTAAAGCAAATCTAAAACATGTTACAGTTTACAATCATGCTCAGAGAGGGCAAAATGGCGGGGTTAGGTTCGAAACTGGTAGTTTTGTACGTGCCAAAACAGGACACATTGACTTGTTAGGTAGAAAATGAAACTGGTCCCCGACACGTTTTTGTTTACTTTTTACGCAAACACCGCTGTAATTTCTTGAGATTCATGTTCTTCAAACCGCGGGGAAATCACCTATTGGGCTGTTTTAGTGTCCGTAGGTAACCTTACTATGCAATATATAAGATTGATGATATGATTTACTGGTAGATTCGTTGCTGTTGTAATTGTTTTTTCGTTTCGATGAATGATGGCCAGGGCCTCTGCTTTTTTAACGGAGTATGATGGGGCGTGTGCAGATTTTAAGGGCCTCAAACTGTTGAAGATTTTTAAAGAACTTTACTTTGCTGCTGCTTTGGTTTCCAACTTGCAATAGTTATAAAGCTAGAAGGTAGAAATACCACATTTTGTACCGTTATTTTATCGCTAAAACCAACCTAGCTTCGTTTATCATTGTAAAAAGGCATGATCCGCAGCGAAGCACGGGGTCAACAACCAGTTCACAATGAGTTGATGAGAATACATAAAGTCATTTTTTTCTCCTTTTTTTCGGAGAATATAAATCAGAAAAAAGGTATATCCTTTTAAACTCAAAAGGATGAAATTGCTGAAGAGAGTTTTACCTTATGCCACATATTGTGCCAAATGTGTACATGATGGAACATATGGTGTTCAAGAGGAAACTGCTTTATAAGCTTATACTGTTAGACATATATTTATAAGCTAGATGTTATTATTAATATTATTATTATTTATTTACCTATAAAAAGTTCATATATGGCGGTTATCGCTATTATATTTCATGTATATATATATTCGTGTATTTCAACATTCAGATTATCAATTCATATTTTATGAACATCAGTTTTCGTTCGAAAAAACCCTAAGGCAAATCTCTATCTAGATCAACAGTTTCTAACATAGTTGTATCAGAGCCACATCGATCCAAATTCTCGAACATCAGTTTCACGCTAAATTCTCCATTCAAAACATGAATCAAGCACAAGGAATTCAAACGCAGGTTCCTAAACTTAGTGGACAGAATTATTACCACTGACATATACAAATGAAAGTTCTACTCGAGTCTTAGGAATTATGGAACATCGTCGATGATGGATATCAAGAACTGGGATCAAATCCCACTGAAGAAGCAACCACCGTTTATCGCGATTCAATAAAAAAGGATAAACGGGCACTACATATAATTTTTCAATCAGTGATCGAGACAGTATTTGAAAGAATTGCTCTGGCAAAATCGGCGAAGGAAGCATGGAATATTCTACAAAAATTATACAAGGGTGAAAATCGAGTAAAAACTGTGAAACTTCAAACTCTTAGATGTGAATTTGATTCGTTGAAAATGAAGGAGGGAGAGTCTGTCGAAGATTACTTCTAACAGAATAACCCATATAGTTAATCAATTAAGAATGAAAGAAGAAAAATTAAATGAACAGCGAATTGTAGAGAAAATTTTACGAAGTTTGACTCGAAATTTCGAGTCAGTAGTCATCGCTGTAGAAGAAACGGAAACTTGGAAGATGTATCCACTGAAGAATTAATGGGGATTCTTCAATCTCATGAATTGAGATTGAAGCGGTATGATGATAATCCTGTGGAACATGCGCTTCAAGTTTTAAATTCCAATCAAGACCGATACAAAAGTCCTCTCGGAACGACACTAGAGGAAGAGGACGAGGCAAGAACAGGGGCCGGAACATGAATTCAATAAGATGTTATTGTCAAAGACTTGGTCACACCGCCAAGTTCTGTCAACGAAAGGATGAAGGCGAAAAGTCGGATAACGTGTTAATTCACAAGGAAGAAGAAACATATGAACAGGAAGACACCATGTTTATGATCTTCAATATGGAAGAGACAGTCAAGGATGACTGTTGGTATCTAGACAGTGGCTGCAGCAATCATATGACAGGAAACCGTGAATTGTTTACTCTGCTCGATGAATCACTAAAGAAAGAGGTGAGGACGGGTGATGACAAACAGTTGGAGGCATTGGGTAGCGGAGATGTCTCTATTTCAATTAGAGGACGGGCAAGGAAGATACAAAATGTATTTTATGTGAAGGGTTTGAAACATAACCTATTAAGTGTGGGACAACTTATACAAAAGGGGTATGTAGTCTCGTTTCAAAAGGACAGATGCATCATCAAAGATGCAAGTAACGAAGTTATAGGTGTCGTCAAGATGACGAATAATAAGATGTTTTCCTTGTATCTTGAAAGTGATTTACAGTTTGCAATGAATATGACTATGAAGAATACTTCAAGTTTATGGCATAAACGTTATGGTCACGTGAACATGGACACCTTGATTGATATGGGAAACAAGGAGTTAGTGTTTAGGCTGCCAAAGATGAAAAAGGATGATAGTGTATGTGAGGGATGTGTATCGGGAAAGCAAGCAAGGAAACCCTTTCCAAAGAGAACGACGTGGCAAGCTAACGAACCTCTAGAACTCGTCCATTCAGATATATGCGGCCCAATGAGAACGGAATCAATAGGTGGATGTAGGCATTTTATAACATTCATCGATGATTATTCTCGGAAGACATGGGTATATTTTCTTAAATTCAAGTCTGAGGCATTATATTACTTTAAGATGTTTAAAGCTTTGAATGAGAAACAATCGGATCATTTGGTTAAAACATTAAGAACGGATCGTGGAGGAGAATATTGTAAAAATGTTTCAAGATTATTTGAAACTTATTGGAATTCGTCATCAACTTACGAATAGTTATTCTCCTCAACAAAATGGAATAGCCGAACGGAAGAATAGGACACTAATGGAATTAAGCAAGAGTATGATGAAGATCAAACAACTACCGAATTGTTATTGGGCTGAAGCAATATCGTGCACTACCTACATTCTTAATCGAACCGTCACAAAACTAGACCAAACATCACTCCATATGAAGCATGGAACGGACAGAAACCAATTGTAGAACATCTAAGAGTGTTTGGTTGTTTGGCTTATGCTCATGTTCCTAAAAAACATCGAATAAGACTGAAAAGACAATCTTTGTTGGTTATAGTGAAAATAGCAAAGGATACAAGTTACACAGTCCACAAACCAACAAGATTATCATAAGCCGTGACGTGGTATTTGATGAAAACAAAAGGTGGGTATTCGATTCAGAAACGTCTGATGTTCCATTTATTACAACCGATGATAACGAGAGACAAGCCCAATAAGATAATATGTTTGATAAGGCACAAGGTGAACTGACTTCGAATGAACATCCGGAGTTAAATGATTATGTGAATGAGGAGTACAGTTAGGGAACAAACAACAATTTGCAGAACGAGAGTGACTTGGCTGCAGAACATGTACAACAACACGAGGATGAATCCTTGTCATCCGATTCCGAAAATGAAGTCATTCGCACAAAAAATATCAACAACATATACCGAGATTTAAGAGCTCTTATAAAAGCAGATGTGTTACAAAAATACAATGAAAATCAAGTAGTGGATTTTGTTCTTTATACAAGTACTGATCCGACAAACTATGAAGAGGCAAGCAAGGATTCGATGTGGTTGGAAGCAATGGATAAAGAGATGGAATCAATTAAAAAAAATCAAACGTGGGAACTAGTAGATCCTCCAAAACATAAAAAACCAATAGGTGTCAAGTGGATTAATAAAACAAAATACGACGAAAAAGGAAACGTAGACAAATACAAGGCCAGATTGGTAGTAAAAGGATACAAGCAGAAATATGGAATAGACTATCAATAAGTGTTTGCACCGGTAATCAGATTCGAAACAGTTCGTTTAGTGTTGGCTCTCGCGGCTCAACATGGATGGCATCTTTATCAAATGGACGTGAAAACTGCCTTCTTAAACGGGAAGTTGAAAGAACAAGTTTATATAGAACAACCTCAAGGATATATTAAACAAGGAGAAGAGAGAAAGGTATGTCATCTCAAACGAGCTCTATATGGTTTAAAGCAAGCATCTAGGGCATGGTACAGTCGCATAGATTCATACTTCATGCAATACGATTTAAGAAATGCACTTATGAACACAATCTTTACATCAAAGACACTAAAGAAGGAAAGCTAGTGATATGCTTGTATGTAGATGATTTAATTATAGCAAGCAGCTCAATGAGTTTAATTACATAATTTAAAAACTCAATGAAAAAGGAGTTTGAAATGACTGACATGGGTCGGCTACACTACTTTCTTGGCATGGAAGTACATGAGAAATCTGTTAGAAAAATATAGGATGACTCAATGCAATACAGTCTCCACTCCAATGGAATATGGACTAAAATTGTCCAAAGATGATCCAGAAGATTTCGTTGATGAGGGTGTATATCGAAACTTAGTTGGAAGTCTAATGTACTTAACCAACACAAGACTGGACATTATGTTTGCAGTAAGCAAGGTAAGTAGATTTATGGAATGTCCAAAGAAGAGTCATTGGAAAGCAGCAAAACGTATACTGAAATATAATATTAAAGGGACACAAGATCAAGGAATTACATATTCTAAAGGAGGAAAGAAGCATCTTGTGGGTTTTAGTGATAGTGATTATGCTGGAAATATAGATGACAGCAAGAGTACTCTGGATATATCTTTCATTTAGGGTCTGGTCCTATATCATGGCAATCAAAGAAGCATAAAGTGGTAGCACTGTCCTCGACAGAAGTTGAGTATATGCCTGTCCTTAACTGGTTGTCAAGCCATATGGATTAAAGAAATTCTAGATGACCTGAAGACTACTCAATTCCAATATATTGTGACAATAAGTCAACTATTTGCTTAGCAAGAGATCCAGTCTACCATGGAAAAAGCAAGCATATACGGGTTAAGTATCATTTCATCAGGGACTTGATCAAGAAAAGGGAAGTAACTGTTATCTTTTGTGCAACGGAAGATCAAATGGCAGATATCATGACAAAAGCATTGCAGCCGAAAGATTTCACTCGGTTAAAGGAACTACTGCACATGTTGCTAAGATGATCTAGCTTACGGGAGGGTGTTAGACATATATTTATAAGCTAGATGTTATTATTAGTATTATTATTATTATTATTTATTTACCTATCATAAGTTCATATATGGCGGTTATCGCTATTATATTTCATGTATATATATATTCGTGTATTTCAACATTCAGATTATCAATTCATATTTTATGAACCTCAGTTTTCGTTCTGAAAAACCCTAAGGCAAATCTCTATCTAGATCAACAGTTTCTAACATATACATTATGCTGCTTAAGTTGTACCTTGCATAAATAAATTAAGCATATATATAAATTAGAGTTAAATGTCATTTTAGTCCCTGTGGTTTAGGTTATTTTGCCAGTTTAGTCCAAAGGTTTGAGATGTTGCCATTTTAGTCCAAATGGTTTCAAACGTTGCCATTTTAGTCCAATAGGTTAACTTCATCCATTTTTTCTGTTAACGAGAAGGGCAATTCAATTATATAAAATGACCGAATTGCCCTTATCGTTAACAGAAAAAATGGATAAAGTTAACCCATTGGACTAAAATGGAAACGTTTGAAAATATTTGGACTAAAATAGCAACGTTTCAAACCTTTAAACTAAACTGGCAAAAGGACCCAAACCACAGGGACTAAAATGACATTTAACTCTATTAATTAATACAAGATTTTGTGGGAGCTCATTAAAAAAGGGACCCTTTTAAATTTCAAATGACACACCTGCAATAAAAATGTGTACATCATGCAGTTTCATTTGTACACAAAGAATGTGGCAAAAGAATAATAAGAGAATTGAGTGGGGTCTCTTGATTCCCTCTCATCCATACATGAACCATGATCTCAAAAATCTCATCCACCATACAACAAAAAGATAAGATTTTCTTCAACAAACAAAACACTCTCCACCCACACATCACCTCCATTGTTGAACAACCATGTCTTGCTCCAATCTAACAATGTTGGTGTCTTCAAAACCCTCACTTGATTCATCCTCACCCCTTTCTTTCAGATCTTTCATCACCCCATCTCCAATCCCCACTTCAAACTCCAACTATGGGACTTCAAAATCTTCTTCTTCTTCTTCAATCCAGTGCAGCCTCCGGGACCTCCGAACCCGTATCGATTCAGTTAAGAACACACAGAAGATCACAGAAGCAATGAAGCTTGTGGCAGCTGCAAAAGTCAGAAGAGCTCAAGAAGCTGTTGTCAATGCAAGACCCTTTTCTGAAACTTTGGTTGAAGTTCTTTACAGCATCAATGAGCAGCTGCAAACAGAAGATGTTGATGTCCCGTTGACCAATGTTCGACCGGTGAAGAAGGTGGCACTTGTGGTGGTCACCGGAGACCGTGGTCTCTGCGGTGGGTTTAATAACTTTATCTTGAAAAAAGCCGAAGCAAGAATCAGGGAACTCAAGACTCTTGGTCTTGATTATGTTGTGATCAGTGTGGGTAAAAAGGGTAATTCGTATTTCGTCCGGCGACCGTATATTCCGGTGGATAAGTTTCTTGATGGAAGCAATCTTCCGACTGCGAAAGAAGCTCAGGCGATCGCAGACGATGTGTTTTCGCTGTTTGTAAGTGAAGAAGTGGATAAAGTGGAACTTTTGTACACAAAGTTTGTGTCTTTAGTGAAATCTGATCCTGTGATTCATACTTTACTTCCATTGTCCCCCAAAGGGGAGATTTGTGACATCAATGGAGTGTGTGTTGATGCTGCTGAAGACGAGTTCTTTAGGTTGACTACTAAAGAGGGGAAGTTGACCGTGGAACGAGATGTGGTCAGGGCCGATACGATTGACTTTTCACCGATCTTGCAGTTCGAACAAGACCCGGTTCAGATTCTTGATGCTTTGTTGCCTTTGTATCTGAACAGTCAGATATTGAGGGCTTTGCAGGAGTCATTGGCAAGTGAGCTTGCTGCAAGAATGACTGCAATGGGGAATGCAACGGATAATGCTTCAGAGTTGAAGAAGAACTTGTCTCGGGTTTACAATCGACAGCGCCAGGCCAAGATTACAGGAGAGATTTTGGAAATCGTTGCTGGTGCTGATGCGTTAGCTTGATCATCGTGTTGAATCATCGGTATAGCTCCTGCAACTGATTGATTAATCGAATGTGTTTTTCGTGTTGAATAATATGTATTTTTGACAGGGTGGAGGATGTCATATATTTTTTTGGGATTAGTTGTTCCCTCCAAACAAATCAAATTGATGTACTTGAATATATAATATATATACACATTTATATATGTGTGAATATAAATAAGTTTCAATGCTTTATCTTCTAACTAATGCTTGAATTCATATAGTATCAAATTCGGCATTACATTTAAGGTGTTTAGGGAATAGGTTGTAAAATCGTGTCCCATACCCGGCCAAATAACCGTTGGGTATCAGATTACCTGCATGTATCGGGTGACTGCCTTGAAATGGTTATTGAAGCGGCCGTCATGTCCTTCATCGTTGTTTATAATTTTTTTTTCCACGAATCACATACTCAAACAAGAGATGACCATTGGCATTGGCTATTTTCTTTATGAGTTCTTCATTGCATAATCATCATCTCGCAAAAATCTGAATCTACTCTTCAAGAGGTTTGTCTAATTCTATTTAATACTCATGTATGAATTTCTGATTCATTTAAATTGCTCATTGATCATTAAATGTTAGTTGATTGCTAGATACTTTGGTTGTTGAAATCTTTATTGCTCTATAATCAATTATATAAAAGCATAAAAGCATGGTTTATACTCCATAGATATTAGTGGGGTTTCCGCGCTTCACGGCAGGTTTTTGGTTAATATTGGCTAAGTTCGTTAAGGTACGGTACGATACCTGCACTTGGTATAGCAACCAAAAGGGATATGCCTAAAAGGATATCGACACGTGTTTTACATCGAACAAAAACTATAGAAGCAAACACCAGTACCGACGTTGTTTGGGTGGGGGATCGATTCAGTCACTGACCCTCGCTATAGCAAACGGTACCAAAAATACTTTATTGTCAATACAACTTTGTTTTTAATCACTTTTATACCGTCATTGAGAAAACTATAAAAAAGAATACGTATAGTTCAAACAATATTGGTTCGGTTTGTCACGATAAAGAACAAAAAAATCAACTATATTTTCTGGTTCGATTAAAGTTTTATCATATTATAGATAAAAATAAGCATGTTGCAATGGTGTATTCAAATTATTTATTATTATATTATTCAAATAAAAAGGTAAACGGTGTAACTGTATATACAAAAAAGCTCAACGAATTTTGTATCACCATGTTGAGAAAACCATAAACCAAATACAAAACCGGAATCAATGTTTGTTTGAATAAAATTTTTATTACACTTCGCAATGGTATATTCCAAATTTTATTAAACGTCATATTGTATTAATCAAATAACGAAAAGGGTAGATGACTTGTAAAATGTTGTATTGTATTGCGTAGATAACAAAAAAGGATAAATGACATCACTTTATATTACTGTGTATAACTTGGCTTTAAACAAAGTTTATGTCTAAATAAAGATAAAAATTAAACAAATCGTAATAACATGCTCAGAATTTTAGAAAACATCATAAACATATTCTTGATAAAAGCAAAAAACTAAATTCAATCAAAAGGAATTATAACAAAAAAAATTATATTGGAAAATTGTAAAAATAAAAAATCCAAAAAGCTTTTGTTGGACTCCATTATAAAATATTATATTGGAAAATTATAAAAATAAAAAATCCAAAAACTTTTGTTGGACTCCATTTTAACAATTGAAACATGATCTATTGGTCGGGACTAGCATTAGATAATAAATAAATGGGGGAAAAACATAACGAGCTATGAAAAAAATGAGGGCAAGGCATAAAAATTTGGTGGGACTAAAGTTCGAACTTTTTTTTCTTCATAAAATTAATGGGCTAGTCTTGCTTGTAGTTTGTTAAACTTCTAATCTACATTAACTACTTAATAATAAAAAAACTATACGATACAAAATTGAAAAAAAAAACATTGTTATAAGAATTAAAAAAACACATAATATAAATAAGATTTTCTTTACGAATTATGAGTTTTCACAAAACATCTAATGAAGAAAAAAATAGTTTAATACAACGCCTTCCTAGTTTTAATGAAAATAGCGGTTAAAAAAATGCCAAGTGTTGTTGTGGTCCTCCTGGATGTGTGGATGTAATTTAGGGAACCAAACATCACTAGTGCCACATAAAGATATGTAGGGTCCTCCTATTTACAAAAAAAATATCATGTGAGTGGGTGGACGGTTTTGTGGGTTCATATGAGCCCACTTGGTTTAAAAGGATAGAAAAAAATAGTAAGAATCTTGTATGATTTGTAAAATAATACAGCGAACAAAAGGAACACAATAAATAAAGTTCTTGGATCTATCGGTGTGGGTGGGGATGGGTAAAAAGAAAAACGTAGGCCAAAATCTGTAGCTCTCAATTATCACAAAATAAGTTGTTTTTTTTTTTTAATTTTATTTTTGTAATAACAAGCTAAGCTTTCAAATGAAAAAAACCACGGTTACAACTTACATATTGTTATCAACATAAAAATGGCATTATTTATATGTGCTAAGGAAATGATATCCAAGTGTTGGTTTGTTGGCTGTGGCTGGTTTTGAAATAAATAGGTTATAACCTCGTGTATTACACGGATTGAATAAATAAATTTTATATACTAAATGATAAAATAATACATCTTTAAAAAATCTCCTTTATTGCACGGATTGAATAAATATAATTTTATATATTAAATAATAAAATGTTATATCTATAAGAACCATATTGTACGATTTAAATACATTTAATTATATATACCAAATACTAAAAAAGTTATATCTTTAAAACCACGTTTATTACACGGGTTGAATAAATGTAATATTGTTTACCAAATAATAAAAAAAGTTATATCTTTAAAAACCCTTGTGTATTACATGGCTTGAATAAATATGATTTTATATACCAAATAATAGAAAATTATATTTAAAAAAAACTAATGGATATACTCAGTACAAAAACCGTAATACATCTAAGTTTATATATAAAGTAATATTGAAAGTTATATACAACTTGTTTAAAAATTATGTAATAAAATCGATATAATAATTTTTTTAATAATGAAAATAAAAATAAATAATATACTAATACAAAGTTTGGTTTTGGTGATAAATAATTTGGTTATCTAAAAATATCATAAATTAACAATTTAAATTTAAGGGTAATACTTTATTATAAAAATAGAAGTATTATATTCGACAATTAAAGTAGGATAATATTTAATATTAATTTTTATTTATTTAGTTAATATAAGATATAAAAAAATATGCTTGAATAGTCGGGGGGTTGTATGATGATAATGGGTTAGTTGTATTATAATAGCATATGTTTTTAGTTATATATTTTTTGAATTATTTTTTAAAAATTAAGATTTTGTTATTATTATTATTAAAATCATTGTATTTGTAATTTTGTTTGGTATTATTTTATTAAAAAGTGCATATTATACATATAATTATATTATGTCTTAAGTTATTGATGCCATCCAAATTGTTTGATTTTGGATGAAAATGACAACAAAATTGAAATCACAGATACCCATATTCAAAAGATTTGAGTTTTGGACTAAAGTGGTAAAAATGACTAAGCCTCAGGGACCATATTGACAGTTATCTATAGTTAAGTAGAAGAAATTAAACAAAATAATATTTAGTAGGAGAGTTATCTATAATTAATTAGAAGAGATTAAACTAAATAATAATTATCTATAAGATATTAAACTAAATAATACTTAGTAGAAGGGTTATCTATAATTAATTAGAAGAGATTAAATTAAAATAATAATTATCCATAAGACATGGTATAATATGATGATAAGTGTACCTCAAATGGTTTCTTTTATTATATATTATATAGTATAGATTATTATACTAAGTTAAATGTGGTGATGTTAAACATTTTTTTTATTTAACATTGCTTTAGAGTTGTTTGTATCTTGATTTCAGTTAGGCTGATATATGATTATATGGCAATGGTTTTTTGTAGTCTAGTGGTTTTAGTGATTGTCTCCTATTAAATAATGTGAGTTAAAATCTCAGCAAGTATAGGTTAATTATGTGGTAATAGGCTAATTATGTGGTATTTAGAAGTAAAAAATGATGTTCAACAAAAAAGTAAGGATGGTATATTTTTTATTTTAAATTTGTTGTATAAATAAAAAATATCTAAAAATTATATAAGGTTTTTTGTTTGCTGTATTTGTAGGACTAAAATTGTTATTGGACATTTCAAAATATACTTTGCGATATTTTGTAGGACCATAGTTTGATGAGTCCAAAAACTGATTTGTAGAAATATGTTGGGCTATACTATAACAATAGTTGTACTACCTTGGTGTATGTTGGGCTACCTAGCTAGCTGTGTATTCATCTGTTTATTCTTGTGGGTGTCTTTATATTACGTAACTTATTTTATTTCTTATGGATGTCTTTACATTACGTAACTTATTTTATTGTTATGTTATGTATAGTCACGTATGTCTTGTATCTATTATGATATGTTTGATATGTTTATAAACATATGATTATGTTTAGTATTTGTTCCGTATAAGTTCTGATATTCAAGCTACATAAGTATTTGTTTCAGTATCATCGTTAGATATGTTTAGTGTCAGTACCGTTCCATATTGCTTTCTGTATGCCTGCCTTTACCTTTACTGTTGATTTCTTCGTTACTGAGCCATTGTTTGGCTCAGCTGTAGTTTATTTCTTGTGTTTGTCTTGTGTGTTTATAGGTAATTTGAGATATTTAGGGAATTAGTGAGGAGCGTTGAAAGAAGTTGGAACTATTTATTGTTTTGGTGAGTAAAAATATAGAAATAAACATTTATTTTTATAGTAAAATCATCTCTCAATGGATGTTTGATTGTGTTTCTCTCTCATACGCTCCTTTCCTTCTATTATTATTTTACTAGTAGGACCCGTGTAAAACACGGGTAGTTTTAGTTACGTTTTATTATATTAATTAGTAAGTAATTATCGGTTCATTTAGATTGTCGGGGATTTGATATATATTGACATTCAAAGTCATTGTCCAGTAGGCAGAAAAGTTAATAATAAGTCTAATTAATACATAACAAACAGCATTTGGTTCAAGTTGCAGTTAAATATTGGATCTTCTTTCTTTCAATCTTTGTAAGAAGTAATTCTTGTTCATGTATGTGGTTATGTCCAGTTAAAGTCAGATCCATATAAATGATGAAAAGTTTTTTCACGCATTGACTGCGAAACAATTATTAACCAAATATGTTCAGATCATATAACCGTATTGTTCAAATGCATTAAAGAGAAATCTATACTTACATATTCGATATGGATGTTCTCATTTTCAGTTTTGCTCTTCTTGATTGTAATGTTATTCCATTATGTCACCTTGTTCAATCCATTGTGTCACCATACATACCATGTTTTATTAGTCGACAAATGATTATACATTTTTAAGGGTTTAATTAAACATGGATTATAAAGAAAGAGAATATCTTTTAAATAACAAATAAATAATAAACATGTTTAATTGTTTTAACACAATAAAGCAAAGCTTAAGTACAATCGAACAATAATGAGTAATTTGTAACCATCAATGATTTTAGCATCACAATCTTTCCAACTTTTTAAAATAAACCTCCAATTTCTTAAACACAAGATACTCATAATGTAGTTCAGTTTATCATCTTATACACATTTATGGGATTACAACAGCTACATGAATCTCAAACATACTACAAAAACTTATCATGTAACCTCTGTTTCACAAATTTAGGAAGCAACCTTGAGAATGAGACTCGGGTTGTTCAATAGGAACCCAACTATGCCTCCATACGACTCCATTGGCTTGAATAAGGTCTGCTCCAAAGCACACCAGCTAAGAGCTTTTGACATTGCAAGAATCGGCACTGTCCATTTAAAGAACTCTATTAAACTGCTCCCGTCAAAAAAAATATCTCAATAACAATCAATAAAAGAAATCACAACTTGAAAAGAGAATTGTGATTGTCCCTAAAAGAGAGCTTAGTAGTAGTTTAGCTTCATATCTTCATCAGCCACCAATTGTTCAATCTTTGGAAGGATTAGTTCCATTCCACTCCACTCGGAAGATAAACAACCACTTTAATCGACTAATCATACATAAAAGAACAAAATTTATGAGCTGCAAGGGAATATCCTGACAAACTTATAGCCATCCATATAAGAAAACCACATCAACTAATCTGGACATCTTCACCTTCCAAGAACATTCACCAAAAAGTATTGTAAACAAACGACGCTTCTTACGAACGACTCGGACGATAAATAAAAATATTATATATTTACGACTCGTTACGGACTCAATGCAAGTTACATATATACGCTCGTTACGAACGACTCGGGCGATAAAATAAAAATATTATACATTTACGAGTCGTTACAGAGTCGACGCTGGTTACGGACAACGCTCGTTACGAACGACTCGGACGATAAATAAAAATATTATATATTTACGAATCGTTACAGACTCGATGCAAATCTATATTCTATCTAAAAGGGCATCCGAACAGTCCGGCCGTTAACAAGTGCCATCTTCTTCAACTCAATCTCCAGCTCCTAGAGATCTTGCCCTAATTCCAACATCCAGCTCCCTGTGATCAGGCCACAAATGAACAGAAGTTTCATACCTATATTTCAATTAAGAACATATAATATACCTAAAGTGTTAACTTCCATTCTGCAACTTAATAAATTATCTATAACCATAAAGCAAACTAAATAGAATATCCAGGGGACTATCTTACCCACTAATTTTGTGTTTACATTAAATAGATAAATATATATGAAGTATTAGTCATATATTTGTAGTGGTAGAGGTGAACCTGAGTGAAGCAAAACGGTCAATAAGCTCCGCAGGTGACATGTTATGGCAAATCTAAAATACAAAAATAAACCATTTAAAATGATAATAGAAAAAAAAATATCAAATTGATATTGATAAAATATGAATATACCTCAAAGTCATCAAGTGCTTGCAGTTACAGCCCTCTTAGGTGCTTGCAGCCTCTTAGGTATTTATTGTTCTAAATATTATATATGTTTACGACTCGTTACGGACTCGACGCTGGTCATTAACAACGCTCGTTACGGACGAATCGGATGGTAACCTTAAAATATTATATATTTACGACTCGTTACAGAGTCGACGCTGGTTACGGACAACCCTCGTTACGAACGACTCGGACGATAAATAAAAATACTATATATTTACGACTCGTTACGGACATACGCTCGTTACTAACGACTCGGGCGATACAATAAAAATATTATATCTTTACGACTTGTTACAGACTCGATGCTGGTCATTGACTACGCTCGTTACGGACGAATAAGACGATATAATAAAAATATTATACATTTACGACTCGTTACAGAGTCAACGCTGGTTACGGACGACGCTCGTTACAAACGACTCGGACGATAAATAAAAATATTATATATTTACGACTCGTTACGAACTCGATGCAAGTTACGAACGTATCGTTACGAACGACTCGGACGATAAAATTATAATATTATATATTTATGACTCGTGACGGACTCGATGCTAGTCACTGACTACGCTCGTTACAAACGACTCGGACAGTAAAATAAAAATAATATATATATTTACGACTCATTACAGAGTCGACGCTGGTTACAGACGACGCTCGTAACGAACGACTCGGACGATAAATTAAAATATTATATATTTACAAATCGTTACGGAGTCGACGCTAGTTACGGACGACGCTCGTCACGGACGACTCGGATAGTAAAATAAAAATATTATATATTTACGACTCGGTACGGACTCGACGCTCATAACAAACGTACACTCGTTACAAACTATTGAGCTATGGATCGAGTATTTAGTTGGTCGGCTTCTACAACTTACTATTGACATGTGGATCAACTATGTGGCTGCTCGGCATCGTTTTCTTACTACTAAGCTAGGATCGGCTCGGTTGCAAATCTAAAACATACAAATAAACCATTTTTAAAATGATAATATAAAAAATTATCAAACTGATATTGATAAAATATGAATATACCTCAAAGTCATCAAGTGCTTAAGCCTCTTAGGTGCCTGTAGCCTCTTAAGAATTATTGTTCTAAATATTTTATATGTTTACGACTCGTTACGGACTCGACGCTGGTCACTGACAATGCTCGTTACGGACGACTCGGACGGTAAAATTAAAATATTATACATTTACGACTCGTTACATAGACGCTGGTTACGGACGACGCTCGTTACGAACGACTCGGGCGATAAATTAAAATATTATATATTTACGACTCGTTACGGAGTCGACGCTAGTTACGGACGACGCTCGTCACGGACGACTCGTACAGTAAAATAAAAATATTATATATTTATGACTCCTTACAGACTCAACGCTAGTTACGAACGTACGCTCGTTACAAACTATTGAGCTATGGATCGAGTATGTAGTTGATCGGCTTATAAAACTTACTATTGACCTGTGGATCAACTATGTGGCTGCTCGGTTTCGTTTCTTACTGCTAAGCTCTGGATCGGCTCGGTTGCGATTGGTTGCTAGGCGCTCACTAAACCCTTGTGAAGATGCGGGAAAGTATTAAGTTATAAAAAAGTCATAAAAGTAACTAATAAAGAAATGTACCATATTGCTTAAATTTGACTATACGAATAATGTATGTTGAGGCCACACAAAGATTTCATTACCTTCAAAATTGTTTATATGAACGGGACAAGCTTTGATTTGAGAAGTTTCACAACCCTCATAAAAATACAACTTGCTCTTGGACTCACTTTCACTTTTGAATGGTGTATACCTCGATCATCAAGAAACGCAACTAAAACCAAACGAATAGTTAATACAGTCACTAACTCGACATAGTTAATACGGTCACTAACTCGGCATAGTTAATACGGTCACTAACCCGGCAATCTTTCTTCTTATCAATCCTAAATAAGCATGGAAAACACCTTTTAAGATGCTAACCCTGCACAATCTATCAACCCAAAATCAAGCTGGAACCGAAACCTTACACGTGAAGCTCTTCTACAGTCAGTTTGAGGACACTATGACAGTCAAACAGGGGAAAGTCGAGCTATATGAATAATTAAATATAAATAATTAAATATGATTTTACACTACAAAACTAAATAACAAAACCACTTATAATCTTTTACTTAGAATTAAATTTTAGCTGACTCTTTTAAGTAACAATCCAACATATAAGAGTACTATACCTGTATAATGCAAATGGTGGAAGCTTTAGGCTGACAATCTACCCCTTGCTTTTCAAGTTTCTCCAAAGTGTCAGCATCAACGTGCTCATATTCAATTGTCAATATTCAACAACTTTTAGCAAATTCTTCAACTTTTGTGTTGTCATTATAATCTTCATCTCCTCTTTTCTAAAGAAATAACTATATTCCATAATCCATATAAATTACAGAAAAGCACATAGAAGCTCGATGACCTTCATCCAAAATCACATATTTCTAAATCAGTTGCAATCCATAATAATAACACTAAATCCGTAAAAGTAAAAATGATACCTGAACTGAGTAGTATCCATATCTTTCATAGCATCGCGAGAAATTCTAGTGCATCTATTTCACGCTACTGTATAACAATTATATAATCACATGTCATTGTATAAAATATACCAAAAGCACCACCATAAATTTGTTGAAACGAAAAATAATTATGAACGCAGAGACAATAATACCTCTGAAACCATCCGATTTTATACACGAATGACAAACTCATCAACACCAATGGCATAAACTGAGATTGGTTTACCAGATGTCTAAATAACAACAGATAATAAAGAGATTGGTTTACCAGATGGGAACCAATTAAAAGAGCCTTTTTGCTAGCATTTGGTGGTTGAACTCGAAGAAGAACATTCCCTGATCCACCGACCTGAAACGAATGGCAATCTCAGTTGAGATTTCTCCAAAGTCAATATACAGAAAAATCAAAATCTCACGTAGTCAAGCCAGCGTCATCCATCCACATACGTATGAGATTCCCAGCTCTAATAGAAAATGTTAGATGTTTAGTTAAAAATTTCTTACTATATATCTCAAATTAACATATTAAGCATAAAGTTGCACTTACTTTTGATCTATATTCAATTTATTTTGGATAATCTTGTCCATTAATATATCTTTAAATTGCTTCTTCACTTCCAACTCTTTGTCAATAGATACGACTACTCCAACAACACCTTCTGCTACTGGTACCTATCACGATTTGAACTAACAAACATGAACAATCACCACATATGTAACTCGAAAATCAAACAAAAAAAATCAGGAAAACAAACCTTGAATCTATCCCTAAATCAAAACATCTATAAAAAACAATAACTCTTGAAGAAGACCGGATCTACTGATTCTAGCAATGGAATGAAGAAAACGACACCTAGGTAATCTCTTGAAGAAGACGATCAGTATATATTCCCAAACCTAAAAAAATTAAGAGATATAATTACTGAAGATTAAACAAACCTAAAAAGTAGATGCAAAAATTGGTTATGTAAAACATTGATTTCAAGAAAGAACAACAATATAAGAGATTTCATTAAAATTAAATCGACATTAAGTTGTGTTTTGATGACAAAATTAACCTGCACAAAACAAAATAGAATCGAAGGGTAAAAAAATCATACCTGAAATATTGCCAGAAAGTCCAATTACAGAGATGTGAGATTGCAGGTGAGAGTAACGACTGAAAATCCTGATACTCTGGAGCACTTTGCTCGGGTCAAGTTGACCGCTGAAATAGCTGGAAGGAACAGCTGAAAGTTCTTGCCTTACTTTCCATTCTTCACCAGGCTTCAGTGTGATCGGCTTTTCGATTGCTGCTGCCTCAACACACAGCATGTGTTTGTACTCATCGTCTCCGAAATCAGCCATGGCTTTTGCCTTCTTATCCCATGGATTCCACACCACTAAGTAATCGAACGTTAGTCAAAAGGTTAATTGAAAATAAACAACACGATGATGCTTCTTTATTGATAGTTTTCGAGATAATGATGAGAAAATCTGAAATGCAAAATCTCACCAGCATCAGGCAGTCCATCTTTCCGGACGACAAATGTACGCTTCTTTTCATGATCCAGAATAGCAATCTTTGTTGGTGTGCTGAGATAAATCTTATCCACCTGGGTAAACAATTGGCAATACATAAACCTTAATTGTGGCAAAGTAATAAAAGAGATAACAAAATCACCTCTGATTCAAAGGTTATAGCATCTCCTTGTTCTGTATATCGCTCCCTGTTCTTCAAGTTGTCGAGATAATCAAATGTCTCCAATCCTTCCACTCGAACTTCACTGTAGTCACAAATATTAACATGATTTCTTTAAAAACATAATTCCACCGACCACTTAGGATTCCAGTGAAAGGTGTGAAACCAGTTTACCTGATATCTGAAACAGAAAAATATGTGTGATATGCGAACGTGAATGTAAATGCCTTTCCATCAGTGTTGGTATTTCTGATCTGAGACGTCAACATTAAGTCTCCTCCGGGTCCCAGAGTGACCCTCAGTCTAGGGTTTGGAAAGAACATAAATACAATTAAAACCTAAGTAAAAGAAGTTGGCATAGAAATTAGGGTTTCAGAAAAGTGACGGAGTACACATTGGGTTCGACGGAGCAGCGTGATCTGATCGGAACACGTATATCATCATCTGATCGGAGATCTTCGACGGAGTAGTGACGGAATGTGGTGGAGTGTACACCGTTTCTCTGACCCATTTGGAGAGAGAATGGATGTTGAGAATGAATAGAAAATGGAGAGATGGAGAAGGAGGATATAAACGAGGAAAGAGAGTAGAGATTCATGTTTGAATTTCAAATTTTGAATTTACCACTCGATGTATTGTAATTGTATTTTAAAAGATTTTAATAAATTGTTTAAGAGAGATTAATTTGAAATATGTAAAATGAATTATGATGTAATAATGACTTAAAAATGGCATTATTGGATGGACTTATTGATTGACACCTAAGCAAAGCTTAGTTAGGTCATGCTCCTCCTCATTTAATAGAGAGGAGAGATTTTAAAAATAATCTTCAAATACCGATTCTAACTTCATGTCTTTAACAAATAAAACAATCATTAAAACAAATCCTTAAACAAAGATGCAAAGTAAAAACTGGATACAATTAACTCCTAAATCATCATATTAAATATAGAAAATATTTAACAAGGAGTTTTAAATATAGGAAAGATTTCATCTTACACCATGAGGTATGGTCGGGCGAGGGTTTGGGGCATGGGTTGACACGTGGGCGAGGTGAGCTCCACTGGCAATACCCAAAAAATTAAGAGTATGGTGGAGCTTGGGTTTGTGGCGTGGCTTAGCCAAATTCCTTTTATTTTTTTATTTTTTGTTTTTAAATTAATGGATAAACCTATAGGTAGGGTGTACACAATGTCCACCCGCCAGCTCAGATGGGTAGCCCCGCCCAAAGGATCACGCCCAAACCCAAACCCACCCAAAGTGATCACATAAGCATTTCCCCCCAACTCATGTCCAAACCCCCATCCCATACCCCATAGTCTTACTTGGTGGTATTTCTTCTTCATCTTGAATCTGATTATTTTGATCTATATACATAGATAACTTTTAAATATACCAAGGTAAAAACCACTCATTACACCTCAAGTGCACTAGAAGCAATAAATAATAACTTTCTGAACTACTTTTTGCAAAAAGACATTGTATAAAACAATTGAATTTTTTTAGAATGACAAATAGTTACTATTTGTTTTCAGTCTCTTCAAATAAGAATCATGTCATAGCTATAACATCAAACTGGAAGAAAATTAAACTAAATCCATTTCGAAAATATTTACACTCTTTTAAAACAATAGAAAGATTTAATTTTTATTGTGCAATAAAAATTCCTACCAAACTTTAAACCCCCCTTTATTTTCACACAGAGGAATAGCGACTTTTTGCATCATGCATGATCCCATATTCAAGAAAAAAAGAGAAACAAAGTGTGGGGACCCAATGCTCTTGAGAGGGTATAATAGCAATTAACTAGAAAATCCTATGTTTCAATTACTCTAGATCTCACTAGTCAAAACTACTACAAATTATTTCTCAAAGATTTCTTGCCCAACTTGATAGTCTACATCCTCTTGTTCATGCCACCAATAAACAGAACATGAAAGTTGCAGAGCTCATACATCTCTCTAATGGCGGTTCTTAGACTCCTTGCTCTCTTTTCCATCTTCTCCATCATCTTCACTGCTGCATTTCCAGGTACATACCTTAATTTTTCTTCAAAATTTTCTTAAACCTAGTTCAGTTATGCTTTAAAGATCATAATAAGTACATATTTTAGTGCACAAAGTTCAAGAAACCTACCAAGTTACAAACCCCACTTAAAAAAATCCCTTTTTTCACTCTTTTGAATACTAATTCAAGAACCCCACTTGAAAAGATTTGATTTTTCTTCAAGTAATGATGAAAGGAGTGAAACCCTAATGTTAGTTTTCTTATCTACTTTGCAGAGGTTAAGGTACAACAAGCAAGAGATGAACCTTATGTGGGAGTTAACATAGGTACAGATATATCAAACTTGCTTCCCCCTGCACAATTAGTTTCATTCCTGCAACAACAAAAGGTAACCCATATCCGTCTTTTTGATGCTGACCCGGATATTCTAAAAGCCCTATCGAAAACCAAGATTCGGGTCATCATTTCGGTACCCAATAACCAAATTCTTGGTATTGGGTCATCCAACACCACGGCAGCCAACTGGATTAACCGGAATGTGGCAGCTTATTACCCGGAGACACTCATCACCGCTGTGGCGGTTGGTGATGAGGTGTTAACAACGGTCCCTTCGTTGTCTTCCATGTTAATGCCAGCTATTGAAGCACTTTACAGTGCTTTAGTGGCTTCCAATTTGCATACCCAGATCAAGATTTCGACTCCACATGCTTCGAATATTATTCTTGACCCGTTCCCACCTTCTCAAGCTTATTTCAATGAAACACTTGCCCCTGTTATCGTGCAACTACTTGAGTTTCTTTCAAGGACTGGTTCACCACTAATGATGAATTTGTATCCCTACTATGTGTTTATGCAGAACAAAGGGGTCGTCCCTCTCGATAATTCGTTGTTTAAGCCATTAACACCTTCGAAAGAAATGGTGGATCCGAATACTTTGTTGCATTATACCAATGTTCTTGATGCTATGATTGATTCAGCTTATTCTTCAATGAAGAATCTGAATGTTTCTGATGTTTTAGTACTCGTTACTGAAACCGGTTGGCCTTCAAAAGGTGATTCAAAAGAGCCATATGCAACGATCGATAATGCCGATACATATAACTCTAATTTGATTAAGCATATATTTGATAGAAGTGGAACCCCATTTCATCCTGAGGTCACTTCTAGTGTTTACATGTATGAATTGTTTAATGAAGATTTGAGGTCATCCCCGGTTTCTGAGGCGCATTGGGGGTTGTTTTATGCGAATTCAACTCCGGTTTACTTGCTTCATGTATCCGGGAGTGGTGAATTTCTGGCAAATGATACTACAAATCAAACATTTTGTGTTGCAATGGATGGTGTTGATGGTAAAACATTGCAAACCGCTTTGGATTGGGCTTGTGGGCCTGGAAGAGCAAATTGTTCAGAGATTCAACCAGGGGAAAACTGTTATTCACCTAATAATGTAAAGAATCATGCTTCTTATGCATTTGATAGCTACTATGAGAAACAAGGAAGAGCTGGAGGGTCTTGTGATTTCAAAGGTGTGGCCATTATCACCACTACTGATCCAAGTAAGTACTTTTACTTCCAATCTTGGTTTTAAAATGCGCGCATAATGCGTGATGCGCCCGATGCGCTGATGAGAGCGCATCCCAACAGCTGATGCGATGCGTTTACGTGATGCGAGAATATTGCACGCATTTCGCATAATGCGCCCATCGCATAATGCGCTCTGATGCACGCAACATTGTTTCTTATGCTTTTTTTCCAGATTTTATGAACTGTGTTCGGTTTTTTCCATAATTAACATCTTAGTATGCCTGATTTGAACCAAAAAGCACAACTCTTATCTTCTAATTACGTCATTTGTTTTACTTTAAGTATGTTTTTATAAGTTTTTATGTATAAATAATTTTTAAATATTATTTTTATAAAGAATGCATCACATACGTGATGCGCTCGCATCAGATTTTTGGACTAAACGCATCGGACCAATTAAGCAAGAAAAACTTTCAACAATGAATTTACAAAGTTTAGACTTTGTTTTGATTCATTGGATGCTTCTGCTGTAGAAAAAAACACTTATGAGTATGTGTACACAGTGTCCTCCACTTGCAAAACAAAAATACACATACCTGTCCTCTTTCTCTGACTGATGGAGTGAAAAGTGAAAGCAGTTGAACCCACAAAATATAGCTAATAATGGTTAGATCCAAATAAATCATGCAATGAAATCTGTCACTATGTTTTTACCATTTTAGCCCTTGTAAGGAACTAGATACCATGCACAGGGGCCCCATTATTTTTGTATCTGTTCACTGCTACCTTACTTTAATATTGTGGAGTAACTTGTTTTGTTGCTCTGGTTTGTGTACCAAATGCAGGTCACGGGGCATGTGTGTTTCCAGGAAGGTTAGCTACATTTTCTGTCATCTTTTGTCCAAATTTTCATTTCCCAAAAATTTAAAAAAATTATTTGCAAGAACTGTTTCTTGCTTACCTCTTAATGAGGCTCTTAATGGTTCAGACCTCTTACTGGTTCAGCACTTAATGGTTCAGACTGTTTGTTTCGCAAGCAGATGCCTGAATGGTTCAGACATTTGCCTTTGAATGGTTAAGCATTATATTGAGTCTGAATGGTTACGACCTCTAATCTGAATTGGTCAGACATTTGCCTCTTAACGGTTAAGCATTATACTGGCTCTTAATGGTTCAGACCTCTTACTGGTTCAGCACTTAACCATTCAGATGTTGCCAAACAGCCCCAAAGATAGTTGATATTCCTTTTATGTAAATTTTACCAAAGGGAGTGGTTAATCTTCTATTTATGTATATATTATCAAAGAGCAAATCGAGGTGCCTTAGGGTTCGTTGGGTTGAGGAGTCAAAACTCAAAAGGCATGATCTTTCTTGTCATAAAGTAGTGATCTTGCTAGTGTTTGTTCCAAGACTCGAACCTAGAGGTGGGAAAATGCACGGATTGGATTGGGTAATGGGTTAGGGTCAAATCAGATATCTTTTTTTTTCTTTTTTTTTTCTAATAATGAGATTGAGGAGGTTGTAAGATTAGTATTACTGCATTACCATTTTTTGTAAGATTCAGGCTGATTATGTTTGAATGTGGTGCAGTAAGATAATAAGCAATAGAACAGACACGGTGGTGAACTCGACCAATGCAACAAGCGGGGTGGATATGTTAAGATTCATTGGAACAAGGCCTTATAAGGACGGTTTCTGGGGACTCGTTCTTGGTATCATGCTCTGCTTAAACATTTTGTGACCTCAATGTGGTAGTCGGTTTCTTGAAGGTAAGCTCGCGAACTAACTAACCTCTGTTTGGACGGACTTAAACTAAACTTGTCGTGTGTTGATAATGATTTTACTTTTATTGCAGACGAAGATGGAGCGGAGCTTATGATTATTTTTTGGTATGGATTAAATGTTTGTATAATGGTGTATTTAGTATTTATGGTAATTGATGGGGAAAAACCAGGAAAGAATGTAGACATGGGCGGATCTAAGGGGGATGTCAACACTCCTCTAAAGATGGTTGGTGTTGAACCTCAATTTTTCTTAATAAGAGTCTTAATTTTGTAGCCCAATAATTAGAACAAGCCTCCTTCAAACCCAAAAAATGAGAAAAAAGTAATGTAGGTTTGCTTGCACGCTTTTAAGAAGAAATAATAAACACCAGTGTTCTTAAAGTTAAAACACATTTTCCTTTTATTCTTAAACACATCAACGGTTGTTTGCTAGATTATCAGATTAAACATGTTTTGTAAGCTTTAAATCTTCCATAAATTAGATCAGAAATGTTATTTTAGGTCTTGTGTTAATAATGATTACCTGGGTTTCACTCTTTCAGGCCGACTATGGGGGGGGGGGGGGGGGGGGGGGGGCGGTCATAATAATAACACATGTTAAAAATTATCTTCACAGTTTGTACGGCTCGTATACACCATGTGAAAATAAGATTTTGGGTGGTCGTATGCAATGTTTACAATCCATTCGTATACAATGTTTACAATCCACTTATACGGGCCATATAACCTTATATGGTCCGTATACATCGGATTTCTATTTTTTTTAAATTGTTTGATTGACGTATTATTCCTCGATACGCGTGCGACTAGACATAAGATTCTTCGATTCTCGTGCGAGTTAGTCGAGAAGACGTTAGATTCCTTGATTGTCGTGCGAGTTATTTGATTCGACGTTAGATTCCTCGATTCGCGAGTTAATAATTTGAAACGATGTACTATTCCATAAAAACATAGTATATAAACGACAATAATCTTATTCATTTTCATTTACCTTCTATTCGTTTCTTCTATATTTCTCTGTATTCAAATTATATTACGTTATCAATATCATTTTGGGGCGACGACAGTTTTTTCGGTGGTGACTCGGCTAGCGAGTCGAATCAGACGAGTTATGATATCAATCAAAATAACAATTCGAGTTTTTTTGATTTAAATGTTCCGTTCGATCAAAATCTTACGTCTGATGCAAGCTAGGATCCTTGGGGTTTGGATGTCTGTCAGGGTAATTATGCTGGTTGTGATTCACCCCCGCCCGGTAGTTTTCAATCCCCTCTCGACAGTGGTGGACCGTCGCTCGAGGGTCCATACGTTGACCAGGAACCTAGTGAGTTTGAAATCAATCAAATATAACATTTATTTATACGTTTATTTGTCGTACGTTTAGTAGAATTGTTTTATAACCATAATATGTTTCATTAGAAATTCGATGGCATGGATGATTTGGTGGAGTGGCGTAGAGCAGTCGGACGCCACAATGGGCACACCATAGTCACCAAACGCACGATCTACGAGAAACCCCCAAGCGACTAGTCGTTAAAAATATGGCTTACGTGCAATTATGCCAGCCACCACAAGCAAACAGCCACAGTGAGAGGTAGCGGGAGTAGAAAAACCGGTTGCAAGTTCCAACTGATCGGGACATACTGAAAGAGGTCACGTTTTTGGACTCTAAAGGTTGACAAAGCTAAGCATAACTATGAACCCTTTTTGTATCCCAAGGGTCATTCGTCCCTAATAAGGCTGACTTTAGCGGAAGAGAGGACGTTGGAGCAGCTGACGTATCAAAACATGCAACCACGCGACATTTTTACTACCGTAAAAAACATAACCCCAAAAATGTCTCAACAAAAAATACCATATACAACGCGCGTGGAAATTAGGTCGAAGGGACCAAGTCGACGAGACTCCAACGCAGATACTTTTCCACCGGTTGAACAAAGTTGGGTTTGTTTTCTTCCACAGAACATATGAAAACGACGAAAGGGTACTGGATGTTTTCTTTATCCACCTGGAATCGAACAGGTTGTGGCGCGCCTTCCTGCATGTGTTGCTTATATACTTCGCCTACAAGACGGACCGATACAAAATGCCGCTAGTTCATATTATCAGTGTCTCACCCACAAACTTATCTTTTGCATTGCCCATGTATTCATTACCAACGAAAAAGAGGAAAACTTTACGTGGGAGTTACAGAGGTTGAAAGACTCATTTGACAATGTTATGGAGCCCTGTGTAATAGTAACGGACAAAGATCTCGCCCTCATGAACGCATTTGTAAGCGTCTTTCGAACGCCAGACATTCACTGTGTAGGTGGCGCATACAGCAAAATATCACCAAATATCGCAAGATGAGCTTTAAAACGGAAACAGACTGGGAAAAGTTTTATACAAGTGGCGAAATCTGATTAACTCAACGACTAATGTTAACTACACCTACTGATACGAGCGAATACGAGTAGGAGTGACAAGCAAAAAACGCAACGGTAAGTTTCCTACTAATTTTCTTATTAATCGTACTTATCTGAGTTTTCTTAACTCCAATCCACTATGTTTTTAGAGATTATGGATTATTTGTTTTCAAACTGGTTAGAAACATATAGAGAACGGTTCGTTTGTTTTTGGACCGATCAATATCTGAACTTTGGTCAGCTTACAAATAACATGGTAGAGAGTCAACATGAGCTTTTGAAAAAATACCTCAACGAGTCAAACAACACTCTGGATAAAGTTATACTGCTTATCGATCGGCTCCTAAAAAACCAGATAATAGAGATAAAATGTAGCATTGTAGAAAGCAGGAGTCGGACAATGGATCACCATCACAAACCAGTCTTTGACTTCCTACGAAAGAAGGTTTCACATGCAATCCTAGACCTGTTATCTAACCAGATTAAAGTTATAGAAAATACACAAGATTCTAACGGTACATGCGACTGTCGTTTGTTTACAAGCTGTGGGTTGCCATGCGCGAGTCGGTTGTTAGCGTATATACAGAAACGTAATACATTCTTCGACTAACCATGTCTTATAATACGGGCATTTCCTTACGCAATGATTTTCACGTTTTCTATTGTTTTACTTTAATTTAGGTGAAAGGATACCACTAGAGTCGATAGACTCCTTTTAGCGAGAGCTAGATATGAAATCTTTGAACGAAGAGTGCGAGGAGGAGGATTTTGACGTAAACAATGAACTAGCGAATCTTAAACAACATATAATGGGGCAGCCAAGAGCAATAAAGATGAACTTATTTCAAAAGATAAATGAGTTGGTTAATCCCAATCAGACAAATGTTAAACAGCTAGTCGTGCAGAAAAAACCACGTGGTCGTCCAACTTTAATGGCTCAACAACAAAAGATGGTCGATTCGTCTATGGAGCTTTCTAGACACAATTTTTATTTCAACGGCAGACGACTATGGTGATTCGACAAACGAGTGATGTCTTGCAGGTACGTGGAATCAGAAAGTAATCGTCGTGTGGAATGACTTGCAGGTACGTGGTATGACTCTTGTGTTGCAATGACAACTGAATCACCATAGGCGTCTGCCGTTGAAATAAAGTTGTGTCTAGAAGGCTCCACAGACGAATCAACCATCTTTTGTCGTTGGCTTTTAAAGTTGGACGACCCCGTGGGTTTTTCTACACGACTGGACGTTTGACATTTGTCTGATTGGGATTAACCAACTCCTATATCTTTTGAAACAAGTTCATCTTTATTGCTCTTGGCTACCCCATTATGTGTTGTTTAAGATTCGTCAATTCGTTGTCTACGTCGAAATCCTTCTCCTCGCACTTTTTGTTCAAAGATTTCATATCTAGCTTTCGCCAGAAGGGGTCTATCGACTCCAGTGGTATCCTTTCACTTAAATTAAATTAAAACAATAGAAAAGGTGAAAATCATTGCGTAAGAATGTATTATGTTTCTGTATATATGCTCACAACCAACACGCGCATGGCAAACCATAGCTTGTAAACAAACGACAGTCGCATGTACCGTTAGAATCTTGTAAGTTTTCTGTAATTTTGATTTCGTTAGATAACAGGTTTAGGAATGCATGTGAAACCTTCTTACGTAGAAAGTCAAAGATTGGTTTGTCATGATAATCCATTGTCCAGCTCCTCTGTTCTTCAATGCTACATTTATCTCTGTTATTTCAATTTTGTTGCTCTTTTCATCCAAAATCAAAGTCTTGTCATATTTTTCAGTTAACATCCAGTTTTTTGTATGAAGGGCAAAAAGATCTCTTAACTTTTTATTATAACAAATTAAAAAGATCTGACCATTTGCCCTTCATTAAAAGGAAGTAAAAAAACAAAAAACTTGATTTTCGCTGAAAATTCTGACCAGATTTTGCTTTTTGATGAAAATGACAACAAAATTGAAACCATATGGACCCAGATTCAAAAGGTTTGAATTTTGGACTAAATTGGCAAATGTGACCAAACCTCAGAGCCCATTTTGACAATTTACTCTTTTTATATATACGTTTAGAGTTGAGTTATTCTACAAAGATGACAAAAGTAAGAAGTGTAAGAAACTACTAGAGAATGACAAGTGTCCTAGGAGGATTCAAGTGGGAAGGGTAATTTTGTCTACAAGAGGAAAGAGAATATGCACATGAAATCACATGCTATTTCCCCTCTAATTTTTAAACGTTCGTAACTTTTTTATACGTCATTTGTTTTTTTTTTTAAATTATACCATAAAATCAAGCGTTTTTTATCTTTAATATGAGTACCATATTGTTATATTTAAAAAAAAATAAAAAACCCAGTTGAGTATTACACAATGGACATGATGTAAAACACAATGTAAAGTAGATCAAAAACACAATCAATGACTACAGATAAAGACACAATACACAACATACTAAAACACAATGACTATGACCTTGACGTATAACACAATGGCCCTAATGTATAACACAATAAGTACCAAACTAAATAAAAACACAATAGATGACAACAGATAAAAGACACAATTAATAACAACAGATAAAAGACATAATGGAGAGCAGATGAAGACACAATGGAAAACAAACTAAAAACACAATACACAACAAACTAAAACACAATGACCTTGACCTTGACGTATAACACAATGGCCATAATGTATAACACAATAAGTATCAAACTAATAAGAACACAATAGATGACAGCAGATAAAAGACACGATTGATAACAACAGATAAATGACACAATGGAGAGCAGATGAAGGCACAATGGAAAACAAACTAAAAACACAATGCACAACAAACTAAAATACGATAAACAAGAGATTAAAACACAATGGACAACATATTAAAACACAATGGATAACAAATTAAACACAATGACGTGAATGAATAACACAATTTATAGAAAATCCAGATATGACACCATCTTCATTGTGTCATATATATTGTGTTATAGGTTCTTATAACAACGCAATGGGTAGAACCCAAATTAACATTGTGTTATAGGTTTTGCAATGTATAGAAATCCTACTAAAACGTAATGACCAAGACCCAGTTAATAGAAACCCTATTAAAACGTAATGACCAAGACCCAGTTAAAAGACACAATGACCTGAACCTTTAACACAATGCAAAAAAAAAAAACCCAGTAAAAATAAAAATTTTATTTTATTTTTATATTACAATATGGTACTCATATTAAAGATAAAAAGACGCTTGTTATTATGGTGATTTTTTTAATAAAAAAATGTCGTATGAAAAAGTTATGGACATTTTAAATTGATGAGGGAAATTGACATTTGTCTTGCATGTGGAGAGAGAAAATCCATAAATGCAAGATTCCCTTTATGCCCTTCTATTATTTCTTTTCTCTACAATTAATCTCAACCCTCCAAATTTAAGATCAGTGGACTAAAATCTTTCTTATCCTTCTTATTTATTCTATCATTTGTATTTGATCCTTACTCTATAAGTTTATATTTTAGTAGCTCGTAGCTCAATTTTTAGTCGCAGGGCCCTCAAATTTTTAGGAACAACCTTGTCGGGTTTCATAACACAAATGAGGAAGTAATTTACCTTGCTTTTCAACCACCTCTAACTTGATGATCCTTATTTTCGATTTTGAGCTTCTTGACCGTATGTAGTAACACACACTAACACATATCCCCTTTTCTCTATCCAAACAAAGGAGCACTTTTTTTGTGTTGGAAGTTAAGTTACGACAAACATATCCTGGATAGACCGATAGATCGTCGAATACAAAGATTGACAATTCGACTCTAATTGTGTGGGTTATACGGATCTTAATATGAGATAACCCATCAATAGTCACAAATAGTATATGAATTGCTTCTGTTTTCGAGAAGAAGATTGCAATTCCAAATATCACAAACAATTGCTATCTAAAGTGTCATCTAATTTCAAGAAAATAAAAATGAAAATCAAATATTTGATCAGACTTTACGAGAAAGAAAAACGGTTATTTTAATTTTTCACTAGCACTCGTATTGATTCCAATTACATAGCACTCGTATTGGGTTGTCACGCATTATTATGACACCAACGATAGGACCAAGTTTGTTTGCGTTTAAGAGGAGTTTTGACTAATTTGAAATTTGATTTGTTATCATACACATGGATATGATGATTTTTTTTAATACCCACACCCGAATAAGATCAATGCTTAAAATCGAACCAACTTACATATACAATTTTATGATTCAGTTTTAAAGCGAAACCAAATTAGGTAATTGGTTTTCAGTTCTAGAAAACTCAATTTACTTAAAACTAGGGAACCCCGGTTACATGTGCTGGGCTATGGGTTTTCCAATTTGTATAGTCCCTTATAAAATCAAGTAAACTAAATTAGTAAACACACACCCATCTTGTTAAAATTCGGGGTTTTCAGTGTGAAACAAATTGAACCGGATAAAACATTCAAAATTGTATCACTCCATCTGATTTTCATTCTTATCAATTTCTTGGCATGTTTACTTCTGAATCGCTTCTTGACTGTATTTTTGGTTCACCTTGCTTATGTTTCATATCTTATAAAAGGTACCCCAATATGTAAAGTGATTACATGGCCTAGGTTTTGCTACACACTAATTCTTGGTTTTCTTTCATCTCCTTTATACAATGTGTCCTTTTTTTTCTTATATTTATAGAGTTAAGTTCCCGTGAAAATAAAATTAACATACTAAGCGTACAAACTGAAGGAAAACACAAAAAAACGCGGGTGACATTTTCGTAAATATTTGGTTGTAGCGTAATTATCAAAATTACTCTACAGGATCATTTGTAGAGTGATTTTGGTCTTGTTGTAGAGTAATTTGGTAAAATATTCTTGTAGAGTAATTTTTGACCAAAAAAAAAACCTAACCCCCCCCCTCTCCCAAAACTAAAAGCTAAAAACTAAACCCCATAACTAAATGCTAACAAAATTACTCTACAGGATCATTTTACAAAGTTACTCTACAAAAGATCAAAATTACTCTAAAAGAACATTTTACAAAATTATTCTACAAGACCAAAATCACTCTACAAATGATCCTGTAAAGTAATTTTGAAGACCAAATATTTACGAAAATGTCATCACATTTTTTTTTCTTTTCCTTCAGTTTGTACGCTTAGTACGTTAATTTTATTTGTATTTGATCTTTAGTCTATATTTATAATCCATGGACGGGAGGAGTCCCTTTTGTGAAGATAAATGACCTACTTAATTCAGCGGTTAGAATGGATTAGAATACTGATTCTTGTGTTGATGTAATTTCATGGTTTGATGATTAAATGACGTGGTTCGTGTACGATATAATAGCGTTGAACATATTACAGATGAAGTTGTGCCAAAAAACGATTTGAAGAATTTTAGTTACAATGTTTGGTTTGCTGAAAATGTTGAGCTTCGTATAAGAATGAGAGCCATAGGTGACATTATTCAATTGCATTCTCCTGATGTCATATGTTTGCAGGTATTGTTAATCTCTTGCTATGTAATTCACTCATTGTTATCTTTACAGAATGAAATATTATATAATACATAAATGTTGTTTCTAATTCATCTGTGTGAATGTGATTGTAGGAGGTGACTCCTGATATCTATGCCATCTTTCAAAGATCCGCCTGGTGGAAGTCGTATAGATGCTCACTTTCTTCTGATAAGGCTATCACCAGACGATACTTTTGCATGCAGGTTAGCTTCACTCTTAACAAGAGATTCAAGTTTCACGTTTGTAAATTTTTTTAACGATCACATATACTTTGTTACAATCCTCAAAAGTTGTTGTAACAAAACAGATAACTGGGATAAGCAACGAATTATCTGTAATCTATTTTGCGAAAGAAGTGTGTTTTAACATAATGATTAATTAAATTTGCAGCTTAGCAAATTGCCTGTGAAATCCTTTAGTTGTGAGCCATTTAGTTATTCTGCAATGGGAAGAGAGTTATGTACGGCAGAAGTTTTGGCCCGAGGAGATACTTCTTTGGTGGTTGCAACAACCCATCTTGAGAGCCCGTGTCCTGGCCCGCCAAAATGGGACCAAATGTACAGTAAAGAACGTGTAAAACAAGCAAACGAAGCTGTCGACTTTCTCAAGAAAAACACGAATGTGATATTTTGTGGTGATATGAATTGGGACGAGAAGTTAGATGGAGAGTTTCCCCTGGCAGCTTGATGGATTGATGCGTGGTCTGAACTGAACCCGAAAGAAGTTGGTTGGACTTACGATACAAAGGCAAACCCGATGCTGTCTGGTAATAGGAAACTGCAGAAACGTCTTGACCGATTTTTGATCAGTTTGAGTGATTATAAAGTTGAATGCATTGAAATGGTGGGGACTGAAGCTATACCAGAAGTGACATATATGAAGGAGAAAAAGGGAAGGAAAGAATTGGAGCTTCCTGTTTTGCCCAGTGACCATTTTGGGCTGCTGTTATCTGTGACTGCCCTGTGAAAAAAAAAAAAAAAAAAAAAACCACCATTAGTGGCTTACTGCCTTGTTGTGTGTGCTTGATGAATGACAACTAATAGATCAATGGGTTTCTTGATGATTGGCAAGTAACATGGCCCATTGGCATTAACTGTTTCAAATTAGTAAACTATTGATGGTTCATCTCTATAATGTGTCGTTCCCTTTTGACTAGAACCCCCTATATTATGTGTTATTCTTTTCCACGACAACATAAAAATTGAGGAAAAAAACACAATAACTTAATCATACAACTGTACAAGGGAGTGTATGCTTTTGGGTTTTTTTTTCTTTTTTTTAAACTTAAAGGGTGATTCGGTTTTTTTCACTTTATATGCAAGAATTTAGCATAAATACCCTTACTAAATAAAAACAAAAATAATAGCCCTGACTTAACAGAGAAATTTGATAGAGTTAACGAGTCGGATAAAATGAAATTGTATTTTATATTTTCTAAAGAAATTGTATCTGAATAAAATATATTTTTATCGTAAACTATATGAGCTCAATGATTGTATCAATACCGTGACAAACTAAAACACTTCTGATGGTACAACATTGGTACTGGTATTGGTATTACTGAAACTGATATTCGTTTTTATGATTTTTTTAGTTATGTATAACACGTGTCGAAGAAATATCTCGACTTTATTTTTGAAGTTTTCTCTTTCCCTAGTTGTAGCAATTACTGGTATCATAACGAAACCAACCAATAGTGACCGAATTTCTGCCGTGAAGCGTGGGGAAACCCAGTAGTTTTAAATTAAAAGTCATACTTCATTAGCTTCCTTTGTATTCGTGTTTAGTTATAACTAGTTGATGCCCCGCCGGTGTTGCGGGGCGATGACTGAATAATGAGCGAGTGTTAGGTAGCTTCGTGACACGGAAAACAATTAAATCGACTCAACCAATTAAAACAAAACAATTTTTTAGTTTTGCTAAAAAAAACTAAAACAGTGGCAATACTGTTATTTTTAACTAATGGAAAGTTTTATTTTTTTGACTGGGTAAAATCGTATGCCAAAAGGTAAAGTGATGACAGTCCTGTAAATTGGAACCAGGGGCAAAAAGGTAAATTTGCGCAGGGGCAAATTCGTAAATTTGAACTTGGGTAACACATTAATATAAATTTGAACTAAAGGTACAATCGCAATTTTAGGCGGGAGGCAAAACCATATTTTTATTTTGAACCGAGGGCGAAATCGTAATTTTGAGTTGGGGGCGAAAGCATAATTTTATTTTGAACAGGGGCAAAAACGTAATTTTTAACTGAGGGCGAAATAATAATTTTTAAACGGAGAAAAATCATATTTTTTAACAGAGGGCAAAATCGTAATTTTTAGCTGGGGGCAAAAACAGAATATTATTTTCAACCGGGGGCGAGAACGTAATTTTGAGGTGAGGGCAAAATCGTAATTTTGAAGCGATGGCTAAATCGTATTTCTGAGCTGGGGACAAAAGCGTAATTTTATTTTCAGTTGGGGGGAAGACCGTAATTTGAAGCAGGGGCAAAACGGTAATATTACGATGAATATAAAATAGTAAACGACGTGGTCCAATGGGGGAGTGCCAGGCAGCTGCCTGGCACTATTCCCCCAAGTTGTATTTGTAGTGTACTAGTTGATGCCCCACCCGCGTTACGGGGCGATGGCCGAATAATGAGCGAGTGTTGGGCAGCTTCTTGACACGAAAAATAATTAAATCGAGTCAACCAATTAAAACAAAACACTTTTATAGTCTTAGTAAAAAAAACTAAAACAATGGCAATACTGTTATTTTTAATTAAGGGAAAGTTTTATTTTTTGACTGGGGTAAAATCGTAATATTCTAAAAGTTAAAGTGATGGCAGTACTGCAAATTGGAACCAGGGGTAAAGTTGTAAATTTGCGCAGGGGCAAATTCGTAATTTTCAACTTGGGGTAAGACAATAATAGAAATTTGAACTAAAGGCAAAATCGTAATTTTAGGTTGAAAGCAAAAGCATAATTTTATTTTGAACCGAGGGCAAAATTGTAATTTTGAGTTTGAGCCAAAAGCGTAGTTCTATTTTGAACAGGAGCAAAAACGCAATTTTGAACTGAGAGCGAAATAATAATTTTTGAAACGGGGAAAAACTATTTTTGAGGAGATGGCAAAATCGTAATTTTAAGCTGGGGGTAAAAACATATTTTTCTTTTGAACTGGGGCGGAAATATAATTTTGAGCTGAGGGCCAAATCGTAATTTTGAGTCGAGGACAAAAGCGTAATTTTTAGCTGGGGACGAAAGTGTAATTTTATTTTAAGTAGGGGGTAAGAACGTAATTTAAGGTGGGGGCAAGAACGTAATTTTAAAGTGTATAAAATATAGTAAACAGTTTGGTCCAATAGAGGAGTGCAAGACAGCTAACTGACATTATTCCCCATCTTCAAAATGTATATGTAGGATAATAGAAATAGAAATATTCTAAGTGTTGACCATTTAATTGATTGGATTATTTATATATGTGATTATTTAATTATTTACGCTACATGTGACACCTCTTGCTACTAATGAACTCTGACATGCAAAGTGAAATAAATAACCGGTTAACATGTGTACTTGTGAATACATATATGTTTTCTGTGTAAAATAAATACAATCATACATAAAATAATTATTTTTTCGGTGGAAATTTGTTTTCCAGTCGAAAAACAGTTGTCAATAGTTTGTGTAAGATATCTAAAACTTTATATTATGTATAAGTTTCAATTCTAATTTATTTCTTCAACTTATATATAACTTCATTTAAAATTTAAATCTTTCAGCCTCTAACTATTAAATTTAAATCTAACTATTAAATTCAAATATTTCAGTTTTGATGTATGCATTTTTTTTTATCTTTTATGTGACATTTGTTTCTTAAATTTGATAAAATAGAATGTAGTGATTCGCCTCCTTAAAGTATTCATCTTTTAATTATTATATTATAATTTATAATAAAGTGGTGGTTCTTTGTAATGATCTAACATGTCTTTTTCCTATAAAACAAATGAAAATATGCATTTCCCATTATGCATCTCTGATGGAAACTCGCCAGTCAAGGGGGGAATTTAACTATTATATTTTTTCAACAGTGGGTTAGGAGGTTAATAGGTTGTGAGTTAGCTGGTTGATGAGTTAAAATATGTAATTTGAACTCGACCTATATTATTATTCTTATCAAAGATTTCAACTCTAACCCGTACACACATATATTCAGGTCAACCTAAACACGACCCATTTATCATATTTTAAATTGATTCATATACGTTAGGAGTTATAGGGCGTGTTATTAGGTTAAAAACGAGTTATAGATAACATATTTAATGGTGAGACACCAAAATAGGTTTAGTCGTCACTACATCAATTATATTATTTCGTTCAATGAATCATGATCATGTTTGTCCCCCCCCCCCCCCCCCCCCCCCCCCTCTATGATCAATGGCTAAAAAGCTGTTATTTTAGTTCCTAGTACATTTGGCTTATTTAAAGAAATTAAATAACTAATCCGGACAAGTAATTTATTTTAATTTTAAATTGAAAGAATTTAAATAACTAATCCGGACAAGTAATTATACAATATAAATTAACAACTATTAGGTGCATTAGGGTTTTACTCTAAGTTTAGGATGTTTTTCAAAAAAAAAAACTTTGATTTTCCACTTTCCCAAACATTTTCATATTTTGTATTTTAGTCCCTTTTATTTTTTTTACTTTTAACACAAATTTTTCATCTTTTATAACCCCAAAACGAAAAGATTGTTGGCTTTTTAGTTTAAGTTGTGGTTGAAGTATAAATAGAATAAAAAAACCAAGGGACCACTTTTGTAACTTAAAGTTTGTTAGAAAGAAGAAATTGCATCCCCAATTTTGAATGGTGTAGATTATTTGAAGCATATAATTTTCTTTACATGAAAGCTTGACTGACCATATTGAAATACGTATCCTGAGAATTATATGAAACCCCATATTTTTATTAGACATGTAAAACAAACATAATTATATTTATTTACTATTTAGTAATCTGCTTAGAACATTCACGTCACCTTGCCCTCACCTCTCATGGCCAAAAACGACTCCCTCTCACAAATGCAGTTTTTATGAGTTAGTGGGAAAAAAATGCCTCTCCTCCCATCAACCATATTTCCTCCCTCTTTCCTCAATGCGAGTTCAAAAACGTCTAGAAAACACGTATTGAAGATATTGTTGTGATATGTCATAGATCATTTAAAATACGTAACAATAGTAAAAACTTTACGGATCCAAACATATGCTAATAGCATCCCTAATAAGAAACTAAAAACACCTAAAACGTAGCTGGTTAGTTGACACATAAAAACGCTCATTTTTTAAAAACACAAAGCTAGATCGAAAATAGTACAAATCCAAAGCTTGTTAAGATATATTCAATAATAAAATATATATAATAATAAATAGGTATACCTATAAAAATGAACTGGGGTCCATTGATCTGTACCATACACCGTCTCACACCGGATAAAAACCCACATGAGATTCTTCACTCACTTTTTCTCTATATATTTTCCATTACATTACAGACGACAACTCACGAGTAGGGTGTTCTTCGGGTTATTTTTTCAGGTTTCGGGTTTTTGGGTCGGGTTGTTCCGGTTTTTTGCTAAGAAAAAATGACCCGATAACCAACTCATTTAAAGTTCGGGTATGGGTTATTCGGGTTCGGGTTAGTACGGGTCGGGTTGTTCGGTTTTCGGGTTTTGATGTAAATGAAAAAAAGAACGTTTTTTTTTCACAAAATATTATCAAATTTATCATGTTGTTAAAGAAATATCATCACAATTCAAACATTATTTAACAATATGGTATGATAATATTCAAAAGTCTCAAAACTTAATGTTTCAAATACAAAACACTCCAAATCAAATCGCATCTATAAAAAAAAAAAGACAACTAATGTTCGGGTTTTTATTCGGGGTTTCAAGTTTCGGGTTATTCGGGTCGGGTTGTTCGGGTTTTTGGTTGGGAAAAAGTGACCCGATAACCTACCCATTTAAGGTTCGGGTTGGTCGGGTTTGGGTTGTTCGGGTTCGGGTTCGGGTTTTTCGGTTATTCTCTAATTCGGGTTCGGGTGACTTCAAATTCGGGTCGGTTTTCGGGTTTCGAATAAAAAAGAACAGCCCTACTCACGAGCCTCTGTTACACTTACAAACAGACGCACACGCACTCCCTTCACCTCTCGCATTCTTCCCACTTCCCTCCCTTCACTACATGTAGATACATACACTGTATCTAGAGGCTTTTTTTTGTGCAGAGGGTTTTTTCAAGAAACTTTGACAGCAATGTTGGAAAAAAGAAACCTTGTTCTGATTTGTGCTCTGTTTTTGGTCATAAGCAGCATCAATGGTGAAGACCCATATAGGTTTTTCACTTGGAAAGTCACTTATGGTGACATTTATCCAATGGGTGTCAAGCAACAGGTACACTTACTCTCTCTCTCTCTCTCTCTCTCTCTCTCTCTCTCTAACATCATCAATCATCATTTGGTTTGAGGGGGGTTTCTTGAATGTTGTTGGGTTTTGCAGGGAATACTGATCAATGGGCAGTTTCCAGGACCTCAAATCAATTGTGTCACCAATGATAAGTTGATCATTAGTGTCTACAATTACTTGAATGAGCCCTTTCTCCTTTCTTGGTAACTTCTTGATTCATTCTTGTTTAGTTAATGCAGATCTTGATTCTGGTAGAGTACTTATATATATATATATATATATATATATATATATATATATATATATATTTAATATTATTATCCTGGCTATTGAATGTTGGTAGAAAAGAAGATGACCCACAGAATTAATAACAATAAAAAGGAAATAAATTCATTTTCAAGAAACTTGGAAGGTAGTTTGTTGAAGAATTTTTTCAGTTCTGCAATTTGAAGTTATAAAGATTTGATTTCATAAATTTAACTTTTAGCCAATTAACTATCTTTAGTGATAAGCATTTCCAATCATAGAGGGTTTTGATCATTATTTGTTTGGTGTCATATTGACATTTGGTTTCACTTGATGTGGGTAAATTTTCCCTTTTTTGGAAGGAGTTATTTGATGTCCCCCAATTAAAGAAGGCTCCCATTATTCGCACACCTTCTAAAATCTTTTTCTCACACCCTTTTCACTCTATCTTTCTATATATATATCTATGTATGTATGTATGTATAGAGAGAGATAGAGGGGAGGGCCTCGGAATATTAACACCCTTAAAGAAACACTTTTTGAGTTTCATGATTCATCACAGCCGATTTCTTGATTCTAGATCAAGATGATATTTTTTTTGTTTCCCTCTAATTTGGTTAAATTCAAACCGGTTTAATCAAAGATTTACATAAATATGTGTATTTATAATAAATTTCGTTTGGACCAAAACACGAGCAAATTAGTAATTTCAGACTGAGATCTCACTGAAAGGCTTTCCAAATATAAATTTATTGTATTTTTTCATGAAACCAAGAGTATATAATAATGCTGTTGGTACTATGGTACAAAAGGGAGTGGACTTAAGCTCTTGGTCGCATATATCTGCTGCTAGATCTCTGACAAATTTATTTATTTATAGCTGCGTTATTTTTTATGAACATGGTATATGCTAATTGACACCATTTGATACTATTTTTTTTAAATAAAAAGCTGGCAGTGGTTATATGTAATAAATGATTGGCCCCATGTGTTATTTTGCATCTTAGATCTTGGGAATTTATTTGTTTTTAGGTATGGAAAGATGTTTTGAAAAGGTCGCCCCTTTTAATAGAGGAATACTGGAAATAGTTTTTTTCTTTTTTTTTTTTTTTTTTTTTTTGTGGGGACATACATATATATGGTGTGAACTTAAATGAGCAAATACTTATGGCACTTTGAGTTTTTGGTCACATTTTATGGATCCCATTTACATGGTTGGTATGAATGAAAATCGGACAAGATATGTACAAGTGACCCGTCATGCATAACTTAGAACCGAGCTTATTTTTGCAGGAACGGGCTACAACACAGAAGAAACTCATGGCAGGATGGTACTTATGGTACAACTTGCCCAATCCCACCTGGCAAGAACTTCACTTACATGCTTCAAGCCAAGGATCAGATCGGTAGCTTCTTCTACTTCCCCTCGCTTGGCCTTCAGAAGGCTGCTGGAGGCTATGGCGGCATCAAAATCTACAGCCGCCCTCGTATTCCAGTCCCTTTTCCTTTCCCTGCCGGAGATCACACTGTTCTTGCTGGTGATTGGTACAAAAAGAGCCACCAGGTTGGTTACCTACTTACTTACCTTCATTTGCATCAAAACTGAAACTGAATGTAAAAGTAAACGATCAAATGTGTTTGGTGTTTGTAGAGACTGAGACACATATTGGACATGGGTCGAAGCATTTCTTCTCCGGGTGGACTCCTCATCAACGGTCGTGGCTGGAATGGTTACACCTTCCAAGTTGAACATGGTGCGTCATGCGTGTTAATTTCTGTTTTCTATATGTTTAATTAAGTAGCTAGCTTAATTTACCACATGCATGCATGCAGGGAAAACATACAGATTCAGAATATCAAATGTGGGGTTGACAACATCCATCAACTTCAGAATTCAGGGACATACCATGAAACTTGTGGAGGTGGAAGGATCACACACGGTCCAGAACACTTACACTTCCCTCGATCTCCACCTCGGACAGTCGGCTTCCGTTTTGGTCACTGCCAACCAGCCAGTCAAAGATTACTATGTTGTGGTGTCTTCACGTTTCACCCGTTGTGTGCTCATGACCACTGCCATTCTCCACTACCGCAACTCCAAGATCGGGGTCTCCGGTCCTCCTCCTGGTGGCCCTACCACCCAGATTGCTTGGTCCCTCATGCAGGCCCGATCCTTGAGGTAATTGTTTCCTGCATAGCACTTGTCATCAGTGATGCATTTACAAAAATCTAATCTTTTCATTCTTGAATCAGATGGAATCTAACTGCCAGCGGACCCAGACCAAACCCACAAGGCTCTTACCACTACGGTATGATCAAGCCTAGCCGCACGATTATTCTATCCAATTCGGCTCCTTGGATCAATGGAAAGCAAAGATATGCGGTCAATGGTGCCGGAGACACTCCTTTGAAACTAGCTGATTACTTCAATATAGGTGGAGTATTTAGCGTTGGAAGCATCCCCGACAAGTCATACAATGGGAACAACGCGTATCTTGCAACCTCTGTAATGCATGCTGATTTCCGGTCTTTTGCTGAAATCGTGTTCCAAAACTGGGAGGATACTGTCCAATCATGGCACATCGATGGCTACTCGTTCTTTGTTGTCGGAATGGATGGCGGACAGTGGACACCGGCAAGTAGATGGCGCTACAATCTGAGAGATATGGTTGCTCGTAGCACTGTTCAGGTATAAGTTGATTTTGTTAGTGTAAATGCATTTAGTTACATGGCACTAAGACCAAGGCGGTGTGTTGACTACAGGTGTACCCAAAGGCATGGACAGCAATCTATATCGCACTGGACAACGTGGGGATGTGGAACATACGATCGGAGAACTGGGTGAGGCAGTATTTGGGGCAATTGGTGAAAGTTTGGGTTTTTTAAATCCAATATCCCTATATTATATGTAAAAAGTAGTAAATATATAAGAACGTCCTTTTGGTCATTTTACATAAATAAGTTAACCAAAACACTTTTTAAGAAAACAACTTATTGACTTTTCCCATTATAAAAACTAATCAAACATTTCTTTAAAACTCATTTTTGCAAAAGTTATAATGTTCACATTCATCCAAGAATTTCAAAATTGTTGGTTTAAAATGATGCATTTTGCAAGCAACTCGTGGCTAGTTTGATCTAAGCGTATTGTTTGTTTAAATGTTTTTAAAATGATCATACAAATCTCAACATCATACCCAATTGTTTACTGTCACATATATAAGTTTTTATGAGTCTCGTTTTTATATAAATTAAACGTTTTTGTTATATCAACATTTTATTATTTCCAATCCAATAAAAGCGACTGATTTCCTCCCGCTTCAGTGCAGGGAGTTTTAGATAAAATAAACTTTTGTGGTGTAAACGATGAGTAGGACGGACACTCACTGCTTTCAAGCGGGTTGGTGCTAGTGAAGCATTATTATTGTGTGATGAGAGATTCACAAAAATAATTAAGGGTAAATTATATATTCCAACCATGTTATATGAAATCGATTGTTAAAAGGTGTAAACAAGTGAGATGAGGATAAAGAGTTAGTGGTTTGTATTTTATAATAATATATAGTATTTCTTTTTCCATGAATAGTAATTTATTTTTCTAATAATATTTATAGTTTTTTTACATTTTTTATTTTTTATAATAATATTTATAGTTTTTTTATAATTTTTATTTACCATATATTATTATTATATTTACTTTTAATCTTAAATATATTTCCTTAATTTTAACTTTTAATGATTTTATTTATTATTACTGATACTATCTGAACAACATCGATCGTATAACATCGGTATAGTTTTTTTATTATTATTAACGTGATTCATATGCCTATTATTATGTACGCTTCGATATAAGTTATACTCAAACAAGCCATATATAGTTGATTTTTTATGATCACAACCAGATATATACCGACCAAACAACATTGGTATTCAAACGGATCATATATAGTTGATTTTATCTATCATCACAAACTGAAAATATACTGACCAAACAACGTCAGTATTCGAATGAGTCATATATAATTGATTTTTTTATCATCACAAACTGAACATACGCCGACCAAACAACAATGGTAACGGTACCGTATTCGTTTTTTATACAATTCTCCACGTGACGATATAAAATTAATTGAACACAAAGTACTATTCCCAATAAAGTATTTTTTGGTATCATTAGCTATATCACGATACCGGTAACATAACAGACCTATATGGACCAAACAACAATAGTACCGGTACGGGTATTCTTTTTTTATGGGTTTTCAATCGATTTAAAAAACGTGTTGATTGGAAACGATTGTTATGTTGAGTGCCGGTATAGTACTTGTATTGTAATAAATCAGACCGATAATGCCCAAAGACCCGCAGCGAAGCGAGCAGGAATCCCTCTAGTTAACAATATAACAATTGCAAGTTACATAAACAGTAACTTGCAGTTGACTTTTTTTTGTCTTTTGTGTCTTTGTATTTATTATAGTTTTACCATTTAACTTTCAATATTGACAATTATAACCTTTAACTTTTTAAAACTTTATTTTCGGGTTTTCCGTTTTTATATTTATATGTCGTGTCGGTATAAATTCAAGTTGATTTACGTTTCAACGTAAATTTTTTCTGGAAATGAGTTGAGTCAAATTTATTGTTCTTATGCTTATTATTATGTACGTTTTCAGTTGATCTATATTTTGGCGTAAATTTTATTTTTCCCCGGAAATGAGTCGGGTCAAATATAATACGCTTTCATCCTTATTTTATGTACGTTTTCAGTTGTCTACATTTTGACGTAGCTTTTGTTCAGAAACGAGTCGGGTCAAATATAACACGTTTTCATTAGTTGGTATAAATTCAAGTCACTGTACGTTTCGACACCGCCGCAACACACCGTACCATTATTTGAAAAAACACTATTTTCTTATGTGCTTATTTTTATGTACACGTTGGTATAAATTCAATTTGGTTGACGTTTCAACCTAAATCTTTTTCAGGAATATGTCATCTTAAATATAATATGTATCGTACTTATTTTTTATGTGTATTTTCAATAGGTCTACGTTTTGATGTAAAATATAATTACCAAGTTGTGTGAAAAGTGCTTTCATCCTATTGACGTTTTTGTGTTTCTTGCTTTATTATTTTTTTTTTTTTGAATTTTATTATTTTTATATTTTTACTTTTCTTTATATTTAATGTTTTAGTTTTCGGTTGCTTTTAGCATTAAAGTTCTATCTAAGAGAGCGTTTAAAGTAAGTACCCTAGCGCGGGTAATCTTACTAGTTATATATACATTTTGAATTTGACATGTTTAAAGATCTATGATTAAATAATATACTTAGTACCAAAACACAAATCACTACTTCACAAGGCAAGGATAGACGACAAAATTATGGTTTAGCGATATGAGATGCTGATAAAATAACAAAATTTGTGTTAGTTTAATTGAGTACATATGAAGAAGCGAGAGGGTCATTCGATTTCTTGAATAATTCTTTTTTTACGTATGGACTTCCTTGGCATGCTACCCGGGGCACTGTGCGCTCTCCTTCTATCTTCCTTCCTCTTCTCTGCATCAGCCATTGTACGTCTTAGCAAACCGGCCTTGTATATTGGTTTCGGTAAGTGTCTATGCCTGCATCAACATCAAAACGGAAGATATCGGGGATTATTATTATACTATTACTGAAATAATAATAATAACAATAATAATATTGTAATTATATTTTACACAAATTAGTTATATTCAAACTTTGACCCTTTACCCAACCCAGTGGTTTAGGTCTATAGCAGAATTAGGTTGTTTTAATACCTCAATATACGTTTGACCTCAGGAAGGTGCTTGTAACGATTCTTCACAGCCTCCAAATACTCATGCTTCTTACGTTCTCGTGGTAGAATCTGCATACAGCACCATTAGCACCACAACAAAACTATGTCGACCCAATTAGATCTTATGACTTTAAATAGTTAAAATAGGTAATACAAGTAGCTAAAAAAGAAAACGGGTCAGACAAATCAAATTAGCTAAAAAGGAAAGTGGTCAAACAGGTACAGGTCCAGAGTCAACCAAATTGTTTTCCCAATGCATACAACCTCCAAAATCATTTCATACAAGAAAAACAGGTTATAACATAACTGAAATAATATAATAACCATATTGGGGACAGTTTTGAGGCAAATCATATTAAAAAAATTACATTATTAACCGAAAACCAAAACAGCCAGACCCATCCTATTTTACCACCTCAACACATGACAACTCTATTAAATAGAAAAGTGTTTGAAGGCTCAATCACATCAATGGCTTAATAAACTTTATAGAAATTAGCAACTGAACAGAAAAAAAAAATAACAAAATAAAACTTACAACACCCAGTTGCTCGGATGCTTTAGCCTTCCAAAGTCGAAGATTGGTATCATCACTACCCGAGATAACATAACTTGCATCACAACTGTACTTAACACAGAAAACCCTGCGTTCACAAATGAAAAATTATGGTCAATGCCCAAGCTATGAATAACACTGATACGGAGTACGCTTGGTCCCACAAAACAAACTAACAAACTACGAATTACTATGGGCCCACAAAACAAACTAACAAACGATGTATTACTTCACTACTATTATTATTATTATTATTATTACTACAAGCATCAGAGACAAACCTTTGCATTCTCTTAGTGTGATAGATTTCCCTGCTATGTCCACCATTGTACTGAAAGATCCTCACCTGCAAAAGCCCAATAAAGTATTGAGCGGGAGAATGCTTCGTCACTAAAGCTGTGATAAAAAATAACTTACAGTTCTGTCATAAGATCCAGTTACAAATTCACGGCCTGTTGGTGAGTAATCAATGTCCATACTGCAAAGTTCACACACAACTACTATTAGTATTAATTCACATGATCCCTCCCTATCCGAATCAAGGAGTTTGCTATCTTTCTTACACTGCCGACACGTGATCTTTGTGTACACACTTGGATACTCCCAATTTTCTTGCATCATAGGTGTAACAGTGACAATCTTCATTTGCAGCGGTGAAATTCATGGGCTCCATTGGATTCCAAGCTATAGAATTGGTTCTTGTCTGCGTAAAAAATAAGTAAACCGAGTTTTAACCTAATGAAAAAGCACACTCCAACAGTAGTGCATTTTTACAACTAAAGGTAACATTATATTAATTGAAATACATATATTAAACTAACACTGAGTTCAGAAAGGTTGAGACAAACTATCGATCACCTCACTCAAAAATTATAACATTAATAATGATGATGCTTGATGTATGCCATTCTTTTTCAATTGTTCTATTCTTCTAATATTGATGACGAACAAACACCAACACATTTTAGACCACAAACACATGAGTTAACTAGTAAGTAACATTCGGAGTGTATCAAAGAGGAAAACCATATTGAGAAGTTAAGATGACATATTGCATACATACCGTCATGGTAACTCTTTTTGCTGCTGATGATGTTCGAAGGTCATAAATTGCTATGCCCCGACCACTACAACAAATAAAGAAGTCTTGAAGAGGGGAAAAGGTTGGGAGAACTATAATAGCATAAAAATGAATACATGACAAATTCAGTTGGCGATGCCAAAGACATTTCTACTGACATCCACCATGAAATTATCATTTAGGACCGGTTGGCAATTCTTGAGGACAACCGAAACCCGAACTAAAAAAAACCAGGTTTGATTTAACCAACACATTAAAACAAATCAGTTTAGGTTAGTGTATAAAAAACGGTTAAGGGCATGCGTACCAAACTGGGGTTAAACTATGTCAGATTTCCAGACATTTGCTAGGATTAACGAACTGAATAACTGTGTCATTCCCCATTCCAAAACTGTTGACTGCCGTGATCTTATGTGCGGATATAATACACTTATAAATCTTGTATAAACATCTAAACAAAGTCCAGACCATTAACCTATTGTGATCCCATATTAACTTGAGAACCACTAACTGTGTCAAATAAATCTTCCACTAGGTTCCAGACTTACCTGGAAAATGACTAAGCCATAGTACACTAAATATTGTTATTAAAGTGATCACAATTTACGTGGCAGTTTTACATTATAAATGGGTCAATTCGAAATTGTGTTTTATCTCAAACAGAAGTAAACAAAGAACTAGCTATTAACAAACGAATTGACAAATTTCCAAATGTAACACCCTTAAATGCGTCAAAAGGTAACTCTTGAGCAAGTATCAATTATTGAACAGAAATTAAACATCAATGTAATTAATCAACATATAAACAGATATTTAAGAAAAGACAAGTCATGAAGCATTAACTCTTAAAGGCGCTAAGCTCTGAGCAGACTATAACGGCAAGACATCAAATAAGAGGCAGCGCCTCACTGCCTGTTTTTATACGCACGCCTCAGTGGTAAAGAAAGAAAAGTCAGGTCAAAATTCTAAAGTGTGACATGCTACAAGGTCAAAATAAGTCAATGAGAAAGTCAACTAGTCATGGTAGAAGGGAGAACAAAATGAGCACTTCACTAGTACGTCAAATGATAGCAAATAATAACATGTTTAGAAGAGGTAAAAAATGGAGTCCATTTGTGTCTCGCAATCTTAAAGAGCTAGAGCAAAGGAGAGAAAGGGGCTTGATGATGCTTTTGTTATTAGAACATGTTTATAAGTTCCAAATTGTGTTAAGACCAAGTTTTAAAAGAACGTAATCGAGCCTCGAGGAGTTTTCCCTTCTCCTAGTTAGGCGTAATTCTGAGGTGGAATTAAAAATAAATATAAAAAATGTATCTTATAAAAATAAAATACTAAACATAAAACCCAGAACTTTCCTAATGCAAATAGACTTGTGAGAATAGTTTTGGGTTGAATATGATAAAAAGTTCAATGTTTAAGGGTCTTAATGTAAGTATTTGTAAATGGGGTTTAATAAAGGGGCCGTCATTTTCTTCAGTAAACCTAAAAGAGTTACATCACCACTCTTTTCTCGTCGTCATCAACTCCTCTGTTCTACTTCTACCCTAATTTTTCTTGGTCATTCATCGCTACAAGGAACATCTCCATCTATGTTCGACCCTATTTTTTCTTGTATGCGCATAGCTACAAGCATCGTTCATCGCTACTTATGCTAAAACTCTTTATCCCGCCTAAAAAGCGTACACCTACAATTTACCATTCCGCCCCGTACCATTGAGGTGCCGCCTCATATACAATTTATCACCCGTTCCACCTCGAGGCGCGCCTAAAGCGTTTTTTTAAACCATGGTTAAAACAAGTTAATTCTACAATAAGTAAACTTACCAGAAAGCATTCTTCCAAACATAGGATGCCAGTGTCTGTATTCACAGAAAGCAAAATTGTACAGATGTGTTGGAATGGGAAATCAGTTGATCAATAATCAAGAAACTACTGACCTTGTCTGAGCTATCAGATGAGTCGTCTGACTCGATGCCACTTGCAAGAGGAACCCTCCACAGTCTAACACTGATTCAATCAATTAAAGATTCAAATGTCAATTTGCATATGTGTACAAGAAAAAAGAGTCATTTTTAAGCCTTCTTCCACCATTTAATGGCTTAATTACTGTTCAAAAGAGATTCTTACCCAGCTTAAAACCTTACAGAGTAGAACAAACTAAATAAACCAAACAAGTCTAAACAAAAACTTTGCGAGTTTAAAAATATAGATATGACTTAATACGTAGTCACAATGCGAGGTCAAAGCATGCCCGTTAAACACACAAAGTTCACATAGGGGAATAATAATAAACTACTCGAATACTAAGTCTTAAGAGAAAAAGGGTTGGCCTTACGTGCAATCACTTCCACATGACACAAGTATACGTCCATCTGTAGATACCGTCAAACCACGTACAGCACCTTGGTGACCAGGATATTGACATACTGTTTTTCTACAACAGAATACAAAAAAATGGCCAGTATACATATATGTTAGTTAACAGAAATCATCAGCCTATATATACACACATATATAAATACGCACCCACAAAGTGTTAAAAGAGTTCAAAAGGTGGAACCCATTACCAAATGATAATACTCATTTTTTTAAATCTCGTCACAACATAAGACATGTGAGACGCATTTCACAACAGCTTTGGTTTTTTGCATTCATGTATTACCAGTCTCCTAGTATAGCCAGCCAGCACTCCATAAGCAAAGAGCAAACACTTATTCTAAGTTCTAATATTTCGCAATACATAAAAGTAGCATTAACGCTAAGTATTAGGCCTGGCAAAGTGGGCAGGTTGGTTGGGTTTGGGTCACGGGTCAAGATGGGTTTGGGTTAGGCATGGTTTAAAAGGCTTTCCGAGGGCCGTATCGAGGCTTACGCCTAGGCTGAGGCTATGAAAAAACGCCTTAAAGGCTTAGCCTCATAAGGGTCAGCTAAAACCTAGGCCTCAGTCATCCGAGGCTTTCCGAGGCTGCCCGAGGCGCTTAGGCTTAAGCCTCAAGATAGAATCCAGGAATTGAACTCAAAACAAATGATTCAATTACTAAAGCAAATCCCAATTCGAGAAGGGAAGGTCTCCAATACAAGATGATAGAATCCTATTTCAGATAAACATAAACATCGATGACAAGAAAACAAATGCAGAAAATGGATACTTAAACTCAAAGTTAGTGGGAGCAGTTATCCCCACTTCTTCCTGGTTTTGTGGACCAGTCCCATCCCCTAAATTTTAGAACATTTTTTTTAATTTCCCCGGGTTCCTATCACATCACCAGACCTTGTGAAAATTGAAAATTGTTAAATCGGTTGGGCACAGATAAGAGATGAACAAGTTGGTGTATGTTATGTACAATAAGAGATTGAAGCAAAAGTTTATAAAGAAGACAAATCTAAAAAATGATATAGACCCGATATTGCCGATGTGTTTTGTCGGATGATGAGTGGATAGCCAACCGGAGTGGGGATGAAGGTGGCACTGGTGGAGTTGGCGGGTCAAATGAGGAAGAAGGTGAGAGTTCATCATCTAAGAGGAAAAGGAAAAGGAAAAGAGTTATTAATTTGGTTGATGAAGATGACGATGATAATCCAAATACGCCAGATGAAAACTTTGAGGATGATGATGCGGAGGAAAGCTAGTTCAATGATATTTAGATGTCATAACATTACTAATTTAAGTTGTTCGAACTATTTTATGATGTTTGTTTTATGTTAAACTTTGTTTGTTGAACTATTTTCTATTTATGATGTTTGTTTTAATGTTAATTTGTGATTTTTATGATATATATATATATATATATATATATTAATAATGTTTCGAGGCTTACGCCTCGACCTGCCTCTACTCCTCGAGGATTACGCCTCGTGAGGCTAAGGGAAAGCACCTGGATACCTATTTCCGCCTTTTTAAACCTTGGGGTTAGGATGGCTTCAGGTCAGGATGGGTATATTAAAAAAGAGGTTAGTATGGGATAAAAATAAAAGTTAATAATACAAAAAAATGAAAAAAATTAAACAAAGATACAAAAATAAAAATAAGTAAAAAACGAAAAGTGAAATATAAATATAAATATACACAGGTATAAAAAATTAAAAAAACAAAAACATATAAAAAAAGTAAAGAAATGGATATAAATTTAAAAATTAAATAAAATTTAAAAGCATAAAAATTAAAATTAATAGACTTTTAAATCATAGAAAATAAAAAGTAAAAAAAACCTAAAAAACTTAAAGAATAAAAGAAACATAAATCAGGAGCTCATAGCATGCAAGAAGGGCCAAAAAAATCAAACAGCAAGCCTCAGATCCCGAGACCCAAACGCCTCAGTGTGCCCGGCACTTTATAAAACCTAGCCGTTGCAAATCAGGAGCTCATAGCATCAAAAAAAGGAAGAAAACTAGAGATACATATCTTTAGCATTTAAGGCTTTATTTATTTTGGTGGCCAAGATCCTTCAGATGCAGCCACCGTATACAGAAGGCGTTCAGTCGCTGACTCAGGCGTATGGCACCACATCATGGAATCACTGAGCATCGGCAATTAAAGAATCAAGTAAGGCATTGTAGTTTTGATGCACATTAACAATTATATACCGGAAGAATTGTTCAGTAAAATTACAGTTAAGCGAAGATAATATCAACATATAAGTAAAAATTCGAACGTATAAACAAGTAAAAGAGACACGGACAAACAAGATTTCAATATAACGGTGCTTTTTAAAAGTCTATTAACCTCCATATGAAACACGAAAGATACACCTTTTTTTCATTCTTAGTGTGCCAGTTTTCCTTAACGGGACGCTATTGATAACTATGGCGATACCGAAAACTAAACTACATTTTCTAATCTCGTACCTACGCAACCACTGATGTCTGAAACTCTCAAAACCATTAGCATTGCTTCTAACTGAATAAATGACAGACATTCTTCAGACTTCTACATCAAAATCACACATAAACTATATCAAACAGGAAGTTCTATAAGTATAACAACAGAAACTTTAACCTATTCGAAAGAATATACGTATCACCAAAACATAATTTCAAAAAACTCACTGTCACCCTCTTCCTAATCACTACAATCTAGCAATTCAACACAAACTCCACCAGCAGAAGATGAAAAAAACCGAAGATCGCGTCGCTGTTTGTGCAGCAGAAATCTGAATAGCAGACACCACAGCAGTAAATAGAGCAGAACCCTCAAGACACTTGGGACTAGTACCATCTCAGCTATATATACCTTTAGGCTGATCAAGACGTTCACTTCAATAGCTAAAGTTCTACTGCCTACACGAGTTATAATTGAACTATGTGTAGTCCTCTCAGGCTCTCCTTCCTTCCTACTTTTTTACCCAAACTTCCTTTTTATTATATATTTTTATTATATCAAATCCTGAAAACCCTGTAGCCCTGTACATTATACGCACACATATACATACATACATTATATTTAAGTGATGAAACTTCAACAGCTAAAAGCTCAAAAAAAAAACAATTAGAAAGTATTACCTTGAAGCAATATCCCATAGACGAATATCTGCAAAAAAAAAATACAAACATTTAAAAAGTTATGAAAGAGAGAACTTGAGAAGTAGAAACAAGCAAAATCTTTTTAACAATCAGAAGACGCAGTCCCCCATCAGCTAACTTTAATTCAAAACGTTTGACCTATGAAGAGACTAAACCCCTAAATCCTGGTCTTTCTATGAGAGGTTTTTTCATCTTTAAAACACTAATTCAGGTATAAACTCAAAATTTTCCTTACGAAGCATAAATATTATGCGAGAATCATTTCAACAGATCTAACATTTATATAATCATATTCAAAGATAACTAAAAGTACATCAGTTGGCGCCAATAGAAACTTGCCTTTAAAACTAAAAGTACGTCGTCAATTAGTGCCAATAGAAGCTTGCCTAGCCAGAAATACATAGTTAAGCCCCAAAGGCAGAAAGCAAAGAATAATCTCCACCACGATAGCGCCATTCGCATATCATTGGTTTGGTTCAAGTCAAGGCCCTTTATAGTTACAATTCAAACTAGTTTTAAATAGTATTTTGACTAAGAGGTGGTAGCCTATACATGAAAGAACCTGTGTATATTTCTATTCCGCAAAAATGATATATTGTTTCGTCTAACTCGACATATAAAATGATGATCTAGAGTAACAACTATTTGTCAAGTGTTCTAAAACTAGAACAATTTCGGTGCGCTAAAAATGATCATAAATAAACAATAGTAAGTTACGTAATAATACTAACTAGTAGTTAAACCATACCTCCATCCATAGAGCCAGAAAAAACCCCTTTCAAATGACTAGGGTTTTTGGCCATACACGAGATGGCATCTACGTGCCCATCCATAGCTCCAATAAACGGCCTTGCAAACACCTAAATGAAGCCTGCACATCAATATACATACATACACATAACTATCATATAAATTATTATTATGACCTTATCTAATTTAGCAGCATTAAGAGCTCTGACATATTCCACCGCCTTCTCCTGCGTACGAAGGTTCGGATCGTAGTTTCTAGAAACCCTCTGATACAACAACAACACAGTTGAAATTAGGGTGAAACAACAATACACATACTTATCAAAAACATACCTGAAGATCGTTACTTCTCTCGCGAGTAAACTCATCGGCAGAACGAGATATAACTTTAACCCTCATGATTGATGCGTTTTGCTACAGCGGTTATCAATTAGATGATTGATGCGTTTTGCTACAGCGGTTATCAATTAGGGTTACAGCGGCGGGAATGGAAAGATGCTTACGGCAGCCAGACAACCGGCGGTGATATAATGGGTTATAGTTCACGATATATATTAGCCCTGCCCTAAAAGTTTGGATCAATTTTCAAATTTGGCACTAAACTAATTGTTTTTTTTATTTGGTGTTCGTGTTTTCTTAGTCCTTAAGGTTTGTAGATCTAAAAAGTTGATCTCAGATATTGTAATTTTTGTATTTGGGTGATCCTTATCACTAATTCATATTAAGTTTCTCAATTAAATATGTGTGAAATGACTAGACTACCTCTGAACTAAAACACAAAAACACTTGAAAATTTTTTTTTTAAAAACAATAGGGTCCATCCATCATCTTCATCCTTCTTTCACCATCCTCATCTAGTCATCCCCCCTCCCCTCTCTCTCAAAAACCTAGCACCACCAACACCCACCACACTTGTTACTCGTTTTGACAAGTGAGAAGAACATGGAGAACTTTTGATAACAACTACATTGTTGGTACTTTTTCCTATTCACTCTTAGATTTTCTTGTTCTATTTGTTCTTTGATGTCATACCGACAACTCAGGTATACACTCTAGGAAGATTTTTCTGGTCTTACCAACGTTTTTAGAAATCAAAGCTATTCCACACGAAGAGAATCATGCCTCATGTATAGATTTGCGAATGATGACGGCATCATCATCGGAGCTGGTGTCGCCGGCGTTGCCCGCCCTTGCTTATGCCACCTAGGGAAAAGAAAATTGATTCTTTTGTTATAACATTTTATAAAAATATCTAGCTTTTATAATATGTTTATTGTTTCATTTCAATGTTATAACAATGTTTATTATTGTATTTACTTCTTAATATTGAATATATTAAAAATATTATTTTTATAATCGCAATACCAGTACCGTAAACAGAATCGATATCAACCAAATAACACAGGTACCAGTACAAGTATTCGTTTTTATGGATTTCAATTGATGTAAACACGAGTTAGATGTTGTGCCGAGTGCCGGTATCGTTACGATACTGTAATCATCCGAGCCGATATTGACTTAAAGCCCGCCGCAAAGTGCAGAGGAATCTAACTTGTGTATATATAATTGGAAATTTATCAATATTTTGATTTTTATAATAATATATATAGTTTTTTTCCATACTTTTATCATTTCAATATTATAATAGATTACTATTATATTTACTTTAACCTTAAACATGTTTCTTTAATTTTAACTTTTAATGACTTTCCTTGTTTTAATATTATTGGTATTGTCCGAACAACATCAGTACCTTACCGTATAATATCGGTATAGTTTTTTTTATTACTAGAGTCACAATGTGTAATGTACGATTCAATAAAACTTCTATTCATACGGGCCATATATAGTTGATTTTTTTATCATCACAAACCGAACATATACCAACCAAACAACATTGGTAACGGTACCATATTCGTTTTTATAGTTTTCTCGACGTGGTGGCATAAAATTCATTGAACACAAAGTTATATTCGTAGTAAAATATTTTTGTATCGTAAGCTATATCTAGTGTTTGTACGATACCAGTATCCAAACAGACCGATACCGACCGAACAACAACGGTACCAGTATAAATATTCGTTTTTATTGTTTTCAATCGATGTAAAACACGTGTCGATTGACAATGATTGTAATGCCAAGTGCCAGTATCGTACTGGTACTGTTATGAACCAGATCAATAATGACCAAAGGCCCGCAGTGAAACACATCATAATCCCACAAGTATCAAATAAGATGTGAAGTTTTTCAAGAAAAAATGGGTGACTTTTATCTAAGACTAGGTTTGGGGGGGTGGGGGTTGGTTGAGATGGTTTTATTATGTGAAATGAGCGGAGGAGATAAAGGAACAAGTTTTTGAATTGATGAAAAATCGAACCAAAGGCTTAAATTCAATGTGGGAGAAGCGAAGAAAATTTAATAGAATTGACTGAAGACTCGAGTTATCGTTAGGTGTATGTTTATTGTTTTTGTTTATCTTTTCTCTATCTATGTTTCCGTTCTTCATAGCTTATTGCTACGTTTTAGTTTGACAATAAAGCGTTCCCGTTGACTAAAAAATAAAATAATAAGACACATGACAACTCCAACTATTCTCATCACATTTTGTTGGCAACTAGTTTATTAGCGCTATTGTTAGTACCTTTTGTTGTGGCTCCCTTAGCCATGCTTCATGTCATTTGGATTACTATACTATACCTTATATGTAAAAAAAAAGGGTTTTCAAGCTTGGGGTTTAGTAGGATCAACCTCTCTATCTATTGGGATAGAAGAAATGTTAATTTTCATCTCACCCTCCTAGACCCTACCATGAGTGAGATTTTACTATATACGTTTGTTTGTTATATTAGACGTTTGAAATTATTAATATTATATATATGTGTATATAATACGTCGTGAGTTTTCATTAATTATTTTATAACGTGTTGGTTAATTGAAATTGTATGTTATTCTGCTGGTTTAGTCATTTGTCTAACAACCTAATACAAATTCATGTCACTTAACAAAGTTTAATTTTAATATGACTATTTAGTTAATTAGTTGTATGTTATGTTAAGAAAAACACATTGTTTATTGCTCTTAATACCACGAAATGAGTGCCATGATGTAGCTTTGCGTGATATATATATATATATATATATATAAATGTGAAATGGTGATGAATTGTGTTTTACGATTTTTAAGTATTTTTTTATTTTTTTAATAATTCATTTATTATTTATTTGATTTTTAGTAATAAATTATACATATTATAATTTATTACTAAAAATCAAATAAATAATAAATGAATTATTAAAAAAATAAAAAAATACTTAAAAATCGTAAAACACATGGTCCAATCCACCACAACTTATGCAATAAAGTTTGGTCATCTTCCCCACTTGCCCACACACACAAACTGACACACGTTCCATTTGTTTAATCGCCAAGACCCCATGAGCCATGATCATAAACATGGCACCCATGATTTCCATTCATGCGGGGGGGTTTGGATATGCAAATCTCATTCTTGAAGGACTAGAAGTTGAAAAGGAAATGACAACACACCATATTCATAACTACCACAACATCCAACAATCAACGTTGTTTACCTAAATTATTTATTTAATTGAATTGAGATTTTTATATGTGATTTTTATTTTTATACATATATATATATATATCCACACACAAATTTTCATATGTAATTCTTTAAAGTAGATAAGTGTTAACCTCTTCTCTACCCATTTTTAAGTATACAAGATTAAATGCCGGAATTTACAGGTTTTGGCCGGTATTTGGTTGGAATTTCGTCGGAATCGCCCTATCTTCGGCCGACTAGGGCCGATTTTTTGATCGACTAGCGATTAATTCACTGATTACCTAAAAATTAATCAGTGGTCAGCCGACTAGTGATTAATCACGAACTAGTCACCAACTAATGCCGAATTTTCCAACACTGGTTGTATGTTTGAACCCAATAGACGTTTCCCTTACCTCAAGACTCATTTCCAATATTCTAGAGAAAATAGAGGATGAAAAGCATTGATGTTTGAGGGTGTAAAGTTATCAAAGTTCAATACTTAGAGGGAAGAAAATGTAAATAAAAGAAACCTTAAAGAAAGAAGTTGTCAAAGGTACAAGACCTTGAGTCGTCGTCTCATCTTCGTTTCTGAAACCCTTGAAGTTGAAGAGAGGGTGTGTACAGTACAAGTACAGTGATCCCATTCTGCAACTGCACAATCACAATCACAATCACAATCCAGCCGCAACCATGATTCATATTCTGTTCACTCTGATATTGAGTGAGATGGCATTGATCGTGATATTCGTGTTTAAAACACCGCTAAGGAAGCTCGTGATCATGGGTTTGGACAAGCTCAAGCGTGGTCGGGCCCCTATTGTTGTGAAGGCCGTTGGATCCACTATATTCGTTGTCATGATGTCCAGCGTCTATAGTGTCATGCAGATCCATAACCGCCGGAACAGGGACGATGCCGGAGATGGAGAACTTACTCCCACTGATCAGATTCTTGCCGCTAGACACCTTCTCGAAGCTTCTCTCATGGGTATTCTTTCTTACTCTGGTTTTCGGCTATTACTGTTTTATTTTGGATTTAGGGTTTGATTGCTTCAGTTTTCTTAATTTGAGATTTGGGGTTTGGGAATAGAAGATTTTAAAGTTAAAAGCACTGATTTAAGATCTTTCAAGTTTATTGATTTGGAGCTTTTTTTTTCTTCTTATTTATTTGATAGTAAAGGAACCTTTTTTATGTTTTAAGATGTCTTTCAAGTTTATGAAAAGATTTTTTAGGCAACATGAATAGGTTTGGCCAAGAATTTTACTTGAATTGATGTTATGCAATTGTTAATCATCTCTACGTTGCTAGTTTTTTTTTTTTTTTTATAAATATATATATCTTTTAAGGGTGCAGTTGCATCATCTGTTAGATGAGACATGTTTAATATGATGGTTTGTGTATGGTGCCCTGAAGAATGGGAAATTTACTACATTAGATTTGATCTCAACTGTGGCTATTTATGGATCCAAATCGGCTATGGTTGCAGGTTCATGTGTAGTAGTATAAATACACTTGGATGTGCTCTATGGCGGATCTATCAAGGACTTAACTGTGTCGGCCAAGTGCAAAAATATTTTTTTTCTTCCTCCTTTTATGTATCTGATATCACTGAGCAAGTATTAGGATACCCCTAGGTCCAAATAAATTTTTTAGGATACCCTTGAATTTTTCTTCTAGATCCACCATTGGCTCTATGGTCATATTTGATGTTTTTTAACTTATATTTTTAGTTTTTGAACAACACAACCATTTAAGTCAACCTGAATTCTTGCAGGATTCTCTTTGTTTCTTGCACTAATGATAGACAGGCTGCACCATTACATCAGAGAACTCCGTATAAGAAGAAAAAACATGGAAGCTGTCAAGAAGCAAAACCGGATAATTGAAAATGGCAATAATGGAAGTCAAGACGAAGTCAAAGCTTTAGAGAGTGAACTAACTGCGCTAAAGGATAAAATTACACATCTTGAGTCAGAAGTTGAGGAAAAGACAAAGGAAGCAAGCGAAGCAGAAGCTCATGCAAACGCATTGAAGAAACAATCTGAAGGGTTCCTTCTTGAGTATGACCGTTTGCTTGAGGACAACCAAAACCTTAGGGCCCAATTGCAGTCATCAGACCGAAGATAGTCGAAGCAAGAAAGTCACTTTGTGATTCGATTCATACCTGAATTACCTACCTAATCTAATACACTTGTTTCTTGTTTGTGGATTTTCATGCATCTGACCGCTTCCTTTATACTTGTTTGGTTTTGTGGGGGTAGAAGAAACTAGTTATAGGTTAAGGGGAAAGAAAATAGCATCTGGTTTGTTTGTACAAGGAATGATTTTGATACTTCTTCACATACAAATGTGAGTTTACATTGATCCCTGGCTTCATGTGAGTTTGACTCTGAGCAGTAACCTAGTTATTGTCTGATCCTCGATGCCCAGCAGACCAACAGAAACATGAAAACTCAATGCCCAGCAGGCCAACAGAAACATGAAAACAAGAAACAAAACAAGCCCCAAAGTCCAAACTGGTTGCAATCACACCCTCTTAACCCCCTTAATTTCAACTCAAACTATAAAGTATCAAATATGCTCTTTATTAGTTATTAACTTAACTGGAAAAACTAATGTTCGAGGGACTATCCAAGTAACAAGCTATCAGTCAAACCAAGGGGAAACATGTAATCCTAGAAAAGCGGGGACTAAAAATTCAATTTTGGGAAAGCATACCAAGCATTCTGGCATTTCACATTCATTTTTTTTTATTTATTAATCTCAACAGAAAATAATTATATATATGGCAATATTACCGTTTTTGTTTCAAACTTTAATAATTTCATATCCTATTTTATGATAAATAATTTCAAATAATGTCAATTGGATACACCTCCTCCTCCCTCAAATAACTTTGTTTGTTAATCATATATATATTGAACTAGATTATAACCCGGGAACTTCCCGGGCAGGAAAAATTATTTTATATTTATCAAATCATGCAGTAAAATTAATAGAAAGACATGTTTTCAAACCTTATATTGTTTTATAATTATTTTGAATTGACAAATGTAGTTGATGTAACATACTATAAACGGTGACGTAAGAAAAGGAAAAAATTACGTAATAGCATTAGTGGTACACCAACTTTTAGTACTAACCTATGAATTTTTTTTATATTTAAGCCCATTGAAAACGTCCGATGAGCATAACTCTTGTAGTAACGAATTAATGAAAACAATACAATCCATAATTCAGTAAATAATTTTTATAGTTGAAATTTGTAACATGAGACAACTAAACTAAAAGTTTGTAACATGAGATAAACAATAAAATAGATATTTAATATGGTTGGCTAAGGATTAAATAGAAACCTGAACATTCAAGCATCACCCAAGATTTAAGATAAATAATAAAATAGAAGATTGGATATTAAGTTTCACTAAAATAGTAGGTTCAATTCATTCATCTTTGTCATAGACAACACGTCTTAAGAATTCCAGAAGTATCACCCAAGATTGAAAGTACTACAGACACTACACCCACCACACAAGCCTGGCACACAAAAATATATTAATAGTAAGTAGTGTGAATATCTATTAGTGAGGGTATAATGGATGTCGGGTTAACCTAAAACACTCTTGTCCAAAAAAATGTCTTCTTTTAAAAAGTATATATATATAAAATGATTACAAAAGATGTATATTTCACTAAAAATCTTAAATTTTGAATAAATATGATTACTAAAACTATTAAGTTTCCACTAAATTAGTAGGTTCAAATTCATTATAAAAAGATGTCGTTTGTTCCTTTGTTATTTTAACCATTTGACATATCAAAGATACAAACATAACCAAATCGACCCATTTATATATGAATTGACAACTCTAAATTATGACTTAAATGATTGCCTGAAAAAGGGAAGAAACTCACCTGCAAGATAAGGGTAGGCGTACCAATAGTGTCTCCCAATGAGAAAAGAAAAGTAAACGGCAATTTATTTTAAGATCAATGAGAACGCCCATTGAAAGCGTCCGATGAGCATAATTCCTGCACAAAGTTCATTGAAACGATATAATATAAGTGATGATCTCATGATCACTCAAGAACAACCTAGATGCCTTAATAAATGAAACAAACATAAAATTAAGCATAATATTTCTAAAGCAAAGCTCTAACATAATGGAAACATGTGTAAATTTAATCATTGACGCTTAATGTACTTAAACCATAACGCACAAAAGAACAAATTAATGTTGTGGAAAAACATAACGAATATGGAGCTTTGGACATGTATATATGTGATTCTAAGAAAAATGACAACGGGTATATAAGTACTTCTAAGAAATGTCAGAAAAAAACGTATTTTCATTAACTACACCAGCTAGTCCTAGTCCTAATTGTATGAGGTGCTGAAAAGTCACCTGACCATGAGGCTCTAATTAACATGTTTGAGAACACTATTGTAACGCCTCACGTTTCCGTAAAATTCATTTTAGGAAATACGTATCGTACCACTGAATTATTTATTTGTCTAATTTATTATCATTATTATTATTATTTATTATTTTTATAGATAATAACAACAACAATAATAATAATAATAATAAACAAAACAAATTCGACGTTTTATGAAACTTGTACTTGAAATCGGATCTCGTCGGTACGTTCGGGCCACTCAAAAACGTTAGAACGGGTTAACAGTCTTTGGCCCAACACACCACCTAAACCTAACTAAACCCCAATCCCTCAATAAGAAAAGAGCAGCCGCACCTCTCCTCTCTCAACACGAAATCCGGTCACCGGATTTCTGGTTCCGGCTGACACTCCGGCGGTAGCCCTTCCGGCGAATCACCACACACCTACAACACCCCCTTCGAAACGCTCACCCTCGACCTCTCTCTCTCTCTCTCTCTGTCTCTCTCTCGATGTAACTGCACGGCCGGCCACCACACGGGTAGCGGCGCGTCATGAACTTGGAGGCGATAACTGACGACGGCGACAGTTCCGGTTCGGGATTTAGCGGAGCATATTTCGGTTGATTCGGGTTCACGTCTTCAGTTTCAGGTTCGACCCATCTCAGTTCCGACAGTTCTGTTTCAATCAGTCCAGTCTCGGTTCGGTTCAGATTAGTCAGATTTGAGTGTTGTATTGGTTAAATTTCGATTCAAGTTTGGTTGTTCTTGTTATCTCTACCGGTTCAGGTTTCACGGCACGGGTAGCTCGGGTCAAGACTCGGGACTCGGTACTGTTTGGAGCGCCCCGGTGTTTCGATTCAATATACGAGTCGGGTCAGGTTGTAGCTTGGGTTACGGATCGATGTTCGGGTTTTCGGTTCGGTCAAAGATGGGCAAAAGTAGTCAAACAGTCAATCGAGTTAACGCGGTCACAAAAGTCGACCAGTCAACTGCTGGTCAAGCTCAATCAACACGAGATTCGGTAAAAATCCTAACGTCGTGAAATTCTTTATATTATTCATGTTCATGTTATTTTTAAATCGCGAAACCGAACCGATTAATGAACGCCATAATAATAATAATTTGGCTTTTGTGCAACGGATTTTACATATAAAACATGTTTATGCATGGGTCAAAACCAAGTCGTTAAGCGAGATAGCATTATCTATAAATATGTAAACATTGAAATTGCGGTGGCATTTGTTTACAGTTGAAATACATCTTATATATCGCTCCTCTGCTTATTGCGTTTTGACAAATATAATCGACAACTTGTGTTGTCGGGATCCTCCAAAAACAGAGGAAACTCTGTCCAATTTTCGTAAAAATCCGCGAAACAATACTTGTTAATCATAAATCGAAACCCATTGGATTCAATCCGTTTTATAAAAATAAATGTAATGTATATTTATTTTAATAACACTTCGGCAATTATATACTTTTCGTTTACCCATGTATGATTACCTCGGCGAGCGTTCTCAAACTTTTCAACTATCCAAGAGAATACCAACGGAAGCTTTGCAAACTGTGAGCATACTCGACCCCTTCTTTTTTTACACTTTAACGCATTTTGGGGTGCAACATGTATAAATTAAAAAAAATTATTTTTAACCAGATTAAATGTGTTCCCAATACCAAACGGGTTATCAATTACGCTTATGTGGATTATATGTGTTAGATTAAACTCGTTTATACATGCTACTTGTTACGTTTGAGTTGTTTATACTTATTAGTTTTAATTTGTATTCTCACGACATTGTTATGATTATGTTACTATGCATGCTAGTTAAGGAATTCAATTATATGCTATTATTATGTGAGAGTCGTCTACATATATATGCGATTCAGCTTTATTATACTCCCGTCATGATTGAAATAAACTCTTACACTTAGAATTTATTTTCAAACTTGTATGCTCGCCAATACTTTTGTATTGATCTACGCTTTTAATGCATGTTGTAGGAAAGCTGATGATGCAAGAAATCTAGTAGGATTGCTTAGATACACGCCTAGATTAATTTATCTATTTTGATGTTATGTCGTTTTGAAACAATTGCTGACTATTATTTGGAATTTTTGTATGACCATTTAGTCTTGAATGAAATTTGAATTTAATCTATATTGTCACATAGCGTTATGAAGTTTTGAGCAATTTGTTCGTCTCATCCCAATGTTTCCGCCATCGGTTTGGGTGTGACAACTATTTAGAGAGGACAGAAAGTGATCACTTGTATTAATATATTTGTATCAGTTTATCTTTAACTTGAAAAGAACATCACAACAACTTCTCTGGTAACCGCCCCTCTTGCATGTGCCCATCCTGATAGAGCGTCACCCCCACCCCACAATGCCTCATCGAAAAATAACTATATTTCAACCCAAACAACTCATCCTCAACCGTAAGGGTTTTTTGACAATCACATGAGGTAATTTAACTTTTCACTGTATAGCAGCGTTAGGTTTAGGCAGTTTACCACTTGAACCGATATTTTATGAAACTTTATCTGTAATTTCTTAAATTTTTGAAACATATATTAAATTTAATAATTTAAATAAAGTAATACTTATCTACAATTAAGGATGGTCTTGAATAATGACAAGTGTCCATTCATTGGTTTTCTTTTATTATATAGATTAGGTGTCATGGTCTAGCTGGGATAAGTTTAGATAACTTGGTGATCAAGTATTGTTTAGTATAAATAGATGATGTAGGGTCATTGTAATGTGTGGTGGTTTGATTTTAAATAAAAGAAAAGAGTCGTGAGTGCGTTTCTCACAATATCCAGTGTTCGTTTGTTATTTGTGATCCGATTGTTCCAACAAAACTAACATACTCCTAAATATACACTCATATGTCTGGATCTTGCATGATCTGAATCCTTCACCTCAAGCATAGTGAGAAGACACATTACCACCACACCATGTCTTTTGGAGACAAAATCAACCATAACCACCCGTCCAATAGTTCAACCATAGCTAGCCGGCTCGCTCACATAGCGGTCCAGTGGATGCATACAAAGCCGAGACCCACTCGGTTGAACTGGCCGTTTTTCAAAATGATGGATGTGGTAATTTAAGAGGAGAGAATATGAAATTCTGGTTAGTTTTAAAACACACCTGCTGTTTAAAGGTGTCTTTCTTAGTTTTTACTTGGTTTTAGACATAAATGCAAATATCCTTAAATTTTAATTAGATTTATATCTGATATATTCAAGCTTTTTATATTACTTTTATAAAAACAAGTAATTTAATTTTTAAAGAAAATCTTAATAAAATGAAATGTTGAGTGAATTTTTTAAACATTGGTCATATGCATAGAATAGGGATCTATCAAGGTAAAACTAAATGCATATAAATGTGGGCTTGCAACTGGGCTACATACACTGGACTATTGTACAAGTCTGGAAGCCTAACAAGTAATATATTTACAAAGTACAAACAACTCCTCAACCATGTCACCATTAGGATCGAGCACACACATGAACTCGAATCACGAAAGCAAATTATACATAAATTTATGTGGTTTGGTCTAAACTGACCTACGTTCACAAGTGGCAACTAGATTATTTTTATTTAGGTTTAATTTTGATTACAAATACATGACATATATAAATAGACTAATCACGCTACCCCAAACCCATCCATAAGGCCTACAAAACCTTATAGTTACAAGGTGGACTCTCAATGGTTCAAGATATTGTAGTTATTGTACATATTTACATAATATATACATGACACATGAGATTATTGGTATGGGGGATGTTTATCAGACAACCAATTTTTAGTATAGAATGCAAGAACCATATGTATACATATAACCACCTTATATTACAGTTAAAACGAATGGTATAAATGTTTAAGTCGAAAAGACAATTGGGGTGTTGCGGGGCTGGTCCTAGCGATACCAAAGAAAACCTTACCATTCGAATAGTACATCTCAAAGTTCCCCGGCATTAACTTCTTTAGTTTGACGATTTAACTTAACGTTTGACGCCTTAACTTAATTTTGATCAATTATTATTGTTATTATTATTATTATTATTATTATTATTAATTTATAAATTAATTTACTTTTTTTACTTAGTTTTTATTTATTTTAATTAATTAATTAACTACAAATAGTTTAGGGGTGACTAGAGATGGATATCATGTGTTTAGGGAAGTTTAGGAAATGAATGGAGAAAATCTAATGTTACACTCCTATGGATGAAAGAGAATTCAAGAAAGTTACGCGATGAAAGTATGAATATCTCCACCGTAAGGTTATTAAAAATCCTCTACTTATTCTATGTTTAGCGATGAAAATATGAATATCTCCACCATAATACGGTTATTATACATCTCGACATATTCTTGTTTCTTACATACTCATATCCATTATTCAATTCTTTGGAAAATTGAGAGACTAATAATTTAAAATTCTATCCGTTTTTAATGGCCACATTATTAAAAAACTTGTTTTTTTAATTTTAAAACTATATAAACCCACACTTTTATACCAAAAAGCTTCACCATCTCACATCATCTTAAACCATTCCTACTTCTAAAAAATATTTGTTCTTTCTCAAATGGCAAGACGGATATGGACCGATGAGTTGCCATGAATCAATCATTGTACCGATTGTTTAACGAATTCCGTTAACAAATGAGCAAAACTGATCTCAACGTACACTCGGTTCTTTCGAAATGGAGGTTATTGAACCGAGATGTTATAGTATTTGAGCAACTCTACATACACGCGGGGAGGCTATGAACAATGTCCTTCACGTTTACCACCGACACAAGGTCATGACTTTAACCACATTGCATCTTGGCAAATGCTACGAGCTTATCCACGTTGGCAAATACCACGAGTTGTTGCACGTCGTTGAGGATTAGTTTTTTTATGTCGTTTATTGATGTTGTATTTTTAATCTTTATGCATTTGTGTTTTTTTTATTATGTACGCTCTTATTTAATTAATGAATTAATATTTTTATTTTATAGTTTTAATAAAATCAATCTAAATAAAATGAAACATTACCACGCTCTCTTTCTAACATGGCTATCACATGACACTTAATGCCACCTCTGTATGTCTCCCACAGGTATAGTATCACCTTTTACCGACAATATTAAGGTGAGTTGTAAATTTTAAACCCACAGCTTACATGAATTTGTTGTGTATTCTTTTTTTTTCTTAAGTTCTTATACTTTATAAAGTTTTTTTCTTCTTCTTTTAAGTTCTTATACTTTACAAAGTTAGCTGATAGCAAATTGTTTAATTAATAATTATACACACATGTTTATTACTAGACTAATTTAACCAATTATATATCGCTAGCTAGAATTTGAGTATGTACTCGCTTAAACCTTCGTCATGATGAAGGTACGTGCACGTAAGAAAAAAAAAAAAAAAACTTAATTTCAAAAGTTATGATATTCAAAGTCAACATCGTAGAAAATTAATGCATTGAACCAACCAAAAACTAAGATATCCACTTGAATATCAAATATATATATTTATTATTAACACAACAACGAAATTACACGTTCATTTTATGACAATGTAGCCAATAAACTAACTGGCGTATATTTGTACCTCCTCCTCCTCCTACGGATACAATACGTATTCCTAAATACGAAAAAATGGTGATGAAAAGAAGAAAAGAATATTGTCCATAATAGCTGCAGCTTCTATTTCTAATGTGTATTGTTCTTGTTGCTCTCATTGTTAGCGTTGCCGCCCATAATGGATGTGATCGCTGCAGCTAAGGCTGCTGTGAAGTTTGGATCAGACGTGATGGCGCTGAGTGAATTCGCAAATGCTGTTTGCGGCTGCTGAGATTGATGTTGTAGTGGTGCAATTTGATGCGGTATTAGTTGATTGGAGACCTTGTCACGAGATAACTGAAACCCTGCGAATCTTGATTGGTTATCGTACACTCCCGGGTGAAACGCTTGTAACGGCATTGCAGCCGCGGATGGGATATATTGTGACGATGGATGGCCCTCAAACGCGGTTGGGTTAACCTTTTGGAAGGTATTTGGAGGGTGGGTAAGGTCTAGTGTGATAGTCGGAAATGGTGCTGAGGCGGATATGGTGGCTATACTTGAGGAGCTTGGTCGAATTGCTTGGGCCAAAAGGTTAGGGTTCATGAAACCGTGTTCTGCACTGGACATGGAACCTGAGAGCAGCATGGTAGCTGCAGCAGACGTGGTGGACGCCATTGCTACTGCTGCTGGTGGGAGAGGATGGCTGTGAGTCCCTTCATAAGTGGTTACCAAAATGGTCTGATCATCCGCCAATCTTTGAACTTGTTTCCGAACAGGACATCCCACAGCCATTGTGCAACGATAGTATGCCCGTGGACACGGGTTCCCTTTCGCCATTTTCTGCCCGTATTTGCGCCATTGACATCCATCACTTATCTGCACACATAAATAAAAACATATATAAGCATGCGACTACAAAATAATTAATTAACAAAAGGTATGGTTGAAAAGAAGTAAATTAATTACCATTGATGCTTCTGAACGCGCGCGAACTGAAACACGAACTTTACGCATTGTTGCTTCGTTAGTTTGGTCAGTGTTTTCAGGGACAACTAATTTGGGAGCTTTATTTGACGTCCAGACATCTGAATCCGGGGTATCCTCACGGGTGGCAACAACATTATTATTCTTTGAAGCGGATAGGGTCTTTTCTTCTGAGGAAGAATGGCGAGACGTTAATTCCATCAACTGTTTTGGAGCAGGCTGTTGATCAAGGCTTGCATTTGATCTCAAGGTGTGTTGTTGTTGTTGTTGTTCCTGCTGTTGCATTAGCGTCACAAGTTCCATTCGCAACGCGTTGTAATTGTTGCTAACTTCTATATACATCTCTTTAAGCTTTAGGTTCTCCATGTTCATTCTTTGTAATTCATCTTGCATCTTTGCCAGCTGATCAAAATTAACATAAATTAATTAACCTAAACCTAAGTAACAATATATATAACATAAAATATTTGCAATAATCTTTGAATAAAGATAAAGATATCCAAGTCTGATCAGGAACATCTTGGTAAAAGACTATAAAAGTTACGATTTAATAAATTTGATTCTTTTTTATTAATTATAAATCATCTCATCGTTTCGTTAAAATACCAAAGGTAAACGGGTAACAAGTTGCGCCGGATAACACTGTGTGCACGTACATAATACATGTAGAGCATATATATAAGTTACCTTGTTAGTAGTTGGATTTTCATCGTCGGTTGATGAAATCCCGTCATCATCACCCATCGACGATGGATCATGTGTAACCAGGTTCAAACCCGTCTGTACGTATATTGGATAAAAATATATACTGTATTAATTAATAAGCAAGCAGGTAAATAATAAAATGGTATGAAAATGAATGAGTTAATAATAAACTACTAACGTTGATATCATCAGCATGTTGATTGACATGAAATAAAGCAAGCTTGTTTTCATGACTGGAAAAAAGATCCATCTCAGCGAGAACCTTCCGGTGAGAATCAGTGGGAACCATGGGGAAGGGGTTCCACCTTGTGGTCTGGTTGAGTAAGACGAGTGGTTCAGAGGTATCCAATGTTGGTCCCAAACCCATAAAGCAAGCAAGCAAAGCAAAGCAAAGGAAAGAGGTATCTAATGTGAGAGAGATATTTCAAGAGTCTTTTCAAGTTGGAAGCGATTAGGGTATATAAAGAAAAGAGCCCGAGAGTCGTAAGGACCAAACCTTTGACTTTTATATACGTATGTGAATGTAAAGGGTGTGTTTTTGAAATCAGATTTTGCCAAAAGTGCGTCAGGTCATGCGTCATTCTTAATCCACGTGGCAGGTATCTAATTGAAGACTGAATAATGAATATACATATTAGCGATAAGTATCCTTGTTGATGGGGTCGGAATTGGTCTACTATCTCCGGGCGGTGCGGCGTTCGCACGTGAGCAAGAAATAAAATAGTCAACTGACGGCTGGGAGTTTGTTGAAAACGTGGCTCCGATCGGTCTGACCATGTTGAAACCAGGAAAACTACTCATTCGTATACGGTATACTAAACACACTTGATAATGTTAATGTATAATATATTTTATTTTAGTTTTAGTATTTTCTCTTTCAATCATTTTTAGCAAATAATAAGATGAAAAATATCTTTAGGACAACTGTCGTTAAAAATACCTTTCAACAACAATATGAACAGAATATATTTGATTTTTTTCCTTGCAATTTCTTAATTATATATCACACACAAGCATCATCAACCTGTTTAAGAAAAGTAAAACAAGTAACTTTCCTTCTTCGCTAAGTAACAACATCTACAACGAGTGGGACCCATCCAAAACCAAACTAACAATCCGGACCACCTCTCCCGGTGTAGATGATGACTACATCTTGTCCGGTTTAGTGTACCGGACAAGAGTTTGGTTACGACATGTGGATTCCCTTTTTTTAAACCTTAAAAAAAGCTTGTTTGTATTAATAAAAAAAAACTTAAAATTGTTTGAATTTATACATAATAAACATATAAATTGAAAATAACGTAAATCAATAAAAACAAGTATATAAGCCAAAAAACAACAACTTTATTTTTATTAAAAGTATATTAAATTACTTTTAGAGTCCTTGTGTTTTAATGGTTTTAACGACTTAAGTCTAAAACTAAAATCTTTAACGCCATTTATAAAAAAGAAATACAAATATTTATTTATACAATTTATAAATATATCAACTAAATTAGATATAGATAATAAAAATAAAGGTAGGTGATGATGTGGATAATGAGATGGAGGTTTGTAATGGTTTACTGTTGGAGAAAAAAATGGGTTTGAAATGGTTGTGGTTTAGAATGATGTGGCAGATCTGGATTTTGGACTTCGTCTAGCATTGTGGACACTCCAAATTTTGGAAGAACCATCATTATTTATTTTCAAGCATAGAGAAGTAAGCCTTCCGAACGATATATATGAAAAGTTCATTTTTGTAATATATATAGATATATATAATCGTTTAGTACATGATCATTTTTAACTAGAGTATGGTACGAACATTTGTAGATACTTATGACCATATATATAAAAGAAAAATGGAGCAGATTACAAAGTGATATAACCATATAATCTGTAGTCATAAAGCATAGTTGTCAAAGGCGTGAGGGTGAACCATATGCCTGGACACGAATGCGCTTAAAATTAAGTGAAAGTTTGAGTTAAACAAAGACACATAGTAAAATATATGTTTTTGTATAGACTGTAGACTTGTTTAGGGTAGTGCCTCACCTATAATGCTCTAGGCACACGCCCGAAGGCCGTTTGACAACATTGAGTTAAGTAAGATTTCGGACGTTTGACAACGTTAAGTAAGATGTCCAAAAATTTAGTTGTGCTTGTTTTATACTTCAAATTTGTTTAGTATTAAATGTGTGTGCATGTGTTTATGCATGCATTGAGGGGATATATTTAGACGAAAAAAACTGTATGTACGTTTGCGAGCTAGAACACACTATTCAAGAATGAACCATTCATTTTTCTAATTTTAATTTTAATAAATAAAAATCAATGAAAATGGTATAATATGATGAATAGTGATTCTCCCTCATCTTAACTTTTAAACAAAAAATGAACTAGTAAAAAAAAGTATATAGCCCTCAATATGTAGATTATATGGTCTGCATATGTGTAAGTAAACTATACATAATTAAATTAAACATACTCATTCCAAACGGGAGGATGCGGGTTCGAGTCCAGCTCGGCCCAAATAATCCTGCTGGGTAGTAACCGTCAGGCAGCTATGGGGCTAAGCTAGCTTGGGGAGGGAGAACCTTCCCGCGGTCAGGGGTACCGTGCATTTACCCTTTTTTTACGAAGAAGTTAATAACTTTGATTACTTACAGACTTTTATGGAAGCATCATAAACCTTTAAAATATACAGACCATTAAAAAATAAATGTTCATATTTGTTCTATGTGTTCTAGCAAAATTTCAGTATTTTTAGATAAGTATGTTTATAACGTTAACATTCCCAACATTAGTGTGAACATTTGTATTTTATTGACTTGATACTAGTCTTTTCGTGTGAAAGATCTCTAAAATTAGTTATTCGATTATACATGCACCTAATATGATCAAAACCCTTACATATAACAATGTGAACTATTTTACCTTCATCAAAAAAAGCTATTTAATTTGGTTTATTTTTATGGTTAATATTTGTCACTTTGAGCTATCAGCTTAAGTATTTTTATAGAATGTTTGTGTTTAGAAGAGGGAGGTCTTGAGTTCAAGTCTTACGCACTTGAGTTGTGAACTTGTGATCAACATAAAACTGTAACCGTGTATGGACATGTGGGAAAGTGTGTAACTTCAATTCTTTTTTCTTTTCTTTTTTCTTTTTTTTCTCTGATTATCAGTATTTCTTTTTTTTTTTTTTCATTTCTAGTCCATTGTTAATATAAATAGCTGTAAACAATGAGTGAATTCACAAAAATATAATTAAGAATAGTTTTATATACAGTGCTAAAAATCTAAAATCATATTATTAATATCATTATAAACATAATTTCTTATCGACTTATTTCATTAAATATAACCATTACACTATTTTCTTTCCTTCTACACCTCAAACTCTTATTTAGTAAATTAGGTTTGAATACATGTATTACACGGGTTTTATAAATATAATATTATATATACTTAATAATTTAAAAGTTATGTTTAAAAACCGGTATATTACGTGGGCTGAATAAAATATAGTATAATTTTGTAACATGTACAATTGTCAATATATATTTTCTTAAAAAAAATAAACTTTGATACGACAATTAGATATTCTGTTAAGTTAATTTAGCTAACATAATTTTGAACTTAGTGATATTTTAAGACTTAAATAAAAGCTTTTTAGTATAAAAAATAAGCTTATCTAGAAATTCATCACTAATTTTATATTAATTTATTTGGTTATTAATATAACTAGGTTTATAACGTCGCCGTGTTGCAGCGAACTTCTTTTGTTATTTAGCCTGTGTTTACATGTGTTTTGAAATCACTACGAGCGCGTTGTGTACGGAAGCGCTGACAAGAACAAAAAGAAAATTTAGAAAAAAACACTAAGAGATAACCGAAAGAAAATCAAACAAAAAGTTGTACGGTAACGATATTGTTCGTATGACACCCGTGGGTAGAGATGAGCAAATGGTACTGGGTACCGGTACTAAATTTCCTAAACCGAAAGATCTTAAGTACCAATCCGGAACCGGCTTTTGGTGTTACTGGTACTGGTTCGCTATCGGTTTTTACTTTCATATACCGGTACCATAACCGGTATTTTGGTATTAGTACCGATTCGGTATCGGTTGGCATCGAGCTAATCCCTACCCCTGAAACTAAAAAAAGAAATCATGCATTAAAAGTTGAACAAAATCAACAAAAAAAATTATACGATAACGTTGTTGTTCGTATAGTACACGTGATCAGGGATGAGTACCGGGTAGGAGTACCGAATTTCCCGAACTAAAAGATTTCCAATGTTAATTCGATACCGACTTTTGGCGTTTTCTGTACCAGACTGGTGCCGGTATTACCTTCGTGTACCGATACCGAACAGGATCGTAGGGGTATTTTCGATACCAGTACCGGTTCGATATTGGCTGACACCAAGCTTATCCCAAGCCATGACACAAAACAGATAATTAAAGTTAAGAAAAATATAAAAATTGTATTCAACTTAACCAGTACCGATTCGATACCGGTTGACACCAAGTCTATCCGAACCCTTGATACTAAAAAAATCATTAAATTTATTCATTGACTTGTAATTTGAATATCTAGATAATATTAAAATTACTATTTATTGACTTGTAATTTGAATATATAGATAATATATAGATAATTGATATTAATAATTAAAGAATTAGTATTCATAATAAATTATAATAACTATAAATAATTAAAGAAAAGTATTCATAATTAAATATGACAAAGATGCAAGAAAACTCAAAATAGTTTATAAGTGTTTCTCATGATTTTTTTAACGACAAATTTTTTTAGCCTTCGTTGTATGTGTGACTTAGACCCATGAACTTCTTTTCTAAACTTATATGTTTAAAGGTTTTGCTTATGTCAAGAGACCACAATTCTATTGGTCCCCATGGTTCTCTTTTATTATAGATAATATAAATATATTGTTTTTAATACAAATGGATAAACGCTATAAATTTGAAAATGAGTGTTTCTTAAATTATTATTTATTATCAGGTGACTATCATATTATATAAAATACTTTTGAATAAAATTCTCCCCAAATATAGATATGTTAGTCTGATTATTTTGGAACTGTAAAAAAAATAGTATCTCTTCTTTATATTTTGTCTGATTATTATAGTATCTCTTCTTTATAACTTGTCTGATTATTTTGGACTGTCAAAAAATAGTATCTCTTCTTTATATGTTTGAAAAACACTATACAATAATATAATTTACATTTACAAGGACGACATTACACAAGGAGATCAACAGTAAACATATAATAACAACATATACAAATGATTTTATGGATTAGTCTCCAACTTTACTAATAGATGATAAATATATCCATTTTTTTCTAATTTATATAACACCAAGTTGTTTATAACCATTATTTTTTCTAATTTATATAACACCAAGTTGCTTATAACCATTTTAATAATTTACCTTTATAAGAAATAAACAACAAAAATAACATTCTCAATTAATAACATCTCACTTGTAACAAAGTTATTGGTAGAGTCTAGGTAGTGTGTGACGCACACAAACCATACATTTATTCAAAAGGATGAAGATGCTTGCATGTTACTTCCATGAAGACCCTCAACTCCAAAAACTATATATGGAGTTGGAAATTAAACTTAGAAAGCAGGTTTGAGTTCATCGAGACATCATTTTTTACATCCGGAAAATCATGATCCGGCCCACACCTGTTTTGTTGGTTGAGTTGTGGCCACTTTTACGGAAAATTCATCTAGTAATAATCAAGTTTTTCAAGTGTCCCACTAAAGTGGCTTAAAGCTTTACATGAACAAAAAAAACGTTAAATTACTTTAATAGAATATTTGAGAAACTTCGTTACTATTATTTGAGGTTATTTTAACTAAATTATATTAAATGAGTTGATAAATCAAATGATATAAAAAGTAGGTAAAGAGTTTGATATTTCGACGTGGACACTTAGTTTGTTGATATCTAGAATAGTAAGTGTTGAAAGAAGCAAAACCGGTTGTATTGGTTCGATTCCTACAAATTCTTCTAAAATTTGCATCAATATCTAGATAGCTTACGGATATTATGATTTGTTGGGGGCGGATATGATCCTATTATGCAAGTAATGATATATGTAAATGATCATAAATATAAAAAAATAAGTATATTTTATTATGATTTTTAGGAATCCTAAAAATCAAACCAGTAAGTTGATCTGGATGAAAATTTAAATTTGCTTAATAATTGCATCAATAATGTATTTGGGTTGATTATTTTTTATATAAACAAGTAGGATTGAAAAACCAATATTATTACAAGCATTTGGTAGTTATTAAAATTGTATACATATATTGCATATATAATCGCGTCGGTCTTACATCACATGCTGAATAGTACTTTATTTGCATAAGATTTAAAGCAAGTCGAAAACAATATGTAGGCTAGGAAAGTGATGCGTGTAGAATTAATTAGGGTTGTGGCTGATTTTCAACAAAATACAAATTAGTAAAATGTATGGGAGCGGAGGTTGGTGGACAACCAAAGTTGGAAACTAGTTGGCTGCATGAAGATAAAACATAGGATTCTCAATCACATACAAAAGACCCCACATCTTTATCTTATTTTAATAACTAGCTTAGGCTACGCGGTATGGTGCCCGGAGGATGATCCGTCACGTAAGCACCACGTAGATCGGGTGTGAGGATGGGACAAAGAGGATGGAGGGAGGAAATGGTTTATGAGCCTAAAATATATATGTATATGTATGTATATGTTGTGTGTGTGAGGAAATGGTGTTGGGGGCGGCGCCGAGCCAAGCCGGCCCTATGCCGACCCCCACACCGCCCAGCCTTATAACCCCGTGTTTTATATAGGTGCGTAAATTAAATGTTATACAATAAGTAACATAGTTATGTCTTTAAAATACCTAGTGTGTATTGTACGAATTAAATAAATATAATATAATCGATTGACAATATAGTCATCAAGATATGTATTTAAATAATAAATTTTATGTACTATTTACTTATTAAAAACTTCATTTGTTTTCTTTATCTATTATTAGGTTAGAAACATGTACATTACACGGGAAAGAATCAATGAAATGTTAGATGATTATTAATAAGCGAAAAAAATAAAAGTAATAATAAATAAGTAATAGAGATCCGTAAAGTTTGTGATTTAATATTATATTCTTATTTCTCTCATACTAAATATTAAATAATAATAATAATATTAAAAGAATAATTTAACTAAACTTAATTCAGATGAGATTAAAAATTTATACATTTGCCTCGTCCTACATAGAAAAAAAAACTTCTTCTATCTCCTACGGAGAAGAAGAAAATACAAATTATATATTACTATTAATTCAAAGTTTGATAAAAAAATTATTATCCTTATCTAATTAAACTATTTTTTATAGGAGCTTGATCTATCTCTTACGGAGAAGGAGAAATACAAATTATATATTATTATTAATTCAAAGTTTAATAAAAAAAACTATTATACTTATCTAAATATATTATTATTATTATTTAATAAAAAGTGAAAAATAAGATAAGGAGGCACCAGAGAGTAATAATATTAGTAGTATAGAAAGACAAAATAGTAATAATATTAAATTTCTATTTTTGTTATTAAGGTATATGTACACCTTTCGTACATAATTTTTATCTCTTACAGGAATTGAACTTTATGTTTAGGGTTTGCCATGAATTTTGACATCTTTACTAACCAAGACTAGATTTTCGTTACTTTCATAGGAAATAAGTAAACCACCCGTACATTTAAACAAAATAATAATACACAAAACTAGGGTTGTGCAACGGTGGAGAACCAAATCATGTCGATATTTAAACTCAAAAAACTCTCTGTAATGAACTGCATGCTCCCCAAAAGAATTCAAACATAAGACAAACATGTATATTTCATCAACTAGAAATAAAGGAATCATGGGGCGATAGTGTTTATTAAAAAAACTTATTAAAAAAGTAATATGAAAGTCAACAAAACAATTGATGCTTTGAAACCGAGCAACCAATACACACATAGAATTTCAAAGACTCAAGGTAAAAAAGTAATCGAATTAGAGAAATCGTTGACGAGAAGCACATGGGTCTTTTGAATGCGATTGAAAATTATGTCCATTTTGTTGGTATTTGAATATTTACGATAAAATATAATCATAAAAATTGACTACTACTTTTATGCTAATACAGTGCACCAATTATTATTTGTTGATGTTCAAACACTAATTTAAACAAATACAAAATGAATAAAATCAAGATTGATGGGGAAAGTCGTTTGTTTGCTTGCGATTATATTTCCAAGTGGTTTTCGATCTAGCACACAAATTTCTTTGCATGGTTTACATAAGCGTTGGTTGTTCTATGGTGATGATAATTATGATGCTAGAGATGATCAATATACGGACTGGTTATGAAATCTCCAAATTCATAATAAAAGCTTACAAATTAAGGATGAACTTAATAATAAACTGACTGAATAATATTGGTGTCGATACTATTATTTTTTATGGTCTTTAAACATAAAAAGTGTGGGTAAGATCATGAACCATTGATCAATGGAAATCAAGGGTTAGAATCAAGGGTTAGAATCAGTGGCAGATCAAGAAATTTTTTTTAATGGTTCCTTCTGATAGATTCTTAATGATTCTCATTAATTTTTTCCAAATCATACAAGGTTTACACTAAATGTTTTTTCATGTTTTTTCCAGACCGAGGAAATTCCTGGCCAGGAACCCCTGGATCTGTCACTAATTTGAATGATTGCTAATTGGCTCACAAACTTGAATCCATGATGAGAGACTCTAGATTTACTCACAAAAAGACAACATTTCCTAAATAACCTTTTTTATATGATTATCACTCGTATCGAAACCAAAGACCATAGATTTACTCACAGCCAAAGTTCACAAACAGAGCCGACGGACCTTTGCCGGAGTTCTGTGAAAGACACGGATCGGTACCTCCTATCCCCAAACTCTCTCCGTTCATTACCTTTCAATTACTTATAATGTTTGATAATCGAATTAGACATAAATCAGTCAAATTATCATTGTCTGTGTCCTTGAGCGAAGAAGACGAAGTCCGATTATGTTATAAGATTAATTAAAATCAGTTTTATGAACGGGTTAGACACACAGTCCAGCGGTGGACTGTGTGCAAACAAATACATATACGTCGCGAGTTCGATTCTTGTCCCAACCTTACACTCTTGAAATAAAAATGCCTTTTTTTTAACCGAACCGGGTTAACTCACAGAATCATGTTAAGTATAATAAAAACCAGATTATTAACCAGGTTAGACACACAGTCCAGCGGTGGACTGTGTGCACGTTAACCCACAGGTCCCGGGTTCGAGACCTGTTGTCAGCACCGGTTCGATACGTTTAAAATCCTTTTTAAAAATAAATAATTTCTGGATAAATCTAAATAGTATATAAGTATAATTAAAAACAGAATTATTTCGGGTTAGACACGTAGCTCAGTTGGTAGAGCTGCGTGCACGCGTACGGAAGGTCACTGATTCGAGTCTCACCCAGCGCACATATATAAGCGACCGGACCGGTCAACGGTCAAAAGTCAACATTTTTTTATTATTTTTATTTATTTATTTAATTTAAAAATCAATTAAAAATACTTAAAAATAACGTTTTTCAAGTTAGAAAATAGCCTTAAACTCACAAAAATATATCCAAAAATCCTATTAAAATAGTTAATAAAATCCATATACTTACCGTACCTTTTCGTTATTAATTAGGTTAGTTATCCCTCGTCGATCAATCCTCTAAACTCGTGCGCATTCAACATCTTCAAGCAAACGCACCCAATGTGAGTGAATCTCTACCAATTCCCCGTTTTAATCACATTTTGGGGTGTATCATGTGTCGCTATTTATTTATTATAATTAAACACTTGTGCATCCATCATGTTCATGATCAAATGTGCATTCAATATGTATCAATTGTATGTGTGGTTGAAGTTTAGATTTAATTTATCATTTTCAGTACATACATTTCATAGGCCGCCGCTCCCCATTACCTATGAGCGTGAGCTGTTCCCCATTACCTATGAGCGTGAACCAGGCATTGCCAACATAAGATCGGCTCCGTTTGATTGAGCCTTGATCTCACATACATTAGCATAGGCCGTCCGTTCCCATTACCTATGAGCATGAACGGGACGTTGCCAACATATACATTGTCATTCTTATTATATACTTAAGCAATGTGGTTTGTGATCGTTATGTTTATATACATTTGTTCATATATGATTGTTGCACAATTTTCCTATATTAATTACAATAATGAATAAATGACAAATGTTTTTAACAAGGTTCACTCGCCAACTTTTGTTGATCCAAAATTCCCCATTTTTACACATGATACAGGTGATCAAGTTGAAGCAAGAAACATATAGGGCGGCCTAGAAGAATAAACCAGTTTAGATTTTGGATTGTTTTAGTTAATTTTTCCTTGTATTGTATGAATTTGACTTGGAACTTTGAGATGTAATTTGAATTTAATAAATATGAAACATATTAGTAAACATCATGAGCTTTGGTGATAACCCAATTATGCCCCGACTCTTATTCCGCTGCGAGTCGGGGTGTGACAGATTTAGTTTACGATACAAACAATACTTTCTTCTGAATAAAATTCCGATTTCAATAAATTTATATAAGAATGTTGACAAAAATAACTAAATGTAACTGTGCAATCAGATTTAGAAAAAAATAATGAACACAAGTTATTAGAGAAAAAATCAAATTAAATGATAAATGAATTATTATTAAACAAAATAAAAATAACTAAACGTAACAGTGCAAATATTTTTTTTTTAATTTAATGAACACAAGTTATTAAAGAATAAAACAAATTAAAGGATAAATGAAATAGTATTAAACAAGATAAACCCTTAGAAACGTGAGGTGGTAAATTCCCATATATGAAGTTAGTATTTATAGGTTCCAAATTATATTATGTTTATAACTTGTAAAAATGCGCGCGCTACGTAGCGGAGTTTCAAGTGGTACGACGCTAGCATTCAACATCACAACTGAAAAAAGACGTGTGTAAAAGAATATCAGAACGTGTTTTAGATCGACCGAAAACTAGAAAAAGAAATTTACATTAGACGATATCGTTATGGTGCGTTAAACCGCAGCAAAATTAACTTTTTCAAAACTAAATAAGAATTTGAGGTAAGCATTAATGTAACGTCCCGCTTTTTCATACTTTCCATGTTTAGAAAGTTAGTCTTGTATTTCTATTTTCGGAAACCTTTGTATCTCGTATTCGTATTTTCGTTGTAACCTTTGTAATCGAGACTTGAATCATAATGGAATATATTTTAATCTCTATACTCGTTATACGTAATCATACATACTTATACATGTTGATCATACTCGAAAACGTGACACACTTGCAAATGCACGACATTTATGCTTCATACATACATTATACTTGACGTTTATACTCGATCTCATTCAATTTATACGTACATATACATTATAACATGTTCCATATGCTTAACATACCTTGGTTGTCCATAAAATAACATAAAATGACACTAAAACCCGTCACCAATCAACAAAACAACAAAAGGCCCATGCGGACCGCATGGGGATGTGGTTGCGGTCCGCATAGGGTGTCTGGGCAGGACAGATTGTTTTGGCTCGCGTTTTAGCATGGATCCACACACAACCTCCTCCTCCAATCACCTCTAAACCCACATTAAACACCTCCTATCAACCCTAATTCATCCCCTATAAATACCAAGCATCCTCCAAAAACACTCTCAAATCACCTCAAGAACTCTTGCAACATCAGAATTCGGGCAGATTGTACATCCTTCACTAAAGTGAGCATAACTTGCTCATTTCTTAACGAAATTGCTCCATTCTTCTTCCTACATACTTGGATTAACCCTAGGTTTGAGTCAACGGGTTATTCTTGGAGAATCCAGACCTGGATATTCACCTAAAGGGCTCCAAACTTTCTGTTTGATTTCAAACTTTTATAAACTTATGTTTTACCTTATACAACTTTGTGTTATTGTGCTTCTAATCAAGCTTATGATTAGTAAAGCCTAACCAAGCTTGTTTACATGAACGAAGGGCTGTTTGGACACCCTAAACTTTCTGTTTTCTAAGAGCTTAAGCTCACAAGTGATGCCAAGCCAAGAGCTTGTTGATAGTGTGTCTACCTTGGTTAGCTTGGGCTATCTTAAACATAAGACCACACATCACTTGATGTTTTCCTCATCATTATCCCAAGCTAGTTTGCTAGTTGTAAAGTGACATAACCCCGCCTAGCCTTCGACTTGTGTCGACGTCGGCTCCCCAGGTTGTAACTCACTTGGCTACTTGGTATAGTGATCATATTTACATTCTTGTCAAATACTATTGTTCTTGACCCTACTTGTGTCTATGACACATGTGTAGTGGCGAATCCAATCGAGGTTCCAAAGTGGATGGTTAATCCTCCCACCTCGTACTTGACTTACATGACACCAAGAGGTTCCAAATTGGATGGTTCATCCTCCCACCTCCTACATGACTATATAACTATATGTAAATCTATGGACTATATAATATATCAAACCGAAACCTTGATAATGAATACATAATCACCTATCAAGTTAATAAGTTTTATCACTAAAGTGTGTAGTTCCTTGTCACGATTCTAATAGGTCTCGAACCTATGAAACCACATCAAACCCATTCGAGTTATCATAGTGTCAAGAACAAGTGCTATACCTTAGTGATTATTTTCATACCATAATACTTTATTCTTATTTCCGTAATCATCCTCGATAATCCAAATCTACGCTAAAACTCATACTCATACCTATGTTCTTCTTGTAGAAGGACAAGGTGCCAAACCCTAATCACCACAAGCTCGCGAGATTTCTCTAAGTGGAATGCTTTTGCAAAACCGTGAGTACACTCGATCCATTTACCGCTTTCTCACTTTTGGGTTGTAACATGTTTACTTATCAAAATACACTTATCACAAATTCATGCTTTACATACTCAATCCTTAATACATGATGCTTGTTATGCTTAGATACATGCTAGAATTATACATGCTCGTTCATTAACTTAGCTAGCCCAACTTGACATATATAGCGCTATAGGAGTAGCACACCACCCGTCGGGATTATGTTAAGATTATCATATTCATTTTAGTCTAGTCGCTTTTGCGACGAGGGAAGCTCGATCTCGTAAAACTTTTGTGGAAACTCGGGGTTTGATCTAGTATTGCATGATTAGTATATACTTTGCTTACAGTTATCATGTAGATTCGAGTTATACCTTTTTATACTTGTGCTATGTATCACCAAACTGGTGTACTCACCTTTGCTTTTGCATTGAACTCGTATTTTTAACATGTTACAGGTTGAGGAGTATATGCATGATGAAAGCTAGTAGGAATACTTTAGAAACTCATTCTAGACATACTATATTAGCTTACGTTGTATTTTGTTTCGTTGTTGTAACGTTTAATTATTGTATTTGCTTTGAATGATGTACTTGACAATTATCTTATGAAATGAAATTATGTTTAATCAAATATTGTCACAATTAGTATTTATGAGCAATGAGTGTAACAACTCTCCAAAACACCCTAAAACGAGTCGTAAACCAAAATCGGACACGCACGACGAGACCCGACGCGAAAAACGAAGAAATCTGATCTGGGCGTCCCAAGAGACACGCGCCAGGATCCCTGGCATCTCCCGCGACGCGCGTGTAAGAACTCGAAAATTCGTTATTATCTTTTCTTTTGTTCTCCGTTTATCTATCCTTTATAAATCCGAGATTCGATTAATAATAAAGTTTATGTTAATTAATTATGGTATTGTACGTTATTATCACATCTAATCGCTTATTATATCTCATCGCTAATCTCATCGCATCGCAAATCGCAGTTATTTATGTGGTTTTATATTATTTATGTGTTATGTGTGTTTGTGGTTATGTTTACGCTCGCTATCGCATCGCTCTCGCACTCTCGAATCGCTAAATCGCACTATTATACAACTATAACGCTTAACGCTTTAATTTAACGCTTAATATAACTATCTAATGCGAACCGGATAACCAAACGAACTCTTAACGTGAAATAATCGACAAAAACCCAAATTTTGAGACAAGTTCGCTCGAACTTGGTAACCCCAAGTTCGGCCGAACTTGCCTGGCCCAACAGAACCCCTCATTTGCCTCAAGTTCGCTCGAACATGACCTCAGGGAGGTCAAGTTCGGTCTAACTTGGCTCCCATTCTCTCAAAATCCCTCAAGTTCGCGCGAACTTGCATGAATACATGCAAGTACGGCCGAACTTGTCTCCCTCAACCCCTTCTCCTATAAATACCAAGCTCATCTCTCTCATTTGAACTTGCTGTAAGTTCGCTCAGAGCTCTCTCAACCCGAAACCTTCGTGTTCTAAGTAAGAATCAACCCAATTTCACTGCAACAACGTTTATCAACGATTTACAAATGTTTACAACGATTTTGGCACAAGGCGTAGCCTTTGTTTTCATCAAAACTCATTTTTTACGAAAATCTTCATCTTTTTCTTCAAAAACTTCTATTTTAAGCTTAGATCTACATAATACGAGTTTGTTTGGCGATAGAAGAGACTTCCCAAACACGATATCTGCAAGATCTCGGCTTGTAAGTGATAGATCTGAGAAAAAAAACCTTTGAAAAACATCGATTTCTACACAAGATACGAACTTTTGATGGTGTTTTATTCATTTTCTGATATGAAACGAAGCATCTATCATTCAAGATCCCAGATCTGGAAGCACAAGGACGTTTATGTTGGTTTACACAAGCCGGACTAATCCGAACGAACCCCGAGTTCGCCCGAATTAGCCCATGCTTTTGTAAAACGGCTAAAACAGCTCCAAAAGATCTCTCCGACCTAAGTTTGCTCAGTAGCACAGGGTTGGAGGGATGAACACTTGATTTTCCTCAGCAAACGACGCGAAAACGCAAGATTTTGGACCCGAAAACATCAAGTTCGCTCGAGAATCACCAGCTCACTAGGTCAAGTTCGACCGAACTTGTACCCATTTGGGTCAAGTTCGACCGAACTTGAGTGTTTCTTCACCAAGTTTCTTGCAAGTTCGCCCGAACTTGCCTGGTTTCTTAGGAAACCATACAAGTTCGACCGAACTTGCCAAATCAGTAAGGTTTTTCCTACAAGTTCCCCGAACTTGACAAGTTTCTTAGGAAACTCATAAGGTTCAACTGAACTTGACTCTAAACCCACCAAAACCCAGCAAGTTCGCTCGAACTTGTGTGTTTACACACAAGTTCGCCCGAACTTGGCTACTGCCCTACCAAAACTTAACCGTTTCAGCTTACGGAGACTGATGCACTTCCGTTCGCGTATGCAAGCTGATCCGGCGCTCTTCTCGACTCTTCTCAGATCCTCTAATCTTACCTAAACGCACCCACAGTGAGTATACTTGACCCATTTTCGCTTTAACGCACTTTTTGGGTGTTACATACGTTCCTATATCAAAATCACAACACAAATCAAAACTGTTTTATCACACGCGGTTGATCTGATTGTATATGCTCTATTCGTGATACTAGAAACATGTGACTAGGACTTGTTTTCGTTAACTTGCCTCCTTAGCTAGTATGGTACTATAGTGTGGCTTACACCCGACGGGGTCTAGTTAGGATGGACGCGCAAGCCTTCTCACGGTAGTTAGCATGAGAAATGAGCCTATGTTATGTTAAGTGTTTTGGTGTATCATGATATGTAATTAGATTGTTTCGCAAACGCTTTCTCGACTATGCTAGTATTATTCAAACTCGTATGCTCACATTTACTTAATTGTATTGACTCGTATTTTAACGTATGTAACAGGATGATGATTTGTAGCTTGGATTCTTGGATGTGGCTTGTGTAGTTTAGTTTTGTTTTATTTTGTTTAGTTCGAAGTGTAATAAATCTAAGGGAGATCGGATCAGATTTTACTGTGTAGGGGATTTTGTTAATGTAATGATTGTTTAAGGATATTATGAGTTTAATAGTATGGGATGTTAAATGTTGATTTATTATCTTTAAATAATTGTTATGGAATCTCTTGAGACAATCTGGTTCGCCTAGTGCCACTACCCCAATGATTCCGCCATCGGTTGGGGTGTGACAGCGCGGGAGACGTTTAGGTGACGTGTCACCGTTTCGCACCATTTGGCAACCCTAGCTCGTTACGAGGCTGACCTAGCCCTAGCTAGGTGTCTCAAGCGCCACGCGAGGGAGGTCCAGGAATCCCGCCCGACGCGCGAGAGAATCCAAATTCGGGTATAAATAGAGCAGCGTGGGACTGAGTTTGTTGCTCAAAATCGATCAAATTCTCTGATCGTATACTCCCTCTATCTCCGTTTCTCTGCGAAACCCCCCTTAAAACCCCTAAACCTGCGAAGCGCTGCCGTTGTAAGTATCTCAACCCCCGATCACTAATTCACTATCCTACCCGATTTAGGACCAACACATGTCAAGGCTCTGCCGACTACGTTCGTTGGAGTCCTATCTCGTGTTGTATGGACACCCTACCCGATCGATCTAGAATCGCCTACGCATGTCTAGGCTCTGCCTGACTAAGCTCGTTGGAGTTTTGTCGCGTGTGGTATGGTTAAAGTGACTTGGGGTTAATTTACTAACACATGTGCATTGTATGTTTTAAATAGAAATTCCAGGAAGTAATCAAGAATTGTTACAAGGAAGCTTGAAGGAATACCTAAGTTTCCAAGGTGAGTAGATTCTCTTTTTCTCACCGTTTGTGAGTACATTCTCTTTTTGTAAATCTTTTTTGTGAGTCAAATGTTTTAATTATGCTTAACAGTGATTGAGTATATGTATTCTACAATTACTGCCGATATGTTGGGGTTTTGTATACATTACTAGTCCACAGTCACAGGAGTGTGACAGGAACCGTTACTATTGGGTGACAGGACCCAAAGTAATATGACCCACAAGTCAGGTGTTGATAGTACTGAATGAGTAATTGTGTAGGTATAAACATTGTAAATGCGGATGCTCTCAATCCTGTAAAGTATAAAAACTTGTTTTGATTAAACTGGGATGCACTCGCCAGTATTTCTTGCTGATTAAATGTTTTTAAAACGCGTTTCAGGTAACGTAATGTGAAGCTATTAGAAGCCAGCTGGAGAGCACCAAAGGCTTAGAAAAGTGGCTATAAAAGTTACCTAAATAAAAAAGGAGTTTATGTTTTTCACAAATTAGGGTTTATCCCTATAATTTATTGTAACTGAAACTTGGAAGTTATCCCGTTTGTGTAATATAAAAGTTTGGTGTTTTAAAATTCTGATAATATTTCCTAACTATGATCCTGATATTTTAATTCTGCTGCCAAATTAATAAACACCGATACCAGGGTAGGGGTCGGGGGTTGCGACAATGAGTAATCTCTTTCGTCCCGCCTCGATGTTTCCGTCATCGGTTGGGGTGTGACAGATTGGTATCAGAGCCATAACTATAGGGAATTAGGTAGAATTGCCATGTTCGCCCTAGTCTATAGTTTAAGTGTCCATTTTGACCATTCCTATACCATGCTTAAAACTTTCTTCTTCCTTCGTTGCTTCTTCCTTTTCTTTTGGTCTTAATACTTACATAACGTCTTTCCTAAGACATTTACACAATACCCTTGAAGACTTGAAGATACTCATGATGCAAACGAGTCGATTTGTACCAAGATAGGTCCAATGACTTACAATTTTTGGTGAAATCCCTCATTCTGCGTATTCGATTTTTCACGAAGTTATACCATCAAGTTAGGGTGATATCCACATCTTGATGGACAACTTCCATTTCATACTCTAGTGGATCTTACAAACGAGTCGGAATATGCTCCTCGTTTAGTAAGAAACAACCACACTTAGGGTACGAAATCGTCAAGTTAGGGGTGAAACCCGCACCTTGTCGATTAAGTCCCGTTCCTCGATTTTCAATCTCGCCAAAGTCTCGAAATTTCAATCGACTAAGGACATGTAGTAACTGGAAGGGTAAAATGCCGTTAATCGCTTCTCAACGAGAGCGTTTTACCTATTAGGCCAAAGCATGTTCCTAACTTGAAAGATCTTACGAATCACTTTGGAATAGTTGACGTTTCTCTACCCGAAATAATCCCATGTTTTATTGAGCCAATCTTTAATGTTATCTCAAGTTTTATGTGATTTTATACTTGTTACCTTTTTCGTTTCGAAGCGTTACACAATTCACACGTCTCTCGCAATAAAAAACAATAACAATCCTCGTGAACAAACTAAATTTATACTCTTTATACGCATTCATACATGGTTATACTTGTTGAATACTCGTTAAAATACTCGTCAAGTACATGCACAACATACGTGAATTATCCATGCTTATACATGCAATTAGGTTTTTTTTTTTTTTGGGGGGGGGGGGGGGGGTGGGGGGTTTAGGTTTTTGGGTTGGGATGGGGGCGGGGGTGGGAGTGGGAGGTTTAGGTTTTCGGGTTTTTGCATGTATATGTTTTATAAGAACCTATAACGCAATATATGACACAATGAAGATGATGTTATATCTGGTTTTCTATAAATTGCGTTATTTGTTCAGGTCATTGTGTTTAATTTGTTATCCATTGTGTTATAGTTTCTTGTTAATTGTGTTTTAGTTTGTTGTGTATTGTGTTTTTAGTTTGTTTTCCATTGTGTCTTCATATGCTCTCCATTGTGTCTTTTATCTGTTATCAATTGTGTCTTTTATCTATTATCATCAATTGTGATTTTATTTAGTTTGATACTTATTGCGTTATATATTATGGCCATTGTGTTATACGTCAAGGTCATGGTCATAGTGTTTTAATCTGTTGTCCATTGTGTCTTTATCTGTTGTCATTGATTGTGTTTTTACTCTACTTTATATTGTGTTTTACATCATGTCCATTGTGTCATAAACAACTAGGTTTTTGAATTTTTTTTGAAAAATATAACAATATGGTACTCATATTAAAGATAAAAAAACACTTGATTTTATGGTATATATATATTTTTTTTAAAACAAACGATGTATAAAAAAGTTACGAACTTTAAAAATTGGAGGGGAAATAGCATGTGACTTGCATGTGCATATTCTCTCTTCTCTTGTAGACAAAATTACCCCCCCCCCACTTGAATCCTCATAGGACACGTGTCACTCTCTGGTGGCTTCTTACACTTCTTACAATTAGGAGTCTTTGTAGAATAAGTTAACCCTTGCTCTTTATATTCAAATCGAAGCTAAACATTAAACCGTTTACAAAAGGAAAATGCTTATAGAAAGAAGCTATTAAACAACCCATGTGCTGGATGGCATATGTGGCATCTCAAAACAAAAGCTATCAAACCAAGCCATGGTTCCGGTGTCGAACCCGGATCTCCAGAATACACAGAAAATATCTAAAACGTGGATTATATCACGAATCCACTCTCCAAAAGTAAAGAGAAGTCATACCAAACACGATTTATAGCAATCAGACTAATGATCATACATTCTCAAATAGCAAGGTATATGTTTGTTAACATAGCAATAGATATGAGCGAGCGAGCGAGCCAGTCAAGTTGCTTCATGATATTGGTCCATTGTTTCTTTCATGCCATCCAGTTTGTCAACGACATATTCAAGTTTCTTGCAACAGAGTTCATTTGATATTCGTGCTATGTAATCGCATTGTTCAAACGGACGGTACTCACATGCGCTTTTAATTTCTTCCCTCAGAGTCACTTGTATATCCTACATTTATCACACAAGTTTTAATATAACATACATACATACATACATACATACATACATACATACATACATACATACCCTGTTTAACCTATCTATTCAATTAGATCAGCAAACTTAAAAACAACATAAAAATATCATAGATTAAAATGGATTATGTGATTATCAGATAAGAAAGCAGAAGAAAGAAAAGTGAAGACAGTCCAGTGTTATCTTCACCATGAATGGCTGTGAACTTGATTTCAACACATAAAAATTCAGGCATGTTAAATATTCTGCAGTTGGCTCTTGCCTTTTTAATCACACGACATCAAAGGTAACAAACTTGTGAGTTCAGAAATTCGTAACTTACATTTGATGCTGAAATTGAAAGTGAAACTGAGTTTTAAAGCTCTTCAAATGTATTGCAACTCTCCAACAATAGATGAAGATGTCATTAAAAAGACGATTTGAAACTAAAAAAAATAGATAAAAACGTGTATTGTTATGCTTTTAGTAATTACCATTCTTGTGTTAACTAATGCTTTAAGATTTCAGTGGTTTACCTTGTTAATTCACAAGGCTTTGGCTTTATAGTTGGCCCTGGGGTGTAATATGTGTCCCTAGGCATGTGATAGAGATGATATAGCCTTAACTAAGTTGAGTATATTACACGGTATATGCAACATTGTAGCTGTAGCCTGTAGTATATATGATAGGAACCTGGTTCAGGTCTATATCCGTAAGGGTAAACGGGTCAAGTCACATATTCAAGTTCCTGCTTAAATTATTTAATTCAAGAGAAATTAATGGAGGGAAAGTAGTGGGGAAGTTTTTAATCAGTTTTAGCTAGTAACTGTCTTAGGATTAGTATTTATTTCTTTGTTCTTCCATTGTAATTTTTAGTTCAGTTATTATTAATCAAAACCATATTTTTTTATGGAGACTAGCCTATCTCGAATCAGGCCAATTATCTTCTGGGTTTTATCAATATACTACGATGTAAAGCTTATAGCTGACCATATTTCTCAGTTACTTGGTATACGTGTAAAAGGATTGGGGTGTAACATGTGTCTAGTGAAAGAAACAAACAGGATTCAGTAAGCAAATAACTGTGAAAAAATAAAACCTTGATTATTTGCATGAACTCACTGCAGTGACTGTTGACCAACTCCTTCCGAGGTCCATTAGGGTTTGAGAACTCTTCCATCACCCCACCAGCGAGTTCCAGTACTCGAACAATCCTCTGAGAATAATAACATCAATTAGAATCCAATTCATTTTTAATTTCAATCATTAAAGTATTACACGTGTATTACCTTCTCAACTGTTTGGAGACGTAGCAAAGATGCATTTTGGGTCTGCGAATCCATGAGTTTGGCTATCGCATGCTGTATAGATGCTTAAGTATAAGCATAGGTTAAGAAAGAAGAAGCTAGGATAGATAAATGTAAAAAAATAAAACACAGCCTTTATGTGGTTCATAAGGCAATTAGTAAGCCTGGCAAAACGGACGGGTAGCTGGCTATGCCAGGTTCGTTTACAAGTACTCAAACAAAGGTCTGATAAATATACTACTAATCTTACCATAACCCTTTTTTCTAAATTAATTCTTTTCAACATAAAACTACTGGTTCTACATCAAAATCATTCTGCAAACATTAACATTACGGGAGTAACAAATTACAACCCATAGCCCTAAAAGTTGGGAATTATCCAATTGAGTTGGGACATTCGTCAAACACTTGGTATGCAAGATGAAGTAAGAATGAAATTGAATTTGTTTGAAGTGAATACCTAGAGCTAGCATAACGGGTTAACCCGATCTGTTAAGACACAAACACAACCTGACGAACACAATCAAATTCTCCATTTTGGTTAACAAATAATACCTAATTGACAATTTATAACAATATGTTGAGAATTTATAACAGAAAACTAATCTCTAACAATATGTTGACAATTTTCATATTAACCTATTCACATAACTATGATAACTTCAAACCTACATAACAATTTCAGTGTACACGATTTCACTGTACATAATTTCGCTTCAAAGTTGAAACTTTATAAGAATTTCAGTTAAAACATTGTAACACTGTACACAATTTCGATATTTCACTATTCAATACTGAAACAGAAATACAAATATAATAATCTTTCAACATATACATGTATGCTCAGATAACACGCATCTGACGAATCAAACCTGCAAACAATTGATCGCCTTATAACATTAAATAGAAAACTCACCTTTATCTCGTTGAACTTTGAAGTCTAAACTGAACTGAAAGAATTAATCGAATCGGAAGTTGAAGAACAGAAGGAGGAGAAAGCGACGCCTGAATAATGTGAGAACCGAATTGGGAATGGCGGTGTTTGTGAGAGATTCAAAAGTTAGGGTTTGGACTGCTGAGAAAGAACCACCGTGTTAATGTATCAAAGGCCTGTATACTCTCACTCATAAAGCCCTTTGTGGGACGTAGTAGGGAGGAATGAGCATTTGGTACCGGGTATTGGTATCGAACCGGTATCGTATCAGGTATATTCGGTACCAGTACTGGTTCCTATTTCTTTCATTTTTTGGTACCGGTATTTACGGGTAAAACACTGGTAAGTACCGGTACCACTTTTCTCTATTTTTCGGTACCGGTACTTTCGGTACCGAATGGGTACCGAGCTCATCCCTAGGACGTACAACAAGCGGTGAAACGTGTAAGAGAAGAGTTTTATATAATTTGAGTGTGTAGTTGAGGTTTATATGTATGGGGCTTCATATATATGTATGTATGTATGTATGTATATGTGTGTGAGTGGGGAAGAAGGGGCCGCTATCTCTCTCTGGTGGACCCAAAATTGAACCCCCATAGCACCGACCGTAGTGGTATGCGGCAACGCTATGTCTCCTTCCCCCGTTTGGTCGCGCTCCACTATGTTCGGTCTAATAATCTGGTGGTCTAACGGCAAAAAGGAGCATTTAAATATCTGGATTTAGAAGTGGATGACTTGAATTCAAGTCCACAGACGACAAAAATTAAAAGAAATTTGTCGTTCCGAAAAAACCAAATCGAATCTAACTCGTGAACCATATGAAGACGTGGCTGGATAAAATCTAAAGTAAATCGGATTCAACAATATGAAAGAAACGGAATTGAACCAGGTTGGTTCATTTAGTGTGGTTCCACTCAACCATTACACTATCCTTACATTTTGCATAAAGACTTAGTGGTGTCAGAACGTATGGTAACTCGAACTTATACCGTCGAATAAAAACGTGTTATATTTGACCTAACTTGTTTCTAAAGAAAATTTACGTTAAAGCGTAGATCAACTGAAAACATACATAAAAATAAGCCTGAAAACGTATTATATTTGACCGAGATGTCGAAAAGTGAGTGTATACCGTTTACGTCGAAATGTCATTTATACCGACACATACACAAAAATAAGTACGCGAGAAAATAGTTTTTTTTTTAAAATTACATCAAATTTAGACTAGCTGAAAAAGTACATAAAAATAAGCATAAAAATTTATTATATTTAACCCGAGTCATCTCTGGAAAACTTTAGGTTGAAAGGTAAATTTGTATCATTTACGTCGAAACATGAATTTATACCGATACGTACATAAAAATAAGTACGACGTAGATGAACTAAAAGCATACATAAAAATAAACATGAAAACGATTATAATTGACCCGGTTCTTTACGATAACGTTTTGATCTTCTTATATTTCTTTCACTCATCATTTAAGTCATTATATTATTTTCCTAAATTTTTAGGAAATTATTTATAGTTTCCCACAAAAGAAACTATATAGCAATTGAATAAATTACTCAAATGTATGATCTAATAGAAACACAAAAGAAGCTATATGGGTTGGTTTGTTCGGTAGCCGGAGTTTGGTTTTTAAGTTATCATAGAATAGAATAGAATGTCATTAGCTTTTTATTTTAAAAGAAATGTATTTAGTTTCAATTTTGGTGGTCATTTGGTTATGGGGAAGATGATGATTTTATAACACCCGTTTGACAAAACTTGCATTTTTGGTTTCGACGTTTGCAAAACTAAAGCCGTAACCATATCCGTTGATCCAACTACATCTAGTTAGCCTAATATAACGTCCAAAAGTCAGGTAGAATAATGAATCGAAACAGGTTCGGGTGAGAGGAGCAATCTTCTATCATGTATGTATCTAGATCTCCATTCTCGTGTGCCAATCATTGGACTACCTCATATTACACTGCAAGACATAATGGTGTGTGTTCTTGCCTTTGTGCCAACTGATCAAATATGAGTTAAAATGTCATAAACAAAAGGTATCCAGCTGTTAACCCTATAATAACGATCGTGAGGTTAGGACCAAACTAGTTTTAAACGCATACAATGCTCACCATTACGAGCACAAAAAAATAAAAGAGCAGGATGCAACCGTTTTGATACTTCTTTTCTAAAACAATTCATTTTTTAATTTGAACTAATTGTAACCAAGGTAAAACCGCTTGTTCTGACCCGACACGCGATCTGCCCGTTTCCCCAGGTTTGAAACTTCATTATTGTTACTTTTACAACAACGTGTTCAAAGAACCAGCCCCAAAGATGTGAAAACAAGTTATATTAATGACATAATCTAGAAAGGGTCACTGTGTATACTCTATGATGACAAATAGCTATTAATCATGGAGACGTATGAGATAGAGCAGATGCATCAAAATTCCCCTGGGTCAAAAGCCGCATGGCCCCGTCTCTAGAGAACTTGCGAGCAAACAGAAAACAGGGGACCGATATTGCATTACTCTTGCACCACTCTGTTCGGTGTTCAGTCTCATAATATACATGGTTTATATCCTGCAATTACAATATATATATAAGTGGTTTTGCCCTTTTAAGCAATGAAGGAAAACATAGAGTACAACCTTGATTCTTTTGATTTGTTGAGGGTTGGCACTTGCATAATTATAGGTTACGGGATGCCAGCTTCTCGTTTCCATGTTAGTGGCGGACTGGATCCATAAAGTATATGTCACAGTTCGTCTTTCAAGCTCTCCCTCAAGATCATTCATCTTAAGAACACAATTTAAATTCGATTATTAAAGAACATAAGATTTCATAAGGAATTAAAAAATGCATATTCGTACTGCAAGTAATGTCTGCACATAATGTTCATCAGGGATGCAATTATGCTGCCTCTGAAGCTTCTGCGTATTTACAATAAAATCACAATCAAGTTCTAGGCTGACCTTAACTACTGATTTCAAGAAACATGTTATAACTTACAAGATTCTGTTTTCCTTTACTAAAATCCAACGGTGGACGTCTCTGAAAATCATTAATTGAATAATATTATTAACAAATAAAAACCAATGGGTCAATAATGATTTCCTTTTCTGTGTTCATCTTATAATAAGAAATCAGAAGGAGAAAAACTGGCACTGATATTTGAATCTATGAACTACAGACCTTACATAACTTCTTGAAAACTTGAAATACGACGTTATCATATGCCACAATTTTTGCATGGCTTCTGACTAAAGCAATCCACTGAAAAATATCAATCCAAATTAAAGTAAAACTACATATAACAGACTGTGATTACTTCTATAGCTGTCATAAAATACGCTTTAACCTGTGAGCCTTTTCGCCATTTCCTCATCGGTATAACAGAAGACATCCTAGGATTGTAACGACCTTCTTTCATATCAAGAAAGCTAAAACAAACAAAAATCCCAGATCAACGCCAGTTTATACTAGGGTGTTTGGATGTGCAATACGAAACTATTTTTCTGATTATTTCAACTGCAAGTCGCAACAATCCATTCCTAGTATTGGTGCAACCAATGTTTGTTTTATGATCCTTATTTTCCATTACTTTGTAAATGGTTGCAAATTGCAATTTGCTAACCGATCAATGTCATCAAAATTGATAATCACCAAAAACAGCAAAAACACATAAAAAAACAGTATTTTCTGCACATATTTTTATGCATAATGGTTACTCAATATTAGATAATAATCATCAAGGCACACATCCAAACACCCCAAACGACTAACAGCAGATAATGAGCAACTTATATAAAACAAATGAAGGTTATAACCACACCTGTCCACGAAACTTTTAGAAGATCCCATCAGGTAATTGTAAATACAGCTAAAGTTGTAGAGGGGAACACAACTGTACAGAAAGGAAATGTGATCAAAATCAATCACTTGTAACAAAACTTAATCGTCACAATCTATAACGATAACAACAATAACATCCATAAAAAAGGATGATGAGAATAATGATGCTAACTATATAACTATTGTTAGTGAACATGAATGTATACCTGTCTGATAAAAGAATAAACCTCTGGTTTGCCGGATTTTGAAGAGCTGCTCGGAGCAGCAATCTTTCAGCTTCAATCATACTCGATTCGCCCCAACCCACCTGTAACATCACTACTACAATCATTTGACAAGATAAGAGACAACTTGAATGTTATTTCTCCAGCAATTATAATCAATAAAGATGTTAAAAAAATACCACAGAGGATAGTTCATCACCTTAATGCTATTGCTTAAATGGCGACCATAAAAAAAGCTGGACCTTGTGGTGGTTTCATCGAACACAAAACCAGGTTCCGAATGAATATAAATAGAGTAATTGGCTGCATCAGCATTCTGCATTAATGTTATTACTCTATGCATTGATGGACAAAACAACAAACCCCAACAATCATATGATCCATGAATATGATACAAACCTAGAAATAAATAAGCAAGAATTTACATAGAGATAGATGGTAACCGGGCAACAAACTGTGCTGCTACCCCATTTTGAATGGTAAAACTAAGTCTTTTAAAAACTACGTTCATAGATCTCGGGGTCATAACATTACTATGCATGACCCTTTGAACTCGACTAAGTAGGTCCACAACCTCTGGCGCCAGGAAACCAAAAGTATCAAAAGCAAATGGGGTGGGCCATTATAATCTAAATGAATAAGGGGGCGTCTGGATTTGCATTTATACTATTTACTTAGACTAAGATTTCAGTTTGGAGTTTTAAGCAGATCCGGATCTGGGCCTGTATAATCCTTAAGGGGCCTACAGATTGTACTCAATATGCTTCATTATACACAACCCAATCTATGGCCTGGTACAATTTATTTTCTATTAGATGAGGTGGTGTGCCTATTTGGTTATATGATTCAAACTTATAACAAAATATTCTAAAAGTATGTATGGTAAGTGATGTTATACAATAAATATTCCAGAACAAAGAAGAAACCATCAATTGGCAAATAAAGTAATGGCTTTTAATCGTAATAATTCACATATTAGACAATGATTACTTAGTGCCATACCTTTAGTTTCTTAATGACTTTGCTAGTGTTGTTGTTTTTAATTAAGTATTGGTGTAGGGAGGGAGGGAGGGCCCTGGTGTTGATCATTCCGACAATGATAATAATTTCTGGGTCAAGCGATGTATTTATTAATTAAGTATTGATACAGATGTGAAATTCTCTATATAGCTTTGATTCTTAGTTCAAAACCCCCACCCCCACCCCCACATACCTAATCAGTTTCGGTTTTCAATGATCAAATAATGAAAAGATAGAGAGCATAATAAAAAAGTAAATAAGGAACCTGGTAGAAGGTTTGCCAGAGGAAATCAAGGGGGAGATCCCGACGAACTAAAAACATGAAAGCAAGTCTAGGGTTTCCTTGGAAAATAATATCATCATCGGGGGAAGAGGAAGAAGAAGAAGCATCATCATGATAATAAGAAAAGTGGATCCGCACAAGTGCAAAGACCAAAAAGATGAAGCTTAGAAGAATTGCAAGTTTCCAGATTAGCAACAAATTCTGGCGAAATGATAGCAGCGATCTTTTCCTCATAGTATAGTAAACTTATCTCATGATCATGTAGCACCAGCAGCTTCCTCAAGAATCGGGGGATTGTCTTTACAGTCAAATAAATAAATACATACCTACGGACGGACGGCTACATGAGAATCGAAAGCAGTCAGTCATGTGTTCTTCAAACAACAACTATCTAATTTATCTTTTCAATTTTTTTTAACCGCTAACAAAATTAATTCGAACACCTATTGGATCAAACAAAGTACTCCGAGAGTAACCCGAGTCGTCCACCATCACTTTCAGGGAAAACCTGGTAACCCACCCGCCTGTAGGCACGACGGTGAAATTACCGGTAAAACCTATTTGGCTCAAGGATCGAACCCAAGTTTCCATGGGTCTCCTATCATTGCCCACCAACACCTCACTCTACACCAAATGAAAGTTGAACCTACATAAAAAAAAAACGTCTTCCATCACTTGATTTAGATATAATTGACATTTATTAACAACTTCTGTTATGTGTGAAATTATACAAATTTATTTTTTATTTATTTATGTTGTATTCCAATAACAAAATAGTAAAAAGTGGTTTTTATTTATTTTTAAGCGAGTTTCTAGGGTTCTCGTTTTCTTTTGATCATTCTCATTAAGTTTACTGGGGTCATTATTTTACTTTGTAGGACTAACGTCGGACCATGTAATTATTTTTACTGGGGTCATTAAGTTTCATGTTTCAAATGTCTTCTTGAGTAAATATATAATAAATATACAATGTCATTAGAAAAAAGGCTTAATAATACTACAATGTTATTACAAAATGTCTTGAGTAAATATATAATAAATATACAATGTCATTAGAAAAAAAAGGCTTTATAATACTACAATATTATTACAAAATGTCTTGAGTAAATATATAATAGTATAACGTACAAAAGCCCTTATCGTACGAGCGTACGCAACTGGGAATTCGCATGTTATAAAAAAGCGCGTGTGTGAAAGTTGTAAAATCGCATGTTGGAAAAACATGCCATGAATTCGCATGGGAGTAAAGATTTCGCATGGAGATGTGTAGAATGATGAAATCACATGGATAAAACACGAATTCGTACGTTGAAAAGCCTCGTGTACACAGCGTACGTTAAGCCCAATTGTACGTTAACCTCTCCCTAATAAATATACAATGTAAAGGCTTAATAATACTACAATGTTATTACAAAAGACATAATAAGCGATACACCAACGGGTAAGCGATGTTTCTTTGTGTTCATTCATCCGGTCTAAAATTATGGATATAGTTGGGGGTTTTAGATTTAAGTTTGTTTCTATAATCATAATCAAAATCGTTTGAATACATCTCTTGAGTATTTGTATAATGAATGAATGATTTTGTAGGCAAGTGAAATGTTGAACAGTAAAATTAATTACATATTTACACATTCATTCATGGCTTATGCTTTTCTTGAAGGGTCTCCTCATTCGTCCTGCTAGGCTCAGGACGGGTGTGTCTTTTTGTGGGTACGATGGAAGTCCCATCTTCGTAGTGATCGTCAGAACCGTCATCCTTGAAAACAGGATGAATGTAAGCATGCTCAAGGTAGCCTTTCAGGCTCAGGTTCGGTTCCTTTACTCGGTCAAGAGTGTCTTTATTCATAGCTTCCTGCAGAAAACCCACAAAGAAAGCGTTACATTACATGACATGTCGATAAAACTTAATAAGACTTTCCTGCATGCATACCTGTAACGGATATCTGGTAAACGCAGGTTCGAATCTACCTTTACAGTAGATATGGAACCCCATTGTCAGAACTGGAAGTGCAAGGAGAACCGGAGTCGAAGCAGCAGCGTGTTTTGTACTCAACAAACCCATCAAAAGTACTTGTGATATAATCAATGCCGTGATCACACGTCCGTGGACATCAGGCCAGAATGCCGCTCTGCTTTCGTATTTTGGGTTGTATACATTAATTACCTGCATTCAACACAGACGTCTTATATAATGTAATGTAAGATTTTTAGTTCCATCTACTTGGGTTTTTTACCTGATGGCGATAGACAACGAATGCTAGCCCGAAGAAAACCAAGATAAATGGAATCAATAGCGGGGTCACCACCGCATAAACAAGCCCGATGAGAAAATAGAATTGTATTTGAGGTTCTCCTGTGTTGAAACCGATGCTTCCTGGATTCATGGCCTTTTCTCTGTCCCTTTCGGTTTTAACTAAGAAAATGTTTTTTAAATGGTAGATTATCAAACGTTTTAACCGCAAAATCTCTCCTGCAGTACCACTCCACCCATCAACCATTATATATGTTATGAAGAACGTTGCTTTCATCGGGATCGCAATGCCAATTGTTTTGGGAATCCTGTTATCACAGGATGAAGAAAATTTAGTCATGCAACTGCAGAATCAGATCAAAGTTAGCCACGACACGTACAGACTAATTAACATACCGACTTGCTGGCTGATTTAGAAATGTACTGAGCTGTTCAAATGCAGCCCCGGCGATAATGCTACCTAGAAACACGTTAACGAATTTGAAAAGATAGTATCTGGCAGCGCATCTCCTCTCGAGTCGTGATATACTCAGAAAACCTTCAAACTTGGACATCATCATTAAGATTTTTGGTAGCAGCTTCAAGAAGATCTTCAACACTATCCCAGGTAGAAAACCTTGGATAAATGACTTGATCAGCTTTCTGCATAATATTTTAACAGGCGTGAGGTTAATCAGTACGGTGTATGTTTTGACCAAATAGGCAATAGCTTTAAGTAAGAATTAAAAGGCGGGAGCTCGGGAACTGACATATTAATTAGGGGCTTAAGGAAGGGTACAGCCTTCTCGATGCCTTCAATGTTTGCAAGTGATTGCACAAACGCGATTGGAATCATGTAAAAGAAAGTGAGGAAAAAGAAGGCGACACCCATAATAACCTTGCGAACAGTGAGTGAAACGTAAGGAATAGCAAGGTTTTTCCAGTATACGTCACGTGGCTCAGGAGCCCATTCGGTCAACCACAAAGTCGGGTTTCGAACTTGTTGTGTCTGAGCAGCCACAGCAGCTCCCCAACGAGTTTTGAAGGACACAAATGCTACTGGCAGTATGGCTTTCGGGTCATCCAACACATTTTTTCTCTCTTCTGCTATCTATATGGAAAAACTGCATAAAATCTCTTGCTAGCATATATATGATCTTACCAAATATTGAAGGATTTATGTTTACCTCGTCTGAAAGTTTCTTAACTTCGGTTTCATGATACTCGATAGCATCAACTTTCGCTCCCCAAAGTCCAAGAAATCCAGTCTGTTGATCCAGAAGATTGTGTAAGCCAACCGTGTTAGCTTTTTATACAAGAAAACAGATCCGAAAGAGGAGAAAACAATCGAACCTTCATCATAGGTCGTTTTGATGGGTTTTTTGAGTACTTAATCTGGTAGTAGTCGAGCCAGTTTTGCTTCTTTTGTTTCTTCTTAACGAGCTTTGCAAGCTTGTTTGCATTACAAACAACCTGCAAATCATTTTCCATGCTTGTAACGCAGTCTTTAATAATTATTGTGCACTAATTAACTTGATTATCTTGGGTATACCTGATGTGTGAGATAGTTATCATGATGGTTCACTAGAAAGAAGTTCTCAACAGTCTCGCTAATGGACTCATGATCATCTCGCGGGACATTCTTCACAAGAACCTATGCAAGAAACCTCAAATGTTAGAGAAAACAATATTAAAGGTAGCAAGCATATATGTATGTATAAGAATATAGATATCAAGATGTTACAGTAAACTGATCAGGGCGATGTTTTTCGGATTGGAGACAGTAAAATCTCATATTTGCAACAGTCTCATACTCTTTCTTCAACATAAAACATGTCCAGATCATGACAAGGTATGCCATTGCTACATGTGCCCAAAACCTGGGAGACGCATGCGGAATGTTTGATATGGAAAGCTTATCAATCTGGCTATAAGTATCTTGGGATTGCTCTAAGGTGTTGTTGGTCCAATTAACCGGTATGAGTATAGCCCATGTAAACAAGAATATGGGAGTGAATATTTTTAAGCTGCAAGATGAAAAAAAAAAAGCTTCATTAATAACCGAATGGTAGTTATGATGTAGAGGAATGGATATAGAGATAGTACCGACCCGAGCAAGTAAATCCTCAAATAGACAACGGAATCCAAACCGGCATGATCAATGAGCTCGGATTGTGGCATTGTTAAGGCAGCGGGCACCCAGTTAAGGAAGGTTAAGTAGGATCGATAATCCAAGTTGACAAACTTTGTGACAAAAGTGCCATCAGAGGCTGTGGGGCTTGTTCTTAAACCCTTGATGTACCACTTGGGAAAGTAGACTCTGTCATTCACAGGCTGAAGGCGAAGAAAGGCGAATGCTATGAGGAAAATGAGGGCAGTGATAATATTAATGGCTGCTGCAACAGCAATGTCCCCAATTGTAGCCATCTAAATCTTCCTTGTTGAAGAAAACAGAAGAGAAAGAAGTTAGTGTTGTTGATGTTTAGGCAGCCATATGAAGAAGAAACCCAGGAAAGGGAAGTGAAAATCCAGAGGAAAGATATAGGAGAAGAAAAACCCATATGAGATTGCTTCAGAGGAGCATTCACTAAACTGCAAAAAAGCATACTTTCTGATCAAACAATTGAATGCCCTCCCTGATGATGAAGAAGAAGGATATAATGGAGATCCAGGCATGAATAAAATATTGTTTTTTTTGCAGTGGAATGATAGGGAAGAAAGGAATGTGTGTTTATTGGATTTTTAATCACTAATTCACTGTGCAATGAATTTCTTCATTAGTTTTTTCTGTCACACCCACACGGCCGGCCCCACCTTAGCATCATATTAGCTTTTCATGCATTATTTTTAGTTTTCTTTGTATTTTTCCAAATTGCATGGAATCCTCATAGATTTTCCTAAACTTAAATATTTTAATCTAATTTAAACTTATATTTTTTAAATGCTTATCTTTATTTAAAAAACCGTATATTATAACCTAAATTAAACAAGTCATAAATAAAAACGAACATTAAAAATTACATTAAACAAATATATATATATATATATACACACACACAACTGTGAATGCTTTTACAATCAAAGTTAAGCCCAATAGGCTTAAAGCCTCAAACTGTGAATGCTGAAGCTAACAAGAAACATGGGCCCATCACGTTGAAAGAGGAGAACGTAAAATTTTTTTTTTTTTTTTCAAAGGGTGTGAAATAAATAATGTTTAAACCACAAAACAGTTTTCGGGGTATGATGCAACGTACTCATACATCAAATAATAAAATACGTTTTGTATGTGTAATGTGTTAACACTAATTTCATATCTTACTAAACGTTTTTTTAAATTTCTGTTTAAGGAATATTAGTTGGATAAATAATAGCAATTAATAATAGTATATTTAACATATATTGATTGATGCTGATGTGAGATTCTTATAATTAGTTAGGTAGTGGATTGAATGATTGATGAAGGAGTTTGCTAAGGGTACATCATGTATGTTAAACATGCCCCCTAGTGAATAAAGTAGAGGGACATGTAATTAGTTCGCACAGGATGGGTAGCTTTATTTATTAAAATATACAAAATTAATTTCGTGTTTTATTATTTAATTGTATTATTACTATTACTATTACCATTCTTATTGTGATTATCATTGTAATTAATTCATATTTATAAAACTAAATGCATCTTTGTTATCAGGTTAAAAGTGTTTTAGACACAGTATTGCAAGTGGACCATTTAGACTTAATGTAGTTACTAGTTTAGATACACCATTAAAATTATCAGTGTATCAAAGTTTTAAGGTAAGTTTCTTCTACTATATAAATAATATAATATGCTCAAATAAAAGAATATTTTTGTCTTTTTGCAACTTGAAAAGATTAAATTATCTCACGTGGATGGCACATAGGGTTATTTTTCACGGAAAACTGACGGACATTAAGATGGGGGCTAATCGTGCAACCCATGCGACTAAGTTTGCGATTTTTCAATCGGGGTGACAAACATGCAATATAATCGAAGCAGAGGCTATCGGTAAAATTAAATCTATGGGTTATAGGATAATGAGTTGTGAAAAGATAGATAATTGTGAATAAAAGATTTTAAATAGTCATTGTCCAAATATATATATGAAGAAGACAGGGGCTAGGTAATATGTTTGATTGTATAGATTGGATGGACAATGACAATTAATGGGAAATCTCACCTGTCCAAAGTCAACATCCAGCTCATACCTAACAATGGACTTCATGTGCACTCTACCATCCATCTAATAACAACCCCATCTCCTTTTTTATTTATTACCATTTTAGTCTATACTAGTTAGATAAAATTTAATTCTTCTCTTTTATAAGTAATGTTTTTATTTATATATAAATATTTTTTTTAAATGCATCTATAGCACTTTATCTCTTTTTATCATTAAACAAAATCTTACCAAGTGACCAAATGTGATAAGCAATGTAATATATAAGAAACGTATTTCTTTTGCAAAACATTTTTAATGTCTGTTTTATATGTGCAACATGCATTTTGTAAAACAACTTATAATAAATTGAATTAAGATTATGTATGAAAATATGAAAATCTGTTTGATGATTCACAATGAAAAGTGTCAACGAACAAAACATGTGTCAATCACATACATATTAGAGATTAAGTGGCATTCTCTCTAATTTAACTTTATCTCTTGTTATCATTCCATTTAACAAAACTTACTCAAGTGAGCAAACATGATAAGGAAAGTAATAAATAAAGGGTTAGAGTATATGAATGAGAAGTATATATAGGAGTTACAATTAGAGTTGTTGACTTTAAGCTATAGTAATAGAGAACACCTCTACTCCTAGATGCAGAAGGGGTATAACAAAGAACACCCCTGCTAGATGTAGCTGGGTATAACAAAGAACACCCGTGCTAGTCAAATCCTCCACAACCCAATAGCCCCGACCGCCCTGATGCTGCTACGTTTATTTTTATTTTATGCTAATTAAGATAGTTGCATTTAACCCCTACCAATAACAATAAGAATAACAATGAAGGAAAGCAATATAGCATATGATCTAGGAATATTCATGTTATTTGAGTTCAGTTTGAATTGGTAGGGTTCTTATGTTTACAAGAGGAAGAAGATAAGGGGAGCTCAGTCATTGTTTATATGATAGGGCAGTAAACGAGCCGAGCCGAACCGAACCAGGGTGGGCTCAGGCTCGGTTCTATTAAAAATCGAATTGAGCCGAGCTGGCTCATTTTTCTTAACGAGCTGGAAAGTTGGGCTCGTGGCTCGGCTCGTCAAAAGCTCGAGCCAGCTCATGGCTCGTCGAGCTGGCGCGTTTGTTTAACAAAGTTTACATTTTTGTATTTTTTTTACGCATGATAATATACATAAAACCAAATGATAATAAATAAAACATTGTTTAGGATAACAAAATAGTAACTTTTGGCAAACTATAAATAAAACGCACAAGAAAAAGTTATATGTTGCTTGCCTTAATATTATATATTTTTTAAATCAATATTAATAATTAAGACTATAGCTTAACAATCGATTTCTTTCAATAAAAAATAACCATATTACATATTAAACAACATTCTTAAATATATTAGAATATACACGTACACACATATATAATTTGGAGTTTATTTAAACGAGCCATATGAGCGAGTCAACGAGCCAACTAACGAGCGAACCTACCTTGGCTCGGGCTCGGCTCGTTTACAAATCGAGCCGAGCCGAACCAACTCGTTTAAAACCAAGCTGATTTCGAACTGAGTTTTTTTTAAACTTTTTTCGAGCGAACTTCAAACGAGCCTCGAGCCACGGGCTTTTTGAACGACCCTATTATATGAGTTTTAAAGTTGGTGACATACAGGATGTGTTCCTAGCATTCTTTATTTTATATATTGCAGTTGCTTTATATCAAACACTTTTTTAACGTACTCCAAAATCCAACATCTACCTCCTAGTTAGTTTTACCAAATATCCTCAAAAGCTTTAGCATGTTTTTAAAGCTATCCAATCTAAGTTAATTCTTAAAGTTTAATTTTTCAAATATTATCTTTTTTTGTGTGTAAAGGAATAAGATTTTTTTTTATTCCATAAAAGCTATAATTTTATTAAAAATAAATTATAGCATTTTAAAACTCTTACAACTTACACCACCGAACTAATATTGAAAATAATGCTTTATTATGATTCTTACTTGGCATGCGTGATACTAAATCAGTCTCGATACTAAATCAATCTCAGTTACCTCGTAAAAATGAGGGCTTAGCCGTCTCAGTTGCCTTAGAAAGAGTGTATGTTTAGGTATCTCAGTCATTCAAGTCGTCACCATCTCGTAAAAAGTGTAGGCAAAATCCTACATGTCTCTCGGCTAAATATTAGGCGTCTTAGTTGGCGGAAATTAATAAACAATTTACAATTAGCATCAGTGAATAAACTTTATATACGTACTACTGACAATTATTTCAAAAAATAGTAAATAAGGAGTAACTAATAATTATATGTATGTATGTATGTTCTTCTACTTCACTCTCTCTCTAAATGGCAAAAGCTGCTACTAGCCCTTTTTCTCCATTGATCTTGCTCTAGGTCAAACAAACTGTGCCTAAAATGGGAGAAATCAGTTTCTGCTACTTGCGCTGGTGGTGATCTGCGTTTCATTGACTTGTGTTCACGGAAATACTGATCCATCTCACGGTAACAACGCATCTCTCTCTCTCTCTCATTCATTTCAAAATGTTAGGATTAATTAAAAGCTACTCTATTTTTTAGACCTCTGATTCAAAGGATCATGATGCTGCTCGAGGACATAAAAGTTGTTATTTTGTTTTCTTGCAGTTCAAGCGCTACAGGTTCTGTACACTTCTTTCAACAGTAACTCACAGCTAACGAATTGGAAAGCTAATAATGGTGACCCATGCACCGAGTCATGGAGAGGGATTACATGTGATGCCAATGCTGTTGTTTCTATGTGAGAGTTCATTTCATCTAAAACCCTTTCTACACACTACCATTCCGTATTGTGCTTTCAGGCCGTTAAACTTATTATCTGCAAAAACAATTAATCAGATTCATTGTTTCTGCCCTCACAGTCAACTTCCTGATTTACGAATTGATGGGACATTGGGATACTCCTTATCAAGCCTCACCTCACTCAAAACATTGTAAGATTAACATCTCTAACTTCAATATGATTGATTCATCCTTATGGGTTCTGTTTTAGGGATTTATGTGGAAACAACATTCATGATGCACTTCCGTATCAGCTACCGCCAAATCTTACTAGCCTGTAATAATATTTCACCCTTTTTTTTTGTTGTTATTCCATCTATCGGATGCTGATATGCGTTTTCATTTTTCAACCTTGCAGAAATCTTGCAAACAACAATTTAAGTGGGAATATACCGTATTCCATCTCGCTAATGTATAATCTGAATTACATGTGAGAGCCACACCAAATTAAAAGGACACTCATGCGTCTGTCTGGCTATTTTACGTAATTCTTAATCCCTGTATCTTTTTGCTTCCAGGAACCTTAGTCGCAATTTGCTTGCTCAGAATATGGGAGATATATTTAATAATCTTACTAGTCTCACTACCTTGTAAGATTTAATTCAAATAACCTTAGACTATCTTTGGTTTACCACTATTTTAACTTGCTACATGTTGACGTAGGGATCTCTCCTATAACAACCTCACAGGGGATCTACCAAATTCCCTAAGTTCATTGTCAAGCATTTCAACATTGTAAGCCTCTTTCTTAGAACTACTCTTTACCAAATTATTGTATTATTTTGTCAGGAATCTTAATAACGCTTTCATTTCTGACAGTCATGTGCAGAACAATCAGTTAACAGGTTCTTTAAATTCCCTAACTGCTCTTCCTCTGACTGATGTGTAAGTTTGAATTCTCATGTACCTTGTTCATCTTGATTTGTGGCGGTCATCTTATTCCTTTTTCTTTATCACAGAAATGTTGCAAACAACCGTTTCAGTGGATGGATACCAAAGGAGCTTCTTTCTGTGCCTGCTTTCATGTAAGCTATCATGTGACATTTATACGAGTATTTGTCTTACAATATGCGTTTATTGTGTCTCTTGAAATAAACAGATATGATGGAAATTCGTTTGATAATGGCCCTGCACCACCTCCACCGCCATACACCTCCCCTCCTCCCGGTAAAGCTCGTAATAACCGGAGCCATTCTCCTCCATCACGTACACATTCGGGGCCTGATTTGCCATCGTCAAATACAAGCAGTGGAAAGAAGCCGAGTACTGGAGCTATTTTAGGCATAAGTTTGGGTTCTGGATTTGTGATACTTTTTACGGTTCTTGTTCTTATTTTCTGCCTTCAGAAAGGGAAAGGGACGGAAAATGTCAGAAGAACTTCCACCGTAAATCCTCCTATTATTGACAAGAAAGGTTCGACTAATCTTTTTTGATCTTTTTTATATGCATAGGTATGCTTATTAGTAAAAAAGGGCATAATTATGCTGATTATATAAAGACGAAGTGCATAGGGGTTCTTTTACGATGCTTTGATTAAATTACTAGATAAATCTGGATACAAACTATTAAAATGAAACAAGTGAGGTATCGTATATGATGAGATTCTTTGAAATGATGGTGTTGTTAGGAAAACAGTTCTAAAAGTCTCAACGACCCAATAATAAAGGGCAAACCTGGTGCATGAGGCTCCTGCATGTGCGGGTCCGGGGGTGTTAACCACTGAATAATGTTTTTACTTTTTAATGTCGTATGCAGTTAATACAGAAATGCAAGAGCAGAGGGTGACACCCACAGCCAGCATAATTGATTTGAAGCCCCCACCCCCACCAACAGAAAACTCAACATTTGAAAAAGGGAAAATAGGATCTATTAAGAGAGTTAAATCCCCTATAACTACTAGTTCCTACACTGTTGCAACTCTTCAAACAGCAACTAACAGTTTCTCTCAAGACAATATAATTGGTGAAGGTTCTTTAGGTCGTGTTTATAAAGCAGATTTCTCCAATGGAAAGGTACATTCATTTTCATCTAAAAATCATTAGCGGATATTCAAACTTATACGCTTGTTTTATCCTAGATGATGGCTGTTAAGAAGATAGATAATGCAGCATTATCACTTCAAGAAGAAGATAATTTTGTTGAAGCTGTCTCTAACATGTCACGCTTAAGGCACCCAAACATAGTTCCGTTGGCTGGATATTGTGTAGAGCACGGGCAGCATCTTTTAGTGTATGATTACATTGCAAATGGCAGCTTGCAAGATTTGCTGCATTTTGCTGATGATACGAGCAAAACCTTAACATGGAATGCACGTGTCAAGGTAGCACTTGGCACTGCTCGAGCTCTAGAGTATGTCACCATCAATACAATACAAAAATAAAAATTACTCTTTTTTTTATTATTATTCTTGGTTTAACAGAAGCCCTTTTTTCTTGACAGGTATTTGCATGAAGTTTGCCTACCTTCTGTTGTACATAGAAACTTAAAGTCGGCAAATATTTTACTTGATGAAGAACTTAATCCTCATTTATCTGATTGTGGTTTAGCTGCCCTCACTCCAAACACAGAGCGAGAGGTAATTTTGATATCATACTGTTTGATGAGTAGTGATATTGGAATTTGAGCAAGTGTGTTAAAATTTATACAGGTGGCGACACAGTTGGTTGGTTCATTTGGTTATAGTGCTCCTGAGTTCGCATTGTCCGGCATATACACTGTAAAAAGTGATGTTTATAGCTTTGGAGTGGTGATGTTGGAGCTGTTGACTGGTCGGAAGCCATTAGATAGGTAAACCCTCAATTCAATCATGCTTTTTTCGATAGATAAGATATTAATTTCTTTTCTTTCGTGTATGTAGTTCAAGAGTGAGATCTGAACAATCACTTGTAAGATGGGCCACCCCTCAACTCCATGACATTGATTCATTGGCCAAAATGGTTGATCCTACATTGAATGGCATGTATCCTGCCAAGTCTTTATCTCGCTTTGCTGACATCATCGCCCTTTGTGTTCAGGTAAAATTTTGTTTCGAAATTGTAAATACTTTGATTGAAATTGTTGACATAGGCCCTAAATAAAATGTCTACTGGTCACCAAATAATCTAAAAATACCCTTCAAGACGAATTTCAATGATACAAAAATTAGTGGAAACAAATTGTTTGTAACGGTGGTAACGGTTTTTCATGTGGCAAATTAAGCTGGATGATTATAGATAAATGAGAACAAAAGACATGATGTTTCTACTTTCTGGTGTTTTATACAGCCTGAACCAGAGTTCCGGCCTCCCATGTCTGAAGTTGTGCAAGCGTTGGTTCGGCTAATGCAAAGGGCAAGTGTGGTGAAGAGGCGATCAAGTGATGACTCAAGATTTATATACAAAACCCCAGATCACGAGGCGTACGAGATGTCATATTAATATATCCAACTGTAAAGTATTATTCGGCAACGAAAACCTTGCAATTTCCACATGCAAGGTCAAGACTCCACATTGATGATGATGATGATGAAGAGATCCGAAAAAAAAAAGATATGGAGTGTATGCTTGTATATCTAATTCATTTTCCATGGTCACTTGATGTTCAAGTTTTAAGGTAAATATATATACTGGTGATTCGATATATCTTTGTATGAATTTCTTTTTAATTCTACTTTATGTTATATTTTTTACAAGTGACGTCATAAACTTTTAACAACTTACTAATTTAAATTGGATCTTATCTCTATTTATTTGGGCTAGATGATTTTCTGTTGAGCTAAAGTATCATCATTGTCATTTGTTGTAGATCCAACATTTGATTTTATAAAACATTTATCTCATTCTCCTCCATGTGGGCATTGCTTCTATTGAGATCCATGATAATATCTTAATTGCCCATTTATATTTTGAATGACCTAAATAAAATGATGTATAATGCATGTGAGAGGATAATTCTATCAACATAAAAACAGAGTAAAATAATATAAGGCAAGATCTACATGTTTGATTCTTCAGTTATGGACTTATTTACCTTTTACAACTCCTACTGTCTCCAAGTTAGAGTAATCACATTATTTACATTAAAAATTACTACCTTATCTCTTTTATTTTTTATTAAATAATACTTTGTTGTACATTTGTACTTTTATCATTATTTTTGCTTTTTTCCTCGTTTACAACCACTTTAAAAATATTAAAAAATTATAGATGGTGAACATTGTTTTCTTCAAATTTACATATGGACAATAATATTACACCCTCCTTCACTCATAACCACTCTATATAATATAAAGAACAAACTCAAAAAAATAAATAAATAAAGGTCCAAGATGAATGCTCTTAAACTTTATTAATAGTAATAATCAATATCCCTTGTTCTATAATTTAATATAAAAAACACAGATGTGATATGACCTTTTAGTCACGGACATTGTACATTTTGTTGATCACAATATGTCATATTATTAAAAAAAAACCTACAGTTTCTCTTTTACGTAATAAAATAGATAAAAACCACTATTTTTTATTGAAAAAATGTGTCCAAACACACCACAAACTTTTTTTTTTAATTGAAAAAATGTGTCCAAACACACCACAAATGGAATATATCCAACTGATGATGAATACTGATGCGTAAAAAATAATTAGTAACTAGACAGATAAATAAAGGAAATAACTTTGGTAAAGCTCTTATTTGTTTTACACAAAACGTATTGAGTTTTTTTTTTTTGTTTTTGTTTTTGTAATAAAGCAACAAAAAACAAAAAGTCTTAGGTTGCTTTGCTGTAAACAACTGTATGCAAAGAAAGAAAGAAAAACATGAAAAGAATTGAGGCTCAAGCAGGAAATCGAGATCGAAATCCAGACATAATAATAAAAGAAAAAGAATTCTGAGAATGATCCCTTTCATTTTCATCATCCCATAAATCTTGTCGACCCCCGCCCGAATTTCTTTCTTTCTTTCTTGAGTTCTCCAAGTCCACAATTCTTTATTTATCTTTGGATATGAAATTACAGTCTTAGGTTTATGGAGCAACCGAAGATGATGATGAAGAAGAAGAAAGTAGTTACGAGCTCCAATCGAAGAAGCCGTTTAACAATTGGGGTTTTGGTTGCATTCTTCATCCTCACCAATTTCTGGATGCTTTCCCGGATCCAAGATTCGCATTCTTCTTCTTCTTCTCTTAAATTGCGTTTCCGAAAATCAAATTCCTCCACACTCTCACTTCCGGTAACTCAATCTCTTCTCTTCTTTTCTTTTCTTTTAGGGCATCTTTCAGTTATTTGCCCAAATTTCCGTTATTGTCAACTAGATCCAAGTGTTAATATATATATATATAAAGCTCATTTTGGTACAAGCGTCTCAGACCAAATTTTACTTTGTTGTATAGATCAATTGCAATGCTTTTAACATGTATTTGATTTAAGTCTCAGGACCAACTGAGAAAGATTGCAAAAGGGAAGAAGCCACATAAAACTGCTTATGCAAGGCTCTTATATAAAGCTGCTCATGCCTTAGCTGAAGTAAGAAGCCCTTACTTTCACATAACATTTTCTTTTTTTTTACAAATCATTCTCATTTTTTTAAGTTGATTAACATTTCAGAATCAGTACAAGTCTACTGAGCCCAAAGATCTGTGGTTGGAACCCTATCATGCTGTTGCTTCATTGTGGCAACCTTGTGCTGATCAACGAGTTTGGAAACCTAGTGGTCCGTATTTTCTGCTTAATATGTTGGATCTGTGTTATGGAACTCACAAATATGAAATGCATTTTTTTAAATACTCGTAACTAATCGTACACCTCTCAACCAATCGGCTATTAGTTAAACGCATCCTTTAACGTACGTGTTCTTTTTTTTTCAGAGGGAAACAATGGTTACATTATGGTTACTGCAAATGGTGGTATAAACCAACAGAGAGTAGCTGTAAGCTGGCATTTCTTACCACTTTTTTTTAACCATTTTAATTTTGGGACTATCTGCAAACATGGATTTCAGCTTGTTTTGGTTTAACAACAGGTCTGCAATATAGTTGCAGTTGCAAGATTACTTAATGCAACTCTTGTTATTCCCACTTTTATGTTCAGTAGCGTGTGGAGAGATACGAGGTAATAACTTGTGTTTTTTGTTAATATTTTGATTATAAGGGGCTATAGTGACGATCGAATTCTTTTATATTTTAGTCAATTTTCAGATATATATCAAGAGGACTATTTTATTGATTACCTGAAACCCGATATCCGTATAGTGAAGGAATTGCCTAAGGAGTTACAATCGCTGGATCTTGAAGCCATTGGTAGTGTGGTGAGTGATTTATCCACTCGAAGCTCGTGTCTTCTAATATCTAGTGTCATGAATAATATTTGATTTCTTGTATTTATTTTGAAACCGTGCAGGTGACGGATGTTGATATTGCAAAAGAGTCGAGACCCAGTTTTTACCTGAAACATATTATTCCACTTTTAATGAAGAATAGAGTTGTTCATTTTGTTGGGTTTGGGAATCGTTTGGCATCTGATCCAATACCATATCACTTGCAGGTAGCATATATTCCATCCGTTGCTACGCTTAAACCAACCAAAATATCTGAAGTAACTCCTTTAAAGAAGGTTATTAAGAATGAGTTAATAGCACTAGTTAAATAGTAACATAATGACGGACTACTGCACAGTTTTTAACTTAGAAACTTCTGAAATGAAAATGTTGCAAGTTCATGGGATATTATTGTAAATTCATTTTATTTTCAGATTAGATTTGTTTAAACATTTGTTTGTTATGTGGGAACTTCATACAGAGACTCCGATGCAGATGTAATTTTCACGCTCTGCAATTTACTCCAAAAATACAAGCAACAGCTGCATTGTTGATTCAGAGGATGCGTCAGAATGCAACACATTCAGGAATACTGGATGAAAACCTGGTTGGACCGTTTGCAAAGTCAAAGGGAAAAATCAAAAAAGATTTCCGATACTTGCTTTACACTTGAGGTTTGAAATCGACATGGTAGCTCATTCTTTATGTGATTTTGGTGGCGGTGAAGAAGAAAAGAAGGAGCTGCAAGCATATCGTGAAATTCATTTTCCTGGATTAGTGGAGCTAAATAACAGCACTAAGTATGAATAAACCATTAGTATCTATATTTAAAATTTGATAATTCATGAAAATTCATTTTCTTCGTTTTGAGTGGTTTCAGGATACCCCCACCAGAGAGACTGAAGGCAGACGGTCTGTGTCCCTTAATGCCCGAGGAAACCGTGCTTATGCTTGCTGGCCTTGGTTTCAAGCATGAGACACGGATATATTTGGCAGGTGCACATATTTATGGTGGAAAAGCAAGGCTGGATGCTTTAACGACACTGTTTCCTAATATGGTCACTAAAGAGGACCTGATGTCGCCATCTGAAATTGAACCTTTCTTGAATTTCTCATCTCAGGTATGTATATCTACCATCACAACATCTTTTCTTGGAGGCTTCTCAAGCTCAAATAAGCGTTGAATGTAGTCCAGTTGCTCATAAGTCAACCTTTGAAAGTAGAAATAGAGGAGCGTTTTGTGTGGTCGGTTTCTGATGTTTGATTAACTTACTTGTAGCTGAAATTATCTCGATTATTAATGGGTGAAATGGTCATTTTTTATTGCAGCTAGCAGCACTAGACTTCATAACATGTACAGCATCGGATGTTTTTGCCATGACCGATTCAGGGAGTCAGTTATCGTCTTTAGTATCAGGTTACAGAGTATACTATGGTGGAGGGAAGATGCCGACAATCCGACCAAATAAACGCAGACTGGCAGACATTTTCATGAAAAACGACACGATAGAATGGAAAGTTTTTGAAACCCGAATCCGGAAAGCAGTGAGACAAAACAAACGGGTGTTTTCACGACCGGTAGGAAGGAGTGTATATAGATACCCTCGTTGCAGTGAATGTATGTGCAATACACAAGAAGCTACTTTGCCTATTCGTCCTCGATAATTTGGTAATTGTTATTTCTCTCATTCATTTATTACATTAGTCTTGTATGTTACATGTATGATGAGATAGGTTTCAATGTAAAAGTAATAGCTAATGTGTTATTTTTTTTTATATAGAAGTTGTTTAATTTTAAACTTGGCAAGACAGGTAATTGAGCGAGAAATTCTTTGTTCTTCATCTCTCTTGAGAAGCTTAATCTACATGCTTAATTATATTAACATGCTTAATGAGAAAGTAGATTGTAGTATTGTACTTTATAATATAATTTTCATCCCTCCTTCCTTTATCAGATTCATATATATGGGCAAGGAAGGAAAAACATAATTAAAAAAAAAACACATTGAACAAGTAACTAATTATTCATCGGGCCATATCTGCTTTTGCGACTCAAATTACTACAGGGTATCTAATCCTGTTCGCTCCCCATGCTTTCGCACCCAGTGTGGTGTTCCTTCATATATTTACGGGTTTCACCACTACACACGAAATCCCACTCTCCTCTTGGTTTTGAGAGCATTCCGCCACTTTTTGGCGACATTCACTTTCAGCCACTAGTCTTATCGCGGCGGAGTTAGAAAAAAAAATAGTATAAAAAGTAATATTAAAAGTAGGTTAATGCCTGGTCACCTTCAAGAAGACGAAGAATACTTCTGGTAATCGGATGTAATAGATCAGTACATATGAGTTTGTTTTGATTGATTTTCGGTTTTCCCCGCAATGTGAGGCTAAATGCGAGTTGTTTTTAAACGTTATCTTATAATACTAAATACTCGTCTAGATGTCTCATATTTTAATTGACTATCTTACTCGTTACTTACTGGTTCGACAATATATGAAATATAAGTTTAATATATTTTAATTTTTGTCTACAAAACAGGGTGTTATAGTTTAGAGTTAATTACTGTTTTTGTCTCTGTGGTTTGTCAAAAATCACTATTTCAGTCCATTAGTTTAAAAATTGTGATTTCAGTCCCTGTGACTTCACTTTCGTAACCATTTCAGTCACTGTGGTTGCACTTTCGTAACCATTTCAGTCCCTGTGGTTAGTGGTTGCACTTTCGTAACCACTTCAATGCATGTATTCTGTAAGTACAGGGACTGAAATGGTTGCGAGGTGGACTGAAATGGTTAAGAAAGTGAAACCACAGGGACTGAAATCGCAAATTTTAAACTAATGGACTGAAATAGTGATTTTTGACAAACCACAGGGATGAAAACAGTAATTAACTCTATAGTTTATCTAAATGTGGGTATGCATATTCATATACAATCATATTGATTTCAAAACCAGTTGAGAATTGTAAGAACTATAGGGTGTGTAAAGCCAGTTCGATTTGGTTAGGCTATGGAGGCTTAACCATAACGGTAACCGAGTTTCTGTTATGAAATGTTGTTCAATCATAACCATAACAGATGGTCAATTAACCATAGGTCGGTTAACCGACAAGTTATCAGTCGATCTATGTTAAATTCGGTTAATTATCAAATATATTATTTAGAGTAAATTGGCAAAATTGTCCATGAGGTCTGGGTGTATTTTTCTTTTTATCCAAAACAACTTTTTTGTGCATCACAGTCCTACACCTTTAGTGTTTTTTTTCCATTCCTGAGGTTGACAATTATTCTTAGGGATGAAAATAGCATATCATGGACGAAAGACGTAAAAGTGACCAAACATGAGGGATGAAAATGACATTTTACTCTTTTAAAAAAATGTCTTGTTTGCTTAAAGAAGAAAATGCTATGTGACATTTAGTGGAAGAAGAGAATGTCATGCGGCATCTCGTGGATTCATTTATTAGTAGATTGTAAGAACAGTAGGGTGTACAAAATCGATTTGGTTTGGGAGGGTATGGAGGCTTAACCATAACCCTAACCAAGTTTTGGTTATGGAAAATTGTTAGCATAACTATAACTGATGGTTAGTCAACCATGGGTCGTTTAACGGTCGATTGTGGATCGATCTATGTTAAATCGGTTAATTATCCAATGTATTTTTTTATTTATTTCTTGTTTGCTTTTTGAAGCTGAAGATGGTTCGACTATTGTGTTCTAAATACGTATGATACAACTTTTCTTGATGTACCAAGTTTATCACTATACCAAAAACATGAACACCAAAAATGATTCGAAAGAAGCAAAACATGATTGCAAATGGTTAGCAAAAAAATAATATATATATATATATATATATATATATATATATATATATATATATATATATATATATATATATATTTAAAAAGTGAAGTTATTTTATCAATTCATTCGTATGTCCACTAACCATGTTGCAAAGATTAAGAAATGGAATTTTGCTCTTGATCATAAACACAAAATCTAGAGTTTTGCCAAAGAAGAACCAAACAATATAAAACAAAGAAACTCAAAATGCATTATCTTAATCTCACAAAAAATAACACATTTCAAATACAAATAATTGCATAAACTTGTTATTTTGTTGATTAGTTTTGGATAAAAAGTTTCAGTAAACTCCCCCAAACGGCTTTCTTCTTCGTCGTGCCGGAGATCCACCACCACACAGATGGAGTTCCGCCAGAAAGCCCCACCACCACCACCTCCTCCTCTCCCCACAACAACATCGATCTTGTGGGAATCCATCTCCAAAGCCCGATCTCGCATCCACTCACTCTTACCCGAACCCACTCCTAACCCGATCTCCACACTCCAATGTGTAAAGAGCTGGACACTACAATTTTAAAAGAAACAAACTTAATTGATCAGAAGTCTTTTAAAATCGGCTCTTTACACATTGGAATCACTTCTTTGCATGACACAACAGTCGGTCGGTATATCATCCAGTGGCGGACCTAGAAGAAAAATTCAGGGGTATCCTAATTTTTTAACCGCACGTTCATACAATCAAACACATTTCGCCAAAAAAGGGTATCTCAGCCACCCCTTGCCCCAACATATGTCCGCCCTTGGATCGTATACGTGTTTGTAATTGTTAAGATAGCACTTTTATCCACCACTCCACTTGCCTCGTTTTGTTTAATTACAAATCCTACTATATACACACAAGAAAATAATATGGTAAAATAGAAAAAAACAAAAGACAAAAGCCACTGTGATGTGTTGTTTCTAACGAAAATAAATAAATCTTTTAATTGGTTCTAATAAGATAACAAATTTTTCTTTTTAATGGATTTGGAGAAAGCTATCCGAGAGAAAGTAGAAACTGTTTTAAGAAACAATAAGAGCAAATCTGAAGACTTTTCATTCAAAAAAGAAAAAAAAAAATAGTAGTAAAATGATATGAGGTGGATTCGAACCAAAACCTGTAGAATGGTGCATTTATTAAAAGCATTGAACCACTAGAAAATATGTGTTTTTTGATATATTTTGTTTGGGGGTATCCTGATATTTACTTAGGAATATTCTATGCATAAAACGGTAAAAAAAATTAAAAAAATTACACTTCGGGTACAAAGTTGAGGGGTAGCCCGTGCACCCCCTAACTTGTGAATACATCCGCCCCTGATACCATCACCCTTTTTCAACATCTTTGATCTCATCATCGTCATTGGTTTAAAAGAACACACCATACTGAATAATGGATTACTATATATAGAGAATGTAATGCAAATCCTAGATACCTTACCAACCCGTGGGCTCATAATAGTAACCCTAATATCCAATAAACCCAACCCGAACCTGAAAAATGTAGACGAACCCAACCACGACTCGAAACCGAAATTCCTGTCATACATGTGAACCCGAACCGACCCGTTCAACCCGAATTTTTTTATTTATTATTATTTTTTTTGAAAATAAATATATTAAAATTAAAATAAAATTGATCCACGCTAGCTTTTCAAAAAAAAAGTGACCGTGTTGGGTTTTTAGGGTTCCTAGACGGTGAGTTTAATAAATAAAAGAAAAGAAGATAAAATGAATTAAGGAGAGAAAAGAAAATGATTGATTTTAATAAATAAAAGAAAAGAAGATAAAATGAATTAAGGAGAGAAAAGAAAATGATTGAAAAAGAAAGAACCTTGAGGGGTAAAATAGTCACCAAGCAACACTTACTGGCTTAGAATCTCTTACCCAGTAACCTCCTAATGGTTCAACACTTACTGGCTCAGAGGTTGCCAAACAACCCCTATGTCTTAATCAGTTCCTAGTTGCTACAATTGTTAGAGTTTTGTAAGTTGCAAAAGGTTAATTTGTTAATAGGAGAGTATATTGAATTGTCAGTGTTAAATTGCTATATAATTAACTAAAATTACCGATATCCCTCCATAATAAACCTATATCTCGATTATCGGTCCTTGACTAATATTCGATATTTTACCGCATTAACTGCTTAGCAGGGGTGTTCAAAACCGATCGGATAATGAATATCCAATTACTTATTTAATTTTTACTTTTTGTTATTTTTTAATATTCGGAACCGGATATTTCAGATACTTTCCGATATCCAAACATAAATTTTTTGGATATTTCGGATATTTTTCGGATATTCGGATATCCGAAAAAAGATAAAATTTAAATTTTCGGATATCCGAAATATCCGAAAATTTTTAAAATCACTATCCGAATCCGAATCCGAAAATTCGGATATCCGATTTTTCGGATAGTTCGGATTCGGATATCGGATTTTCGGATACGGATAGTTTTGAACACCCCTACGTACTTAGGGTCCAAGTCAACACATATTTATGCTGCATTTTAGTTTTCAGCTATGAGTTGTGTGTGAAAAAAATGCATCATTTTGTTAAACGATGTAGATATCTAGTGTTTGGGCTCCCAAGTCTTTTGAAATGATTATGAGACCGAACTATATACAACCTTAACCTTGTACAAATTATCTGTTTTAAAAAGCACAAGTGCTCCAACGCAGGAGCTTCACACCGAACCCGCGAAGGCCTGTGTGCAACCAGGTAAGTTTTATGTAAAATCAAAAGCTGCATAACGTTTTTATCAAATCAAACCATTCATAATCTGTGTATACTTTTTTTTTTACATATTACTCTCCTAAAACCACAAGATTGACCCAGATGTACAAGAGGTGCTTTCCTGATCTCGTAATGTGCCTTGCGCAACGTCTTTTTAAACTAACCTATTTGATTGTCGATATATACACACAGGCGTTGCAAACATAATCAAGAATGGCAAACATTGCATATGCATAAAAGAATAAAGATCCCATACAACTATAAAGAACAGCAAACATAATAATGTACCTTTGTTCCTAAAGCAAATTTCTCAAAGTCAAAACACACCTATAGGTTTGAACTTGTGTTCTCGGTTTTAACGCTAGCAGCAGCTTCAGCTAAGGCTTTGATGAACACTCAAAAATTGCTTGACGGGTTTCTTCCCTTTAGTTCTTTGTTGTTTGGGTAGCCTAATCGCCTGACTCAATTCTTATAATTCAACACAACGGGCAATTCAACACTCTATCTCTATGTCTTTTTTAATTTAATGAAGATCATTTTGTATCTACAAAAAGCAATTAAGGGACAGACAGAGATTATGTAACCAAGACCATTATATATACATAGTCTGCTTTAATTTGTTTTTAAATGAAAATAATCCTTGATAATTTGTCTCGGCTTCTTCATGCTACAATTTCTTTTCTTGTCAGCAAGAAGAACCAAGAGGGTGTCCAACTCCTTCGCTCACACATCACATCCCTGTTCTTTGTAAAAAGAAGAATGAGCACTAATTCAAAAATGGAAAAGAGGTTGATGGAACAAGCATGGACCGGCCCTAAGAATTTTTTTTTTTTTGGAACTTTAACTTCATTAGAAACCACCAACCAACAAAACAGGGCGGAAACAAAAACCCGACTTACATATTACACCAATTGGACCACGAAAGGTCCTACCTTTTAATCTATTTCTAATCCAAAAATACCCCAACGTCTATATCTCTAATAATGTCTTCCACTCGCATTTGTTTGTTCTAAAACCTTCGATTGTTTCTCGCCTTCCATAAGCACCAACAACTAACAATAAGGATTCGTGAAAAACGTCATTATCCAACCCGTTCAGACCGACATGATTCTGCATTTCTAAAATATCTCTTACTGAGGATCACTATTTGAAGAAGTTATGATATGTCTATTATTAACATCAAACTAATAGACTAGGTTAATTAAAAAAATTCTACTTAAACGAAAACAAATCACCTTTAGACAACAATGAAATCATGTAAATATGTGTACAAAATAATTGTGACAGATCACTTGTTCAGACTTTTATGTCTTAGGTCAAGCCCATGCTATTAGAGTGGCCCAATACAAGGTCCATGCTATTGGATTTGAGCATAAAAAAAGTTCTACATAATATAATCTTATTCCAAATAAAAATAACTACTCGATTATTAATAGGAAAACTTTGTGAAATAGTGTTAGGGGCATTTAAGGGATTTTTTTGTATAAAACCTAAAGTTGTTGATCCTAAAAATTATTTTATTTCCTCATAATCATTTAATACTTATTCCTCCCCTTAATAATTTTATGATACAAATTGGTGACGTACATATCATAAGCGTTCAATTTATGTGTTTAGACTTTAAACAACTGATGGCTCTGTTGTAAAAACCAACCCTTGATAGTGTGGGGATAGGTACAACTCAGAGCCACATAAAATAAAGAAAAGAGATCATTCATGCAAAGAGTAGTCAACGAAACAAAATGTAATGAAACCATACACAAATAAATGAAATAATCACAAAAATACAAATATCTCTCTATCAAGATTCAAACTCATGCTTACCTTTGAATTTTGGTAAGACAAATCCAACTTTTTTTTAATGGAAAACGTCAACTATTTTTTATGAAAAACGTGTACCGGTGGTGAACCCATAAATTTCTTTTATGGGGCAGAATTTTTGAAGGTCGGTTCTCTGTCATCAAATATTATAAAAATAGTCTGGGTCAGATCGGTAAAAGTTGTTACGTCTGCCAAGTTGGGTAAAAAGTGATTCCAGAAAAGATATTATCATAAAAACATGTGAAGGATAGGAGTACTAGTCAAATTATTATTTATCCACGATATTCTACGAGAAATTGGATTTTAATAATCTTACAATAAGGTGGTTGGTCACTAGTACTCCCACCTTTTAACTATTTTGCCGTCAACAATTCTCAGTTAAAAGAACTTAACGAAGTTAAGTTTTTTCCGAATTACGAATTGATGTTTTAGAGTTTTTTATCAGAACGAGAATACAAGTCGATTGATGTAAAATTTACCTCGAAACTATGCTCCAAATGACGAAAACGATGAGCTTCAATTTGGGCGGTTGAAACTTCCAATTAACAAAAATCAAGCCGTTTGGAGCATCGTTTCGAGATAAGTTATGCATCAATCTACTTATATCCTCGTTCTGACCAAATGCTCTAAACATCAGTTTGTACTTAAAAAAAAATAACTTAACTCCGTTAAGTTCTTTTAACATAGGACTGTTGAAGGCAAAATAGTTAAAAGGCGGGACTACTAGTAAGAATATTCAAAGATATGATCGGTAATGGCCAATGACGTCTGTTTAGGATTATTAGAATTCAATTTCCTATAATCTATTATATGTTTGATCCTAATTATTTTAGTTGACCAGAAAGTACAAATGTTTTTTTCTTTTTTGACATCTTTAAGATATGTTTTTAATGATTGGTTTTGGGTTTTAGATACTAAGATTCTGACATGCTTAAAAGCCCCACCACATAACTTTGTAACGTGTAATTGTTGTGTGTTGTAATTCTTGTTTTTCTTTTTCTCTTTTGTCAGGGTCGGCTTGGTCAGGTACAGGATGGGCTACCGCACAGGACTCACTGAGGCTCATGATTTTAGTTTTATTTATGTATTTTCTGTATATATACTTTTGATCACGATTTTAAACACAAATCGATTGATGCTCTGGTGGTCTACCACAATTATTCCACCAAATAAACGCGAGTTCGAGACATGTTACACTCTCGTTTCTTCCTATTTTCAGAATAAGTCCTTGTTTACTTGTTTCTTTGTATTCATCAGCCCATTCTATATTCTTTAGGTTTGAATTTGAATCCCTTTTTCTATTTCCCAATAGTTACTTTTTATTCTTTTTCTTTTCTTTATAACTTTATTTTTAATTCCCTTAAAATGACTCCCGCTGTTTTTAGTTATCCCAACTCCCAATAGCTTTCTTTTATTTATTTTTTTCTTTTTTAATTGCTCTTATTTTTAATTCCTTTTAGTAAATGCCACCCACTGTTTTTAGTTAATTATATGTAAATGTTCTCTTTTGGAAGTTTTATACAATTAGATTTGTATACTTTTAAGTTTATTATATACAATATTAATTTAGTAACTTCTACTCTAAAAGGCATATTATAATGCACTAACATCTTAAATATGTTTTGTTTTGGTTTATATTTAGGCCTATATATATATTGTCATATTATTGATTTTTTATTTATAAATTTATAAATAGGGCCCTTCTTCTCTACTTGCACAGGGCCTTAAATGGCCATTGGATTTTCGAAGACGGCCCTGTCTTTTGTATCTAGTCTTCGCTGACCATTATTGCTTAATTATATTGCCGTTTAAAAAAAAAAGAAAAAAGAAAAGAACTACTTAGCACCAACATAATATCTTACCGAAGGGAACTACACTCGTCGTCAATAATTGAACTTCGACAATTTCAGCTAGTGCCCCGCTTGCGATGTGCTCATACAATGTATAGACCTGGCAAAAGAAGCTCATCCATTCCACTTTGGATTGATATGGGTATTTTAAATTTTAAGATGAGTTAAGATGGCCAAACAAAACTAATCACTAGGTTAGGATGAGTTATGAATTGGTGGATAAAAAAGAAAGAGTAGTCAAGATGGGTATGAGATAAAACCCAAGCGGGTCATGATGGGTGTAAGATAAAATCACTAAATTAATTACTACTCGTACTCTCCTATCGTTCTTCGTTTAAAAATAATGAAAATTTTAAAAATAATAAAAAATTAAAAATAATCAAAATATTAAATAAAACCAAAAAAAGTCAAAAATATTAAAAAACAAAAAAAATCAAAAAAATTCTAAAAAATCAAAAATATTCTAAAATATAAAAAAAATGCTACAAAATAAAAAATTTCAAAAAAAAAATCAAAAAATAAAAAAATAAAAAAATTCTAAAAAATTCTAAAAAATTAAAAAAATTCGAAAAAATAAAAAATTCTAAATTATCAAAAAAATTACAAAAAAATGCTACAAAATAAAAAAAAATATTAAAAGTCAAAAAATTATTAAAAAAATAAAAAAATCTTCTCAAAATTCAAAAAAATTAAAAAATCCTAAAAATTAAAATCAAAAAAATCAAAAAAATCAAAAAAAAAAATATCAAAGTGGGCAAGTTGGGTGGGTTTGTAATAAGTCAAGATCGGTTTGGGTTAGGATGGGTATAGGTCAGGATAGGCATTTTAAAGAAAATGGTCGGATGAGTAATGGGTCAAGATAGGTTTGGGTTAGGATGGGTGTAGGTTAATATAGGTTTGGATAAAGATGAGATGAAAAAATAATTAGAAATAAAACATATAAAAAATATAAAATTCTAAAAAAATAAAAAATGCTATAAAATCAAAAACATCCTAAAAAAACAAAAAAAAATTCTAAAATAAAAAAAATCAAAAAATCTAAAAATTCTAAAAAATAAAAAATTCTAAAAAATAAAAAAAGTTCGTAAATATTAAAAAATCCAAAAAATCAAAAATATAAAAAAATTCTAAAAAAGCGAAGATCGATTGGTGCATGTACCCCGTGTCTAAGAAGGGTAATATATGTGTGGCGCTCGGGAGGCAAAAGTGAAATGTTACTAACTTTAATGTTATTTTACTAATTTTGTGAAAGAACGTTAAACGCGGCGGATGGTTAATCATGCATCATTGGTAGCGTTGATAGCTGAAAGACATTGGGTACATGCACCAATCGATCTTTGTCTCGATTGTTTGAGTGTTATGTGCCTTAGGTCTAAGGCTTGATACAAAACTATTATCGAGCGGGGGTCTCACTGGAAGCAACCCCTCTAGTCCTACGGGGTAGCGGTAAGGTTGTTTACATCTTACCCTTCTCAGACCCTACCTTACCTTTGCTATTAGTGAGATTTACTGAGTATGATATATATATATATAAAGAGAGAGGGGATTATGTTCATTTGTGAACCTTCCCCTATTTATGAACTAAATAAATCGATCTAGACCACTTATCTTGTTGACTTTTTTCCTTTTATTTATTTTTATTCAAAAAGGTATTATAGGAAGTAAAAATATTATTTTCTTAATTGTTTTTTGACTTACGAATAAACTACCCCATAATTTATAAATGACCATAACTTTTTATATGTTTATATTTTTTTAATACAATTACATCATAAAAACAAATGAACATTTTAGTCTCTTTAATCTGAGTGTACTCTTGCTAAAGTTTTTAATTAAAAAAATTAAAGGTGCTGATGGTGTATAGTGACTGTTTGTATTTTTATACACGTGTATAATTGTTGTTTGCTGAGCAATTTGGGTTTTATACACATATTATAGTGACTCTTTGTTGTCTGAGCAATTTAGGTTTTATACACATGTGTATAGTGATTGTTTGTTTTTAGGATTCTCAATTATCATTTGTTTCTCTTAAGATTTCTACCCAATGTACAAATGTGTATAAACTAGTATATATATGTATGTGTTTAAAATTTAAAACTAAGTATCACACATATGTGTTTAATTCAAATATTTACATATGTATACTTCAAATAAAAAATCTAAAAAAGGACTATTAGTAATTAAAAAAAAAATTGTTTAGAGAACATGTGTCCAGAAATGGTTTTTACGGTTCTCAATTATTTCTTAAAATAGTAAAATTATTTTTTAAATATTATGTGCATTAGAAACTTGTAACTTAGATAACTTAGATGTAAATGACTGAGATAACTTTTTAGGTGATAGATTTTTTTGGATGTTGTTAGTTAATTGAACATAAATTATTGCAATTAAAAAAAATTATTGGATTTTATCACCCCCTAACTATTGCCTATTGGTTGCTCCCACTCCCAACTATTACTTTGACGTCTGTCACTCTTAACTTAACACTTAGTGTGTTTTGTCACAACTTCGTTAACTGGTCACAAACTTTTGATCTTGGTACTATACTTGTGGGGGTGTCATAGGGATCTTAGGAAGGTTTTAGGGATCTTAGGACACTCCAAACGTATAGTAACAAGATCAAAAGTTAGTGATTAGTTAACGACGTGGTGACAGAACACACTAAATGTTAAGTTGGGAGTGACGGACGTCAAAGTGATGGTTGAGAGCGGCAACGGCTAATAGCCAATAATTTGGGATGATAAAATCCAATAACCCTTAAAAAATGATGTGCCTAAATAGTTAAAAGAATTTCGAAATTAAACTCACCACTAGAATGACTAAAAAACAGTAACTCAAATGGTAATTAATTCTGATATTAAAATCTCATACCTAATTTCATAGTTCAAAATTTTTGATAATTTTTTTTAACAGCCAAGAGAACTATATTATTACCACAAAAAACCAAAATCTATAGCAAGTTGCTGGAGGAAAATTACAACATGCCCACTTTTACATCTCAAACAAATTACCGAATAGTATAATAAGCAATATTCTAAGCATAAGGGTTGTAAACTATGTTTTGAGAGTGTTTTAAAAAAATGATTTATTTTATTTTTAACCCAAAAGTATTTTATTCTTTATTTTTAGCTAAAACTATTTTTTTTTCTTTTAACACCAAAACTTTTCATCTTTGCTTTTAACCCAAAAGTATTTGATTTTTTTACTGTTAACCACAAAACTTTTCATCTTTTGCAATTTAACATCATAATTTTTTTACTTTCAACTTTGGTACTCTATTCTTTCCATTTTTCGCAAAAAAAGAATACGTCTAGTTCTAAATTTTGCGAGTTAACACGACGCAACGTGTATGTGTGGTTAAAACGTTTTTACATCGTGTATTTTTTCCCGTTTGACAGGCTTATCGTAACGTGCGGGTCCTAGATCGACTTAGTTATTCTTTTATATGTTTTACGTTTGGGTTTAATTTCTTCGTATTAACACGCTGCAACTTTAGTGTTGGAAGTCGATAACAGTAATGTGGCATTGGTGTTCGTCCCCACCGTAACGCGAGGATGCTTAATACTAGTTTGTATTAAAAGCTAACCAAGATTCTAAGATACGCTCACCATTTTGACGTCTCTTTTATTTCCTCCACCATCTTCGCATTTGGCATATATGTTCCCGTGAATAATTAATTATATATCAGTGTTGGATCGATATTTGAACTATATGGTTGGAAAGCTAAAAATGGCATGGTAAAGCACATGCATTGTTTTGTTGGCCACTAATTGACAGATGTCAGACCATGGGTGCAGTGGATCCTTTTAGTTCTTGCTTTTATGTTTTTTAAGAAATTACGTAAGATTATCTCTACGATGCCTTTTATAACTTTATATTTTTTTTGAAACTATTTTATAACTTTATTATAAGCTTAATGTTACTTAGCATACCACTTGAGTTCATATAAATCAAACTAACACACACTAATAAGTGGTGTTTGTCTTAATTCATTTAGGTTTAATCAATGGGGATCATTCTAAAATTTGGTGTATATTTGTTTAAGAATGTATTGTAATTAAGAAAATGAATATAATATATACCGACTAAATCACGAACATAACATGTCTTAAAAGAAATGTTGTATTCTTTAGTGTTTATTTATTAAGAAGGTGATTAATAAACGAATAGTATAATAAACATTGTAAGATATGTGACTACTTTTGAAACAACTAAATAAAATGAAACTTTTATCTACGACTACTATAATTATTATTAGAATATAAGGCTAAAAAATTACTCTTTCAATTGATTTTTCATTCCTAAATTAGGCTTAACAATTTTTTATACATGTAAATAGTAAAAAAATACATGTGTATATTTTTAATTTATGTATACATAAAATTTAAATGTATAAATTAATTTTTTATATGGTATTTTAATAGTAATGGTTGTATAATTATTTTTATTATAGTTTTGATTGTTTTTTTTATTGAGTTCTTGTGGTTCTCACAAAATATAAAACTTCTCATTTGTATATATATATATATATATATATATTGTAATGCTCTAAGCAAATCTTACATCAGTTGTGGACAAGAGAAAATTTGGGTTTATAAGACATGTCTAGCCTCAAATATCACAACGCGGTTTAGGCTTAATGTTAGTGAATGAGAGAAGATTTTCATAATTAAGCATACTTAAATGAGAATAGTGCAAGTATAGGTAGCCTCTTGAGAAATCTCTACCAGAGCAACAAAAAACAAATTTGTTAGCTTCCTGTGTGTAAAACAAACAATACTGGTGGTATGAGAAGTCTCATCTTATAAATCAGACAAAAAGCGTTCTGAATTAATATTCATTAGTAATAATTAGGAGAATATTATTGTACAATACAATGTTAGCGTACAAAATGTAGGAAACAATCTGAGCCATCGATTTACAAGATCAATGGTTTAGATTAAGTGATCCCCAAATTTGAAATTAACGTAATTAAAAAAAAGGAAAACGAGTGGACAAAATGAAAAAATAGGAAAATCCAATATTGTTTACTTATAAACTCACTTCCTCATGATTTTCAAACATACCATGTGTGCAAGCAATAACAAATGTTTAGTGTAATACTACATCTATTATCACGTAACAACTTATATTACAAATCCAATCATATAATATCATAAAAACAATTAAGTTATCATTATATTGAATGTATAATCACGTAATAAACATAACTATAGTAAAAAAGTTATATACAAATAAAAAAAATTTATAATAATGTAATTATCTAGTGATATATAATCACGTGACATTACACTTATTACGTATGATATGTGATTGTAGATGTAGAGTCACATTGAGCTTTTGTTAGTGTTTGCACATATGGCACGTAATTATGTATGAGAGCATAATCACGTAACTTTATAGTTCGTAAAATGGAAATTTTAAAAATTAATAAAACTATAGCAATCGTCCACTCAATTAAAGAGAATAAAATATTTGTTAATACAGTGAAATTTAAAAAAAAAATATATATTATCGTACGAAAGAGTTACAAGCATTTAAAAATTGAGGATGAAGTAGGTCATACTAGAAAAGATTATAATTCTTACACCCGTTAAATTAAAAGGATATATACCACCATGAAGTTGTATACTACACTTTGCAGGCTAAGCTTGTTTTATACATGATCTATTCCCGTAATCGTGACGGATGGATTGAAGCATTTTATATCATTCATAGTTAAGTGCCTCTTTTATGATTATTTCCCTGTATAATAATTGATTTAAAATCCGTTCTTTAGTAAACTCTTGTGTTTATCTATAGCAAGTGACTGATTGTAACGCATCATGTGTAGGGTGTCAAAACGAATCAACTCAGACTTATGTTAAATTTTTCAGTTAACTCTTTGTGAAATGACTAAATTGTCCCTAAACAATTAAAAAAAAAGATGAACCCACCCCTTATATTCTTCCCTTCTCTCTCTAACCCTCCACCACCACCACCACCTCATCCACCTCCACCTCCACGTTTTATCCTCTCACGGCCTTAATTTTATCCGGTTAAATTAAATATTCCGGTGACAGTACCGATAATGCCCTCCCTCAACATTGTACAAACTGTTACCAGCAGCATACAATCCAAGACCAAGAACAGCTCCAAACTTTATCAATTCAGAAACTCCACGGGTATCAGGCATCTTTGGTACCTTCACAGTGTTGAGATTTATCTTCCCTGCCATTAAAATCCATGATATATCATCATATCAGTTCAAGATAAAATAATCTTAGGAAGCAAGTATAGCAAACTGACATTTTTAAAACTACCCAAGGCTTGGTGAAAACGCGTTTCATGTTATTTAAACGTCATTCATACTCACAAACAATTCATTATATATTTCGGTATTATTAAATAGGTTTCAACTTCAAACCTAAAGAGCAAACCCTGACAATAACTTCATTACACTTAACATCACATGTGATGAGCTAATTACAGCAGGTGATAAATTTTCCACACGAAAAACACATCAGTAGTTCTCAATTTGAAACTCAACTCAACAGAGTTAACACTAAGAACTTGCTCCAATTGCCAATGAGGTACAAATTAGTTTGTCATGCATCTTCAAAGTTCAAACCTATCTGAAACTTATAAAAACACTAATCAAACAACACAGTAAATGAAAATTGAATAAAACAGAACTTGTACCTTTATCGAATGATTCGAGTACAGTGGCGTTGCTGCCAATGAGCGGAGGATGAAACGGACTTAAAGGTGGAAGTATAACGGCGGTTGTTAACTGGATAATTAAGACGGTGAGAGGATAAAACGTGGTGGTAGGTTGGAGGTGGAGGCGATGGTGGTGGGTTAGAGAGAGAGAGAGAGAGTGGAGAAGAAGATGAGAGGTGGGTCTATTCTTTTTTGGTTTTTTGTTTTTTAATTGTTTAGGGACAATTTATTCATTTTAAATAGAGTTAACTAGAAAATTTAACACATGTTAGTGATAAGGATCACCCGAGTACAAAAATTACAACCACTAAGACCAACTTTGTAATTAGTAAACCCTTTAGACAAATTCTGTAATTTTCGCAAACCACAGTAAGAATAAGGCATTTAACTCTAGTATTCTAGACTACATCCAAATTGGTGAGTGGCCACAAACAGACGTCAAATCATACCACATATATCTTGCCAATTTAAAATTTCTTTTTTCCAATAATTTGTATTTTGAGTCTTCCTTGTTTGAAAACTCATTTCGACTAAATTAATGAAAATTCAAATCTGATTACTTAAATCTATATGCTTAGTTATTTATTTAGGGAGAGGACAGTGTACAAGACAAATAAATTATACGAAGGCTACGCGACAAGGAAAGGAGGACAAATGTCCTTAGTTTAAAGGGTAATTTGGTCATTCTCACTTAAACAACTCACCCTCTTGATTTTCAAACGGCTATAACTTTTTCATATGTTAATATTTAAAAAAAATACACCGTATTAACGAGCATTTCATTCTCTTTAATTCGAGCAACATATTGCTATAGTTTTCTTAAAAAAATTACAGTATATTGAATACCCATTAGTTCATTACGTGATTACGTAATTTTGAATACCCATCTCATGACTACGTGATTTTGAATACTCATTACGTGATTATACATTCAACATAAACCATTAAGTGATTACACATTCAGTATAAATCCATTACGTGATTACACAGTCAGTATGATTTGTTATATTTGATGTTATTACGATTATGCTATTACGTGATTACACATTTAATAATAAGAACTTGATTGTTTATGTTTTGTTACGTGATTAAACCTCTAATATACGACATTATTTGTTTATTATAGGTTGATTTGGCTAATGTTTTTTATATAATATATCCTTAATACGTGATTAAACATGAAATATTAGGTATTCCATATGTAATATTATGTATGACATGTTTTTGTTTTTACGTAATCACGTAATCACTTAGTGTGGTATAACATAAAATACTATAATGAAATCACGTAATTACGAAATGAGTATTCAAAATCACGTAGTCACGTAATAATACATAGCCATCTATTTTTATGTAATTACGTAATCACTTAGTGGGGTTTCACATACTATAATGAAATCACGTAATCACGTAATGGATATTCAAATCACGTAGTCATGTTGGGTTTTCAAAATCATGTGATGGGTTCAAAAATCATGTAATTTTTTTTTAAGAAAGCTATAGCAAAAGACTACTCGAATTAAAGAGGATGAAATGCTCGTTAATACGATGTAATTTTTTTTTAAAAAATATTAACGTATGAAAAAGTTATAGCTGTTTGAAAATTAAAGAGGAAATAAGTTCAAATGGGAAAGGACCAAAATATCCTTTATCTATTTGTTTTTTCAATTGTTTGAACCTAGAAATTACGAAAATGCCATCCCTAGTTTTGAGCAATTGATCTTGGGAGATCAATGACTCACATAGTAATCGAAAGAAAAAAACCTAATATCGAAAGAAAAAAACCTAATATCGTTCGAAAACACTAGTGATTTTTTATGCGTTTTACGACGGGAATTCGGTCGGTATTTGTTTGATTCATTACAGTACCAGCCTTCACTATAGTAATCGAAAGAAAAAAACCTAATATCGTTCGAAAACACTATAAACGAATATCAATACGGTACCTATTGTGCCTTTATCGTAGCAAATGAAACCAAATCCGACTGCACAACATTTGTATCCGTACCGGTATTTATTTTTATTGTTTTTTCTTCCGGTAAACGAAGAGCATATCGCTACCATACCGTACTGAACCGAACACCGGTACCGGTATGTATTAAATTTTATATTTTCCTGTTTGATAGCATATATCCTACCGCTAATGTAGTGAACCAAACGTACAACATCGGTTCGGTATAAATATTTATTTTTATTGTTTTTTCTTTTGATAAACTGACATCGTGTCGCTAGCGTACCGTATCAAACATCATCGGTTCGATATCTGTATTATTTTATGGTTTCTGGTTTCCAAACTTGTTCATTTATACAACTATGTGTGTGCCAGTACTACTGTGACAATTTGAACCGACTGATAGCGTTTTAACAACATCAGCATCAGTCCCAATGTGTTCGTTTTTAATGTTTCGGTCGATGTAAAACACATGTTGATTTCTATACCAAATGCATGAATCGTACCAAACAGATACCGATTTCATGCCCGTGGTAACGTACTATCACAATGGGCAAGTGAATAACACGGAATGTTAATAATATAAATAAAAATAAATGCCTGAAAATTAAATTGAATGCTAAATAAAATACTACGTACTAATAATATAGAAATAACAAATACTTAATAATTATCAATTACTATTTATTACTAAATAAATAAATAAATAATAAATAAAATATTACTCAAAATAAAAATAAATACCTAAAATTTTTGAGTTACTATTCATCGTAACTCTGTAATAATATGTTTAAAATATAATATCAAATAGTTAAACTTGTAATAATATGTCTAAAATATAATATAATATCAGTTAGTTAAACTATGTGTAGTGGGGTGGTGCTCAGCACCGCATCATCATGTCAGACCGCTCCAAAGGAGCATTCAACAGAGTGTGCGGGGCCGAGGTCAAAGAAACATGCGCGCGAGAGGAAAAAGTTGTTGGTTATTGTGTTTATCGAGGAAAAAGTACTCGTTGGCTACTTAACAATTTAATTATTTTAATTTTAAATGCATGTATATACACTAATCCTTTTAATTTTATCCATAACTCTCTCTTTCTTCTCCATAGTACTTTTTAATTCTTTTCTAAAAAATGGATTTCGCACCCAATTATTCATCGGATTCAGACTTTAAAGATGAATTGATCATTTCTATAGTTTGAGTGGGGATCCTTTTCTAGTTGAACATGCCGAAAGCTCACAACCACTTATACAACGAGCCCCACTTGAATAGGACCATGAAGTTGCTCATAGGTATTTGGTAAATGATTATATTTCTGAAATTCCGTTATATGATCTTAATACTTTTCGGCTCCGTTTTCACATGAGTCACCAACCAACTATTCTTGGGAATTCTTAGCAACTTAGAGTACGGGTTTCCTTTTTTCCAACAATGGGAAGACGCTAGACATAAACTAAGATTCACAGGTTTACAAAAGTGCATGGCCACATTTCACCAACTAACGTACAACAGTTCGCATGATTCATGGGATGGGCATTATTATTATTTGAGTAAATGCAATTTGTGTCCCTGAGGTTTCTAGGCGGAGTCAGCTTGAGTCCCCACAAGAAATGTATGGATGTCTAAGCTCCTATGGTTTTAAATTTGCTACACTTTGAGTGCTTCTGTCAAGTCTCATCTATTTAGTTTGATTGCTACAACGTTTGTGAATAAAAATCGAACTAAAAACCTAATCCAAGATGAGATGTCATAAAAAGTCGTGGGTGATAGTTTCGTTATTACCGTCCTTTGTTGCAAATTATCTCATATAAACATGTTAGTTATATAAAAAAAATAACATAAATCAATAAAACATTTGTAAAAATATATTTTTATGTCTCTTTATGACATATATCTATTAATTTAATATAAATTCCTACCCGGAAGTTCGCGGGTGATAACCTAGTAACATTTTACACAATTAAATCATCATATACATGCATATATAAAAATCCAACTCTTCAAGTTACCTATTATGGCAAGGTATGAACAATCAAGAATCTAGAGTTTTCAATCCATGCAAAAATACACACTCCTATGATCATAGACAAACACTAGACATCAGTTAATTTGTTAAAAATTGAGTTTGGATCAACTAGGCGTTTTGACCATATCATAAAAACTATCAAAATTGATCAAAATACTTACTTGTAAGCGTTATAGGGTATTGAAATCTATCAAGAGAAACACCAATTGTAAGATCCAAGCAAGAAATCATGATGGAATGGTGATTTGTGGCACAATTTTCGTGATTAGGGTGAGGTGAGGGGAGGGATTACCGTTCGTAATGGGGGGGGGGGGTTTAGGGTTGGGTTATTTTTTTATATAAAATTAACTAATTAAAATCCATAAGTGGGCCTTTTGGTGGGTTTTTTTTGCACTTTTTATTGACTTTTCAAATACACAAGCCCAACAAGCCATTTTTTCTACTAAAATTAATATTTGAAGTCTATAAAAATAAAACCCGCTAATTTGTTTATAAAAGTTATTTTCATAAACACCAAATTACAAAAAAACGAACATTTTTACGCAATTACGAGCAGCTAACATTTAATCCATATAGTCAAATAATATATAATTCCACACAATTTTAATATTTCTATGTTTGCAATACTATCTCCATGTTTGACCAACGTTCAAGGCCATACTCGTGTGTGGTTCGGTAATTCGATTAATTTGCCGAATTACTATTACGTGAGTGTTTATATACTAGCTGGCCACTTAACCAACTCATATGAAGTGAAATGCTACAATGAATGTTTTAAATCATGTTAAAGATAACGAAGTTACCTTAAAAAAACTAAGTTGTCGCACGTTTAAAGGCACTGATCGTCAAAATAAATGGCCAGGAAGGAAAGAAGAGAGCAGCGGAGGTGGTAAGCAGGGCAGCAAGTGAGCGGCGAAGGGTTTGACAATTTGAAAAGGAAGTAAAAAAATGAGAGCTTTGACTTGGAAATGAAGCAAAAATGAGGGTTTCAACTTACATTATCTAACAAATGTACAACACAAAAAGTGTAAGATCCGGCCCCTCTCACCACCAATATTGTCTGCTTTGCCCCCGATGGGTTGGCCATCAAAAAACTCACGGATTTGTTTTTGGTTGCCCAGTTGGAGACTTCACAGGAGGTCACCCATCCTAGCACTACTTCCACCTAAGCACGCTTAACTGTGGAGTTCTCCTCTCATCCACTAGCATTAAGCCCAAAACGCGTTGGTGATTTAAGAGGTGGGGAATGTCTTATGAACCGAGAATCTCTCCTAGCCACGGCCGATGTGAGATTTGTCTAGGGTGTCACAATGGTCCTTGTAAATCTTTTGGTAGTCAGTATCAACATCGTTACAAAAAGCAAGTACAACACCCAAATGCATGAAGCACCCTTAAAACCAAGAGTGCAACCCTACAAAACTAAAACCACTTACAAATTAATATGTACTAGTAATTAGACTTGCGCGCGTTGCTGCGCAAGTACATTGGAAATATCAAACGAATTAGTCCAAATTTTATGTAAAATGTGTCGAACCATAGAATAACTCGAATTTATATCATCGAATAAGAATGTATTATATTTGACCCATTCGATTCGGAACTAAATTCATGGAAACATAGAACAACTAGAAACGTACATAAAATAACGATGAAAACGTATTATACTTGACATGTCTTATTTCCAAAAAAGGTTTACGTCGAAAGTTGAGGGTGGTGGTTAAACTGTAATTTTTAAAAGTTCAGGAAGGTAAAAATTGCAATATTCAAAAGTTAAGGGGTTGTAAAATGAAGAATTAGTGTAGGGGTTAAAACTACATTTTTCATAAGGAGGGATCATTTGTGTAAAATTCGCCGACATTTAGGTTTATGGTTATACTAGGTTTGTTGACGTCGCGTGTTGCGGCGAAACAGAGCAAATGATAATATAAAACAAACGTTATTTGAAAATGAAACATATTGTTTAGAAAAGCAAACCGCCAGAATCTATTTAGTTTATCATCATACCATTTTACGGCACCAAATAAATACTCTATTTTGAATATAACTTCATTTTTAACAAAACCTATACTGGAACATTGAGGGGGAAAAATTCATCATAACTACGTACTTAAGTTTTTAGAAAGAAAATTAACGAACTTAAGTTATTAGAGAAATTTCAAATGATGTGATAAAGGAAAAATGATTTAAGAAAAACAAATAAAAAAATTCGTAAAAAGAAATGATAAATGAAAAAGAAAATATTGTTTTAAGAAAAAGTAAAATAAAAAATAAAAATATCTTCTAAACTATTATATATTAAATAATAAATATTAAAATGATATATATTATTATAGTAAAGTTACTATTCATGATCCTTAATAAACAATATATATAGGGTTATTTGTCGCGCGTTGGCAAGGATCGAACATTTCATTTAACGAATAACAAAGTACGAATTAACTAATTGATTGGATGTATGTATGCATATATATATATATATATATATATATATATATATATATATATATATATATATATATATATATATATAGCGGAAGGATAAAATGAAAACCCACTTAAGTTAATAAAACTCAAGAAAACCTTATGTAACATTTTTATTTTTTTCTAAAAAAATAGGGTATGTAACTTACATGTTAATGAACGTTTTGTAACAAAAATAATAAAAAACGCCGAGTGGATTTTTATAAAAAATTACAAAAATTCATTTTTTTAGCATTTTTTTTGTAAACACTGAAATTTATGAAAAAAATTATAAAAAAAACCATTCGGCACTTTTTTTTTGTTACAAAATGTTCATTAACATGTAACTTACATTCCCTATTTTTTTAGAAAAAGATAAAAATGTTATATAGGGTTTTCTCTCTATACTTCACCTCTCTCTCTCTCTCTCTCTATATATATATATATATATATATATATATATATATATATATAGAGGAAGGATAAAATGAAAACCCACTTGAGTTGAGAAAACTCAAGAAAACCCTATGTAACATTTTTATTTTTTTCTAAAAAAATAGGGAATGTAAGTTACATGTTAATGAACGTTTGTAACAAAAAAAAAAAAAAGCGCCGAGTGGATTTTTTATAAAGATTTACAAAATATCAGTTTTTTAGCATTTTTTTGTAAACATTGGAATTTAAAAAACATTATAAAAAAACAATTCGGCGCTTTTTTTTGTTACAAAACATTCATTAACATGTAACTTACATTCCCTGTTTTTTTTAGAAAATAAAAATAAAAATGTTGCATAGGGGTTTCTTGAGTTTTTTCAACTCAAGTGGGTTTTCTCTCTATACTTCACCTCTACACACACACACACACACACACAACACACACACACAAACACACAGAGGGGCCGGTTAACGTACAGGAGCCCTTATCTTACATTACGTACGCGATTATCCCAGTCGTACGATCTTGTGTCCATCAAACGCAGATGAATTATATAACATGCGATTTATGCTGAAAAACCAACATGCGAAATTGTACAAAAAAACATGCGAATTCATCAAGCTTCACCAACATGCGATTTCGTTTTTTCTTTATGTACATGCAATTTCAAGGTTTTTTGAACCATGTGATTTTCATATTTGGACTCATAACGTGCGATTTTGCCATCGCGTACGCAACGTACGTTAAGGCATATTATACGATATATATATATATATATATTACAACAACTATGTAGCTATTGCATTCCAGTAAATTAAAATGCAAATGAGCGAAACTAAACTTAACTAACAATAAAACTTTGTCCTGACCTTTTTGCATTGTGTATAATTATCGGAGCCAGCACTTTACAATTCTATGTTTCCCATTATGCAGGTTGTCTTACATGAAGAGAAAACTAAAAAAAAATAATAATGTAAACCAACGAAAACTAAACATTACAGAGAGCATAAACTTTGTTCTGAATGTGTACTTTACATCTAGACAAATGCATTAAACTAAAACAGAATTTGATCAGCCTAATGTCATTTTCGTCTATCAATATATTCAGATCTTAATGAGCTGATGGACATAAACATGTTATAATAAAGTTGTAAATGAATTGACAAGCTAAAATTACAAATTATAATTTTATAATTCCTCAATTTTTATATAAATTAATTAATTGGTCGACACTTTTATATCTTCTAAATTACATTTTCCATGAAGGAAATAGTACTTCAATGCGATTGGATTGTTCGGACGGCAACACTGTTTTTTTTTTTTGCTTTTTACATGTTTTGTTTAATACTTATTGGTTCAGTCAAATTATGATTTTATCCTTAGTTTAAAATTACGATTTCATCTCAATTTAAACTAAAAATTTTATTTTGTCCAAGCTCAAAATTACAATTTGTTCTCAGTTAAAAATTATGTTTTTCCCCCAATTCAAAATAAAATTATGGTTTTACCAAAGCTAAAAGTTACGATTTTACCCTTAGTTCTAAATACTACAAAAGGAAGGTTGGGGAATAGTGCCAAGCAAGTGTCTGCCACTTCCCCATTGGTCCAGTCAAATTACGATTTTATCCTCAGTTTAAAATTATTATTTCACTCCATTTCAAAATAAAATCTTGGTTTTTGCCCTCAGTTAAAAATTACGTTTTTGTCCCAGTTCAAAATAAAATTATGTTGTTGGCCCCAGCTAAAGGTTACGATTTTGCCCTTAGTTCAAAATACGATTTGCCCCCGGTTCAAAATTGTAATCTTGCCATCATTTTTTTTGGCAAAACTATTGACTCAATGTAGTGTTTATTAGTGTCAAACAGCTTCCTAGCACTCGCTCATTAGTCATGACAAATTATTGTTTTGCCCCAGCTCTAAATTACATGTTTGCCACTGTTTTAGTTTTTTTATGGGAAAACTATGGTAGTGTTTTAGTTTAGTTGGTTGACTCGGTGTACTTTTTTTAGATCGTGTTATAAGTAGCATGTGTGAGTAACCGAAATACATGCGTATATGTTATCAAACTAAGAAATATTCGTTTAGCGTCCCGCAACGCGGACGACGCATGCCCCTAGTTTGATATGTACATGAACATATATCTTTACTAAAGGTGTCGACAAACCAAATATGTTTATCACACGATTTGAATTGGCCAACATAAAACTTAATTATTTTTTATATAAATTTCATATCATATTTCGGTTGGGTTAATTCCACAATCAAGTTGTAGCATTATTATCCATTAAAACATACAAATCATTAAACACAATTATCCAAAATGCTATTAACCTTTATATGTTTATATCCGTATTCCACAACCATGACTTTATTCGAGCATCTGCAACTGTCCTCCAACACCATAATGATACTCTAAAAAAGTTTGTTTAATCCTTTGATTTTTTGGTTGTAGTTGCTAAACATGACAACTCCTTTTCTTTTCTATATTTTTCCTGATTAACATCAAAATTCGTGTTAAACTTGAGAACTCTTATCTTTTAAGTTTTAACACCTCAAGTGTCTTTTTACAGTTCTACATACATTTTTTTTTCGAAACGAAATTTAGGGATTAGGTTACCACACTCTCTAAATTGGAGAGCCCCATTTGGCTCCACTCTGGCCAGATTATGTTATCTTAACCGGGCCCACGCTGGGTTCAGGGTTTGGTTTTTACGGGAGTTCCCCGAGAAACCATACCGCTGACTGCCACTTGACAATCGTTGTGTCGTCACAAGAGTAGAACTCTCTAGCGTAAGACACGGTGGGACGAAAACCCGGGGGGGGGGGATCGAACTAACAACCTTACACAAGGCCTAGTTCAAATCCTTTATCGTCTATATCCACCCAAAAGTGACACAAGTCAAATTTGAACTTGTGTCTCCATTAGAAAACCAAAGCCTTCTACCACTAGGCCACAACTAGAAAGGCTATATATACATTGTTTTAGTTACTTGTATCAAAGCGTTTGTGTACAAAGGTACAAAATAAAAATAAGTATCTGAAACTATAATTTTGATTTTACGAGACGAAAATATATCACTTAAGCCGCGCTTAAACATAAACTAATAGTTATTTGATCCAAGATATTCCCACATTATCGGCAAAAGTCAGTAACCCTTTTCTTTGATTGGCATATGATAAGCTTTTGTTAAATAAAAGAGGGAAAAGATAAGACATGTAAAAGCAATAGTCATGGTTATCTTCAACATGATTGAATAAAACTTCTATTGCCTAACATTCTACATATTTACACTCACAAATTAACATTCTACCGTGTATATACATGCCATACAACACTTAGTTCTTACTCCTACAACATTCTACATATTTACACTCACAAATTAACACTCCCATCTAGTATGGATGCAAGAAAAGTGAAACTTACTACAAAGAAATTGACTCGAGCGGGTTCTAGTTCGAGAGGAGGTGGGTCTAGTTCGAGAGGTGATGGGTCTAGAGCTAGAGGAAGCGGTTCAAATGATGACTTGTTTAGGCCGCAATAATATTTTGTTGGACCTACAAAAGAACATATGATCAATAAATAAGCAAAACAATGAACTAGTCTCACCCCCAAAATAGTGAATTTTGAACACCTATTCAGAACATCTGTTCAAGAGCATGACTTGTAACATCCGTCGAAAAACGGGTTTTCAAAACTCGCTTCGTTTATTAATCGAATATTTCAGTTATAAATTTTCGTTGCGTATTTAATGTTCATATTAATTTTAAACGATACATAACTAATAAACATTGTTAGAATTTTAAAACATAATTAATAAAAACAAAGAAATAGTGAATAAAAAAAATAAATACCGCTGTCGGGTTTCGAACCCGGGTCAGCCGGTTCACTCAACAAACAAGCGTTTCACCACTCCGCCACTTGACTCGTTTGTGTAATCAATGAATCAAATAAAACTTAAGTTCCACCCGTGAATTCATCTGTTTGCGTCAAGAACTGAAACCGCCCAACGACTTTCAAATAACCAGAGACCTTTGGTGGTCGCGAGTTTCTGAGTGTAACCGATGATACCATGTCAGTTACAACCCACTTCTTTAATCAATTCAATCTTCAATGACTCGATTCATATGATTGTCGAATTGAAAACCAAAATGAAATTCCTTCCAATTTACACTAATAATACCATCGCCTCACATCTCGGAAACACTCGCAAAACCCTCAATTTTTCACTCTAACTTCTGTTCGTCGGAATCACTATCTGCTATCGCCGGACTTTCACTGGAAAACCGAGACTTAAACCAAATCGGTAAATTTCTCGACTCTTTCGTTTTCAACCCATTGTTAGACATATACTAACTTCTATCCTTCAACCAGAATCGGTTCCAGACGACGTTGCCGGAAATTCTGCACTCGTCGGAAAATCTCTGGAAATTATGAAATCACACTGTAAATCGGTACAATCATCTAAACCCCCTGATATCTCTTGTTTAGTCACTTAGTTTCACAACTAGTTGATCAAAACTGTTAATTGATCCGATCAGACGGAATTCACAAATCAGAGCCGACGACCCTTGCGGGAGTTCTGAGAAAAAACATCCTGTTCGGTACATTCATTTCCAAAACCCTCCTTATCCATTACATTTCAATCATTTATATTTTAGACGAACGATTTAAGCAAGAACAGTCGGACATCTTTGTCTGTGTCGTTATAAATGAAGAAGACGAAGGCGATATGTGTATAAGTTTAATTAAAACTGAATATTATACCGGGTTAGACACACAGTCCAGTGGTGGACTGTGTGCAAATTTAATATCATGGTCCCGAGTTTGAGTCCTAACACGCTGCCCGGTTCTTACAAATTTCCAACCATTTTTAATACTGATATATATTAAGGCGCAGATAGTAAATAAATGTAATTAAAATCGCATATCATTCGGGTTAGTCACACAGCCCAGTTGGTCGGGTTGTGTGCAATACAAGGCTATGGACGCGGGTTCGAGTCCAGGCCCTCACACCGGTTCAATGATTTAAAAACCTTTTTAAATTAAATAGAATTCTGAATAATCTAAATAGTATATAAGTATAATTAAAATCAGAAATATTTCGGGTTAGACACGTAGCTCAGTTGGTAGAGCTGCGTGCACGCGTACGAGAGGTCTCGGGTTCGAGCCTCACTCAGCGCACACATTACTCACAGTCCGACCGGTCAACGCTCAACGGTCAAAATGTCAAAAATTTTTATTTCTTTTTATTTATTTATTTAATTTAAAAATCAATTAAAAATACTTAAAGATAATTTTTTTTAAAGTTAGAAAATGTCCTTAAACTCACAAAAATAAATCTAAAAATCCATTTATTTACCGAACTATTTCGTTATTATTTTTAGGTTAGTTTTCCTCATCGATCAAATCCCAAAACTCGTGCGCATCCAACAACATCAAAAGAACGCACCCAATGTGAGTGAACCTCTACCAATTCCCCGTTTTAATCACATTTTTGGGGTGTATCATGTGTCGCATAACTATTTATTATATTATAAACACTTGTGCATCCGTCATATCCGTGATCAAATGTGTATTCAATATGTATCAATTGTTGTGTGGATTATGTTTAGATTAAAGTTATCATTTTCAGTACATGCATTTCATAGGCCCATCAGCTCCCCGTGGGAGACGGGTTGAGTACAGGTGCCTCATTCGATCGGCTCCGTTTGATTGAGCCTTGATCTCACATACATCATCATACATTTCATACGATCGGCTCCGTTTGATTGAGCCTTGATCTCACAATACATTATCATTCATGTCATATACTCATTCAAGGTGGTTTGTGATTGTTTGTTTATATATGTTTGCTCACATATGAATATTGCACAACTTTTCAATATTAAATACAACAAGAAATCAATAACAATGTTTTTAAACAAGGTTCACTCGCCAACTTTTGTTGACCCAAAATTTCCCCCATTTTACACATGATACATGTGATCCAGTTGAGGCAAGAAACACATAGGAAGGCTTAGAAGAATAATTCAGTTTAAGCTTTGAGATTGTATTACTTAGTTTCATTTTCCTTGTAACCGTATGGATTTAATTTGACTTTTTAAGTTGTAATTTGGATTTAATAAATATGAAACATTTTAGTAAACATCATGAGCTTTGGTGATAACCCAATTATGCCCCGACTCTTATTCCGCTGCGGGTCGGGGTGTGACAGATTGGTATCAGTGCCATGACTATAGGGATATAGGATAGGTTATTAGACCCTTAGAGCCTATACTATAGTTGATTAGAATTTTAAAATTGTTTATGTGTTACATACAAAATTCATGATGTTTATATGCTTTATGTTTATTGTTACATTCAATGTTATGCAAGCATGTTCATAAGTACATATTATTATACAAAGCTCATCATGAATCATATCCTCATAACATATCATATCCATGAGAGCACACACCTCACAATTCCCATGATTTTTGCAACGATTTTTGTATTTTTCAAATCACATCAAAGTGAGTTCCCATGACGGGCATGTAGTAACTGGAAGGGTACGAGTACCGGTAGTCGGAACGTCCTGTCTAGGCTTGGCATTCGTATAAATCCAAAATAAAGGACCAGTTTGCCTACCTGGGGACTAACGATGAGAGCACGAAGGACCTATTAGGCCAAAGCATGCTATACCAAACGTCGTGTGAGCTAATCCCACTTTGAGTTGTCATTGTGTCTATACCTGGACACCTTCCTACCATACATCTCGCAATCATATTTCATGGTTTTCATTCGGGTGATGCGAGTGTTAAACCGCCAACACCAATGTGAATCCTACTAAGCCAATAGTCATGGGGGCCCACATGACTATACAGGCGATGGTATGGGGGACATTGGAGGCCCAAACATGAGCAAACCCAAGACATCCTATGGATGTAGTTGCATTATTGATAATTATGTTATTTTTATTCATTTGACGACACATGACACCTAAAAACTTCTTAAACTCACAATCTTCTTATGTATGTTCCTGTAGATGTCGGCTAGGCAGCTACGTGGAGGTAGAAAGTCAGGAAGATCAAACGAACGCTTGGCCACCCAAATTGCAAAACAAATGGCCGCAGTGCTTCCTGACATCGTAATCCAAGTCCAACAAGCTCTCACCGCGAATCCCATCAACCCTCCCAATCAAGAAGACCAGAACATCGACAACCCTCCCTCCAAAAAGTGCTCCTACAAACACTTCAAGTCTTGCGATCCCCCGAAATATGAAGGGACCGAAGGTGTCACTGCTCTCCTCCACTGGTTTGAGGAAATGGAAAACACCTTCCTCAATTGCGATTGTCCCGAGGATCGCAAGGTACGTTACGCAACCGGGAGACTGTTTGGAGTAGCTCTTACCTGGTGGAATACAGAAAAGGGTAAGAGAGGAATCGAAGATGCAATGGCCTTAACATGGGAGGAGTTAAGGGAAATCATGACGAGACGCTTCTGTCCAAGAAGCGAGATCAAAAAGTTAGAAGATGAATTCCATTCGTTAAAACAAAAGGAAGGAGATCATACTTCCTACAACAAAAGATTTCTCGAGCTGAACCAAATGATCCCCAACTTGTTCACCCCAGTGTACCGCTTGGTTGAACACTACATTCGAGGCCTCCCCTCGAAAATTCAAGACTCGGTTCTAAGCACTTCGCCTGCAACACTTGAAGTCGCAATGGAACTAGTTACCGAACTTACCGAGAATCGCATCGGAACGGTAAATTCAAGGAGGAGAAAAAGAAAGCCCCCATTGAGGCCCAAACTTCAAACCATTCCATCTCCTCCTCAAAGTTTGCTGGTAAGAGAAAACGAAACAGCAGAAACTTTGCTGTCACACAAACAAACCCCCCTGTCACTGTTGCACCCATCACCCAAGTTGCCCCCTCAACTGCACCATATAAAAAGCCATACTCCGGCCCATACCCAAAATGCAACCGTTGTCAATACCATCACCTCCCTGAACATCCCTGCCAGCATTGCACCAGCTGTGGCCGTGCGGGTCACACCACCTAAACCTGTCGCACACTTCAGCGAATGAACCGTAATCAACCCTCAACCCAAACCCACCATCAGATAGTGGGTCAAGCCCAACAACCTTTACTCCTACCACCTGCCCAAAATATAGCCCAATCCTACTACCAACCCAACTACCCCATGATGCAACCCATGCGAGCTTGTTACAACTGTGGAGACCCAAACCACTTTAGAAACACTTGTCCACGCTTGGTGAACATTATTCATGCCCAAGCTCAAGCAAATCCGGTGAACCAAGCTAACCAAGTTCCTCCACCTGCTAGAGGAAGAGCTTTCAACATCAACGCCAATCAAGCTAGGGCTGACAACAACGTGGTTAACGGTACGTTTCTCATCAATGGTAGTTATGCATCCATGTTATTTGATACTGGCGCGGATAAGAGTTTTGTGTCCTTAGAATTTGAACCCCTCCTCAACCAAACTCGTGATAATCTCATGGAATCCATAACGGTGGAAGTTGCTAACGGAAAACCGGTCTCATTAAACTCTATTATACGAAATTGTACCCTCACTCTAAACGATCACGATTTTCCAGTTGACCTCATTCCTATGAAGTTGGGAAGTTTCGACATTATAATCGGTATGGACTGGCTCAGCCAACATCATGCTGAAGTAGTATGCCGCGAAAAGTTCATTCGCATTCCTCTTGCAGACGGTCAGACTCTACGAATCTTTGGAGAAACCCCTTCGAAAGGACTCAAATTAATGTCCTGTCTTCAAGCCCGAAACTATCTCCGCAAAAATTATGTCGCATTCCTAACTCACGTCGTCAAAAAGGGAACCAAGAAGAAGAAACTCGAAGACATCCCAGTAGTAAAAGATTTTCCGCAAGTTTTTCCTGACGACATTTCAGGACTTCCTCCCGTGAGAGAAGTCGAATTCCGCATTGATCTTTTACCTGGAGCTACACCAGTTGCAAAATCTCCTTATAGGCTAGCCCCATCCGAAATGCAAGAGCTGGCCAGTCAACTGCAAGAGCTGACTGACAAAGGATTCATACGTCCTAGCTCATCGCCTTGGGGTGCACCTGTCCTTTTTGTGAAGAAGAAAGATGGAACGTTCCGCATGTGTATCGACTACAGAGGACTCAACAAGTTAACGGTTAAGAACCGCTACCCATTACCTCGCATCGATGACCTTCTAGACCAACTTCAAGGCGCCACATGTTTTTCAAAAATCGACCTTCGTTCTGGTTATCATCAACTCAGAGTACATGAAGAAGACGTTCCAAAGACCGCCTTCCGAACTCGTTATGGTCATTACGAATTCATGGTCATGCCATTTGGTTTAACCAACGCCCCAGCAGTATTCATGGATTTAATGAATAGGGTATGCAAAACCTACCTCGACCGCTTTGTCATAGTCTTCATCGACGGCATCCTCATCTACTCAAAGTCTAAGTCTGATCATGAACGACACCTTCGACTCATCCTTACACTCTTAAGGACAGAAAAGCTTTACGCTAAGTTCTCGAAATGTGAATTCTGGTTAAGGGAAGTACAATTCCTTGGACACGTCGTCAATGACAAGGGAATTCATGTTGATCCCTCAAAAATCAAGGCAGTACAGGAATGGCAAGCGCCGCGTACCCCTACCGAAGTAAGATCATTTCTTGGTTTGGCTGGTTACTATCGCCGTTTCATTGCAAATTTCTCCCGTATTGCTGTACCACTCACGGCTTTGACTCATAAAGGAAAGCCCTTCATATGGGGACCTAAACAAGAAGAAGCCTTCCAAACTCTAAAGCAAAAACTCTGTGACGCACCTATCCTCACACTTCCTGAAGGTTGTGATGACTTCGTGGTTTATTGCGACGCGTCAGGGCAAGGACTAGGCTGTGTACTGATGCAAAGAGGAAAAGTGATAGCTTATGCTTCTAGGCAACTCAAAATTCATGAGAAGAACTACACCACCCACGACCTGGAACTTGGAGCCGTTGTGTTCGCTATCAAGATATGGAGACATTACCTCTACGGTACCAAGTGTGAAATATACACTGACCACAAGAGTCTCCAACATATCTTCAATCAAAAGGAGTTGAATATGAGGCAACGAAGATGGTCAAACTTCTTAACGACTACGACTGTGAAATTCGGTATCAACCTGGCAAGGCAAACGTGGTGGCCGATGCGCTCAGTCGAAAAGGTTATGCGAACTCCATTCATCTTCTATGTTCGCAAATCATACCTGACATCAAAGATCGAATCCGAGAAGCACAACATGTTTCAGTAACAGAAAACGACGTACGCAATGAGCTGTCTTGTGGAGCTGAACTTAAGATCGAAACTAAATCCGACGGTATTCTATACTATCTAAATCGCATATGGATTCCCGATCACGATAACCTTTGTGATTTCCTTATGAATGAGGCGCACAAAACACAGTACTCTGTACACCCAGGAGCCGACAAGATGTATCAAGACCTTCGATACACCTACTGGTGGCCTGGCATGAAAAAGGATATTGCTGTTTTTGTTTCCAAGTGCCTTACATGTTCCAAAGTAAAAGCTGAACATCAAAGACCCTCAGGACTTCTAGTCCAACCCGAAATACCTGTATGGAAGTGGGAAAACATAACTATGGATTTCATTACCGGGTTACCTCGCACCTCCAGTGGGTATGACACTATATGGGTAATCATTGATCGTCTTACAAAATCAGCTCACTTCATTCCGATTCGCGAGGACTTCAAGAACGAGAAGTTAGCTCGTATCTATATCAGCAAGATCGTAAGCCGTCATGGTGTACCTTTAAGCATAATTTCAGACCGTGATGGTCGTTTCACTTCACGAACATGGCGAGCTGTACAAACCGCCTTGGGTACACGATTAGACCTCAGTACCGCTTATCATCCTCAAACTGATGGACAACCTGAACGCACCATCCAAACTCTTGAAGACATGCTTCGAGCATGTGTCATAGACTTCAAGGGAAATTGGGACTCTCATCTACCATTAGTTGAATTTTCGTACAACAATAGTTACCACTCAAGTATCGGCATGGCTCCTTTCAAAGCTTTATATGGTCGTAAGTGCCGATCTCCAGTATGTTGGCACGAAATTGGGGAAGCTCAAATCACCGGTCCAGAATTGATTCAAGAAACAACAGACAAGATCCATCAAATTCGAAACAATCTTCTAGCGGCACAAAGTCGTCAAAAGAGTTATGCAAATAAACGGCGAAAGCCCTTGGAGTTTAACATTGGTGATCAAGTACTTTTAAAAGTATCACCATGGAAGGGAGTAGTTCGTTTTGGCCAGAAGGGCAAGCTAGCACCACGCTACGTAGGACCTTTCAAGATACTCGAAAGAGTAGGAACTGTAGCATACAAGCTTGACCTACCAGAAGAACTCAACAGAATTCATCCCACGTTCCACGTATCGAACTTAAAGAAGTGCATCGCCGATGAAAACCTCCATATTCCCCTAGAAGATATTCAGATCGATGAATCTATGCACTTCATTGAAAGACCTGTAGAGATCATGGACTTCGGAGAAAAATGTTTAAGACGGAGTCGTATTCCAATTGTTAGGGTACGCTGGGAGTCGAAACGAGGACCTGAGTTTACTTGGGAACGTGAAGACTCAATGCGCGAAAAATACCCGCATCTTTTTCCTGTTACCACTACTACTTAAATTTTGGGACGAAATTTCTAAAAGTAGGGGATACTGTAACATCCGTTGAAAAACGGGTTTTCAAAACCCGCTTCGTTTATTAATCAAATATTTCAGTTATAAATTTTCGTTGCGTATTTAATGTTCATATTAATTTTAAACGATACATAACTAATAAACATTGTTAGAATTTTAAAACATAATTAATAAAAACGAAGAAATAGTGAATTAAAAAAATAAATACCGCTGCCGGGTTTCGAACCCGGGTCAGCCGGTTCATTCAACAAACAAGCGTTTCACCACTCCGCCACTTGACTTGTTTGTGTAATCAATGAATCAAATAAAACTTAAGTTCCACCCGTGAATTCATCTGTTTGCGTCAACTGAAACCGCCCAACGACTTTCAAATAACCAGAGACCTTTGGTGGTCGCGAGTTTCTGAGTGTAACCGATGATACCATGTCAGTTACAACCCACTTCTTTACTTCAATGAATCGATTCATATAATTGTCGAATTGAAAACCGAAATGAAATTACTTCCAATTTACACTAATAATACCATCGCCTCACATCTTGGAAACACTCGCAAAACCCTCAATTTTTCACTCTAACTTCTGTTCGTCGGAATCACTATCTGCTATCCCCGGACTTTCACCGGAAAACCGAGACTTACACCAAATCGGTAAATTTCTCGAGTCTTTCGTTTTCAACCCATTGTTAGACATATACTAACTTCAATCCTTCAACCAGAATCGGTTCCAGACGACGTTGCCGGAAATTCTACACTCGCCGGAAAATCTCTGGAAATTCTGAAATCACACTGTAAATCGGTACAATCATCTAAACCCCCTGATATCTCTTGTTTAGTCACTTAATTTCACAACTAGTTGATCAAAACTGTTAATTGATCCGATCAGACGGAATTCACAAATCAGAGCCGACGACCCTTGAGGGAGTTCTGAGAAAAAACATCCTGTTCGGTACTTGCATTTCCAAAACCCTCTTTATCCATTACATTTCAATCATTTATATGTTAGACGAACGATTTAAGCAAGAACAGTCGGACATCTTTGTCTGTGTCGTCATAAATGAAGAAAACGAAGGCGATATGTGTATAAGTTTAATTAAAACCGAATATTATACCGGGTTAGACGCACAGTCCAGTGGTGGACTGTGTGCAAATTTAATATCATGGTCCCGAGTTCGAGTCCTAACACGCTGCCCGGTTCTTACAAATTTCCAACCATTTTTAATACTGATATATATTAAGGCGCAGATAGTAAATAAATGTAATTTAAATCGCATATCATTCGGGTTGGTCACACAGCCCAGTTGGTCGGGTTGTGTGCAATACAAGGCTATGGACGCGGGTTTGAGTCCAGGCCCTCACACCGGTTCAATGATTTAAAAACCTTTTTAAATTAAATAGAATTCTGAATAATCTAAATAGTATATAAGTATAATTAAAATCAGAAATATTTCGGGTTAGACACGTAGCTCAGTTGGTAGAGCTGCGTGCACGCGTACGAGAGGTCTCGGGTTCGAGCCTTACTCAGCGCACACATTACTCACAGTCCGACCGGTCAACGGTCAACGGTCAAAATGTCAAAAATTTTTATTTCTTTTTATTTATTTATTTAATTTAAAAATCAATTAAAAATACTTAAAAAATAATTTTTTTAAAGTTAGAAAATATCCTTAAACTCACAAAAATAAATCTAAAAATCCATTTATTTACCGAACTATTTCGTTATTATTTTTAGGTTAGTTTTCCTCGTCGATCAAATCTCAAAACTCGTGCGCATTTAACAACATCAAAAGAACGCACCCAATGTGAGTGAACCTCTACCAATTCCCCGTTTTAATCACATTTTTGGGGTGTATCATGTGTCGCATAACTATTTATTATATTATAAACACTTGTGCATCCGTCATATCCGTGATCAAATGTGTATTCAATATGTATCAATTGTTGTGTGGATTATGTTTAGATTAAAGTTATCATTTTCAGTACATGCATTTCATAGGCCCATCAGCTCCCCGTGGGAGACGGGTTGAGTACAGGTGCCTCATTCGATCGGCTCCGTTTGATTGAGCCTTGATCTCACATACATCATCATACATTTTATACGATCGGCTCCGTTTGATTGAGCCTTGATCTCACAATACATTATCATTCATGTCATATACTCATTCAAGGTGGTTTGTGATTGTTTGTTTATATATGTTTGCTCACATATGAATATTGCACAACTTTTCAATATTAAATACAACAAGAAATCAATAACAATGTTTTTAAACAAGGTTCACTCGCCAACTTTTGTTGACCCAAAATTTCCCCCATTTTACACATGATACAGGTTATCCAGTTGAGGCAAGAAACACATAGGAAGGCTTAGAAGAATAATTCAGTTTAAGCTTTGGGATTGTATTACTTAGTTTCATTTTCCTTGTAACCGTATGGATTTAATTTGACTATTTAAGTTGTAATTTGGATTTAATAAATATGAAACATTTTAGTAAACATCATGAGCTTTGGTGATAACCCAATTATGCCCCGACTCTTATTCCGCTGCGGGTCGGGGTATGACATGACTAATATTTAATGAAGACTTGGAACCGTTGTTCAAGAGTACCAGTATTTGTTGAAGGCTAGCACCTGTTAAAGACCAAAGCCCTGATAAAGCTAAATGTCTTATGAAGAAGACCAAACATCTGTTTGGCCAAACACATGTTTGGACAACTGCAACAGAGGATAACTTAGACAGTGATTTCTCAATGTAATAGTATTTATCTCATCAGTTTGCTTAGATGATAAAGTTTGCTCAGATGTTTGCAAAAGTCTGAGAATCTTATCTGTTAGGAATGTTAGATGTCGCTATCAGGGTGACGTCAGTCAATCACTAAACAAAGCTTTCATACTTGTATAAATAGATCACACATATTAATGATCTATTTATCACACGCACTCACATTTTCTCTTGTACGAACTGATTTGTTTTTGTGGCCGGCTGATGGGGAGTCTGTAGAGTCAATCGAGTTGTAAAACATTTGAATCTTTGATGATTAATGAAAAACAATCGTTGACGATGACTTCCAGAACATCTGTTCAAGAGCATGGCTAATATCTGATGAAGACTTGGAACCGTTGTTCAAGAGTACTGTAACATTCATCGAAAAACGGGTTTTAAAACCCGCTTCGTTTAATAATCAAATATTCAGTTATAAGTTCGTTGCGTATTTATTGTTCAGATTATTTTAAATGATACACAATTAACAAATATTTTAGAATTTAAAAACCATAATTAATAAATAATAATAATAAGTAAATAATAAATAAAACAGGGTAGTCGGGTCTCGAACCCGGGTCTCCCGCGTAGACACACACACACCACACCACTGCATCACCCACTCTACATCTTAATTAACCCATTCGAATAATCCTTTATGTCTTACTTCGCATCCATCTTCTTGAAATAATTGCCGCCTAGTAACGGCGCAACCAATCCAGAAATCAAAGTTTCCATTTTGATAAAATTGACCGCGAAACTGACTCTCAATTATGCATCTAGACTCAAACCGAGTCAAACCGCAGTCAATTGTGATCTGCTAACATCTCGCTATAACCAAATTTAACCCAAAACTCCCGAAACCGAAAACTAATCCAAGCGATATCTTTCATTTATAAATAGAGAGCTCTGGAACCCTTTAGCGGGCGCAAACACTCTCCCAAGCCTGCCTACTAGTCTCTGCACATTAAAAACACCTCGCCGGACAAACTCTCAATTTGCCGGAACTTCGCCAAAAAAAATCGGAGAACTCCTGTTCGGTACATATTTCATCCATTCTATTTCATTTTTATTATCATCACGTATAGTCAGTAGGGATATAAGTGAATTGCTAAGCAAATCAAACCAATCGCGATTTCAACATCTTTGTTCAAATTAAAGAAGAAGATGAAACTGAGTTCATGTTTAAAAGAATTCAAAATTTTATTTCAACCGGGTTAGTCACACAGCCCAGTTGGTTAGGCTGTGTGCATTTTGAAGGCAAAGGTTCCGAGTTCGAGTCTTGTACACACTCTAATTCTCTGAAATATCACACCCTTTTTATAAAACCAAATTATGAAACTCAGCAGTAAGTGTATAAAAGAAATAGAAATCGGATATTGAATGGGTTAGTCACACAGCCCAGTTGGTTGGGTTGTGTGCACACGAAGCCAATGGTCTCAGGTTCGAACCGCGCATATTATACCGGTCCGCTGTAATATCATTGTTCTTTTTTAAATAAAGGTAATCAGACACATGTAATAAGTGTATAAGTATAATTAAAATCAGGTATTTTTCAGGTTAAACACGCAGCCTAGTTGGCCAGGCTGCGTGCACACAAACGAGAGGTCACGGGTTCGATCCCACGCGCTGCCGGTTCTTGAGCGATTTTATCCGATTTATTATGAAAAATAAAATATTTTTTTTAATCAATTAAACCTTTAATTATCCTCTCAAAAAAAAATATATTATTTTAAAATATAATCAATTAACAAATATAAGTTAAAATCAAAGTATAATAATAAGAATAATAATAATAATAATAAAGGAATATATTTTTAGCTAAATCGTTATGTAAATATTTAGGTTAGCCGTCTCATCGCTTGGTATCTCAACTCCTCAATCATGCTCAATCTTCAACAAATCGCACCCACTGTGAGTGAACCTCTACCAATTCCCCGTTTTAATTTGGGGTGTATCATGTGTCGTACTATTCTTCTGTTTTATTTAAACACTTGTGCATACATCTTATCCGTGATCAAATGTGTATCAATTGTTGTGTGAATTATATGTAGATTGAATTTATCATTTCAGTGCACACATTTCATTAGGCCCATCAGTTCCCGTGGGATACGGGTTGAGCATCAGGAGCCTCATTTAGATCGGCTCCGTTTGATTGAGCCTTGATCTCAAATACATCATCATTCATGTCATATACTCATCCAAAGTGGTTTGTGATTGTTTACATATATATGTTTGCTCACATGTGATTAATGCACGGATTTTCTTTAATAAATAAAACAAGAAATTAGTTAAAATGTTTTATCAAGGTTCACTCGCCAACTTTTGTTGACCCAAAATCTCCCCCGTTTTTACACATGATACAGGTGATCCAGCCGAGACAAGAAACACTTAGAGGGCCTAGAAGAATAAACAAGTTTATGCTTTGGAATAAATTTATAGTTTCATTTTCCTTTGTAATTGTATGAATTTTGTTTTTGATATTTAAGTTTGTAATTTGAATTTAATAAATATGAAACATCTTAGTAAATATCATGAGCTTTGGTGATAACCCAATTATGCCCCGACTTTTATTCCGCTGCGGGTCGGGTGTGACAGAGTACCAGTATCTGTTGAAGGCTAGCACTTGTTAAAGACCAAAGCCCTGATAAAGCTAAATGTCTTATGAAGAAGACCAAGCATATGTTAGGCCAAACACATGTTTGGACGACTGCAACAGAGGATAGCTTAGACAATAGTTTCTCAATGTAACAATATTTATCTCATCAGTTTGCTCAGATGATAAAGTTTGCTGAGATGTTTGCAAAAATCTGAGAATCTTATCTGTTAGGAATGTTAGATGTCGCTATCAGGGTGACGTCAGTCAATCACTGAACAAAGCTTTCATACTTGTATAAATAGATCACACTTATTACTGATATATTTATCACACACACTCACATTTTCTCTTGTACGAACTGATTTGTTTTTGTGATCGGCTGATGGGGAGTCTGTAGAGTCAATCGAGTTGTAAAACATTTGAATCTTGGATGATTAATGAAAAACAATCGTTGATGATGACTTCCAATTTGTGAATATTATTGTGATAATCAATACTTGTTTGCAAACAAACAAACTCAGTCCTAAAAATTTTACACAACAACCAATATAGTCGAGATCAGATGATAAAGTTTGCTCAGATGTTTGCAAAAATATGAGAATCTTATCTGTTAGGAATGTTAGATATCTCTATCAGGGTGACGACAGTCAATCACTTAACAGAGCTCCGTACTTGTATAAATAGATCACGCCTGCTAGTGATCTATTTATCACACACACTCACATTTTCTCTTATACGAACTGATTTGTTTGTGTGATCGGCTGATGGGGAATTTGTAGAGTCAATCGAGTTGTAAAACATTTGAATCTTTGATGATTAATGAAAAATAATCGTTGATGATGACTTCCAGTTTGTGAATATTATTGTGATAATCAATACTTGTTTGCAAACAAACAAACACGGTCCTAACAATTTTACACAACAACCACAACCCCAATTTTATCAATATCCAACATTATACAGGTTTTCACAATTTTCTCCTATTTTTTTTTCACAACTACCACTTCAACCACACAATCTACCAGCCTTAATCAAGTATCAGGTCGATATGAATATTCTCAAGAAGACGAAATAAACTCCAATGCTTTTGGAGCGATGAGGAGCCCAACTCAACGTTCCCTACACATAGATGATGATCGGCGGCTCCCAATGGATGAAGGTCATGATAACAACTTTGTGGCCTAAACTCAACATCAACAATATGATTTTGGTGATGATATTGAAGATATACACGTTCAAGATGATGACGATGAAGATATAGATGAAGAAGGTGAACTGAAAGAAAGATTCTCCGGATGTGTGAAGAGTACGCCATGAAAAAACGCGCAAGTGGTATCTTTGGCAAAAGCATGGTGTTATGCCTCGGAAAATAAGAAGAAGGCAAATCAACAAACATGTAATAGTTTTTGGAAATTGGTGCTAAAACATTTCAACCAACAATTGGGTGGATCCGATTGTTCAAATCATCAACTAAATTCAAAATGGACCTCTTTGAATACACAAATAAATTTTGTTCAATGGCTATTGGGTTCAAGTGGTAATATCCTTACTAATATGTAGTCCCTTTTGCCTTTGATACTTTTGGCTCCCTAGCACCAGAAGCTATCCACTTCTTGACTAGGGTCCAACGGGTCATCCAAAGCAATTGTTCATCCCTAGGTGGGCAGGGGTTTGTCTATGGAAGGTTAGGGTCTACAATTTAGAAAGGGGTGTCGGCGTAGCTTGTTGCCCGTCTACCTTCTGTTTTAATGTAATTTGGCAAGTTTTTTTTATTGAAATGAATTGAAAGAGATCTAAAATGAAAAAAAAATATAAAGTAACAATTATTTTATTAATCATATAGGATCGTCTTCAAAGAAACAACGTTGAAGGATTACCAAAAATCACCTCTAGGTGGTTTTAATCACATGGACGCATGAGAAATTGTTTGAAAGCATTTTAAATGGGCAAAAGTCCCGACAGCGGGTGAAGCGTCGGAGAGTCAATTCGACAAGAGACGAGAGTCATCGGAATCCGGCAATTACTGAACGACACTGGGCAGTGCCTTCACTGGTAGTATGCCGGATCTCAATCGTTGTAACTTAACAACAAGAAGAAATCAGAAAGATAAGAAACAGGCTGAGTCGTCAAGCAAAAGCTCCTTGGCTGGCGAATTTAGGGGCATATAGAACTATGAAGCAAGACATGCTCCAACAGTTGGTGGAAATACAAACGAAACAAGGTCAAAAAACTATAGCGTTGTTGGACAAACAACTTGCGTTTAAAAAGAATTGACATTTTGACTACGACTTTGCCACATTTACGAAAGCACACAACGATGTTCGGGGTACAATGTTGCAAGTGATTCTACTATGAAAGGGAATTGGTGGCGAAATACATTTGAACAAAAAAAATAAGTAAAATTAAATGAAAATACTATAGAGTGTTGATTTAAAAATTACAACTTACTACTTGCTTGTGTGTTGGTGGTTTGACAATATCAAGCTTCTTGCTAGTCTTGTTTTTTTTGAATGAAATATATCTTTAGAACTCACTTAATTCCGACTTAAATAAATGATCAAAGTTCAAAAGTCACTAAAGAGTATATATTCTTAACTTAACTTTACAAAAAAAGTTCATATAGAATAATAAGGTAGATTACAATTTTTTTTCACATGGTTTAACACTTTTGCTCTTAAACGTCTTTTGTTTATTATTAGCTAAGTTAGAAACTCGTGTATTATTTGAGCTGATTAAATAAAATACTAAATAGTTAGTGATGTAGATTAGAAATAAGAAAATTGATATTTTGAGATAAAATATGATTGAAATTACCTATAATTAAGTAATATAAGTAATAAAAGCCATAATATTGAAAACGAAGGGGTGAAATAAGATAAGCAAGAGAAAAAAAATCTTAATACCACAAAATTATGACATATGACACATTTGTAGGTTTTGAAAATTTGTTACACCCATATTCTCCTATCAAACGAAGTTAAATTTGTACATTGGTTTTCTATTTTCATTTTACATATAAAAAGTTATACATTGCTTTGAGTTTTTTGGGTTCTTATTTGTGAGTGATAGATTTTTTGGAAATACATATAATTTTATATAAATAAATAGATGATCATAAATTTACTTCTTAAACTATATTAGTGTATAACTAAAAAAATACAAAGACACTTGAAGTTAACCCATTGGAATGGTAGGGTTGTAAACAAACCGAAAACCGAATGAACACGAACAAGGTCTTATTCGTGTTCATTCGTTAAGGAATGAACATGTTTATGACCTGTTCACCAACGTTTATTGAACGAGATTTTTTTGTCCGTGTTCGTTCATTAAGGAAATGAACGTGTTCATGAACTGTTCACGAACACTAAACGAATGTAAACCAACCCAAACGAACACAAACAAATGTTTAAGAACATACATGAACACAAATAAACGTTCATGCACACAAACAAATACAAATGAACATATATTCATTTTAGAATAAATTATGCGTTTCTCATCACAAGGATACAAAGAATCCACAAAAATTAAATGGTTACTTAATATAACTATCCGAACATAATTGAAGTAACTGTCATAAATATAATAGCACAAAATTTAAGAAGTTTCTCAAACTTTAACAAAAACTAAGATTGAAATGGTCAAATGAGGGATGGGCGGGGGCATTTAGTATAATTAGGCTTTCAATATTTTTAAAAAACTAAAATCAATAAAATAAAAGTATAACATATAAAAACTTTTATGGGAACAAACACAAATGAACAAAACATTAACGAACATAAACGAACGAACGCGTCCTTCATGTTCTTTCGTTTAGCTTAAGGAACATAATTTCTTGTCTAGTGTTCCGTATTTTTCATCATTTTTCCATTTTACTTTAATCCGTAATCTATCTTCAATCTTTTGTAATTCATGAGTTGATCATAAGGGAAACTATATTTTGTATTATTTTTGTGTAATCATACTTGCACAATACGTAAACAATCACGAAATACGCATTTTAATTTCGAACCGAGCTATACATTGGGATTATATTTTTCTTGAAATGTTATTCATATGTGTTTTATTACACATGTTTACATACACTTGAAACACCCAAAAACATGTTTAACTATGTGTTTTGAGCACCAAATAACCAGCAAAACAACCACAAGGACCAAACACGAAACTTCCCTCCTAACTCTCAACCACTTATCCCACTTATAAACCCCAACCCCTAACACATTCTAAACACTTTTAACACTTATAATCCACTCTCAAACACTCTCTAATGCTCAAATTCTTCCACTTTGGACAGAAAGTTCAAGAGCCAGTGAGTTTTGGTCTTCCTTCTTACACTTTTCTTCTTGTCTTTCTTCTTCTCCTTCCTTGGATAACCTCCAGGAGTATTACAACATGTTTAACAAGGTAAATAAAGTTGGTATACCGCCATTTTTGAGGTCCAAGTGAGGAATTTTGTTAGCTTTATAAACATGTTCATCTTTACTTTGTTTTTGGAACATTTTCGCACTAAGCCAAGTCACAAACAAACTTCTAGGTTGAAGGGCTTGTGTTAAGGTTTTGTTCCAGAAACTTTAAGGTTCACATACATACATACATACATACATACATACATACATACATACATACATACATACATACATACATACATACAATCAATCAATCTTATACAAACACTCTATCCTTAAACATACTTATTTGTTATGACTAATATGTTATGCATGCTAGAACAATCTTATTCTTAGCTATCTATCATTAACTTTGTAAGTCTCACTTAACATGTATAGCGCTATAGGAGTAGTACACCGCCCCATTTGTTGGGTTATTGTTAAGTATTCAATCTTTACGGTATTATTCACTTTGGTGATAAGGTTACGCTAATGGAAACTTTGGGTTGATTTTTTGTTATTGCATGCTAGTATGATACATGATTTACTGTACGATAAACATGTGGATTCGGATTTATTCATACTTAAGCTATGTAGACAAACTGGTATGCTCACCGACATAATTTGTGTTGACAGATATTTTATACATGTTGCAGGAACTGTCTGGTGATGATACTAAAAGAAATCTACTTAGGGTGGATTTAGAAACTCACCAAATTTTACTTATGCATTTAAATGTTTTAGTCTTGTACTTGAAATTGTTGTACTTTTTCCTTGAAACATTATAATGCTTATTTGGATGAAATGAAATTTTGACTTTTAATTTATCGTCGCGAATTTAATGTTATGTTCTCATTCAGCAACCTATTACGTCTTGTCTCGATGTTTCCGTCGTTGGTTGGAGGTGTGATATCCTGTTCGTGTACGTTCATTTAATAAACAAATGAACATAAACGAATTTCCCGCCGAAAAGTTAACGAACTATTTGCTGAAAGTTTAGTTCATTGACAACTCTACCCATTGATTCTACATCTAGCTATTACTTGTGTAGCACAATATGTGTCACGCCCCAACCAATGGCGGAATCATCGGGGTGCGACACTAGGCGAATCAGATTGCGCGGAAGAGTCCATAACAACTATTAAAATGACAATATTTAAAAGTCTAATTTCCCATACAATTAAACAATATTTCATAACAGTCATCAGGGATTACATATCTCTTAAACAATCAAAATCCAACAACCTAGATTTATTTAGTGGGTTTCTAGAAGTCCTATCCAGTTGCAGCATGGAATAACCATCAACCTGTCACATATGTTAAAATAAAAGTCAATACAAAATGTAAATGTGAGCATACAGGTTTAATAACATAACATTAGAGATAAAGCGTTTACGCATAACCAACATGTGACACGTAGAGGGTGAATCTAAGTAAGCTAACAATAATGATACAAGCTAACCAACACGACTGCGAGGTGGGCTGTGCACGATACGTGTTCACAAAAGTGACCACGCGCGTAAAGTTAGTATGCGAGCCTTAACAACCCCCGAACCAATCGGGTGCTGAGTCCAAACTATAGTACTATCATTGCTAAGGGTGGTCTGCGAGTCCTCATCATTTACACATAGCAAACAAACATTCAGCGATTCACGTATAACATGCGAGAGCGGTTAGCGTTTAAAGAGTTTAGCGTTGTGTGTAGCGTGTTTTGATATAGAGAACGTTTGTAACACCCAAAAGTGAGTTTAAGCAAAAAAGCATTCAAGTATACTCACAGTTCGTGCTTAACAAGTAAACACAAGCTGCTACGGATTGAAGGGAGCGCCTGGATCAGCCTGTAAGTGAGAAAAGAAGTGCATTAGTCTTCCGAAGTGCTGAAACAGTTAGAGTAAGTGTTCTATGGTATAACAGGGTAGTTCGTACGAACTAGTGCTAGTTTGTACGAAGTGGTAGTTCATACGAATTAGCACTGGTTTGCACCAAGTGAGTAATTCGTACGAACTAGTGCCTAATTCGTACGAATTAGTCGTGTTTGGTGTGAACTAGTCTGTTAGGTGTTCAAAAACGAGTGTTTTCGCGTCGTTTGTCGGGGAAATCGAGTGTCCATCCTTTCAACCATGAGCTACAGAGCAAACCAAAAGCTGGGGAGGTCTTTAGAGCAGTTTAGTCACTTGAAAGAACTCGGACTGGTTCGTATGAACTAGGTCTAATTCGTACGTAACAGTCCAGTTCGCACAAGATGACCTTTTGCGTCTACGTGCATTCGGAACTGAGTTTTCGCTTGAAACAGATGTGGTTTCGAGTCCATTTCAGGCTGATTTCGACCCTGCCTCGTCCCACTAAGTAGTGAACAAAACATATGTCGGTTTAGTCCGTTTTTGTGTAAAAATCGAGTTTAGAACAGTTTTTATTTGGATAAAACACCTAGTGAGCTTGAAACATCAAGGTTTCTAACTTGGGAAGACGAAGCTAACCCAAATACACTCGTTTAAGTGTATATCCGAGGTAAAATTAGAAGGTTTTATGAAAAAGATGAAGATTTCGTAAAGAAGAAGTTTTGATGAAATCAGAGATAAACTCATGTAAAATCGTTGTGGAAATCGTTGTTATTTGTTGAAAATAGATGTTCCTTACTTGAAAACAGAGAAAAAGGTTTGGGAGCATTTCTGTGCAAAATGGCAGCAAGAGGAGTGTGTGTGGGGAGCATGGTATTTATAGGAGATGGTGATGGAGGGTGGTGGAGGGGTAATTTGTACGAATTAGGCCCTAATTCGTACGAACTAGCCAATTTGCATGGGTTGGTAATTCGTATGAATTAGGGGTGTAATTCGTACGAATTAGCCAGTTTGCTACGAATTGTTTCCAATTCACTCGTTGGCTGTCCGTTCGGTGATTTAGTTTGATTAGGTTAGTTAGGTTTTGTTCGTTAAGTGGTCTAGCGAGGCGTTAAGCGTTGGGTTAGCAAAATAACGTGATAGAGTGAGTTTGTGCGAGTGAGAGCGTTTGCGAGAGCGAGTATAAATCACAAAATATAAGGCACACATAACACACATAAGGTAATGTAAATCATCATAATAACCGCGATTGAGTTGGTGTTGAGCGTTGCGAGTAGTAAGCGATTAGATGCATTTAAATAAGCGACATAACAATGCATTTAAAATAGATTTTCCATTAATGTTCGAAATCTCGGAATACAATGGTTACAAAGGAAGAGACGACAAAATGGATAACTGATGTACAGAAGATTAGATAACAAAGAACGAGCATGTTGATTCTGCGAATACCGTGCTGGTCTTTCCTAAACCCCCAAAATTCAACCCAAAGGGCAAGAATTTGAAGTGACAACTGATTATCTCAAAATTCAAGTCTGATCTTTTCATTAGCTTTAGCAACATATAAATAGAAACCATAATTCGAAAATGGGCCTAAAACACACTTGGGCCAAAAACTAGAACAAAACGAAAGTCCACGAAAAGTGTAAAAACACAGAAAATGATAAATAACTCATAGAAATAAGCATTTTTGGGCCCGAACGATGATCCAGACCGCCATAGGCGTTTGCCAAAAGATGGGCCCCGTTCTCACAGTTGTTTTGCCTGGTCGCACGCGCAAAACGGACTTCCGTAGCCCAAGTTAGAGCCATTTAAGTGAAACCCCATTTGTCATACGATCTTGGGCCTCCAAATACAAGATGGCCCGCTCCTCTATACTTTGGCCCGCATCAATAACACCCGAAAAGTCGGGTTGTTACAATATGAATTTAAAAGTTGAACTTTTTTCCTATAGTAAGTTAAAAGTGTAATGACAAACCTCTGGTTTTATAGAGGTATTTTAGTTATGTTGGAGCATTTACAGCGGAAACGTATTCTCATCTATATAAGTTAACAAATAATGAAATTTGTTCTATCTATCTATATATATATATATATATATATATATATATATATATATAAAATCAATCATATTATACATTTTTTTACTCACGTTTACCTTAAAAATATAATATACAGGATATAAGTGAACTTCTAAATATTATTTTTCTCTCAGTTTACATATTATACGGGGCAAAGTTTTACATATAATATGGGGCATGGAGTATGATGATGAGAACTCCAGTGTAGGAGTCCAAATTATATTTTCTTTATAATTTAGGCATACAAAATGGCCTTGTGATTCCAATGTGAGTGCTCTTATACAAATGTAATGTGTGTGTATATATATATATATAGGGAAACAATAAAATAAGAATCATCTTAAGTTGTGAGAACTAAGCTTTACAAAAGGTTTTTTCTAACAAAATTTTTTTTTCTTAAAAATCTTTAAAAAAATCACTTGTTCCAGCAAAAAATAAGTCACCTGCATAAATTTACATTGATGTAAAAAAATTTATTGGTGATGTCATCATTCCATAAAAAAGTTACATTAAAAATAAGAATCGGCTCGACATATTTTTACAAATGTGTTTATAACATTTTCATCATCATTTGTACAAAACACGGTGGCAAAACTCGTGCAAAAAGTAGTTCTCATCTCACATCTCATAATGGTTCCTTATTGAACCGAATTATATATATATATATATATATATATATATATATGTGTGTGTGTGTGTGTGTGTGTATGTGTGTATGGGAAGGATAAAATGGAAACTTATTTGGGGTAAGAAAACCTAAGAAACTCTAGTTAGAGCCATTGATCTCTATCATCTAATGGTTGAGGAATTTTGATGATTTATTGATTTAAATTTAATGCCTTGATTGGGTTGATAAATGTATTTAAAGGGTATTTGGGTAAAAATAACTATAAACCAGGTACATAATCTATATTATAATATTGTTGGATTTGACATGATCACTGTAGGAGGGATTGTTGGGGGCGCACAATACTCGATGTCACCTGCCATGAAAAAGCACAATTCAAATCCCCATTTCATACAAGGATCATCTGTCTCCTTCTCTCTCAACATTTCAATAACCCACTGGAGAAGAAGAACTAGTCCAGAGACAACATTTCCCTTTGTCAAGAAGGTCGACGGTGAAGGTGAACGGTACGACGGACATCTGAAAGGGAGAGAAAAAATAGTTTTTGCTCGTTTGGAAGGGAACAATGGATATGAGAACGACTTTTCGATTGTTATTTTTCCGATAAAGGTCGCGGAAATGGAAGAAATCAAGTACCAAGTAAGCATTTTAGTTTCTACCTGTAACTTGTGCGATGATTTTTTTTTGTTAACTTAAATAGTTGAATAAAGGAAGATAGGTACAATCCCAAGTTGTACATGTGGTTTGAACCTTTTCATTCAGTTTCATCTCTTTTATTTGTTGTTCCGTGTTTTTTAGATGATATTGTTTATTGGGGTTGATTTGTTAGAGTGTGTTAAGTGTAATTGATTTAATTGAAACAATGACTTATGTGGTTGACCCATGTATGTATAGGTTGAAGATACGTGGTCGTAATAACTACATGACCCCCCCAAGTGAATCAAACAGTTTGATTTTTTGGATGACACCGACTGGATAACTAACAAGTTTGATTGTGATACGTTGGTCAATGTAGATATCGAAATGCATGAGGAAGGGTTTGGAGCAATCCAACGAAATATAGGTAAGGATGTATAATAACTTTTGTATTTTGTATAAGGCCTCTGATTAGAAAAAGTATTATTTATTATCTATTGATTCGTATGTTGCAAAACACTCCAGATTTAGACGATTGGGACTTTGACACACCAATAGCTGAATTACAAAGACGGAAGATTGGTTTGTTCTTGTTATATTCTTTACTGTTTGCCCGAAGTACTATGTTTGGATGATTGTAACGTGTGTAACATTTTCTAATTTTGTTATAACAGTGGTGCCTATTGATGTGAGCAGCGGAAGTGCACAGGTAATTGAAGTTGGTAGCACAAGTAGTAGATGAACCTGAAAGAGGTGTGTCTTTTATGAACCTCATGGGACTGGGAAACAACACTGAAAACTTGTACAAAAAGGTGTGATACATTGTTTATTCCTTTTGTGATTGTCCCTTTGACTAGGCAAACAACAAAATGTAGTAGTGAGCACGGGAGTACATACTCGAAGGTGTGATACATTGTTTATTCCTTTTGTGATTGGCCCTTTGACTAGGCAAACAACATCTCGTTCACCTATAAAAATCCTCAACTGCTGGCTGACATTTTTAAAGTCAACAGGTGTGCGATGCACGTTGTGATGACCACCTTGTATACTTACAAGGCACCGATGCGTCATGACCGGACCAATACGATTAATGCTCATTCGGTGGATAAATTGTTGGGTTGCAAATGGGAGTTTTCTTGAAATTTTTGATAGGTCGCGGTTGAAAGGGTCAATAAGGGGGTGATTATGCACCTCAATCCAGTTGTGCACAACAAAACGAAGAGGGTTTTGGGTTATGAGGACAAGAATCTGTGCCTTGCAATCAGTCAATGTGAATGTACTTTTGCTGTTGGTCGTGACCGAAGACTCACAAAGAGTGTCAAACGTCCTTTTCTGTTGCGGTTTAGCAGCCTTCGAGCACCTCAGGTATTTGTGTGTCGCATAACCATTCCAAACCCTTGGTTTGCCCCTTTTAAACATTGAACCTAACTTGATATCATATGACTTATACATTGCAATAAGCTCTTCGAATGTCTCGTGTGATTTTCAAAGAACAGTATGGAAATCCTGGTCCACAATAGGAGTCCAAAATTTGGTTCCTTCTGGGTCTGGCTTACAAAGTAGCAGGGTGTTCCTTGTTGATCATCTGTATATAAGATATGTCAGATGCTAAGCCGTGTAACATGTGTAACACATGTTACAACGGACTATTTTGTGGAAGTAACGAAAACATGTATAACTTGATTGGTGTAACACGAGTAAATCATCATATTATATTAGAAAAAATAGATGAGAGATTCGGAAAAAAAAATTTGTTACGCATGTTAGGCCATGAAAAACACCTTGTAACACGTGTTACAAAGCGTGTGCTTTATTATTTTCTATACTGATGGTAAAAATTTAATGTTACGTATACGACACATAGAATACAATTAACAGATGTTACGGTACGCATTGGTGAAAACAAAAATCCTTAACTGAGAAAAGCTTATAACACATGTTACCTTGATCATAGCATGTAACACGTGTTACAAAAAAAGGATATTTCTCCTTGTTTTTTTTAACAATACGTAACACGTGTAAAACGTGTAACAATCAAGTGTGTTCACATTGAATATTGCTAATGTTACGAATGAATATTTTTAAAAAAAGTATATATATTCGAAAAAAATAGATGAGAGCCTCGATAAAAAAATTGTTACGCATGTTAGGGCCAGTAAAAACCTTGTAACACGTGTTACAAATCATGTGTTTTTATTATTCTCATTATAATGATGGTAAAATTAAATGTTACGTATGGGACACGTAGAATAGAATTAACAATTGTTACGGTACGCATTGGTGAAAACAAAAAAACCTTAATTGAGTAAAGCTTGTAACACATGTTACGATGATCGTAGCATGTAACATGTGTTACAAAAATGGATGTTTCTCCTTGTATTCTTTTAAATAATGCAAACGTTGCATGCTACAAGATGTGTTGTTACTTTTGTTACAAATGCTAACACATGTAAAACCGTGGAACCATCAAGTGTGTTCACATTGAATATTGCCAAAATGTTACGAACGAATATTTTTAAAAACTAGTTATGATTGCAAAAAGGTTAAAGGGAACCTTCGTGAACATCAGGTCCGATTAGTGGGGATTTTCCTCTATCATTGGCTGGTGCACGTAGGGGAGATTCTTCGTCATACTCATCACTCCACACATCTGAAAAAAGAGTTTACAACAGTAATTAGAACAAAAGGACAAAAAGACAAAACTTATGGGTATTTTTCTATAAAAAACGCTTTTATATTTGAATGTTAAAACCTTCTTCAGTTGGTGAAAGCATCTGAATGTGTGACTCTTGTACATCTACCTCTGACTGCATGTTTTCATCTCTGAGGGATCCAACTCCTGATTATGCTATAAATAATAAACTTATCTCGTCAAAGTGTTTCAAACACCAAATAACACAAAAAGAACAAACCAGTAATCTCCTGAATGATTTTAAAAAAATACGAATGGTTACAAAAAAAAACTTCAAACAAGTTAAATAAAACCACATGCTTCCATGTGTGAACAAGGAAAAAAAAGCGATTTAAACAAAACATATCAGCGAACTACACAAGAAGAAAATCCACTCAAGAATAAATACATGAAAAAACCTGCGATTCCATGTATGGAAAATAAAAAAATAAAAAAATTCAGAAACAAAAACATGATGATCATCTGGACAAAAAATACCCATTTAACACTGTTTTGGAAATGAAACCACACAAAAAAGGAATCCTCATTGCAATACCTGATGAGATGAACCATGGAGAACGTAAGCCGGCGGTGATTCATCACCGAGGAAGTTGTTCCGGAATACACGACTAGGAGAATAAGCTTTAAGATCATCCACAAAGTCATGTGGGTCGCCCATGAAAAACACCGGTAAAGAGCCTTGCACTGTGGATTAGGTTTGTGTGTGAGAATGAAAGGTGAATTGGAGATCTAGAAGATGAAGATCTAAAAGATAGAAATATAAAAGGTGACGATGTAGGGGTGGGAAACGAGAACAAACATGGAGAATGATGAAAAGAGGTTGGTGGAAGTACAAAAGTTGATTTGATGTGGTACAAGTTAAACAAATGACCAATTTGCCCTTTAGGCATGTGTTTATCTAGAATGAGGTGGGTTAATCTACACCACATATATCAAGTTTCCATAGTTTTATCATTTATTGAGGTTTCCTCTATATACTTACACTATATATGTGATAGCCTGGGAAAAACCTTACACTTACTTAGCGACTCAACTTTAACTTACTCAATTTTCAGGACGAAAATTCTTTTAACTTGGGAATGATGTGACAATCCGATATTTCAAGATAAAACCATTGGTTTTCACTATTATAAATTAACTTTTATACGCGTTTGAAGTGGGTAACCGAACGAACTTGTGTGGCAAATTAGTTATCCGTACCTAAAGTGTGACATGACTCGATACTTATGAGACCCGAACCGTAACTCGATTAATATATATTATATTAATTAAGTGGATGCTTACATTTTTATTATTATTATTATTATTATTATTAGTTGTAATATATAATATGTATGAAAGATGCAGCCACCATAACCTACAATTCCACACTTTCTTTTTAGCTGTTTCATGAGGGCAGTCTAGAGATGGGCATAAAAACAGGTTCCGAACCCGAACCAGTAGAACCGAACTGGAACCGGGTCCAGTTTCTACCTGACATTAAGTAGAACCGGTTCCGGGTTCAAAATACCCGTTGGTTCCAACCCGGTTCCACAATTTTACCATTTGATCGGGTCGTACCCGGTTCCTACCCGTACCCGGTTCCTACCCGTACCCGGTTTCTACCAGTACCCGGAAATTCAGTTCTAGAAGGAACCAGTTATACCCGTTAAAATGTTACCGTTGAACCGGTTATACCCATTATAATGTTACCGTTGGAACCGGTTATAGCCCTTAAAATGTTACCGTTGGAACCGGTTCCTGACCGTTGGAACCGATTCTATATATATTGTTTAGAAATCTATTGTTTAGCACACAATTTCTCATATCTATTCTTCTTGTTACATTTCTTTCTTGTTCTTTTTCACATTCTAATCAACAAATGGCCTCAAAGAGTTCCAAAAACGCAAATTCCCAATCCGTTAACAATGTTCCTCAAGATCAGTCGGTTCCATATGTGGTTGGAACATTGTCTCATAATCGCAGTAAGGAAGTTTGGAGCAATTGGGAGTTGGTCGAGATGAGTGACGGCTCGCAAAAAGCTCAATGTAAACATTGTGGATCGTTATTAGCCAAGGAATCAAACTCAACGTTAACGAAGCATATTAATAAGTATTGCAAAGCTTTAAAGGAAATGACATCCGGTCAAGTTCCACTATCCAAAGATGGTACCATTTTTCGTTATGAGCAAAAATTAGCTCGCGATCGGATGACGAAGTTGGTGATACAAAAAGCGTTGCCGTTTGGACACTTCGACGACCCCGATCTTACAAATCTTATTCGGGAGACGCTACAACCTCGCTATAAACATGTAAGCCGTCGCACTTTAAAACGTCTTTGTTTAAGTTTATGGGAAAATGCAAAAAAAGATTTAATCGTTTTTTTAAGAATTTAAAAACTAGTGTAAACCTAACTAGTGATGTGTGGTCGGCTCCACATGGTTTACCGGAATCGTACATATGTGTCACCGCTCATTGGGTTGATCCCGATACATGGCAAATGATGAAGCGTACGATTGCGTTTGACGAGTTTCCTTCTCCTCATACGGGAGAAAATATTTATAAAATTATAAATGGCACAATAATTAAATATGGTTTAGAAGATAAAATTTTTTCAATATCCTTTGATAATGCTTCAAACAACACAACGGCGATTGAAAAATTAAAGTTGAAGTACAAACCGATTATTGTTACTATTTTTATTTATCAATGTAACTAATAATAAAAATCAAACATAACAAACAAAATAGAAAGAAACATTACACAAACTTTATTAAAACACCAACGGTAACATTTATCAGGAACCGGTAAGTAGGAAGGGGTTTATATAAAAAAAACGATTTTTTAATTAGGAATCGGTTCCAACGGTAACATTTTATCAGGAACCGGTTCTGAACAGTAAAAGTCAGGTTTTGACTGTCAGGAACCGGTTCTGAACAGTAAAAGTCAGGTTTTGACTGTCAGGAATCGGTTCACAACACTATCAGAAACCGGTTCCGCACCATACCCGGTTCCATACCATACCCGGTTCCATAATACCCGTACCCGGTTCTACACGGTTCCATATTCTTGGGTGTGAACCCGGGTAGGAAGTGGACCCGGTTCCACACCATACCCGGTTCCAATGACATCCAAGCAGAACCGGGTCCGGGTTGGAACCTGTTCTGGGTAATAATAAAACCCGATTATGCCCATCTCTATGGCAGTCCATATCCCAAACCTTTAAGGCCCACCCAACCACAAGTCCCTTCAATAATTCCTTCACAATTTTCGGCCCATATGACATTCCTTTCAAACCGCCACACCCACAACCTTTCTTATATACGTATTATGCATGTATTTGATAGTTTATCCAACAAAAGAAAAATATCTAACCCTAACCTCCCACTCCCAAACGTACGGCAGCCATCATCAAACCTCCCCACTCCAAATCGGCGGTAGTCATCACCAATCCTTTCTCCGTCGATACACAACCATCGAGAGTAAGGCCTCACCTTCATCATCTGAAATTCTTATAAGTTATCATTGTTGTCATGGTTTCTTCGTCACGGTTTCGGCTCGAGTTGTAGCTTCATGTTATGTGTTTTAATGCCATGCTCAACTGTTATGTGTTTTAATGCCATGCTCAACTGTTATGTGTTTACCAGCTTAATTTAAGTTGGGTGCTATATGTATACGTATGTATATGGATAACAGTAGACGTGAACGTGTTTCGTTACGATTACCCGGTACTCCCTAACCCGAATGTATATGTACTTATGAATAAGTGATTATATGCAACTGTTAATGACAAATAAGTATACTATGTTATATAAGTGTGGTTAGTAAAGGGTTATGCATGCAGTCAAAGATCATAGTTGTATTTGAACGTATGAAACTTGTGAGGAACATGTTATGTAATGTAGTTGTAGTTAGTATTTGATCTTAATTTCGAAGCGTGTATAATTGGCTATAAGTATGAGAGCTTCGGTTCAACTTCGTTTGTAAGGTCATGAAATTATGTGCATTAATCTGTGTAGTATATGTACACGTAACCGTGTATGTGCATATAGATAGACGAGACAGAATATAGGGAGTATAAATGAATACAAGTTTCGTTTCGACTTCGACTTAAAAACACGAACGCATACACGAACCCGCTTTTCGGGTGTAGACATGAAGGTGAATGAGATTATGTATGTGATGTTGTGAATAACTGTAACACCTCGAAAATTTCGTCGAATAAAAATCCGACACGTGTCCCGAAGATTCTTGGTTGCCACGTGTAGTCGAGAGGGACCAAAGACGCCGTCATGTTATTTTAGAATAACCTCTGAACGAGCATCTGAAGTATCGAAGGATCAAAAGTGGAAAAATGCCAATCATTTAGCATCTGGGAGGTCCTTACGGACCGTAACCATCACTGGTTACGGACCGTAAGGCACTCAAAATATGAATTTAGTAAGGCGGTTACGGACCACAAGCCTTTAAGGTTACAGTCCGTAACCAGTTCAAATCTGTGGGCGCCAGAGGTCCGTAAGGGACTGCAAATCATGTAGCAAAGTGCTTGACGTGTTCTCAAATTAAGGCAAAACACCAGAAACCGTCAGGATTTCTACAACAACTTGAAATCCCAGTGTGGAAATGGGAAATGGTAACTATGGACTTCATCACTAAGTTACCTAAGACCAAGCGTGGCAATAACACGATTTGGGTTATAGTGGATAGATTAACCAAATCCGCTCATTTCTTACCAATTAAGGAAACATACGATTCTGATAAGCTGGCCAAACTTTATGTTGATGAGATTGTGTCCTTGCACGGTGTGCCAATATCCATTGTATCTGATAGAGATACAAGATACACATCTCACTTCTGGAAGAGCTTCCAACAATCTCTAGGCACGAGATTTAAATTTCAGTATGGCTTACCATCCGTAGGCGGACGGACAAATTGAGCGTACCATTCAAACCTTGGAGGACATGCTTCGAGCTTGTGTGATCGACTTAGGTGGAAGTTGGGATGATCACTTACCCCTAATCGAATTCTCTTATAATAATAGTTATCACACAAGTATTAAGGCCGCTCCTTTTGAAGCCTTATACGGAAAAAAATGTAGGACGCCTGTGTGTTGGGCTGAAGTTGGAGAAGCCCCACTATCTGGACCCGAAATCGTTCTTGAGACCACGGAAAAGATTGTGCAAATCCGTGATCGACTTAAGGCAGCATGTGATAGACAAAAGAGTTATGCCGACAAAAGGCGTAAACCTTTACAGTTCCAAGTTGGGGACAAGGTTATGTTAAAAGTGTCACATTGGAAAGGTGTAATGCGCTTTGGCAAAAAGGGCAAGTTAAGCCCGAGATACATTGGACCATTCGAAATAATCGAATGTGTCAGATCCGTAGCTTATAGGCTTAAGCTACCTGAGAAGCTCAGTGGAATTCATAATGTTTTCCACGTCAGCAACTTGAAGAAATGCCTCGTGGACGAGTCGTTAGCAATGCCTCACGAAGATATTCAAATTGATGAAAACTTGCATTTCATAGAGAAACCAATTGCGATCGAAGATCGGCAAGTTAAAAAGCTTCGAAGAAATCATGTACCTATTGTGAAGGTCAAATGGGATGCCCGTCGAGGTCCCGAATATACTTGGGAGGTCGAATCCAATATGCGACAAACGTACCCTTATCTATTTTAATAAATCTCGAGGTCGAGATTTTAATTAAGGGGGTGAAGATGTAACACCTCGAAAATTTCGTCAAACAAAAATCCGACACGTGTTTTGAAGATTCTTGGTTGCCATGTGTAGTCGAGAGGGACCAAAGATGCCGTCATGTTATTTTAAAATAACCTCTGAACGAGCATCGGAAGTATCGACGGATCAAAAGTGTAAAAATGCCAATCATTTAGCATCTGGGAGGTCCTTACGAACCGTAACCATCACTGGTTACGGACCGTAAGGCACTCAAAATATGAATTCAGTAAGGCGGTTACGGACCGCAAGCCTTTAAGGTTACAGTCCGTAACCAGTTCAAATCTGTGGGCGCCAGAGGTCCTTACGGACCGCAAGGCTAAACCCTTACGGTCCGTAAGGGACTGCCAGTGGCAGACTCCTTGGCAGCTTGCTGCCTTGACACCTCTCCCGCAAATGCCACCCTCTCCCTTGGTTATGCCACGACCAAAAACACTTGTTCTCATCTGGAATCAAGCCCCAACACCTGGAGTGCTCCTATGCTTCCTCCATTGCTATAAATAGCAACCTTGGGTGAGCTCCCAACTTGCTCATTCTCATTTTCTCATCTCTATTGCTCACTTGGAGGTTCCTGAGCTTATTGGGGGACTTCCTCTAATTTTCTTAGTCATCTTTGGTTCACTTGTAAGTGTTTCAACCTTCTCTCTTCAATTTTATTAAGTTTCAAGCCAATGTCAAAGCGTTGACGTAAAAACGCTTTGACTTTGAGCTAAGACCATTATGGTCCAGCCAATGTTCGTATCGAACATGGCTACGTGATCGTAATAAGGTAGGTGATAATCCCTCAAGAGGGCACCTTCTGATTACCACGTTTGCTTGGTCAATTGACGGGTCAAAGTTATGTTAATAAAAAGTCAAACGGGTCAGTTTTGAAATATGATCATAACTAGTATGTAGGTGTTATAAAATCCGTTTTGACACAATAATAACTTGGTAATAATTATAAGAACATGTAGGAACATGTTCGGCTCGTCAATCCCAGGTCTAAGGTCGGTTCGCAACCGAAAGTTGCAAAAGTTGACTTCTACTTTGACTTTTGGTTCTGACCCGGTTTAGTAACATTAGCTTCTGTTCCAAAGTTGCATTATGACCATGTTATAGTATACTATAACCCTCTGGAGTTATAGGACATGGTTATGTAGTAATCCAAGTTTTTATACAAGTATCCGATAAATATGCCTAAAATGCCCTTTTGTCATAAACTAAGGTTTTGATCACTAACAAGCATATAAATGAGTTGTAAACTGAATTATTATATTAATGAACCTATTTTCATAGTAGTAACCTGGTCATAAACTATGTTAAACTATTTAACGTAATTAACACGTTTAATGTGACCAAATCGCCCTTTTGGCGTATAAAATGGTTTAAACATAAACTTGACACAAAAAATCAATACCTACACTGATGTAATATCATTATTAGGATTATTTGGGATGTTCATTCAGATTGCAAACTAAGTTTAACCTATAATTTGCGTATTATGTCCTTAAATGACGATATTGCCCTTTCGGCACTTTAAATGGGTTTTAAACATTTTTATGAACCAAAATCTTATACTTATTGATGTAGTATATATATTAACATATTTTGGTTATTTAAACCTGGTCACAACAAAAGTTTTACTTAAATACCATTTAAATCGTCATTTATCGATTTAATTACCGTTTCGGCGCATAATATGGTTTAAAACCATATTAGAGCATCAAGACTTGATACCTACTGATTTCAAAACATATTTTCAACTATTAACAGTAGGTATATGTCCCAAACTCAGACTCCCAAATAAGTTATCGAAGTATATGTGAAATGACCAAAATGCCCGTTCGGGACATAGTTTGGTCTTAAACTATAAACCACACATATAATTGATATCATATTGATATAACATCATAAAATAAGTGTTTTTACAGAATGTTTATGACCTTCACATCAGTTTACATATAAACCCGTTTATTATGTTGTAGAATGACCAAATTGCCCTTTTAAGGCATTGTTTGATTTTAAAACCATAACGGGCCAACATATTGATAACTTACTGATGTTTTAACATATTTTAAATATAATGGCATATGGAACTTATGTAGGACTCACCCGGTTACCCGGTGTCGCTTATATGCGTACGGTTCGGCCCACGTAACTAGTTTACATAATATAACCGAAACGGGTTTAACCATATCAAAATATTCTCAAATTCCAAAATGTAAAATGGTAACCCATATTATACAAGTCCTAGTACTTGTCGGGTCCAAAATAAATTCTTTTCCGGTCATCGCTTAATCAAGCGTTTTCGTGCGTTATCTTTATTTTAAGTTAGTCGGTCTAAGTCAATGACTAAATAAAGATCCGCTAGCTAACTAATCGGTTAATAATACCATCCATCCAGACTAGAGACTTCCGGTAGATTGTCGCCAAGCTAGTTTAATTGATTATGGCTGTGCTTTGCTTATTTTCTTATTATTAAAGATTTTGCAAGCCAGGTAAATACTTTAACCTATTTTCCCTTATACGGGCTTGAGATACAGTATACTAATACCGCATAGTTGGATATGGGATCAAAGACCAAGGAGTCGGGAATTCAAACAATCCATTTTAATTCGTATTGCTTAATATTAAACATTTTGGGGTTAAAATGACCGTGTCCTGGATATCCACGGCTCATTTAATTGCAAATGGCCACGACCTAAGCACGGGGTGTAGACATACACTCGTCAGATCCTAATTTAAATGATAACCCATTAGGGGTGAACCTATTAAAGGTGTTAAGTGGCGTGTCGATTAATCATGATCCCGGCATAGTTTCCGGGCTCTAGATGTATTATTAGCATGTAAAACTGATAACATGAAAATTATTTGTCCCAAGTTATTTATTAAAACTACGTACCATTGCGTACACTAAATGTTTTCGAAATGTTTTCAAAATGAGTCGGTTAAATGTATTTACTAGTGAAAACTGACGTATTTTCAAAAGACTAAGCATAGGTGACGAGTATACGTAATTAGGCTGGAAGTGCTCAGACGAAGCTTAAGAGGAATTGCAACCCTTGCTTAGAAGGCCTTAGTCTATTAAATTTCCTTTTGTAATCGCATTTTGATCCGCCTGTGGATCTAGTTACAAGCGTTGTATTTATTATTTTGAACTTTGAACATTCAAACGTTTGTAATAGTAATTATCCAGACTTGCGCTGTGTTATATTGTATTGTTTTATGATGATATCAACTTACGTCACGATATTCCACAACCGGGCCCACCGGGTTACATATGAAAATTAGGGGTGTGACAATAACGTGCTCAGTTGATCGTGGGTAGCGTAGTGTAAAAAAACATGAAAAAGGAATTGAGTAAATGTATGGTGCTCGATACATATTTATGTGACTGATTATATGTATAATTGACTGCAAAGTTGATTGAAACTAGAACTATAGGAATTTAAGGAATGCAATTGTGTGTGTGGGTGCATGTAATGGTCGTACGTAAGTAGGAGGGATGGTTAGTTCTTTTACAAATGAAATCTATTTATAGTTGAAATATGTGATACATGTATGTTAGTTTAAAAACTTTTATGTGCCATGTACTTGATTCCTTGTGGTTAATATTGTGTAGGTTTAACAATATAAGTATGAGTGTGTGATGTCTACGCGATCCGAAAATCCGAAACTGAGACGACAACTTGAAAAGTTACGACGACATTATTTAATATATCTAATTATAAAATGGCATCGATATCAGGGCATACCTGACATAGAGGCTTCTATACCCGATTTATTTCTTTGTTAAGCACCCTAAGGTGAGTTCACGGCACCTATAATTTAATGTTTTAAATAGAGTAAATTTCACAAAACATCCTTTATGTTTCCTCAAACTTGCAGGTTCCAGCCTTAATGTTTAAAAGTTGCTAAAAACAGTCTTTAAGTTTATTTTTGTTGCGGGTTCAATCCTTTACAGCTAACCACGTTATTTTCTTCAGTTAAGTTCCCTCACATGCATAACATGTGTGGGTATATTCGTCATTTTGGTTGATCTTCCACCCACTTCAATTATAAAAAAAAGAATATTTAAGTTTTAACCTAGTTTAAACAAAGTTTGGTAAAACGTACGTGACTACAGAGGAGCACGATTACCGTTTGATAGTGTTTAAGTCTAACTTGCGGCGTCCTAAGTGTCACCAGTTGCTGGATCCGACTACTGAACACGGTGTTACTAAGTTCTCTGATTGACGGCATCGGAGTTCCGTGAGAGGTATCTATGGTTGAAGAGTCATTTGTCGTTTCCGTCTGATGCGAATAAGGCGCCGATTCTTCCAACTGATGATAATCCTGAAGAGTTTGATTGGCATGATCAAAATCTATGTTAATCTTTACAGCTTAGTGGGCTAGCTTAACAAGATTCCTATCTTAATTCTGGGTTCGCCGGAATCCGGCGAAGTCGCCGGAGAAGAAGACCGGAAAAGAGGGTGTTTGGTTTTTAAAAGTTTGGTTTTATTGCACTTTAGTCCCTGCGGTTAGAATTTTTTAAAATAGGTTAAACCTTAAATATTCTTTTTTCTTATAATTGACGTGGGTGGAAGATTAACCAAAATGACGAATATACCCTCACATGTTATGCATGTGAGGGAACTTAACAGAAGAAAAAAACGTGGTTAGCTGTAAAGGATTGAACCCGCAACAAAATAAACTTAAAGGCTGTTTTTAGCAACTTTTAAACATTAAGGCTGAAACCTGCAAGTTTGAGGAAACATAAAGGATGTTTTGTGCAATTAACTCTTTTAAATACACAGGGGGAGAAAATATGTACACATTACGGTAAACTTACACTTTAACGTTATTGTTGAATAACGCTGCATAACTTGATAAAGTAGTTTATGTTATACGGTTATGGTCACTAAGTATTGGGATTAATAGCGTCCTTGTAAACCTCAGAGCGTTAGTATTGGGATTAATAGCGGGGGAATTTTGAGTAGTACTACTGGGCCCGACAAGCCCACCCAAGCTAGTCCCGCTAGCTGACCGGTAATGGTTAACGGGTGTTGTAACATCCGTCAAAAACGGATTTACCAAACCCGCTCCGTTTATCAACCGAACAGTCAGTTAAAATTTTCGTTGCGAATTAAATGCCCAAAATAATTTTAAACGATACATAATCAATTATTATATTGGAATATATAAGTTGTTTTTGAAAAACTGTTAAAAATCGCAAAATAAAAATGTTTTGGTTCTGCCGGGTTTCGAACCCGGGTCAGTAACCGGTTCACAAACAACTTAGCACTCAACACACAAACCACTGCGCCACTGATGTTACTTGTTAATTATTAAGATCATTTAATTCATATCATAACATTCCGAATTCAAAACCGGCGCCCATTGTTGCAGTTGTCGGAAATCCCGGTAATCTCGTGAAACTTAACGTTTCTTTCAGTTATAACGTAAATCATAAACGCCATATCGGTTATAACCGATGTTTGAGTCCGCGACCAAAGTCATAACCACCGGAGAAATTCAAACCAATGAATCCAGTTGGAAATCGGGCCAAATACATTTCGGTTTCTCCCTATAAATTCACCCACAACCCACCGCAAGCTTTTTCGCTCAAAACCACACCTTTACCAGACGTAATTCCACTCGCCAGAATATCTCTGCTCATCGCCGGAAAACCGGTTTTCCCATTTCTGAGCCTTACTAAACCCTTTGAACGTATACCGAAGTCACCCATACCTTTTTCAAACTTTCTGAAGACTCGCTGCTGCAAGACCCACGTCGCCGGAAGGGATTGCTGTCGCCGGAGTTTCGCCGGAGAAACAGAGGAATTCAATCGGTATACCTCACGCTTAATTTCTTCATTCTTTTTATGTAATCTCACTTGTAATTAACCCTCTGTCACTAAAGAACATGTTTTAATCATCGAACCAGTCGATTTCCGATTCTGGTTAAAACCAGTGAAGAAGACGATGTTCGGTAATGTTTAAGTATAATTAAAAGCAAGATATTACTCGGGTTAGACACACAGTCCAGCGGTGGACTGTGTGCACAATAAACACTAACGTCTCGAGTTCGAATCCTGTTCCACACACGCGGCCTTAATAAAAATAATTTTTTTGATTAACCGAACCGGAGTCATACTGATATATGTTAAGTATATTAATAACCGGAAAGATAACCAAGTTAGACACACAGTCCAGTGGTGGACTGTGTGTATGTTTAATCAAAGCACGCGAGTTCGAGTCCAGTCTGCTGCATCGACCCGGACAATTATTTACCTTTTTATATAAGTCAGAAATGAGAATAATGAAATTGTGTTTAAGTATAATAAAAATCAGTTAAGTTAACAAGTTGTACACACAGTCCAGCGGTGGACTGTGTGTTATCATAACCCACAGGTCCCGGGTTCGAGACCTGTGGAGCGCACCGTCCGAATCAATTAAAATCGTTTTTAAAAATAAAGGATTTTCTGTTTAACATAATTAATATATATATATAATTAAAAACAGATATATAACGGGTTAGACACGTAGCTCAGTTGGTAGAGCTGCGTGCACGCGTACGAGAGGTCTCGGGTTCGAGCCTCACTCAGCGCACAACAATACGCAAGCGAACCGGTCAACGGTCAAAGTCAAAGTCAACTGTAGCAAAAAAATCAAAATTTTTTATTATTTTTATTTATTTATTTTAATTAAAAATCAATTAAAAATACTTAAAAATAACATTTTTAAGGTTAGAAAATAGTCTTAAACTCACAAAAATGCACCCATCAACTCCTACTAAAATGGATTAATAAAATCCGTTTACTTACCGAACCATAATGATATTTTATCTAGGTTAATCTCACTCGTGGTTAAAACCACTTCGCGTGCATTCAACATCATCAACCGAACGCACCCACTGTGAGTGAATTCTTACAAATTCCCCTTTTTATTCATGTTTTGGGGTGTATCATGTGTCGCTTAAACTAATTCTCTTATGCAAACTCGTGCTATACCATTATATGATTTAAACTAGAATGTAAATATTGTTGGTTGTGATGTATTACATATTGTCAAGTTGTCTGCAAATTATTTAGGTCCATCAGTTCCTCGTGGGAGACGAGTTGAACAACGCGTGCCTTAAAACTCATTCATTAGGCCCATCAGTTCGTAGAACAACGCGTGCCTCAAAACTCATTCATTAGGCCCATCAGTTCCTCGTGGGAGACGAGTTGAACAACGCGTGCCTTAAAACTCATTCATTAGGCCCATCAGTTCGTAGAACAACGCGTGCCTCAAAACTCATTCATTAGGCCCATCAGTTCGCAGAACAACGCGTGCCTCAAAACTCATCAGTTCCTCGTGGGAGACGAGTCGAACAACGCGTGCCTCAAAACAATCATTTGATGTATGTGTGTGCAATTTTTAATATTATGTGTTGTGTGAATAAATTTACATCTACATTTACTCATATGTGGTTATGCACATTATTTATAATAAATTGGATAAACTTGTTCAAATGCTTTCCATAGGATTCACTCGCCAACTTTATGTTGATCCAAAAACCCTTTTACACATGATACAGGTGAACAGGTTGAAGCGAGGAAAACATAGGAAATGCCTTAGAAGAGAACAAAGAAGCTTAGATTGATAGTTAGAACATGTTGTAATCTTCATTGTAAATTTCCATTAAACTGTATTTAATGAATATGAAACGCATAATAAATGTCATGAGCTTTGATGATAACCCAATCATGCCCCGATCACCTTTTCCGCTGCGGGTCGGGGTGTGACAGGTGTAGAATTGGCCTAACACACGCCATGGTCAGTGATAGACTTGGCACACAGAGGCAACAACAGTCAGCTTCGGTTTCGAACTCTTATGTGACATAGCTTAGGTTAGCTACCTACATTATAACATGAAACTATTTATCAACTAACAGCTTATTATTCCGGGTTAGGAATAATGGAAACTTTGTGAACGGATAATTTATTAAACATTGATTAAACCTGTGAACGGATAATTTATTAAACATTGATTAAACCTGTGAACTCACTCTTCTTTATGTTGACACTTGTTTCTTGCGTGTTTTCTAAGGACGCTAGCCTCGGGATATAGGTGCACGTCATGGAAAACTATTTTTTTCGAGTCTTGCATTTTAAACAATCTTTTGGTTATGGGCGTTTATTTTGGCGCTCCTTTACATTTACTATCCTTACGTTTCCGCATTTATTTTTCTGCACTATGATTTATTTGATTGGTTTTAATTTTTTAAAACGTATCTTTTATCATATAGAGGTCATTCTATATGACTAGTGTCTATGATCTTGGTTTGTCACGCGCCTCGCGATAAAACCCCGCAAGTTGAAATTGAGGGTGTGACAGATTGGTATCAGAGCCGCTGGTTATAGAGGATTAGATTTGCATTTAGTCGTAGACCTAGACAATAGCCACATACACGACACTAGAACTATCCAGTACTGATAAACGACTCTTCTCTTAACGTATATTATTTTATTTAGCGTGTATGCTAAATCACTAACTCGACTGGCATGTCTACCTCATCATCGTCCTCTGACCGATCATGGGCGCCAGGGAAGGCACCCGCCAACCCCCTTCACCTCTGCGTCGTGTAGAGACGCGCGCTGCTTGTCGCAAACTACTTGCCTTGGGCGGGGATTCATCTTCTCAACCCACCCAGGCCATTCTGGTTAACCCGACTAGCACTGATATCAACTTCGACCTTGTCAAAGCACTCATGGAATAGGTCCAAGTGTTACAGGGACAGGTAAACACATTTCAAGAACGGATGCAAGGACAACAAGGACAAATCAGAGAGCTACAACAAGAGGCATTGAAATGCCGCGATATACGGAGAATATTATTGGAAGGTGGTCTGGTGGATAAGAATAAAATTGATATAGTGTGGACAGACATGCATGATGTGAGACTGAGGGTCCACGATTTAGAGACCCAAGGTCCACCACAAGCACCACCTACTCCCATACCTTGTCTAGACCCGGAAGAGGATCCTGAAGAAGAACCAGAGGGGGAACCTGATGAAGAACCAGAAAAAGAGCATGAGGAGCATCTACGGATGGTTCCGGAACTGCTCCAATGGGAGAAACTGCATGCCAAGTTCTCCAAATGTGATTTTTGGATTCGCAGCTTTTAGGGCATATAGTGAACAAAAAGGGTATTCACGTTGATCCAGCCAAGATAGAGGCTATCAAGAACTGGTAAGCACCAAGGACAGCGACAGAGATACGACAGTTCTTGGGTTTGGCTGGCTACTATCGTCGTTTCATCGAGGGATTTTCTAAGATCGCTCAACCACTTACCACCCTAACTCAGAAGGGCACCAAGTATATTTGGAATGATAAGCAAGAAACAACTTTTCAGTTGCTAAATCAGAAGCTTTGCAGCGCACCCATTTTGTCCTTGCAAGAAGGGACAGAAGACTTTATGGTATACTGTGACGCTTCCATTCAGGGATTGGGATGTGTGCTCATGCAACGTGAAAAGGTCATTGCGTACACGTCCCGACAACTGAAAGTATACGAAAAAAATTACACCACTCAGGATCTGGAGCTAGGAGCAATGGTGTTCGCAGTGAAAATCTGGAGACATTATCTGTACGGTACGAAGTGTACTATCTACATGGATCATAAGAGCCTCCAGCATATTTTTAATCAGAAGGAGTTGAACATGCGACAACGTCACTGGGTCGAACTCCTGAATGACTATGAATGTGCCATCCAGTACCACCCGGGCAAAGCTAATGTGGTAGCCGACGCTCTTAGTCGAAAGGAACACATGAAACCCGACAAGTTCGATCGCTCCAACTCACCATCCATTCTGGTTTACCCGAGCAGATTCGTAATGCGTAGATTGAAACTGTGAAGGAGGAAAACTTAAAGGCAGAGTCTTTACGCAAAATGGAGCGTGATTGGGAAATAAATCTAATGGCACAAGATACTTCATGAACCGCATATGGGTTCCTCTCTGTGGGAATTTAAGGGAACTCATTATGGATGAAGCCCACAAATCTAGATACTCAATCCATCCGGGATCGGATAAGATGTATCAAGACCTCAAAACAACTTATTGGTGGCTGAACATGAAGGCAGAGATTGCCACCTATGTTAGTAAGTGTCTGACTTGCTCGAAGGTTAAAGTTGAGTACCAGAAGCCATCAGGGCTACTGCAGCAACCGGAGATCCCAGTGTGGAAATGGGAACAGATTGCTATGGATTTTATCACGAGCTTACCAAGAACACCTAAAGGGAACGATACCATCTGGATATCAGAGATCGACTTACTAAATCAGCACACTTCTTAGCCATCAAGGAAACGGACAAGTTTAACACACTTGCCGCAATCTATATGAAGGAAATAGTTGCCAGGCACCCAGTGTCGATAATCTCCGACCGCGACCCACGATTCGCATCTCAAATGTATCAATCGGCGCAGAAAGCTCTAGGCTCACGCTTAGATATGAGTACCACATACCATCCTCAGACAGATAGTCAAAGTGAAAGAACCATTCAGACACTTGAATACATGCTTAGGGCATGTGTTATCGATTTTGGCAACAGTTGGGAGAGACACCTGCCATTAGTAGAATTTTCTAATAATGACAGCTATCACACGAGTATACAGGCAGCACCGTTTGAGGAGCTGTATGGACGGAAATGTAGGTCGCCCGTGTGTTGGGCGGAAGTTGGTGATAGTCAGCTCACTGGTCCCAAACTGATACTTGAAACAACCAAAAAGATTGTGCAAATCAGAAACCGCATGGCGGCAGCTCGCGATCGTTAGAAGAGTTATGCCGATCAACGTCGTAAATCACTGGTATTTCAGGTAGGCGATAGAGTTCTACCGAAGGTCTCACCTTGGAAAGGGATGATTCAATTTGGAAAGCGAGGCAAACTAAACCCACGCTATGTAGGCCCTTTTGAAATCACGAAGAAGTTTGGGGCTGTATCATACGAACTAAACCTTCCTGATGAACTCAGCGGAGTTCACAACATTTTTCACGTTTCAAATCTGAAGAAGTGTTTGGCGGATGAAACACTAGTCGTTTCATTGGATGAGATCCATGTGGATGAACAACTACAGTCTATTGAAGAACTAATCGAGATCATGGACCGAGAGGTCAAGACTCTAAGACACAGCAATATACCCATCGTTAAATTTCGTTGGAACTCTAAGCGTGGACCGGATTTTACATGGGAAAGAGAGGACAAAATGAAAGACAAGTACCCTCACATGTTCGCGACTGAGCAGCAAAGCGATAGAACTACAAACTGAATTTCGGGACGAAATTCTTCTAACAAGGGGATGACGTGACAGCCTAGGAAAAACCTTACACTTACTTAGCGACTCAACTTTAACTTACTCAATTTTCGGGACGAAAATTCTTTTAACTTGGGGTTGATGTGACAATCCGACATTTCAAGGTAAAAATCATTGGTTTTCACTATTATAAATTAACTTTTATACGCGTTTGAAGTGGGTAACCGAACGAACTTGTGTGACAAATTAATTATCCGTACCTAAAGTGTGGAATGACTCGATACTTATGAGACCCGGACCATAACTCGATTAACATATATTATATTAATTAAGTGGATGCTTACGTATATATTATTATTATTAGTTGTAATACATAATATGTATGAAAGATGCAGCCACCACAACCTACAATTCCACACTTTCTTTTAGCCGTTTCATGAGGGCAGTCATATCCCAAACCTTTAAGGCCCACCCAACCACAAGTCCCTTCAATAATTTCTTTACAATTTTCGGCCCATATGACATTCCTTTCAAACCGCCACACCCACAGCGTTTCTTATATACGTATTATGCATGTAATTTGATAGTTTATCCAACAAAAGAAAAATCTCTAACCCTAACCTCGCACTCCCAAACTTACGGCAGCCATCATCAAACCTCCCCACTCCAAATCCGCGGTAGTCATCACCAATCCTTTCTCCGTCGATACACAGCCATCGATCTCGAGTAAGGCCTCACCTTCATTGTCCGAAATTCTTATAAGTTATCATTTGTTGTCATGGTTTCTTCGTCACGGTTTTGGTTCGAGTTGTAGCTTCATGTTATGTGTTTTAATGCCATGCTCAACTGTTATGTGTTTACAAGCTTAATTTAAGTTGGGTGCTATATGTATACGTATGTATATGGATAAGAGCAGAGGTGAACGTGTTTCGTTACGGTTACCGGTACTCCCTAACCCGAATGTATATGTACTTATGAATAAGTGATTATATGCAACTGTTAATGGCAAATAAGTTACTATATTATATAAGTGTGGTTAGTAGAGGGTTATGCATGCAGTCAAAGATCATAGTTGTATTTGAACGTATGAAACTTGTGAGGAACATGTTATGTAATGTAGTTGGAGTTAGTATTTGATCTTAGTTTTGAAGCGTGTATAATTGGCTATAAGTATGAGAGCTTCGGTTCAACTTCGTTTGTAAGGTCATGAAATTATGTGCATTAATCTGTGTAGTATATGTATACGTAACCGTGTATGTGCATATAGATAGACGAGACAGAATATAGGGAGTATGAATGAATACAAGTTCCGTTTCAACTTCGACTTGAAAAACACGAACGCATACACGAACCCGCTTTTCGGGTGTAGACATGAAAGCGAATGAGATTATGTATGTGATGTTGTGAATAACGTGCTCGGTTGATCGTGGGTAGCGATAGTGTAAAAAAACATGAAAAAGGAATTGAGTAAATGTATGGTGCTCGATACATATTTATGTGACTATGATTATATGTATAATGGAATGCAAAGTTGATTAAAACTAGAACTGTAGGAATTTAAGGAATGCAATTGTGTGTGTGGGTGCAGGTAATGGTCGTACGTAAGTAGGAGGGATGATTAGTTCTTTTACAAATGAAATCTATTTATAGTTGAAATATGTGATATATGTATGTTAGTTTAAAAACTTTTATGTGCCATGTACTTGATTCCTTGTTGTTAATATTGTGTATGTTTAATAATATAAGTATGAGTGTGTGATGTCTACGTGATCCGAAAATCCGAAACTGAGAAGACAACTTGAAAAGTTACGACGACATTATTTAACATATCTAATTATAAAATGGCATCGATATCAGGGCGTACCTGACATAAAGGCTTCTATACCTGATTTATGTTAAGCACCCTAAGGTGAGTTCACTGCACATATAATTTAATGTTTTAAATACACAGAGGGGAGAAAACATGTACGCTTTACGGTAAACTTACACTTTAACGTTATTGTTGAATAACGCTGCATAACTTGATAAAGTAGTTTATGTTATACGATTATGGTCACTAAGTAGCATCTTATCACGAAAAGTCCTTGTAAACCTCAGACCGTTTGTATTGGGATTAATAGCGAGGGAATTTTGAGTAAACTACTAGGCCCGACAAGCCCACCCGAGCTAGTCGCGCTAGCTGACTGGTAATGGTCAACGGGTGTAGAATTGGCCTAACACACGCCATGGTCAGTGATAGACCTGGCACACAGAGGCAACAACAGTCAGCTTCGGTTTCGAACTCTTATGTGACATAGCTTAGGTTAGCTACGTACATTATAACATGAAACTATTTATCAACTAACAACTTATTATTCCGGGTTAGGAATAATGGAAACTTTGTGAACCGATAATTTATTAAACATTGATTAAACCTATGAACTCACTCTCTTTTATGTTGACACTTGTTTCTTGCATGTTTTCTCAGGACGCTAGCATCAGGAAATAGGTGCACGCCATGTAAAACTATTTTTTTCGAGTCTTGCATTTTAAACAATCTTTTGTTTATGGGCGTTTGTTTTGGCGCTCCTTTACACTTACTATCCTTACGTTTACACATTTATTTTTCTACACTCTGATTTATTTGGTTGGTTTTATTTTTTTTTTTAAAGTATCTTTTATCATATAGAGGTCATTCTATATGACTAGTGTCTATAATCCTGGTTTGTCACGCGCCTCACAATAAAACCCCGCAAGTTGAAATTGAGGGTGTGACATTACATATATATATATATATATATATATAGGCTATTGATCATGAGAAAACTAGTTTAAATGAGAAAACCAAAAAACTAACTAAAAAGCCAAAAAAATATATCAATTTTTTTTTATTTTTTTTATAAAAATTCGCTATATATTATTATATAAAAAAACTTTAAAAAATAAAAAATAAAAAAGCATTTAATGCACAAAAAAAACATATACATATAATGCACATGTGTAGTACACATATCGTGCACATGTTCAATACAAGTTTTTTTTAAAGTTTTTTTATACATAATATGCAGCGATTTTTATAAAAAAATTATAAAAAAAATTGTATGCTTTTATGCTTTTTTTTAGCTTTTTTTAGTTAGTTTTCTAGTTTTCTCATGATCTCTCCCTATATATATATATATATATAGGGGAAGGTTCATTTGAGAAGAAAATTTTATTGAGAAGAAAAGGAACAAAATGGTACAATTGTAAAACATTAAATAGTTTTTTTCTCATCTCATTTATTATTATGTTCGACTAATTAATTAATTATAAAGACTATCATCCTCCACAATTTAAATTTCGGTCTACACACATCAAAAGTTATCCTACACATTTCATAATTTATCCTACAAAAATTAAAATTTATCCTACACAACTTTTAGTTTATCCTACATACCTCGTATTTATTCTACACTATAAATGAATTTTTATTTTTATTTTTTTGAGAAAAATATATATCTTAAAAATAGGTTACAAATTTAATATAATTAGTTATTAAAGATGAAACTACCAATTAATGATGTATGTAAGTTTACCTATATACCTTTATAGTTACATTAGGTGCAAATATTAAATGAAGTCTAATAAAACAATCCGATTGGTTGAAATTTTTTCTTTTTTCTTCTTACAAAGAATTTCTTCTCATTTGAACCCTCCACTATATATATATATATATATATATATATATATATATATATATATATATATAGGGATGGGTTAAAATAGGAAACACCTTTAGATGCGAGAATCGTAAGAACCATTATCTACCTTAGATCTCTAATGTATGAGTTGTAGAGATTATTTTTTTAAGTTTAATTTGTCTTCTAGTGATTTTATTAATAAAAAAGAATAAATAGTACAAGAAATGTATTTTGAAAAATTTGATTTGTGTACTATTCATGTCAACTTGACAAAACTGACAACCAAACATCATAAACTACATAACTATTCATGTCAACATTTATTATATATTTAAAAACAAGAATTAATTATAAAACATGATTCTTTATTAAAAAAAATTACACTGCGTGTATAAAAAGAAATGTCTTCAATCTCTGATCTTGATCTTTAGTTTTGTTCGTTATCCTCGTCATTTGAACGCAAAAGCCCGAACACCTACGAAAATCAAAGAAAAAACATAGTGTTTACATTCCACAAAGGTTTAGAGGAGTTCGGGCCGGCGATCAGGGGCGTAAAAACATTTTTTTATTGTGTGTAATAAAAAAACATTTTACATTCGACACCATGCACGAATCTTGTTTTTACATTCGACGATCAGGTGCGTAAAAAAAACCTTTTTTACCGACATTATCAATGCATTTTTTATTTAATTTTTTTACATAGTGGTATCTCATACTCGTTCGTGTAAATGTTTACGCACGTTGTCAAAAAAAAATTTACACACGTTGTTGAATGTTTTTTTTTACTCGCGTTGTCTTTGTCGAAAGTAAACGTTTTGTGTTTATTTTTTTATATAGTGGTGTATTGCGTAAAAACGTTTTTACGCATGTTGTCAAACATTTTTTACGCATAATGCATGTTTTCGAATGTGTTTTCACATAAAAATTATGATCGAAATTACGATCGAAACATAGAATAACCGAGAGCTTGGTTCGCAAATAAAATCAAAAGCTTGGCTCCCGCAAATAAAACCGAAAGCTCGAGTTCGGCTCGAATCGACTTTGGCTCTAAAATTTGGGATGGTGGGATTGGGTTTGAATTGAGAAATATAAAAAGTATAAAAGAGATTTAGATTGAGAAATATAAAAAGTATAAAAAAGTTGAAAGAAGAGAAATATTAATGATGATGTGATGTGTTTTAGAGATAAGAGATATGGGATGTGGCATTGAGAGAAAAAGACTAAAATAGTCTTTTGAATTAAATTAATTACAGATGATATGTTAAAATTCTATTGGATAGGAGGAGTTCTCATGGTTCTAGCAACTGGTAGTTGTTTCTTCTTGAACCGAATCACATATATATATATATATATATATAATGTAAGTATATGGAGAAAACCCTTGTAATTGAGAAAACTTAGGAAACTCAAAGCTCCCGACATTTTTTTATTTTGAAAAAAATCACACATGTAATATACATGTTTTTAAGGGTTTTGAGCAAAAAAAATCAAAAAAAGCGCAGAGTGGATATTTAAAAAAAATAAACAAGTTTTTAGCAACGCGACTGTAACATATGTTACACATGAATTTAACATATTTTACACAAAAAACTTGTTTATTTTTAAAAAAAAATCTGGTCAGCGTTTTTTTGATTTTTTTTTTTTGCACAAAACCCTTAAAAACATGTATATTACATGTGTAATTTTTGTTAAAATAAAAAAATATCGGTAGCTTTGAATTTCTTAGGTTTTCTCACCACAAGTAAGTTTCTATATATTTGTGTGGGAAATTAGGGTTAAAGGTCAAATATTATTCAAAATGAAAACCACATATTTCAACCATACAACTTTTAAACTTAGATCTTAAATGTGTAATTAAAGCGCACACGCAATGACTATGCGTGCAATCAACTCTAGATGATAGATTCAAGTCAAGAATGATGTTACATTGGTTGAAATGTATTATAACAAAATCAATCGATGTACAATTTTCACTGCACCTTTTGTAAGACTAAGTGTAGTGATTATGACGTATGGGCGTACGCCCCCTTCGTTTAAAGGCTTTTTATTTGCTATAAAAAAATCACACATATCAAGTTGTAGCTTTCATGTGCAAGCCCTTCACTAGTACATAAGTGATCAAAAGATACTGTCCCCAACTCAAACTCGTATCTTATGTATGTTTTGAAAAAATAAAAACTTGAGCCAAAAGATGTGGTTCTTATTTAACCGCATCTCATGGGTAACAATTCTAAAACCACATATTTTAGATATAACGGAAATATTCTTTATTTTGTATACATTTTTTAGTTTAATAAAGTAAAAACAAATAGAATACTGTATTCAGTTTTAGTATTAACTTTGTTTTTCTATTTTTATAACGACATTTAAACAATTTTATTTTATGGAACTAAAGACTAAAATTTAAATAAATCGTTTTCAAGTAAAATTATTTAAATTTGTTAAATGTTAAGTTATTGAGGATTTAAAAAGCGACTACATATTCACACATCCATTTACACGACACATTAGGTCTTTATGTGTCGTATAGCCTATTTCAATTTCCAAGAGAATGTGTGATTGTGTCATATCATATCCTATATGCCATGTAAAAGACAATTTTACCCCAGGATTGGGGGCCATACGCACCCTAAACCAGGAGTAAAATGGTATTTTTTTCTTGTCAGTCGTATATGCCTATAAGGGGCGCATATAAAGGTTTTTTTACAAACATTTTTATACAATATTTATCGTTTTAGCAAAGTTTAAAAAAAGTAATTTAAAACAAAAACATTGTTAGGTGTAGTATATGTCCCATATATGCCTATAGGTGTATTATGATACGGTATATTATAGCATTGTATCGTATAGTTGTAGTAGAGGTCCCGTATATGCCTATGGTATACTATAGCATCGTATTGTATCGATGTATATTATAATAGTATACTATAGCATTGTATTGTATAGGTGTAGTATAGTCTCATATAGGCCTATAGGTTTCGTATAGGTCCCGTATATATCTATAGATGTAATATAGTATACTATAACATTGTATCATATAGGTGTAGTGTAAGTTCTGTATAGATGTAGCGTATCTGAGATGAGAGTGGGTTGACACCCATAGACATAGTCTGATACACAAAAACCCCAAAGACTTAATGAGTCCGGCATCTTTAAGATATTACATCGAAAACATATAATAGACTTTATAGAAAGATGATATATAAATGCTCTAAAATGCAAGTTATAACACAATATGACTATGCTAACCAGTTAATATCTATCATATTAGTTATAATATACGAGAAGCTTATAAAATGCATGCTAAGACATAAATTGTAAGTTTTGATAGGAAGAGATCCAAAAATAATGGTCAAAATAGAAAAAGCATGTCGGGTGATATTGGATGTTTAATAAGTAAAATGGAATTACACCAAGCTAGCAGTTATATATTAATATTAAATTAAAAAAGAAAGAAAAATCAAAGTGTACACGTAGCAGAGTTGGATGATGTAGACCCAAGGTCCTTGGGTGACCATAACTTTAAAAGGGCCCGCCTAGGCTAGGCTAAGAACAATTGTTTCATACATACATGTTTAGCATGACTTCCAAGTAAATATCATCAACCACTTCCCCTCTACTCTTCCTACCATCTTTAATTCATCTATAAATTGCAACCTCCTATTCATTAATCCATACCACTCAAACACACACACACAACACAAGTGATAGAGCCATGGAGGAGACATTTCCAGTTGTGAACATGGAGAAGCTAAATGGAGAAGAAAGAGCTGCAACAATGAACCTCATCAATGATGCTTGTGAAAACTGGGGATTCTTTGAGGTACATAATATATCCACTTAGATCACTTAATAAATTATTACCTTATGTTATGTATGTATGTATGTATGTATGTATGTATGTATGTATACTAATTCTAAGTTGAATTGTTTGATGATAATTAGATTGTGAATCATGGGATCTCCACTGAGCTATTGGACAGAGTGGAGAAGATGACAAAGGGGCATTACAAGAAGTGCATGGAGGATCGCTTCAAAGAAATGGTGGCTGCCAAAGGCTTAGAAGCCGTTCAGACTGAAATTGATGACCTCGACTGGGAGAGCACTTTCTATCTCCGCCATCTCCCCAAATCCAACATCTCTGAGATCCCAGATCTTGAACACGACTACAGGTACGTACTCTTGAACTACTGCTTATATAAACTCTTTTCATTATTTCATTAGATATATGTATGTATATATGCAGGGAGGTGATGAAGGAATTCGCTAAAGAGCTAGAGAAACTTGCAGAAGCTATATTGGACATACTGTGTGAGAATCTGGGATTGGACAAGGGTTACCTAAAGAAAGTATTCTATGGGGGGAAGGGCCCCACCTTCGGGACCAAGGTGAGCAACTACCCTCCGTGTCCGAAGCCAGACCTGATCAAGGGTTTGAGGGCCCACACGGATGCTGGAGGCGTCATCCTGCTCTTCCAGGACGATAAGGTCAGTGGCCTCCAGCTGCTCAAGGACGACAAGTGGGTTGATGTGCCACCCATGCACCACTCCATCGTCGTTAACTTGGGTGATCAGCTTGAGGTCATCACCAACGGAAGGTACAAGAGTGTGCTGCATAGAGTCATTGCTCAGACTGATGGCACCGGCCGCATGTCACTCGCCTCCTTCTACAACCCAGGGAGTGATGCGCTCATCTATCCCGCGCCACAGCTAGTGAACAAGGAACAAGACATTAATATGTACCCCAAATTCGTGTTTGAGGACTACATGAAGCTCTATGCTCAAGTCAAGTTTCAACCAAAGGAGCCTCGCTTTGAAGCTATGAAGACCATGGAAGACCCCATTGCAACCGCTTAATCAAACCACCTACACATGAGTGTATTTATTTAGTTCAATAAAAATTATGCAATGTTTGTGTTTGAGCTAGTTTATTGATTTCATCATAGCTATTTTCTATCTATCAATGGTTTTGTAACCAGGGGCGCAGCTCTTTAGGGTATATACGTTTTCGCCCCCTCGGTTTTATAGAAATTTCTGGGTATATACGTTTTCGTCCCCCGGATTTCTAGGGCAAGCTTCACCACTGTTTGTAACACCTCTATACCCTAATTAATGACTAAGTTATCTCTCTATATATGTTGATATTCTAACCTAATGATCTCTTGATATTTATAAATGAAGGTGCCTAAGCATAAAACTAATATTCGCCAAAAAAATACAAAAAACAGCTAAGATCTCAATTCTTGTAAGGTGGTCAAAATCAATCATCATCTGGTTTATATACTAGCACATGGGCTTTTGACCCTTCCTTCCTCAGCTTCAGCTTTAAAACAATAAAGATATGTATTTTAGTCCCATATTTCATTATCTTTTCAGCAAGCTTAATCTTAATTGTTTCTTACCAAGAAGGCAAGAATAAAAGACCAACATCGCCCCAGTTAAAGAAAGTGAGCATCTTCACTTTTTCTTCAAAATAAGATTCGGCATGCCAGTGGATGGAAGTGAATTCTGTTAGTGGTCTAGTGGGATGGTACTTGTATCCGTAAAAGTTGTGTAAATTCAAATACTTTAAAGTGCTAGATTATGTTGTGTTTACGTGTAAAAGGAAATTATTTTATCAAGTAAGAGTCAAGATAGTTATTTAAATTATTTTCATAATTATCTAGTAGTGTAAAGTCCTAGGTATTACCGTTTGAGTCATAGTATGTTCCAAAAATTTATAACTAGATGGTTAAGGTAATATAGAGTGCAAGTTTATTGATTAAGAAACCAGTCGTGAACTCGATTTTGATTACAAAAAGAAAATCATTTGTTCAAGTGAGGTTGATTAAATATATAGGCTACCATTTGGTGTTAGAGCTACTGAGGAGAGAAGGACATCCTAAGAGATTAAGATGATGTTTGGTATAGAGGAAAAAACTGTGGTTTGGAATCGTTTGTATTGAAATTGTGGAAAAAAACTTAGGGTTACAGAAGGAGGTGTTTATATAGAACACCATTTTACATTTAGCCCCTACACTATAATATATTGTTTACCTTCCGACACTCCCCCTCAAGTTGTGTAGTGGGATCACCGAGACTTAACTTGCTCAAACAGCTACTAAATGCGTTTCCACTGACAGCTTTTGTGAGTATATCTGCGAGTTGATCTTTCGACGAAACATACGGAAGTTCTATGATTCTTTCTTCCAACTTCTCTTTGATAAAATGTCGATCTACCTCCACGTGTTTTGTTCGATCATGTTGAATTTGGTTTTCTAGAGATTTGTATTGCAGCTGTATTGTCACACATAACTTTACGGGGAGCCTTTTGGGAAAAACCAATGTCTTCTAGCAACTTCCTGATCCAAAGAACTTCACTTAACCCTCGAGCTATACCTCTGAATTCCGCTTCTGCACTCGACAGAGCGACCACCTTCTGTTTCTTACTCCTCCAGGTAACGAGGTTTCCACCCACTAGGGAAAAATACCCTGATGTTGACCTTCGGTTTCCCTTATCTCCTGCCCAGTCTGCATCATTGTAGAGCTCAACAGTTAAATGTCCATTTGTTTTAAACAACACTCCATGGCCTGCGGTTCCCTTGAGATATCGTAAAATTCTCTGAGCAGCTTCCATGTGGGCAACTTGTGGTTGATGCATGAACTGACTCACCACTCCAACAGCATAAGCTATATCAGGGCGAGTGTGAGCCGATCACTCCTTACTTAGTTTCAAATCTAAAGAATCGTTTGTCGCAGCACTCATATACGTTGACGACGTAATCCTCACAGGAAACGACGTTGAAAAGATTGAAGAAACAAAATCATTCCTTGATGAAAAGATCAGCATCAAAGACCTTGGCCCTTTGAAGTACTTCTTGGGCATAGAGGTAACACGTACGCGGGAAGGCCTAGTGTTGAGTCAACGAAAATATGTGCTCAACATCCTTGAAGATAGTGGGATGATGGGTTGTCGACCGAGTGCTTTCCCCATGGAGCAAAACACGAAACTTGCAAAAGAGGATGAAGAAGTTCGAGTTGATGCCAATCAATACTGTAGACTTGTAGGCAGACTTTTATACCTACAAGCGACTAGACCCTACATCACCTACTCAGTTAACATTCTTAGTCAATTCGTAGGAGATCCACGGGCAAACCATATGGAGGCAGCGATAAGAGTATTAAGGTACTTGAAAGCCACCCCGAGTCAAGGCATACTTCTCCTCAAAGAAGGAGGAACAAACCTGGTTGGGAACACCGACTCGGATTGGCTTGGTTGCCCCGATACGAGAAGATCAAGAAGTGGTTATTTACTACTCTTAGGTGGGGCGCCGATATCATGGAAATCAAAGAAGCAGTCGGTTGTGTCTCGCTCCTCGACAGAAGCCGAATACCGAGCCATGGCAACAACCGTTAGTGAGATCCTTTGGTTACAATGGCTTTTGAAAGAACTAGGCATTGAACAAAACAATGCAACACAATTGTTTTGTGATAATTTGGCCAATAATTCGGTGTTCCATGAACAAACGAAACATGTTGAAATGGATTGCTACTTCGTTAAAGAACGAGTCGAATCAAATGACATGGAACCGCTGCATATTGACACAAAATCACAAATCGAAGACTTGTTCACAAAGCCGCTGGGATCTCGGCAACTACAGTTATTACTTGGCAAGCTGGGCATTTGTGATCCGCATGCTCCAACTTGAGAGGGAGTATTGAAGGAAATGATTTTCCCGTCCCTTTTTGGTTTATTGTTTTGGTCAACTGTTCTTTTTTTTTTTATTTGGTTGCCTTCTGTCAAGGCCTTCTATTAGGCAGAATATTTGCCTACTAGCTGTTTATATATTTGTCTTATGAGCCATGAATAATAACAAGAAAGAAATTCACGACACTCCAAATTTTATACAATAAACGCTAAACCCTCTTGAGAAGATGAAGAGAAAGACTTGAGAAGAAGACTTTTGCATGAATTCATCATCAAACCCTGTTGCTGATGACTCGTTTATGTAGCTGTCAAAGTTACACAACAACCCTTCTTCATATCACGAATCTCCACAGCGATCATGAGCTTTCCAGACTTAGCTCAAATTTCTCTGATATCTATGCTCCACGTGCTAGGATTTCCATTATTAGATTGTTGTTAGCAACTATACACAACCTTGTAATTCATCAAATGGATGTGAAAAATGTATGCTTGAATTGTGATTTGGATGAAGAGATTTATATGAAACAACCTGAAGGTTTTTGTCACACCTAGTAATGAAAACAAGGTTTGTAAAATTGATATAATTTATATATGGTCAGAAACAAGCTCCTAAATAATGGCATCAAAAGTTTGAACGATGTTTTGTTGTCTAATGGTTTTGTACTAAACCATGCAGACAAGTGTGTATATAGCAATTTGGATGTTTATGGTAAACGAGTTATAATCTGTTTATATGTTGATGACATGTTGATCCGTGGTACCAACTAAAATCAAGTTGATAAACTAAGGATTTCTTGTCATCTAAATTTTCTATGAACGACTTAAGGGAGGCTAAGGTGATTCTTGGTATAAGAATCAAACATGGAAACTGTTAAAACAACAAAAGTATGGCAAGGGGAAGGTCCAGGATTCACTCTAAATGATAGCTTTCTCATTGGGATATGCAGTCAAGGAACACTGGCAACCTTAATGCGAGAGGTGGTCTCCCACATTTGGACTCCAGCGTGAGAAAGTCGGTTGATCTAAGAGTTAAGCATGAAAATGTAGAGAATAGTTTTTTCTAATATTCACACACCCCTAAATCTTATTTTCATATCCCTTTTTACTCTATATCTATGTATGTATGAAGAGAGAGAGGGGGGAGGGTATGTAAATATTAATTCCTTTTTGTAATTTAAAAGAGAACTGACATCCTTGAACACCCGCGTCACACTGATATCACTTTGTGTGTATATAGATATATGGTTTGCTACTCTAGATGACATATCACCAGCCAAAACCCAGAGAGAAACAAGTGAGCATCTCTTTACGCGCAAAACGGCATGAAAACTGAAAGCTCCACACTCCATGGCATTGGAGAAGCTTCGGGTGTGGAGTGGAAGGAAAGGAGTGTTGGTGTGCACACCTCCTACGAATTTTGGTGTGGTTGTTGATGATGGAATCTTCAGGTCAGGATTCCCGGACGCCACTAACCTATCGTTTCTCAAAACTCTTGGACTTCGCTCAGTCATGTATCTTCTACTCTTTTCTTAATTTTGATGATTGTTTATGCATGATGAATTGCTTCTTAATATAAATAAATAAATTGCATGTGTTGTAAATAATGCCAAGATATCTGTGCCCTGAACCTCACCCAGAGGAGATTTTTGAGTTTCTCACTGCTAATTCCATTCAACTCCATCACTTGGGAATTCGAAATTCCAAGGTCAGTGATGTATGATCCTATGTATTAATTATCTCCACTATATGCATTCCTTACTTTATCACTTCCCTCTTCATGACTCTAATTAATTTCAAAATCTAGCATTTGTTTATTTTTCCACATCAAGGAGATGTTTCAAATTCATAACTTGACTTAATTTGCGATGAACAAAGCAAGAACAAGAAATCATTGTTCACACAATCAACGCTCATTTTTATTCATCATTTATCTTTCTTTTCTTGATTTATCAATGATTTATATAACCAGAATCCTTGTATGGAGATCCAAGAGGAAAAAATCCATGGGGCTCTAAATGTTCTAATCGGTATGAAAAAAATAGTATTAACTATCTTTGTTACTTCCAAAAAGTTACTTGAAACTTACCCTCTGTATAGCAGATGTAAAAAATCATCCGGTGCTCATCCATTGCAAGCATGGAAAGGTTTCCTCTAGCTAACTTCTAGTGGTTTGTGTCTTTAAGACTTATGGACTAATTGGTTCTCATTCGTTTGCCTTCAGCATCGAACCAGTTGTCTTGTTGGTTGCTTTTGGAAGTTACAAAATTGGTGCATAAGCGCAACCTATGAAGAGTACAAGCAGTCTGCTGGTAACAAGTCTAGAACTTCTGATCAAATGTTTCTGGAGATGTTTGACATTTCTGGCTTCTTAGACAAGAAAGATTGATCTTGTTGTGTGCCTAGCAAGCTTTCATATATAATGTGGATAGGTGGACATACTGATACAGTTATCTAAAGAGTAGTATACTGTTTTGAAAGTAGTTTCTTTTGGATAGGTTCAACAACTGATAAGTGTTTCTTTTCCCCCTTATTTCATATCCAAACACTTTTTCAACACACATTTAGGATTTTGATGTAAAGTAAAGTAGAGTAACATTTACCCCGTAAAAAATGTAATGTATTAAGTAATAACTGCTAACTAACTTCCATTAAACCTTGGGATTATCCAGCAAAATATCTTTGACCCATATACATGATTCTATGGCCTTTGGCCCAAACAGAAAACAACAAACAAGTAACAAAGCCCAACAATTGTCTTAAGCATTAAACTAACAGGCCCAGTTCGTTTTAAAAAATTAATAAAAACCGGGCTATGTAGGTCTTGTTACATGGCACATGAATCATGATTGAAGAGCATGCATGACCTGACCCCCACAGCAGCAAGCATGTTAAACAAAAACAAACAACCAAATAATATCCCACACATAAAGTAAGGTCTAGAGAGGAGGGCAAGCTTTCCTCTATTAGTCTATTTCACACAACCGCAATTCAATGACTAGTCCGATTTGATAATATTCCAGCTAGCTAGGCCACCACCTCTGAAAAAACAACTTCCAACCACCATCACAAATGGTTTGAGCTTATTGGACGTTTATACAAAAGACATAAGCCATCTCAATCTGTGAAACACTTTTATTAAGGTGACCCGGGGTGGTTGCGTTATACCCCCGTCACGCGTGATGAGATCTAGCACACCGCCGCCACCATGTTGTTTCACGCGTTAATATTAGAACGCGTGGTATATATCACACATTGTAAATTCAAAAAATTCGAACGTTGGTTGGACATTTGACCGTTTGAGCTTATTAAATAAAAAAAACCAAAAAAAATCTATATATACATCCCATTTTATTCATTTCACCCACATCAAAACACAAACAAATATCACATATTTTACAATTTTTATACAATTTCACAAATGGATTTTCCTACGGTTTCGACGTTTCCGGTTCGTGCGATGAATAAGAACTCAATATATAGCTTAGTATATGCGTATCATATTGCAAATATGTTAATCAAACATGACGGAGTGCAATATCTCCAGATTGGTGCCGGATCCTCCTACACAAGTTCACGTTCCCGGAAATATCCAACAACAGTTGCATAATGAACAAACTCACTTTCGGTTGAGATTCGATTTAATCGAACTAGTTGGTTCTTTAGGTTTGGAATTTCCTAGTTTGGACGAGGAGTAGAGTTTCTCTATGTATTTTTTTTAATTGTAGTCTAAAATATTAAACTAGTATGTATTGTTAATTTATTAATCAAAAAATAAAAATAAAAATAAAAAAATTTGCAAGTGATGGAATTTAAACAAGTGATGACAATATCCATTAAAAGAGGTTGTGAGTGATGGAATAATGGTTGATGACATGGCGGAATTTGATTAGAAGTTGAGAGTGAGTAATGGGTGATGGGTGATGATCACCCCTACCCCTAACAATCCGGCTACTATCCAGGTTGCCATGCATCCAAAACAACTTGTTCACATTTTTTATTTTTATTTATTTATTTATTTTTATTTTTTTGCATTTCACCAAATTACTATATCGGAGTATAGTAACACAACTTTTAACTAGGAGATCTTTATATGAGTAATTAATCAAATAGCTAGTATCTACTGTGTAAAAAATAAATGTCCATGGTCACAATAATTGGGTTCAAGTTTACTATAGGTGTTAATGGAACAGTAAATACTGCACAGCTAAAAATTGCATTATATGTATAGTGTCGTATAGAGTATTTCAAAAGTATATTTGAATTTTTACTGTCTCGCTCGTCCACTTTTACACGACGTATATTTGGTATAAACCGTAAATCAAAGAGTTGGGCTTGGTTTTTAAAGTTTGAAACCAACCAAATCAACAACTGGTATAGATGGTTTGAAGGTGTGAAACTTGTCATACGTAGGGATGAGCTCACTACCAACCGGTACCGGTACCTAAAAAATGGGTACCGGTATCGAAAATAACTGGTACGGTACGGTTTGATATCGGTAAAATTGGTATATAAAGGTAAAAACCAGTACCATACTCGATCGGTGCCGAAAACACAAAATAGATTATCGGTAGCGAAATCGAGCCAGTTCATTAAATTTGGTAGGGATACCATTTGCTGATCCTCGTGATATGATGGAAGGAAGAAAAGTAGAGAAGTAGATATTTGTATACCAATGGGCTTGGCTGGCCCAAGGGGGGATTGCGAGGTGAGAATATGCGGCTATCTAAACGACAAGTCTATGAAGATCTTTAATTTAATTGAAAATTCCAAATTAGCCCTTTATTTATGATTTTATAAAAATCTGGCCCTCCGGTTCACCAAACTCAGTTAGTTATGGCGGCTTCTTTTCCTCCTTCGATTTTCTCTCCCTCTACAACCCTAAGAAGGATTCCTAAACTGTATACTAATCCTTCGTCTTCCTTTTCTCCTTCGTCAATCGCTCATTTCCGTTCCAGGTTGTAGCCAACCACTTGATATTCAGAATTCCCATAAATTGTTGAATTGGACAATATAATTTGTTTGTTGAATTATATACAGGTTGTTGTTCTGTTCTTGAAACTAGCCGTCGTCGTTTTGATCAAAAGCGATTGATGATGGATAAATTTCCCTAATTGTAGGGGATTTTGAAATTGCAATTGTTTCTGAACAATAACACTCTTGATGCAACTTCAAAGGTCTTGATCACTGATAAGTCATGACATCCTAGTAGTTCATGTTCATAAGTAATCATCCCTCATCAGTAGTCGTCTATCTCACTACAGATGTCGTCACCCTTTCTATTGATTCATTACTTCAAGCCTTAGTATTTGCTTTGTTTGTTAACACTCATCTTTAAATTTGCTGAAAATATTATTATTATTAATTAGTTCAACTTGGAGTTCTGTTAAATTTCATTACTGACAGACAGTTTATTGATCCTTTTGTAGGAGGAGGAGGCTGTGTAAGGTCCGAGCAACCATTTTGCGAGAAAATGAGAAAGTGGTTGTGGAAGAAACATTTCAACCTAAGACTTCTCCTGATGATTATAATAACAATAACGAGCCGCCAGAGGTTCAGCCCTCAGGCTCTGTAGAGAAATGGGTCATAAAGCTTGAACAATCTATAAACATTTTTCTTACGGTATATTTATGTCTTTATGGATTATTTCATCTTCGGATTCGGATCCATCGTCACACTTGCTCTCTTTTCAGGATTCAGTAATTAAAGTCCTTGACACATTGTACCATGACAGAGACTATCCAAGGTTTTTTGTTCTGGAAACAATAGCCAGAGTCCCTTACTTTGGTAAGTACGTCTTTATTTCAGCCCTCACCGCTTTAAACCAAAAGATTTGGCATTTTCCTATTAAAGATGAAAGGAGACATCAATCACGTGTTTAGGTGTTACCCGGTCTTTCAAAACAACTTCTCTTTTGATGTTTGGCTTCTGTTCTACTAGTATTTATTGCAGTGGACCAACAACATGTATATTTAAAGGGAAAGGGATGTTTAACATCATATGAGATACACATAGAAATTGTTAGGTAGATGCATATTCATAATTTGTTCTTGTTAGTGATGTGGGCTACACCCGTCAGTGAATCTATGCTACTGTAAAACTATAGTGGCTAGTTTATTATGGACAAGTGTTAATTTCAAGCATATAACGGTTGTCTTTGGTTTTACCGCAGCTTTTATATCTGTTCTTCACATGTACGAGAGTTTTGGTTGGTGGAGAAAATCAGAGTATCTGAAAGTCCACTTTGCTGAGAGCTGGAACGAGATGCATCATCTGCTTATTATGGAAGTAATCTTCTTCTCCCCATATGTCTCTTCTGTATTGAACTACTTCTTTTACATATGCATTCTAAAATAAAACCCTTCTATCTCTGAAGTTGAATTTCAATCATCAGTTAGCCCATTGATTTTCTCATTCTTTGTTTTTATGGTTCCTTATTCTGGTAATTTATGATTATAATCAAGTGATATTGTTATTTGGATAGGAATAAGATAAACTGAAATCCTAAATTCAAACATTTACACTATATTAGTGACAATATAGGCTTGTTTCAGCAACTGTATATGCTAATACTGCCTCTGTATTTGTTATTTTTATTCTACTCCTAAAAGTTACAAAAAAATATATTATTGCTGTTTTATCTGTTACTCGTTTATGAATTGAATTATTATAATAAAAATTAATACCATTTAGCACTATTTTCAAGGTTAGATGTACATGTAACTTTTGTAGTGTTTTGAGGTCTCAAGACCATGCAGGACCGGGGTTATTGTTTTTGATATATACAGAAATTACGTGTGTGCATTGTATCATATTTACCCATGATTTTTGGCTACGCTTATTTCATTTGCATTTATTGTTGCAGGAGTTGGGTGGAAATGCTTGGTGGTTTGACCGGTTCCTTGCTCAACATATTGCAATCTTCTATTATTTCATGACAGTGTTCATGTATGCTTTGAGCCCGAGAATGGCATGTGAGTATCAACAGTTATTTGCTTGAATGGCTTGCTCAGTGGAAAGCCATGCGTTTGAAACCAATTTTGTCTGATTCATGTGTCGGTTGATTTTCATACAGATCATCTTTCTGAATGTGTGGAGAGCCATGCATTTGAAACCTATGACAAATTTATCAAGGAAAAAGGAGGTATGCTTCTTTAATAGATCATATATATTAGAATCACAATAACACTCAATTTATGATGTGCTCGGGAACAGATGAATTAAAAAAGCTTGCTCCCTCTAAAGTTGCTGTGAAATACTACACAGAAGAAGATTTGTACTTGTTTGGTAAGTCCCACTTCAGCTACATACATACATCATGTGTGTGTTATTTTTTATGTATAACCATTTCAACATCTCTATTCAGATGAGTTTCAAACCGCAAGGCTTCCCAATACTCGAAGGCCAATAATAAGTAAGATACTCATAAATCCCAAATGTCTTTAAGTTGAATTGATACAAAGGACTGTGCTTATTATTATTATTTTGTTATGCCCAGAAAATATGTATGATGTGTTTATGAACATTAGAGACGACGAAGCAGAACACTGCAAGACAATGAAAGCATGTCAGACTCATGGGAACCTTCGTTCCCCTCATGCATCTGAAGATGATTTAGGTTGTATACTGCCCGATGCAGAATGCGAAGGTATTGTAGATTGTATAAAGAAATCTATTACAAATCCACCCAAGTAATGAACACACGTATACGCGTATATATAATAAGATATAAGAGAAGTATTCAATTAACATATAGATTTTGTAGATTGTATAAAGAAATCTATTACAAATCCACCCAAGTAATGAACACACGTATACGCGTATATATAATAAGATATAAGAGAAGTATTCAATTAACATATAGATTCGATACAAGTTGTATGGCTATACGCAGAAGCCAGTTTGCAGTGAATTGTTGTAGTATGTAAAGTATTGGAATGATGTTTTTAAGACTTTGCAAAAGATAGCTGAAATGGAAATGTGAGGAAGTATACATATGCTCAACCGTTCTATATGTGAGTTAAATTGTGTTTCCAGGTGTCCGGTTAGCAATGTCATCGTTTTTAGTTTTAGATAACTAGATTTTTGCCATACGTCACGCGTTGCGGTGTTGACGCCTTAGTCGTTTATAGCTGACAACACGTTATGCGATGCGTTAACCATATGAAAACGCGTGTTTCGACATATCAGGGAAATGAAATGACATTTTATAAAGTTTTAGAAAGTGTGGGGCCGTGGGGGCGTAAATGTCAGTTTCAAAAGTTTAGGAGCTTTTTTTTGTCAAGTGCTAAAGATTAGGGGTTATTTTCTCTTTAAGATATTATATATATTTTAAACACAAAGGCCACTGATCTTGTGTTTAAGATATAAATAATATGCATTTAAAAACTGTATTTACATTATTAACCTAATTTCACGATTTTTAAATGCTTGCAAACTAGTCATGCAATTAGACATGGTTTTAACAGCACAGCACTAGCTCAGTTCAATTTGATAGTTCTTACGATTTAAAGGTTAAGTTTTTTCTAACCTTTTATAAAATATGAAAACATACTACAATAGCCAAATTGGCAACCATCTCGGTCTTCTAACGTTAAAGAGATCAATCGACAACTTAAGGGTGGAAGGATTGGTTACCCCCAAGAAAACCCACATTCGGATGTTAAAGAGGTCAACCGACAACATAAGGGTGGCAAGATTGGTTACCCCCTTTAACCCAAAAAACCCACACGACAAGCTAACAGGAAAGTGCCACCTCAAATGAACTGAATCAAACTAAAACAACCCATTTTTGTTGGGATGGATACGCCTTTGATTTTGGAACTCGATTCCTCCACAACATTTTATTACTCGTTCCTCAACGACATTCATCTCCAAGCTAATGACATAATTTTTTATATTATATGCTTTCAAAGATATTAAATTAATTATATATTTATCCGACTATTGAAATCAAAGGCCGGTACTTGAATTTTCAAAACATTGCTATTAAGACAAAGCTATTTTTATGGTGAGACCCTTTGACACTTGACCATATGTTCGTGAGAGAGAGGGTTGCCGCCAAGGCATTTCAAAATGTGGGCTCTTTGCTTTGGTGTTTAGACCGCAACATTTGAAGGTGAAGAATAAAAAGAAAAGAGCTCATAAAAATGTGGGATTTTGGAGTTCTAGGAGCTGATAGAAATTATTTCGAAGTTTAGTAATATCATGAAACAAAATAAAGTTAATTGGGTGTTGTGCTGATTTATTTGTTATAAGAATAAAGTTGGCCGATTAGGCTGTCCAAAAAACAAAGAACTTTACTAAAGGAAAGAAAGTCGACAATATTTGAGTAATCACAGAAGATGTTAGCAGCCTTAGTTGCTAGCGTTGAAATCGAGAGTGACAGAGTTGTTGGGTGACATGAGAACAAAAAGAAGAATTAGAAACCAACATCTTGGCGGTGGTGTTGGTTCAGGCCCCTAATTTGATTATAAAACTAGCTTTGTGGTTTTGTGATGAACAGAAAGAAAATAAAGATGATGGAGAGTTTTTATGTTGGAAAGGAAAAAGCGCCATCTTTATTCAGTTGGCCACATACTCCAACGGAAACAAACAAATTCTCCTCACAACTTTCTCCTAAAATAATGCTAGACTCCACCCAATTCGGTCCACATGACCTTTTGACCATTTTATTTAACTCACTAAATAGAAAATCAAATACTAACTAAAAATAAATCATAAGTCAAGATTAAATATTAAATCCAACAGGCAGCAGGTGGATCTGGAGGCGGATAAAGATGCGTTGTGCCCGATATGCATGCAGGTAATGAAGGATGCCTTCTTGACATTAATACCTAGCAGCATAGCAGTTTCTTATCTCCAATTCTTCTCTGTCTGTCTGTCTGTCTGTTTCTTTGTAGATACAAAATGATCTTCATTACATAAAAGAAGACATAAATGCGGCAGAGACACAGAGAGTACAACTGTATAGAGCAAGAGAAAAGTATTCCGTAAAATTTAGGAAGCTTTTTGATCATCCTGCTTCTACTGTAAGATCTTCATTGATGGACAAATGTAACAGCAGCGATATACACCTTGGCGAAAGTGTTCAAACCCAATCCTGGCTGGGTGCAGGCCGTTCGCAAACTAGGCTAGCTGATGTACAGCCGCCCCCTATAACCCCTAAGTCAGTTCAAAGAAAGGATGCTTGCAGTGGTTCAGATTCAAAAAATACTCAGCCAGGACTAACGGTGGCAAGAAAAAGGCGTGTTCACGCGCAGGTCACTACTCTTTTTTTTTATTATGTAATATGGAGGTTTATTACGTGTTTAAGAATGCTGATGAAAGGGATGTTGATCCAGTTCAATGACTTGCAAGAGTGTTACTTGCAAAACCGAAGATATTGGGGTAGAAAAGCACTGAAGCAGGAAGAAAGGGAATGTAATCCTGTACAAAGAGAAGGTTATCATCCAGGACTCAAGGATTTTCAGTCTGTGCTATCTTCCTTTACACGATACAGGTTTATTCTTTCTATTAGCATATTCATACTCTTTTTCTGTATGCTAAAACTTGTGTTTGTTGTGGGTGGTTGCAGAACTTAGGCATGGGGATCTTTTTCATTCAGCCAATATTGTATCAAGGTTTGTTCAGTGTGGATCTTATTTTTCATAACATGTTGACCTTCTGGTCACAGGTTAGTCACTTACCTAAGAAGTCAGTGTTTACTTCAAGCCCTCAAGGCTTTCCTTGTATGAAATCGCTGTTGTTCTTATCACTTACCATGTTGGTGATCTAAACATGAAGTGCAAAAGTATTCTTTATGAATTCTCTTTTTTTCAGTGATCTAATTGGCTTCTTCCTTGCAGCATAGAATTTGACCGAGATGATGAACTTTTTGCAACTGCTGGAGTTTCACGGCGTATCAAGGTTTTTGAATTTGCTTCTGTAAGTCTTCAAATGCTTTTCTGAATGATTTTAATTCCTTGGCATCGTGATTTAGAGGTTAATGTATAAAACTGAATGTTTTGCTGTATATTGTGGCCATAGCTGGTAATCTTTAGTATTATTGTATTTACGTGAGACCAAAGTGAGTTTATAGCATACATGACTCAAGTTAAAAGGTGTGGATTATGCGTTTGTTCGAGACTATTGTAATTTGAGACACCAACATACCCAAGGATTCTAAGAGGCAGCACCCAAGGTGCCATCCAAGTGAAAAGGCCCCATGGTGGGGGTCTCACTGCTAGTCAAGGATGAAAAGTTTTTGATACATAATTGAAAAGACACTGGAATTTGTTTCAGATTTGCATGATTGGTGGAAAATTGCGAGGAAACTGATCATCAACTTGTTCCGTTAGCAGCAACTCATCATCAGTAGTAAGTTACATTGTTAGTGGCAATGTGTGGTGGTAACTGGTCGTAAGTATTACCACTGCAGTAACTAGGGTCAGTAGTAACTTGGCTCATCAGTAGCAACTTGGGAGATCAGCACTAACGAATAATCATCAACTGAGTTACTGATGATGGAGTTCCTGCTAAGGATTTTACTAGTGATCCAAATGAATAACTGCCGACAGTTATAATCACCGACTGACACACTCTTTGCGTTGTTTCAACTTAAATGTTGCGATGTTTCCCTACTTATAAAAGGGTAGTCTTTGGTTTGTTTAAACAACGGAAAATACATTCTTCGTTTTTGTAGAACCTTTTGTCTTATCAGACTAAGATTTCGTACCCATGGCATACTTCAATTTGATAGTGAGAGTGAGACTATGCACGATTCAGAAAGTTGTCTAGGTCTATTGGGAAATACGAAAGCTACACGTAGTAGACATGCATAGCATAGCTATTAAGGGTCTGGAAGATGCTACCTCTCCTCCACCTGTGCCAATAAAGTTTTTCAGCTGGCTTTGTTGATTCCAAAGCTAAACTACTTGCATCTTAGATGAAAAGAGTGCTAAATTCTAGAATGAATATATACTTGAGTGAATATAAAGGAACCTCTAAATTGGTATTCATAGAATTTAACAAGGAACTTAATTTCCTGTGTATTCATCTACAGATGGTGAATGAACATGCAGATGTGCAGTGTCCTATAGTGGAGATGCCAACACGCTCCAAACTTAGCTGTTTGAGCTGGAACAAGTACACCAAAAACCATATAGCCCGTAGTGATTTTGAGGGTATTGTCACTGTATGGGATGTTAACGTTGATATTTGTTAATTTATCGATTTCTCATATTACAAACTCAACTCTCTAATCGGCAATCATGACTCAGAGTGTTAGGGAGTATGAGGAACATGAGAAACGAGCATGGAGTGTTGATTGCTCACGTACTGAACCTACAATGCTAGTATCTGGTAGTGATGATTGCAAGGTACTTTGCTTTCGGTGGGGATGTGTACTCTGACTTTTCTTCTGGTTTCTTAATGTATTTCATGATATCCAACAGGTAAAGATTTGGTGTACCAAGCAAGAGACAAGTGTTATTAATATTGACATGAAAGCAAATATTTGTTCAGTCAAGTATAATCCTGGATCTAGTTATCACGTTGCAGTAAGTTTTTAACACATTTAAAAGTTTATCCGTCTCTATACACTCACTCACTTACTGGCACCTTGCAGGTGGTTCTGCAGATCACCACATTCGTTATTATGACCTGAGAAATATAAGTCAACCATTGCATATATTTAGTGGACACCGGAAAGCTGTTTCCTATGTTAAATTCATCTCCGACTCTGAGCTTGCTTCTGCATCTACTGACAGCACGTTACGGTTGTGGGACGTTAAGGAAAATACGCCTGTAAGACTACTACTCTGGATTGATGCTTTTTTATAAATAGGAGCCTTATAATTTAGATATTGTTGAGCAACGATGGATAATATTACTCCCTGTTTGCAGGTACGCACATTCAGAGGGCACACGAATGAAAAGAATTTCGTTGGTCTGAGTGTGAATAACGAATACATAGCCTGTGGGAGTGAGAGTAACGAAGTTTTCTTGTACCATAAGGTGGGTGAGGGTGAGATTTATGAGAGACTGTTGTTAAGGTTATTGACATGATACGGTTGAACTTGTAGGATATCTCGAGACCTGCAGCATGGCATAGATTCAGCTCTGAGACAAATGAAGGGGAAGAGGAAGAGGAAGCGGGGTCGTACTTTATTAGTGCTGTGTGTTGGAAAAGTGATAGCCCAACAATGTTAACGGCAAACAGTGAAGGGACAATCAAAGTTCTTGTCCTTGCTGCTGCTGCATAAAACATCTGTTGATTTTTGGATCACCCCTGTCCTTGATAAAATTAGAGTATTGGATTGAATTGTTTTGTTAGGTTAAGAAAAAATCAAGGGATGGATCATGTAAATGTGTAATAATAGTATTATAGTTGAATCAATCCAAACTCAAAACTTGCCCATTTGCCAATCTGCTCGCTACCCCTACCCTAACCGGTTACAGTGGTTTTTATCCTAATATTCTATACCTGGGTCCGGTTCCTACCCAGCTCTTACAAAAACCCAGGTATGGTTGTACTCGATTGTGCCATACCCAATTCCTGCCCGATTGTCTGGGTACGGTCCAAAAGCCGATCTGTGCACCTCTACTCTAGTAGCTAATGTAACTTAATTCCATACACAGCTATAGTTAAATACCAATACTTGTAGTGTTTTAAAATATACACTCGTATTAAGCTATAATTAAATACCACTCTTGCTTGTTATTTTAAAGTACACTTGTATCAGACCCTGTTGTGGACACGGGAGTGAGAAGCTTGGTTTTAAAAAGCGAGAGACGCACAAAAGAGACGAGGTCTAAAATCGAGGCGCGAAGCGCAAAAGTGGTGGGCTTTTCGTACCAGAGGCGCAAGCTAATTATACATATTTTTCTATATATCCCATAGGTTTTAGCTTTCCCTACCCAACATATAGCTATAGGTAAGGTTTTTGTATGATTTTAGCTGCATGTAACCCACGATACAACTATTAGATGCATAAAAACGCCTTGGGTACAAGAGGCGCGCGCCTCAGGCCAAAAAAGCCCAGAAAAATCCCAAAAAAACGCGCTTTTTGGCGCTTTTTGTAAGTACTCTAGGCGCTGAGCGAAAAACCCCAAAGTGTGCGCCTTGTTGCGCCTCGCGCTTTTTAAAACCAAGGTGAGAAGGGGATGGTGGTGGTTTGATTTTTTTTTCAATATTAAATAATATATAACCTAATCATATGAAGAGGAGCTATACCTCAGGTCCTCAACCTACCACTCACTACATTTCACCTCTCCACAAGACCACACATGTTCTTGGGTGTGAGATGCGAAACCCTCCCACCTGCATGGTGTACTGTTTTTTTTTTTTTTTTCATATTTCACATTTACAATCTTAAAATGATATTACAACAGCATTTGGCAACAAGCAAACCTCACAACTCCGATATACTTATAGATCGCTGTTTATGGGACAAATTTGAAGGAAATTTTGATACAAAAGATGGCTGGCTAACACAGTCATCTACATCTTAAAGAGAGATGGGTTGAGTTGAGGAGTATATTTACTCCAATCCTATCTACTATTACTATACACCAGCCCAGCCAGTTATGTATGCAAACTTAAAGATTCACCGAACTGCCTATATTGGATGATTTCTCCTAGGTTACCGTACAATGCCTGTTGCTCCTCGTAAGACAGGTTCATTACAATCTGAAACATTAAACGACAACCATCAATTTACTTTTCCTTTTTTATTTCTTAGAAAAATGAACCATGTATACCTGGTCGAAAATCATCCCAACTGATACACTTTGAGCCACGATAAATGACTGATGGTAGATGTATGCAAACACAGCCATCACCATCTACAAATTAGTCACTCTCCAAATCAGATGTGCTTCTTTTCACCAGATAAGTTTTCACATGTTAACTACTAGTCGTTAAATGTCTCCAAATCGATATCATCAAGGGTAATGTTTACGTTACACTCACCTGACAATCCATTCTGTCGGTGATTCCACCATGTCCAGGAATGCTATCCCCAAAATCCTAGAGGAAACGAGAATAAATAAAGCATCAAGATGCAGCATGAAGAATTAGAAAGCTTAAAAACACACCTTGATCTTAAAGGCTCTTTTAAAACCACTAGCAAAGAAGCCTCCAAAAGGAGCAATAATTGAGGCAAAAAGTCCAAGACCCAATGCGTGCCACTGCACAGGCAAAACATCCATCTCTTTCCATGGAAACTGCAAACAGACCAATAAATCAAAGAAATGTAGATGCAGTTTGCAGATATTTTAGGTGATTAGCTTAAAACACATGTGTAGTGTAGGCATAGTATATTAAGTTACCCATTGGGGAAGCCATCCAGGTAAAGTAAAGCTCTCAGGCGTAAACAGGGGGCCGGGGTTGCATTGAAGCCAACCAGTGGAGAGGTCCTGCACCACAATTCTTCTTCAAGTCAACAACAACAACAACAACAAAAATAATAATAATAATAATAATAGTTGTTAATAGCCGGATGGAGAACCTTTCTTGGACAAGTTAACCACTGGAAGCGACCTAAAAAGTTAGCAAGCTGCACAAGACCATAGGTACGCAACTTATTACCAACATATCATAATAGCTAACATGAATTAGGATGGGCTAATGAGTGCTGACCACGAAGGCAGCTATAATGGTAGTAACTGATGCTCCGATAAATCCCTCCCAAGTCTTCTTTGGAGATAACTTGATCAATGGTGTCTTTCCAAAGAAGAACCCAAAGATGTAGGCAGTAATATCATTCACCACGATAAGTGATGCAGGAAGAAGAAACCTGCGTTACATTTCATTTGCATTAGTACCTGTTTCATTTTTTGTTACTTGGTAAATAATATTTTAGCTCCATCATGTGTCAATTGGCAAACATGCATATCTGTGAGTTAAATTTTGCTAGTAATATTACCAGAAAATTCCTTCGAAAATATTGGCTACGGTGAAAGAGGACTGTGTGAACACCACAAAAAGGATCATATGTGTCCATGCATATTGCCCAAACTGATACTTGTACATCTTCTTCTTTAATGACAGAATGAACCAAACGAAACCTGAACCAAAATCGATTAACTGTTCACAACTTGCCGAAAGATGATAATCATCATAGAAATTCACCAACCTGCTATATACAAGAAATAACAGGTAACCATATGATACTTGATAAGGTTGGCTACAATCTTATACAAAAACTTGTCTGTTGCCACGGTATTCACAAGCCGCTGACTAAGAATGCGACCATATACAAATAGCATTGCTGTGAAGAAAAAATGCCTGCAATGACATCAATTTTCAAACAATCAGTCCTATAATAGACCCGATGAAAACATGTTTGTAAAAAAAAACGTGGATTTTATTATAAAGAGTGATCACAAGAACAGCCTGCCACCTTACCAATTTAAAAGCCTGAATCCAGGGAGTTGTTTGTCTTCATTTGATTTTCTTAGTAGACCAAATAACTCTTTTGCCATGAAAATTTGGATGACCACAACCGTGGCCCAAATATAGAGATGCCCCATGTAGACAACAAATATAAAGCCACCAATCATCCAAATACTTGAATACGTTCGAATCAACATTGACCTGTACTTGTTTTGGTCATTTACCAGCAACTGCCCTCCATTAGTCTCCGCTGCATCTGCTGGAACCTGCTATTTAACAGATATAAATATCAATGAACCTATAATTCTCACTAAAAAAAGTTACTTAAAACTTCTAGGTGGAACTTGTTAGCATATAGAGTTAATAGACTCATAGAAAGGATGAATAGTTGTCGAACCAACTTCAATCTTAAGCGCTGTTATTGTTGAAGAAAAGATAACAACCAATCTATTGCTTATATGAACTGCTAGCCATGACCTTGTGAATCAAAATGTAATTATTTGATTAGTGAATTACAGTTACATGCATACCTCATTTGAACCCTTCCGCCGTCGAATCTTTCCAGCATGTGTAACTTGAACGCAACTAGTACCGTTGGCTTTTATCATGGTCCCACAGATACAACTTTCACTTACTCCACAACAACCTTAAAGAGAAAAAAACACTCTTGAGATCAAAATACATAAGCCGCTATGTAGATGTAGTAATGTATTTCTTAGTTCTTACTACAAACTAGCACTCCCTATCTCCTAGTGAGACGAGATGCATAAATAGTAACTTAAGAAAAGAAGGTTATATGGCAAAAAGTAAACATGTGACAATAAAATTGATCAAAATATTGACAGAAGCCATCATGTTGACTCGGGAAATATGATATGAGGACTAGAACTCATGTCCATGCCACAGGCCTAAGGAATTCTTTTCACAGTCGAGAAGGGAAGGGATACATATACATTAAAATCATTAAACATAATTTGAACTGCCACAGGCTTTTCAGTCCATTCTCTAACCTTTTAGGAACCCTATGGTACGCTTATCGATCAAAGGTATTTGACATCATTTCTGAATTGCATTCAGAGAGCCTGGAGTACCAAGTTTTCATTGACCAATCAAAACAAATATTGTTGCCTTGTTAATCAAGTGAGCAATGGAGGACACAAACATATCACCAATACAAAATCCCAAGATTACAAAGAAAAGAGGAAGTAGATAGATTTTTCATATTTTAAAAAATAATTAAATCCCAAAACAAAACCCTAATCATAGGCGTTCAAATTAAGCTTCGATACACTAACTAACAGTTAGTTGTCATTAAGCCAATAACATAAACCAGAAACAAAGATTCGGATTAAAAAACCCGAACATGAAACCAGGCATATAATATCTATCTATCTAATTAGCAAGAGAAGCAAACCTAGCAGTTAAATCGGAATCACTGGCACACTTGCACAGACATGCGTCTTCTGTAATATTATATATATATACACTCACACACAATATGATGCATTCGGAATCATAATCCCAATAATAATAATAATAATAATAAAATTTGTGCTCCTCATTTTTTTTAAAAAAGAAAGACAGACAAATGCACCATTGGTCCAAAAGTTTAAATGAATTCCGTTTAAACCCTCAGCTTTTGATCAGGGCACTTACTTCATTTCATTATATCATAAATAATTGCCCGACAATTAAATGTGTTTTTTTTTTTCCTACTCTACGAAATTTACCTTGCATTCTATCAGAAATACATATTAAATAAATATGTCGTGTTTTGAGTTCATCCGTCTAACTAAACAAGTCATATTCAAGTTGTACTCAATTAAACAAGATGACTCATAAACCCATCTAAAGTTATAATTGCAAGTGTGTGTATATATATATAATTGATGTGTTGATAGGGATCCTAAGAGAAGTCCGCCTTATTTGAGAAACTTGAAAATCATTCTGGACCACAAATTTTCTTAAGTTTTTCGTAATATACATGTATGTATATTGTCAAATCTTAAATTATACACATATGTATCTAGTCAAATTTAAACTATACATATGTGTATATTACGAAAAGCTTAGGAATATGTGTGGTCTAAAATACTTTTCAAATTTCTTAATTAGTCTAGTACTTCTCACATGATCCTAACCTTTGATGTGTTTATCCAATTTATGAACTAGTTAATTCATTTACGACATGTTTATACCACAACTCATTTACAAAACATTTTAACCTATTTAACGAGTAAAAAATATGATTTAAGAGCGTGCATTTTTAAGTTGATGTCCTTGACATAAAGAAAATATATAATAATTTCAAACAATCAAACAAACATTGACACTGTAAATTTATATCCTAACTTAAGTTGTTAGTTTTAAAACCATATTTTTTGTCCTCACGTTGATAACAACCTCTATTTTGGACTTTTGCATTAGGCGCATCACAAAAATATTTATTTTATTGTTAACAGAAACTATCAACTTCGTTCTCTTTTGACAAAAATGACTAGAAATTGTCATAAGTAACTAACTACTTTTATTGATAGCTTAATGTTTTGATGTAATTTCTTGCTTATATATGAAACTAGAATTAGAATGAAAAAAAATTCAATAATTAATATACTTTTTGAGTGACGGACAATCAAAATGTTAGTTAGGATGAGAGTGAGGTCAAAAGATGTGTACGCATGAATATCCGGTGTTTTCTATTTACATAATTGTCCCCTTATCTTTCTTAAGTTAGATATTATCCCCCCCTTCATATTATAATGTACACGTTTTTTAGTTTCAAAATCCTTATGTTAGTTGGGAGAACACATCTTTTGACCTCGAATACTTTTGTCTTAAAACGTTGTTCTATTAGAAAGTGTTTTAGTAAGACATTTTCACACGTATCGAACCAATTTACATACTATAAATTATCTAAGATATTGTACAATAAGGGTTTAAAAAAAAGAAACTGATATTACATTTTAAGTCCCAAAGCTACTTGATTTATAACTTCTAACCCAAAAGTTGTTATCTTTTCCAATTTAACCTAATAACTTTTTTGCTTTCAACTTTAGTTTCCTATACTTTTCATATTTCGTAAAATTTTCGTTTTATGTTTTGTTCTAAATTTCGTGAGTTAACACAGGGCAACGTGCGTGTTTGGCTCAACATTTTTATGTTTTTTTTACACTTTGTTCTAAATTTTGCGAGTTAACATGACGCAATGTGCGTGTGTGGTTCAACGTTTTTACGTCATCCATTTTTCCCGTTTGACAGGTTCGTCGCAACACGCATGTCCTAAATCGACATAGTTATTATTTTCTATGTTTGACGTTTTGGTATAATTTCTTTGCATTAACACGTCGCAACTTCAGTGTTGGTGGTCGTTAGCGGTTGTGTGGCATTGGTGTAATTTGTCACGGTTTTTACGCCCCGTTGTGAGGGGGGAGGGCTTAATGCTAGCTAAATTTATTTTTAGTGATATCACTTTTATAGATTACATGTATCAATACATTTACAAACGTCTATAGCTAGTAAAAAATACTTGTTTTTGTCATGTGTCATAATTTTGTCAATCTATTAATTTTTTCTCGGTTTTTTTTTATTCACTCCTTCATATTCCAGCTCCAAATTTAAAATAGCTAGTTTTAATTATATTCTATATTAATATTAATATAAAGTTTTATAATTTCTAAATCTTCACTACTAATTTTTTTTCTTATTCAACCCATATAATACAACTACACAACTTTCTAACCTAGCATATGAATAAAGCAAAAAGTGAACCCAAATGTTTGAAATTGAACATACAATCAATAATCGTATTAAAATTTAATATAGTTGTTTATAGGAGAATTGGTTTTTAATAATCTTAACTTTCACGCGTTAGCCAGCAATTATCTCAACATAAGAAATTCCCCGTGATAGTCCCAACTTGCAGACATTTTTTTCTCCACCGCGCCTTTTCTAACTATGATCTAACCCATTTAGTATTTTGTTGATGTGAGTGACAAATAACTTGGTTATTTTGCTGGTGTGGCTGTTATGTGGCACCACCATCCATCCATCAGCCACCACCCACCCACCAACCACCATCAGTCAACTTACTTGCTACCACCACCGCCCACCAATTCCATCAGCCACCCCACCTGTTATTACCACCAACCTCCACTTTCTGCCACCAACATTCTGAACTTGAACCCGCCACACATTATACTACCAAGACCATAATCATCGTTACCACATCGTAAACTCAAAACCTCGGTTTGGGGCTCCGGTTTTACATCATAATCGTTTTCAAAAAACAACCCCGAAAGGCAAATAGTACCTGTCGGAAGTAGATTGCACGATGGACAAATATTACAGGGGTGAACATGGTGGCGGACTGGTGGATGTTGGTGGTGGTAACAGGTGTGGTGATTGATGGTGTTAGGTGGTGGCGGTGGTGAGTGGTATTGGTGGATGTTGATGTTAGTAGCATGTGGGGTGACTGATGGGGGTGGGTTATGCTGGTGGTGGAGATGGTGATGGTGCCACATAACAACCACATTAGCAAAATAACAAAGTCTTTTTTGCCACATAAGTTGCTACATTAGACTCGTGGTGGAAAAATGTTTGCAAGTTAAAAGTGTCGGGATAAATTTCTTAAGTTGAGATTATTGTCGGCCAATGGGTAAAAGTAACATTATTAAAATCAAATTCCCCTGTTTATATAGAACATATGCCGGATATTATTATTTTTATTTTGACAATGAAATCTTTGTTTTTCAACATTAATAATTAGGGGCAATACATAATTTTAATGGAAACTAGGTTGTCATTTCGCATAACAAAAAATCCATATTTGATGAGTCAAAAACATATTGATTACCAACTTTTTTTAATGGCAAATTTCTTTTAATATGTTTATTGGACTTGAACCCAGGCCTCCCCTCCCAATAGATTACCAACTTGTAACATAGATTAGTTTTGATATTAGCATTAAAGAATTTGAACTAGAAGCCTAAATGGAAGAATATGGTATCATTTAGGAAGAAAAAAATTATGGTGATGTATTAAAGTAAGTTTAATAATAATTTCTCCTATTATATTCATATATAGATATAGATGAGATTGTTATCTACTAAGTTTATATATCAAAATGAACACATCCAAATCCAACCTCCCTATTGTATTTGTTGTAAAAAATCAAAGCCATGTAGAGTAACTGTTTTGAATTATGCTGAAGATTAGTTTTGTTAAGTGGGGTATGCAAATCAAAAGTATAATCTGTCCTTCAACACCACATAGTTGCGACCATTGGTCTTGTCTATCTTGGCAATCCTCCCAAGGATATCTGCAAAACCACTCTTACCCTGCAAACTTGACTTCATTAGTGATACCCAAGGAAGCGAGCGACTTCAATAAGAATAAATTAGAAAACCAAAAATGTGCACCTCTTTGGTGCGTAGCCGGGTTCTAAACGCAACAACAAGATCCACTGTGGTGAGAGGTGGCTTGCGCATCAGAACTGCCCTGATTTCATCTTCTGTAACAACAGCAGCAGCAGCTCTATTTTAAGCTCCTCCTCCTCCTCCATTATTATTAATATTATTGTTAGCCTTTGGTGCAACAACACTTTGAGGGGAACTTTCATCTTCAATCTACTCATAGACAATCACCAAAACCCAGAATTAATGCATGCAACTATATATATATTTACTAACAAATCAAAGGAAGAGATCGAAACTTAATTACCTCCTTTTCTTCATTCTTCTTTAACTCATCCTTTCCAGATCCTTCATTGTCTTCTGCTTCTTCATCCTAGTGACTAAACTAAGTTAGGCATAACAAAACAAATACAAGCTAACTTGTTTCCTAACTCTGATATAATAACTCACATGCCCACTCACATACAACACACCATGATACCACTGCTAGGCTACAAGCCCTTTGATCCTAATTCTGATATGTTGTTTACACATCTCTAATATGCAACAACCAAGAGACTAGAAATAAACATCACAAGCTGTATATATTATTCATTAATAATAAAGGGGCAAACCTGCTTATAAATTTCCACATGCTCCCAGTCATCATCATCTGTGAAAATTTCCACATGCTCCCAGTCATCACCTATACAACAACATATAGTTTATTCAAGATATATATATATATATATATATATTGGTAAATGCGTAGATATAAACAAAGAGAGAGAGAGAAAGAAAGTACCATGGTGTTGGTGTTGAGATATAGAAAAAACCCTAATGAGACGACTCATGGAGTACTTGTCCTTCATGGTTCTTAGGCTTAGCGTACCATACATACTCGATCACCACGCATTTGATAGTTAAATTTATATATACACCCTTTTACACAAGCCCATTTCTTTTTGGGCCGGCTGTCATCTTAAACCGACCCTTCTAGAGGAGTAAAAAACCAGTTTTCAATCAAATCGTAAACGAAAAAAAAACGAAACCGGTTTTTTTCTAAAACCAGTTCGGTTTCTAAATGAGACCATCTGGTTGGGTTCGATTATAGATCCTGGCGTGCAAAACTGGTTTTAAAACCGGACCGGAAAAAAACCCGGTTTTTTAAACGGTTAATTGGTAACATATTAAAAAACCGGTTTTTTTTAACCAGAAAAAAAAACAATGATCTTATTACCACAATAACGGTCATATGATCATTTGGGGCAAAACTAGCCTTTTTTACTTTTTTGGGCCATAATTCCATCCCCAACTACTATAAAAGGATAGTGGGTGTTTAGATTCAATTACGCCACTCTCTAATCTTCAAAAACTCTCAAAACATTTTCTTGCTCGGTTATCTCAAAAAATGCTTTCTATGCCACCTCTAGTGCTCATGATTTGTTCAGTGTTGGGGAATCTTCAACCAACGTCATGGTTCATGTTATTCCAACGAAGCTAAACCCCTGATGTTTGGTCAGATTTTGATTTGTGCAAGATGTTGAATGGTATATAAAAGAGCGTGTTGCCATTATTGTCAAAACTTTTACTCCGAAGGTGCAAACTCCACCTTGAAACAACACATCGATAAAGCGTTTTGCAAGGCGTTGAAACAACAACCCGCTAGTGGTCAGGCTTCGATGGCAAGTGAAGAGGCTACTTTGTTCACCTGCAATTTGGATATGGCTAGGGAGGAAATGGCGAAGTTTGTGATCCAAGAAAGCTTGTCATTCAACCATTTCGCCAAGCAACGCTATACAAGGTTGGTTCAAAGAGCTCTCCAACCACGATATACTCATGTACGTCGTGCTACTCTTAGGAGGGATTGTTTAAGATTGTGGAAAAACGAGTTGACGTTAACCTACGCGTTGCGCCGGGATATTGCTTATGAATGTCTTTAGTAACCAAACAAAAAAATAAACAGTAAACCACGCACGCCTTGCAAAACGTTACATAAAACTCGTGCCTTGTGACGGTTAAAACGGACCTGTAATATATAAGATTATTAATTCGACGTAATTGTAATAACAATAAACAAAACAAAATGCTGCAAAATATTCAATTTTACATAGCTAAACAATTTGTGAGTTTATCATAACATTTTTTAAAGAGTGAATTTCAAAAATTGTCCTTTATCTTTATACTCTTTTTCAGCGGTGTCCTTTATGTTTAAAGTTGATGAGTTTTGTACTTTATGTTTTAAAATTTTGCACGTTATGTCCTTTAGGCCTAACCCAGTTAATTTTTTCTGTTAAATTAGGTCATATGCAAGACACATGAGGGAGTTTAGTCTTTTCACATACCCTTTTCACTTCCCCCAATTTATATTAACACTAAGCCTCCTGTTCCCGCCACCACAACCATCCACCACCACCATGTCTAGAGAAACACAACATATCAAGATTCAACACCTTAACCTTTCGCACATTCAATGATTCCTTAGCAAAATAAGAAATACGTTTAAGAAATTTCCATAAATTGAAATTAAACAGACACCAATCCACCAAATTACAACTCAAAACCACCAAATGAACAAAAAGTCTAAAACAACTGAAACCACCATAAATCTTGATGTCTTCACTACACAATGGTAGGAACTCCGTAGAAGATACTAAATCCACCATTAAAGAAATCAGAAATCAAAACGAATAGTCAGAGGCACCTCTTTAATATGGTGAATTTCTTAAAACAACTGAAGCTTCGAATTATCGACCACTGGTGCTACAATTAGCTTAGGCTCACCAAGGTTCTCGGATTGACTAACGATGAGTTTCTAACTAACGACGAATATGTGGTGGTGGTTGTTGTGGATTGAATCGGGGGCGGCGGCGGCGAGGATTAGATTATGATGAACTGATGATGGGGTTTTTTCCAACAAACTGATTGTGATTGTTGTGGATTTGACCGGAGATGTGGTGGCGGCCTTAAGTTAAACGTTCATTGGTTATGAACTGATTATCTAAGGAAGAGGATGAGGCGAAGATGTGGTGGTGGTTGCTATGGATTTAACCGGAGATGCGGTGGAGTCTCGCCGGAGATGGTGACCGGAGCAAGAGAAAGAGATAGAGAGAGGGTCAGTGGTGGCGATGGAGATAGGGTAGAGAGGATGGTGGTAGGAGGGTGAGTTGTTAATATAAATTGGGGGAAGTGAAAAGGGTATGTGAAAAGACTAAACTGCCCTCATGTGTCTTGCACATTACCTAATTTAACAGAAAAATTAACTAGGTTAGGCCTAAAGGACATAACGTGCATGATTTTAAAACATAAAGTACAAAACTCATCGCCTGAAAAAGGGTATAAAGATAAAGGACAATTTTTGAAATTCACTATTTTTTAAAACAAAATTGTTAATCAATTTTTCATAATATATACCATACCCCCAAGAATGTTATCAAATTTCTAAAAGATATATAGATAATATTTAGTTTTTTTACTAAAATATCTCAAATGAATGAAAAATGGAAACATACTATGTATTGCTAAAAGTGAAGCCCTCGAGTAAATCCAGAACTTAATGAAAGGATAAATCGATAAAGTCATAAAATAACTGTAATGTGTATAATTCCTAATGCACCTCCTACAAAAAATTAATAGCATAAATTAAGTCATCTTCTCCCAAAACTTTTTTAAATTAAGCCATCTTCTCCCAAAACTTTTAACAGATACACTCCAAAATTTTCTAATATACAATGTGTAGGGATGGTAATATAATATATGGTCGATCAAATACCACCCCCCACACACACAATAATATAATATATGTAATTCTAGAAACAACCATTAGAAAACAAAATTCATATCTCCACTATTCAAAAGTCTCTTTCACAGTTTTCTTCTACACTCAACAACACCACCATGGAGTCGTCGCTACCACAACATCACCGACGAACCGCAGTCTCAACAACACCACTTCCGAACCACCGTACCACCAGAGATTCATCGTTACCATCGCCGTTCAATTTGTAAGTCCTAAACTCTTCATCATCGATCACCGCCAAAACCGTCGCCCTCGACGGTCTCTCTCTGATTTCTCCGTAACCGCCATGGCCGGAGATTTATGGTGATGGCGGGGATTATATAGGAGTGAAAGGGTGCGTCGTTTTGGTTATCATCTTTAAATCATGACGGCTTTTGAATGTTGTCGGTTTCATTAACACCAGTAGGGTTTGAGAGTAGAAGCATACATTGTTGTTGGTTGTTCTGAACTGACTTCATGTTGTGTTTAGGAAGTTTGTATAGACGGTTTAATTTTACGGAGGTGTCGGTGTTATAAGGATAGTTATTTTATTTTACATATAATACATGAATGAAACGTTGTCAATGAAGGGATGCAATGGTAATATCAAAGGGTGTATGCATGTTGCTTTTTGTATAACCATATAATGCTAAACTTGAATTGATTTCTTATTTTGAAACTTTAGAAACCGGCGTTAACTTACCTAGCAATGTTTGGTTCGCATCGCACGGTTCACCCGACTCGTATATTTGTGTCACCGCCCATTGGATTAGACCGACGACGTGGCAACACACAATTTTGTTTCAATTATTCGATTACCCTCACACCGGTGAAAATATATATAACGTAATCGACAAATGTATTAAAACATACAAATTGGAACAAAAGGTTTTTTAATATCTTTTGATAACGCCTCAAACAATACGGTTTCGGTAACGCATTTAAAGTTAAAATACAAACCGATTTGTGACGGTATTTTTTTTCATAATCGATGTGTTGCATATATCATAAATTTGACCGTTCAAGACGGTTTAAAGGTTATTGAACCCCAAAAAGATGCTTTCAAAAGAATGTTACGTGATAGTAACACTCAAAGACATGCTAAATATATTAAAACTTGTAAGGAAGCGGGCCGAATATACTTAGGACCCAATTGGGGTTGTGCTACAAGATGGAACTCGACTTGCACCATGTTTGAAAAGACTATTTTGCAAAAAGAAAGTTTAATAGCCTTCATAACATTTTGGCTAGTCTTGGAAAGGTTTCGACTTATCACCCCTCGGTTTGGGCTGCTATTGAAACGGTTACACAAATGTTTTAAGTTTTCAAAACATCAAAAAAGACTTTATCGGGAATATACTATCCAACAAGTCCTTTGCTACTTCACAATTTGTTTAAAATGTGTTTAAAATTAAGCGAGTTGTCGTGTAGAGGTAGACCATATCGTGATATGGTAGAACCGATGAAGGAAAAACTAAGAAAATATTTTAAAGAACTACCTGTGGTTTTCACTTGTGCATCCGCCCTAAACCCTTGCTTTAATTTAATCGGAACTGGGTCTTTTATTGAAAAAATCGCAAGCGAGTTGAATTTAAGCACCCCTCAAGAACCAAACTTTGGTGAAGCCGCAAAAGCTCGTTTTAACGAACAACTTTTTAAAATGTTTGACCTTTATTTAATAAATATGGTACAACCTCCTCACACATACATGAGTCAAGGAGAAATGTCGTTTTTGGCAAAGGTTCAAGTTCGGAGGATGCGGATTTGTACATTTATAACTAATTATATGATGAGTCGAGTCAAACGCAACGTGATAACACTACTAGTAGCAAACTCGGTAGGTATATTCGGTCGAACTTTCTACAAATGATGTCTCCACAAGCGTTTAAGAATTTTGATTTGTTGGCTTGGTGGAAAAGTAAGGAAAATCAATTTCCAATCTTAGCCACCATGGCCCGAGATTTACTAACGGTCCAAGCTTCCACGGAAGCTTCGGAAAGTGCTTTTTCTACTAGTGGTAGGGTAATATCGATAAAGATAACTCGACTAACACCGTCGGCGGTTGAAATGTCAATTTGCTTGAAAGATTACTTGGATCCGGCGCAGAGAGTTCAACACATACGCTCGCTCAAGGGAGAATTTTGAATACGAAGGAGAAGTGTACGAGGACAAGGTCGAAGATAATTTGACGAACCCAATGACCGACGAAGAAGCCGCATGCGATGAATATCTTCGCAATAGTTTCGATTTGGGTGGCGAAGAAGATTAAACAACGCTTATCAAGATGTATTAGCATTCTAGTTCCACTAAAAAATTATATATTTTGGGAAAAAAAATTATAAACCTCTACCTTCTAGGAATTACTATATTTATAAAATATTCTTCTATTTTAATACACCTCTACCTTCTGGGAATTACTATATTTATAAAAAATATTCTTCTATTTGAATACGACCAATATTAATTCAATTAAAATATACTTACTTTTTTAAATATCTTCAGTTAAAGTATACTAAACAGCTTTTTAACACAATTTAGTTTAACTTTAATTATATTTATAAATATTCAAACATATAAATATATAAAAGAAATTTAGAACTAAAACTTATAACTTTTTAACATCACTTTTTTATTGCAGAAATTCTTCTATTTTAATACACCTCTACCTTCTGGGAATTACTATATTTATAAAAAATATTCTTCTATTTGAATACGACCAATATTAATTCAATTAAAATATACTTACTTTTTTAAATATCTTCAGTTAAAGTATACTAAACAGCTTTTTAACACAATTTAGTTTAACTTTAATTATATTTATAAATATTCAAACATATAAATATATAAAAGAAATTTAGAACTAAAACTTATAACTTTTTAACATCACTTTTTTATTGCAGAAATTCTTCTATTTTAATACACCTCTACCTTCTGGGAATTACTATATTTATAAAAAATATTCTTCTATTTGAATACGACCAATATTAATTCAATTAAAATATACTTACTTTTTTAAATATCTTCAGTTAAAGTATACTAAACAGCTTTTTAACACAATTTAGTTTAACTTTAATTATATTTATAAATATTCAAACATATAAATATATAAAAGAAATTTAGAACTAAAACTTATAACTTTTTAACATCACTTTTTTATTGCAGAAGAACATACATAGGGTGGAAGTGACGTATGCGGGAATGGGGTGTTTGAGATGGTTCAACGCGTGGTCACACCACCGTCACCACTTGTTTAAGTGGGGTGATTGAGTGGGGTTGGGGAGTAGTCACCGATGTGGGGAAGAGGAGAGAGAGATAGTTAATGGTGATCCGCACTATCTTCCAACCAATCACACATTTATTTTCTTTCTTTTTTTTTGTTTTTCTTTAAATTGTTTACCACTCCTCATGTGGGGAACACCTTAGTGTTTGAGTGCAAAATGGGGAGTGAAGATGGAAGTTGACATGGTACAAGATGATTGGCAAAAGAAAAGTTTGCCACTCCCCATGTGAGAAGCACCCCTTTCACCCTTAATCTGATAAGAATTAAAGCACAAAGACCGAAAAGGTTATTATAAGTTTGACAATTTGTTGTACTTATGAGATGGTTCAACACGCGGGCACACCACCGCGACGCGTAGGTGTCATAAATGTGTGGTGCCAGGCTACCAGTGTTGTGACTTTGTTACACGTGTTATGTTGGTGATACTAACGTGGTTTATTATGTTCCGCATGTTGTGGTATAAACATGACGCAACGATAAAAAGGCACAGACCATGACCCATAAAGATTAACTGCTGCTAAAACCAATAGTTAATTATCTTATAACCCAAGTTCAATTACCTGCTAGAACAACCCAATCAATAACAACCATAATCACTTACTAACAGTAACTTTCAGCAACAACATTTTACACTGTCCGGTAAAACTGACTTTATGCGATATCAAAACCCAAGCACCATTAATCAGTTGATGTGGTGTAGTGGTTATCACACTACCATTGAATTGAAACAACCACCAGTCCACCACAACACCACCGTTTCACCTAACATCACATGTTCCCCCAACTCAAGTTCTCAACCCTTCACCAACATCGCTACCGCAGTCCTTCTGATCGAATGACACCTCTTCCTTCACGCTTCCACGCCATGCCCATGTCATCTCTTCATTGACCGTTGAACCCTAAATCAATCCGCAGCAAGTTTTCTTAGAAGAAAGAGTTGTTGTGGAACGATTCCTTGCACACAAAAGTTGCAGTCACCCAAGAATTTGAGGAATTCTGCTCTGGATTTATACCACCACATCCAAGAAAGCAACTCAGATCCCGTAGGAGTTGATACGTTTTCTTCTTTCGCTTGATTAATAGATTTGACATGTTTGCTAATCAATTCAGATCTAATCACAGTATACTAATCCAAAAATCAATAAAAGAAAAGGTAAAAATACAAACATTGAAACGAATTTGACGGTGTATGAAAAGTAAAAACAATTTTTTTATTTAGTTGACCAGCTATGCATCTTACTTATGTGTATTTATCTAATCATTCTATTCGATTGGCACAAACCATCAAATCAAAATAACAGACAGACAGTTACAAACGCATTCAATAGAATCTTGGCCTTGATGACTTGTCTAGAAAAACCAAGTCAACGAAACATGAATTCATCTCTGCAAGCAAATCACTAAAAATCTCAACATCGTAGCATCACAAAGCTCTTCCCTGCCATTATAACAACCATACAAACAGAAACGTCACTCTGCCTCCACCTGCTTGTGAGAATCCAAATGTTGCTGCTCGTATATCTGCATGTAAGCCTCAGAAAGTGCAACCATCTGCGGAAGTGTTTCTGCAACATGGAGATCCTGCATCTCATACCTGAGAACACACACAAAAATCAAAATCTTTCTTACTCACTAGCTCAGAAATTGACATGGAAGAAGGCCTACCAGAGCTCTTCCGACTTGCGCTGAACAAATACCCTATATGCTCCTTCACCTGGTTTACCGTCATGAACAATGTTTGCAATCAAATCATACTTGGAACGCACTCTTTCTTCCTCTCCCTCTTTAGATGGTAATGGTATATAATCCTTTAGCTCCAGATTTTTCACAGGGAAGTTAACTGACACACAGGAACTCAACAAATAAGCACATCAATCAAATAATGATAATAATAAACCAGCCGTTCTCACCAAGGGTTGAATTTTTCTCCACAAAGAAATTATTCTTTGTGAAGCGACGCATGTGAAGAATAAGATACTGTGGAAGTCTTGTAACACGATATCTCATCCTGGCTACACGAGGACGCACTACTTCAGTTACACTCTCCCCATCAAACTTCTTCAGTATGTTGAAAAGTGGAACCTACAATAACAGTACACCTTTTAACTCAAATACCCAATTCTTAAAAAACAAACTCAGCACCCACCAAACAAATGGCTATATATCTATTGCAGGAAATATACACAACATGATAGCATCTCGGAAACAATAATGATAAATGAGCTCCACGTACATACACATTAACTTAGAAACCGATCTATATTTATCTATTATATGCTATGTAGCCCACTCTTAATATTCTACAAGTATAAAATCATCAACTTATCAAACCCCTTAGTTCCACAGAAAATACATGTAACATTCGTAAGCCTGATTGGCAGACAATATGGAAAAATAAGAGTTGACAAAAAATTCAGAATTTAAAATTCAAAGCACAAACCTGAGGAATTATATTTTTCTCCATCACGTCTTTGAAAAGTGGGGGTGGCGGCAAATCTAGTCCAAGCATCAAAAATGACATTCTACTGGTCTCGGCACCATCTTTTGTATTAATCTCTTTCACAACCTCCAGTTCTCCCTAGAAAGAATAGATTTCCGTTCAATGACAAAATTTAACAAGGCTGCAATAAAAACAAGTGATACCTGAAAACACTGATGGATAATGCTGGTCTTTGTCCTTGAACTTTTAAGGTCTGTGTGCAGTGTATTGAGAAGCCATGACATAAATTCAACAGGATCAGACTGTGCCCCTATACGAAATCGTTTTTTACTGGCTTTCATAACTGCTTGCAAAAATTCATGAGGGCTAACCTACAGCTCAAACAAGTAACTATTAGGCCTGCAAAAGGCATAGATCTAGAGATAAATCATAGTATTTGTTATGTCAAACCTGTCCTTTGAAGTTCCTAGCATGCCATATCTTCCTTGTGAGCTCACCAAAACGGTGAACAAGGACAGATTTACTGTCAGCGTAATTTTCAGGAATGAGAAAAAAGTTTCTCAAGGGGGTCACTCGCATTAAAGACTGAATGGTGACATTAACAAAATCAGTCTCCTTAATGTTATTAAGCCCGACCTGAAAAATCCCCAAAAGAAAATATCACAATCCGTATTCTTATAAAAAAATGGATCAAGACATTAGCAAAAATGAATTACCATTCCAGGAAGATAATCAGAACCATCAAGCGCCCTTGACCAATGTCTATTTCTATCAAGTTGCAGAACTTGGTCTTTGTTAAACCTGTGAAGTGATACCAGAACTAGTTAAGCACCAGAAGTACACGAGAGTACATAGTGGCGATACAATGAGAAAAATATTTAACTTAATACAAATCACACCTCCAGTTGGTACTACATATCTATAAATAGACACACAAAAACGATCCAATAATCACAAACACCACCAAACCAATAAAAGCAGTAAAGTAATATCAAACACATAATGCTTGGGAGTTATTTACAAAAAAAAAGGAAGAGAAGAGAGCACAGCAGACCTTGGGTTAAGAACATGACGGATATCATCAAGTGAAGGATCATTGATTTCATAACCATCAGGCAGGCAATATACTTTTTCGGTGCGAAGATTGATGTAGACATGGTGTCCGGCTTCAAGGCTATGAGTATATGCATGTGACTTGTGGCCTCTTCCTTGGAAATACTTACCACATACCAAACATGCATACACATTCAAATTTGATAGTGACACTGAACAGAACTTTTCAAAGTCAAAATCCAAAACCTGCAAAAGCCAATTAAAATCGTCTACACCAGATATATAACATAAGAAGAATAACTTGATTACATTGATTGTACTACAACAAGAAGCAGTATTATCAGTTCCTGTTTCCTATTATAATCCTATTCCATGAATACCGACAGAAGACATTTAACATTGAGATTAACATAATTCAAGTTGAATAAAGAGCAGCATATACCAATGAAACTATATAATATTTGTGTTATCACTGTGCACACAACACATTCATGTTCCCACCCATCCATCCTCCTAATCATACTTTGTTTGTTTTGTTCATATTTCTAGGTTAGTTAAATAAACACTGATTGTATGTATGTAATAGTGTGTATTTCAGCACAGTGCAAGCAAGAGATGTGGATGGATTCGGAATGGATGATACCTGGCGATTAACTGTATCGAGGTAAGGACAATCTCTACGGACTTCAATAGTCCTATTACGCCTCCCTTGACCACCGAATCCATTCTCCTCCTCTTCTTCTTCTTCTTGTTGCTGTTGGTTGCCGTTTTTCTGTTCCTCTTCGTCTTCGTCGTCGTATGTTGCAAGTGGAAGCAGGGCGTTATCAGAACCAATTTCAACTCCTGCTACTTTCTGCCTCTTCGACTCCATCTTTCAGCCGATAAACCTTCTGGCCCTAGGGCTTTCTTTCGCCCTCTTTCACCTTTCAATATTAGACCCTAAAATGCCATTTTTACCCCCCTTTGGTTTAGTTAATTTCATCACTTTTATCCAAATCTTTTTTCTCTGCTTCTTGTTTTTTTTAAGGGGACTTTCAATATGTACATGACCATTGGTCATCGGGTTTCCGTCAAGGAGGATTACCCGTCAGCCCAGCCTTGGCAGACGCGATGTTCTATCGAGCCCCGGCTGCCGCTCTGACTGACCTTCGCCCGGAAACCATATTGCCCTCACACAAGAACCTCGCTGAGGTAATAGTTGGGTAAAACCGGGTTGCCCTCCGGATCGAACCATGCCTCGGTAGGAAACGATCCATCATTGGGACGTCCCGCACCTTTCGCCACAGCCGAGAGTCGAACCGGCATCTCCAAGGAGAAGAACCGGCCCAACAACCAACTGGGCAAGGGTGGGGTCAAGTTGAATTACATGATACAAGCCAATATCATGATAAAAGAAGCATATAATAAAAATGCAAAGTCATTTGAAATCAAGTATTCAAGCATTAAAGTCTAAAATCACATAATTTTAAAGGATTCAAATGAAATAGACACACATAATTTCAACTTTAGTCATGTATTTGTGTATAGTTTCAATTTTTAAGATTGAAGAAAAACTTATATTTACTCATGTTTAGTTGTCCTTGACACGATCTTTTATCAGAAATAAGAATCGATTTTATCAAAAATAATTGTGCATTTGTGATTTGTGCTTTAACATACTCGGTCTTCAAACTCTATTATCGACAAAGATATTGGGCCCATCATGACACTTTAGTTTGTGGTCGAATACTCTACAAATAGAATACGCTACCTTTTTTATTAATTTAGGTTCAAAGGTTGTTATTGGTTAATTTGGCATGAGCCTTTAGTGGTTACTGGGTTATTAACTTAAAACTAAACATGGGCCTTTAAGGATTTAAAATCCACTGTTAAAAATTCAGTGATTAAGCTTAATTTTTAAGCTATGAAACTTTTCACTATGTAAAAAGTTAATAAATCTAGTTTTTTTTATGGCAATGGGATCATTTTCTATATAAAACCAATGGTGTCAACTATAAAAAAAGTATTGCTATTGCTCAGATATCCCTATTACACACTCTATACTCTATATGAGATGCGAAATTCATTGGTGTCAGGTGACTCAATTACCCCGTCACTGTCGTGATCAACATCAGGCAAAAGAGGGCATAGAGTGGAGTGAGAGCTCGAGGTTGTTGTAGCTAGTCACTGATGGTGTGGCTTGGTTGTGCGTGCATAAAGGTTACCGACAATTGAAAGCCATTATTTGGCTGACGATGGTGATGAACTAAAGCTCACAGTGGAATGATGAACTGGTAGTTTTTTATTTGATATGGCAACAATTACAAGTGAGGTTGTAGTTGTTTCATATTGGAAGAAAGACTAACTAGAACATGGATGTAGGGTCCAAGATCCAACCCAAAAGTCAAAAAAAATATACCTAGAAAGACCCAACACCAAATCAGAAAAGGGCCCCACGTAATTATTGCAACAAGGAATCACCAAAAAAGGTACAATCACTAAAAAGAATGTTCCATCGCCACCAATAGGAAATGAGATGTCACCATCTGAACCCCCTTACATAACCATGATGTCAACCCTAAACGAACTCTCCTATAAATAGCAAGAAAGAAATAAATTGCCAGGTATCCTCTCACTCAATGTACTCTACTCCACATTTTCTTCTTTCAACGAAAAAAATAATTATTCCCATGCCAGAGGTACTCGCAGGAGTACCGCACTTCCTGTGACAAGACTCACAGTGTTTTGTTTTGTAGAAATTCAAGTCTTGTTCGTTGCTAGAGAGTGAAACCTCAACTTCGATAGATGATGTGACCAGATTTCCCTCTTCAGGTTCTAAACCGATTTTTTGGTTGGTGCTTGGCCAAACTAGTTCCGGTTTGGTTCGGCCCTGGTCTCACCAGTTTTTAACGTCGGTTTCAGTTTGGTTTTGTTTCGGTTTCGGTTCTAACACGGTTCTTGTGCATACCTTTTTTTATAGTTTTTGAACTATTTTAGGATAAAAATAACCGGTTTTATAAATTTAAAAAAATCAATAAAATAATATTTTATTAAATAAATGAACTGGTTTGGTCAAAAAGACCGATTCGATCTAGTTTAGGCATAAAGAATGAGAACCGGTCACAAACCTACGGTTTGTATAATAAACTGAACCGGTTTATATGATTTTGGTTCCCAACCAGTTTCGGTGTGGGTCGGGTATTCCGAACCGGTTTTGTGTTCATGTATAATGCATATTAACTACCTAATGGGCTCATCACTCTCATATCTTGATGAAAATTCTAAAGTCCCACAAGAAATTAAAGAGGCCCATAGTATGTTTAGACGTCAACTAGTATTATGATCCACAGGCGATGCGTCGTGGGGCCCGTTGAAAACATCGAATTCTTAATCCAAGTGATATGTTATGCGTTAATCATATGAAACACATGTTTCAACGTACTCGGTTCAACCAAATGTAACCTATATAAGTATTCCGGTTAATCAAACGTAAAGTAAATCGAATTTATACTGTACAATCATAATGTAACTTACCAAAAAAAACATAAAGCATGAATAGAAACCACAAAAGGAAAAAAACACATTCACATTAAGGGGTAGACTTGAGTGTTTTATAAAGTGAAAGGACCAAAGTCGAGAGGTGTAAACATCAACGACCTTGGTTTTTAGTAGTAGTAGTAGTAACTCGAATATATACCATCGAATGAAAATGTATTATATTTAACCTCACTCAGGTTGGAACAAAATTACGTTCAAACATAGACAAATTGAAAACGTGCATTAAATAAGCACGAAAACGTATTATATTTGAGTTGACTCGTTTCCAAAACAAAGTTTACGCTTAAATGTAAACAAACTTGAATTTATATCGACACGTACATAAAATATTAGTTTGAGTAAATTGTCAAAATCGTCCCTGAGGTTTGGGATCGTTTGTCATTTTCATCCAAAATGACTTTTTGTGCAATATTGCATACGAAAGTTGATTTAAGAAAAAAAAATAGGTTAGAGACGCATATTATTTATTGTACATGAATAATGTTAGAATATTAAAAACTTGAGCAATTAATTTTTAAAAAACTGTAAAACTTAATAGTAGTTTAGGGACCAAAATTGTCATTTTCTAAAACTTAGGTTAGCTATAGTGAGGGACTAAAATTGCAACTTTATGAACGTGTGAGGGGGGAGAGACAAAGCCGACGGGAAACCCTACCGATTTTGTCTTTTAAGATGGTATAAATAAATGTTTTTTCGGGGTGCATTTTTTTTAACAAGTAGAGCAACCGGTTAGGCTTCGCACCAAACTTCAGTTGTCAAACGCATAGAGCAGTGGATATCATTAGGCTTGAAAGTTAAACGTACCTATCACCCGAGCTGGAGGTGATTGGCTATTCGGGGTGTAAATGTGAGTGGTTTGTTTCATCAATTTTATACACCTAAAAACTACCTATCTTGTAGTTACAATTATTTGAACAGAGTTCATTATTTTTAAAAACAAACATCAAACCACTAGAGTACTAGATATATTCGTCATTCATTTATATGGACCGAACAAAATTTTTGACCAATGTTATTGCTAAAACTCAATGTTGTTACAAAATGTAAATCACATATCACAAAACAAACAACGTTTTAAGCATTCACATTAGGTTTCTTAATCCCCATTCATATTCATATGTAAATTACATAAGCCAAAACATACAACTTTTTATGCATTCACATTAGGTTTTTAAAAATCCCAATTCATATAGCTGAAACTCTTTTTTTTTCTTTGTAAAGTTTCTGCATCTTTCTGGAAACTCCATTGCCAAAATAAAAAACGGCGTTAAGAACAGAGATTTTGACACATGATCACAAAATGATGAACAAACCAACAATACTGCTACCTGAAAAGGATTCCCCAACAAAAAATCAAAACCGCCCTTAAGAACAGAGATTTTGATAATTGATCACAAAATGATGACCAAACCAAACCAAACCAACAATGACCTATCTTCATATACTCATAGCCTTATGAAAATCCTGTGGTTTACTTATGAGGATGATGAATTTGATTTGCAGATCTATCTATATACATAAACAAAAGGAAGGACCTAACATTAAACAAAAGCAGCAGACGATGATTAAAAACCTTTGTTGATGATAGATACATAATTTACCTCCCCTCCCTCCTGTGCCCTATTTATAGTAAGTAAATACTTTCTGTACATAAGTTGTTAACTGTTGGTCACCATGTTCCAAAGCTACACGCAACATGTTGTTGAGTGATGATGTTTAGGCGTTGTTGCATCACAGCCATTGACGGGTAAGCAGGGAAACATATCCGGAAAAAGCATGTGTGAGAAGAAGGGAGACGATCACCCTCACCCGACTTGTATATGTAAAGCCTCGAAGCCAAACCGCAAAACCCCTCTACTGGTAGATACTTCACCGATGTCCAAAAGAAAAGAAGAACCTTTCTTTGCTCTGCTGTCATTTCCCCAACAATCTGTTCATTTTCAGATTCATTATCAGCTTAAATTAAACAAATCACCAACAAATAATAATCCTACTATAAGATACCTTCCAGAACCACTTTATCTGAGGATCGGTGCATTTATAGCCGTTATATTCTGTATGTGCCTTCCAATCCTCAACAGAGATAGGACTTTCACTCCCATGCAACATCCCATCGAGATCTTCAAGAAGTAGGCTCTTGAAACATAACCTGCGGATTTCTTCGCTTGTAACAATATCTGCAAATCCTCTGGCAAATTCCGTTACCTGCTGGGAAACAGATGTCACAAACCTATGCTTGACCAGAAGATCAACGTACTCCTTCCTATTCCTGCTATTCACACTTATCAGTTTTCCATCAGGGACAAGCTCCAAAACTTTCATGGATCCCAACTCTTCAGCCTCCCAAACAAATGTTAGACCAAGTGCGTCTTCATCCACTGCACGCACATCCATATCCAATATCTGCTTACAGCTACTATACAAGTATGGATCTGCATCCTTTATATCTTCCAAGCACACATCAACGCCACCCAATTGCAAAAAGAAGGCCCTATCGAATACTATCCCAACTTGCATTTTATGCATCAACGCTAAGGCTATCACCCTGCCTGCAAATTTAAAATATCGTAGGTGCATTGGGTCCACCTTAGATGCTGCCAACAGAAGCAAACATAACCAAATAATTACTCTCTACGCATTTCAAAGCCACCTTAAACTTTGTGACATTAAAATACGCATGACAGAAAAAATCAATCAGTGAAACAAATTTGCATTCATGCTTATTGAAGATTAATGATATTAATCACTATGTGCACCATGATGTGAGGGAAAGGATAAGTACAGCTTCATATCTTTGACTAGGATAATCACAAAAATGTGTGGGGTAATTAGCTCCCAGTTAAAATCTATCTTACCTTTAAGTAAAAAAAAACAATTCACAACAATAAATCTCCAAACAACCACGTGGCAAGCTTCACGCATGTAACGGGCCCAATATTCAACTATTTATAATATATAAACTACTTGCAGTCTATAGATAATATTCACTCATTTGTCAATCCTTGGAACACTAAAAAATTTAGATAATATGAGAAAGCTTTATGTGCACAACCTAAAAAGCTTTACATACAAGCTACAAAGCTTCATGTGTTGTTTCTTAATCCTGAACCCAGCCGTTTGTTTCTTAATCGCAATTCAGTTTAACTTTAAGGTCAAATCATAGTTATTAAAGGCGTTAGGCGCACTCAAGGCGCATAGGCCTCGCCTGGGGCCTAGGCGCAGCGCGCAAAAGAAACGAGGGCCTGAGGAAAAAATAAGCAGACAATGAATATATATATATATATATATATATATATTATGTATTAGAAAAATAATAATATTTATCAAATAAAATAAACAAAAGCTATTATATAACATGTTATATTATCTAATTTAGTACCAAAAGTTCTAAAATGTTAGTATATTGGTGCAGAAAAGTAGTTTTCCTTAGATAAGAGTATAAATCTGGCTGAAATATTGCCGGAATTTAGAGAATCTGGCCGGAAACTCTCCGGAATCTAAGAATCTCAACGGAATTTGCGCCTGAACCATCACCTGGAGAATTAAAGCGCAATTGCCTTGATATAAAGCACAATTGCATCGCCTTGCCTGGATAATGGGCCTAGGCGCAAAAGGTGATGTCTTTTAACAACTATGGGTTAAATTGAAAAAAAAACTGAAGGTATATTTCAGTTTAATCACAAAATCTGATGGTCACTCGTTCCTTAATCCACAAACTAAGTGGTTAAGTGTGTTCTGATTTCAAAATCATTAGTCAATTTCAGTTAACCAGTAGTTTCAAACCTTCCAAGCCTATCAAGCAGTTGAAAAAGAAAAAAACTTCCTTCCTTTTCATGTTATTGCTACATTAAAAAATAGAACAAAAGGAAAACAGAGACCGGGAGCTAAAAAGAAAAAAAAGTAAAATCTAGGATTACCAAACAGAATAGTTCAAAGCATATGATTAGATTAATTCATCTGAACTCAAGGCTTTCTTTGATATTCTTCACAGCATATATTGCGTATGTTTGGGTAACTCGTGCAGATATGACCAAAAACCACTTGTGATTGCAAGTTTGCAACACATACTTTAACTGGTTTGCAAGATGTGCCTAGTAGTAGTGTTGGGGGAAAGATGCTTCACTAACATAAACAAGTGTTTCTGCCTCTTAATCAATGTCTACCGCAACACTTATATAGCAAGACTGTTCAACATTATAATGTGACGAGTGGATCTTCTGTTTTAAGTTTTTAAGGCAACTATAAATATGTTCATAGTGCCACGCCACAGCATGGTAAAATCACGGTAATTATATATGCAACAGCTGTATGTTGAACTCAGACTAGCTATTATGCCCATATGCCACTTAAAAGTTATAACTATCTACTTCCTACAGTGCTTATGTCCCCTGGCAAAACTATCAAACTTTGAATTATGAAAAGCCCTGAGAATCTCAAATTCTCAATTAGCCATAGCCTTTGTTGCTTTAAATCCCTCCCTTTTGCAATGGTGATACTAGCCCCAGACACAGTATGCCATAAACAAGTACACTTAACACAAGGGAACCTATCAGATAACAACAATACAAATATATGTACTTTTGCAGAGAATATTTTAAATCTTTAAATCTGAAAGCACCCATCCATTATGAACTATACGAAGCAGTTGTTCAATTCTATGAATCTTATAACAAAAGCTTACCTGGATTAGGAAAGAATCTTCTTCTATCATTAGGGCAAACAAGAAAAAGGGCATTTTGCGGATCAAATATAGCTTGGCACACCAAGAAAAACCATTCACGTAATACACCTGGTCCGGTAGCTTCCTCATTTTTGAACTCCATAAACAATCCACTGCGCAAGGCCCCAGGCTCTGCTCCTGAAATATACTCAAACGATTCAGCCAACAATTGTGATCTGTCTATAAGCATCTCATGGAGCTCCTCATACTCATCCTTCACCTCTGGAAGCAACATCATAACCAAATGCCTCCTCGATGCAAAGTCAGTGAACTCCTTATGCTCAAGAATCCATTTATGATCCTCTCCCCTCTTGGCATATCTAACAATTAGATAACACATGGAAACCTTGTTACACCTCAAACTCATCCAAAACTTGTCTTCTGCGCCTTGATATAGTACAGCAATATGATGCAGCTCCTTCAAGATACAAAGGTACTGATCCCATCCACCATCTCCTTTCTCTTTCCTCACCTTGATATGCTCCTCCACTTTGTTGAGGCACGCTTGCACTTTTCCCAGCAAATCCAGAAAGATGGTATACAGACAACCCACTTCATCGCTGTACCAAGGGTTGTGGCTGTTCTCCACTGGAAGCGGAGTCCCGTGGCCAATAATTGCATTCCTGAGAGGCCGCAAAAACGCACCAAAATCATGGACGTCACTGGAGGACGGCCCAGAATTGGAAACAGACTCCATGCTAGAGAGCAAATCCTGTGATAACTTGGTGGCAAGTTCATTCAGAAACGGGAATATATCGGGAACTGCAATGGCCATGTTTTTATAACTAGCAGCATCGTAATTATTTGAATTCCTACGCAAGTTAACGTAGTGCACCATTGAAGCTAGACTAGTTCGACAGAGTTTATACAAAGGATCATCAAGAAAGGCAGCTCTACGGAGCAATTTACAAAAGTCTAATAGTATAGGTGCAAATTGTGAATGTATTAGTCTTGGCAAGGATTTAATAAAATGTTGAACAGAGTCTAGGGCACATTCTTTGTTACCGGGATGAGGTGAGAAGTAAAGCATCACCAGGGCAGCCGGAGCAGAGGAAGAAAGAAATATATCCAGATAAGGAGCAGCAGAACGATCACGATGATCATCGTGATCGTCATGGTCATGATCATGATCATCGGTGGTGGGCAGCATGTTTAAGAACTCTGTGAGTTTGAGTTTGATGGAAGTGGAAGCCCCTTTGTCTGCCACTACTACTCCTCTACAGGCCCTGCAGATGACGGAGACCAAATCGTCAACTAGTTGCCAGACGAGAGGGTGGCCTGTGCTGCGCATTCGAGCGACCAAATGCAAACCGGCGTCGTTAGTGATCCTACAGTGGGAGAGAGTGTGCTCGGACTGGAGCTGCTTGCCGCAATAAATGAGGCGCTGGTCCATGATGGGAATACCGGTGGCTTTGTGAATTTTGCGGTGGATGAGTTCGATGGTGTCTTGAGGGTAGCCGCGGAGGACTAGGGTTGTGCCCCCGGAGATGGTTCGAACGAAGAACTGGATAGGGTTTTGGGGATGGGGGTGAGGGTTAGGGTTACGGTCGTCTTTTCTCATCCTGGAGGAGGAAGAGGAGGAGGCTGCTAAGTCGAGATGATCGTCGACGAAATCATCGAGTTTGCGTTTGATGCGTTGTTGTTCGGCGAGAGTCATTGGGCGTCCATGAAGAACCAAACAACTGCTGGCTTGGGTTTTGTTTTGTTTTGTTTGTGCTGCTCTCTCTCTCTCTCTCTCTCTCTCTCTGCTCTTTCTTCACCGGGTGGGTATTTCAATACCACTTATATTATGGGTGGGTGGGTGGGTATTTCTCATTTCTTAACATTGTAACACGATATATTAATTAATTAATTAGTTAATTAATATATTCTATGCAAATTAGAATTTGATAGCCAAAATCTTCAAAATTTTGGAATCATAAATTCCTTTTTTATATTCATCACCACAACTCAATCTTTTTTTAAGTTTGTATGACAAGTTTTATGGTTTTAATAAATTAGTGAATTACAAATTATTTAACTTGATTTACATATTAGTTTAGTGGTTTACCATACTAAGGCTGTTTGGCAACTTCTAGATAGTTAAGTGTTGAATCAGTAAGATGTCTGAATCATTAAGTGTTGAACTAGTAAGATGTTTGAACCGTTAAGAGCTAGTATAATGTTTCACCGTTCAGAGCCAAATGTCTGACCAATTCAAATTAGAAGTCTAAACCATTCAGATTCAGTATAATGTTTAACTACTCAGAGACAAATGTTTGAACCATTCAGACATCTGCTTATGAAACAAACAGTCTGAACCATTAAGTGTTGAATCAGTAAGAGAGTCTGCACCATTAAAAGTCCCACTAAAAGCTAAACAAACAGCCCGTAAGTTATTCTAAACATGATATTTGAGGAAAACATAAATTTAAATAAAGTTATTATTTAAGTAGTTGTTATTGCTAATCATGCTTTTCGTAACAAAAAATAAATATATCCTACTCAAAATATAAGATTTGCATTGCTCTTCTAACCTATGGCTTAGGGGTTGTTTGTTTAGCTCTTAATAAGACTCTTAATGGTGCAGACCTCTTACTAGTTTAACATTTAATGGTTTAGACTGTTTGTTTCGCGAGATTCAGACATTTGCCTCTGAATGGTTAAGCATAATATTGAGCCTGAATAATTCAGATATCTTATCTGAATTGGTCATACATTTTCCTCTGAACGGTTAAGCATTGTACTGGCTCTTAATGGTTCAGACCTCCTACTCGTTCAGCACTTAATGGTTCAGATTCTTACTGGTTCAGCACTTACCCATTCAGAAGTTGCCAAACACCCCCTTAGTGGTCTAGGAGTAAACTGTTTGTCCCCTATAAAAGTGGTGTGATTTGGTGAAAGGTTAGGTGGCATTTAGGTATAGTAATTGATGTCCAAAAAAAAACATTGCCCTTTTGACTTGGATAAATTGTTGCACACGTTTATATGAATCCAAATTAATCTAACGGTTTAAACAACGATATTGTAGGTTTTCATGATGTTTGAGCCGAGCCGAGCCGAGCTTAGGAGATGTTACTGTATTTCACTGTCAACATATGGGTTCCTAATAACTTTATGTGTATAAATTTGATATTCTCTACCTTGTAACATGCATTTTGAATTTGTTATTACATGGCTATAAACTTGGTTTTGAAGTGTTATTATTATGTTGTTACTGCTATACAACACTCGTATATTTAAATTAAATTCTGAATGTGGATGTAAACTCTAAACGAACCTATGAAGTTGTTTTAACTTTGACAATGTTACATAGAACTAGATATTGTAACATTGATACATTCTAATTGGGATGGCGGGGCAAACCTTATTGACGATGATGTGTCCCTGAGTATGTTTATGAGGACACCTTCGGCAAATACCACATACCTAGATTGGGATGGCGGGGCAAATCTCATTGCGGATGATAAGTCTATAAGGGGGTGATTGTAACACCTTAGGGAAATCCCACCTCGTCGTTTGTGGACATGAGAGATGATGGGTTGATAAGACATGCAACACATCAACTATCACTAACACGTATTGGGCTAGTGGGTAAAAGAGGCAGTGTTGGTGATATGGGAAGTTGGATGGTACATTTTGTCTCCATATTATATCTAACCTCTAAGAGCAGTCACAATGGAAGTTGCATCTATATCTATTAGTTACATGGTAAAAAAGTTAAGGCTCTCACTATTTACAAGTTCCTATAAGATTCCCAAAATGTAGATGACATTTATGGGAGTTGCAAGAGTTCTTCATTTTTGGGGACTCACCATAAACACATCCGCATCTCATTCTCCCCAACAATGGTTGTTCCTTCTTGCCTTTCTTCTTCCATGTCCATGATATGCACAAAATGCTACATATAAATTATATCAAACAAATCAACCCATTTTATGTACTAATGTTGGAAAAAATACGTTTCTTTATATACTTTTGATTTTCAGGACTAAATGAGCTTAAAGTACAAAAGGAAAAAATTAACAGCAAAAACCAACACAAAATACAAGAAAGAAGAGTTGACACACCATGCCTACCTTCCAAGCTACACCCCAAGACCAAAACAACAAATCAGAAGACAAGCACGGGGCCGTGCCCACTCCAGAGTGCATGCAGATCAAGACAAACAAAGCAAACAAGATACATTGGGCCGTGTCCCCTGGACACGGGGCGGTGGGCAACTCCCAGATATGCAGACCTCCCAAAGGACACCACTGTACTGACCACGGGGTCGTGCCTACTGTCAGACGGGACCGTGTGTGCGTACGAACTGACATTGATCAATAACTGAAGACAGAGAAAGAAAGACACGTGGCCGTGCCCCCTGGGCACGGGGCCGTGTGAGGGGTCTGATTTCAGCTATAAAAGTAGGTGCTTGGTTCACTTGCAACTCACCCCTTGGCAAACCACTTCTCTCCCACTTGCTACCACTCCACCACCACTACAACACCATCATCCACCACATTCCTCCATTGTCCACCTTTAGAGTGTGTGTAGTAGTCTCGGGATCCAAGATTGATCGTAAGAGTTCCTGTCAAACAAAGGCCATACTTGGCTAATCTCTTACATCACTTGGTGAAGAAAAATCTTTTATGTATCACTTTTAATATTCAAGCTTTGGTCACTATTTATTTGGCTTTGTATTAATGACTTTTAGAAATATTTTTTTATATTGAAAGTGAACTTTACTCTATCATTTCTTCATATTTTGTTGATTTACTCATTCGTGTCTTTACAGTCTATATAAAGCGCGTTAACTGTCTGGAAGGGGGTTAGAAGGGTTGTCACACCCCAACCGATGGCGGAAACATCGGGGTAGTGGCACTAGGCGATCAGATTGTCTCACAAGAAATTTCCATAACACCATTCAATCAACAATATTTTAACGTCTAATATCCCATACTACTAAACAATATGTCATCAAAAGTGTCACGAAATACATGATTTTCTCATAAAACAATAAAGTTCGATTTTCTCTAGATTTATTACATGAGTTCTAAACCGAAACAAACTAACAAAAAAAAACTAAGCTAAGCATAATCCCATGCATCCAATGCTAATCTCTAACCTGCAACATACGTCAAAATAAAGTCAATACATGAAATGTAAAGGTAAGCATATAGGTTTCGTGTAATAGAATAGTAGTTTAAAGCGTTCGCGCAATATCGCATACATAAACATGATTCATGCGACATACTACGATCAAGATAATATCACACATTCAATTTCGTGAGAAGGCTAGCACGTCCATCCTAGCTAGACCCTGTCGGGTGTTAGCCACACTATAGTACCATACTAGCTAAGGAGAAATCAACAGGATATATCTAGCACGTATGTCAAGCAATCATGTGTAGTCACGTGTAACGGATATTCGCGTTTTGATAAACAGTTGAGTTTTGTTGTGGATTTTGATAGAGAGACGTATGTTACACCCAAAATGTGCATTTAAGCGTAAAAGGGTTCAAGTATACTTATTGTGGGTGCGTTTAGGTGAGATGAGAGAATCTGAGGAGAGTTGCGGAGAGTGCCGGATCAGCCTGTAAACGAACAGAAGTGCATCAGCCTTTCGAATTGCTGAAACGGTTAAGTTTGAGTTGGGCATGGGACAAGTTCGGTCGACCTTGTATGTTTTCATACAAGTTCGGGCGAACTTGTGTATAACCTGTTGAGTTTTCAGCCAAGTTCGGGCGAACTTGTTTAATTTCCAAGGAAATTATGCAAGTTCGGGCGAACTTGTAGAAAATGTTATCTGAAAAGTCAAGTTCGGGCGAACTTGTATAGTTTCTTGAGAAACTATGCAAGTTCAGTCGAATTTGTAAGGATTTGGTGAGAGGAGACCCAAGTTCGGTCGAACTTGACCTGGTGTGCTGGTGATTCTCGAGCGAACTTGATGTTTTCGGGTCCAAAATCTTGCATTTCGCGTCGTTTGCTGAAGAAATTGAGTGTTCATCCCCCCAACCCTGTGCTACTGGGCAAACTTAGGACGGAGAGGTCTTTTAGAGCGGTTTTAGCCGTTTTACAAATGCGTGGGCTAATCCGGGCGAACTCGTGGTTCGTTCGGGTTAGTCCGGCTTGTGTTAACCAACATAAACGTTCTTGTGCTTCCAAATCTGGGATCTTGAATGACGAATGCTTCGTTTCATATCAGAAATGAACAAAACATCACCAAAAGTCCGTATTTTGTTAAAAATAAATGTTTAAAAGATAGATCTGAGTGAAAAACAGAAGTTTTATGGAAAAAGATGAAGATTTTCGTAATCAGAAGGGATTTGATGAAAACGAAGGCAACGCCTTGTGCAAAATCGTTGTAACCTGTTGTAAACGTTGATAAACATTGTTGATCATCATTGTAGTTGAAAGATTCTTACTTAGAAAACAGAAGGTTTCGGGTTTCGGGAGCTCTGGGCGAAGTTGCAGCAAGTTCAAATGAGAGAATGGGGCTGAGTATTTATAGGTGAAGGCAAAATGAGAGCACCGGGGAGTCAAGTTCGGTCGAACTTGCATGATTTCATCAGTTTTCCTGATCATAAACCTGATCATAATATATTAAATAGCTTATTTTGGTTATATAAACCTGATCATAACATCAGTTTTCCTTAATCATCTTGAATATCGTCATTTAGCGACTTTATCGCCATTTAGACGCATAGTATGATTTAAAACCATATTAAAGCACCAAGACTTGATACCTATTGATCTCAAAACTTATTTTAATATAATTACAGTAAGTACATCAACTAAACTCAGATTCCTAAGTAAATTATCAAGCTATGTGTGAAATGACCAAAATGCCGTTACGGGGCATAGTTTGGTCATAAACTCTAAACCACACACATACTCGATGTCCTACTGATATAACATCATAAATAAACTATTTTTACAGTAAGATTATGACCATTACATCAGTTTGCTCATAAGTTCTTTTACAAGTCATAAAATGACCAAAACGCCCTTTTGAGGCGTAACTTGATTTAAAACCATAACGGGCATACATGTTCATATCTTACTGATATTACAACATTTTTTAAATATAATGGCATATGGAACTTGTATAAGACTCACCCGGTTACCCGGTTTCGCTTATATGCGTACGGTTCGGCCTACGTAACTAGTTTACGTAATTTAACCGAAACGGGTTTAACCTTATCATTTTATTATCAAAATCCAGAATGTAATATGTTTACCCATATTAAACAAGTCTCCATTCTTGTCGGTTTTAAACTACATTCTATTCCGGTCACCGCTTAATCTAGCGTCTAGTACCGTTATTATCCTTAAGCTACCCGGTTCGAGTCTACAAAGTGGATAGGACCCGTTAGCATTCTAATTGGTTATAAACACCATCATTTCCAGACTAAGAGCCTCCCAGTAGATTGCCATCTAAGTTTACTTTTGAATATTAAGCTGAGTTACTTATCTTATTTGAAGAATTTGCTCAGGTAAATACTTTAAACTTATTTTCCCTATACGGACTTGGGATACGGTATAATAATACCGCTTGGTCGGGTATGGGATCATGTAATCGGATTATGATTTACTAAATCCTTATAACCCGTTTTATTCTGTATTGTTTGATAACTTAAACATTGGGGGTTAATTCGACCATGTCTGGGATATCCTTGGCTCATTTAAGTTACTAATGGCCACGACCTTAAGCGTGGGGTGTAGGCATACACCTGACAGATGCTAATGCTAATAAAATATTAATTCCCACTGGTGGATTATTTAAAGTGGCGTGTCGGTTAATCAGGTTATTCGGTTTCTGCACCGGACCCCATGTGTATTGACAAACATGTAAAACTGTAAACAAGGTCATTTTGAACTATCCCAAGTTAATTATAAAATGTGCCAAGTGCACCAAAAATCATTTTAATAAATGTTTTCAAAATGAGTCGGTTATTAGTATTTACAAGTGAAAACTGACGTATTTTCAAAAGATCAAGTTACAGGTGGCAACACGCAATAGATTGGGAGTTGCGCTATAGTGATGATAGAGGATCTTGCAAGTCCCTAGGTTGCTTAAGTCTGTTGAACAAATACTTTGTACATATTTATTTGATCCGCCTGTGGATCTTTTCATTAAAAGCCTTGTAATTTATTTTTGAACTTTGGACACTCGGTTTGTACTAGTAACTTAAATCCAAGACTTCCGCCGTGTTGTATTTATTTGGTTATGATGTTATCAACTACTTCACGATATTCCCCAACCGGGCCCACCGGGTTACACGTGGAAATCGGGGTGTGACAACTTTCGAACAAGTCAAGCACTTCGAAACGTGCACGGCAATATCCTTTTTCATGCCCGGCCACCAGTACTTAGAACGGAGGTCCTGGTACATCTTGTCGGCACCGGGATGAATGGAATATCAAGATTTATGAGCTTCGGTCATTAGCAACTTTCGAATATTATCACGACTGGGAATCCAAATGCGATTGAGGTAGTAATATATACCATTAGGCTTAGCTACGAGCTGGGTTTCGTCATCACATTTCATTTCTTCCTCCAAGGTATTCTCATTAAAGCAGGTGAACTGGGCGGAGCGAATCATGATTTCGAGATCATTCAAAGCTTGAGAGTCACGAATACTATACACATAGCTTCGTCGACTTAGAGCATCGGCGACGACGTTTGCTTTGCCGGGATGGTAAGGTATCTCGCAATCTAGTCGTTGAGAAGTTTAACCCATCGGCGTTGGCGCATGTTTAGTTCTTTTTTATTAAATATATGTTGTAAGCTCTTATGGTCGGTGAAGACCGTACATTTGGTAACGTAAAGGTAGTGTCGCCATATCTTTAATGCAAAAACAACTGCACCGAGTTCGAGATCGTGGGTTGTGTAGTTTTCCTCGTGGATCTTGAGTTGTCGAGATGTGTACGCGATAACTTTGTGTCGTTGCATAAGGACACAACCAAGACCAAGGTTTGAGGCATCACAATAAACAACGAAATCGTCATTTCCACCGTGTAAAGCGAGTACGGGAGCGTTGCATAGCATACGCTTGAGAGTTGGAACAGCTTCCTCTTGCTTGGAATCCCAAACAAAAGGTTTATCTTTATGAGTCAAAGCGGTAAGCGGAACAGCGATTTTCGAGAAGTCGGCGATGAATCGACGGTAGTAACCCGCCAATCCAAGAAATGAATGGATTTCAGAAGCATTCTTCGGTGTAATCCAACTCTTGACAGCTTCAATCTTTGCAGGGTCGACGTGAATTCCTTGACTATTAACGATATGGTTGAGAAATTGGACTTCTTCGAGCCAGAATTCACACTTAGAGAACTTAGCATAAAGACGATTACCTTGAAGAAGTTCGAGGACTAAACGGAGATGGCGCACATGTTCGTCTCTCGACTTCGAATAGATAAGGATATCATCGATGAAAACAATGACGAAACGTTCTTAGAAAGCTTTGCACACACGATTCATCAAATCCATGAAGACCGCGGGTTCATTGGTAAGACCAAAAGGCATGACCACGAATTCGAAATGGCCATAACGAGTACGAAAGGCGGTTTTCGGAATGTCTTCTTCCAACACACGTAACTGATGATAGCCGGAACGTAAATCGATCTTAGAAAAACAAGTAGCACCTTGAAGCTAATCAAATAAGTCGTCGATATGAGGAAGAAGGTAGCGGTTCTTTATCGTGAGTTTGTTAAGTTCACGATAATCGATGCACATTCGGAACGTCCCATCTTTCTTTTTCACAAAGAGAACGGGTGCGATCCACGGTTATTGAAGTTGGCTCGATAGCTCGCGCATTTCTGAGGGTGCGAGGCGATAAGGAGCTTTAGCAACGGGAGTAGCACTGGGAACTAAATCGATACGGAATTCAACATCGCGAGTAGGGCGTAAACCGGGTAAATCGTCGGGAAAGTCCTTGGGAAATTCACGAACAACAAGAATGTCTTTAAAAGTCTTCGTTCTTTCTCCGGGTTCACAATATGGACGAGGAAAGCAACACATTGCTTTTGCAAACATTTGTGTGCTCGAGTACATGACAAAAGCATCAACTTCTTTGAGAGATTTTCACCATAGACATGAAGTTGATCATCGTTAGGGAGGGGAAAGCGAATCATTTTATCAAAGCATACAACTTCAGCATGATTCTCCCGAAGAAAATCGATACCTACTATGATATCGAAGCTACCTAACTGCATAGGTATGAGATTGATCGAGAAGATGTGGTTGTTGATATCGAGAGTACAACCACGTAGAACGGAGTTGACGGTAACGGTTCTTCCGATGGCGACTTCGACATCGAAAGTCTTAGGGAGTTTAGCACGCTTACAATTTAAAACCTTGTCGAATTCTAATGATACAAAACAATTATCGGCACCAGTATCAAATAAACATGAAGCATAAATACCATTGACAAGGAACGTACCATTGACAACATTGTTGTCGTTTTGGGCCTGGCGGTGGTTCAAATTGAAGGCTCTTCCACGCGCCGCTTGTGGTTGCTGCTGTTGAGGCTGCGGCGGTGCTGGCTGCTGCTGTTGTTGAGGCTCTTGCTTGACGGTGCGATTTGGGCAGGCATTGGCAAAGTGGTTCGGATCACCACACACATAACACACGCGTGCTTTTGGAGCTGCTGCTTGTTGCTGGTTGTTCTGGGAGTACGCTGAGGAGCTGGTTGGCGAGGACCGGTACGGAAACTAACAGTAAAGTGTCCGTAGATATTGCAGTTTGTGCAAAAACGGCAGTTTCCACCCACCACGTGATGGTATGTGCACTTAGGGCACAATGGGTGAGGACCGGTGTACGCACGCTTAGTTGGGGGTGCGTCCTGAGCAGGATCCTGGTAAGGCTGAGAGTTGAGCGGTGTAGCAGCGGCGTAGTTCTTGCTAGGGTTCCCTCTTTTGCGTCCTTGACGCTTTCCCTTCGGGTCACTGGATGGTTCGATAGCAGCAGTTGGTTCGGCGATAACTTGATGGGCAACTTTCGCATGGTTCTTGAAGTAACCATCTTGAACTCGCTGGTCATTGATCTCAGCGGCGAGCATATAGGTTTCCTCGATGGTTGTAGTACGAGCAACTTTCACAAAGTTCGCGACACATTCGGGTAGACCACGGATATACTTGTTGATAGCTTTCTCAGTTGTATCATCCTGGCTAGGACAGATGATGCTCAAAATCTTGAATCGAGCGGTGAATCCAGCATTGTCGGGACCATCTTGTTTGATTCCCCAAAACTCGTTCTCGAGCTTTGCATCTCATGCGGAGGACATAACTCCTTCATCATCACTTCCTTGAGTTCCTCCCAAGACAGATTATAGGCTTCATCATTACTGCGCCTATTTCTTTCGGCGGTCCACCAGTCAAGAGCACGGGACTGGAAGACTCCTGTAGCGTTCACCGTGCGGAGGTCATCGGGGCATCCACTTTGCCTAAAGGGGACCTCAATGGCATCAAACCAATGGAACATAGCAGTCGGTCCATTGTTACCCGTGAAGGCGAGAGATGCACAAGCCTTGAAATTTTTGAAACTGAATCGTGACTTGGGGTTTTCAGTTTTAGAGTCGATCGAGGAGTTACTGCTCACGGCATGAATTTCCGAGACGATTTGCGAGATGACTTTTTCCACTTGTTTGGCGACTAGTGAAGCAATGCGCTTGTTGTCGCTGTGGCGCTGAGCAGAACGGCGAGTATGAGATCCGATTGACGACATCTACATAAAGGATTTAGATTAGATGAGATTCGATTATAATAGAGTTATGTTTAAATATTTATTATTATTATTATTATTCATACAAGCACAACACACATAAGCACGTATCCACGTAAACACATAAACACGTAGGCACATAAACACGTAAGCACATAGACACGTAGGCACATAAACACGTAAGCACATAAGCACCTATTTTGCACGTATTCACTTCTAATTAACCAACATGCGTAGCGTGATACGAGATGCGAGATATAAGCGATATATGTACATAAGCGAGATATGCGAGATAGTACCACGTATGAGACACGCATGGACTCATGAGCCTATACGGGTTGAGCGATTAGTTTTGTTGGTGAATTAATTAGCGTTTTAGATTACGAGAGCTGTGCTAGTTGTGCATACATTCGATGGAGCGTAAATGCGATAAATCGAGAAATCGATAAAGCGAGAAACTAAATAAGCGAGAAATCGAATAAGCGAAAATTCATAAAATTTGAACACATAAATAATAATAAACTCGATGATGCGTAAATCGACGATATAGGCTTAAATCGATTTGGGAGTGTCCGGGGTTTTGAGACATTGACTATCCAAAGTGATTCGATCATCTTTGGACCCACACTTTGGCCTAATAGATAGATGCTCTCACCGCAAGTGGCTAACGGCATTATCCTTCCGGTTACTACGTGTTCCAAATCATCGGAATAATCGAGACTTTAGTGAGATTGAAAATCGAAAGGCGGAATTTGTTACTAAGATGCGGGTTCCACCCCTAACTTAGCAACGTCGTTCCTAGTTGTGGCTACGCATACCGATCACAGCGGGCGTTCCACTAGATAGAAATGGAGATTTTCGTCGAGGTTTGGATATCACTCCTAACTCAACGAAGATATCCCGTGCGAGAGGATTCGCTGAGTGAATGATCGTATCGAGAGTTCTCGGTTATCACACCTATTCTCGACTTGATCACTCGTTTTGTGTGATACGAGCGTTTCCAAGCGTGTATATTGTGTTAGCCTTAGGAAAGGCACATTTAAGCATTTATGGCAAGTAGTTTAAGCATTTAAGTCAAAGATCGGTCAATCGGGTACTTAAAAATGCTACTAGTTCGAATCATGGCAGTTCTACCTATTATCCTAAGGTTATGGGCTCTGATACCAATCTGTCACCCCCAACCGATGGCGAAAACATCAGGGTAGTGGCACTAGGCGACCAGATTGTCTCACGAGAAATTTCCATAACACCATTCAATCAACAATATTTTAACGTCTAATATCCCATACTACTAAACAATATGTCATCAAAAGTGTCACGAAATACATGATTTTCCCATAAAACAATAAGGTTTGATTATCCCTAGATTTATTACATGAGTTCTAAACCGAAACAAACTAACAAAAAAAACTAAGCTAAACATAATCCCATGCATCCAATGCTAATCTCTAACCTGCAACATACGTCAAAATAAAGACAATACATGAAATGTAAAGGTAAGCATATAGGTTTCGTGTAATAGCATAGTAGTTTAAAGCGTTCGCGCAATATCGTATACATAAACATGATTCATGCGGCATACTACGATCAAGATAATATCACACATTCAATTTCGTGAGAAGGCTAGCGCGTCCATCCTACCTAGACCCCGTCGGGTGTTAGCCACATTATAGTACCATACTAGCTAAGGAGAAATCAACAGGATATATCTAGCACGTATGTCAAGCAATCATGTGTAGTCACGTGTAACAGATATTCGCGTTTTGATAAACAGTTGAGTTGTGTTGTGGATTTTGATAGAGAGACATATGATACACCCAAAATGTGCGTTTAAGCGTAAAAGGGTTCAAGTATACTTACTGTGGGTGCGTTTAGGTGAGACGAGGGTCTAAGGAGAGTTGCGAAGAGTGCCGAATCAGCCTGTAAACGAACAGAAGTGCATCAGTCTTCCGAATTGCTGAAACAGTTAAGTTTGGGTTGGGCAGGGGACAAGTTCGGTCGAACTTGTATGTTTTCATACAAGTTTGGGCGAACTTGTGTATAACCTGTTGAGTTTTCAGACAAGTTCGGGTGAACTTGTTTAATTTCCAACGAAATTATGCAAGTTCGGGCGAACTTGTAGAAAATGTTATCTGAAAAGTCAAGTTTGGGCGAACTTGTATAGTTTCTTGAGAAACTATGCAAGTTCGGTCGAATTTGTAAGGATTTGGTGAGAGGAGACCCAAGTTCGGTCGAACTTGACCCAGATGGGTACAAGTTCGGTCGAACTTGACCTGTGTGCCGGTGATTCTCGAGCGAACTTGATGTTTTCGGGTCCAAAATCTTGCGTTTTCGCGTCGTTTGCTGAAGAAATCGAGTGTTCATCCCCCAACCCTGTGCTACTGAGCAAACTTAGGTCGGAGAGGTCTTTTAGAGCGGTTTTAGCCATTTTACAAAAGCGTGGACTAATCCGGGCGAACTCGTGGCTCGTTCGGGTTAGTCCAGCTTGTGTAAACCAACATAAACGTTCTTGTGCTTCCAGATCTGGGATCTTGAATGATGAATGCTTCGTTTCATATCAGAAATGAACAAAACATCACCAAAAGTCCGTATTTTGTGTAAAAATAAGTGTTTAAAAGGTTTTACTCAGATCTAAGCACAGACCTGAGTGAAAAACAGAAGTTTTATGGAAAAAGATGAAGATTTTCTAATCAGAAGAGATTTGATGAAAACGAAGGCAACGCCTTGTGCAAAATCGTTGTAAACTGTTGTAAAACATTGATAAACATTGTTGATCATCATTGTAGTTGAAATCAGGTTTATTTTTACTTAGAAAACAGAGGGTTTCGGGTTTCGGGAGCTCTGGGCGAAGTTGCAGCAAGTTCAAATGAGAGAATGGGGCTGAGTATTTTTAGGTGAAGTTCTTGCCTCGTTCAGTGTATAGATCCTGCGATGACTTGATTCAAGCTTATTAGGACTTCTCTTGAGACAGATAACATCAAATTGGGGGAAGTAAGAACGGCTTGAATCCCTTATAAATAAACTACTATTAAAACTTTAACCCGACCTTGTGGGACTATATCCCTGCTGACGCGGACCAATATGGCCTAGGGTAGCGTTGCCTCCAAAAGAGGGACATGCCACATTTTGCATTAATAATTTACTTAATTATCTTTCAATAATCCAGCCTTGCGGGACTGTATCCCTGCTGACTCAGACCAATATGGCTAAGGGTAGCGTTGCCTCTAAAAGAGGGACATGCTACAATAACTAAGATAATCTTTTAAAAAGCCTAAAGCGGGGAAATCATCAAAGGATACGTAAAAGAGGAGTCAGAACCAAGTGATAATATCTTGTTTAATGATTTTCTTCTAACATTTTACTTTTATTCCTTTTTAAACTTACTAACATATTTTCTCAAAATTTTTGGTTAGATTAGACGTTGACGATATTCCGGTATTAAAAGCTCTTGTGTCCTTGGACAATCTCGGTATCTTACTATCACTATACTACGCCGACGATAGGTGCACTGGCCCTAACGTGTTGTAGAAAGTGATTGTATTGTATCATGTTTTATAAATTTAAAGCTTGATAAACGAGTGAAAAAAGTGCTAAAAATATACTAAATTTTATACCACGCTTGCACCACGTCAGTCCCTGATAAAAAACAACAACTTCCATTGTGCAGGAGCTTTCAATCAAACGTTTGTTGATACTTAAATCCACTGCTTTTCGTTGGATACTTCACCCTTCTCGGTCACCGATTTACTTCAACTAAATCCTGTGGCCTAAACTGGCATTCCCCCACCTTACTATGGTTGTGATTCAAGGAGAAATCCAAATTAAGAGCACACCGTCTCCGAATTTGGTTCTTTTGACAACAACGGTATCTTTTCAAATCCAATTTTGAACAAGGTCCAAGAATTCATTGTGATTCTCTTAGATGATAACAGTAGTACTAAAATTCTCACCATCAATTTGCATTGCATATCTTTATCCTTGTCCTCAAGATCGTCTATATTGTGAGAACCATGCACATGGCTTCATAAGAGGCCTTCCAAGTCCATGCCGTTGTCCCTTGTTCAGCATGGACTTGTGTCTCACTGAGTCCTCATCCTTTTCCTCGTCCGTGAAGCCCTCTTCAATTTCCACCGCAACCTCGATTAACGGGGTTATGGTGCCACCCATGATATTGGGGGGGGGGGATAATGTCATTGGAGTCTTCGTCATCTAGGATAACCTTGTTACGATTAGCCATCTTGATCTTTATGACAAGCGGTTTAGTAACGCCTTTGATGGAGGCAGCGTGCATACCAAACTACAACAACACTTGCACCTAATAAATCCCACTCGTAACAAAGGTATTGGTAGGGTATGGGGAGGGTGTGATGTAAGCAAACCTTACCCCTATTCCCAGGGACATGGAGACTGCTTTCTAAAGAGACCCCAACTCCAAAACTAGCAACAAACAAATAGTATTAAAAGAAATAACAAACCAACAACCAAGGAAGTGTTGAAAAATAACATGAAAACATACATAACAACATATAGACACAACTATAAGTATAAGGGGCTGTTTGACAACTTCTTAACGGTTAAGTGCTGAACCAGTAAGATGTCTAAACCATCAAGTGCTGAACCAGTAAGAGGTCTGAACCATTAAGAGCCGGTGTAATACTAAACCGTTCAGAGGCAAATGTCTGACCAATTCAGATTAGAGGTCTTAACCATTCAGACTCAAGTGATGAAAACGAAGGCAACGTCTTGTGCAAAATCGTTGTAAACTGTTGTAAAACATTGATAAACATTGTTGATCATTATTGTAGTTGAAATCAGGTTTATTTTTACTAAGAAAACAGACGGTTTCGGGTTTCGGGAGCTCTGGGCGAAGTTGCAGCAAGTTCAAATGAGAGAATGGGGCTGAGTATTTTTAGGTGAAGTTCTTGCCTCGTTCAGTGTATAGATCCTGCGATGACTTGATTCAAGCTTATTAGGACTTCTCTTGAGACAGATAACATCAAATTGGGGGAACTAAGAACGGCTTGAATCCCTTATAAATAAACTACTATTAAAACTTTAACCCGACCTTGTGGGACTATATCCCTGCTGACGCGGACCAATATGGCCTAGGGTAGCGTTGCCTCCAAAAGAGGGACATGCCACATTTTGCATTAATAATTTACTTAATTATCTTTCAATAATCCAGCCTTGCGGGACTGTATCCCTGCTGACTCAGACCAATATGGCTAAGGGTAGCGTTGCCTCTAAAAGAGGGACATGCTACAATAACTAAGATAATCTTTTAAAAAGCCTAAAGCGGGGAAATCATCAAAGGATACGTAAAAGAGGAGTCAGAACCAAGTGATAATATCTTGTTTAATGTTTTTCTTCTAACATTTTACTTTTATTCCTTTTTAAACTTACTAACATATTTTCTCAAAATTTTTGGTTAGATTAGACGTTGACGATATTCCGGTATTAAAAGCTCTTGTGTCCTTGGACAATCTCGGTATCTTACTATCACTATACTACGCCGACGATAGGTGCACTGGCCCTAACGTGTTGTAGAAAGTGATTGTATTGTATCATGTTTTATAAATTTAAAGCTTGATAAACGAGTGAAAAAAGTGCTAAAAATATACTAAATTTTATACCACGCTTGCACCACGTCAGTCCCTGATAAAAAACAACAACTTCCATTGTGCAGGAGCTTTCAATCAAACGTTTGTTGATACTTAAATCCACTGCTTTTCGTTGGATACTTCACCCTTCTCGGTCACCGATTTACTTCAACGAAATCCTGGGGCCTAAACTGGCATTCCCCCACCTTACTATGGTTGTGATTCAAGGAGAAATCCAAATTAAGAGCACACCGTCTCCGAATTTGGTTCTTTTGACAACAACGGTATCTTTTCAAATCCAATTTTGAACAAGGTCCAAGATCATTGTGATTCTCTTAGATGATAACAGTAGTACTAAAATTCTCACCATCAATTTGCATTGCATATCTTTATCCTTGTCCTCAGGATCGTCTATATTGTGAGAACCATGCACATGGCTTCATCAGAGGCCTTCCAAGTCCATGCCGTTGTCCCTTGTTCAGCATAGACTTGTGTCTCACTGAGTCCTTATCCTTTTCCTCGTCCGTGAAGCCCTCTTCAATTTCCACCGCAACCTCGATTAACGGGGTTATGGTGCCACCCATGATATTGGGGGGGGGGGGGGATAATGTCATTGGAGTCTTCGTCATCTAGGATAACCTTGTTATGATTAGCCATCTTGATCTTTATGACAAGCGGTGTAGTAACGCCTTTGATGGAGGCAGCGTGCATACCAAACTACAACAACACTTGCACCTAATAAATCCCACTCGTAACAAAGGTATTGGTAGGGTATGGGGAGGGTGTGATGTAAGCAAACCTTACCCCTATTCCCAGGGACATGGAGACTGCTTTCTAAAGAGACCCCCAACTCCAAAACTAGCAACAAACAAATAGTATTAAAAGAAATAACAAACCAGCAACCAAGCAAGTGTTGAAAAATAACATGAAAACATACATAACAACATATAGACACAACTATAAGTTTAAGGGGCTGTTTGACAACTTCTTAACGGTTAAGTGCTGAACCAGTAAGATGTCTAAACCATCAAGTGCTGAACCAGTAAGAGGTCTGAACCATTAAGAGCCGGTGTAATACTAAACCGTTCAGGGCAAATGTCTGACCAATTTAGATTAGAGGTCTTAACTATTCAGACTCAAGTGATGAAAACGAAGGCAACGCCTTGTGCAAAATCGTTGTAAACTGTTGTAAAACATTGATAAACATTGTTGATCATCATTGTAGTTGAAATCAGGTTTATTTTTACTTAGAAAACAGAGGGTTTCGGGTTTCGGGAGCTCTAGGCGAAGTTGCAGCAAGTTCAAATGAGAGAATGGGGCTGAGTATTTATAGGTGAAGTTCTTGCCTCGTTCAGTGTATAGATCCTGCGATGACTTGATTCAAGCTTATTAGGACTTCTCTTGAGATAGATAACATCAAATTGGGGGAAGTAAGAACGGCTTGAATCCCTTATAAATAAACTACTATTAAAACTTTAACCCGACCTTGTGGGACTATATCCCTGCTGACGCAGACCAATATGGCCTAGGGTAGCGTTGCCTCCAAAAGAGGGACATGCCACATTTTGCATTAATAATTTACTTAATTATCTTTCAATAATCCAGCCTTGCGGGACTGTATCCCTGCTGACTCAGACCAATATGGCTAAGGGTAGCGTTGCCTCTAAAAGAGGGACATGCTACAATAACTAAGATAATCTTTTAAAAAGCCTAAAGCGGGGAAATCATCAAAGGATACGTAAAAGAGGAGTCAGAACCAAGTGATAATATCTTGTTTAATGCTTTTCTTCTAACATTTTACTTTTATTCCTTTTTAAACTTACTAACATATTTTCTCAAAATTTTTGGTTAGATTAGACGTTGACGATATTCCGGTATTAAAAGCTCTTGTGTCCTTGGACAATCTCGGTATCTTACTATCACTATACTACGCCGACGATAGGTGCACTGGCCCTAACGTGTTGTAGAAAGTGATTGTATTGTATCATGTTTTATAAATTTAAAGCTTGATAAACGAGTGAAAAAAGTGCTAAAATATTACTAAATTTTATACCACGCTTGCACCACGTCAGTCCCTGATAAAAAACAACAACTTCCATTGTGTAGGAGCTTTCAATCAAACGTTTGTTGATACTTAAATCCACTGCTTTTCGTTGGATACTTCACCCTTCTCGGTCACCGATTTACTTCAACTAAATCCTGGGGCCTAAACTGGCATTCCCCCACCTTACTATGGTTGTGATTCAAGGAGAAATCCAAATTAAGAGCACACCGTCTCCGAATTTGGTTCTTTTGATAACAACGGTATCTTTTCAAATCCAATTTTGAACAAGGTCCAAGAATTCATTGTGATTCTCTTAGATGATAACATTAGTACTAAAATTCTCACCATCAATTTGCATTGCATATCTTTATCCTTGTCCTCAAGATCGTCTATATTGTGAGAACCATGCACATGGCTTCATAAGAGGCCTTCCAAGTCCATGCCGTTGTCCCTTGTTCAGCATGGACTTGTGTCTCACTGAGTCCTCATCCTTTTCCTCGTCCGTGAAGCCCTCTTCAATTTCCACCGCAACCTCGATTAACGGGGTTATGGTGCCACCCATGATATTGGGGGGGGGGGGATAATGTCATTGGAGTCTTCGTCATCTAGGATAACCTTGTTATGATTAGCCATCTTGATCTTTATGACAAGCGGTTTAGTAACGCCTTTGATGGAGGCAGCGTGCATACCAAACTACAACAACACTTGCACCTAATAAATCCCACTCGTAACAAAGGTATTGGTAGGGTATGGGGAGGGTGTGATGTAAGCAAACCTTACCCCTATTCCCAGGGACATGGAAACTGCTTTCTAAAGAGACCCCCAACTCCAAAACTAGCAACAAACAAATAGTATTAAAAGAAATAACAAACCAACAACCAAGCAAGTGTTGAAAAATAACATGAAAACATACATAACAACATATAGACACAACTATAAGTATAAGGGGCTGTTTGACAACTTCTTAACGGTTAAGTGCTGAACCAGTAAGATGTCTAAACCATCAAGTGCTGAACCAGTAAGAGGTCTGAACCATTAAGAGCCGGTGTAATACTAAACCGTTCAGAGGCAAATGTCTGACCAATTCAGATTAGAGGTCTTAACCATTCAGACTCAAGTGATGAAAACGAAGGCAACGCCTTGTGCAAAATCGTTGTAAACTGTTGTAAAACATTGATAAACATTGTTGATCATCATTGTAGTTGAAATCAGGTTTATTTTTACTTAGAAAACAGAGGGTTTCGGGTTTCGGGAGCTCTGGGCGAAGTTGCAGCAAGTTCAAATGAGAGAATGGGGCTGAGTATTTTTAGGTGAAGTTCTTGCCTCGTTCAGTGTATAGATCCTGCGATGACTTGATTCAAGCTTATTAGGACTTCTCTTGAGACAGATAACATCAAATTGGGGGAAGTAAGAACGGCTTGAATCCCTTATAAATAAACTACTATTAAAACTTTAACCCGACCTTGTGGGACTATATCCCTGCTGACGCGGACCAATATGGCCTAGGGTAGCGTTGCCTCCAAAAGAGGGACATGCCACATTTTGCATTAATAATTTACTTAATTATCTTTCAATAATCCAGCCTTGCGGGACTGTATCCCTGCTGACTCAGACCAATATGGCTAAGGGTAGCGTTGCCTCTAAAAGAGGGACATGCTACAATAACTAAGATAATCTTTTAAAAAGCCTAAAGCGGGGAAATCATCAAAGGATACGTAAAAGAGGAGTCAGAACCAAGTGATAATATCTTGTTTAATGCTTTTCTTCTAACATTTTACTTTTATTCCTTTTTAAACTTACTAACATATTTTCTCAAAATTTTTGGTTAGATTAGACGTTGACGATATTCCGGTATTAAAAGCTCTTGTGTCCTTGGACAATCTCGGTATCTTACTATCACTATACTACGCCGACGATAGGTGCACTGGCCCTAACGTGTTGTAGAAAGTGATTGTATTGTATCATGTTTTATAAATTTAAAGCTTGATAAACGAGTGAAAAAAGTGCTAAAAATATACTAAATTTTATACCACGCTTGCACCACGTCAGTCCCTGATAAAAAACAACAACTTCCATTGTGCAGGAGCTTTCAATCAAACGTTTGTTGATACTTAAATCCACTGCTTTTCGTTGGATACTTCACCCTTCTCGGTCACCGATTTACTTCAACTAAATCCTGGGGCCTAAACTGGCATTCCCCCACCTTACTATGGTTGTGATTCAAGGAGAAATCCAAATTAAGAGCACACCGTCTCCGAATTTGGTTCTTTTGACAACAACGGTATCTTTTCAAATCCAATTTTGAACAAGGTCCAAGAATTCATTGTGATTCTCTTAGATGATAACAGTAGTACTAAAATTCTCACCATCAATTTGCATTGCATATCTTTATCCTTGTCCTCAAGATCGTCTATATTGTGAGAACCATGCACATGGCTTCATAAGAGGCCTTCCAAGTCCATGCCGTTGTCCCTTGTTCAGCATGGACTTGTGTCTCACTGAGTCCTCATCCTTTTCCTCGTCCGTGAAGCCCTCTTCAATTTCCACTGCAACCTCGATTAACGGGGTTATGGTGCCACCCATGATATTGGGGGGGGGGGGGGGGATAATGTCATTGGAGTCTTCGTCATCTAGGATAACCTTGTTATGATTAGCCATCTTGATCTTTATGACAAGCGGTTTAGTAACGCCTTTGATGGAGGCAGCGTGCATACCAAACTACAACAACACTTGCACCTAATAAATCCCACTCGTAACAAAGGTATTGGTAGGGTATGGGGAGGGTGTGATGTAAGCAAACCTTACCCCTATTCCCAGGGACATGGAGACTGCTTTCTAAAGAGACCCCCAACTCCAAAACTAGCAACAAACAAATAGTATTAAAAGAAATAACAAACCAACAACCAAGCAAGTTTTGAAAAATAACATGAAAACATACATAACAACATATAGACACAACTATAAGTATAAGGGGCTGTTTGACAACTTCTTAACGGTTAAGTGCTGAACCAGTAAGATGTCTAAACCATCAAGTGCTGAACCAGTAAGAGGTCTGAACCATTAAGAGCCGGTGTAATACTAAACCGTTCAGAGGCAAATGTCTGACCAATTCAGATTAGAGGTCTTAACCATTCAGACTCAGTATAATGCTTAACCATTCAGAGGCAAATGCCTGAACCATTCGAACATTTGCTCGCGAAAGAAACAATATGAACAATTAAGTGCTCTACTATTAAGAGGTCTGAACCATTAAGAGTCTCATTAAGAGGTAAAACAGCCCCTAAGTAACATGCAAAGTCTACTTAAAGTGTGGATACCCTAAGCCTCTAAAAGTCTCTAACTCTAATCCTACGACTCCAAAAGCTGCTATCCTGGTAATTTGGTTCCAAAGAAGTAAAATACATGGAAATATGCATAAAAAACATGTATAAATGATCACACATCATCTATCTACTCAAATTTGTTTGACTTTACTTATAATCAATGTTGTTCTTTCCTTGCTTGTTGAAAGATTAATTCACTGTTTAAGCAATGCAAGTGTTTTTCGTCATAATACAATTAGTATGAGACGTTTGCATTGTTTTGGAACTAGCACTATCTTTACATAGTTTTATACTATTGTGATCAGATTTTAGGTTTTCTTCATTCCTAGTAATCTGGTTCAACATGTCGCCGGTTGAAGAAAACAAATTGCAAGCAGTTGCTTGCCTTGTGGAGAAAATGAGCGAAGGTATTTCGTGTACAATATCTATCTCATAAATTTAAATGCTTCATATGACAGTCATTATACTCATCATCTTTTTGGCTTCATATCTCTCTCTTTTACAACCAATTCTAATATTATATCAAATATTTGTATTCCTCAAAGTTCTATGATAGTGCATTTGCTCCATGAACCATATCTAAGTTTACAATATGCATGCTTCGTGTTGTAGTAATTAGTAAAGGTAATATACTGATATTTACTTACCAAATTATTGCATACATTGTTGATTATACTGGTTCAAATAAGTAACTTGAGTACTTTAAGAAAAAAAAAACGATAAACATAATTGTAAAAATATTATACGGATAAAAAAACTAAAAAAAGTACTATACAATATATCTCGAAAGAATTGATACACTAACAAAAACGAGTATGCTTTGTAAATTGTCCCCGCCAAGTTTCCTACTTGTGCATATTTGTATGTGTATATATTGGAAAAAGGGCCCCAAATTGTGTTTTTGCTTGGGCCTCAAGATAGTTAAGCCGTCTCTTCCTGCAAAGATACTTCTGTCATGGTTTTAAACATAACTTGAACAAAAAACAACCCTTTAGATAGAGCATTGGGATGGATGGTATACTTATCTCAACATACTTTTTATTTACTTTCTCAAAATCTAAACATGTGTCAAGAACTCAATATTATGATGATGTTTCTGGTGCATCAAAAGGTGATGTTTGAGAATGACTTTAAAGCATTGCAGTCTTGTTTGATAATCAATTAAAAACTAGAAAAGCTTATGCATGATTTGAATAATGGGTTAAATTATTAGATGGTCAAAATCGTTAAAAAACGTTATTTAATAGAACAAAGATAAAGCAATGAGATGTAAGACATTTTTAAAAGATAATTAAATTTTGAGATAAATTTAAGAAATATGTTTAACTAAATTATAAGGATAAAAATAGAGAATATAATGTAAATGCTCAAAAAAAAAAAAAAAACTCAGCAAGTAAAAAATGGTGAGGGTGTTAGTTTTTTTAAATTTTATATTTTAATATTTATTTAATTTTTTTGTTTTTCTTAAGAGAAAAATGACTAAATTACCCTCATGTTCAATTTCTTTTGAACCAACTTAGACTAGATTATAGATCCCTTATGCTTATATGAACTTGCATGAATTGTACTTAAACTTAGAAAAACAATACGAAAATGTTGGTTCCATTTAGAGAAAAAAAAACCTAGATGAAGAGTAAAAAGTAAAACCTTATAATAATTCCACTTAAAAACAATTCGGTATAAAACATAGGAAGATGAAAGGACTTCATTTCTATCATCAAAAGATACAATATAAATGATATACACCATGGCAATATTTTTATTATTATTTTTTTTTGGAAAGGAGATTTATTTTACATGGCGTGTATGTTGTGTTGTGATAGATGAAGTATAGATCGACAGCGTTTTGGTCACATTCTTTTCTTATGGCCAACAATTAATCATCGTTATGAGTGACGTAGGTGCTACTCCCTCTTCAAGTCGGCCCCGCTCGACTAGCAGCCTAGCTTTCTAATTAAATAATTTCATCCAATCATCGACTACCACAAGTCCCATTTTTAATAAAAGAATATATTAAATCAAAAGGATGGGATGATATGGTGAGTCAGCACTTAGCAGATATATATGTAAATTGGTTACAAAATACAAACTGACTCTCTCATCTCATCCTGCAGTGCAGTGCAGAGCAGTATGGATGAAAACAGCAGCAGCAGCACCTCACCGCTCCTCCCCTTGCATGGCAGCAGCAGCAGCAGCAGCAGCAGCGAAAGCTCATCAATCCCATCCCTCAAATCCCTTTTGACGGTCAAAAACTTGTTCATTTTATCAGGTCCCCTGCTGTGCAGCTTGATTTGCCTTTTTGTTAAGCTGGATGGGGCCACCATGCTGGGGGTGCTTGCATGGGTGTTCGCCTGGTGGCTCACGGAGGCCGTCCCCATGCCAATAACCTCCATGTCTCCGCTCTTCCTCTTCCCTCTCTTTGGGATTGCCGCCTCCGATGATGTGGCACGCTCTTACATGGATGACGTCATCTCCCTTGTCCTCGGAAGTTTTATACTCGCTCTTGCCGTTGAGCATTACAACATTCATAGAAGATTAGCCTTAAACGTAAGTAAGCACTTGTTTATTTTAAACACACACACACACGTGCCTTTTAGGTCCCGTGTTTGATAAAATGTAGTTTAGTATGACCGGTAAAGTAGAGTAGGACTAACGCTCGCAAATGGTGAAAATTGTAATCATGAAAACGTAAATTTCAAACAACAATTCAATTTTTAACATAATATAATAATAATAATAATAATAATAATAATAATAATAATAATAATAATAATAATAATAATATAATAATTCATTAATTTGCAGTTGTTGTGCCAGTCTTCTCCCCTACGTTGTTGGATATCAAAATAATTGACCTAAACAAATGTAAAGTTCAATAATTTGCAATAACATAATCTGATACTCTTATCTTTTAGCAATTCCATTACTTAAAAATCAAAATGAAAGGTATATTTTAATTAATAATATGGGTGGGTGGCAGATAACGCTAGTGTTCTGCGGAGATCCTGTAAATCCACAGCTCCTCCTATTGGGGATCTGCGGGACGACAGCATTTGTAAGCATGTGGATGCACAACACCCCCACCACCGTCATGATGATGCCCGTGGCCACTGGAATCCTGCAGCGCCTGCCACCAGGGGGAGCATCCACCAAGTTCTGCAAAGCGGTGGTCCTTGGGGTCATATACTCGTCAGCCGTAGGAGGAATGAGCACGCTCACGGGGACAGGTGTCAACCTCATACTGGTTGGGATGTGGAAGAGCTACTTTCCAGAAGCGGATCCCCTGAGCTTCAGTACATGGTTCTTCTTCGGCTTCCCTATGGCCTTGTTGCTCTTCTTTGCTTTGTGGGCCATACTTTGTCTAGTCTACTGCCCAAGAGAATCTAGTCACACTCTTTCAGCTCATCTGGATAAAGCCCACATCAAGAGGGAGCTTGATTTACTAGGTAAAACTACTTAACTAATTAACGATATATATGGACACTCTTCCTATTAACCATATATTTTTTTAATTAATTTGTAAGGTCCCATGGCTTTTGCGGAAAAGATGGTGTTGGGTGTCTTCTCCGTAAGTAGTATTACGTACATCCAGACATTAATTATGAGATGAGATGAAACTTAACGAATAGATACGTATATGCACGCAGGTATTGATTGTTTTGTGGATGACCAAAAGCATAACTGATGACATACCTGGATGGGGAAGCCTGTTTAATGATCGTGTTGGCGATGGAACAGTTAGCGTAAGTAGAAGCATTGGTAGGTAGATAATCAATCATATTGATACTGATGATAAAACTGTGGGCATGCATGCAGGTGATGATGGCTACTTTACTGTTCATAATCCCAAACAAGAAACAACAAGGAGAGAAGCTAATGGATTGGAACAAATGCAAGAAACTACCATGGAATATCGTTTTATTACTTGGTGCCGGTCTTGCAATAGCAGATGGAGTAAGGACAAGCGGTGTAGCAGACGTCTTAGCCAGGACGCTCGACTTTCTGGGGCAGACACCATACTGGGCCATTGCACCCGCTGTCTGCGTAATAAGCGGCTTCATGACGGAGTTAATTACATCAAACAACGCCACCACCACCATCATTGTTCCGCTGCTCATCCAGATCGCTAAAAATATTAATGTCCACCCACTCCTCCTTATGGTCCCTGGAGCCATTGGAGCTCAGTTTGCTTTCTTGCTTCCTACTGCAACCCCTTCAAATGTCATAGGCTTCACCACAGGTCACATCGATGTCAAAGATATGCTCAAGACCGGCCTGCCTCTGAAACTTGCTGGAACCCTTGCATTGTCTATTCTCATGCCCACTCTTGGTACCAAACTAACTCCAACTCCAACTACTTATATATTATAATTTCTTCACTCATTTTATTTATAACTCATTAATTTGCAGGAGCCCTTGTCTTTGTCAGCCTCGAAACTGGACAACACTGAAGCCAATCCAATATCCATTTTTCTTAATACATATATGTTTATATTCTAAGTAGCCGGCTGCATTATCCTTTTTGTATTAATCATCATCTATGTATATACACAGTATAATGGCTAGCTAGCTAGGAGATCATGTAATCTTAGTAAGCTATTTTATGTTTAATAATACAGTTCAAACTAGCTAGCACTTGTATATTTTGCTAAAAGTAAAAAGCGTTGACGATTAAATTAAGGTTCATGTCTAAAAGAAAGCTGTAAGCATTAAGGTTTATCGTTCAATGATCTCCGGCAACCCATCACCACATATACAAGCCTTGGTTTAAAAAAGCGTTAAGGCACAAAAGCGACGAGATCTAAAACCGAGGCGCAAAAAAGCGGTGAGCTTTTCGTACGCAAGGCGCAAAGTGATTATATAATTTATTTTATATATCTCATAGGTTTTTAGCATCCCCTACCTATGATTTAGCTATAATTAACTTTATATATGTTTTAAAATGAAAAAAAAAAAACATAAATGCACAACATAAAAACCCAGTTGTACAACACCATGTACAAAAGGTGCGGGCTCAGGTCAATTTTTACCCTAAAAAGCTTGCCTCACCTGCGCCTTTTGTACACTATGCGCCTTAGGTCGCCTCGCGCCTAGGAGCGCTTTTTTAAACCAAGATACAGGCCCATCCGAATTAACTACTAAACAACGTTAGGCAGTTATAGTTAGTTATGGTAGTTGCTTTAACACCATGTACAGTGACCGTCATCTTGTACCTATAAGTCCCCAAAAACTTATCTTTGTTTTTAACATGTGATCATTATTATCAATCTATATTTCTGTGTTGTTGTGTATCGATCCTATATCATTCCTATCAATTCTCTACGATTTCAAATATGAATTTCAATCCGGAAGGAGCGAAGTGATTAAAAATTCTAATTGCCAACATCAAACAAATTGACTCATATTATTCCCGTGGAATCATCACAACAATTTCAAATATCATTTTTTTTATAAAAAATAGAGTCAGCGGCCGTAGACAAACAAATCAAACTCGTAAAATCAAATTGAAATCGTGTCTGTTGATACCATCCCGAAGGACTGCCGGAATTCAGAAATAGAAACAGCAAACATACCAATTACGAATTGTTGAAACTCAAACCCAAATGACGAGGGCTTCAAATCACCAACCCATTTGTGTCCGAGAGGATCCAAGATCTCGTAAAATAGGTTTAATCCGAGATTTATTTTTAAACCCTAAAGGAAATCATTTTACTGTTACTTGTAAGGACACAAGTTTAAACTTTTTGTCATTTTAGGAGTAAAGTTTGTTTATTCAAGATTAGACCCAATTTTTTCTTATTAAGAGTTGGGGCTGTTTGGATTGTTAAGTGTTGAACCAGTAAGATGTCTGAACCATTAAGTGCTGAACCAGTAAGAGGTCTGAACCATTAAGAGCCAGTATAATGCTTAGCTGTTCAGAGGCAAATGTCTGACCAATTCAGATTAGATGTCTTAACCATTAAGACCTAGTATAATTCTTAACAATTCAGAGGCAAATGTCTTAACTATTCAGACATCTGCTAGCGAAACAAACAGTCTGAACCATTAAGTGCTGAACCATTAAGAGCCTCATTAAGAGGTAATCAAACAGCCCCTTAACTTTGTTTTTGCTTCATGTAGTTTGGCCTTTCTAATGCTTTAGCCCCAATAGTTTAAAAACTGTTATTTTCCTTCTTATGAGAAAATTAAGATAATTACACAAGAAAAAATGGGTGACGAAGATAAGTTAGGCGAGATGGAAGAATGGTTGTTTGTAAAAAAAAGAGGATATGTCGAATTTCAATTGCCCGATATTAATTATACAGTTTGACTGACCCGTATAAAGATGATCATTGAAGCGAATGGTTTATGGGGACAAATTAAAACAACTACAAAATTACAATAAGGACAAAACTGTTATGGCGTATATGTTTCAAATAATACATGACAATATGATTTTACAGGTTCAAAATTCAAGACTTCATATGGAAATTAGGGGTGCATTAAAGACTAGATATGTGGGTGTAAATCGGGTGCAAAAGGCAAGACTACAAAGTGTAGATCATAATTTTTTTTTGTTGATTAAATTACATACCAAAGTAACAAATTACAAACAAGTGGCAGGTAAACGGGCAACAAGCTGCGCCGCAACCCCCTTTTGAATTGCAAAACCAATCCTACTCTGACGAAACGGCCCTGAAAGGTTGAAAGGTTACTATTCACAACCTGTTGGACCCTGTTTAGAAATTCCACAGCCTCTGGGGCTAGGGACCCAAATGTATCAAAAGCGAATGGGATAAACACGTGTTGATTCTCTAAACAAGCCTTCTCGTGTTTAGCGACCTTGCCTGATTCCGCCTTTAACGCAGCCTGGCCAGCAACAAACCCATTATCCCTGAGTCCAACAAGAGGGGACACTCCTGTAAGGTCCACACAAGCGTGTTTTCTCCTAGCCCACCCAAACACAAGAATATCAGCTGGCCGAAGAGTAGACCTCCCGTCGAGCGGATCCGTCAGAAAGTTCACCGGAGCCTCCTTTTTCGCCGAAATCCCTGCTCGCTTTAGAACATCATAGAGAATATCCCTTACCAAATCATGTCGGTATTTAAAACCAGGTAACTCCTTACAATGGACCGCATGTTCGCTGAAAGTATCTAAACAAGCCTTGCGACAAACTGGGCAGGGCTCATCAACCGGAAACAGAGGGATCATAATTTGAAATGGTGAAGATGAAAGACAATGAAACAACTGACGAAATCACGGGAAAATTTAATCGTATTGCATCAAATGCAAATAATCTTGGATCAACCTTTGACGATGTACGTAAATTTCTAAACTCTCTACCCGAATGATTTCTTACCGATCATCGCATCAACAGAACAATTTTCAGATTTGGATATTATCGTTGGATGAGACAAAGAATAAAAGCTTATGAAGAACAAATTGGACCTAAACAAGAAAAACAAAATGGTTATTGAGGTTTACCTGCCACGATGAAAGAAAGGGATGTGGAAACAACTTTATACAAAATAATCATAGCACCAAGGTCGTGGTAGATCAAATTCTCAATCAAGACAAAATTTCCAACCAACATACCTCTTATGAATCAAAAGGAAATCATAGTTACCACAACAAATACCAGATGAATGACAAGGATCAGAAAAGGAATTGGAAACCTAAAGGCAATGTAAGATGTTTTAGATGTGATTAAATTGGTCATTTGCCACTAGACAAAAGCAAAATGTTGAAGAATCACATCTCGCTCAAGAACCCGAAGAATCAACCTTGTTGATGGCAACTTGTGATAAAAAGGAAATCTTTCACATTAATGAAAAAAACATAATGCCTAAACTTTATCTTTTAGATGAAAAGACCGAAGGAACATGGTTATTACATAAGCAATCATATGACATGGAATTATTCATATTTTGTGGATAGACATCTATGGAAATGCCAAGTTTGGTGGGGGAATTAAGTATAGAACTTAAAGGGAAAGGTTCTATACTACTTACTACAAGCCAAAAATGAAAAACAAATGATGATAACGGAGGAGGAGGTTTATTGCATTCCAAACTTGCGAAGCAATATCATTAGTATTCTAGTAGTAAGGAAACAAATAATGACTCAAAATTCGTTCCTAATAAACTTGTTAATCATATTAAACAACATCAAATCGTCATCTTCATTGGTTCAACAATTAAACACCCGAACCCTGCAATCCATACAAGTCAAGGCAATTTATCAAAATTGAGTTAAACCATTTGGAGTAGCATCTCGTTAAAAGCCATGTATACGGAAAATAAAAGGAAAAGACTTTAGCAAAGTAAAAAACAAGGTCAATCTATAGTTTACTCCCTCATATATTTGACATATGTTAACCATTGCATCTTTCGAATATGCCTAAGTTTAATATAACTTGGACATGTATGCCAAAAGATTTTTTCAGTTGTCGTATAAAAAAAGAGTGAAGTTTTGTGAGGCAAACACACAAACATATTATATTTTCATAAGTATTTATAATCACTTAACTAAATAGGTAACAAGGTTGGTTAGTAAAATGTATGATTTAATATATTAGGAAAACATAAAAGTTAATTTAAAGATTTTTATAAAACTTATGATTAAACTTTTCGTGTCTCGAATTGCAACGGATAGTCTTTAACTTCAATAATTACAGTCACATTCCTTTATTTGGAAAACCCATCACACATTTCGTCCTTTAACACTAACCAAGTTAAAATTTTCAGTTAATTTTATTCACTTAAGGGCAGTTTAGTCTATTTACAATATATGAATAAAAGAAAATAACATATAAAAACAAATATAAATATTCACTTTTCTTCTTTCTCTATATCTCAAACACACAGAACACACTTTGATCTTTCTCTCTAAACAAACTAGCAGCCACCACCACCCACCACCACCAACCACCATATCTGAAGCCAGTCACCAACAACCCACCACCAATCTGAAGTTTGTCCCCAATTTCAACCACCGCCACTGTCATCACTCCTGCCACCGCCACTAGCCGCCGCCATCGTCACCTCCTGCCACCACCACCAAGCACCCCACACTCCCTCTCTACATCCGACGCCGCCGCATCCCCAAAGAAACTGGTGGCAAACGTGTGGGGTGTGGATAACAGTTCAGATGTGGGTGAGAGAGGTGCGGTGGTGGTGATTTGAGTGTGGATTCACCATCGCAGATCTGATATGTAGTAGTGTTTGGATTCACCATTGCAGATCTATTGGATTCACAGATTGACAATCGCAGATCTGATCAGTGTGAGAGAGGGAGTGGTGGTAAAAGCCTAGGATTCACCATAACATATGTGTTGTAGCATTTGGATTGTAAAAAAAACTATATGAAAGAAGCCTCAGGTGAGATTAGGATGATAGAACCAGATCTCCTTTTAATGCCATATATCGATAAATATTGTTTTTGATTTTGAAGTAGTTAATCTTCTTGTACGGGAGAATAAACAGTTTTCATATCGAGGGGACATTTAATTTCAAGAAAGATGGTGGTGATGATGGTTGGCGGCAGATGGCTGCGGTAATAACCGGTGGTGGTGGTAGTTGTTTTAGTTTAGAGATAGGGTTTAAAGAGGAGGAAATGAGCTTGTGTATATGTAAATTTTTTTTTGTTATATTTATTAAGAAATATTTTAAAGAGAAACGTGAAATGACCAGAATACTCTCAAGTAAATAAACTTAACTGAAAATTTTAATTTGGTTAGTGATAAAGGACGAAAGGTGTGATGGTTTTACAAATAAAGGACCGTGACTGTAATTATTGAAGTTAAAGGCTATCCGTTGCAATTCGATACAAACATAAAGGATACAAAATGTAATTTCCCCTAAAACTTATTAGAGAGAGAAAGTTGGAAGGTGTGAACGGACGTTCAACAACTACAAACCTCCTTTATTTCTCTACACGAATGATGGTTCCAGGTGTACCAACCATGATTTTACGGTGGTTAAGAGTGACAAAGGGTGGTGAGTCGACCGAGGGGGGTGCAATTGATGGTCAGGGGTGCAGATGTGAGAATGCGGTGGATGATCTGGGAGGCGACTAGGTCAGTTGAGTGGTCGGAGGAGTTTTACATCCCTAAATACAACCCCCTCCAACAGAGTTCCGATCAGCATTGAAATTGGAGAAGAAGCATTTGGAGAATAATGGTGTTGCTTTGATCTACTTTGATTTAACAAGAGATGTCTTTTGAACAAGCTTTTGAATTTCAATTTATTTCGATTGGTGGTGGCATGGTGGTTGTATGCGGAAAGAGTGTGTGTGTATATATTTATATAGACTTAAAATTTTGTACACCAATTTAAATTACTACCCTTGCTAAAGTTAATAAAATAAATGAATGACAACAAAGTGTGTAAGATATAGAAAAGTTGAAAGATGGTGAAAGTAGAAGGATGAAAGGTAACAATTTAGTGGAAGAGAAAAGAGGGAGGGGCGGGGGGCCCATGTGATGCCCTTTCCCAAGATCCAGCAGAGAGAGAGAGGCAAGTTTAGTGTTTGTTATCCACAATCAATTCATTCATTCATTCAGATTGAGATTTCATTCATTAATTCATTCAGGCAGCAGCAGCAGCAGCAATCGATCGCCATGAAAGGACTGTTCAAGTCAAAACCCAAGACGCCGGTTGACCTCGTCCGTCAGACTCGGGATCTCCTCATATACGCCGACTGCAATCCCGATAGTCGAGAGAGCAAGCGCGAGGAAAAGGTTCTTTAGGTTTTTACTTACAATTTCATTTGGATTGGATCTCATTGATTCGGTTGTTGTTGTTATTGGTATAGTTTGCAACGCTGAGTAAGCTCCTCCGTGAGCTGAAGCAAATTCTGTATGGAAATAGCGAAGCCGAGCCCGTCTCTGAAGCCTGCGCTCAACTCACCCAAGAGTTCTTCAAAGAGAACACATTCCGCTTACTCATTGTCTGCCTCCCCAAGCTCAACCTGGAAGTAAACCCTTACCCCTGCTTCCTTCCTTATTCCTCTCTTTCCTTTCCTTTCCTTTCCTTTCCTTTCCTTATTAGAAAGAACTATTATTCAGCATCATGATTTCCTCTTTCCTAGGCTCGCAAGGATGCTACTCAAATTGTTGCCAACCTCCAACGCCAACAAGTTCAATCCAGGTTGATCGCATGCGATTACTTGGAGGCTAACATTGATCTAATGGATATCTTGGTATCCGGGTAAGATCCCAATCCAATCCCTTGCTTGCCTGCTTGCTGGGGGATCTTCTCTCAACTGTTAAGTCAATTGCTACTGCATCTTAGATAGCCAATTGGGGTGGGTGGGGGTTATGTTATGTTTTAGCCCAACCCTGGCTCTTCCTAACATTTGCCTTTCTTTAGTTATGAGGATCCCGACATGGCCTTACATTACGGTGCAATGCTCAGGGAATGTATACGTCACCAAAGTGTTGCTAGGTGAGTCTCATCATGCTTATGAAAACTTTTTACCCATACTTGGAGTCGCTTATGTCAGATGAAACCTCCACAAACTTGAAAAGCTACTTCCAATATAAATAACTTCAACTTGTCTAGAAACAGAGAAAAATGTTTCTTTGGGTTCAGAGTCATTTGCTAAACCGTTTCCTAATTTGCTTTTCAGGTATGTATTGGAGTCAGAGCATATGAAGAAGTTCTTTGATTATATTCAACTTCCCAATTTTGATATTGCTGCTGATGCCGCAGCAACGTTCAAGGTTTAGTGCCTGCCCTTAGAAGCAATTTTATACTACATTCATTATTCGTATTCATAGAAAATCTATGTTATGATCTGGGTTGTTTGCACTATACTATTAGCTCAAGTTTGAATCTTAAATGTTAGCATTTTTGTTGCAGGAACTCTTGACACGCCACAAGTCAACAGTTGCTGAGTTTCTTTCTAAAAACTATGACTGGGTAACACTCATACTTGAAATTTGTCCATATTCTTTAATAATAGTGAAAAGGTGGGATCCAGTGTAGTTTAACTAAGTGTTCAAAATGATATTCATCTGTCAAGAATGAAGATGATGAGATGAAAAGAGAACTCCATGTCTAATAGTAGTTGTAGACAGGAGGAGCATTCTCATGTTGGCAATTTTCGATCTCAAATATAGATCTATTACTGTTCATCTTGGTTTAAGAAGTTGGATTTGTAGCTTTAACTTTTCATTGAGCGTACGATGCATGTGTTTCTCTTGTCAGTTTTTTGCAGAATACAACTCAAAGCTTCTGGAGTCACCCAATTACATAACAAGAAGACAGGCTATCAAGGTAAAGGGTGTTGTTTCATAATAATAATAAAAATAAAAATAAATATGCATGCATATAGAATTGCTGGCTGATCTAATAGGTTGCAGCTTTTGGGAGATATCTTGTTGGATCGATCTAATTCTGCTGTGATGACAAGATATGCAAGCTCCAGGGACAATTTGAGGATCTTGATGAATCTTCTGAGAGTACACTTCTCACTCTTCTCTATTTAGTATTTAGTTATTACTAGGTTAAAGCATATCTCAAAAGTTTTAAGAATGTGCAGGAGTCAAGCAAGAGCATTCAGATAGAGGCATTTCATGTTTTTAAGGTACAGAAATTTAACCATGGTATTATTGTTTGGGCAAATTTTAAGAAACAATATGTGTTCTGTTCAGTTGTTTGCAGCAAACCAGAATAAGCCAGCTGACATCATCGGCATACTTGTTGCAAACAGGAGCAAGCTTCTGCGACTGTTTGCTGATTTTAAGCCGGATAAAGGTGAGGAATTTTAATTAAGAAAAAGAAAAAAGTATGTTGTTCATGGAATTTGCATTGTATTATATTGCAGAGGATGAACAGTTTGAGGCTGACAAAGCTCAAGTAGTTAGAGAAATTGCGGGGCTTGAACCACGAGAGAATTGATAATTTCTGCAAATTATGGTTGATGAATTTCTTCTTCCTTTGTTTCAAGTAGCATGTGAAAATAAATATGCAGATGGATGTAAAGTAAATGACAACTCTTTGAGATTCTAAAATAAATTGGTGTCTTGGGGATTTCAACCTTACTATTTTGTTTACGTATATTATCTTATTGCTTGTTCAAGAATCCCCGTTATTTCGATTAAGGATTGGGTTTGATACATCAAATCAAGGGCATATATCCTACAATTTCATGTATGCTTTCCGCTGTTCATGACATCTTAACACAAAACCTCGAATTCTCAGATTACTACAAAGTCCAAATGCAAAAATATAATAAGACTCGATGAAGAAGGGAAGAGGGAGACTTAACTTCTTCGTATCTAACATTCCGGATGGCTACTAAAGTTTCACTGTCCAATATTTGGCCAAATGGGACACTGTCGGCTCTCCGCTTGAACATTGGCCGATAACAACAAGGGTTGATTTTGGTCCACCTCATTTTAGATAATTCAATTCTTGGATCTTTAGCCATGTAATTAAAGTTGATTAAATTAGCAATGGGTTGACATTGAAAAAGAGAAACAATCTAATCAATTGGCCATGAAAAAACTCTTGGAGTTGAAGCGATAGAGAATGCGGATCTAATACAGAAGCGAGAATGAGATGGGAGTCCGAAGGAGATGAAAACTCTCGTTTCTTAAACTGTAACCTATCCGCAAGAAGAATAATCAAAACTGATCAGCAATCACTTTAATAAGCTTTCATAAGTTCAAGCTCTTGCAAATTGAAATAAAGAAGGCCATGTGGGAATGTAGGGGTGAATCGGGCACCATCCTCGGTGGTTATACCTTCAAATTGTAACCTGAGTTAAGATGAACAAATATCATGTTTCACTTCTCACATACAAGCAATACTTGACAGGAAAGTCAAGAAACTATATAACAAAGAGATCATTCAAGTAAAGTCCAAAGAAACTATATTATTTGAAAAAAATAACCAAACACATGACTTTAACTATCATCTTCCATATTTTTATTAATGTAAATTTCTAAATCAGGGACATTTTCTCATTTTTTATTTTTGAATTTTTCATTTTTCTTTTCAAAATTTTTATTTTCCGACTCAAACAAACCTAAAAACGTAGTTCCTATCCCCACACTTAAATTACACATTTTTCTCAATGTGGATGGAAAACAACTAAAGATAAAGAAGAAATAAAAACTAAAACTAATATACAAAGAGAGAGTTGGAAAATACTTAGCTGGTTAGGATGAACATTAGTGCAAGTCTGTAATCCAACTAATGATCGTATAGCATTCCATTCGTGATCGTAAACTGGTAAACCTGGGCTGCTCTTTACATCAAGATATAGGCTTGAAGATTGAGTACGATCGGTAAAAAATCCAAACCTACACAAACAAAGCAAAGCAAAAACCCGAGCAACACAGAATCTAAACGGATATACCAAATCAAAACACTTAGACTCATGATACACATATACCGACTCAAAATACTGGAAAACGCATATCGTAAACGTTCTGAGCGCGAGAAACAGATAACATAGACGAAATAGCAAACTGGGCTGGTTAACCACCTCGTCGTGCGACGCGACGGGTGTCCTCCTAGCTCTCGCGTGGTGCGAGGCAACATTTGACCTCCATTGACTTGGGGAGTGTCGCATGACGCGACACAAACAACCCATCCTTCTCGCGCAACGTGAGATGACCCTTTTTATAGAGAGTTTCTCAATTTTTATGGCCTTAGAATTTTTTCTATCTTCAACCAAACTCGTCCAGAACCCGTATTAAGCCAAAATTTTCAATGGACTTCACGTGGAACTCCGTTTCTTCGCGTTCTCCACTCCATGATTATTACGAATCCTTGCAAAAAAGACTTAAAAACAAAATAAAAAACCAAAAATATACAAAAACTACCGAAAACGATAGAAAAAACTACTACCTAAGATTACGAATCAAACCTATACAAACTCTACAAATGGGATTTCACCCGAATCCTCTAATCTCTCATCTACACTCACAGGGATCATGAAGACCCAGCTCACCCCCGAGACTAACTCTCAGGCATCTAGCACAAACATCCAAATGAGATCGTTGCATTCTCAGAATCTCACCATCTTCCTCCCTCATGCTAAACTCACTCATGGGGCATCTAAACCTCGAATTACTATATTTAAAATGTTCACACACTGAGTTTCACTCAGTGGACCTAACCTAAGTTTTGACAAACCTATTACCTCCTCTACAACTTCCACAAGATGATCCGTACACTTAGTCTCTTCGGGTGGTGCTGGTTCAATCACCAGGGCTTCTAAACTGCTAAGTCACCCTCCGGATCGAACTCTCCTACTTCCTCACATTCAGGTAAACCTTCTAATTCCCTCTCAAACTCATCCTCCCACGACAAACTCTCATTAAACTCAATTTTTACCTTCTCCCTCTCAACGTCTCAAGAACCAACAGTGAAAACCGACTCTCCCGGACAATAGAACTCCTATTTGTCTTGGCGACATCAAATATAACGTGCTCATCTCCTACGCGAAGAGTGATTTTTACCTTCAAAGACGTCATTTATTGCCTTTGCATATGAAAGAACGGACGCCGAAGAATAATAGACACATTGTCGTCCGCCTCCATGTCTAGGATTACGAAATCCATGGGGAAAGCATATTTATCAACTTTTAAGAGCAAGTTTTCCACTATTCCCCGCAGATACGTAACAAAACAGTCGACTAGAGATAGTGTCATGCGCGCTGGGGATAATTCTCCTTGGCGCAGTTTCTCATAGATAGATATGGCATCAAATTGATGCTATCAGCTAGGCCCGTCAATGCACGACTCCGAATATCACTACCAAAATCACACGAGATTGTGAAAATCCCGGATCCGACAGCTTCTCTGGTAGTTTGTTCATCACCACCGCAGAACATTCTCCATGTAGAGCCACATTCGAGAGTTCACCCAGCTTAGCTTTCTGTTTCAGAATGTCTTTCAGAAACTTCACGTATTTGGGCATATGCTGGAGAGCCTTGATGAATGGAAGATTGATCTTAAGTTGTCTAAACATAGCAAGAAAGTGTCCATATTCCTTAGCATATTTCTGATGCTTGAGGCGTGCAGGATATGGGACACGTGAATGGTCAATCTCTAGACACGGTCTCATCGCTATAAGCTCCTTACTTACTATTTTCTCTACATGCGTGGTTTCCAACTCTAACTCTTCATTAACCGGTTCCTCTTCTTCTACCTGAACCGGTGATCTATCTAACTCTCCTAAAACCCTACTACTACGAGCAGAAACTGCTTTCAGCTGGGTGTTTGGGTTTGTTTGAGTACTTCCCGAAAACTGGCCTGGGCTCTATCATCTAGACGCTTAACGATGTCTTCTACAGTACGTTGAAGATATAGCAACGTGGAATCTTCATTCTTAAGATGAATGTCGTGTTCCACATGAATTTTCCGAGTTTCAGTATCCTTGGCAACTAACTGGGTCAACAAACCCTCTATCTTACTCAGATCACTAGTATCCCCACTTGAATTACTACCCAAACCTTGTCCGGAAGACTGACCCTACAACTGGTTATGATTTTGATTCGTTTGGAAACCAAGGGGATGACCAGAAGATCACTAGTTATTGTTTTGATTTCTTCAACCGGAGTTATAAGAATTTCCAAACTGCTTTTGGTTTTGACCTCCTATGTACTCAACCTGCTCTTAACTCATGAGAGGGCATTCTAACATACCCTGACTTACCTGACAAACCTCACACTTATTCACTTTCATTTTTAGCTCCTTTACCTCCTTAACAAGTTCTCGAGAACAGCAGCCACCTGAGTATCCAAGGTGACTTAGTGAACACCTCGTGTAGACGAGGAAACACTCGGTGCAGGAATGGAATTCCTGTTCGCTGCACGTTGCTCCTACTCGGAATGAGCAAAGCTCTAAAAAATATCATTACATTCAGCCACAGTTTTCTTTCCCATGGGTGACCTCCTGCAGAAGTGTTGAAACGCCTTAATCTCATACGTGAGACCATTGTAGAATTTCTCTACAAGAGCCCACTTGGATAGGCCACGTTGTGAGCATCTGGAAAGCAGAATTTGGAAACGCTCCCAAGCAAGGTAATATGGCTCATCAGGTTCCACACGAAACAACTGAATTTGGTCTTGAAGTCTAGAAGCTTTTGCGGGTGGAAAGTATTTGTTCAGAAATCCTTCACGCAGAGCTGCCAAAGTGGTGAAGGTAGCATGCTATGAATTGAGCCAAGTGACGGTTCGTCCAACTAAAGTAAATGGGAACAACTGAAGGAAAATTGAATCATCAGTGGCACCTTGAAGCTTGAAGGTACCATAGATGCGGGTCAGGCGGGCTATGTGGGCGGGTGCATCCTCATTATCACGACCATGGAACTGGCATGAGTTAGCATTGGCGGTCATGATGTATAAGGGAATTTGCCAAGAGTTATCATTTGTGATGGGCAGACATGTGATGGGAGAATTAACTCCAAAGCCCTGGGTGGACTGTTGGTGAATGGTCCTATGTTCGGCCATTTGTGGATGAGTACGTTTTGGACAGGGTGGTGGAGAAGTGTGCGGTTAAGAATGTGGGGTAAAGCCAAAGAAGGGTGGTTTTAATTGTGGAGTAGAGTCAAAAAAGGTCGAGCTCGAAGAAGAATTACTTATCTTGGGTTTGAATACTACGAGCACAAGAGAATCCGAAGGTGGCGATCTTGGAGGCGGTCCCTGCGAATGAAGATGAGGTGTAAACTGCAAATTAAACACAAGAAAGGTGGGAATGGACTAGACCGAATCAAGACAAAACAAAAAGACACACTAGCACTGTCACACCCCCAATTTCCACGTGTATCCCGATGGGGAGTATTGTGACGTAAGTTGATAACATCATAACCAAACAACACAGAGCAACACAACTGAAGTCTTGGATATAAAATAATATTACAACCCGATAATGTTCAAAGTTTGAAAATAATAAATACAGACGGATTGTAATAAAGATCCACAGGCGGATCGGAAATATGGACAAAAGTGATAAGACTTTAAGGCACAACTAAGGGTCGCAAATCCTCTACGTTGTTGCCTACGCAGCTTCCAGCCTATTACGTGCTGTACCTGTAACTTAATCTTTTGAAAATACGCCCGTTTTCACTGGTAAATACAATCAACCGACAATTTTGAAAACCTTTTCAAAAATTTATTTTAAGTACGCTAGGCACATTTTTAATAATAACTTGGAACAGTACAAATGACCTTGTATACAGTTTTACAAGCCTGTCAATACATATGGGGCGCAGTACAGAAACCGAGACATGATCGACTAACACACTACTTCTGAACTCACAACGAGCAGATAATAATTGGCACTGACGGGTGTATGCCTACACCCCGTGCATAGGTCTTGGCCATTAGCACTTTAATGAGCCTAAGGATATCCCAGACACGGTCAAGCCCACCCCTAATGTTTAAGTTATCAGGCAATACAGATTAAAACGAGTTATGAGATTAAGTTAAAATCACAACTAGACAAACATGATCCCATACCCGACCAAGCGGTAATAATTTACCGTATCCCAAGCCCGTATAGGGAAAATAGGTTAAAAGTATTTACCTGAGTTAAATCTTTGAGATATAGTTAACTCAGCCGTTAATCAAACAGTAAGTACAGGACAATCTACCAGAAGGCGTCTAATCTAGAATGATGGTGTTATTAAACAATTAGAATGCTAACGGGTCCTTAGTTAAGTCATAGACTTGAACCGGCTAGTATTACGTTAAATAAATACGGTACGATACGCTAGATTAAGCAGTGACCAGAATAGAATGTTATTTAGACCCAAAAGTACTAAGACTTGTATAATATGGGTAAACACATAACATTCTGGATTTTGAATTAAAAGGTTAAACCTGTTTTGGTTAAATTACGTAAACTAGTTACGTAGGCTTAATCCGTTCGCATATAAGCGAAACCGGGTAACTGGATGGGTCATATACAAGTTCTATATGCCATTATACTTTAAACATGTTATTATATCAGTAGGATATTAACATGTATGCTCGTTTAGGTACTAAAATCAAATTACGCCTCAAAAGGGCGTTTTGGTCATTTTACGCTTTATATAAGAGGTTTGCGAGTAAAATGATGTCAAGGTCATAATCAATCTGTAAAAATATGTATTTTATGATGTTATATCAGTAGGATATCAAATATATGTGTGGTAGCTAATTTTAAACCAAATTATGCCCCGTAAGGGGATTTTGGTCATTTCACACATAGTTTTGATATCATATTTGGGATTCTGAGTTTGGGACTTGTACCTACTGTAAAATATTTAAAATAAGTTTAGAAATCAGTAGGTAACAAGCTTTGGTTCATAGTTATGGTTTAAACCATACTATGTGGCCGAAAAGGCGTAAAAGTCGCTAAATGCCGATTAATTCGATATTTAATGAGAACTGGAGTTATGACCAGTTTTATATCACTAAAATAATTCATTTAACATATTATATCAGTAGGTAAAAGGTTTGGTTATGAAAAGTTTGGTTAAAACCATTTTATGCGTAAAAGTGTAATTTAGTCATTTATCAGCATTATACGAATCTTAAGCATTAATTCAGTTCATAATCTGAATTAACATCCCAATAGGTCCTACTTATGATATTACATTAGTAGGTAAATGGTTTTGTGAAGAAATTATGTTTAAAGCCTTCTAACATGCCGAAAAGGGCATTTTAGTCATTTAAAAGCATTATTAACGACACTAAATTTAAATGCAGCTTATGATCAGAATGTTGACATCAAAATAATTTACTTAAGTTAACAAATCATCATATAAATCATTTGTATGTTTGTTCGTGTTTAAAGCCTTTGTTTATGCAAAAGGGCATTTTAGTCAAGATTTGGCATAATATTGGATACTTGCATAAAACGCAGAATATTAAACGACCATGTAGTATAACCCCAGCGGGTTATTCTACCATATAACATGGTCATAATACAACTTAAGATCAGTCTCTAAAGTTGCTAATTCGGGTCAGAACTGAAAGTCAAAGCAGGAGTCTTGCGACTTTCGGTAGCGAACCGACCCTAGACCTGGAATTGACAGGCTGAACATGTTCACACATGTTCTTATAATTATTATCAAGTTATTAAAGTGTTAAAACATATTTTATAATACCTACATTACTTAGATACGAATTTATTTCAAAACTGACCCGTTGACTTTTTATGAATATAACTTTAACCCGTCAACTGGTCAAGCAAACGTGGTAATTAGGAGGTGCCCTTTTAAGGGATTAACACCTACCTAATTACGATCACGTAGCCATGTTCGCATTAAACAATGGCTGGACCATAATGGTCTTAACCGAAGGTCAAAGCGTTTTTACGTTAACGCTTTGACTTTTGGCTTTAAGTACATAAAACTGAAAAAAGGAGAGCTAAGGACACTTACACAAGGTCCTAGCTCGAAAAAGAACTAATCTGGAAGCTCCCTTCAGTTGGGAATCTCCAGAAAGGATAAGAGAAGTGTTTTGAAGAAATGAGCAAGTTTCCTTGTTGCAAATGCAAGGGTATTTATACTTGAGGAGGATGATCATGGAGGCTCCAGGTTTTAGGACATGTTGTAGGAGGTGTACAAGTGTCCTTGGTCGTGTCAAGATTTGAATAATGGGTGGCAATCGCGACAAAGGTGGCAGGACAGCAAGCTGCCACATTTCCTGTTGCTGGCAGTCCCTTACGGACCGTAAGGGGTAAGCCTTGCGGTCCGTAAGGACCTCTAGCGCCCACAGAATTTAAATGGTTACGGACCGTAACCATATGTGGTTGCGGTCCGTAATCGCCTCTCTGATCCAATACTTTCCTCACCTTACGGTCCGTATCCAGTCTTGAAATTTGCACTATTGGCCACTCGACTTTTATATAGTCGTTGTTCAGATGTTATAATTTAACATAGCGACGCTTTTGGTCCCTCTCGGCCAACACGTGGCAATGAAGATTAGCGGGACACGTGTCGGAATTTTATAGGATGGGTTTTTACGAGGTGTTACATCCTCACCCCCTTAAAAGAAATCTCGACCTCGAGATTTATTCAAACAAATGGGGGCACTTTTGTCGCATTGTGGACTCGACCTCCTATGTGTATTCGGGACCTCGACGAGCATCCCATTTAACCTTTACAATAGGCACATGCTTTCTACGAAGCTTTTTAACCTGTCGATCTTCAATCACCACGGGTTTCTTAACGAACCTCAGGTTTTCATCTATTTGCACATCCTCGTTCGGCATCGCTAGCGACTCATCGGCTAGACATTTCTTTAAATTAGAAATGTGGAATACATCATGAATTCCACTTAACCTTTCGGGTAACTTGAGCTTGTAAGCTACAGACCCGACTCGCTCGATAATCTCAAACAGTCCTATATATCTTGGGCTTAACTTGCCCTTTTTACCGAATCGCATGACGCCTTTCCAAGGCGACACCTTCAGTAACACTTTGTCCCCTGCTTGGAACTGAAGAGGTTTGTGCCTTTTATCTGCGTAGCTCTTTTGCCTATTTCTGGCAGCTTTGAGACGCTCACGTATTTTTAAAATCTTATCTGTAGTTTCTAGGACAATCTCTGGTCCTGATAGTTGGGCCTCCACAACTTCTGCCCAACAAACGGGTGTTCGACACTTTCTCCCGTACAAGGCTTCAAACGGAGCAACCTTGATACTTGTATGATAGCTGTTATTGTATGTGAAGGGGTATTGTCCCAAAAAACCATGCGCCAGCGCAAGGGACCATACCATTAATACATTTTAGGATCACGTAAGTTTAGCCCTGCGCTTCTCGCGCAGGCTACTTAAACAAGGGTCCAAAACAACTGACACCTCGAAACCCTACTCCAGAATACTGAGAAGATTAGTCTTCATTTAACAATCCTGTGCAGGCTCGTGTATGGGAAAGTTAAGCTTGAAATAAAGATCTCAGGCCACATCCGTGCGCAGGGCAACCAGAAGAGGGAAAAAGGAATCTTTTGTGTTATAACAAACTGATACGTGGCAGATGACAGGAGGTTTACAGCTGTAAACCTTCTAGAAACTTTAAATGCCCATCGTGCAAAGCCTTATTCGGTTGTAACTGAATGTGATGTGGCAAGATCTGGTACATTCATCTAAGTCCTGATGATGTCATTCCTCATATTTAAATTTAGATGATCACAGATGCCATGTGGCAGCTTCCCAGCCAGCGATCAAACCATAATCTGTGTGCGCGGATGGAAAGTTAACTAATTAACAGCGTAGAAAGATTCCGTTAACTATCTCTCACAAATTGGCGCCCAAATCCGGCTATAAATAAAAGACTTGAAGTACAAGTAAGGCGTTCACTTTCACTCTCTCTCTAACTTCAGTTTAACTATTCCGATAACCTATACTTATTCTCACCCCGGAGGGTGGTCACGAGGAGAACCTCCATTCTCCCCGTGGCGAGTCTAACGGTGTTCTGTTTTTCAGTGTTCATCGGAGCCCTTTTCTCAGTTCGGCAAACAATCGAAGGATTTACCTTTTTATGCAGAAACCAAAACAACAGATCTAATCTGATCCCAATCAATTAGGTCTGGTTTTTCTTCATTGGCACCCGCTGATTACTTTGTTTTTCTTATCATTTTTCATTTGTTTACCGGAATCATCAGTATCATGGCTAATGGTTCATCTCATCCGCTAGGTCCTCGATCTGAGATTCGAAATGTTGCTCACGGTGCTCAGATCGATGGGCACGTAGAGGAAGAGTTTTCCGGCGAAGCTGATGCTCATCATAATCAAGGTCATGCGAACATTCCAGTAACTCCGGGAATCCAAAATGAAATGCCACCCGTTGCTTCAATTTTACCACCTGGTGAGACTCTGATCTCGTGGTATGTGAAATCTTAAAGTGAATTGAATGCTATTTACGCTCAGCTTTGTGCACACACTGGTTCACCAGCACTTCATGCTCAGATCCCGGCTGCTCAGGTGCGTGCTTCGCCATCACCTCGAATTTTGAGTTATGATTCACCAAACAGAGCACGTGCACCGTCGCATGTGTCTGTTGAAGAGACAAAGATGTATTTGCGATCTAGAACCAGATATGACTCTACGCCGTCTGGTGGTAGACATTAAGAGGAGAAAACTCAGAAACGTGCTTCTGTCCATTCTCGTCTGGGCCCGCGCTTTTCAAAAAAACGGGACACTCAGTACGATGAATACGACAAGTCTTATGAAGAAGGTGATAGTGCAAGTGTTTTCAATAGTTTATCCAAGGATCATGTTGATTATAAATAAAAAGTTCACGCGGTTTATAATTCAGAGGCTGAGCATGATTACAACCTGATCTATAGACCGGCTGAAGCAGCTGAAGAACTAAAGCTTGTGAAGGAAATTGTGTTGGCTCCGTCCGAGCGCGCAAAGTTACCATCAAATGTGGGAAAGTAATGACTGATCCAGATGACCATTTGTGCCTATTCACCGACGAAGGACTCATTGGCAGATGGATGTTGCTATTGTGGTGTCACTTATTCGTTCAGACCCTCACTGGGGCTGCGCGTCTTTGGTTCGATAATCTTCCAACTGGTAAGTTAACTTCATGGAATGATCTCAAGGATAAATTCTTAACTCATTTTAGTCAGCAACGACGATATGTTAGAGACTCCTCAAATGTGATGAACATATGGCGGGGGGATGATGAAAGTTTAGAAGATTTCATTACTTGCTATAATAAAGAAGTCCTTGAGATTGGCGACGTTCATGAAGATTTAATCCGTGCACGAAACAACTGGTATATTGCAAAATTTTTTCAAACAAGTTGAAAAGCAATATGACCTTCCTGTAAAAATCTTTAGGAGTGATAATGGGACAAAGTTTAGAAATAAGGAGTTAGATGCCTTCTGTGAGTCAAAAGGGATTGCTAGGAAATTTAGTGTCCCAAGAACTCCAGAACAAAATGGGGTAGTTGAAAGGAAAAATCGAATTCTTGTTGAATCTGCAAGAACCATGCTAGCAGACTCAGGTTTACCTTTGTCTTTTTGGGCAGAGGCTGTAAACACTGCTTGTTATGTTCAAAACAGAGTTTTGATTAACCCAGGCATCAAAAGACTACCTATGAACTACTTTACAATATCAAACCTCTGATCTCACATTTCAAAGTTTTTGGTTGTCCTTGTTTCATTTTGAACTCAAAAGATTCTATTTCTAAGTTTGTAGCCAAAGTAGACTGTGGTTATTTTCTAGGATACTCAACCACTGCCAAAGCCTACAGAGAATTTAACTCAAGGACTAAGCGTGTTGAAGAAACTCGAATGTGAAGTTAAATGAACTTTCATCTTTGAAAATCTTAGCAAATCCTGCTGAATTTGTTTGATCTAGATAAATTTACATTTGAATATGTGCCTGTCAAGACTAACACTGCAGGTATATCATAGTCATCATCACAAGAGCAAAACATATTTGCATTCTTCCAAACTTCAAGATCTGTCCTTCAAGCAGAGGAGCAGATTTTAGTAACAATGGTGAAAGCTCTGCTGGTTCAACAATGCTTAATTCTCAAACCTCTGCATGCTCTCAAAACCAAAACACTGTTGATAAAAATCCATCAAATCTGGATAAAATCAACAAACATACCCTACTATGCCACCTATACCACCACCTCCATTCCAATCAGAGGCTGGACTATCAAATTCACCAACAGAGGTTAGCTCAGATGATACACATTTGCAAGCTTCACCTCAAAATGCACTTGTCCCATATCAAGGTGATTTGATCTTCCTAAAAAACCATCCATTGGATCAAGTTATTGGCAACATAAATGAGGGAGTGCTCACAAGAAGCCAATCCTAAAACATTTGCCTCTTTGCTGGTTTTCTATCACTCATCCAACCTTTCAAGTATCAAGAAGCACTGAAAGACAATAGTTGGGTAGAAGCTATGCAAGAGGAGCTCCTTCTGTTTAGAAGACAACAAGTTTGGGAACTTGTACCATTGCCCAAGGATGTGAGTCCAATTAGCACAAAGTGGATCTTCAAGAACAAAACAGATGAAATGGGTATTGTTGTCAAGAACAAAGCAAGGCTCGTGGTTCAAGGCTATAGACAGGAAGAAGGAATTGACTATGATGAAACCTTTGCTCCTGTAGCAAGGTTAGAAGCCATCAAACTGTTTTTAGCTTTTGCTGCTAACCACAACATCAAAGTGTTTCAAATGGACATCAAAAGTTCATTACTGTATGGAAAGATCAAGGAAGAAGTGTATGTGTGCCAACCTCCTGGATTTGAAGATCCATTTCATCCTAATCATGTGTACAGGTTAAACAAAGCACTTTATGGTCTTAAACAAGCACCAAGAGCCTGGTATGAAACTATATCCACTTTTCTCTTATCCATAGGTTTTTCAAGGGGTAAAACTAGTAAAACTTTGTTTTTAAAATGGAAAGGAAAAGATTTGATGCTTGTCCAAATTTATGTGGATGACATCATTTTTGGATCCACATGCACTGCCATGTGTGAAGAGTTCAGTAAACTCATGGCAACAGAGTTTGAAATGAGTGTAATGGGTGAGTTGCAATGTTTTCTTGCTTTACAAGTCAAACAAATGCACAATGGCACTTTCATCCATCAAAATAAGTATGTCAAAGAACTTCTAAAAAAGTTTGATATGGATGATTGTAAACCTTGTAGCACACCCATGGCAACTTCAAAGCTGGTCATTATTGTTGATAAAGATGACTTGGTTGATCAAACACTTTATACAAGTATGATTGGGTCTTTATTATACCTAACTGCTTCCAGGCCAGACATCATGTTTGCAACATGTGTTTGTGCCAAATCCCAGTCACCACCTAGAAAGTCTGATCTTATTGCTGTCAAAAGGATATTCAGGTACATAAAAGGTGCTCCCACACTTGGTATCTGGTATTCTGCTAATGGAAATATTGATCTTTCAGGTTACTCAGACAGTGATTTTGCTGGATCCAAGACAACAAGGAAGTCCACATCAGGAGGTGTTCAATTCCTAGGTGATTGTCTAGTGTCTTGGCAGAGTAAAAAGCAAGTTGCAGTTTCCACATCCACTGCTGAGGCAGAATACATTGCTGCTGCAAGTTACACTGCACAAATCCTGTGGCTTCAAAATCAACTGTTGGATTTTGGTATCACTGCTTTAAAGAGTCCTCTCAAAATTGACAGTCAAGCAGCAAAAAATACCATCAAACTCACTCCACAACAAAACACATTGACATAGACATCACTTTGTGAGGGATTGCTATGAAAAAGGTTTGATTTCTTTACAACATGTCCATACTAAGGATCAACTAGCAGATGTTCTAACAAAAGCATTGGATACATCTACTTTTGAAAGCTTGATCTCTAGGCTTGGAATGCTAAACATGGATTAAAAACAGATTTCAGGTGTTCCATGTGTAACTAGCATAAAAATGTTTTTCAGAAAATCAAAAATTCTTCCTTAAAAATAGTTTAAAATTGAATTTTTCAATAAATCCTTAAAGTCTGTTTCAAACCACTGATAACATCAAAACACTGGTCGTTTAGAAAAGTCTATCCACTGTCAAAGTGTATCCTCTGATAGTCTCAAAACACTGTTAACATCCACTGCCTTTATTCTCAAACAGTGTTTGTCCAAACAACTGTCTTCCATTTTCAAACAGAGGTTACACGTGGACAGACGTTATTCGTCAGTTGTTTTGCATCAGATGACACGTCATCATCACATTTTCAAAACCCTATAAAACCCTGTTTTATCCATAACAGTGGTTCACTTTGCCGTATCAAATTCAAAATTCTAAAAGCAGTTTTTCTCTCAATCTTGGCACCCAAAGCTAAATCAAAAGCGAAATCTCAACAAGAACCACCACCATTTACGCTCATAATGAAAACTCCTCACAATTATACCGCAATTCTTGAGGCAACTGATTCTAACACAATATATCATTCAATGATAAAAATCTTGAAAGAATCAAAATTTATGAACATGTTAACTGTCAAAGCCCCGATCTATCAAGATGCACAGCGGCAATTTTGGGCAAACACAAAGGTTCATTCACAAGAGGATGTTCTTTATGCTATCATATCAAAAGTGGGCAAAACACTGATGCAAATTAGCCCTTAATCAATTTCTCAAGTTTTTGAACTGAATGATATGGCACATCCCGTGTCATTCTCTACGAATGAGATGCATGTCGAATTTGTGGAAAGAGGTTACAGTGGGCAACTCAAAGGTATGACTATCTATAAACTCAATTTTCCTGCTGAGATGAAATTTTTCTTTCACACTCTTTTAACATGTCTCTCAGCAAAGACCACAACTTTTAATAAAATACCATTGAACATTCAGTATCTGGGTTATGCAATTTTAACTGGATCAGATTTTGATTTTTCTCAGATACTGTTCAATGATCTTGAGGCAAATTTTAATAACATTGCAAAAAGGAAAGCTTTTCTGATACATCCACGATTCATGAGTGTTTATCTTCAAAATCAGTTACTTGAAGCTGATGTTAAACAAGGCGCAGCTGCAAATACATGCGGCCTAACTCATGAAACTTTTACTAGAATAACAAATCAGGATAAAGTTTCCAAAACAAAAGTAGAGGAGGGTGAGCAAGCTTTACAAGAACAAAATGTTCAATCTCAACCTCCTGCTACTGAGCCCACTGCTCCTGGTGATCAGGGCTTTGCAACCACTGCCCTGAAACCCACACCAGCAATCTTCAAAAAGAAACCAAAGAAAGTTTCCAAAAAACCCACCAAACCAAAAAAGGATCCTCTGGAAGATGAGATCCCAAAGGTTAACCCAGTGATAACACAAAAATCACTGGAAAACATTGCTGCTACTTCTTCAAAGCAGATGTTAGAATCACAACCTGGCTTTGAAACTCCTCCTTCTTCCTCACAAAAGGAAAAGGTTGTAAACACAAGGACACCAAATCATGAAGCTCTGGATCCACTTGGTTCCATCTTCCAAAGCCCCTCTCCCAGGGCAATGTCTCTTTTTGTACCTCAACCTTCACCAACAAAATCTGGTTCTGTACTCATTGCTAGCCCCTCAGCACATGAAGAGGATACATCCCTTGGGTTACATGTAACCCTTGGTGATAGTTCAATAAGAGCAGCTACTACAATTGCTAAACTACCCAGTTTTCAATTGGACAGTGGTTACATATATAAGACTCTTTTGAAGGCAACCACTGTTGAGGCTATCAAGGTAACCTCTGTTCCAGTGGGAAGTCCCCAGTACCAAGACAAAGGGGCATCTATGTTTGAAACAGGGGTTGAAATTATTGTTCATGATGACATGGATATAACTATCACTTGTTGTAGGAGTTCAGATGATCCTACTAAATTAGGTGATGATCTAAAATACAAGGATTTGACCAAGAGAATTACCAAAATTGACAGCTCTGTGGATGAAATCAAGGATTTACTGAAGCAGTTGTTAGCTTCAAAGAGCCAACCCTCTATCCTATCCACTGCTGATCTCAAACAAGCCTTAGACCCTCTGTTTCAACAACAAAAGTATTATGCCGATCTTCAACACAAGCATCTGATGCAAGAGATTCGAAACATGGTTGATGCCAGGCGTATGGACACTTCTGCAGATATTAAAGCAATCAAGGCTCATCTCCTTCAAACCACTGGTACTCCTCCTCCCACAGTAATCTTGGTCAACACTGATGATGCCAAAAAGGGGAAGATACCTTTAAAGAAAGAAGTGCTAAAGCTTGATGAAAAAGATGCACGACCAACAGTGGTTATCCCTAAGCCAGATGGTTCTAAAAAGATTGATGAAACAGATGTAACATTTGTCGAAAACGGGTTTTACCAAACCCGCTCCGTTTGTAATCGAATATTCAGTTATAAATATTCGTTGCCTAATTATGCTTATTTTAATTTTTAATGGTACATAATTAATAAACAAACTAAACCATAAAAGTTATAATTGATAAAAAGTATAAATAAAGCAATAAAAAAACTAATGGGGCTGCCGGGACTCGAACCCGGGTCAGCCGGGTTATATCACCAAAGGTTTAACATTCACACGCATAACCACTCCGCCACTTGTTTGTTTTCTGTCAACTTTAGGAAACAAATAAGTCTTATACACAAACCTAGTTAAACCGGTTGCGCCAACTGAAAAACTGAAATCGGCTATTCAACCGTCTAAACGTTTAAATAATCGCGATTTCAGGTTTATAACCGATGCACCAACAATTCTAATCAATTCAGACTTGAATTGACTTGAATTCGGATGATGATGGGTTTTACAACCGAAACTATCCAATAACCTAAATTACTGCAATCAAAGATCTTCTCTCGACTCAGAAACATTCCACAAACCTCCAATTACATTTCCGCACACTTTAACGTCCGCCGGAGAAGTTTATTTTGCTCGCCGGAAATTTCTGCAAGTTCGCCGGAAAACCGTATTTATCATCAAAACGGTAATTCTTTCAATACCGTCGTAGTCTATCAATTGTTAAGCTATTTCTAACTCAAACCTTTCAATTGAAATCGAATTCAGACACTGTTATCAGATAATTCCAGTTCGCCGGAAAATTTCTGGAAATCTTTATCTTCGTCTGCGAAACGGTAAGGACCTTCAAACACACTGTTAACGTTGTTTAGCACTTAAATTCCATGATTGGCTAATCAAAACGGTTAATTGTTTTGTTCAGTTGAAGTGCACAAAAACAGAGACCGACACATTGCCGGAATTCTGAAATAAACCGTTCATCGGTATGTTCACTTCTAATTATCGTTTCTGCCATTTCATAATAGATTGTACAATGTTTATCAATCGAACTACACAAGATATAACGGTATAATCTACTGCCTGTAAAATCCAACGAAGAAGATGAACTGTGATAACATTATAAGTATAATTAAAATTGGTATTTTAAACGGGTTAGACACACAGTCCAGCGGTGGACTGTGTGCAAATAATACGCGCATGTCACGAGTTCGATCCCTGATACACGCAACCTTTATGTAATAAATGCCTTTTTGATTAAAACTGAACCAGGTTAACTCCGTTAGTTGTTAGGTATAATAAAAATTGGTATATTAACCAAGTTAGACACACAGTCCAGCGGTGGACTGTGTGTGATGTTAAAGCACAAGTCCCGGGTTTGAAACCTGTTATTGGCACCAGTTTGATGAATTAAAATGTTTTTGAAATTAAAAGGAATTTTGGATAAATTGAATTTATATATAAGTATAATTAAAAACAGAATTATTTCGGGTTAGACACGTACGTTGGTAGAGTTGCGTGCACGCGTACGGGAGGTCTCGGGTTCGAGTCTCACCCAGCGCATACATGCACACTGACCGAACGGTCAACAGGTCAACAAGTCAACGGTCAACAGTCAACGCAAAAATAAACAATTTTTTTTATATTTTTATTTATTTAATTTAATTTAAATATCAATTAAAAATACTTAAAAATAACGTTTTTAAAGATAGAAAATAGCCTTAAACTCGTAAAAATAAATCTAAAAATTCTATTAAAATCCTCAATAAAATCCATTCATTTACTATATTTTCCGTTATTATTTAGGTTAGTTATTTCTCGTTGTTCCGCTCTTCCAATTCATGCGCATCTCACCATCTCCAATCCAACGCACCCAATGTGAGTGAATCTTTACAAATTCCCCGTTTTAATCACGTTTTGGGGTGTATCATGTGTCTTGCTATATATTATATTTAAATCATTGTGCATACATCATATCATGAACTTGTGTATTCAGCTTGTTTCAACTGTTTGTGTGGTTATTGTTAGATTCAATTTATTATTTCAGTACATGCAATTTCATAGGCCGCCGCTCCCCATTACATTATGAGCGTTGAGTATGTTCCCCATTACATTATGAGCGTGAACCTGGCGTCCCACATATGATCGGCTCCGTTTGATTGAGCCTTGATCGCACAGACATTTTTCATTTTCAGTACATGCAATACGATCGGCTCCGTTTGATTGAGCCTTGATCGCACAGACATTTATCATTTTCAGTATATGCAATATGATCGGCTCCGTTTGATTGAGCCTTGATCGCATAGTTTCATTCATGTTATTTATCGTATGATGTTGGTATATTAATGTATGCTATTATATGTTATTGTATGTTATAGTTGTGATTGCTAATGTTACTGCTTGATTATTTACATTTGCTCATTTATGATTATGCACAATTTTTTAATGATAAACTAACAAGTAAATCAATAATAAATGTTTATCTAACAAGGTTCACTCGCCAACTTATGTTGACCCAAAAACCCCCATTTTTACACATGATACAGGTGAACCAGCTGCAGCCAGAAACACATAGGATTGGATTAGAAGAATAAAATGATTTAGAGCTTGGAATTATTTTGTTTGGTTATTTTCTTTGTATTGTATGGACATGTTTGGATTATTTGGAATGTAACTTTGACTTTAAAAATATGAAACATATTAGTAAATATCATGAGCTTTGGTGATAACCCAATTATGCCCCGACTTTTATTCCGCTGCGGGTCGGGGTGTGACAACAGATAATATCTTTGCAAGGGAAAAAGAGAATACAAAGAAAAGGGTAATGGTTGAGAGCAGAGCATTGGTGGAGAAAAAGATAGCCCTGCAAAAAGAAACAGAAAATGTTGGGTCTTCAACAAAGAAGATGCCTGTTAGAAAAACAAGGCAATCAACATCAACATCCATTCCTTCTAAGACAGTTGCTATTCCAACCATGTCCTCTGCTCCCTCAAAAACATTTACACCTCGTTCGTCAAAAGCAGTTGATAAACAAATCCCAATAGATGTTACAACAACTGTTGTGTCAACATATGTTGATACAACAGAGGTTATAACAAATGTTAATCCAACCACTGCTATGATCATATTTCCAACTTCCACCATATCTTTACCCACACCCACAAGAATACCACACCCACAATCACCTGATCTCAAGTTCAAGAGGAGAAAAACCACAAATGTTATACTTGATGACAAGATCATCCATTCTCCTATTCCTGTGTCATCAAAACCAGTGTCCACCACAACAGTTACTCAATCTTCTTTTTCTCAAATTACAAAAGTGCCTCTTGCCACTCAATTCCCATTGGAGCTACAAGCTGTTAAACTAGAGATCAAATCTTTCTTTTTCAGAAGAGAATCCAGATAAAAGGGAATTTCTATCTCTGAAAGGTTATCCCAAACCTAGAAACTTGGAAGAATACAAGAAGCTTAAAGTCAAACAAGCAGAAGATATCACCAAAAGGGATACTTAGGGAAAGTCTAAAAGAGTAATTCAAAATTACTGGCAATTTCAGTTGAGCAAAGTCAGAAGTTTAGAAGACTATGCAAGAGACTTGTTCGAAAATCTATCAAAGAGAGAAGACAAAAGACTTAAAGAAGACTACATCAATCGCATCATACAGACCAAGTTATATAAGGCTACAAGGGCAAAATTCAAAGACTGGTTTGTGAGAGAGTTGGAAGAAGAAGTACAAATGCAAGATATGCTGAAAGATCCTCTCAAAAAGCCAACTCCTCCAGATTGGAATAAACACAAGAAGTTTCCTGAAAAGAACTTGAAGTTAAGAAGAAAGAAGGAAGAGTTGATTGCTACAAACTATGGTTCGAAGAACCAAATCATGAGGTGGACAGAGGTTAAGGTGGTTGTAACATACAAGTGGCTTGAGAAAAGAAGAAAAACTGATCCATCTTTGCCAAAGAAGCCAGAGTATCCAACAAACGATACAGCTCATCAGACCCAACATTCTTCTAAACCATCTGAAACATCTGCTATATCTATTTTGGCCTTAAAACAAAGATAGAGGTAAATGGAAATGGTAGAAGAAGACAAGAGAGTGTTTGAGCATATAAAAGAAGGGATCCAAAACATGATTGATTTCCACACTGATGAAACCAATCAAAAGCTTGCAAAAGATCTATCTCAGTTGGCTAATCAATCAACTTTTCCCACCTCAACAATAACTTTCCATCCTATAAAGCCATCAGACCCAAAAATTCTAAAGTGGAAAGTTGACAAAAACTCCCACGAATTGACTTTGCTCAAGTCTGATGGCAAAGCTACAAAGATGAAAATGGAGGATGTATATGGGCTGTGTGTAGAAGACCTCCAAGAACTCTTAGATCTGGGGCTGGAAAAGGATGATGATGATGAGGAATCTCTAAACTTCGAATTGCAATTCAAAGGTCAAATCAGAGATCTCCTGTTGAGGAATAAAAACCAAGAATAAAAGGGTTTTTGGCATCATCTGTTCCAGGGGGAGATTGTTGGGATTGAACCTGTACAAAGGAACATATGATATAAAGCTAAAATGCTCTATCCGCGGATTGGTCCTTCTATCAGAGTTTAGATCCTCTAATCTCTAAACTCTGCCTTTCTAAAGACTGATACCTTTACATCATCTGCTATGCAAATTGCCAAAGGTCTGACAAAAGAAAAGGAGCAGAGCTTAGCCATCAGAGTTTTAGTTTATCAGTATTATAATCAATGTAACAGTGCTTGTGCACTAACAGTGGTTAGGAGTCAGTGTTTAGAGTTAGTTATATTATTGTTAGATGTCATTATCAACCCTGACGTCATCAAAGATGCTCAGAGGTTAGATAGTTAGTATAAACAGTTGTGTCAATGTAACAGTACAATTCGTCTTCTTAAAAAGATCTTTACACCAATCATCTTCTTCCATTTTCTGTACTATCAAATTGTTGCAATAGGCTGAGGGGGAGTTTGTGAATCACATGCAAAGTTTATATACTTGAAAGCATGATGATGATGAAAACAAATAACCTTTACTTGTAGTAAAAGTTTTCCATTCTATTTCGCTACAATTTACTTTCAATTTCAATCACATTTCCTTTATTGAAACAAAAACTACAAGTAAATCAAACTCAGATCCCAACACAACTTTTTGTTGAAGTTCTTTCATCCTTTACAGAGTCTCATTCATAGCCACCAATGAGAGCGGTGGTGGCAGTTGTGGTTGTGGTGGAGGTGCAACCAAAGGATGATATCCATTAAAGGGATATCCACCAGCCGAATATGGTGTAGTTGAATATGGTGGGAAAGGGGAAGGGTAAAGATCATTATGTGCAGCTGCTCTAAGTAAGGGTCCTGTGAAGGTGCCTGGTGAAGATAGTTAGGCAAACTAGAATTGGCAAAAGGATTATATCAAGATGGATCTAGATATGAAGGGATTGGGTTTCATAACCCGGTGGTGGTGGTGTTGGTTGAGGCAAAGGCTCAACGGTAAGCTGTGGTGGGGGTTCCACCACTGGTGAAGTGTGGGAGGGTCCACCCATTTGTGGGCCCTTCGGGATGGCTGGGTAGGTTTGCGACAATGGAGGTAGTGAACCCGTCCATTGTCCTAGACGCAGTGACATGCGTGCGCCTCGTTTCCTTGGAAGTGGAGGTGGTGGTTGTTCCACCTGTTCCGTTTATACTTCCTCAGGTGGAGGTTGTTCCTGTTGAGGAGTATGGTATGATGGGGTGTTGTGGTAGGAGGGAGTGTTGTAGAAAACTTACTACTCCCATCTTTGTTGGAAATCATTGGGACCTTGGTATGGGGTCCCTGCATAAGAGTTTGAACTGCTGGACAGTTCAATTGGGTGACCGGGAGATCCGGTCGGAGGTATCTCGGGATCGGAATCCTTGTCCATGTGGTCCGGGGAATCAACAGGAGGGGTGACAGAGGGTGAACGCAAATAAATGTTAGAGATATACTTTCCATGGTAAGAGTGAGAGTGTGAATGATGAGAATTATGAGTATGGTGTGAATGGTGTGAGTGATGGGAGTGGTGTGAGGAATTTGGTGGTGAATACTCGTGAGAAATCGAGTGCCGAATCGGTTCCCATGGCGATGAAGAATCGCCAGATCCCTCATAGGGGTTATAGTTATGTATATTTGAAGAACCTATCATTGAATGTCCGCCCCGCATAGGACTATTTCCTTTGCCTCCTCTACCTCTTACTCTCGGCGGCATGATTTCCTGTTCCAAAACAAGTTAATACAAAACAACGCAAGAATAAATAAAACAATTCAAATGAGTAATCCTAGGTCAGAGCCTAGACTCGGAAGTCTAAGGAATGTGTTACTGTGTCGTTTGAGATCAACACTAAAGACTAGTGTTGAATTCACTCAAACGTTCGTTTTGATACCAACCTGTCACACCCCCAATTTCCACGTGTATCCCGGTGGGCCGATGGAGAGTATTGTGACGTAAGTTGATATCATCATAACCAAACAACACAGAGCAACACAACGGAAGTCTTGGATATAAAATAATATTACAACCCGATAATGTTCAAAGTTTGAAAATAATAAATACAGACGGATTGTAATAAAGATCACAGGCGGATCAGAAATATGGACAAAAATGATAATAGACTTTAAAGCACAACTAAGGGTCGCAAATCCTCTACGTTGTCGCCTACGCAACTTCCAGCCTATTACGTGTTGTACCTGTAACTTAATCTTTTTAAAATACGTCAGTGTTCACTGGCAAATACAATCAACCGACACTTTTGAAAATCTTTTCAAAAATTATTTTAAATGCGCTAGGCACATTTTTAAGAATAACTTGGAACAGTATAAATGACCTTGTATACAGCTTTACAAGCCAGTCAATACATGTGGGGCCCAGTACAGAAACCGAGACATGATCGACTGACACACCACTCCTGAAATCACAGCAAGAAGATAATAATCGGCACTTACGGGTGTATGCCTACACCCCGTGCATAGTCGTGGCCATTAGCACTTTAATAAGCCTAGTAATCCCAGACATGGCCATGTCCACCCCCAATGTTTAAGTTATCAGGCAATACAGATTAAAACTAGTTATGAGATTTAAATTAAATCACAACTGGACAAAACATGATCCCATACCCGACCAAGCGGTTTTACCGTATCCCAAGCCTGTATAGGGAAAATAGGTTAAAAGTGTTTACCCGAGCTAAATCTTTGAGATATAGTTAACTGTAAGACCTGGCAAAAACGTGTCCAATGAGGTGAAGACACGTGTCCTAAAACCCTATTCTTTTGGAAAGTTGACTTTAAAGGGGTAAAAGTGTCAACGAGTGAAACTTGTGCCTTCGGGCGGTCTATCGACGAACCGGGAGATTTAGAATAATTAATTTATACTCCCAAATATGCCAAATATCATTTTTATGGCATAATATCAGATACGAGTCCCAAGATACGTATATTCAAATTGAGGGGCCAAACGTGTCAAACATTTAAATTTTGGTTTGCTGATGGACAGCTTACGGACCGTAAGGGTCCCATGCTTACGGTCCGTAAGGCCTGTATCTGGGCAGATTTTGGCGTGGCCTCCACACATATGCTTCCAGACCGCCTCATTTCGAAACTAGGGGCTGTATCCTTGCTCCTTACTCGTTCTAGGACACTTGGAGGCATCATAAAACACCTGAATACACCTGGAGTGATCCTAGCATGGCTCCTTGCACTATAAATGGGTACCTTGTAATGGCATTTGTTCTTGCACCTTTCATCATCTCACTCCTCTCATTCTCTGGAGCTTTTGGGTCATCAAAGAAGCTCTCTTAAGTTCATAATTCGTGCTAGGACCAGTGGTTAGTGTATTTAGCCACTCTAGTTCAGTTTTCATATGTTAAAGACCGAAAGTCAAAGTTGCCGCAAAACGGCTTTGACCTTCGGCTTTGACCTAAACAGTCCAGCCATTGTTCGAGGCGAATATGGCTACGTGATCGTAATTAGGTGAGTGTTAATCCCTCAAAAGGGCACTTCCTATTTCTCACGTTTACCTAGTTATTTGTCGGGGCAAAGGAATTAACAATAAAAGTCAAACTAGTCAGATTTTAAATAAAATCAAATCTGATAATGTAGAGGTTATGAAACATGTTTTATCACTCTAATAACTTGGTAACTATTATTAGGACATGTCTAAACATGTTCCACCCGAGAATTCTTAGTTTAGGTCCGGTTCGCAACCGAAAGTCGCAAAGTTTGACTTTTGCTTTGACTTTCAGTTCTGACCCGAATTAAGCTTATTTTCCTTATTCATTAGGGTTCCTTTAGGACCATATTATGTTGTAGCATAGCCCTCTGAGGTTATATTACCTGGTCCTTTAGTAATCTAAGATTATACGCTTGTTTCCGTTATTATGCTTTATGTCGACTAGTATGCCCTTTTGTCAAAAATAAGACTTTTAAGGTAGTTGGTCATGTAAATGAATTAGGTACTGATTGGTAAACATATTTAGAATATTTTAGTGCTCCAAACCTGGTCAGAAACTAAAGTTATATAGAAAAGCGAAATTCATGGCTTTATAAGGACTAGAATGCCCTTTAGCATGAAAATCATGTTTAAAACATAATTTTGACACAAAAATATTTACCTACTGTTATGATATCATATTTAGGAATCATCGGGATGTCAGGTCAGATTTATTTCTGACCTTAACCTTGGGTTCTTGCATAATGCTCATAAATGACGATAATACCCCTTTTTGCAAATATAAATAAGTTTTACATGTAATTAACATGCAAAACCTTTTGCTACTGATGTATTATGAAAAATAAAATATTTTAACACTTTAAAGCTGGTTAAATTCCCAAAATCACTTTAACTTTGAAATTGTCGTCATTTGTCAACTTTTACGCTAAATAAGCACATAGTTTGACTTGCATAATGCTCATAAATGACGATAATACCCCTTTTTGCAAATAAAATAAGTTTTACATGTAATTAACATGCAAAACCTTTTGCTACTGATGTATTATGAAAAATAAAATATTTTAATACTTTAAAGCTGGTTAAATTCTCAGAATCACTTTAACTTTGAAATTGTCGTCATTTGTCAACTTTTACGCTAAATAAGCACATAGTTTGACTTTAAACTATATTTAGCACCTAAGACTTGTTACCTACTGAATTTATAAATGATTTTAAATGATTTTTCAATAGAGATAAGTCATGAACTCAGAATCATAATTTAGTCCCTAAAACCATGTGTGAAATGACCAAAATGCCCTTCCGGGGGCATAATTTGGCTATAAACCTTAACACACGCATAGGTATGATATCCTACCATCTTAATATCATAAATTAAAAATTTTTCACAGATTTTTTATGACCAGAACCTCAGTTTACATAAAAACCCCTTTTATGAACTTTTAAAATGACCAAAACGCCCTTATAGGGCTTAGTTCGACTTTAAAACCTTTACGGGCATACTTGTTGAAATATTAATGATGTTATAACATATCTTGAGCATAATAACTTAGGAAACGCTTATATATCTTATCGGATACCCGTATATGCTCATACGCATTCGGTTCGGCTTATGTGACTAGTTTTCACGAACGGACCGAAACGGGTCTAACCTTGGCATCTTTGCTTTAAAATCCAGAATGTGTTTAGTTTACCCATATTATACAAGTCTTCATACTTGTTGGGTCTAAATTACACTCCTTTCCGGTCACCGCGTAATCGAGCGCTTTGTACCGTAAACCATCATTTAAACTAACCGGTCGAAGTCCTTGACTTAAATAAAGACCGTTAGTATCCTAATAGGTTATATGAAACCTTCCTTCTAGATTAAGTAGCCTGGTAGAAGATACCTTCATACGGTCTTAAGTATCATACGACTGAGTAGTGCTTACACATAAACTCAGGTAAATACATTTAACTTATTTTCCCTTATACGGGCTTGGGATACGGTAAATTATTGCCGCTTGTTCGGGTATGGGATCATTTAGTCGGATTGTGATTAATAAATCCGCATAACCCGTTTTAATCTGTTTTGTTTGATAACATATTAACCCCATGTCCTGGATATCCTCGGCTCATCTAAGTTATTGATGGCCACGACCTAAGCACGGGGTGTAGGCATACACCTGACAGATGCGAATGCTAAAATATAACTACAAACAAGTTGGGGATAACTCCTTTGTGGGTTTTATATGTGGTGAGTTAGTTAATCATGTTCGATTTAAAACCGACCCTAATAGTATGACAAACATGTAAAACTATATACAAGATTATAAATGTAATTGTCCCAAGTTATAAAAGATTTTGTGCCTTGTGCACCTGAATTAACATTTTCAAATGTTTACAAAATGAGTTAGTTATTTGTATTTACCAGTGAAAACTGACGTATTTTCCAAAGACTAAGTGACAGGTACCTCACGAAATAGGCTGGAGCTACTTGCCATAATAAGAGGACTTTGCAAATCCCTAGATGCGTTAAATATGTGGAACTCAGTTTTATGTATTCATTTATAGATCCGCCTGTGGATCCTTTTTACAACCGTCTGTATATTATTTTATTCGTACTTTGAACTTTCGGGTTGTAATAGTAATTTCATTCCAAGCCTTCCGCTGTGCTATATCTGTGTATAATTGTCTATGATGATATCAACTACGTCACGATACTCTCCACCGGGCCCACCGGGTTATACGTGGAATTTAGGGTGTGACAGGTTGGTACTAGAGCCAACGTTGAGTAAATTAAACACTAACCTTTTATGTTTAATCTCAATGACACGAGTCTAGACAACGACCTAGGATTACTCTTAATCTTTATATGGTTTATATAGATATTGTTATTTGTATTTTGACAGGATTCCATACAAAATGCCGCCACGTGTCAGAGGAAGAGGGAAAGGCCTAATGAGGGGAGGTTCGTCTAGCCATTTGGGGCCTTCTCACCGCCGTACACCTTCAGAATCATTTAGCTCCGATTCCAATGACGACTGGAGACGTTCATTGGAACCCGCAAGGCGATCCATTTCACTAAGCACTTCGCCATCTTACCATCATTCGTTTGGGCCACAACAACCGCAAGAGCCACAACACTCTCACCATTCGCAGCATTCGCTGCAACCGTCTCAATCCCATCATTCTTCCCATCATTCGCACTATCTTTCACCCTATTCTCCAAGACAGTTTAACCCTAACGATTACATTAACTCACCAGCAGGTCATAACCTGTTGGGTCCGGAGGATCACTTCCCCGAGGATATGGATATTGATGATGACCCAGATCCATCCGAGCCGCCTTCGGGAATGCCCACGCATCCCATTGACATATCTAGTGGTTCTTCCTTCACCGGATCACCCTATCATGGACCCGATGAATTTGCTGAATGGTGGGGACAATGGAAATTCGTGAACACTCCTTCCTCCCATAACACCCCACCACAACCTCCATTCGAGGAACCACATTATTAAGCAATGACCCTATCACCACCACCACTCCCTGAATAGGAACAACCTCCACCGCCTTCAGAACCACCAAAGAGGAGAAGGAATGCACGTATGTCCGTGCGAGGGGGTACACGTTTTTACCACTACTCAAGGTTCTAGTAACTATCCTCCCATTCTTGAAGATTCACAAATGGGTGGACCTTCAAATCCTGCGTTGGAAATTGATATCACACCGGCCACCTTTGCACCTCAGCCACCTCCGATGGGTTATGATAACCCAATTCCTACCTATCCACCTACAACGGAGTATAATCCTTTCGAGCCTCAAGCTCCTGCGGAGTTTAACTACCAACCCCCTACTATCGACCCATACATTGAAGCAGCCAACCATAATGCTCTCTATCATTCGTCTTTTCCTCCGGTATACCTAACTAAGAATCCCGTCTATACGTATCAACACCCTATACCTCAACCTTCACCTCAGCAACAACCACCCCAGCCACAACAATTAGAAATTTTGTAAAGGGTGCAGGAGGTAGAACGTAGGGTGGAAAGAGGTGAGAAAAAGAATAGTAAGTTTCTTAAAAATCTTGCAAAATTCATCAGGGGAAAAAGGAGTGGCGATTGAAGATTTTCTTTGCTTTTATCTTGTATTTGTTATTTAAATTAAGTCCCTGCGTGGAAATTTCTTATTAGTACTAGTCCCTGCGTGGAAATTTCTTATTAGTATTAGTCCCTGCGTGGACATTATCTTTATGTTTTAGTCCCTCCGAGGACTTGTTTCCTTTTCGTCCCTGTGTGGACAACCTATGATATTTAAAGACCCGTTTAGTGCAATTTTGTAACCGTTAGTGGTATTAATGAAAATTTTCCTTTAGAAATTTTTATTATAATGCGTCATTGTTCAAGCAATCATTTCAATTTTATTTGATCTGCCAAGAAATCCCAAAAGATCTTCTTAATGGTATAACCTTGCCTATGTGTCAGTACGAACATGGTTATGATGGTAAAACCCTCTTAAGACTGTAAATCCGTGTTAGCATCCAGAACATGTTAACACTCCGGGCAGTGTGTCTTGAGAAACCACACCAGCCGTCAAAGTATTTGGATTCTTCCAAGCTTTCTTATAGCCTAAATGATCATTGTGAATCATGGCTCATATCATCCAAAGAAATATTATTAGTAAAACATTCATAGGTGATAAATACTCGTTCTTCATACGGGATTAATTATATTATATTTTTTATAGCCATGACAGATGAAGTTTATAACTCTTTGTCAAAAGGCAAGGAACTATGTTCAATCCTTAAAAATCTACGATCCAATAAGATCGTAAGTTGTATTTCAAAATTGTCCAAGTGACAAGGCCTTTTTGCCAATCGCATACATTCCAAGACAAGCCTTTGTGCTATGTAAAATACTTTGACAGGTTGACATATGTTCCCTGTTCAATATAAGTAAAGGATTATATCCTGTTTTAAATGCCTTTGATGGTTCAATTGTAGCCTAGGCTAACCATAATAATCTTAAATTCTCGTTCCTTATAAATGTTATAACTTTTAGCCTATCTGGTTTATTTATGCCATGGCTAGTTAATCACCAGGTGTGATAATCCGCTATATAACCACTAAATAGATTATTGATATTTGGTATATAGCGTTCAAACCCTCACCATGGCTGGATCTGATGAAGCTAATAGCCACCCAATTGAAGGGAATGATAATACCAGAATAAATATTACTGGGGCTGAACTGCAGGCCCTAGTTGACGCAGCAGTTTCGAAAGCTGTGGATAGAGTATTAAAGGAGTCGAGTGGTACTCGCTCCAAAACACATTCTAAGACCCATTCAAAACCGCAACCATCAAAGAAGGATGAATCTGAATATTCATCTAATCGGAATAGTGAATCACACAAACAGACTGTGGATGACCAGACACCACGTTCCAACAAAGGTTGTACTTATAAGTATTTTGTCTCCTGCAAGCCAAGGGACTTGGGGAAAAAGGAGCCATCGACTGCATGAAATGGCTCGATGAAATGGAAACTGTGGTAGATATAAGTGGTTGTGCTAAAGAGGACATAGTTAAATTTGTTTCTCAGTCGTTTAAGGGTGACACCCTAACCTGGTGGAAAGCTCTGATTCAATCCACTGGAAAAATTCCTCTGTACAACCTCTCCTGGGTCAAGTTTGTGGAGTTGGTTAAGGAAACGTATTGCCCACAACATGAAGTGGAGAAAGTGGAAACTGATTTCTTGACCCTGGTCATGAAGGATTTAGACTGCAGGACGTATGTTACTGATTTCAATGCCATGTCCAGACTTGTTCCTTACTTGGTATGTTACTGAACCAAAGCGCATTGCGCGCTTCATAGGTGGTTTAGCCCCTGAAATCAAGGTGAATGTTAAGGCTTCAAAGCCTACCACTTACAGGTCAGCTGTGGACCTGTCCTTGTCCCTCACACTTGATACGATCAAGAGTAGGTCTAGAAAGGCCTTAGACGAGGGAGAGAGAAGAAGGGAAGATGATCAAACTCATCATTCTAATAAGAAAAAGAAAGGAAATTTGGGTTTAAGAAAAATCCGAATCAATCAAGTGACAAGCCCCTGTGTAAGAACTGTAGCAGGAGGCACTTTGGGAAGTGCACCTTAGATCCACAAGCCAAGCCTTGTGGGATTTGTAAGAAAAAGGGGCATAAGACATTAGAGTGTAGGGATTTGAAGGATGCAACCTGTTATGGCTACAATGAGAAAGGGCATATCAAGACTAACTGCCCAAAGAATGCTAAGAAGCCTGATGAGGCTAGAAAGATGAATGCAAGGGTATTTCAGATGAATGCCAGGGAGGCAGTAAAAGATGACAAGGTTATAATAGGTACCTTCCTCATAAATGGTATCTATGCTAGAGTTTTGTTTGATTAAGGTGCAGATAAGTCTTTTGTAGATCTTAAGTTTAGCGAGTTATTGAACCTGCCCGTTAAAACTCTAGACATTAAGTATGAGGTAGAGCTCGCTGATGGTACCCTAGAAACTGCCTCGACGCTTCTGGATGGATGTTATATAGCCATTAAGAATCATTCTTTTCCATTATCACTTCTGCCAATGAAATTGGCGGGGTTTGATGTAATTTTGTGTATGGATTGGTTATCGCGTAACCATGCCCAAATTACTTGTGATAAGAAACTTGTAAACATCAAAACCCCTTCTGGAGAGTCGATTACTATACAAGGAGATACACAACATGGACTGCCCGACAATGTGTCGATACTTAAAACATCCAAGTGTTTAAAGAACGGATGTGTCATCTATATGGCACAAGTGACATTGAACAAACCAAAACCAAGGATAGAAGACATCCCAATCATCTCTGAGTATCCAGATGTATTCCCAGATGAACTACCTGGATTACCTCCCGAGAGGCAAGTAGAATTCAAATTCGATATTATACTTGGATCATCACCGGTTGCACAAGCTCCATACCGCTTAGCACCAACCGAGATGAAGGAACTAAGAACCCAATTAGATGAACTTTTGGAAAAAGGTTTCATTCAACCCAGCTCATCACCTTGGGGAGCCCCACACTGTTTGTTAAAAAGAAGGACGGTTCAATGCACCTTTGCATTGATTACCGCGAGCTAAATAAGGTAACAATCAAGAACCTCTATCCATTGCCCAGGATCGACGATCTGTTTGATCAACTTCAAGGGGCAAGTTTTATTCAAAGATTGACCTAAGGTCAGGATATCATCAACTTAGAGTTAAGGCTGAAGATGTGCCTAAGACCGCGTTTCGAACAAGGTACGACCATTATGAGTTGTTAGTGATGCCTTTTGGGCTCACTAATGCACCCACAACATTCATGGATCTCATGAATAGGGTCTGCAAGCCATATTTGGATAAGTTCGTCATCGTATTTATAGATGACATACTTATTTACTCTCGTAATCAGGAAGATCACGAGAAACATCTTCGATGCATCCTAGAACTGTTGCGACATGAGAAACTTTATGCTAGGTTTTCCAAGTGTGGGTTCTGGCTTCGCGAAGTCCAATTCCTTGGACATGTTGTTAGCGAGCGAGGTATCCAAGTGGATCCCGCTAAAATAGAAGCAATCATGAATTGGGAAGCACCTAAGACGCCTACCGAAATTCGCAGCTTTTTGGGATTAGCAGGATCTTACAGAAGAATTATCGAAAATTTCTCAAGAATAGCCGCACCATTAACTTCTCTAACCCACAAGAATATAAAATTTAATTGGGATCCTAAGCAGCAGGAGTCCTTTGAGATCCTCAAGCAGAAATTGAGCAATGCCCAGTTCTAACCTTGCCAGAAGGCATAGATGAGTTTATTGTTTACTGTGTTGCTTCGCACACTGGCATGGGCTGTGTGCTTATGCAAACGGGTAAAGTAATCGCCTACACATCACGATAATTAAAAGTGCATGAAAAGAATTACACCACCCACGATCTAGAATTGGGTGCCGTTGTATTTGCACTTAAGTCATGGAGACATTATTTATATGGAACTAAATGTGTGATATACTCAGATCACAAAAGTCTCCAACACTTGTTTAACCAAAAAGAACTTAATATGAGGCAACGAAGATGGATGGAAACTTTAAACGACTACGATTGCGAAATTCGCTACCATCCCGGCAAAGCGAATGTGGTCGCCGATGCACTCAGCCGAAAGGAAAAAGTCAAACCTATTAGGATTAATGCCAAGAGTATCGAACTTAAGAACAGTTTAAACGAGAAGCTATTGGCTGCACAGAAAGAAGCGGTACTGGAAGTTAACCTTCCCGAAGAAAAACTTGGAGCAACTTTTATACAGTTGTTACCTGGGAAGGATGGAATCCTCCGACTAAATGGTCGAATTTGGGTTCCTATTCATGGAGGACTTAGAGATATGAGGAAGCTCATAATTCCAAGTACTCGGTTCACCCTAGAGGTGACAAAATATATCAGGATTTAAAGGCAAACTATTGGTGGATGGGTTTGAAGAAATCTGTAGCCACCCATGTAGCTAAATGTCTAACGTGCTCTCAAGTTAAAGCTGAACACCAAAAGCCATCAGGACTACTACAGCAATTAGAACTTCCCACATGTGTCACACCCCGACCCGCAGCGGAAATAAGAGTCGGGGCATAATTGGGTTATCACCAAAGCACATGACATTTACTATTATGTTTCATAATTAATGAAGTCAAGGTTACATTTTCAAACATCCAAACATGTTCATTCAATACAAGGGAAAATAATCAAAAAGGTAACAATCCAATAACTAAATTGATTTATTCTTCTAGTCCAGGTCCTATGTGTTCCTAGCTGCTGCTGGTTCACCTGTATCATGTGTAAAATGGGAGGTTTTGGGTCAACATAAGTTGGCGAGTGAACCTTATTAGATAAACATTTGATAATGATTTTATGGTTAGTTTATCAATAAAATATTGTGCATAATCATAAAAGAGCACATGTAAGTAACCAAACATTGGCAAATAGCAGTTACAATTATAACATACATTAACACTTGATAGCATACATGAATATACCAATATCATACGATAACTAACATAAATGAACTGTGCGATCAAGGCTCAATCAAACGGAGCCGATCGGATTGCATGAACTGGAAATGTAAATTGAACTGTGCGCTCAAGGCTCAATCAAACGGAGCCGAACGTATTGCATGAACTGGGAATGTAAATTGAACTGTGCACTCAAGGCTCAATCAAACGGAGCCGAGCGTATTGCATGTATTGAAATGTAAAATGAAATGACCGATCAAGGCTCAATCAAACGGAGCCGATCGTGCGGGCACGCCACAGATCAACCGCATAATAAAATGGGGATCAAGCTCAACCTCGATGGATGGGGAGCTGCGGCCTCGGCAAATGCATGTACTGAAATAATAATTTGCATCCAATAATAACTACTTAACAACAACAAACTAATACACATGTCATAATATGATGTATGCACAATAATTTCGTTATAATATGTAAATAAACAAAGACACATGATACACCCCAAAAACGTGATTAAAACGGGGAATTTGAAAGGTTCACTCACATTGGGTGCGTTGAATTGAAGATGGTGAGATGCGCACGATTTAGATGAGCGGATCGACGGGGAATACTAACCTAAATAATAATGGAAAAATATATTAAATAGATGGATTTTATTAAGGATTTTAATGAAATTTTTAGATATATTTTTTGTGAGTTTATGGCTATTTTCTATCTTTAAAAAATGTTATTTTTAAGTATTTTTAATTGATTTTTAAATTAAATAAACAAATAAATATATAAAAACAAATATTATTTTTTTACTGTTGACCGTTGACCGTTGACCGGTTCGGTCAGCGGTAAAATCCTGCGCCGGGCGGGACTCGAACCGGCGACCTTCTGTTCACGTGCACGTAGCTCTACCAACTGAGCTACGTGACTAACCCGTTATAAACTCGGTTTTAATTATATTTATATACTTATTTGAATTAACCGAAAATTCCTTTATTTTGCAAAAACGTTTTAATTCCATGGACCGGTGCTCGGGACAGGATTCGAACGCGCGACGTGAAGTTCATTTTGCACACAGTCCACCGCTGGACTGTGTGTCTAACCCGGTTATATTCTTGATTATATTATACTTAACAACTACCCGTTTCAACCCGGGTTAGTTCATGATAAAAAAAAATGTTATTACACAAGCGTGCGCGTAGCAAGGATCGAACTCGGGACGTGAATATGAAATTTGCACACAGTCCACCGCTGGACTGTGTGTCTAACCCGTTTATAATCCGGATTTTAATTACTCTTATCTCATTATTAAGTTCGTCTTCTTCATTACGATTACAGACCTTACTCAGACATCTGGTTCGTGATTAATCTGATTAATAAACATGACGACTAGCTTGAATGTACTAAACCGAACAGTTTGGGGAAAGAAGATACCGGACCGGTTGTCTTCCTCAGAGAGTCCGGCGAGAATTTGACGGCTCTGTTTTTGAACCTTCGGCTGAGAGGGTCTATCAACAGAATTAAGGAATTAGATATGAAATTGAACTAGTGTGCATTGATTATTAGTACGTTTGAATGTGCATACCGATAACTAGCGAGTTTCCGGCAATTCCAGAATTTCTCCGGCGAACACAGAAAATCCAGCAAAGTCGTCTGTGGCTGATTTTGAGTGATGGATTAATGTTAGTAAAGTTCTAACAATAGATTGAAATCGCAAAGAAGGAGTATCTTACCGGTTTGTGTTGAATACGGTTTTCCGGCGACTTCTGCAGAGAATTCCGGCGAACTGTTTTAGGTGCTCAAATGATTTGAAATCGCGACGAAAAGGAAATGGAGTGTTGTTGTGATAGTTCTGACGTGCAAATGATCGGAACTTGAATTAAATCAGAGTTTGATAAATTTTCGGTTTCAAATACCGAAAATGATGAAACTTTAGGTTCATTCATTACTGACTTAATTAGAAACCGAAATACATCGGTTATAAGTTGGCCAGATGAAATCGAAATGATTTGGCGATCGGTTTGTCGATTTCCGTTATTCAGATGGCATCAACGGTTGACTTGAGTTTGCGTATAAGATCCAATTGTTTGCCTAGTGTTAACAGAAAACACATTGTGGCGGAGTGGTTTAGTGAAAGAAGGTTAAGTCGTTTAGAGGCTCAGCTGACCCGGGTTCGAGTCCCGGCAGCTTCAAATGTTTTTTATTTATTTTATTTTAACTTTTTATCAAATATAATTTTTATAGTTTAGTTTATTCATTAATTATGTAACGTTTAAACTCAAAATAATCATAATTAATTAACAAAATTTTTATAACTTGGTACAAGATTACAAAACGGAGCGGGTTTTGGAGACCCGATTTTTACAAATGTTACAACATGGAAATGGGAAATGGTAACCATGGATTTTATCACCAAGTTACCTAAAACAAAACATGGAAATGATACAATTTGGGTCATAGTTGACCGATTAGCTAAGTCAGCTCATTTCTTACCCATCAAAGAGACTCATAGCTCCGACAAATTAGCCCAGATATATGTAGATAAGATTGTGTCTCTCCATGGAGTGCTAATATCTACTGTATCCGATAGAGATACTAGATATACTTCTCATCTTTGGAAAAGTTTCCAGCAGTCCCTAGGCACTCGACTAAATTTTAGTACCGCTTACCATCCTCAGACGGATGGGCAGAGCGAGCGTACAATTCAGATATTAGAAGACATGCTCCAGGCATGAGTCATTGATCTCGGAGGTAGTTGGGATGATCATCTCCCTTTGATTGAGTTCTCCTACAATAACAGTTACCATACCAGCATTCAGGTTGCGCCTTTTGAGGCTTTATATGGGCGAAAATGCAGAACGCCCGTCTGTTGGGCAGAAGTAGGAGAGGCTCAGCTAACAGGACCTGAGATAGTCCTAGAGACGACAGAAAAGATCGTTCAGATCCATGATCATCTAAAGGCTGCCAGGGATAGGCAGAAGAGTTACGCAGATAAAAGACGAAAACCTCTAAAGTTCGAGGTAGGAGACAAAGTTTTACTAAAAGTGTCACCCTGAAAAGGAGTGATGCGTTTTGGTAAGAAGGGCAAGCTAAGCCCGAGATACATTGGACCATTTGAAATCATTAAATGTGTTGGTAGTGTGGCTTATAGGCTAAACCTACCTAAGGAATTTAGCGGTATTCACAGTGTGTTCCACATCTGTAATTTAAAGAAATGTCTAGCGGATGAATCGCTAGCAATGCCTTATGAAGATGTGCAAATAGATGAAAGCTTGAAATTTGTTGAAAGACCGATCGTGATCAAGGATCGACAGGTAAAGAAGCTTCGAAGGAAGCAAGTGCCAATTGTCAAAGTAAAGTGGGATGCCCGTAGAGGCCCTGAATATACGTGGGAGGTTGAGTCCACTATGCGAAAAAAATACCCTCACTTATTTCAGTAAATCTCGAGGTCGAGATTTCTTTTAAGGGGGTGAGGATGTAACACCTCGCAAAAACGTGTCCAATGAGATGAAGACATGTGTCCTAAAACCCTATTCTTTTGGAAAGTTGACTTTAAAGGGGTAAAAGTGTCAACGAGCGAAACTTGTGCCTTCGGACGGTCTATCAACGAACCGGGAGATTTAGAATAATTATTTTATACTCCCAAATATGCCTAATATCATTTTTTTGATGGCATAATATCAGATACGAGTCCCAAGATGCGTATATTCAAGTTGAGGGGCCAAACGTGTCAAACATTTAAATTTTGGTTCGCTGATGGACAGCTTACGGAAAGTAAGGGTCCCATGCTTATGATCCGTAAGGCCTGTATCTGTGCAGATTTTGGCGTGTCCTCCACACATATGCTTCCAAACCACCTCATTTCGAAACTAGGGGCTGTATCCTTGCTCTTTACTTGTTCTAGGACACTTGGAGGCATCATAAAACACCTGAATACACCTGGAGTGATCCTAGCATGGCTCCTTGCACTATAAATGGGTCCCTTGTAATGGCATTCGTTCTTGCACCTTTCATCATCTCACTCCTCTCATTCTCTGGAGCTTTTGGGTCACCAAAGAAGCTCTCTTAAGTTCATAATTCGTGCTAGGACAAGTTGGGGATAACTCCTTTGTGGGTTTTATATATGGTGAATTAGTTAATCATGTTCGGTTTTCAAACCGACCCTAATAGTATGACAAACATGTAAAACTGTATACAAGATTATAAATGTAATTGTCCCAAGTTATAAAAGATTTTGTGCCTTGTGCACCTGAATTAACATTTTCAAATGTTTACAAAATGAGTCAGTTATTTGTATTTACCAGTGAAAATTGACGTATTTTCCAAAGACTAAGTGACAGGTACCTCACGAAATATGCTGGAGGTACTTGGCATAATAAGAGGACTTTGCAAATCCCTAGATGCCTTAAGTCTGTGGAACTCAGTTTTATGTATTCATTTATAGATCTGCCTGTGGATCCTTTTTACAACCGTTTGTATATTATTTTATTCGTACTTTGAACTTTTGGGTTGTAATAGTAATTTCATTCCAAGCCTTCCGTTGTGCTATATCTGTGTATAATTGTCTATGATGATATCAACTACGTCACGATACTCCCCACCGGGCCCACCGGGTTATACGTGGAAATTGGGGTGTGACATTAACTCGTCCGCTAATCAAACAGTAAGTACGTGAAAATCTACCGGAAGGCGTCTAATCTGGAATGATGGTGTTATGAACCAATTATAATGCTAACGGGTCCTTAGTTAAGTCATAGACTTGAACCGACTAGTCTTACGTTAAATAAATACGATACGATGCACTAGATTAAGCAGTGACCGGAATATAATGTTATTTAGACCCGACAAGTACTAAGACTTGTATAATATGGGTAAACACATAAGATTATGGATTTTGAATTAAAAGTGATAAGGTTAAACCCATTTTGGTTAAATTACGTAAACCAGTTACGGAGGCTTAATCTGTTCGCATATAAGCGAAACCGGTAACCGAATGGGTCATATACAAGTTCCATATGCCATTATACTTTAAACATGTTATTATATCAGTAGGATATTAACATGTATGCACATTTAGGTTTTAAAATCAAATTACGTCTTCAAAATGGTGTTTTGGTCATTTTACGCTTTATAAAAGTGGTTTGCGAGTAAACTGATGTCAAGGTCATAATCATTCTGTAAAACTATGTATTTTATGATGTTATATCAGTAGGATATCAAATATATGTGTGGTAGTTAATTTTAAACCAAATTATGCCCCGTAAGGGCATTTGGTCATTTCACACATAGTTTTGATGTCATATTTAGGATTCTGAGTTTGGGAGTTGTACCTACTGTAAAGTATTTAAAATAAGTTTAGAAATCAGTAGGTAACAAGCTTTGGTTAATAGTTATGGTTTTAAACCATTCTATGTGCCGAAAAGGCGTAAAAGTCGCTAAATGCCAATTAATTCGATATTTAATGAGAACTGAAGTTATGTTCAGTTTTATATAACCAAAATAAGTCATTTAACATATTATATCTGTAGGTAAAAGGTTTGGTTATGAAAAGTTTGGTTAAAACCATTTCATGCGAAAAAAGGTAATTTAGTCATTTATCGACATTATACGAATCTTAAGCATTAATTCAGTTCATAATCTGAATTACGTCCTACTTATGATATTACATCAGTAGGTAAATGGTTTTGTGAAGAAATTATGTTTAAAGCCTTCTAAAATGCCGAAAAGGGCATTTTAGTCATTTAAAAGCAGTATTAACGACACTAAATCAAAATGCAGCTTATGATCAGAATGTTAACATCAAAACAATTTATTTAAGTTAACAAATCAGTATATAAATCATTTGTATTCTTATTGGTGTTTAAAACCTTTGTTTATGCAAAAGGGCATTTTAGTCAAGATTTGGCATAATATTGGATACTTGCATAAAACGCGGAATATTAAACGACCATGTAGTATAACTCCAAAGATTTATTCTACCATATAACATGGTCATAATACAACTTAAGATCAGTCTCTAAAGTTGCTAATTCGGGTCAAAACTGAAAGTCAAAGCAAGAGTTAATCCTTGTGACTTTCGGTTGCAAACCGACCCTAGACCTGGAATTGACGAGCTGAACATGTTCACACATGTTCTTATAATTATTATCAAGTTATTAAAGAGTAAAACATATTTTATAATACCTGCATTACTTAGATACGAATTTATTTCAAAACTGACCCGTTGACTTTTTATGAATATAACGTTGACCCGTCAATTGGTCAAGCAAACGTGGTAATTAGGAGGTGTCCATTTAGGGATTAACACCTACCTAATTATGATTACGTATCCGTGTTTGCATTGAACAATGGTTGGATCGTAATGGTCTTAGCCAAAGATCAAAGCGTTTTTACGTAAACGCTTTGACTTTTGGCTTTAAGCCTATAAAACTGAAAAAAGGAGAGTTAAGGACACTTACACAAGGTCCTAGCTCGAAAAAAGAACTAATTTGGAAGCTCCCTTTAGTTGGGAATCTCCAGGAAGGATAAGAGAAGTGTTTTGAAGAAATGAGCAAGTCTCCTTGTTGCAAATGCAAGGGTATTTATACTTGAGGAGGATGATCATGGAGGCTCCAAGTGTTAGGACATGTTGTAGGAGGTGTACAAGTGTCCTTGGTTGTGTCAAGAGCTGAATAATGGGTGGCAATCGCGAAAAAGGTGGCAGAGCAGCAAGCTGCCACATTTTCTGTCGCTGGCAGTCCCTTACGGACCGTAAGGGATAAGCCTTGCAGTCCATAAGGACCTCTGGCGCCCATAGAATTTAAATGGTTACGGACCGTAGCCATATGTGATTGCGGTCCGTAACCGCCTCTCTGATCCAATACTTTCCTCACCTTACAGTCCGTAACCAGTCTACGGTCCGTAAGACCTTGCCAGAAGATGAAGTTTTGAAATTTGCACTATTGGCCCCTCGACTTTTATATAGTCTTCGTTCAGAAGTTATAATTTAACATAACGACGCTTTTGGTCCCTCTCGGCGGCTCGGCCAACACGTGGTAATGAAGATCAGCAGGACACGTGTCGGAATTTTATAGGACGGGTTTTTACAATGTGTTACAAGCACAAATATTTCAGATAAGTGTAATCAAAGCTAATTAACGCAATCGCCAAAAGTCCCAGCAACGATGCCAAAAACTTGATGTGCTCAAAGTGGTTTAATTAAAACAAACTAACTTAACTCTAAACTAGACATTCTAAGTTTTAAATATATAACCTAAGACTCTCTAAACCTAAACCACACAACCGGCAAGTGTACCGATCAATGTAGTACAACCTAATAAGTCCGAGTATCGAACCCCCAAGACTCTACTTATTACGCTAACTAGACTCGATTTCTATTCTGAACTAACTCTAAATTGTTTTGTTATCTGATGAGTTTTTTTAACAAACTAATGAACTTAACTAAATGATTAACTAAAGCTAACACAAATACAAACTAAGACTTTGGACGGATTCAGATGATGATAAAACACTAAGTCAGAATCATGCACATGTATGACAAGCTTTCTATCGGTAATGGAACTATTATGGAACCAAGATCGTGTGATACTAAATCGAAAGGATAATATAGGAACCTCACCACCGGACATCTGACTTATCAACCTTCTTCTTAGACCGGACGATAAGGAAGGAGATCTATGGATAATGGGATATGGAAGTCAGGTGCGACGGCCAGCTCAATCAGAGCGAAAGCGTCGTTTTACGGTGGACGATCTTAGGAGAGCAAAGTGCTATTGTTCCATACTCTCCTCGGGATCATGTGCCTCCCCTCCACAATGGCCTGGTATCAGAGGCGACGAAAGTACTACCTGTCGCATGATGCTAACAAAACTGAAAGCCCGGGCGACACTCTTTTTTGTGTGCTCAGAGGACTTCACTCATTTGAATAGCAACCTGAATTGAACCTCTGGCGGATAAAAAGGAGGCCGACAAGGAGGAAGGGAGGAGTGCCGGTTAGCCCATCGCTTTATGGCTTACAGGAGGTGTAACCTAAAAGATACCTAAAAGCTGTTAAAACACCGGTTTTAGTGGATTCCCTCACGGGCTTTCCAACTCTAATAACCCTAATAGATAACTACCTCACAACGCGAAAGTCACAAGTAACTATGGAATCATGATCAAACTCGATAAGCAGGTAGTGGCAGGTAAACTAGGGAGATCTTCTCACAAAGGCTCTAAGCCTAGCAATCTAACACTCTAGACAAATTGACAATCTCTCACCTCACAACTATCGAGATTGGTAGAATACTTTGACTTATTTAAATCACAGTTATTACTCCTATGGAATGCTACGCCTAACAAACCATCCAATAATAAAAAAATACATAGTAATTGACCTAGCATGCACCTATTATTCGAAAGACATTCCACAAAGAACACGAGGAGTAAAAATCTTTTAATAAACAGATCTAAATACGCATAAACATGAGATCATGAAAGCCAAGTTGTTACGTTAATATTAAATTCACAATTCGAGAGTTCCAAAACCAATAAAAACAAGTCAAAACATAAGTGTAATCATCAACCTAGGTAGTATTATGAAGTTTAGCCAACAATCACGGAAAAAAAATCAATCATCAATTCAAGTTCACCTAGCATGATGGAAATCAAGGGAAGCAAAGAAAGGCGAAACCCGAATTTCAAAATCCAAAGATTCTTGATCCCATTGTTTGAACCCGAGGCGGAGGGAAAAATACGAGGTACTTTATTGCTTAGTCTAGGTTTTATGGAAGCTTTAACAATTTATGGCCTATCCTTAATCCTAGCTTCCTTATGCTCCAAAACACCCTCGGTCTGCTCTGAGTTCGTCCATAATGTCGTTATGATGATCCTCCTGTTTAAATTTTTGTATATTAGGTTAAAACATGTCAAACCCGAGCCCAAAGCCATTTCTTCGCGATCTGCCATCCCCTCACATCACACGAGGGCGTGTTTTCCTCCCTGTAGCATGACACGACAGTTCTTGTTTCCTCCATTTTTTTGTTCTGTTCACTTCGTAGCTCGTCTGGAGCATCAGTTGTAACTAATTTTGCTTGTTTTTCGCTCCCTTTCTCATCTGGAACCTTGTAAATTGCAAACAACTCAGTAGTATACAATAGCCTAACGACACTAAACAACTTGCTAATTATACAACAGAAACAAATGTATTTTGCAATACTTCAGACGTATAAGGTGATCACTTGCTTTGAAAGAGTGAGACATTTGTACTTGGTGATCACTACCTTTTCTTAGTGAGGCGATGTAACGGTAATCTATACCGGTTTAGGATGACGACTAGTGGAGAAACTCTCGATCGGAGGATCAGGGTAAGGACGCAGAGGGATTAGTTAACGTCTTTTGAACCTCTATGAATTGGTTTTGTTATTCCTTCCTAAACTCTTTAAATACTTGCATGTCTTATTGATGATTTCTTATAAGTGTAATTTTGGGTTTTAACAAGTGATTAATCAACTAGACAAGTGTTTTAGAAATTTTTAAGAAAACCTATTCACTCCCTATCCCCTCTAGTTTTCTACATAAACTTTGGGGATTGGGCTTCATAGATTAAGAACTTTGATATAAAATTGGTGTTTAAAGTGAAGGTGTTACAAGTTGGTAAAAGCATATGGTTTGAGGGATTCGGGTTTCGGCTCAATTATCCAAACTCAAACCATAGTGCTCTTGATATTGAAGAAGTGTTCCCTCCAGGTATTGATTAAGAAACCAAAGACAGGGCAGTATTCTAAAGGTTTCTTACATGAAAGCATTGTAAGTATTATGTGTATGCGTATGATATATGTGTACATTGAAAGTCTTTACTTAGAGATATGACATGGTAATGTTAAAAATACATAAGTCAATGTGTAGACTATTACACCTGGCCACTGTGATAGTAAAAACATACTAGAGTGTTCTTAGAATTATCATAATCATATTAAAATATAATAGAAAATAAGGTGGGTGGAATGCTTTGGATGCATGTGTTGGGGGAGTATAAAGAGACCTAATACAGACATACTTACATAGTATGCCTAATATAGTGACATTTCTTAATCAGCTTTAATCCAATCACTGAATAAAAACCTACCAGTGGACTGATTCGATTAGTACCATAAAACGTAAATCTAATGATTCGGTTATTAAGTTTCACCTTTTGTGGTTTGCAACTTGTGTATAAGGTTGTAATTGAACCGAACGAACACAAACAAGGCCCTTTTCGTGTTCGTTGGTTAAGAAAATTAACATGTTTGAGAACTTTTGACTACCGAACATAAGTTTATGTTCGTGTTCCTTTGTTAAGGTAATTTAGTTGTCCGCGAACAGTTCAAGAACACTAGTCTTAAACACAAACAAGCTCAGACGAATAAGAACGAGTGTAAACGAACAGTTAACTTGAAAATAAAAACTAAAAACCTTGTTAACCTTAAACATTGGACATAAGTAGTTAGATACAACCATCATTCGATTGCGTTTGTGAACGTTCGGTTACGTTCGTTCATGTTCATTTTTTTACGTTTGTTCGTGTTGGTTTGATTATATTAAAAAATAATATAAACCTTTTATCTAAACAACTCCCGCCATATATTGTTGCTAATCACCAATCATAGCTTATTTCGTTGCTGATCAACATTCGTTTCCTCGGTCGAATACCAATGAGATGGGAGAGGGTTGACTGATTAGTAATATTGGGATCTGGGAGGGGTTTGTTGAGTCGCTTTAGGCTAGATTCTATCTCATTATCTTGTTCCTTATGAATTTAAGATTATCTCAACATCTTTTGTTTCTATCATAACTTATTAAGATAATAAAACTTAAATGCCACATTATATATATATATACACACCGAACTTACTCCCTCTTGCAAAACATCACTATTCATAAAACTAGCTAACTACTTGCTGCCACATGGTAGTCTTTACTTGTTTTATTCTTTTTTGTGTTACTTTATATTTTTGTTTACATCCATGTGGTTCAATAAAGTTTTAATGCAGCTCCAAAACTTCAATAAAGTTACTGTTTTCCTTCTTTGATGACTACATCGAGTGCCACTACTGTAGTATTACCACCACAACGCTCGGGTGAAATTCTGAAGTTACCATACAGTCCCTAAACTTCAATAAAATTATCTTTTTTCCTTCTTTTACAACTGTACGAGTGCCGGTATTGTATTGATACCGCCGCAACGCCATGATAAAATGCTAGTTCAGTTTAATTTTCAAAGACTAACAAACCCGTTAATTAAACACGTTTGCCACAACTATGAAGGATGATGGTCTCTCAAAGTAAAACTAGGGATGCCAATCGGACTGGATCCCAATGGGGATATCTGAAACCAGAGACATATGGGACATGTTTGGGGTCGGTTAGTAGGGTTTGGGACTAGTTTGTATTTTTTCGCGGGTTTGGGACTTGGTGATGTACTTGTATACCCGCCCCAATCTCGATAAAGTATACCCGTTTACCCGATTGTATACCCGATATAATATATTTTATATTTTAGAGTAAGGTTATTGTACAAATGAGCTTAACATACTAAACACATGAGAAGTGAAGGAGAGTATTTTTTTGTGAATTTTTTCCATCTCTTGTCAAACATGTATTATAGTCCCAAAATCTAAAAAAACCTTTTCGTGTAGTCACAGTATTAAAGTATTATAATCACTCTAGAGTAATTACATATAATTACGCGTTTGAGACAAACTTATCTAATTTGGTTTGGGGTTAGGATTTCTTAAACCCGACTCATTGTTATCCCAAAGTAAACTCCTCCTAATAAGGTGACCTTAAGTGATGATTAATTTCATATTTGAATTTACATATGTTCATCAAATGGGGTATTTGTGATTGTGTTTACAAATATGATATGGGTTTAAATCCTTCAAGTGGAAGTTGATTAGCTGATAATTAGAAGTAAGAAAACTGATTTTCAGAAGAATATTAGATTCAACAACACATTCAAACAAATTTAGATCAAACTGAATTATAGTTTTGTTTTAATAATACATAGGTTTTGGTAGCGGTTCAAAAAAGACAATAACTAAATTTTATATTTCTTACAATAATTAAAAATTCATTCTAAGCCAATCTGTTTTTACCTTTTACTATACAAATGACAAACAGTGACAAATAATGAACAAAAGTGAAAGGAAGAGGATCAAAACGAGACAGAATTACGCATAGGTTGGTGTTATCACGAGGTTGACCGATGGTGATCAAAATGAGACAATAGCCAGCCATCTTTTGTTTTGTTGACGCATAAATAAGGTTTTGTATTTTAGAAGAAACAAAAGTATAAGCTATATATGTAATTTGAGCTCCTTTCTTTTTAATTCTTGAAATTTGACGGTAACTCATTTCATTCATTCTTGTGTGTGTCAATCATATCATATATATTTTTAGATGGTAAGGAAATGGTGGCCGTTCGTATGGGATTAGCCATAATAATAAAATAATAAAAGAAAGCCAATAGAAAGCACGCGTTGTCTTGTAGATTGGAGCTTGTGTGTGCAAGTGCAAAATGCAAATACCCCCCCTCCCTCATCTCTTCGAAATTCGCCCCGTAGTATTATACACTAACAGAAAAAAAAAAGTAAAATTGATGACTAATAAATAATAAATAAAAGAAGAGAGAGTGCTTGTTAGGGGCAACACTAGCAAATGCAGCTTTCAACCCTGCATGCCATTTCCATCCAATTACTCCAAGACAAATTATTTCCCAACTAAAGTTTTATAGAATATATAGAGAGAGAGGATGACAAAAGAACTTCGATATGTGAGAGAGGGAAGGAGAATGTTGGTTCTACAACCGATGTAACTTTTTGTATTGAAAATCGAGATCGGAGAGAATGTTGGGCATAATATTATATTATATGTGCGTGTATCTATAAATTTCCTCTATAATAATATATCTATTATTTGCTACGATTATGTGTTTATTCAGGATTTATCCTTTCAATCTCATAATGACTTGAGCATTACATCTCTAAATTTTTAATGATGTAGAAGAACTTATACAAAATTGTGACATTTTAACCTGAGAGAGGGTTCAAAGTTTATTGTGGACTATAGGTTTAAAAGTAGGTTTAGGAATTTGTTACTTTATTGTTAACAAAATCTATGAAAAAAACACATGAAAAAAATCATTGATTTTGTAAGATTATTTTTTAAATAAAATAAAAATAGAAATGCAATTCTATCTCTCTTCAAGCTTAGAAAAGATGTATAAAGAAATTTCGTTTGTTTATATATATATATATATATATATATATATATATATATATATATGCAAGTCAATAGTAGGTTATATGGGGTAAAGGGTTAAATTTTTTAAAAAAATTGAAAAAAAAATAGTTTAGATGTTTATTCAGAATAACTTTGTAACATTGTAACCACGTTTCATGATTGTTTTAATCAGTTTACTCATAATTTTTTTGTTTCAATCAAGTCACTCAAGTTTACTATTATATTCCACTGAGGGGTGTTCATCAAATCGAATAACGAAATTTCAAATTTTTTGGATGTTTTATTATCTGAATTCGTATTTGATTCGATTAGTATTTGAAACTCGAATTCGAATAAATTCGATTTAATTCAAATTCACCGTAAATAATAAATTATTTATTTTCATTATTTAAAACTACTACAAACTAATTATATTCAATATAAAATAAAATAATCTACAAAATTAATTAACTATCAATATGTCGAATACCAAAATTTAGAAGATAGGCTGGTTATTGATAGCAATTTAAGTTAGGTAAAAATTTAGAAATAAATAATGTTATTCTCACTTATGGATGTAGTTCATACATTACCCAAGTTTAGAAGTTATATGTGTGTGTATATATATATGTTTGTGTGTGTATATACATATATTAAAAAATATATATAAACTGAATTCGAATATAATAGAAAACCAAAACTTCTTATTTGATTTGAATTTTATTATGATGACATAACTTAAAATGTCAATATGGATTAAAAAATTACTAAAAATTTGTGAAGATTTTTTAATAAAATGTGAAAAATTTTAAAAGATGAAATAGATATAAAAAGTTGCGAAAAATATAAAATTGCCAAAATTTATAAAAAATGTGATATTAATTAAAAATGCCAAAGTTTTTAAAAATTGTGACAAATTTTAAGACATACCATAATTTTTTTTCTAAAAATTTTGGAAAAGTTTTAAAAAGATTTGTAGTTTTTAACTTTTCTTTTTCGCAATTTTTAGTTTTTTCTTTCGCATTTTTTAACTTCTTGTAATATTTTAATCCATGTTAACATTTTTAAGCCATAAAAAAAAGAAAATAAAAAAAATAATTTGAGATTGGTGTCCTTGAGTTGTAGGATGGGAATATCAAAATAAACCTAAATGACCTGATTGAAACACAAAATTAAAAAAAAAGTCCTAATTGAAACACTTCTAAAACTTGATTATTATTATCTTTTGAATCTGATTCCTTTTTTTATGTACATAAGCATACATCTTGTATATAAGAAAAACAAAAGATTTTTTTGTTTGGTTTTTCTTTTATAAAGAACCTCACGTATATACTAGAGGGCTGTCATCGTGATGCAACGAAGAATACAGACACTAGTAACCACGTAATAAGTTACATTTTTTAATTATAAAAAAATATAACAATAGTTTACTCAAATTAAAAAAGTAAAATATTTGTTTTTACTTGTAGTTTCAAAAAATATTAACGTATGGAAACGTTATGACCGTTCAAAAATCATAGGGGTAAGTTAGTTTAAAAGTCAATAATATGTTTTAAAGGATTGTACTATATGTTTTAAAAGTTATAATTATTTAAACTGTTAAAGTTATATACAATTATATTTTTGTCTTCCTTAGATGTATTATATTACTGTATAGATATATATATGAACATTCAACTCTGACACCCTCTATATCTATTCCTAATTCTACACAAATATTTGTTATTGGAGTAGAACCCTCAATCAGTTGGGAGAAACCACATTTACTACACACTAATACCGATATATTAGAACACCTTTGGTGTGAATGTGTTTGTGTATTTGTGTGTATATATCTTTATTTATTTGTGTGTGCGTATGTGTGGATATACACGAGAAAGTGAAAATGATGCTTTTAATCATCTAACTTGAATGTTAAACCAAAATTATTTTGTTTTAAAATTTATTAGAAAGAAAAATTAGTTATTCATTTGTGTTCTTTTAATACTTTGTATTTTTATCTAGATTTCTCCCTAGTTATACAAACAAACATACCCTTTGATTAATCTGAACTCAATATATATTTGTTATATATGTTTACCTTGATGATTAGTAGTATTTATGTAAGATATAATGCGTAAGGAGGGAGGTTGAGACATATATATATATATATATACGGTCTGATAGTTGCAATGTATACATATATAATATAGTGCCAGAACAAGCACAAAACTTCAAAAGGGATGTTGAAATGATGATTGAAAAAATCTGAAGCGATTAGTGTCCATGAAAAGAGGGCGCTATTCAATTCTTAAGCTAAAGGAGTGGTAGCTTTAAGCATTAAGCATTTATCTTTTTTGGTGTTGTGAGGGGACATGCCCCCTGCCTATTATATCCATATTCCTCCAAAAGCGTCCTTCCATTCGCTATCTTCTAAACTCCTTTTTTGGAGTTTCTGCAAAACTCTTTTTCTCATTTTAGCCTTCAATTCTCACATTAGTTAGACTAGATCTAACAAGTACTCCTAGATTGGCCTCTATGTTGTTTTATGCTTGGATTCTTATGCCAATTCCTCTTCTTTCTCTTTTTCAATCAATCTCCACTGGAATAATATCATATCACTTGATAGATACATGATACATACATAACCATGTAAATGTTAAATATATTACCATGTATAAATATATTCAATTATATGTAAGAATCTCCATGCTTTTATAACACACTTTTCAGTAGGCCATTCATTTGATATCATGTTGAAAACTCTGAGTGAGAATTGAATACAAAGACCGGAAAACTAGCTCGTAATTTGCTCAATTATTCTTAGGCATGAATTAACTAATACATGTAAATCTACACATAACTTCAGAAAAATTTGACGTTTTTTTCGATTTCGTTACCGTTTTTTTATTAAATGTTACCGCTACGAACGAATCCTAGATCCGCCACTATATAACAATGTTGCATTTTAATAAAATAATAATAATAATAATAATAATAATAATAATTATATACTAATATAAATCTACACTATAAGTTCATATAACAATGTTGCTTTTTAATAACAATATACCAGTATTCTAAATAAAATAATGAGATCTCAAGTTCATATAACTTTGATTTTTTCATAAGTTATCACAATATTTTGAGATCTCATTTTATCATTATATGTATATTTATAAATAGGGAACTTGTATGTTAAAAACTCACTTGAGATGAAAAAACTCGTGATAACCTCATGTAATGTTTTTATTTTGCTAATATTTCTTTATATGTAACTAATCTTTAAGAAAAAACTAAAACTTGTATACGAAAAATCATGTACATGTAAACTCAGAGAACATCTAAGCAATATTGACGGTAATTTGATTGCGTAACTTTTTTTACACTTATGTAACCCAAAAAAACAAGTGTAAAATTTCGCATGTAGGTACTTGGCATATCTAAGGTAGTCGTAAATACAAGTTTTAGGAAAAAATAACTTCTAAAAATCGTCTGGGAGGTAGGGATTTCATGGTTCTCACAAGGCGAAAGATATTTTATACTATCCTGATGGTACGTATATATAGAACTATATATTAAAGTGGCAAATTTAGGACTAGAATGCCCTTCATTTCTTAATAATAATAATATCAATAACTATTATTATTAATATTATTATTATTGTTATATACACAAAGGTTCTTTATATTTATGCGGCCAGTAGCTCTATATAAAGGGTAGCAACGTCAAGTCGCAAGTTAAAATAGCAGTTAAGGCACACAGAATGGTGAGTGCAAAGAGTGATGAAAAGTTGATTTGTTCCTCCATTGCCATGTTGCAAGAGAGGTTCAGACAATTGGAGAAGGTGAAAGAGATGAGAGAAGAAAGAGAGCTTCTGAAGCTGATTTCATCCCCTTCGCCTTCGCCTTCACCTTCGGATCATATCCTCTTATTCCCGACCCCAAATCATCACTCTCATGAATTGCTCACGCTCTCCCTCTCCCTCTCCCTGTGGCCGAATTCGCAAATGAAGAAGCAGCAGCAGCATGCTGACACTTACTGGGACATCAACATTCAAAACACTCATCAGCACAACCCATCTTGGCGTGTCCGTCATCCATCCTTAATAAAAAATAGGAATGTCGACAGTACTGATGCAGTTGATACTACTCTCCATCTCTAGCTACCTATCCTATCTACCTACCACATAAAACATATAGAATATTCATATATATGGTTTTTCTTAATTAATTAGCTAGCCCTCCGTTTCTGGTTGATCATGGTTCCTGCATGAAACCATGCACCCAGCTATGATATCTAGTCTAGGTTTTAATGTATGTGGCCGGCCTGGGTATGTTTTCCGCCATCATTGTTAATCTATTCGCCTAATTATAATTTCTTCTGTTATCTTATCTTATTTCTTTCTTTTTATATCTGTAATTCTCAGGGCTAGCTTAACTAATTAGAGCAATCTTATTCAAAACACAAAATGTTTTTTCAATGTATTATTGTTGATATTTCCAAAGAATCATACACTTGAATTGTTTACCGATATAATTTAAGTGAAACCAGGAAAAAGCACTCTCAATCTAGAAAATATATATACATGTATATTAATCTTGATTTTGTCAATTTGACATGGATTCATAAGTAAAATAAAGTTTAAATATCTAATATGGCAAACATTGCTTTATTTCACAGATTGATCTTACTCTTATGTTAGAATTTACATGTAATAAAGCCAGCTCTTTCTAATGATGGGCACTTGAAACAAACCAACCAAGTCATTTAAAGGTCACTAATATATACTAAAGTACTCCCAAGTGCGCAAATGAACAAAGTACAAATATCATAATCTTTACTGCTTACCACTCACCCTCAATTCCCGTTGCGGTTGGACTTATTCCAATTTTTAAAATTATTGACCACCAAATTCGGTCATTACTTGTTTGGGGCTTGTTTTTGGAAGACACTAACTTCATGTGTGCACCAACTCCAACGATATTATAAAATCAATATTGTTGGTATGCATCCTTTATACGTTTTTGGACGATACTAACTTCATGTGAACCCATGTTACTAATTACTTGTCACAACCAATTATACGTTTGTGTCCATGATAGGCACTCTTACATTTGTTGAAGCAAGAATCCCTTCACCAGAGGTTCTGGGTTGATGATCCACTCATATCAGGTAGAACACTCAAGGCACACAATACATTTACCCAAATTGAACCCCGTTAACCTCGTCATAGTGAGAGGGGATTTATCCCTACGACCAAGTTTTACCTGTGAAAATAAGTATGATGCGAAGAGATATTTAGCGATAGGGACTAGAATTGTAAAATGGTGGTCTATATAAACACACCTCATTTAACCCTAATGATATCCAATCAGTCTAATACAATATTTGTGGATGATCTTGGTATTAGAACTAGTGCTCATAATCTATAGAAAACAACGTTTGGCAAGGTAGTCGATCGTTGCCACCCCGTTTAAAATCCTAATTTCAATTTCAATTTCAAGCTTTTTGTTACAATTATCTTTTCCATTATAGTTATCTTTCGAAACCAAATCCCTTTTTCACAACACAACACTACCACAACCAGTCGCCACCACCACTTAACCCTAGCTCTACCACCACCACCCTTCTGCAAAAACCCTAGCTCAATCTCTACCCCACCGTGTTCCTCCAAATGTCTAGGGTTTCGAACGATAACAAGAAACCCTAGGTGTTGCATACAACGATACTACATTTGCTATCGCTATACAACAACGACTCTAATAGACAGCAACATCAACAATTAACGTTTTTTGTTGCATATGTGGAGATATTTTTTTGGCATCAAGCACAAGGATCTCGAGGGTGAGCAACCATCTAGAACAGCGCCAGAAGACGATTCTACTCCGATGGATTCACCAAACTCTAGCATTTGTAACAGAATGGGTTTGAGGTGGGTTTTGGTAATCCCAATGTATTTTTACCTTCAAGATAATATAACGGATTTTTTAACGGGATTTCCATTTACAAAATGACGGTTGATGTTAAACACGGAGATTATTGTTAAAGAAACTCACGGGGACCGGGTTGTCATTACTAAAACTTTTATTGAGTAGCTTTTGGAACAAAACGTGTGGATTTCAAACCACAAGGGCCCAAATGCAAGTTGATGATTTAAAATACCATGTGGAGGAAACCGAAGAACCGAATTTGGTCCCAAGTGTGTGCGATGGCTAGAAGGAGAGCAAGGGGGAAGAGAGACATATCAAGTTCTTTGGTTATCGACCTAAACCTTAATTCCAGGTAATTACTTGTGCGTTTTAAGCTAAACTGAGACTTTGTGTGTGTTTTGCTGATTGAATTAGGTTGTGATGGAGGTGGTTTTGGATAGAGATGGTGTCGAAGTAGGAGTGTGGTTCGTGTGGGATTACGGTGCGACCACGAGGGTGGTGACAGTTATGAGGAGGTGTGCGCACTTTGCAAATGAGGGATTAGGATCATCGATATAAGTGGTTGTCGATGATGTCTTAGTAGTTGTTTATCTTTATGGTGGCGATGGTTTTGAGAACGTCTTTGTGATGTGACCCAACTATTTGTTAAAGATTCCAACCTTATGTGATTCACGTGTTTGCATTAGCTGAAAGTGGTGGACAAGGTGTGTACAAGATGTGTTTGTTGATGACAACAAGGGTTTCTTGTATATGGGAATGTTTTACATAGTAGTGTGTCGGTATGGGACGTGTATACATGATACCGGATGAATACGGGGTTGGATTGTTTTTACGGGTATGGGATGGTATATGATTAGGTGACACCTGACTCGACTACCCCAAAACTATGTACAAGTTTATCCGAAACATATTTCCAATAAAATTTCATTTTGTCTTTTTTTTTCGATTTAACCTTGTTTAGGAATGCTTCATTCTAGTAGCTTCATTACGTGGAAAAGAAACTTATATATATATATATATGTATTATCATGATAGTTGCGTATTTGGGATATGTCAATTGAATGGTGATAACAAAATATATGTAACGATATATTCTGAGCCTCTCCTTGTAGTAGATGTGGATAGTGTCCTTGGTTACATTAAATCGTTTACTAAAGGAACCTCGTGTAGGAGGGACAGCTTGAGGACACAACACATTTTGGATGCTTTATGTGGAGAGGGGTCTGTTATTGCCACTGATCTCTTATTCGTTATCACTTCAGTAGTCAACTTATGGTTCAGGGGGAATGCCCATCGAGTATGGCAAAGTTTGTTGCATCGCTCCCCTTACGCTGCACTTAAAACCCGACAGCAGGATTAGACCTATTGAAGTGGGTAATATATGGAGGGGTTTGGTTTCCAAGGGCTATGAAGGGTGTTGGTAAAGAAATGACCAAGTACCTTAATGACTTTTAATTTGGGTCGACGTGTCGAGTGGCGCTGAGGCCATTTTACACGGTCTCAACAAGGTTTTAAATTAGTGGCACACGGACGTATCTCTTGCAACGCTCACAGTAGATTTTTCTAATGGTTTTAATCATGTGGATGGATCAGCCTTACTTCACCAGGTTAGGATGAAGTGCCCTTCCATTTCTTTGTGGGTAGAATTTCTATATGAGCAACCAGCAAGGTTGTATCTTGGAAATGGGCACATTTGATCCACCACTGGAGTTCAACAAGGGGACCGCTTGGGACCACTTTTTTTTTGCACCCTTTCCCTTAGGACAAGTGCAAGCTTCTTACTCTTCTTCTTCTTCATGCTTGGTATCTTAATATGGGACTGTCATTGGAGATTCAGAAGAAGTGGCTAGAGTGTTGGACATCGTTAAGGTGACAGGTCCAAGATTGGGTCTTGAACTAAATCTTAAGAAAACTGAGCTATTATGTCCTTCTTGTGACGGTAGCAAGTTTTGGGAGGGTTTATTTCCTACGGACATCAGGAGGCCATCGTTGGGAGTGAATCTTCTTGGGGGGGTGGTTGAGACATAAGCTTTATTAGTGGGTTGGCAAAGAAAAGAGCTGCTAAAGTTGTAGATTTGATGCGTCTTTTACCAAAATTAGGTGACTCTCAAAGTGTACTACTCTTGCTTTGATCCTGTATGGGCATTGCCAAACTTTTCTTCGGCTTGAGGGTGTGTCAACCTGTACACATGGAAGATGCAACGTTGTTCTTTAGCAAAGGTTTACGTGAGGCGATTGAGGAATAGGTAGTTTATGGAGGTCCTTTATTTGGGACTTCCAGTGGCAACTTACTTCCTCACCTATTAGGTTTGGGGTTTTGGGATTGTATTTAGCAGTATAGGCTTCATCCTATGTCTTTTTGTAGCCTTGACGGCCCAATCTTGGGTGCTTCAGGATCACATCTTACGAGACAGTTGCATATGTGGTTTGGATTCTGTGACACCCCGCGAAAATGCTCAACTGCATTAGCTTCTTCAGTGACTGCATTTCGGGACGAAATTTCTTTCAACTTGGGATGATGTGACAACCTACATTTTGTCAAGGTTAATCGCGAATTTTGCTCGTTAGTTTTACTTATGTTATTTATATTGTGCAGGCTATAGTAATTTATTATATAAAACTAAATGTCCGAATAACATAATATATGTACGTGATGGTATATAATTCTAAATGGAACGTAACCCAACCCGAGTTATATGAGCACCCCACCCGGAACCCCTTAGTGTGTGGGGCCCGGTTGCGGCCCAAATGTGAACCAAGCCTACATACCTCACTTAAGGGTGTAAATGGCGTAAGATGATGCTAATCTGCAGTATATGAGCGTTGCGGGTCATTGGGTGCATTAATTATTTGGTTGGGGAGATCGGATAACAAAAATAATAAGCTATCTAACAGTTACAACCGACTTTGATCGGCTGTAACCGGGTTATAATTTGACAAAAACTGGATTTTCTTGATTCCATAACGTGGTATTTTGAAATACGCTTCTAATGGCGCTGGAATCATAATTTTTGGAGGTCGTTTGATAGTTTAAATAAATTATCATTTCAGCAATTAAAGCTGTGTTTTTCTGCAGATTTTGTGTGTTGTGTTTTAAGAAATTTTAGCATGATAATCAAGAAATGGAATTTTTCATCAAGGTGAGGATGTCACTCCTAACTTGATGTATTATTTTGTGAAAATAAAGAATGTCGATTGAGAGCTCTTCACCAAAGTGAGGGTTTCATGCCTATTTTGGTGGAGTCATCTTGTTTGTGTATGCCTATTTTGGTGGAGTCGTCTTGTTTGTGTAATGAGAGTGTTTCCATGTCTTCACATGGTCGTGTAAATCTTGCCTTAGGAAAGGCATATGTTTTGAAACAATAAAGTAAATATATGTACGTAGGAATATTTTAAGAAATTTTAGCATGATAATCAAGAACGGTCAAATAAGCTACTTAACTATAGACTAGGTCAAAAGCATGGCAATTTTTCTAATTCCCTATAGTTATGGCTCCGATACCAATCTGTCACACCCCAACCGATAGCGGAAACATCGGGGCGAGACGAAATAGATTGCAAGAGACTCCATAACGCTATTTGTGACAACATTTAATAAGATCGAAACTTCATTTCATTGCTAAATTCAAGGTACGCTGTTTGAAGCAAAATACAACAAGTTGAACAGAAGCAAATTACAACAAAAATATTAAAGTCTAAGTAGGTTTCTAGTCATCCTACTAGATTCCATTCATCATCATCATCAACAACAATATCATGCAATACGTATTAAAGTACATGTCAACACATAAAGTATTTGTGAGCATACAAGTTTGTGTACTAGCATATGTATAAAAGTCTAAACAAATCCACATGCCATAATGGTTAACCTGAACTAACGTACGATACTAGCATGCAACTATAAATGTCAACCCAAAGATTCCCGCTAGCGTAATCTTATCCTAACAACGATAAGACCTTTTTTTTAACTAAACATGACCTCAAGAATACGGTGGGTGCGTTACTCCTATAGCGCTATACATGTTAAGGGAGGCTTGTACGAAGTTAATGACAAATATAAAGCATAAGAATAGTCTAGCATATACGAATTCAAGTATAACGTATTAAGAATGTATATTGGATTGTTTATTTGTGTTTAAGCATAAAGTATGTGATTGTGTGAGTTTGATAATGTATACGTATTGCACCCAAAAGTGTTAAAATAAAAAGGGCCATGTACACTCACGGTTTTGCTAAGCTTCCGATTAAACCGAGAGTTGATGAGTTGTTGAGATGGGAACACCGAAGTTACCCTACATGGGGGAAACGAAGGTGTGTCAGTATTTAAAGTTGTAGGAAGTTTGGATTTAAATTTAAGTACAAAAGTATATGTATGCAAAAATTATATCTCGTCTATACATTCGTTTAAACACTAAGTTTTTAATGTGTTTTCATGGGTCCTAATTTGCCCATTAGAATCACAAACGAGAAGTTTAAAACGAAGATAATATAACCTTAGTTCATGACATCTAACCATAATCCGGTTAATATCAAGAATCTGGCTAAATATATGTTATATTTTATATAGTATAGTATTGTCCATCATGTATAATCATATAAATCATGTAAGTCAAGCATGGAGGTAAGATTAATCTCTTTGTATGATTCACCAAAGCACAGGTTTATCAACTTAGTGGATAAACCGGTTGGTCATGAAAGAAAAATAAAAAAAAATGTAACTAACTAGTTCATCAAGTAGCCAAGTAAGGATAACCCGGGGGTGTCATACCCAATATGGAAAATGTTAGAGACAAGGCGGGGTTATGTTACTTTGATTCTTGGAAGCTACTTGATGTCATTAGTCAAACAAAAGTGTGAATAAGTGAGATTTTGTGGAACTAATTCGGATAGCCAAAGCTTCCATGGTTCACAAATAACTCATGCACAAGCCTTTCAACATTGAAGGTTGAAGCTTGAATGGTTTTCAATCACTTAGAACATATATGGGCATAATTTAAAAAAGGTTTTAAGCTTGTTTCTTGGTGAAAGTCAACCACAACACAAATCCATAACTATGAGCTTAGTTGGGAGCAAGGTCGGTACAAGATTCCACTAAGTTTTAAGCATTACGTATAAGAAACAAAAAGATAAATTAGAGCAGAATTTTATGCTACTTTGGACCTCAAATATGGTGAGGTTCCACTTTAGTTTGCCATGAAAAACTTGTGTAAACCTTCCTAGAGGGCCCAAGTAGTTTGAAAGAAGAAATGAAGAAGAAAGATGAAGAAAAGTGAGTGAAAACTCACTTAGAACACTTAGAGTTTTCTTCTTTGCTTGGAAGACTTGAGAGAATTTGGGAGTTTGAGAGAAGATTTGGTGTGTGGAAAATGTTTAAGAGGTGGTGGAGGCTTGGATTTATATCTGTGGATTAGGGTTTGGGAGTAAATGAAGGTGGAATGTGATTGGAGGAGAAAGTAGGTTTAGAAGGGTGAAATATGATTGGCTTAAAAAAAGGTGAAAGGTGATTCGAGGAGAAATGAGGTAGAAAATATTGTGGTTTTTGCTCACTAAGTCCTTTGCACTTTGTAACTAGGTTATCTTATGCCGTTTTCTTATATTTTAGCTTGTTTTTAGGTATCCAAAATGTATTTTAAGTCTCGGTTTTGCGTATAAACACGTATTTAAATATTGATTACGTATATAACACAAATATGAAAGGTAACACGTATATGTACAAAATGAATTTCCATTATGATTATTGCCTCGAATTGTGAGATTGATATTGAAATATGAATGTAAGGTTTCTAAAAATAGAATGCGAATAAGAACTTTCTAAAAATAAGAATACAAAAATACCAGATGTTACACTCGACCCACATCTAAACGAAGCTCAACCCTTTGTGTTGTGTGTATGCATGTATGTAAGCGTACGGTGTGTGTGTGTGTGTAACAAAAAAACTAAACCCCATTCCCTCTTGGTGGTCGCCAGCAGCAAGGAAGAGACCCCCCAATCGCGATCCCTTTCTCGGTCGAGCTCACTCCTTCTCTCGTATCTCTCTCTCTCTTCATTCGGTTAGTAGTTTATGTGGTTTTGATTCTTAGTTTTCGTGTTTATGGCCGAGTTGTTAATTGTTGTGATGAACATGATGTTATGATGCTTAATCGGTAGATTAGAAACCATGAAAAACGTATATGAGGATTTATGTTACGGTTTAGTTAAGTATGGACATGTGTAGTTTGATTAGGGTTGTCATGCTTTATGAGATTGGTGATATTGTATGATAAATCTGATATGAAACAATCTATGACCTACCATGAATATTGTAGGGATGTTTATATGATGGTTGCTTGTAAACTAAGGATGTTAGAAATCGTGTTTCTTTGGTGATGTGATCGTATAGGCATTTGTTTAATGACTAGGGTTTAGCTTTCGTATTGAATCATGCTGATCTAAGGGCGTAGATGGCATAAGATGATGCTAATCTGCTGTATATGAACATTGTGTGTCACACCCCGACCCGCAGCGGAAAAGGTGATAGGGGCATGATTGGGTTATCATCAAAGCTCATGACATTTATTATGCGTTTCATATTCTTTAATACAAATTAAATGGAAATTTACAATAAAGGTTACAACTGTTCTAACTAACAATCTAAACTTCTTTGTTCTCTTCTAAGGCATATCCTATGTTTTCCTTGCTTCAACCTGTTCACCTGTATCATGTGTAAAAGGGTTTTGGATCAACATAATGTTGGCGAGTGAATCCTATGGAAAACATTTGAACAAATTTATTTAAATTGATTATGAAATATGTGCACAACCAAACATGAGTAAAAATAGATGTAAACTTAAACAACAATCATAAGATATTAAGTGAAACACACATGAACAATAATGGAACATTTAGAGGCACGCGATGCTCAACTCGTCTCTCACGAGGAACTGAGGGGCCTAATGAATGAATTGCATAACCATGATAATATGAATGACACAACTACAATCAATATAAACTCAATGATATACACATAAACAATAATGAATTTGATTTGTGGCACGCGTTGTTCAACTCGTCTCCCACGAGGAACTAATGGGCTTAATGAATGAGTTTCATATATTTTGACAAAAAAAGGAAATAAGTAATCACAACAATATAACCAATCTAAGTTTAGATCATGATGTGGTATGACACAAGTTTAAATAAATAAGTTAATTATTTTCATAACATGACACACCCCAAAACGTGTAATTTAAAAAGGGGAGTTGTAAGATTCACTCACAGTGGGTGCGTTCGGTCGATGATGTTGAATGCACGCGAAGTGGTTTTAACCACGAGTGAGATTTAACCTAGATAATCGCATTATGGTTTGGTAAGTAAACGAATTTCATTAATCTATTTTAGTAGGATTGTTGGGTGCATTTTTGTTAGTTTAAGGCTATTTTCTAACCTTAAAAATGTTATTTTTAAGTATTTTTAATTGATTTTTAATTAAAATAATTAAATAAAAATAATAAAAAAATTTGATTTTTTTCTGACCGTTGACCTGCCCGTTGACCGTTGACCTGACCGTTGACCGGTTCGAATCGGAATACAAGTGCGCTGAGTGAGGCTCGAACTCGAGACCTCCCGTACGCGTGCACGCAGCTCTACCAACTGAGCTACGTGTCTAACCCGTTATATATCTGATTTTAATTATATATATATATTAATTAGTTTAAACCGAAAATCATTTTATTTTAAAAACAGTTTAAATCAATTCGGACGGTGCGCTCCACAGGTCTCGAACCCGGGACCTGTGGCTTAAACTAACACACAGTCCACCGCTGGACTGTGTGTTTAACATGTTATATAATCCGATTTTTATTATACTTAAATACAAATTAGTTATTTCCTTTTCTGCCTTATTTAAAAAGAATAGATAATTGTCCGAGTCGGTGCAGAAGACCGGACTCGAACTCGTGACCTGTGATATAAACATACACACAGTCCACCGCTGGACTGTGTGTCTAACTTGGTTATTATTCCCGTTATTAATATACTTAACATATATTTATGGCGACTCCGGTTCAGTTTAACAAAAAAAAATGATTTTTATTAAGGCGACGTGTGTGAAGCAGGATTCGAACTCGAGACGTTTGTATGTTTAACGTGCACACAGTCCACCGCTGGACTGTGTGTCTAACCCGAGTAATAAGTTGATTTTAATTATACTTATAAACTACCGAAACATCGTCTTCCTCATTGAGATTTAACCAGAATCGGTAACAGACTGGTTCGAAGTTTTAACCGGTTTCTTAGTGTGTTTCAGTTCATCATGGTGAGATATAAGTGAAAAGAAAAGAATTTAAGCGAAGAGGTATACCGACTGGACTCCTCTGTTTTCCGGCAGAAACTCCGGCGACAGCAATCACCTCCGGCGACGTGTTCCTTGTAGCAGCGAGTCTCCAGGAAGCTTACAAAGGGTGTGGGTATCTCCGGTATAAGCTCAGAGGCTCAGTGAGGCTCAGGGATGGAGAAACCGGTTTTCCGGCGACGAACAGATTAATTCCGGCGAGTGGAATTACACCGAGAAAAGGTGTGGTTTTGAGCGAAAAGGTTTGCAGTGGGTTGTGGGTGAATTTATAGGGCAAATCGTTGAAGAACCTGGTCTGATTTCCGACTGTATTCGTAAATTATAAAAACTCCGGCGGTTATAACTTTGGTCGCGGACTCAGACGTCGGTTATAACCGATGTCTTAGTAATGGTTTACGTTATAACGTAAATTGTCACTAAGACTCGCGAGATTTCCGGGATTTCCGACGACTGAACTATTGGGCGCCGGTTTTGAATTCGTAACGTCACTTTATGAATTAAATGATTTCATTATTTAACAAACAAAACAAGTGGCGCTGTGGTTTGTGTGTGGTGCGTTAAGACTGATGTTGAACCGGTACAGACCCGGGTTCGAAACCCGGCAGGAACAAAACATTTTTATTTTGCGTTTTTTAACAGTTTTTCAAAAACTAATTATATATTTCCGTATAATAATTGATTATGTATCGTTTAAAATTATTTTGGGCATTTAATTCGCAACGAAATTTTTGACTGACTATTCGGTTGATAAACGGAGCGGGTTTGGTAAATCCGTTTTTTGACGGATGTTACAGTATCCCCTGCTTTTTAGAAATTTCGTCCCGAAATTTAAATAATGATATATTTGACTAAAAGAATGATGATGTTTAGTTTGACAGTTGTATGCTTAGAAAAATAAGGGTTTACGTTTTTGTTCGAGGCGGTAACGTTCCTTGTAAGGGTTAAGTACCCTATTCAGGAATCGCTTTTTGTTGCCTACTGTATAAGTATTGATAAGCAGAAATGATTTGCTAAAAATGATATCATGCATAAGAGTTTAGATACGTTTGGGAAAGTATGGTTATATCCTAAGGCAAAACTTCTAACACTACAATCTACATGGAACATAAATAAAAACACAACAGCTGATATTTGAACATAAATAAACACAACAGCTAATATTCGAACATGAATAAACACAACAGCAAATATTTGAACATGAATAAACACAACAGCAAATATTTGAATCCACATTCTGATAGCATATATGTTTGAATGGTGGAAGTTCCTCTCTCGTTTGTTATGATGGAGATGTTAGTTTATGTAGAAATGGAACACAATCCAATCTCTTTAAATAGTATGATGATATAAATGTAACACAAATTCCAACCAAGGCAATACTAAATCCTACATGGAACTTCTCATAACCGCTGATAATGCCTCTGATCCTTTGGCAAGAATACTTATATATAGGAAGTACCAGCGGCGATCCACCATATTCTTGCCAAATTTTCATTAGTTTTATCCACAAGTTATGATTGGTTACCAAGAAACTAATAAATCCTACATAGAACTCCTCATAACCTCCGATAATGCCTCTGATCCTTTGACAAGAATACTTATATATAGGAAGTACCAGCGGCGTATCCACCATACTCTTGTCAAATTTTCATTGGTTTTATCAGTGAATTATGATTAGTCCTATAACTCTACAACCAATACAACAAACATAAATTACTGAAATGAAATATATCTATGCGATCAAGGCTCAATCAAACGGAGCCGATCGTATTGCATGTACTGAAAATGAAATGTCTGTGCGCTCAAGGCTCAATCAAACGGAGCCGAACGTATTGAATGTACTGAAATTGAAATTGTATGTGTGCTCAAGGCTCAATAAAACGGAGCCGAGCGTATTCCATGTACTGAAAATGAATAACTTAACCACACAAACAGCCTATGCATGGAACCTCTCATAACCGCCTGATAATGCCTCCGATCATTTGACAAGAATACTTATATATAGGAAGTACCAGCGGCGTATCCACCATATTCTTGTCAAATTCTCATTGACTTTATCCGCAAGTTATGATTAGTTCTATGCGACTCTACAACAAACACAACAACCACAAGATACTGATAATGAATTTGTCTGTGCGCTCAAGGCTCAATCAAACGGAGCCGAACGTATTGCATGTACTGAAATTGAAATTGTATGTGCGCTCAAGGCTCAATCAAACGGAGCCGAACGTATTGCATGTACTGAAAATGAACAACTTAATCTAAACAACAATCACACAACAGCCTATGCATGGAACCTCTCATAACCGCCTGATAATGCCTCCGATCATTTGACAAGAATACTTATATATAGGAAGTACCAGCGGCGTATCCACCATATTCTTGTCAAGTTCTCATTGACTTTATCCGCAAATTATGATTAGTTCTATGCGACTCTACAACAACACCACAACCACAAGATACTGATAATGAAATTGTATATGCGCTCAAGGCTCAATCAAACGGAGCCGAACGTATTGCATGAACTGGAAATGTAAATTGAATTGTGCGCTCAAGGCTCAATCAAACGGAGCCGAGCGTGTTGCATGTATTGAAATGTAAATGAAATGACCGATCAAGGCTCAATCAAACGGAGCCGATCGTGCGGGCACGCCACTGATCAACCGCATAATAAAATGGGGATCAAGCTTAAAATCATAAATGGGGGGCTGCGGCCTCGGCAAATGCATGAAATGTAAAAAGAAATGACCGATCAAGGCTCAATCAAACGGAGCCGATCGTGCGGGCACGCCACTGATCAACCGCATAATAACATGGAGATCAAACTCAACCTCGATGGATGGGGAGCTGCGGCCTCGGCAAAAGCATATACTGAAAACAATATATAATATATAATATACAATAATTACTCTAATAGTCTACACATGGAACCTCTCATAACCGCCAGATAATGCTTCTGATCCTTTGACAAGAATACTTATATATAGGAAGTACCATCGGCGTATCCACCGTATTCTCGTCAAAGTTTCATTGGCTTTATCCTTAAGTTATGTTTGGTTCTATGTGATAAAGAAAAACATAAAACTAAACGATAGGAGTTGAATCTGGATCTTCGGCGAAGAGGACTAGTTGAGTATCTTCGTTTGGGCCGTCATTATCTTCGACAAGATTGGCGTTGATGTTGAAGACTCTTCCTCTTGCTGGCGGCCTAGCGGTTGGGTTTTCCTGGTTTACTTGGTTAACTGGGTTTGATTGGGCTTGAGTGTTGATAACGTTAACCAATTGAGGGCATGTGTTTCTAAAGTGGGTAGGGTCGCCACAATTGAAACAAGCTCGAGCATATGGGAACATGGGGTATTGGGGTTGGTGATAAGTTTGGGCCATGTTTTGAGTAGGGGAAAAGGTTTGGTTTTGAAAGGTGCGACAAACATTGCTCAAATGACCATAGCGTCCACAAGTTGCACATAGACGACAAGGTAGGGTATGGGGATGGTGATAAAAACAGTTGTTGCATCGAGGGTGAGGTCCAAGATATGGTTTCTTATCTGGGTAAGCTGAGTTGGGTGCCACTTGGGTGATTGGGATAGCTCGGATGGGCATGGCGTGTAAAACTGGTTGATTTCGTTGGGTAGCAGCGAAAAGTCGCCCGACTCTTCTTCTCTTAGGATTGGGTTGAGAAGGGGATTCGGTTTGAGTGGAGTCGGAGGTTTCAGTCGATTCTTTATCCTTCTTCTTCTCCTCCTTGAAGTCTTTGTTTCGGATTCGGTTCTCGGTGAGCTCTGTTGCTAGCTCCATTGCTGCTTCCAAAGTTGCAGGCTTGGTACTTATTACAGGGTCTTGAATCTTCGACGGAAGACCACGAATGTAGTGCTCGATCAAACGGTAGAGGGGAGTAAACATGTTGGGAACCATTTGATGTAACTCGAGGAATCTTTTGTTGTAGGTGATGTGGTCTCCTTCCATTTGCTTCAATGAGTAAAATTCATCTTCTAACTTCTTGATTTCGCTCCTTGGGCAAAATCGTCTGGTCATGATTTCCTTCAATTCGTTCCAAGTTAAGGTCATAGCATCGTCGATGCCTTGTTTGGCCTTCTCTGAATTCCACCAAGTAAGTGCTATCCCATATAATCGACCGGTAGCATATCGCACTTTGCGATCGTCAGGGCAATCGCAATTTAGAAATGTGTTCTCCATTTCTTCAAACCAATGGAGGAGAGCGGTGACGCCTTCAGTCCCTTTGTATTTCGGAGGGTCGCATGATTTGAAATGCTTGAAGGTGCATTTAGTGGTATTTGGGGAAGAGTTGAAAATGTTTTGGTTTGCTTGATTGACAGGATTAACGGTAAGTGCTTGTTGAACTTGGATTACAATGTTGGGTATTACGGCAGCCATTTGTTGAGCGATTAAGGCAGCCATGCGCTCGCGGGCTTTTCTTGCTCTCGTGGGCGAGGTTAGAAGACATCTATAAGGAATACATGACAAGAGTATGAGTTGGATGCTTTTGAGATCATGGGTCGCATTCAAGAATGAACATTCATAAAATAATTATAGATAAATAAATTTACTACATCCATTGGATGTCTTGGGTTTTGCTCGCTGTTAGGCCCTACATGCCGCCATACTTTACCTGTGTAATCATGTGGGCCCCCATGAATACCGGTTTTTCATATGGTTCGCACGGGTTTGCCAGGTTGCGTACACAAAAACCCGGAGAAAATCGAGAAATATGTATACAACGTGTGATATTCGGAATGTGTCCAGGTGTAGACACGGTGACAACTCAAAGTAGGGTTAGTTCGAACGACGTTTGGTGTGGCATGCTTTGGCCTAATAGGTCCTTCGTACTCTCATCGTTGGTCCCCAGGTAGGCAAACTGGTCCGTTATATTGGATTTATACGAATGCCAGCCTAGACAGGACGTTCCGACTACCGGTACTTGTACCCTTCCAGTTACTACATGCCCGACGCAGAACTTACTTTGATGAGATTTGAAAATTGCACAAAATCTTTGGATAATGAGAGTATGAAAATAAATTGAATACATGAACATCGATATATGTATAATGAATATGTATATATGTATAATGAATATGTATATAAGCATGTATGTTTGACTGTAAATGTAAACAAATATGAAACAAATAAATATCACAAGTTTGTATGTAACCACCTAATCAATTAAAATTTAGGCAGACTATAGTATAGGCTCTAAGGGTCTAATAACCTATCCTATATCCCTATAGTCATGGCTCTGATACCAATCTGTCACACCCCGACCCGCAGCGGAAAAGGTGATCGAGGCATGATTGGGTTATCATCAAAGCTCATGACATTTATTATGCGTTTCATATTCTTTAATACAAATTAAATGGAAATTTACAATAAAGGTTACAACTGTTCTACCTAACAATCTAAACTTCTTTGTTCTCTTCTAAGGCATATCCTATGTTTTCCTTGCTTCAACCTGTTCACCTGTATCATGTGTAAAAGGGTTTTGGATCAACATAATGTTGGCGAGTGAATCCTATGGAAAACATTTGAACAAATTTATTTAAATTGATTATGAAATATGTGCACAACCAAACATGAGTAAAAATAGATGTAAACTTAAACAACAATCATAAGATATTAAGTGAAACACACATGAACAATAATGGAACATTTAGAGGCACACGATGCTCAACTCGTCTCTCACGAGGAACTGAGGGGCCTAATGAATGAATTGCATAACCATGATAATATGAATGACACAACTACAATCAATATAAACTCAATGATATACACATAAATAATAATGAATTTGATTTGTGGCACGCGTTGTTCAACTCGTCTCCCACGAGGAACTGATGGGCTTAATGAATGAGTTTCATATATTTTAACAAAAAAAGGAAATAAGTAATCACAACAATATAACCAATCTAAGTTTAGATCATGATGTGGTATGACACAAGTTTAAATAAATAAGTTAATTATTTTCATAACATGACACACCCCAAAACGTGTAATTTAAAAAGGGGAGTTGTAAGATTCACTCACAGTGGGTGCGTTCGGTCGATGATGTTGAATGCACGCGAAGTGGTTTTAACCACGAGTGAGATTTAACCTAGATAATCGCATTATGGTTTGGTAAGTAAACGAATTTCATTAATCTATTTTAGTAGGATTGTTGGGTGCATTTTTGTTAGTTTAAGGCTATTTTCTAACCTTAAAAATGTTATTTTTAAGTATTTTTAATTGATTTTTAATTAAAATAATTAAATAAAAATAATAAAAAAATTTGATTTTTTTCTGACCGTTGACCTGCCCGTTGACCGTTGACCTGACCGTTGACCGGTTCGAATCGGAATACAAGTGCGCTGAGTGAGGCTCGAACTCGAGACCTCCCGTACGCGTGCACGCAGCTCTACCAACTGAGCTACGTGTCTAACCCGTTATATATCTGATTTTAATTATATATATATATTAATTAGTTTAAACCGAAAATCATTTTATTTTAAAAACAGTTTAAATCAATTCGGACGGTGCGCTCCACAGGTCTCGAACCCGGGACCTGTGGCTTAAACTAACACACAGTCCACCGCTGGACTGTGTGTTTAACATGTTATATAATCCGATTTTTATTATACTTAAATACAAATTAGTTATTTCCTTTTCTGCCTTATTTAAAAAGAATAGATAATTGTCCGAGTCGGTGCAGAAGACCGGACTCGAACTCGTGACCTGTGATATAAACATACACACAGTCCACCGCTGGACTGTGTGTCTAACTTGGTTATTATTCCGGTTATTAATATACTTAACATATATTTGTGGCGACTCCGGTTCAGTTTAACAAAAAAATGATTTTTATTAAGGCGACGTGTGTGAAGCAGGATTCGAACTCGAGACGTTTGTATGTTTAACGTGCACACAGTCCACCGCTGGACTGTGTGTCTAACCCGAGTAATAAGTTGATTTTAATTATACTTATAAACTACCGAAACATCGTCTTCCTCGTTGAGATTTAACCAGAATCGGTAACAGACTGGTTCGAAGTTTTAACCGGTTTCTTAGTGTGTTTCAGTTCATCATGGTGAGATATAAGTGAAAAGAAAAGAATTTAAGCGAAGAGGTATACCGACTGGACTCCTCTGTTTTCCGGCAGAAACTCTGGCGACAGCAATCACCTCCGGCGACGTGTTCCTTGTAGCAGCGAGTCTCCAGAAAGCTTACAAAGGGTGTGGGTATCTCCGGTATAAGCTCAGAGGCTCACTGAGGCTCAGGGATGGAGAAACCGGTTTTCCGGCGACGAACAGATTAATTCCGGCGAGTGGAATTACGCCGAGAAAAGGTGTGGTTTTGAGCGAAAAGGTTTGTAGTGGGTTGTGGGTGAATTTATAGGGCAAATCGTCGAAGAACCTGGTCTGATTTCCGACTGTATTCGTAAATTATAAAAACTCCGGCGGTTATAACTTTGGTCGCGCACTCAGACGTCGGTTATAACCGATGTCTTAGTAATGGTTTACGTTATAACGTAAATTGTCATTAAGACTCGCGAGATTTCCGGGATTTCCGACGACTGAACTATTGGGCGCCGGTTTTGAATTCGTAACGTCACTTTATGAATTAAATGATTTCATTATTTAACAAACAAAACAAGTGGCGCAGTGGTTTGTGTGTGGTGCGTTAAGACTGATGTTGAACCGGTACAGACCCGGGTTCGAAACCCGGCAGGAACAAAACATTTTTATTTTGCGTTTTTTAACAGTTTTTCAAAACTAATTATATATTCCCGTATAATAATTGATTATGTATCATTTAAAATTATTTTGGGCATTTAATTCGCAACGAAATTTTTGACTGACTATTCGGTTGATAAACGGAGCGGGTTTGGTAAATCCGTTTTTTGACGGATGTTACATTGTGGGTCGTTGGGTGCATTAGTTATTTGGTTGGGGAGATCAGGTAACGAAAACAGTAAGTTGTCCAACAGTTACAACCGACTTTAATCGGTTGTAACCGAGTCATAATTTGATGAAAGCCAGATTTTCTTAAGTCTATAATGTGTTATTTCAAAATACTCTTCTAATGGCACTAGAATCATAATTTTTGGTGTCATTTGATATTTTAACATCCGTCGAAAAACGGGTTTCCAAAACCCGCTTCGTTTATTAATCGAATATCAAGTTATAAAATTTCGTTGCGTATTTATGATTAATTTTAACTTTAAACAATACATAATTAATAAACAATTTAGGATTTAAAAACTATAATTGTTAAAAAGTAAAAATAAAATAATTAAAAAGGAAAACAGGCTTCCGGGATTCGAACCCGGGTCAGCCGGAAGACCAATCAACCACACACTTAACCACTCCGCCACTTGACTCACTTGTGTTATCTAGTGAAACAAATAACATTTATAATAAAACTCGAAACCGAATTCAGTCAACAGCGCGCCCAATTCGCAGTCGCCGGAAATTCCGACGATTTCGCCAATTATCGACGGTTTCCTTTGACTTAACGTAAGTATTAACATCGACATCGATTATAACCGATGTCTAATCCCGCGGCATCAGTCATAACCGCCGGAGAAAGGCTGACCATGAATCAAGACTAAATTCAGACCCAATTCATCTCGATTTTTCCCTATAAATACACACCCAAGTCTCTGGTAATCATTTCGCTCAAAATCGCACCATTTCTCGAATCAATTTCACTCGCCGGAGACATTCTGCAATCACCGGACTTTCACCGGAAAACCGAGACTCACATCAAAACGGTAAATACCTCGACTCTTTCGGTTTCAATCCATTGTTAGACTATTACTAACTTCAATCCATCAACCAGAATCAATCCCAGACGACGTTGCCGGATATTCTGTACTCGCCGGAAAATCTCTGGAATTTCCAAAATCATGCTGTGAATTGGTATAATCATCTAAACCTTCTGATAATCATTGTTTAGTAACTCAATTTCACAACTAATCGATCAAAACTGTTAATTGATCCTATCAGACGGAATTCACAAAACAGAGCCGACGATCTTTGCTGGAGTTCTGAGAAAGACATCTGTTTCGGTACATTCATTTCCAAAACCCTCTCTATCCATCACATTTCAATCACTTATAAGTTTCGTTAATCGAATTAAACAAGAACAGTTGAATAATCGTTGTCTGTGTCTTTGAACGAAGAAGATGAAGTCGAACTTATGTATAAGTGTAATTAAAACAGGATATTAAAACGGGTTAGACACACAGTCCAGCGGTGGACTGTGTGCAAACACACAGCGAACGTCTCGAGTTCGATCCCTGACACGACCCTATCCTCTGAAACAAAAATGTTCTTTTTAAAACCGAACCGTATTAACTCGCTGTAAGATGTTAAGTATAATAAAAATCAGTATATTAACCAGGTTAGACACACAGTCCAGCGGTGGACTGTGTGCAACGTTGAACAACAGGTCCCGGGTTCGAGACCTGTTATGTGCACCGGTTCGATATAATTAAAATCTTTTTAAAATAAATGAATTCTGAATAAATTAAATAGTGTATAAATATAATTAATAACAGAAATATTTCGGGTTAGACACGTAGCTCAGTTGGTAGAGCTGCGTGCACGCGTACGGGAGGTCATGAGTTCGAGCCTCACCAAGCGCATACATACACAAGACCGAACCGGTCAACAGTCAAAGTCAACGGTCAACCCAAAAAGTCAACATTTTTTTTATATTTTTATTTATTTATTTAATTTAAAAATCAATTAAAAATACTTAAAATAATATTTTTAAAGTTAGAAAATGACCTTAAACTCACAAAAATAAATCTAAAAAAACCTATTAACATTGTAAATAAAATCCACTTATTTACCGTACCTTTTCGTTATTATTTAGGTTAGTTATTCCTCGTCGATCAACTCTCTAAACTCGTGCGCATTCAACATCATCAAACGAACGCACCCAATGTGAGTGAATCTCTACCGATTTCCCGTTTTAATCACATTTTGGGGTGTATCATGTGTCGCTTATTATTTATTACATTTAAACACTTGTGCATCCATCATATCCATGATCAAATGTGTATCCAATATGTATCAATTGTTTGTGTGGTTAATGTTTAGATTAAATTATCATTTTCAGTACATACATCATCATAGGCTCGTCTGTTCTCCATTACCTATGAGCAGAACCGTTTCCCCATTTCCTATGAGCGGAACGTGACGTTGCCAGCATAAGATCGGCTCCGTTTGATTGAGCCTTGATCTCACATACATCATCATAGGCCGTCTGTTCCCCATTACCTATGAGCGGAACGTGACGTTGCCAACATATACATTATCATTCATGTCATATACTCATGCAAGGTGGTTTATGATTGTTTGTTTACATGCGTTTGTTCACATATGATTATTGCACAATTTTTCCATATTAAATACAACAAGGAATCAATAATAAATGTTTTTAACAAGGTTCACTCGCCAACTTTTGTTGACCCAAAATTCCCCTATTTTTACACATGATACAGGGGATCCAGTTGAAGCAAGAAACATATAGGACGGTCTAGAAGAATAAATCAGTTTAGACTTTGGATTGTTTTACTTTGTTTCATGTCCTTGTATTTGTATGAATTTGGTTTGAACATTAAGTTGTAATTTGAATTTAATAAATATGAAACATTTAGTAAACATCATGAGCTTTGTGATAACCCAATTATGCCCCGACTCTTATTCCGCTGCGGGTCGGGGTGTGACATTAAATAAATTATTTCGTTTCAGCAATTAAAGCTACGTTTTTTCTACAGATTTTGTGTGTTATGTTTTAAGTCATAACTTGGCGAATAGTTAGAGTTAGATTATGAAATTTATACTGTAGATAGTCTTATGTGATTGTGCGAACCTCCAACTGGAATTACGTCAATCGGATAACCGAGGATTTTTAAATTCCGTAAGCTGTACTCAGAAAGTGACTAATCTGATTTCTGCTTAATAAATGACTTTTAATAAATTTTTCGTAAAGAGTTAGACTCTAAAAATTAACACCAGGTCAACCCCTCTGAGGGGCATGTCACATAAAATATCAAAATTTTGGCAGTCTCGTAAGTATGGTAAAAGGAGATCCCAAAACAGCCTATTTTCAGTGAATTTTGTTATGCATGATTATAAGTTTATAAAATGTCGAACTTGCTACTTTTAATATCTGCACATGCTTAGTGATTATGTAACTGATGTATGAGGTGTCGTAGGTTTTATTATAACATGTGCATGAAAACATCATGGTAAATATTTAGGGCAACTTGTACGCATGTTATTTGCTAGATACGTGTAGAACTTGCGTGAATTATATAAACAACCCCTAATATTCTTGGTAACCAAAATAGAACGTGGTTGACCATACTAGCTCGCATAACCTAATCTGCGAGCTAATCTAAGGTGAGTTCACGCACTTACTAAAAGCATACATTCTCGGGTATTGGGAACCACACTATCCCTGGATTGGGACCGCCTAGTATTCCTGGGTTGGAATACTACTAAACAAATATTGTAATTTATATTTCATGTCTTTAGCAGACTAAACGAACTCTATCTGAAAGTCCCCACGCATTATCTCGATTAGTTGCCTAGTTTGGCAAACCGGGTATAGTTGATAGCGTTATTAGGTTCGACAGTCCTCACATCATGCTGGGAGCCGTGCATGAACTATTGACCATAACACCTTGTTAATGATGATAGATATTGACACGGGGCACAACAACTATAACAGTCAAGTTTCCGATACTACACAGTTTAGTAGCTTAACGAGGGGTTAGCTACCCATGACATGTCTTATAAAACTAAAGTATTTAAACGAACTTGTTTTTGTAACAACACTGAAAACTGTGAACTCACCAACTTTATGTTGACACACTATTGCATGCTTTGCAGATCTGTGAGTACAGCTTTGGACGAGCGTTGCAATCGCCTGGAGTGTGTGGTTCATAAAGCCTTATGTTTTGTATATTTATTTTTGGTTTTTGAGGTTTGATGAGTTTTACTTTATTTTTCGGCTACAACATAAACTGTGTTTTGGACTTTTAAACATTGATCACTAATCGTGTTGATTGTGATGATTTTACAACTTCAATAATTGGTTCAACATGATTAGTGGCTGGATCCTTGTCAGTCGCACTCCTCGCGGTAAAACTTCGCATGCGGATTTTGAGGGTGTGACAGATTCTGATTATGTTTGTGCTTTGGCTTGTCTTCGTGATACGATTACGTGTTTATTCCATTTACTTTGATACTTTTGGATTCCTTGCGCCAGAGGCTGTCGACCTACTGATTTGAGTTCAAAGGGTCATGCATGGTAATGTTATGACCCCATGATCTATGATCTATGGATGTAGTTTTTAAAAGATTTAATTTTGTTATCCGAAAAGGGTTAGCAGCACAACTTGTTGCATGTTTACCTTCGATTCAAATGTAATTTCCATATAATTCTAATTAATAAATTTAGAAACTGAAAATTATAAAAGAAAGAAAACATATATTTGAAACTTCCAATGCGTATCTTTTAAAACACTAATGGGTATACCCGATGGGACAAGGTTTAATATTCCAGTATAGGTATGGGATTAGCCATACCTGTCCCATACCCTACCCATTTCCATCCCTTGTCCTAGGCGAGTGGATGTTGTAACGACGAATTGGGTGAATAGTGGAACTATGTGGGTCATGGTAAAGAAGTCGATGAGTTATGATAATGGATCAGATGATTTGGGTATGTCTCTTGGGGGATGAGGTGTCATTTAAATGGTCCTTGGGTTATGAATCGGAGTCCTTGTGTCAATGTAAATGCTTTAAACCTAAGTGTTAGAACTCACTTGCCGTAGTTTTTTTTTTTGCATGTATGTTAGATTGGTTGTAGATTTGTGATTCAGGAGATGCGGAGCTCTTAGCTTGTGCATGAGGCTTCTGTTGGATTGGGTGTTGGCATTTGTATTATCGTGCTTTCAAATTTATAATCGAAATTTCGTTTGTTTCCTCTACATTAATTTCACATATTTAGTAAACTTTCCACTTCCTATTTTTAAAACATACACAATCTTTTAAAGTGTACAATGCAATGATATCCAGAAGTAAGGTGCCCATTTGAGGCCTTACACCCAACCCCATACCCAATTGTAAAATGGTGTCCCATACCCGGCTTAAAACCCATCAGGTATAAGGCATACCCATGCGTATCGGGTTTATGTGTTGGGGTTTCTTTAAACAAAAAAAGTTACCATCTTATTATTTCCATAGTTAACCAATCATTAATCGAATATCGTATGGGGTTTCTTTAAACAAAAAATTGTTACCATCTTATTATTTCTATAGTTAACCAAACATTAATCAAATATTGTATACATCTTACTCTTCAAAAACTAATGTTAATTTTTGAAAAAAAAATATATGGACATCAAACTAATATATGTTCATTTTTCCATGATATTTGTATTAACGGTTTGTATCAGATATATAAAAAATAAAATATATTCCGGTATATTATCGGGTAAACGAGCATATGTTTTCGAGTAATTAGGTTGGGTAAAAGGGTATATCACTCAATCCTATACCCATGAAAAAACTTTAAAACTAACCCATACCTGAATATCTATCTCCATAACGCCAAAATGTTTCGGGTTTGGATTTACCCCTTGGATTCAGGTTTAATTGGCATCCTTGTTGAAGTCGTCAAAGAAGAAGCACATCTCTCCATCAGTGCCGAGTGTATCGGAATCTCTAGCCGATTTGTTGGACAGTGTCGTTGCCAATTAGAAAGCGGACAACAACAATGCTAATAATCATGGATATAAGATTTGTTGTTTTGGCGATAATTCTCTTGTTTGGGCCTTTAGTGATGATTTCAAATGGGGAGAAGCTTTTTCCATGAAAAATGAAAGGCAAAAGTTTGGTTATGTAACTTTTGCATAGGGGCTTGTGGTTAACATTTTGTAGCCCAACAAAGGAAGCATATTGTTTTCGCATGGGCAAGCCCAACACACACAAAGGTAGGATTTAATTGAGGAACAAAGACATAAAACTTTATTTATAACTAGATTTTTTTATTATTTGCATTTGAAGCTAGAATGCTCTCGCGCTTAACTTGCGAGGGAGTAATAGATGAAGAGATGCTTAATAAATGTGTGGGGACTAATACTGTAATATGGTAGTCTATATAAACACTCCTCATGTAACCCTAGTGACATCACAATCCATCTAATACATTATTTGTGGATTATCTATAAGTATTTGTCTATAGGTTGTAAAAGTAGCGTGAGACAGTTTAGCTTTTTTTTCTTGCAAAAGATGGTTATGTACTTATTTCCTCCTAATTGGATCCAACCAAAAACCAGATAAAAACACAGAGATATGAAGAAACAACTTCGAATATATATATTAGTTAAACTCCACACGAATAAATGGCTTACATTGGTCCATATTTATACTAGAAAGTCGATCCTAACCTTATACAATTGCAAATAAACCCAAACTAATAGTCATAAACAAACAAGATAAATACTAAATCCAAATTATTAATATATCTAGAAACTAGGACACTTTAACTAGACTTCAAGCACTTGGATGCTTAACCCTCTCTTGAATTTTTTATTCTTTGTTTTCTTCGTAATTATCGCCATCATCCCCCCCCCCATAATTTTATATCGATCCGCTTCTCACCTATAGCAATGGTTGCTCATCCTCTTGACCATGAGCTAAATTTTTTCCTACTTTTCCTTCGATTTGGGACACTAATATGTGAAGTGCCCGTAGATTCCCTAGTTTTAGCATTGTGAAGTTACTATTGTCTCTGTTGAAATTATGTCAACTAAGTCCTCCAAATCGATCATCTACTCTACCAACTCCTCTTATACTGTCCCTGTCCTGCCCCTTATGTCATACCCACGATCTTGTCCATATTTTCTGTCATCTTGATCACCACCATTTGATCATTTGAACGAGTAAGTAACAATTTTACCTCAATCCTCTCTGGATCCATCATGGACTTTAATTCTTTCTTCATAAGCTTTTAGTCATCCTCTAGCTTCTTCATGTGGCATTGTGTCTAAGTCCAAGTATTATGCTACCAAAAATACATGTCAAAGATGTATATCTGGCAAGGAAATAACGAGCTTCCTTACGAGTACATTTTCATAAACAGTCGATCCAGTGCATTTGAACGTTGCCACTATACCGCCTAGTTTACCCGCAAACTCATCAATGGGTTCTTCTTACCTCATCTGTAACATCTCCAACTGGCTTCTCGAGGTTTGTAAGTGAACCTTTTGAACTCTATCAACACTTAAGGACCGGACCCAAAGCACATCCCACACAATATTTTTTTTGCTTCATTGTTCTTTGCAACTTGAAACAATCTTTGGACAATGATTAAAAATTAAAATCTATAGCCATTTTTATTTTTCCATTGAGGACCATGTGATTGGGTCCATAGCATCCCAAAGACCATGGGCCTCGTTGATTGATGCATCATGATCACCTAAGTTGTGTGGAAAATATCTTTTCGAAAAGATCCTTTACATTTGTATGAAATTGCAGGTTTTAGCTTTAATGTTTAAAAATCACAGTGGCCAGTTTTCATGTTTCATATTTTGTTACAAGTTTCATCCGTTGTGACAAACTCCGTTTATTTTTGGTGTTAAATCAAGGTACACACAAATCATGTTAGGGTAATTTAGTCTATTTAACCCAAAAGACTATTCATGTAAAAGTTACACCATAATAGCAAGCATTTTATTTTCTTTAAGTTGGTGTGTTTTTTTAAATATTAGCATATGAAAAAAGTTTTATCAGTATAAAAATCATGTGGTAAGAGAAAAGTCTAGGGCTTAGGGGCTTCACCTCTCTAGTAGCAAATTTAAGAGGAAACGTCTATGTAGACATTACAGAGATGGGAAAACGTCTACACAGATGTTTTAGACTTTACCCCCTCTCTAACGTCTACATATACGTTTCCTCTTAAATTTTCTCTTAAACGTCTACACAGATGTTTTGCCTCTCATCGGTGCAGATGTGGGTCCCAGTAAAAGGGGGAACATCTAGAGCTTAGATGTTTAATCCATGTGTCATACACTAAATTGCCTTGTTTTCCGTGAAGCCCCTACACCCATTTTTGTTTTGGAAACTTGATTGAGTCAGTTTCATTTTGGTTCCCATTCTCAAAAGCAAACATGTATAGTTTAGTTTAATTAACAAAAATGGATAGTTTCAATGGATTAAAAAAACGAAAAACATACAAGGGAATGATTTTTAATTGGAAATTCACATCATATCATATGAAGATCTGTTTCTATTTTTAGTAAGGGACATTACACGAATTGAAAACAAACATGCCATGTATACATATGAAAGAAAATGAAATTGATAAGAGAAATCACGCAAGCCATATTTTATGTTTATTTTTTGTTATAAGTTTCATCCTTTAGTATAAACTCTGATTACTTTTGGAATTAAATCAAGGCAGATGCAAATCATGTGAGGGCAATTTGGTCTTTTTATCCCAAAAGGACTATTCATGTAATGTCTTTATTAAATGGATTTTCCCCACATCCACAATGAACCGCCACCACACCAGAAACATAAGAGAGACATTAAGGTGTTGCCACCAAGGGGGTCTGCCAGTGTTTGATTTGTCTTTTGCCATTGTTGGGTTCGGAAACACAACACACATGTATATACGTTTAGAGAACCATATTCAGTAGAAAGGGGACTGATGGGTTGGTGAATTTCAAAAGCTTAACGTGTTTAGCTTTATCAATTTGTATGAAATTGAGTTTTAGAATACACTACTTTAAGATGGCTTGTATTTTCCGGGCCTTGACATGTTTAAGGTGCATTTTGAAAGCTTCACGGAGCTTTGGAATGAATCTAACAAGAAAATGATGTGCTTAGAGCGTAATGGAGCTTAATCAAATGCTTTCCTGTAGTTAATTGAGGAATTGGAAGCATATGGAAGCAACAAGGATTGATCGAATGAAGAAAGGAGAAGAAACCATGTGAGGACGCAAGTTGCATCCCAACCAGCTCAATAGGACTCATTCAACAAAGCAAGTTAGGGGCATAAGCGGCATGTAACAACTCCAAATTTTCGTTGTTAAATTTGTTTCTTTTATTTTCATTGTAATCATGAGATTTGAATTATAAGAAAGTTATGTTAATTAATTATGTTGTTGCAATTATATCGCATCTAATCGCTTATTAAACGCATCACTAATTCAATCACAATCACAAGTAGTTATGCTACTATAAGAGCCGAGTGTGTTATTTTTTAATAAACACTTGTGCCATCGCATCGCAAATCGCAGTTAATTATGTGAAATTATGTTTTATGTGTGTTATGTTTGTTTATGTTATGGTTACAATCGCTATCGCAACGCTCTCACAGGCATGAATCGCTAAATCGAACTCCTAACGCGAAATCAACGAACAAAACTTGGCCACCAGGTCAAGTTCGGCCAAACTTGTGCATCATAAGTTCGCCCGAACTTGTCTGAGCCATCTAACTCATCAAAACCAACAAGTCCGCTGGACGTCCTTAAAACCCAAGAAACACACAAGTTTGCTCGAACTTGTAACAGGTTCGCCCGAACTTGGTGCAAGTTCGCCCTAACTTGATGTCTGCCTTTCCCATTCTCTCCTCACCTATAAATACACAGCTCCATTCTTCATTTGAACTTGCTGCAAGTTCACCCGGAGTTCCCCAAAACTGAAGCCCTTTGTTTTCTAAGTAAGATTCAACCCGTTTTCAACTACAACAACGTTTACAACAATTTTGCACAAGGCTTTGCCTTCGTTTTCATCAAATTGCTTCTGTTTACGAAAATCTTCATCTTTTTATGCAAAACTTCTATTTTTCACTCAGATCTATGATTAGATCTGAGTAGAACCTTTAAATCATCTATTTTTACACAATATTCGCACTAATGACGTATGTTCCGTTCATTTTTGAGTGGAACGAGGCATTGTCAAGCAAGATCTCAGATCCGGAAGCACAAGGACAAAATCGTCACTTTACACATGCAGGACTAACCCGTACGAACCTTCAAGTTCGCCCGGATTAGCCCGAGTTTCTGTAAAATGGCTAAACTCGCTTCAAAAGACCTCTCCAACCTAAGTTTTACTCAGTGGCTTAAGGTTGGAGTGATGGACACTCGATTTCCTCAGCAAACGACGTGAAAACGCATGATTTGGATGCCAAAACAGTCAAGTTCGATCGGATTACATCAAGTTCACTCGAACATGTCCCCAGCATGGTGACCAAGTTCGCCCGAAGTTGACGAAACTTCAACAAACATTACAAGTTCGCCCGAACTTGTACTGATTTCCAAGGAAATCAGACAAGTTCGCCCTAACTTGTACCCTCCCTCAACAAAAGGGACAAGTTCGCCCGAACTTGTTCACTCAGTAAGCTCAGTCATACAAGTTCGCCCGAACTTGTACTTTCAAGTACAAGTTCGCCGAACTTGTCTACTGTTCTCTCACCCGTTAACTGTTTCAGCAATTCGGAAGACTAATGCACTTATGTTCGCTTATAGGCTGACCCGGCACTCTCCGCAACTCCTCTCAGATCTCTCATCTCTCCTAAAACGCACCAACTGTGAGTATACTTGAACCCTTTTACGCTTAAATGCACTTTTGGGTGTCACATATGTTCCTATATCAAATGACATCACAAGAATCTCAAACGCTTATTCGCAACCCGCTGTTACATGATTATACCTGAAATCTGCTAAATTGTATGTATTGCTTAATTTCTTGTACGCCACCCTTAACATGATAGTATACTAGAGGTTGACCCGCCACCTGGAGGCCCGGGGTTGTCAAGGCTCGCATTTTACATTTCTCATTTATTTTTCTCTTTTAGGATGTGGACACTTGTTCGCATGCCTCAATCAATCGCGGTTTGTTGGTTTGCTTGAATCTAAGTAGTTACTTCATTCACATCTATTATGTATGTCATGCGGTGTATGCTAAACGCTTTTATATCTATTATGTACGCAAAACCTGTATGCTCACCTTTACTTAATTGTATTGATATTTTATTTTAACATATGTGGCAGGTTGAGGATTTATCTACTATCGCAACTGGATTAGGATTATATTTAGAAACGCATTGTAATAGAAATCTAGGGGATATCGAACTTGATTTGTATTATGAGAATGCTTGAATTCTGTAATTTGTTTAAAGATAATATGTTAGTAGTAAGGGATATTAACGTTAAATATTGTCGTTTAAATAGTGTTATGGAATTTCTCATGAGACCATCTGGTTCGCCTAGTGCCACTACCCCGATGTTTCCGCCATCGATTGGGTGTGACAGATTGGTATCAGAGCCATAACAATAGGATAATTAGGTAGAATTGCCATGTTCGACCTAGTCATATGTTTAAGTACCCGATTTGACCGATCTTTGACTTAAATGCATAAACTACTTGCCATAAATGTCACACCCCGACCCGCAGCGGAATAAGAGTCGGGGCATAATTGGGTTATCACCAAAGCTCATGATGTTTACTAAATGTTTCATATTTATTAAATTCAAATTACAACTTAATGTTCAAACCAAATTCATACAAATACAAGGAAATGAAACAAAGTAAAACAATCCAAAATCTAAACTGATTTATTCTTCTAGGCCGTCCTATATGTTTCTTGCTTCAACTGGATCACCTGTATCATGTGTAAAAATGGGGAAATTTTGGGTCAACAAAAGTTGGCGAGTGAACCTTGTTAAAAACATTTGTTATTGATTCCTTGTTGTATTTAATATGGAAAAATAATGCAATAATCATATGCGAGCAAACGTATGTAAACAAACAATCACAAACCAACTTGCATGAGTATATGACATGAATGATAATGTATATGTTGGTTGTTCCGCTCATAGGTAATGGGGAACAGACGGCCTATGATGATGTATGTGAGATCAAGGCTCAATCAAACGGAGCCGATCTTATGTTGACAACGTCACGTTCCGCTCATAGGTAATGGGGAACGGTTTTGCTCATAGGTAATGGAGAACAGACGAGTCTATGATGATGTATGTACTGAAAATGATAAATTTAATCTAAACATTAACCACACAAACAATTGATACATGTTGGATACACATTTGATCATGGATATGATGGATGTACAAGTGTTTAAATGTAATAAATAATAAGCGACACATGATACACCCCAAAATGTGATTTAAACGGGGAATTGGTAGAGATTCACTCACATTGGGTGCGTTCTTTTGATGATGTTGAATGCGCACGAGTTTAGAGAGTTGATCGACGAGGAATAACTAACCTAAATAATAACGAAAAGGTACGGTAAATAAGTGGATTTTATTAACAATTTTAATAGGATTTTTAGATTTATTTTTTTGAGTTTAAGGTCATTTTCTTACTTTAAAAATATTATTTTTAAGTATTTTTAATTGATAAATAAATTAAATAAATAAATAAAAATATAAAAAAATGTTGACTTTTTGGGTTGACCGTTGACCGTTGACTTTGACTGTTGACCGGTTCGGACTTGGGTATGTATGCGCTGGGTGAGGCTCGAACTCATGACCTCCCGTACGCGTGCACGCAGCTCTACCAACTGAGCTACGCGTCTAACCCGAAATATTTCTGTTTTTAATTATATTTATACACTATTTAATTTATTCAGAATTCATTTATTTTAAAAAGATTTTAATTATATCGAACCAGTACACATAACAGGTCTCGAACCCGGGACCTGTTGTTCAACGTTGCACACAGTCCACCGCTGGACTGTGTGTCTAACCTGGTTAATATACTGGTTTTTATTATACTTAACATCTTACAGCGAGTTAATACGGTTTGGTTTGAAAAAAAAAAACATTTTTATTTCAGAGGATAGGGTCGTGTCGGGGATCGAACTCGAGACGTGCACTGTGTGTTTGCACACAGTCCACCGCTGGACTGTGTGTCTAACCCGGTTTAATATCTTGTTTTAATTACACTTATACATAAGTTCGACTTCATCTTCTTCGTTCAAAGACACAGACAATGATTATTCAACTGTTCTTGTTAAATTCGATTAACGAACTTATAAGTGGTTGAAATGTGATGAATAGAGAGGGTTTTGGAAATGAATGTACCGAAACAGATGTCTTTCTCAGAACTCCGGCAAAGATCGTCGGCTCTGTTTTGTGAATTCGTCTGATTAAATCAATTAACAGTTTTGATCGATTAGTTGTGAAATTGAGTTACTAAACAATGATTATCAGAAGGTTTAGATGATTATACCGATTCACAGCGTGATTTTGGAAATTCCAGAGATTTTCCGACGAGTGCAGAGTATCCGGCAACGTCGTCTGGGATTGATTCTGGTAGATGAATTGAAGTTAGTAATAGTCTAACAATGGATTGAAACCGAAAGAGTCGAGGTATTTACCATTTTGATGTGAGTCTCGGTTTTCCGGCGAAAGTCCGGTGATTGCAGAATATCTCCGGTGAGTGAAATTGATTCGAGAAATGGTGCGATTTTGAGCGAAATGATTACCAGAGACTTGGGTGTGTATTTATAGGGAAGAATCAAGATGAATTGGATCTGAATTTAGTCTTGATTCGTGGTCAGCTTTTCTCCGACGGTTATGACTGATGTCGCGGGATTAGACATCGGTTATAACCGATGTCGACGTTAATACACGCGTTAAGTCAAAGGAAACCGTCGATAATTGGCGAAATCGTCGGAATTTCCGGCGACTGCGAATTGGGCGTGCTGTTGACTGAATTCGATTTCGAGTTTTATTATAAATGTTATTTGTTTCACTAGATAGCACAAGTGAGTCAAGTGGCGGAGTGGTTAAGTGTTTGTGTGTTAAGTCTTCCGGCTGACCCGGGTTCGAAACCCGGCAGCCTGTTTTCTTTTTTATTTATTTTATTTTTACTTTTTAACAATTATAGTTTTTAAATCCTAAATTGTTTATTAATTATGTATTGTTTAAAATTAAAATTAATCATAAATACGCAACGAAATTTTATAACTTGATATTCGGTTAATAAACGAAGCGGGTTTTGGAAACCCGTTTTTTGACGGATGTTACAGTATCCCCTACTTTTAGAGATTTCGTCCCGAAATTTAAGTAGTAGTGGTAACAGTAAAAAGATGCGGGTATTTTTCGCGCATTGAGTCTTCACGTTCCCAAGTAAACTCAGGTCCTCGTTTCGACTCCCAGCGTACCCTGACAATTGGAATACGACTTCGTCATAAACGTTTCTCTCCGAAGTCCATAATTTCTACTGGTCTTTCAATGAAATGCATAGATTCATCGACTTGAATGTCTTCTAGAGGAATATGGAGGTTTTCATCGGCGAGGCACTTCTTCAAGTTTGATACGTGGAATGTGGGATGAATTCTGTTGAGTTCTTCTGGTAGGTCAAGCTTGTATGCTACAGGTCCTACTCTTTCGAGTATCTTGAAAGGTCCTATGTAGCGTGGTGCTAGCTTGCCTTTTTGGCCAAAACGAACCACTCCCTTCCACGGTGATACTTTTAAAAGTACTTGGTCACCAATGTTAAACTCCAAGGGCTTTCGTCGTTTGTCTGCATAACTCTTTTGATGACTTTATGCCGCTAGAAGGTTGTTTCGAATTTGATGGATCTTGTCTGTTGTTTCTTGTATTAATTCTGGACCGGTGATTTGAGCTTCTCCAATTTCGTGCCAACATATTGGTGATCGGCACTTACGACCATATAACGCTTCGAAAGGTGCCATGCCGATACTTGAATGATAGCTGTTGTTGTACGAAAATTCAACTAATGGTAGATGAGCGTCCCAATTCCCTTTGAAGTCTATGACACATGCTCGAAGCATGTCTTCAAGAGTTTGGATGGTGCATTCAGATTGTCCATCAGTTTGAGGATGAAAAGCGGTACTGAGGTCTAATCGTGTACCCAAAGCGGCTTGTACGGCTTGCCATGTTCGTGAAGTGAAACGACCATCACGATCTGAAATGATGCTTAAAGGCACACCATGACGACTTACAATCTCGCTGATGTAAATGCGAGCTAACTTCTCGTTCTTGAAGTCCTCGCGAATCGGGATGAAGTGAGCTGATTTTGTGAGACGATCAATGATTACCCATATAGTGTCATACCCACTGGAGGTGCGAGGTAACCCGGTAATGAAGTCCATGGTTATGTTTTCCCACTTCCATACAGGTATTTCAGGTTGGGTTAGAAGTCCTGAAGGTCTTTGATGTTCAGCTTTTACTTTAGAACAGGTAAGGCACTTGGAAACAAAAACAGCAATATCCTTTTTCATTCCAGGCCACCAGTAGGTGTATCGAAGGTCTTGATACATCTTGTCGGCTCCGGGTGTACAGAGTATCGTGTTTTGTGCGCCTCATTCATAAGGAAATCACGAAGGTTATTGTGATCGGGAATCCATATGCGATCTAGATAGTACAGAATACCGTCGGATTTGGTTTCGATTTTAAGTTCTGCTCCACAAGACAGCTCATTGCGTACGTCGTTTTCTGTTACAAAAACATGTTGAGCTTCTCGGATTCGATCTTTGATGTCGGTTATGATTTGCGAACATAGCAGACGAATGGAGTTCGCATAACCTTTTCGACTGAGCGCATCGGCCACTACGTTTGCCTTGCCAGGATGATACCGAATTTCACAGTCGTAGTCATTAAGAAGTTCGACCCATCTTCGTTGCCTCATATTCAACTCCTTTTGGTTAAAGATATGTTGGAGGCTCTTGTGGTCAGTGTATATTTCACACTTGGTACCGTAGAGGTAATGTCTCCATATCTTAAGAGCGAACACAACGGCTCCAAGTTCCAAGTCGTGGGTGGTGTAGTTCTTCTCATGAACTTTGAGTTGTCTAGAAGCGTAGGCTATTACTTTTCCTCTTTGCATTAATACACAGCCTAGTCCTTGCACTGATGCGTCGCAATATACTACAAAGTCATCGCAACCTTCGGGGAGTGTGAGGATAGGTGCGTCACAAAGCTTTTGCTTAAGGGTTTGGAAGGCTTCTTCTTGTTTAGGTCCCCATATGAAGGGTTTTCCTTTATGTGTCAAAGCCGTGAGTGGTACAGCAATACGAGAGAAATTTGCAATGAAACGGCGATAGTAACCAGCCAAACCAAGAAATGATCTTACTTCGGTAGGGGTACGTGGCGCTTGCCATTCCTGTACTGCTTTGATCTTTGAGGGGTCGACATGTATTCCCTTGTCATTGACGACATGTCCAAGGAATTGTACTTCTCTTAACCAGAATTCGCATTTGGAGAATTTAGCGTAGAGCTTTTCGGTTCTTAAGAGTGTAAGGATGAGTCGAAGGTGTCGTTCATGATCAGATTTAGACTTTGAGTAGATGAGGATGTCGTCGATGAAGACTATGACAAAGCGGTCGAGATAGGGTTTGCATACCCTATTCATTAGATCCATGAATACAGCTGGGGCGTTGGTTAATCCAAATGGCATGACCATGAATTCGTAATGACCATAACGAGTTCGGAAGGCGGTCTTTGGGACGTCTTCTTCATGTACTCTGAGTTGATGATAGCCAGAACGAAGGTCGATCTTTGAAAACAGGTGGGGCCCTGAAGTTGGTCTAGTAGATCATCGAGGCGAGGTAATGGATAGCGGTTCTTGACCGTTAATTTGTTGAGTTCTCTATAGTCGATACACATGCGAAACGTTCCATCTTTCTTCTTCACAAACAGAACAGGTGCACCCCAAGGCGATGAGCTAGGACGTATGAATCCTTTGTCAGTCAGCTCTTGCAGTTGACTGGCCAGCTCTTGCATCTCGGATGGGGCTAACCTATAAGGAGATTTCGCGACTGGTGTAGCGCCAGGTATAAGATCAATGCGGAATTCGACTTCTCTCATGGGAGGAAGTCCTGAGATGTCGTCGGGAAAGACTTGTGGGAATTCTTTCACTATAGGTATATCTTCGAGTTTCTTCTCCTTGTTTCCCTTCTTAACAACGTGAGTTAGGAATGCGACATAGTTCTTGCGGAGATATTTTCGAGCTTGAAGACAGGACATCAATTTGAGTCCTTTCGAAGGGGTTTCTCCAAAGATTCGTAAGGTTTGACCGTCTGCAAGAGGAATACGAATGAACTTTTCACGGCATACTATTTTAGCATGATGTTGGCTGAGCCAGTCCATACCAATTATAATGTCGAAACTTCCGAACTTCATAGGAATGAGGTCAACTGGAAAGTCGTGATCGTTTAGAGTGAGGATACAATTTCGTATAATAGAGTTTAATGAGACCGGTTTTCCGTCAGCAACTTCCACCGTTATGGATTCCATGAGTTTATCACAGGTTTGGTTGAGGATGGGTTCAAATTCTAAGGACACAAAACTATTATCCGCGCCAGTATCAAATAACATGGATGCATAACTACCATTGATGAGAAACGTACCGTTAACCACGTTGTTGTCGGCCCTAGCTTGGTTGGCATTGTAACATTCGTCGTAAAACGGGTTTCAAAACCCGCTTCGTTTAATAAATATTCGGTTAAAAAAATTCGTTGCGTATTTATTGAGCCGGTTATTTTAAATATCTCCTAATTAATAAATATCTTAGAATTTAAAAACCATAATTAATAAATAAAACGATAGGTAAGTTAAATTAATCATAATAATAAATCAAAAAGTAAAATAAAAATAAAAAGGGTAGCCGGGTCTCGAACCCGGGTCTCCTGGATATGCACATACACAACATACCACTCCGCCACACGCATTTATCTGTTAAAGTTCTAAACTAAACAATATTAATACAAGTCTCGAAATTGAATTTCTGAACAAAGCGCGCTGTAACAGTCGAACTCGAAATCAGGAATTAATCAAGCATCTGTTTCTTTTCTTTGCGATCAAAAGACTAAAACCGTTTTTCAATCAAGTAGTCAGACTCAATCATGGAGTCCATAACGTTCGATTAGTTAAAATCAATCCCGGAAATCAAGTCGGCCGAAACTTTTGAAACCGAAAATTCCTAACTAGCTGAATACTCTATAAATACCGGTTCTACATTTCGATTAGAACTCGCTCACTTTCTCAAACAAACTCTCTAATCGATCAGAAAGTTCTCTGCTTGAAATTAAAACTCGCCGGAGAAGTGCTTGTCGCCGGAAAACTTCGTCGGAAATCAGGAAAAACCACCCTTTGATTGGTAAATCTTATACTCTTTTCCATTTCAATGATAAGTCTTAAAACTCGTTTGCAATAAGATATAGATAAGATTGTTAAACACAAATGAACCGGGTTCTGATATTCTGTGATTTCAAATATGAAGAAGATGAAGTCGTATTGCGTATATTTAAATATTTAAACCGGATTATAACAGGTTTAGACACACAGCCAGTCGTGGACTGTGTGCAGTTATAACATGAAGGATCTGGGTTCGATTCGTGCACTTAATCAGTTTCCTGTGATAAATCTCAAATTTTTTTAAGGCTCCAGAACACCTTCCAGTTAGTATTTAAGTGTAATAAAAATCACAATATAAACGGGTTAGACACCCAGCCCAGTTGGTTGGGCTGGGTGCAACACAACACTGGAAACACGAGCTCGAGTCCAAGCTCTCACACCGGTTCGACAGTTTAAATCCTTTTTAAAAATTGAATAGTTTCTAAATAACTTAACTAGTATATAAATATAATTAAAATCAGAAATATTTCGGGTTAGACACGTAGCTCAGTTGGAAGAGCTGCGTGCACATATACGAGAGGTCCCGAGTTCGAACCTCACTCAGTGCATAAGTAAACACAGTCCGACCGGTCAACGGTCAATGGTCAACGGTCAAAAAGTCAACTTTTTATTTTTCTTTTATTTATTTATTTAATTGAAAAATCAATTAAAAATACCTCAAAATAAGGTTTTAAAGCCTAAAAATTTGCATTAAATTCACAAAAATAAATCTAAAAATCTTATTAAGAGCACTAATTAAAAATATTAATTTCAAATGAACTTTATTATTTATCGAATTATTACGTTATTATTTAGGCTAGTTTTTCCTCGTCGGTCGAATCATAAATTCGTGCGCATTCATCATTATCAAGGAACGCATCCACTGTGAGTGAATTCTTACAAATTCCCCTTTTTATTCATGTTTTGGGGTGTATCATGTGTCGCTTAATTATTCCGTTTATTCAAACTTATGCTATTACCATTATATGATCTAAACTTGTAATGTAAATATTGTTTGTTGTGATGTGTGTTTACATTTTGTCAAGTTGCGTGCAAATCATTCATTAGGCCCATCAGTTCCTCGTGGGAGACGAGTTGAACATCGCGTGCCTCATTGTTCATCATTTGGTGTGTGCTTGTGCATTAATTGAGATTATGTGATTATGTTGTTTGTGGTGATGTGTGTTTACATTTTTGTCAAGTTGCGTGCAAATCATTCATTAGGCCCATCAGTTCCTCGTTGGAGACGAATTGAACATCGCGTGCCTCATTAGATCGGCTCCGTTTGATTGAGCCTTGATCTCATTGTTTCATCATTTGGTGTGTGCGTGTGCATTAATTAATATTATGTGTATTGTGATTAAATTTACATTTACGTTTACTCATATGTGGTTATGCACCTTTTTATAACCAATAAAATAAATTCGTTCAAATGTTTTCATAAGATTCACTCGCCAACTTTTGTTGACCCAAAACCCTATTTTTACACATGATACAGGTGGACAGGTTGAAGCAAGGAACACATAGGAAATTGCCTTAGAAGAAAAATAATGAAGTCATGAAAAATGTATTTGAACATGTTGTACTTGTGTGTTGATTGTAATTTCTTCTTAAAGAGAATTAATAAATATGAAACTTCATAGTAAATGTCATGAGCTTTGATGAAAACCCAATCATGCCCCGACTACCATTTCCGCTGCGGGTCAGGGTGTGACAGATTGGTATCAGAGCTTTTGACTATAGGGATATAGGATAGGTTATTAGACCCTTAGAGCCTATACTATAGTTGATTAGATTTTAATTGTTTATGTGGTTACATGCAAACTCATGATATTTATTTATTTCGTATTTATTACACACACAAATGCATGCAAACACTTCCACTATCATTTTGTGTGATACTTAATGAGTTATACTTGTTGTCAAACATAACATGCTTACATATACATTCATCATGCATATTGCAATGTTCACATATTCAAATCATCCTCATATTTCCTTTATTCAAGATTTTGTCGCATTTTTCGTTTTTCAATCTCATCAAAGTGAGTTCTACGACGGGCATGTAGTAACTGTAAGGGTACAAGTACCGGTAGTCGGAACGTCCGGTCTAGGTTGGCATTCGTATAAATCCAATATAACGGACCAGTTTCCCTACCTGGGGACTAACGAGGAGAGTACGAAGGACCTATTAGGCCAAAGCATGCCACACCAAACGTCGTTCGAACTAACCATACTTTGAGTTGTCATTGTGTCCATACCAGGACACCCTCCGACCTTATACTTTGCTGTCATGTTTTACGATTTTCATTCGGGTGGCGCAAGTATTAACAGGCCAACACCAATATGAACCCTACCAAAGCCCAGTAGTCATGGGGGCCCACATGACTACCAAGGCCAAGTAAGGGGACATATGGGAGCCCAAACATGAGCAAAGCCCAAGACATCCTATGGATGTAGTAAATTAAGTATTCTCCATTTGTTTTATTAATGTTCATTTCTAAATACGACACATGACACCTAAAATGTCAAACTGATACTCTTGATACGTATTCCCTGTAGATGTCTTCTAGTCTCTCTCGTAGAATTATGAGACCAGGAAAATCCCGCGAGCGCATGGCTGCCCAAGTCGCTCAACAAATGGCTGCCGTAATACCCAACATCGTAGTTCAAGTACAACAAGCCCTTACCGCTAATCCCGTCAACCCAATCAACCAAGAAGATCAAAACGTTGTCAACCCTCCCCCAAATACCACTAAATGCACCTTCAAGCATTTCAAATCCTGCGATCCTCCAAAATACAAAGGGACTGAAGGTGTCACCGCTTTCCTCCATTGGTTTGAGGAGATGGAAAACACTTTTCTCAATTGCGACTGCCCCGATGATCGCAAGGTGCGATATGCTACCGGTCATTTGTTCGGAGTAGCACTTACATGGTGGAATACAGAGATGGGCAAGCGAGGTGCTGAGGATGCTATGACTTTGACTTGGGAAGAGTTGAGGGAAATCATGACAAGACGTTTCTGTCCAAGAAGCGAAATCAAGAAACTAGAAGACGAGTTCTACTCTTTGAAACAAAAGGAGGGCGACCACACCACATACAACAAGAGATTCCTTGAGTTGAATCAGATGGTCCCCAACTTGTTCACTCCTCTCTACCGTTTGATCGAGCACTACATTCGAGGTCTTCCTTAAAAAATTCAAGACCCTGTAATAAGTACCACACCTGCAACTTTGGAAGCAGCAATGGAGTTAGCTACAGAGCTCACCGAAAACCGCATACGGAATAAAGACTTCACGGAGGAGAAGAAGAAGGTTAAAGCATCGACCGAAACCCCAAACTCCACCCAAACCGAATCCTCTTCTCAACCCACTTCTAAGAGAAAACGAGATGGGCAAATTTTCGCTGTCACCCAACACAACCAACCAGCTTCACAAGCTGTACCCCTCCAAGCTATCCCAATCACTCAAGTAGCACCCAACTCTATTTACCCAAATAAGAAACCTTACATTGGACCTCACCCTCAATGCAACACCTGTTTCTATCACCATCCATCTACCTTACCTTGTCGACTGTGTGCTAATTGTGGGCGCTATGGTCATTTGAGCAAGACTTGTCGCGCCTCTCAAAACCAAGCCTCACCCCCTACTCAAAACATGATCCAAACATATCAACAACCCCAATACCCCATGTTTCCATATGTTCGAGCTTGTTTTAATTGTGGCGACCCTACCTACTTTAGAAACACGTGCCCTCGATTGGTTAACATCATAAACGCCCAAGCTCAAGCAAACCCAGTTAACCAAGCAAATCAAGCAAACCCAGCTCCACCACCAGCAAGAAGAAGAGCTTACAACATCAACGTCAATCCTGTTGAAGATAATAACGGCCCAAACGAACCACCCAACTAGTTTTCCCTCACCAAGAATCTAGACTCAACTCCAACTGTCTAGTTTTAATGTTTTATCTCAATCTTTACGTATCCCAATTATAAATTGGGAATTTATGTATCCAAGAATTTTAATGCGAATTGATATCACGGTTTTGTTTTATACCTTTACTCATTGATTTAACTCTCATATCATCATAGATCTCGACGTATCTCGATCTCATCATTTAAAGAAGTTGGGTTGTGTCTCACTTTTTCATAAACCGACCCCTTCATCATAACAAACGAAGGAGGTATTGTCATCATTCAGTCATGTATTCTTTCAGATTTGAGACTCAAGCTTTGGTTGTTGTGTTTGTTTGTGTTTTAGAGTCAAATAGAACTAATCATAATTTACTGATAAAGCCAATGAAAATTTGACAAAAATATGGTGGATACGCCGCTGGTACTTCCTATATATAAGTATTCTTGGCAAAGGATCAAAAGCATTACCAGGAGGTTATGAGAAGTTCCGTGTAGGTTTTAATATTGTCATAGATGAAGTTTTTATTTTGTGATATAACCCTATCTTTTCAAACGTATCAATTCTCTCAAAACTCTTATGCATGTGATCATATCCAGTCAAACAACTCTGGATATCAATGTTTCTTATCTTTAGGCATCAAAAAGCGATTCCTGTAGCAGAGTACTCAACCTTTACTAGGAACGTTTCCGCCTCAAATAAAATTTAAACTTTCACCCTCTTCTGAACATGTAATTGTCAAATTAACACAACCATCCTTTGAGTCAAACATACCACTACTACCAAAATTTCGGGACGAAATTTCTAAAAGTAGGGGATACTATAACATTCGTCGTAAAACGGGTTTCAAAACCCGCTTCGTTTAATAAATATTCGGTTAAAAAAATTCGTTGCGTACTTATTGAGCCGGTTATTTTAAATATCTCCTAATTAATAAATATCTTAGAATTTAAAAACCATAATTAATAAATAAAACAATAGGTAAGTTAAATTAATCTTAATAATAAATCAAAAAGTAAAATAAAAATAAAAAGGGTAGCCGGGTCTCGAACCCGGGTCTCCCGGATATGCACATACACAACCTACCACTCCGCCACACGCTTTTATCTGTTAAAGTTCTAAACTAAACAATATTAATACAAGTCTCAAAATTGAATTTCTGAACAAAGCGCGCTGTAACAGTCGAACTCGAAATCAGGAATTAATCAAGCATCTGTTTCTTTTCTTTGCGATCAAAAGACTAAAACCGTTTTTCAATCAAGTAGTCAGACTCAATCATGGAGTCCATAACGTTCGATTAGTTAAAATCAATCCTGGAAATCAAGTCGGCCGAAACTTTTGAAACCGAAAATTCCTAACTAGCTGAATACTCTATAAATACCGGTTCTACATTTCGATTAGAACTCGCTCACTTTCTCAAACAAACTCTCTAATCGATCAGAAAGTTCTCTGCTTGAAATTAAAACTCGCCGGAGAAGTGCTTGTCGCCGGAAAACTTCGTCGGAAATCAGGAAAAACCACCCTTTGATTGGTAAATCTTATACTCTTTTCCATTTCAATGATTAGTCTTAAAACTCGTTTGCAATAAGATATAGATAAGATTGTTAAACACAAATGAACCGGGTTCTGATATTCTGTGATTTCTATGAAGAAGATGAAGTTGTATTGCGTATATTTAAATTTTTAAACCGGATTATAACCGGTTTAGACACACAGTCCAGTGGTGGACTGTGTGCAGTTATAACATGAAGGATCTGGGTTCGATTCGTGCACTTAATCAGTTTCCTGTGATAAATCTCAAATTTTTTTAAGGCTCCAGAACACCTTCCAGTTAGTATTTAAGTGTAATAAAAATCACAATATAAACGGGTTAGACACCCAGCCCAGTTGGTTGGGCTGGGTGCAACACGGGTTCGAGTCCAAGCTCTCACACCGGTTCGACAGTTTAAATCCTTTTTAAAAATTGAATAATTTCTAAATAACTTAACTAGTATATAAATATAATTAAAATCAGAAATATTTCGGGTTAGACACGTAGCTCAGTTGGAAGAGCTGCGTGCACGTATACGAGAGGTCCCGAGTTCGAACCTCACTCAGCGCATAAGTAAACACAGTCCGACCGGTCAACAGTCAATGGTCAACGGTCAAAAAGTCAACTTTTTATTTTTCTTTTATTTATTTATTTAATTGAAAAATCAATTAAAAATACCTCAAAATAAGGTTTTAAAGCCTAAAAATTTGCATTAAATTCACAAAAATAAATCTAAAAATCTTATTAAGAGCACTAATTAAAAATATTAATTTCAAATGAACTTTATTATTTATCAAATTATTACGTTATTATTTAGGTTAGTTTTTCCTCGTCGGTCGAATCATAAATTCGTGCGCATTCATCATTATCAAGGAACGCGCATCCACTGTGAGTGAATTCTTATAAATTCCCCTTTTTATTCATGTTTTGGGGTGTATCATGTGTCGCTTTAATTATTCCGTTTATTCAAACTTGTGCTATTACCATTATATGATCTAAACTTGTGATGTAAATATTGTTTGTTGTGATGTGTGTTTACATTTTGTCAAGTTGCGTGCAAATCATTCATTAGGCCCATCAGTTCCTCGTGGGAGACGAGTTGAACATCGCGTGCCTCATTGTTCATCATTTGGTGTGTGCTTGTGCATTAATTGAGATTATGTGATTATGTTGTTTGTGGTGATGTGTGTTTACATTTTTGTTAAGTTGCGTGCAAATCATTCATTAGGCCCATCAGTTCCTCGTTGGAGACGAGTTGAACATCGCGTGCCTCATTAGATCGGCTCCGTTTGATTGAGCCTTGATCTCATTGTTTCATCATTTGGTGTGTGCGTGTGCATTAATTAATATTATGTGTATTGTGATTAAATTTACATTTACGTTTACTCATATGTGGTTATGCACCTTTTTATAACCAATAAAATAAATTCGTTCAAATGTTTTCATAAGATTCACTCGCCAACTTTTGTTGACCCAAAACCCTATTTTTACACATGATACAGGTGGACAGGTTGAAGCAAGGAACACATAGGAAATTGCCTTAGAAGAAAAATAATGAAGTCATGAAAAATGTATTTGAACATTTTGTACTTGTGTGTTAATTGTAATTTCTTCTTAAAGAGAATTAATAAATATGAAACTTCATAGTAAATGTCATGAGCTTTGATGAAAACCCAATCATGCCCTGACTACCATTTCCGCTGCGGGTCAGGGTGTGACAGGCATTGATGTTGAAAGCTCTTCCTCTAGCAGGTGGAGGAGCTTGGTTAGCTTGGTTCACCGGATTTGCTTGAGCTTGAGCATGTATGATGTTCACCAAGCATGGACAAGTGTTTCTAAAATGGTTTGGGTCTCCACAGTTGTAACAAGCCCGCATGGGTTGGTAGTTGGGTTGGTAGTAGGTTTGGGCCGTATGTTGTGTAGGTGGTAGAAGTAAGGGTTGTTGGGCTTGACCCACTATCTGATGGTGGGTTTGGGTTGTGGGTTGGTTGCGGTTCATTCGCTGAAGCGTGCGGCAGGTTTGGATGGTGTGACCTGCACGGCCACAGCTGGTGCAATATTGGCAGGGGTGTTCGGGAGAGTGATCGTATTGGTAACGGGTGTATTTTGGGTAGGGGCCGGAGTATGGCCTTTTGTATGGTGCAGATGAGGGGGCAACTTGGGAGATGGGTGCAGCAGTGATAGGGGGTTTGTTTGAGTGACAGCAAAGTTCTTGTTGTTTTGCTTCCTCTTGCCAGCAAATTTCGAAGAGGAGACAGAACGGTTTGTAGTTTGAGCCTCAATGGGGGCTTTCTTTTTCTCTTCCTTGAATTTACCGTTTCGGATGCAATTCTCGGTAAGTTCGGTAGCTAGTTCCATTGCAGCTTCCAGTGTTGCAGGTGAAGTGCTCAGAACCGAGTCTTGAATTTTCGAGGGGAGGCCTCGAATGTAGTGTTCAACCAAGCGGTACACTGGGGTGAACAAGTTAGGAACCATCTGATTCAGCTCAAGAAATCTTTTGTTGTAGGAAGTATGATCTCCTTCCTGTTGCTTTAGCGAGTGGAATTCATCTTCCAACTTCTTGATTTCGCTTCTTGGGCAGAAGCGTCTTGTCATTATTTCCCTTAACTCTTCCCATGTTAAGGCCATAGCATCTTCAACTCCTCTCTTACCCTTCTCGGTGTTCCACCGGGTCAGGGCTACCCCAAATAGTCTCCCGGTTGCGTAACGTACCTTGCGATCCTCGGGACAATCGCAATTGAGGAAGGTGTTTTCCATTTCCTCAAACCAGTGGAGGAGAGCGGTGACACCTTCGGTCCCTTCATACTTCGGGGGATCGCAAGACTTGAAGTGTTTGTAGGAACACTTCTTGGAGGGAGGGTTGTCGACGTTTTGATCCTCTTGATTGGGAGGGTTGATGGGATTTGCGATGAGAGCTTGTTGGACTTGAATTACAATATCAGGAAGCACCGCGGCCATTTGTTTTGCGATTTGAGTGGCCAAGCGTTCGTTTGACCTTCCTGACTTTCGACCTCCACGTAGCTGCTAGCCGACATCTGCAGGAACATACATAGGAAGATTGTGAGTTTAAGGAGTCTGTAGGTGTCATGTGTCGTTAAAAATAATAAAATAACATAATCATCAATAATGCAACTACATCCATAGGATGTCTTGGGTTTGCTCATGTTTGGGCCTCCAATGTCCCCCATACCATCGCCTGTATAGTCATGTGGGCCCCCACAACTATTGACTTAGTAGGATTCACATTGGTGTTGGCGGTTTAACACTCGCATCACCCGAAGGAAAACCATGAAATATGTTTGCGAGATGTATGGTCGGAGGGTGTCCAGGTATAGACACAATGACAACTCAAAGTGGGGTTAGCTCACACGACGTTTAGTATAGCATGCTTTGGCCTAATAGGTCCTTCGTACTCTCATCGTTAGTCCCCAGGTAGGCAAACTGGTCCTTTATTTTGGATTTATACGAATGCCAAGCCTAGACAGGACGTTCCGACTACCGGTACTCGTACCCTTCCAGTTACTACATGCCCGTCATGAGAACTCACTTTGATGTGATTTGAAAATACAAAAATCATTGTAAAAATCATAGGAATTGTGAGGTGTGTGCTCTCATGGATATGGTATGTTATGAGAATATGATTCATGATGAGCATTGTATAATAGTATGTACTTATGAACATGCTTGCATAACATTGAATGTAACAATAAACATAAAGCATATAAACATCATGAATTTTGCATGTAACACACAAACAATTTCAAAATTCTAATCAAATATAGTATAGGCTCTAAGGGTCTAATAACCTATCCTATATCCCTATAGTCATGGCTCTGATACCAATCTGTCACACCCCGACCCGCAGCGGAATAAGAGTCGGGGCATAATTGGGTTATCACCAAAGCTCATGATGTTTACTAAATGTTTCATATTTATTAAATTCAAATTACAACTTAATGTTCAAATTCATACAAATACAAGGAAATGAAACAAAGTAAAACAATCCAAAATCTAAATTGATTTATTCTTCTAGGCCGTCCTATATGTTTCTTGCTTCAACTGGATCACCTGTATCATGTGTAAAAATGGGGAAATTTTGGGTCAACAAAAGTTGGCGAGTGAACCTTGTTAAAAACATTTGTTATTGATTCCTTGTTGTATGTAATATGGAAAAATTGTGCAATAATCATATGTGAGCAAACGTATGTAAACAAACAATCACAAACCACCTTGCATGAGTATATGACATGAATGATAATGTATATGTTGGCAACGTCACTTTCCGCTCATAGGTAATGGGGAACAGACGGCCTATGATGATGTATGTGAGATCAAGGCTCAATCAAACGGAGCCGATCTTATGTTGACAACGTCACGTTCCGCTCATAGGTAATGGGGAACGGTTCTGCTCATAGGTAATGGAGAACAGACGAGTCTATGATGATGTATGTACTTAAAATGATAAATTTAATCTAAACATTAACCACACAAACAATTGATACATGTTGGATACACATTTGATCATGGATATGATGGATGCAAAAGTGTTTAAATGTAATAAATAATAAGCGACACATGATACACCCCAAAATTTGATTTAAACGGGGAATTTGTAGAGATTCACTCACATTGGGTGCGTTCGTTTGATGATGTTGAATGCGCACGAGTTTAGAGAGTTGATCGACGAGTAATAACTAACCTAAATAATAACGAAAATGTACGGTAAATAAGTGGATTTTATTAACAATTTTAATAGGATTTTTAGATTTATTTTGTGAGTTTAAAGTCATTTTCTAACTTTAAAAATATTATTTTTAAGTATTTTTAATTGATTTTTAAATTAAATAAATAAAAAAAATATAAAAAATGTTGACTTTTTGGGTTGACCGTTGACCGTTGACTTTGACTGTTGACCAGTTCGGACTTGGGTATGTATGCGTTGGGTGAGGCTCGAACTCATGACCTCCCGTACGCGTGCACGCAGCTCTACCAACTGAGCTACGTGTCTAACCCGAAATATTTCTGTTTTTAATTATATTTATACACTATTAATTTATTCAGAATTCATTTATTTTAAAAAGATTTTAATTATATCGAACCGGTGCACATAACAGGTCTCGAACCCGGGACCTGTTGTTCAACGTTGCACACAGTCCACCGCTGGACTGTGTGTCTAACCTGGTTAATATACTGGTTTTTATTATACTTAACATCTTACAGCGAGTTAATACGGTTTGGTTTGAAAAAAAACATTTTTATTTCAGAGGATAGGGTCGTGTCGGGGATCGAACTCGAGACGTGCACTGTGTGTTTGCACACAGTCCTCCGCTGGACTGTGTGTCTAACCCGGTTTAATATCTTGTTTTAATTACACTTATACATAAGTTCGACTTCATCTTCTTCGTTCAAAGACACAGACAACGATTATTCAACTGTTCTTGTTAAATTCGATTAACGAACTTATATGTGATTGAAATGTGATGAATAGAGAGGGTTTTGGAAATGAATGTACGGAAACAGATGTCTTTCTCAGAACTCCGGCAAAGATCGTCGGCTCTGTTTTGTGAATTCGTCTGATTAAATCAATTAACAGTTTTGATCGATTAGTTGTGAAATTGAGTTACTAAACAATGATTATCAGAAGGTTTAGATGATTATACCGATTCACAGCGTGATTTTGGAAATTCCAGAGATTTTCTGGCGAGTGCAGAATATCCGGCAACGTCGTCTGGGATTGATTCTGGTTGATGAATTGAAGTTAGTAATAGTCTAACAATTGATTGAAACCGAAAGAGTCGAGGTATTTACCGTTTTGATGTGAGTCTCGGTTTTCCGGCGAAAGTCCGGTGATTGCAGAATATCTCCGGCGAGTGAAATTGATTCGAGAAATGGTGCGATTTTGAGCGAAATGATTACCAGAGACTTGGGTGTGTATTTATAGGGAAGAATCAAGATGAATTGGGTCTGAATTTAGTCTTGATTCTTGGTCAGCTTTTCTCCGGCGGTTATGACTGATGTCGCGGGATTAGACATCGGTTATAACCGATGTCGACGTTAATACACGCGTTAAGTCAAAGGAAACCGTCGATAATTGGCGAAATCGTCGGAATTTCCGGCGACTGCGAATTGGGCGCGCTGTTGACTGAATTCGATTTCGAGTTTTATTATAAATGTTATTTGTTTCACTAGATAGCACAAGTGAGTCAAGTGGCGGAGTGGTTAAGTGTTTGTGTGTTAAGTCTTCCGGCTGACCCGGGTTCGAAACCCGGCAGCCTGTTTTCTTTTTTATTTATTTTATTTTTACTTTTAACAATTATAGTTTTTAAATCCTAAATTGTTTATTAATTATGTATTGTTTAAAATTAAAATTTATCATAAATACGCAACGAAATTTTATAACTTGATATTCGATTAATAAACGAAGCGGGTTTTGGAAACCGGTTTTTTGACCGATGTTACAATAAATACTTAAATATGCCTTTCCTAAGGCTAACACAATATACACGCTTGGAAACGCTCGTATCACACAAAACGAGTGATCAAGTCGAGATTAGGTGTGAAAATCGAGAACTCTCGATAAGATCATTCACTCAGCGTATTCTCTATCGCACGAGAAACTTTCGTTGAGTTAGGGGTGATATCCAAATATCGACGGAAATCTCCATTAATCTAGTGGAACTCCCGACTCGATCGGTGAGTGTACCCACAACTCAGAATGAAGTTGTTAAGATAGGGGTGAAACCCGCATCCTAATAACTAGTTCCGCTCTTTGATTTTCAATCTCACCAAAGTCTCGATTGTTCGATGATTCGGAACACGACGTAACTGGAAGGATAAATGACGTTAACTGTTGTACGGCGAGATGTCTATTAGGCCAAATCGTGTGTCCGAACTCTGAGAATTTTCGAATCACTTTGGGTAGTCGTTGTCTCAAAACCCAGGACGCTTCCAATTGATTTAAGCCTAATATCATCAATTTTACGCATCATCGAGTTTATTATTACTTATATGTTTAAATTTTGAGAATTTTCGCTTATTCGATTTCTCACTTTATTGATTTCTCGTATTATCGATTACGCTCATGAGACCATACGCGGCTCATACGCTGTATTACTCGCTTGTCTCGCTTATGTATATCTCGCTTAAATCTCGCATCTCATACGCGCTAGCATGATGTTAATTAGTGGTGAATACATGCAAAATATGTGCTTACGTGCTTATGTGATTATGTGCTTACATGCTTATGTGGTTTGTGCCTTGTATGAATAGTAATAACAATAATAATAATATATATTAAACATAAACCTATTATAATCGAATCTCATCTAATCTAAATCCTTCGTGTAGATGTCTTCAATGGGATCACACACGAGGAGAAACATCCAGCGCAACAACGTTAATAAGCTCATCGCTTCATTGGTAGCCAAGCAGGTGGCTAAAGTCATTCCTCAAATCGTCAGAGAGATCCACGCTGCCAGCAACAACTCATCGGTTAATTCGAAATCCGACGCGCCTAAGTCCTCCTTCAGCTTTAAGCAATTCAAAGCATGTGGACCTCTTACTTTCTCAGGCAATGAAGGACCAAGTGCCATGTTCTACTGATTTGATGCTATCGAGGTCACGTTCCGTCAGAGTGGATGTCCAGAACCCCTTCGCACCATCAACGCTACCGGCGTGTTCCAGTCCAGGGCTCTCGACTGGTGGACCGCGGAGCGTAACAAACGGGGAAACGACAAAGCCTACGGACTCACCTGGGAGGAACTTAAGGCAATCATGATCAAGGAATTTTGTCCTCCCTATGAAGTCCAGAAGTTTGAGAACAAGTTTTGGGGAATTAAGCAAGACGGACCCGACAATGCTAGTGTAACAGCTCGTTTCAAGCAGTTGAGCATTATTTCTCCTTGTCAGGTGGACACTACCGAAAAGGCAATCAAGAAATACCTCAACGCTCTGCCTGACTGCGTCGCTGACTTTGTGCAAGCAGCACGCCCTGCTACTATTGGGGAGACCTGCCAGCTAGCCGCAGAGATCAACGAAAAACGAGTTCAGTCTGGTTACTTTAAGAACAACAAAGTCGCAAACCAGGCCATCACCGAATTAGCAGCTCCTACCGATCAGTCTCGAGATTCGAAGTCTAGCCGTCGAGGTCGCAAAAGGGAAAACCCGAGCAAGAACTTTTCGCTTACTGCACCGCAGAACCCTTACTGTTCCTGATCCTTTGTGCTCAAAGTGCACTTATCACCATGCATTTAGAGGCAATTGCCGTTTCTGTACCAACTGCAACATCTACGACCACTTTACTGTCAGCTGTCGTAGTAGTACTCATCAGCCAGCTCCTCAGGCCCCATCAGCACCTGCTTTACCAGCTCCTCATCAGGCTAATCACCAGCAAGCGCCAAGGGCACGTGCTTACTACACGTGCGGAGACCCGAATCACTTCAGTAATGTCTGCCCAAACAAACCTGTGAAGCAGGAACAGCAACAGTAGCCACAGCCACCGCAGCCTCAGTAGCAGCAACCACACGCTGCGCGTGGACGAGCCTTCAATCTCAATCATCGCCAGGCTCAGAATGACAACAATGTTGTCAATTGTACGTTCCTTGTTAATGGTATTTATGCTTCATGTTTATTTGATACTCGTGCCGATAATTGTTTTGTATCGTTAGAATTCGAAAAGGTTTTAAAATGTAAACGCGTTAAACTCCAAAAGACTTTCGATGTGGAAGTCGCCACCGGAAGAACTGTTACCTTTAACTCCGTCCTACGTGGTTATACTCTCGATCTCAACAACCAAATCTTCTCCATCAATCTCATACCTATGCAGTTAGGTAGCTTCAATATCATAGTAGGCATGGATTTTCTTCGTGAGAATCATGCTGAAGTTGTTTGCTTCGATAAAATGATTCGTTTTCCTCTCTGAAATGGTGATCAACTCCGTGTTTACGGTGATACTCCCTCAAAGAAGTTGATGGTTTTGTCATGTACTCGAGCACACGAATGTTTGCGAAAGCAATGTGTTGCTTTCCTCGCCCATATCGTGAACCCGGAGAAAGAAAAGAAAACCTTTAAAGATGTCCCCGTTGTTCGTGAATTTCCTAAGGTACTTCCCGATGATTTACCTGCTTTACCCCCTACTCGAGATGTTGAATTCCGTATCGATTTAATTCCCGGTGCTACACCCGTTTCTAAAGCTCCTTATCGTCTTGCACAATCAGAAATGCGCGAGCTATCGAGCCAACTTTAAGAGCTTCTTGATAAAGGTTTCATACGCCCGAGCACTTCACCATGGGGCACACCCATTCTTTTTGTGAAAAAAAGATGGGACGTTCCGAATGTGCATCGATTATCGTGAACTTAACAAACTCACGATAAAGAATTACTATCCTCTTCCCCTAATCGACGACTTATTTGATCAGCTTCAAGGTGCAACTTTTTTTTCTAAGATCGATCTACGTTTCCGTTATCATCAGTTACGCGTGTTGGAAGAAGATATTCCAAAAACCGCCTTTCGTACTCATTATGGCCATTTCGAATTCGTGGTCATGCCTTTTGGTCTTACAAATGCACCCGCGGTATTCATGGATTTGATGAACCGTGTGTGTAAAGCTTTCCTAGATCGTTTCGTCATTATGTTTATCGATGACATCCTTATTTACTCGAAGTCGAGAGACGAACACGCGCGCCATCTCCGTTTAGTCCTCGAACTTCTCCAAGGTAATCGCCTTTATGCTAAGTTCTCTAAATGTGAATTCTGGCTCGAAGAAGTCCAATTTCTCGGCCACATCGTTAATAGTTAAGGAATTCACGTCGACCCTGCCAAGATTGAAGCTGTCAAGAGTTGGATTACGCTGAAGAATGCGTCCGAAATCCGTTCATTTCTTGGATTGGCGGGTTACTACCGTCGTTTCATCACCGACTTTTCTAAAATCGCCGTTCCGCTTACCGCTTTAACTCATAAGGACAAACCTTTGGTTTGGGATGCCAAACAAGTGGAAGCCTTTCAAACTCTCAAGCGTATGCTATGCAACGCTCCTGTACTCGCCCTACCCGACAGAAACGACGATTTCGTAGTTTATTGCGATGCCTCTAATCTTGGTCTTGGCTGTGTTCTTCTGCAACGAGACAAGGTTATCACGTATGCATCTCGACAACTCAAGATCCACGAGAAGAACTACACAACCCACGATCTGGAACTCGATGCAGTCGTTTTTGCATTGAAGATATGGCGACACTACTTTTATGGTACCAAGTATACGGTCTTCACCGACCATAAAAGCTTACAACATATCTTTAATCAAAAGGAACTGAATATGTGCCAACGCAGATGGGTTGAACTTCTCAATGATTACGATTATGAGATACGCTACCATCCTGACAAAGCAAACGTCGTAGCCGATGCTCTCAGTCGACGAAGCTATGTGTACAGTGTTCGTGACTCTCAAGCCTTAAATAATCTGGAAACTTTGATTCGTTCCGCCCAATTCGCTTGTTTTAACGAGAATACCCTGCAGGAGGAAATGAAATGTGGTGCCGAAACTCAGCTTGTTGTTAAACCCAATGGTATTTATTACTATCTCGATCGTATTTGGATTCCTACCCGTGATAATCTTCGACAATTGCTAATGACCCAAGCTCATAAATCTCGATACTCCATCCATCCCGGAGCCGACAAGATGTACCAAGACCTTCGTCCTAAGTATTGGTGGCCGGGCATGAAAAATGATATTGCCGTTTACGTCTCAAAATGCTTAACTTGTTCGAAAGTTAAAGCCGAACATCAAAGGCCTTCTGGCTTACTCGAACAACCTGAAATCCCGATGTGGAAGAAAATGTCGATCGCCTATTGCATGGCACGAGATCGGAGAAGCACAAATCACCGGTCCTGAGCTAATTCAAGAAACGACAGACAAAATCCTCCAAATCAGAGACAATCTCTTGAAAGCTCGGAGTCGTCAAAAGAGTTACGCCGATAAACGTCGCAAGCCTTGCACCTTGGAAGGGAGTGATCCGCTTCGAGAAGAAAGGAAAGCTAGCGCCACGATACGTTGGTCCCTTTAAGATTCTGGAAAGAATCGGCAAAGTGGCCTATCGACTCGAACTACCGGTGGAACTAAACAACGTACATCCGACTTTCCACGTGTCAAACCTCAAGAAATGCCTAGCTGAAGAGAATCTCCATGTACCTCTCGAAGATCAACAAATCAACGAGACTCTCTATTTTGTAGAAAAGTCAGTCGAAATCATGGAACGAGAAACCAAGAAACTACGGCGCTCTCGCATCCCTATTGCGAAGGTCCGATGGGAAGGCAAACGCGGTGACGAGTTCACTTGGGAATTGGAAAGTGACATGAAGGCTAAATATCCGCATCTCTTTGTTACCGCCGCTACTTAAATTTCGGGACGAAATTTCCTAAAGTAGGGGAGACTGTAACAACTACAAATTTTCGTTGTTAAATTTGTTTTCTTTTATTTTCATTGTAATCCCAAGATTCGAATTATAAGAAAGTTATGTTAATTAATTATGTTTTTGCAATTATATCACATCTAATCGCTTATTAAACGCATCGCTAATTCAATCACAATCACAAGTAATTATGTGAAATTATGTTTTATGTGTGTTATGTTTGTTTATGTTATGGTTACAATCGCTATCGCAACGCTCTTACACGCACGAATCGCTAAATCGAACTCCTAACGCGAAATCAACGAACAAAACTTGGCCACCAGGTCAAGTTCGGCCGAACTTACGCATCACAAGTTCGCCCGAACTTGTCTGAGCCATCTAACTCATCAACACCAACAGGTCCGCCCGAACTTGGTGCAAGTTCGCCCAAACTTGATATCTGCCTTTCCCATTCCCTCCTCACCTATAAATACACAGCTCCATTCTTCATTTAAACTTGCTGCAAGTTCGCCCAGAGCTTCCCAAAACCGAAGCCCTTTGTTTTCTATGTAAGATTTAACCCGTTTTCAACTACAACAACATTTAACAACGTTTTACAACGATTTTGCACAAGGCTTTGCCTTTGTTTTCATCAAATCTCTTCTGTTTACGCAAATCTTCATCTTTTTATGCAAAACTTCTAATTTTCACTCAGATCTATGCTTAGATCTGAGTAAAACCTTTAAATCATCGGTTTTTACACAATAGTCGGACTAATGACGTATGTTTCGTTCACTTTTGAGTGGAACGAGGCGTTGTCAAGCAAGATCTCAGATCCGGAAGCACAAGGACGAAATAGTCACTTTACACAAGCTGGACTAACCCGTACGAACCTTCAAGTTCGCCCGGATTAGCCCGCATTTCTGTAAAATGGCTAAACTCGCTCCAAAAGACCTCTCCAGCCTAAGTTTTACTCAGTGGCTTAAGGTTGGAGGGATGGACACTCGATTTCCTTAGCAAACGATGCGAAAATGCATGATTTGGATGCCAAAACAGTCAAGTTCGCTCGGATTACATCAAGTTCGCTCGAACTTGTCACCAGCACGGTGACCGGTTCGCCCGAAGTTGACCAAAACTTCAACAAACATTACAAGTTCGCCGAACTTGTACCCTCCCTCAACAAGAGGGACAAGTTCGCTCGAATTTGTTCACTCAGTAAGCTCAGTCATACAAGTTCGCCTGAACTTGTCTACTGTTCTCTCACCCGTTAACCGTTTCAGCAATTCGGAAGACTGACGCACTTCTGTTTGCTTACAGGCTGATCCGGCACTCTCCGCAACTCTTCTCAGATCTCTCATCTCTCCTAAAACGCACCAACTGCGATTATACTTGAACCATTACGCTTAAATGCACTTTTGGGTGTCATATATGTTCCTATATCAAATCATATCACAAGAATCTCAAACGCTTATTCGCAACCCGCTGTTACATGATTATACGTGAAATCTGCTGAATTGTATGTATTGCTTGATTTCTTGTACGCCACCCTTAACATGATAGTATACTAGAGGTTGACCCGCACCCGGAGTCCCGGGGTTGTTAAGGCTTGCATTTTACATTTCTCATTTATTTTTCTCTTTTAGGATGTGGACACTTGTTCGCATGCCTTAATCAATTGCGGTTTGTTGGTTTGCTTGAATATAAGTAGTTACTTCATTCACATCTATTATGTATGTCATGCGGTGTATGCTAAACGCTTTTATATCTATTATGTACGCAAAACCTGTATGCTCACCTTTACTTAATTGTATTGACGTTTTATTTTAACATATGTGGCAGGTTGAGGATTTGTCTACTATCGCAACTGGATTAGGATTATCTTTAGAAACGCATTGTAATAGAAATCTAGGGGATATCGAACTTGATTTGTATTATGAGAATGCTTGAATTCTGTAATTTGTTTAAAGATAATATGTTAGTAGTATGGGATATTAACATTAAATATTGTCGTTTAAATAGTGTTATGGAATTTCTCATGAGACAATCTGGTTCGCCTAGTGCCACTACCCCGATGTTTCCGCCATCGGTTGGGGTGTGACACGGTAGAAGGACACAAGATGCATCCCTGAGGACGTAACTTGCGCCCCATTTCAGTTACATGTCGTGAAATTCTAGGGGCGATTTGGGGTGATTTTAAACGAGGAATTAAAGGCCATTCACCCCACATTTGAGCTAGGGCTCATAGGGGCGATTTGGGGTGATTTTTGGTCCTCCAATTCATCCGATTTCGATTCCTAATTAAATTTCTCAAGATTCAATCAAGGTTTTGGAGGATTAATCATCAACAATGAGTAGCTAGTCCTTTTAAAATCATCCCCGTGTGTGAGGTTGTATGTTTTAGGGTTTTATTTCTTGCATAATTGGTGTGAAACAATAATCATTGTAATCTTTTGGTTGAAAATGCGTGAAGTGATTGGTAGTATTGTTGTTATAAACACATGAAAGTTAATATTTTCTTGCATCATTGACATTGTGAGATGATAATTGCTATTAGTTTTTATTCATGCTAGGGTTTGTTAATTGTTCTTGATTCATAAAACATACATTTATCTGGGATTCATGTCGTGAATGTTCCTTTACATATGATAGACGAATGTTGATGTCTCTAGTTGGGTTTTCAAATTAACAATCCCAAGAAATCAATTGTGTTTCATATAAATAAACCTTTTGTGTAAGTTTGACCCATTTACTTGTAAGCGGAAACCCAGGCGTGATAAGTTCTTTTACATACCTGTTTACAATTAATCAACCTTTCATAAACATCAAACAACGTTTTTAATCAAATCAATCAAATATCATAGCTAACTTTGTAATTATTCTTTACATTTGTGTGATAAATAGTTTAGATAATCAAACAAAGCTTGTAATGTTGACCACATGCTCCTGGTATCTAAGTTTGTGTTTTTACGCAATTTAAATTCTAAATGATCCACTTTGATTTGGTTTGAGTTTTGCAGGTCTAACGGAGTCAAAGGAGCATTTCGGGAGCTTTACATGATATCGGGATGAGGCTAGGACCAACCGGGTGTGGAAAACGAAAGAAAACTGACGAATAGTGGGTAACCACGTCGGCGTAAAGGGTACCTGCGTAGGTAGTCAACTATTACGTCAACCACACTTGTTCCAGTGACGATGCGGAGTCTGGGCATCGCCAATGCGGTGACGCGATTCAGCGACGCAAAGTCGCCCTTTGACCTATTGACTGGATTTTTGGGATAGGATTATTGGTTTTGGGCAGCCTTTTCATGGGAGTTACAAATGCTAAGTTCTTGAAGAAAAAAACCTCATATCATAAAACACATTACGAATCATTGATCCATGCTACCATCCATCTATCTACACATCACGAATATCAATCATCATCATCATAATCATTCCAAGATTATCGGAGGTGAAGATTAGTTATCATACAACTATCCAATCATTAGGTTAACTATCGCAAGATTAAGAATTCAAGATTCAAATGGCTCAGTCTTAACATTCAACATCCGGTGATCAAGTCTCGCGTACCATGAGCGGCTAGTCTCCTAGGGTTTCAACTTGGTGTAGATTTTGTAAGATTTTTAAGGTTTTGACATTTGTTTTAAGATTTGATTTGTGACTAATAGCGTTGAACATTTGAAGCTTATATTAATTGCATTGCATTTGTTTTGAATTCACGAATTCCCGAACGAGTTAGGAACTTTGACTTTGTGAAATGAATCCATGCAATGCTTTGATAGATTATGGTTTACATGTTCTTGGTAACGAAGTGCAGATTTGTACATCTCTTTTGACATTGATAGCTATTGTCACCTAAGCCTCATAACACTAAACCCGTTAATAACCAAGTGCGATTAAATTAAGTCTAAAACGTGTAGGAATCCTAGGTCTTGCAATTTCGAACCAGGTGTGAACCTTGTTCCCATTTATCATGTTAAATCAAGTGTTTAAGTTTTCAAAATCATAATCAACAAATCGTGTTTTAGTTATTAGTAAATTGTCGGCTCAATCTGATTTCTCTTAAAACCAAACAAACAAAAATATTATATAGCAAGCTTCATAAAGTCTTAAAATCAATAATATGAACCATCGAATGCTATATTTTTGTCAACGGTTCTCGGTTGTATGAAAACTAGTTTAAATTATTTGTTTCGTTAAGGCCAAAGGCATGTTTTTTCGAGCTCGAACAGGGTACATGAATTTTCAGGGTTGATATCCACACATAAAGAATCGAATAAAAACATGTTTTTTTGTAAATAAAAAATGTATTTATGATAAGTTGGAATATATGATAAAAGAGTTTTTTCTTCGACAAAAGAAAGACTTTTCTTATATATGATTTTGGTTGAATGGATCTATTAATTCAAACCTCACGCTCCATGTCCCATGCACCATCCATAAATTTATCAATTCTCTCCTGGTTAATATATTTGGCTGCTGGTAGATTGACTTTTTTTTTCAGGTTTAGTTTTATTTTAGATTGTAAGGTGTTTTGATCGAACTTTAACACTCTCTTACTAGAATATACAATAGATAGAGACTCTTTAGAAATTTTTACGATAGACTCTTTTTAAATTTTTACGATAACTTTCTCGCATTTTGGCCGAACTTAACGTTGTCTTACTATACATAAAATAGATAGAGTGCCTTTTGATTTTTTTATGAACACTTTCTCGCATTTGGATTTTCTTCAAACGTTACTAGTCTTTTTTTGCTTCAAACGTTAGGGGAAGTGTGCTGATCCTCTGCATGGCTTATTTTCTCTGCTGATCAGGTAGGAAAGAAACTGATTTGTGTTAAGGACACGGCTGAACTTGTTGTTGGTTGTGTTTTTATTTGCAGGTTATGAGTTAGTTGCGGCAACAGGAGCTGCAGTTCAATCAGCCAAAGTTGGAGAAGCAGAAGTTGAATGGATGAAGAAGATATGTATGGTAAATTCTGCAATCAAGTTGGAGAAGGGATAGCAAGTTCAGTGTTTGTGCAAGCATGGTTATTGTCTCTGCTATATCTGCATTTAGCCTCTTTCGTTTGTTTGGTGGAACGTAAACCCAAATATATGTTTTCTACTAGTATATGCTTTTCCAGCCATGTGACATAGGAGTAAGACCAAGAACTTGAAACTCACAAAACAAGCTAACTCCTTTGTCACATGGCGAATGGAATGATACTAAGCCTCAACATAACTGAAGTCGTGTCTTAGTCGCATGCTTTTGTTGACAGATATATTTCCATCCAAGCTTCTCACCTTGGGGTTCCCCTATCTTAATCATCAAGAACAAAGATAGTAGCACATATATGTATATAAACTATTGGGAATTAAACATTTGTGGTCATGTGACCATGTCATTCGGCTTTGACAAATGCTTTGATGCATTTATGGGCCTTATAAATCACGTATGTTGACAAATTCTTGATTAATCAGTTATTGTATTTATCAACATCTTGAACTATTGACACAATGAAGTGGACCATCTTGTTATCTTCGTGAGGTTCTTGGAGCATTTCGGAAGGAGCATTATGTTGAATTCTCGAAAAGTTTGTTAATACGAATTTTCGGAACTCGTATCATTAATGGACATTTCTCGGTAGGTGGATGAAAACGAATTAAACTTTTTGATGTTTTATGGATTTTTGTTTTCTTATGGACATTTGTATATTTAGATATATTTTTTTATACAGGTTGTGTTTGTAACGACTCATGATTACATGACTTGTGTTCAGATTCATGTCGAAATTGATTTTCGGTTTCATGTGGTCAGCGTCATGCATCTCCAGTCCCATCATGCATCAATGCTCATAAACAAGGTCCATATCATACCATTATCAAATATCTATAGAATCTTACTTGCAAGCTACATATGTGACAAAATAGACATGGAGCTTCCTATGCGCTACGCTTAGTCGCTTACTAGTAAAAAAAGTCTTCATCTTGCTGTAGCTTCCTCCTTTTGTGAAGAAGCAAGAGCTTCAGTGTCCACTGTGGTTGCAGATTGGAGGTTGAGGACATCTAGTATATTAGGCTTTGGCTGTATTTCTAACCACTTGTAACCAACCCAATCTTTGGAGCTTCTGAGGTTCTTCTTTTCACAATCTAGAAATTGGTTTTCACCTAAAAAACCCAACCAAATCAATTTTCTTTCAAGATATGGTTGGTTAAAGAATCAAAGCAGTAGCAGAAGTATACCAGGAAAGTAAACACAAAAAGTATCAATAGCTGGGATGGGGGTGGCTACTACAACACCTTCCCACCAGGCATTGCACCACCAGGCGTCTACTGCATCACCAATGCTAAAACATGCATTTGAACAACTAAGAGCCCATGGGCGGATGGTATGGCGACCTAAGTATCTCATCCCCAGCTTATCAGGATCTGCAACTCTGGAAGCAGCAATCCATTCCTGAAAAACCAAGTGTTACTACGCTTGCATGTTTACTCAAATAATAACAACAATAAAGACCTCTATATTTCCAGGACCATCTACATGCTCCACATCCACGTACACAACTTTCAAATGCTTCTTTTTGGCCTTCAAGATTTTACATCTATGCCAGCAGCCTCGCAACCCACTGTCACGACTAAGCACTTCAATCTCCTCACCAACACCAAAACAAGGGCCATCTTCTACACCTTTAAGTTTTAGCTCGTCGTCTGGTACCTCCTCGTTAGATGGTATTTGTGGGATGACTGGTGGATTTAGGATAGAGAAGATTGTTTGATTTGAATAACCTCGCAGTTTACACAAAGGAAATGTTGTGACCTTGTTGTTTTTTATCTGCCTAGAGCACATGTAAACCCCATCTGAGAAATCTTGTGAAACAACAGCCAAACACTGCTGATAATGCTTTGGAGTCAAAACGGTTGCAAGCCCGCCAATACACTCTGCACTCACAACTTCAACATGAGGTGTAATCATAACCTCATGGGAAGGGATTCCACCCACTTCTTCACTGCAGTTAAACCAGCGCACTTTAACCATTTTGTGTCCACTGTAATCCTCGTACAGGTCTTCCACATAACCAATGTGCTGATTTTCTTCTTCACCCTTGATCAATGCAAAGGAATGAACCTAAACACCCCGACTGTCATCAAAAAGCTTTCATTAATTTGATCATGAGACAAACACAAGAATGCTTACAGCTACTGTGGTTCCATCCCTGATAAAAGCTGGATAATGCTTCAGCTTCTTTCTGCAAACTGAAAATTCACCTGACCATATACAACTTTGACCATGGATCTGAAGCAAAACACATCAACATGGATGATTTAAATCACATATACATATATATAACATTCAATATGCAATAAGAAAGCCTACCATCTCGCTCTGAATGTTATTAGGTATATCTGACTCCAATTCAGAAGATTCTCCTGTCTTGTCATTCCGTCCAACTGTTTGCAAAAACATAAACAACGGAATTTTTGCTTACTATACCAAGACTGCATATCATACATTGCACATAACAGATATGCCTTCTTCCAAAAACTACAACTCAATAAAACTTACTAAAAAGGAAAATTGTACGATATATTTCAAAAAAAGTAAAATATGGCCTGAAATCAAGTGCAAGCCAAATCTAGTGGTATTTGGCAATATATATGTATATATATATGCATAAATCTGGAATTTCAAACACAAAATCCAATAAAAATGTTCTGATGAAGCAAAAGTAACCTCAGCTAACTAAATTATTGTATTAGAATTGCCCTTTTTCATCAAACACAGAAAAAGCTGGCGCTGATTTTGCTTACATGCGCCAAAGAACAACAGATTTAATCACACTAGTATCAAATTAAATATAATTGAAAGTTAATACTACGATACTTGATATACAGAAAATTCATAATTCTTTTGCAAGTAAAAACATGATGAGAGAGATGCATTTTATGAACTGAATGGGTATTAATTACGTCTAGCATCCTCAGTTCGACATCCAATGGAATAACGTAAATTAGATCTCATGAATTTTCTTTCTACGCACGTTTCCATTGTTGCAAACAAGTAATCTCATTGTGATAAAGTGATGAACTAAAGAGAAGAAAAAGAAAAGGGGACACACCTGGATGGTTCATCGTTAGGCTAGGTAGCTGTGATATAGGTTTTATGTTCTTCAATTCGACTGACTAAATCAAAAGAATAGAAGCATAACAAGTAGGCGGGATTCCTTATGTGAAAATTTTCCCCAATTTATTAGACGACGCCGCTCCCATTAAGTAACCAAGTCCAAGTGGCGATCATGCACAAGCATGACACATGCAAAACCCTAACTCCTTTCCTTGGCTTTCCCAAGAGAGTCAAGCCTAGCTCCAAAAACTCAAGTATACACATAAACTCAATTAACAAAATCCGACGGTTGTTTCTTTCTTAATCCACAAATTAAGCGGTTGATTAAATCTAAATTTCAAAATCATTTGGTCAATTTCAGTGCCATCTCATGGGAATTGTTGCGCATCACCCTCCTAGGGCATTTTCCCCATCACATAGCAAGGGGCGACTTCTAAATTCAACTCATAGTTATCGATAGCGAATAGCGGTCAATAGCGACAAACTACCTACGTAGCGATAGTGATGAAATAGCTCCCGCTATTTCGTGTTTAGCAATAAGGTAGTCATAATTCAATAAATAATAAATAAACAGCTATTTATAATTTATATATGTATTTATAATGTTAATTTTATACTTTTTATGTATAAATTAAAAAGGTTAAAGACCAAAAGTAAACTACTGACGATAGAGGGGGTTAAATGTTTAAATACACAAACTACTTTTACACTTTTTAAGTAAAAAATACAAGTTTTAGGGCCTAAATGTAAACTAGCGAAAGATAGAGGGGTTAAATGTTTAAATACCTAAATTTATTTTAACCCTAAAAGCCTAAAACACTCATATACGCAGCCGTTCTCTTCTTCTTCCCCCTTCTGCTGGTTTCCAGCTGAAAGCAGCACCGTCGCCGGAATTTTCGGCCGGAATTCGCGTCGGAAGTCGCTATATCGTCACTATGTGGTCGATACGTACTTTGTAGCGGCATATGGCCGCCACACCACGCTATTCGCTATAGCGGCCGCCATAGACGCTATTGATAACTATGATTCAACTTAAATGCCATTGTGATTATAATGAATTCTTGTTTGGATGTATTATGCAAATACATTAGTAGTTTTATATTTTACCATTTGTTTTTTAAGGTTGTATGTATAATTTTGTTTTTGACATATGCATATTATGGATGTATTTTTCGAAATGATTGTGAAGAAATAGATTAGCTTACATTTGATGCACATGTGAATATTTGCTTCATAAAATTTATTGGTTAAGTTTCTTTCCAATTTTTAATGCGCAGTTGCATTTAGATGGATCGAGGCGGGGGTCTCACTGGAACCAGCCTCTCTATTCCTACGGGGTTGAGGTAAGGTTGTCTACATCTTACCCTCCTCAGACCATACCTTAGCTTTGCTATTGGTGGGATTTATTGAGTATGATGAGTGGCATGTAGATGGAAAAATGATTTCATGAAAATTCCAGGATAGATGAGAGAGGAAGAAAACTACCTTACATGTTTGTCCTTTACACTTATCAAAAACTAATTAGAGGGGCACAACTAAAGCAGCAGGTACAAGGGCATATGTGGTTCTTGTAGTTCTCAAGTAATAAATGGTTCCTCATTGAACATGCATCACATTCCACCCACTTTTTGGGCGGAAGCTCTTCACACCGCTGCATACCTTCACAACATCCTTCCCTCCAAACTCTTAGGTTACCACACGCCAAGTGTTACCCTTTATCTTCGTAACCCTACGTATGATCATCTTTGAGTATTTGGATGCATATGCTATCCAAACAAATTTGCCACTCGCCCTCACAAACTTGCCCTTTACTCATCACCTTGTGTTTTTCTTGGTTACCGGTGCTTAGAAATTGCAACTGGGAAAGTAATCTTCTCTCGCCATGTTACATTTGATGAGATTGTCTTTCCTAGTCTTCTTCTGCTTCCAACTCTGATTACTTGTTTCTCGATACTGATACTAAGCCTTCCCCAACCTTCTTTATTAATCCCTACTCTTTTAGTCACTCGTCTCTCACTATACCCGATCACACACCCAATTCGTCCACCTCTACCTACCTTCCTAGCTCACCAGCCACGACCTCGCATGTTCCTCCTAATCTTCTAGCCCCACAACTCCCATTGGTTCAGTTTACCTATCAACGTCGTTGGAGGACTCAACACAATCCGGACCCAGACCACCTTCTTCACCAACTTAGCCATCATCACCAACACCCAATCCCCCTCCTCCACCACCTCCCCGTCCACCTCAATCTAAACACCCTATGATTACACGCTCTCAGGATGGTACCACCACCCAAAAGCAACCTTACAACCTTCATACCACCTCCACCGACCCTATCTCTCCCCTGCCTAAATCTCACCTAACCACAAGTAATCCAAACTAGAAACAAACCATGGCCGATGAATATAGGCTCTAATGTAAAACAACACATTGGAGTTGGTTCCTAGACCTATCAATGCTCATGTGATAAGATGTATGTGGCTTTATTGTCATGGTACTTTACAAAGATACAAGGCACGACTAGTTGTAAACGGGAAATCTCAACAGGTTGGCATTGATTGCTATGACACTTTTAGTCCGGTGGTCAAACGCACCACTATTCGCATTGTCCTTAGTCTAGCCGTGTCCCGCCATTGGCCGATTCACCAACTAGACGTTAAAAATGCTTTCTTACACGATGATTTAAGTGATACAGTTTTCATGTTTCAGCCCCCAAGTTTTGTGAATAAACGGCATGCGTCCCATGTTTGCCGCTTCCGACAACGTTGTATTGCCTCAAACAACCCCCCGTGCATGTTACCACCGGTTCGCTACGTTTATTGTTCGGTGTGTTTTTCGTCCCACCCAGATGGCTAATTTATTACTTTATGTGGACCATATATATCCTAACAGCGTCTAATACCACATTCTTACTGGGTATAATTAAGTCGTTGTCCAGTGAATTTGCTATGACGGATCTTGGGGATCTACATCATTTCTTAGGTATTCAGGTGAACAAGATGAATGGGGCCTCTTTTTGTCACAAGAATCCTATGCTGCTGACATTCTAGCTCGTGTTGATATGCAAAACTGTAAGCCATGCTCCACCCCCACTGATACTGATTCAAAGCTTAGTGCTAATGTTGGTGACCTTCTAGATGGCACCATTTACAGAAGTCTAGCTGGAGCATTGCCATGGTTTTAAAAAGCGAGAGGCGCACAAAAGCGACAAGGTCTAAAACCGTGGCGTGAAGCGCAAAAGTGGCGGGCTTTTCGTAGCCGAGGCGCAAGTTAATTATATATATATTTTTATATATCCTATATTTGTCCCATAGGTTTTTAGCTTCCCCTACCCAAAATATAGCTATAAGTAAGGTTTTTGTATGATTTTAGCTGCATGTACAACCAAAATAACCAAAGGTACAACAGTTAGATGAATAAAAAACGCCTCGTGTACAAGAGGCGCACACCCCAGGCCAAAAAAAGCCCAGAAAATCCCAAAAAAGCGCTCCTTTTTTGGGCTTCTTGTAATTACTCTAGGCGCTGAGCGAAAACGCCCCAGGGTGTGAGCCTTGTTGCGCCTGGCGCTTAAGCGCGCCTCAGGCACGCTTTTTAAAACTAAGAGCACATAAAAATCCCAAAAAAGCGCGCCTTTTTGGGGCTTCTTGTAATTACTCTAGGCGATGAGCGAAAAAGCCCCAGGGTGTGAGCCTTGTTGCGTTGCGCCTCGCACTTAAGCGCACCTCAGGCGCGCTTTTAAAAACTAAGAGCATTGCAATACTTAACCTTCACTTGTCTAGGCGTTTCCTATGTTGTTCAACATGTATGTTTATTTATGCATGCTCCACAGGTCCCACAATTCCAGTTCTTGAAATGCATCTTACGATACATCAAAGGGACCCTTAGTCATGACTTCACTATCTTACCACCCAAGTCTACTAAGTTCACTGCATATTCTGACGCTGACTGGGTGGTTATCCCGACACACGAAGATCCACATCGGGCTATTGTGTTTTTATGGGAAACAATTTGGTTTCATGGTCCTCGAAACGTCAACACACAATCTCCCGTAATGCTGAGGCTAAATATAGAGGGTGGCTAACACTGCAGCTGAAACGAGTTTGCTTCGTAATCTAATCTACTGCTTGAATTACATGTTCCTACACGAGGCGCTACTATAATTTTTGGTGACAATGTTGCAATCTACCTCTCGGAAAACCCGGTCCAACATCAACGTACTAAACATGTCAAAATCGACATTCATATTGTCCGGGAGAAAGTTTGTATAGGGGATATCCGAGTTTTTCATGTTCCTGCTGACTACCAATATGCAGACATCTTCACAAAGGGACTTCCAAAACAACTGTTTAATCGATTGAAGACTAGTTTGTGCATTCATCCTTCTACCGCTTAGATCGTGGGGGCTTATTAACCACCGATTTGTATATTTTTAGTTTGTTGGGAATATCTTTATATATATTCTTGGTTATTGGTAAATAAGATCATCAAAGTATTACGTATTTACAACCCTAACATCATCCCATCAAGTCTAAAGCTCGTTTCCTCCATGGATCTCTAAAAACTGATTTGAAACCCTCCATAAAGCAACTTAACATGATGCCTTATGAAGCGCTAAGTCATGCCTCACATACACATTGCATCTTGCTAAACTTGTAGTGATGCTTGCCTAATCTAAAGTGATTCTAGCCTCGCCATGTTGCGCCTACCCACATATCATACGTGTGTAGTAAATTTAGATATTAGATCACAAAATAAGAAAGTATTTTACAAAAAAGAAGTAACTATGATCATAAGACTTTACTCAATGAGAATCCACAATTTAACTTTAGAATCCTTATCTACCTGTTTACATTTGTTAATATTCTTTACTTATAGATGTTGATTTGCATATTTAATGCTACATATTAAGAAGAAAACAAAATGTTGCAAAAAGAGTCGATATAAGACAACGCTTATTTTGTTTCATTTTAAATTCATGTTGATTATGAAATGTTAGCAAGGCATCTCTCAATCTCTTAAAAGCGATAAATCAGAAGTTAATTTCCTTTTATATTAAACAAAAAGATGAACAACTGGTCCAACTAGTAGAAGCAACAATTCCTCTAGGTGTATATGATGAATAGATTTACCAAGGCAACATCTAACTTGAATCAAACATGGTATCATTTAGGTGAAATCCACTTTCTATGCAGAATAACGTGAAGAAGCCTAGGGTACGGATTCAATTTTACATCTAAGCATTTGTAATTTTACATTGAAATGTGCCACATAAGCTATAAGGACATTTAAAAGTTGTAAGATGAAATCAATCATGAACAAGTTACATCAAGTCTTACTTGATGGAAAGTCTAAGGAGGCGACATAGGAACCATAAGTCTTGAAGAACCCATGCAACACATGTCCTGAAAAGAACTAACAGCCAAGTACCAATGAAAAAGATTAAATGTAGATTATATTGTTAATCCTGAAAACTGAGTTAAACAGACTTTGCTAAAAGAATAAAAATTTGATCTCTTGGAGCAATAAAGATGTAACTAACTACAATACACTCCGATGATCAAGTCGGTTGTACGCGAAAATACGAATGTATACGAGTGGCATGAAGGAGTTGAGAGAGACCAGAGGAGAATCCCCTGAAACTTTAAAGGGTGACAAATGTAATGAGCAATTGAGATACTTATACAAGTCCCCTAGTTTAATATGTAGTCTCGATGGATACATCAGTCATCACACACTACCTTCAACGGAGTGTATGCGATGTTTCAGCCATGTAATACCTCAACTAGCTCAGATAATATTTGGTTTGTGTGGTCTTGATCTGTGCCTTTTTTATTCGGATGAACCACAATTTGGGATACTCACAGTCAACGGACGCTGTCATACATTGTCGAATTGGATCCCTTTTTTAGCATTGTGCGGGCGTCCAACTATATCGTTGCATAGGTTAAGATTTTTTAGGATTGTCTAGACATATCTAGATATGTAATTGCATAGCTTAAGTTTATAGGATCGTTGCCAGGCATCCAACTATAACTTTCAAAACTTTAGTTTTAGATTGTTCAAACGTTCATGTCATGGCATACCTTTCTTTTTAGGATCGTCCAGCTATGTCATTGCACAACTAAAGTCTTTTAGGATCATCTGAATGTTGTCAGATGTCCAGCTATTTCGTTGCATAGCTTAAGTAGATGTGGCATGTAGCCAAATGTGGATGTGACTTGTAGCCATAGAAAACCAACCAAAGTCTTTGTCAAAATGTTCAAAAACAGATGTATGTCGCATAGTTGTCAATAGCGGCTATAGCGCGCTATGTAGCGAGGCGACCAAGTGTCGCTATCTGGGTCATAGCGAGCAATAGCGTGAATAGCGATAGTGATGTTTTTTTTCTTTTTGATGTAAATAGCAGTTAGATATAGCTAGAAAATAGCTGGATTTATAGGTTTTTGTTAATATACATGTAAAATAGCATATATACTAGGGTATTTTGATATAATATACATATAAAAATTTTCAACATTCTTTTTCTAGTGTATCGCTATTTATAAAATTGCGGTCACTGTTCGCTATGTAGCATATAGGTCCCTTGTCGCTATTCGCTATTAACAACTATGGTATGTCGAAATGTTTAAAGACTTTGATTGGTATGCTTCATATATTGTACCCTTGTGTTTCCTGCTTGAAATTCATCGCTTACGGCCAAAGTGTGTTAAACAACCGATATAATAAATAGCATTGTTAAACAAGTATACGGATATTACTTGTAGCAGGAGCCCATACCTTGTCATCAGCAGGGTTCTGACAGTTTAGAGGTAGGTCCAGCATCGGCTATGGTAGCTCCAGAAAGGCTGATTCCGACATAAGGTACAACTTCGGTAATCAAGCACCAAAACGCAAAATCCAGCCTTAGTTCACGATGGTCCGACAAGCAAGTTGCGGTTGTGTAATCTAGATCGTAGATTAACACATTTTATTGAAGAGAAGATTAAACAAGTGAGATGTTCAATATAATAAATAATTTGAAATTTGAAAATCTCAGTCCTTAACTTCATCTAGATTGTAGATTAACACATTCTCTCCAGTAACAAACACTTGTTCCTTTATAGACAATAACCCCAATATGCAACATGTATCTTCCCACTGAGGATTTGAATGATCACCAGCTGCAACGCAAACACACAATCCCTCATCTTAATCCAAGACCATTCAGGCTCCTTTATAACACCTTTTCTTCTCATCAATCTCCTCACTTCTGCAGCCTACCTCCATTTACCTTTGACCGAATAAAATTTGCCAATGTGATATGTGTCCACGCGCAATTTGAGTCCATTTCAAGAATCTGTTTTGCAGCGCGTGCCCCTAATTCAACATCTCCGTGTATTCTACAAGCTCTCAATAGAGTTGACCAGACCACATCATCACGATTATACGGCATGTTGGTTATCATGTTTTCAGCCTCACAAAGTCACCCGGCTCTGCAAGGAGATCAATCATACAACTGTAATGTTCTTTAGATAAACTAAGTTTGTAGTTTGTGATTTGGTTAAAATAGTGAAAGCCCAGGTCAACTAGACCAGCATGGCTACACGCGGTTAGAACACCAATGAAGGTGGTCGAGTCTGGTCTTAGACCAACTTTAATGAGACACTCAAACAGATCTATAGCTTGTTCACACAGCCCGTGTTCAGGATACCCATTAATCATGGCTGTCCATGACACAATACCGTTACATTTGGCTTCGCCAAATATCTTTAAAGATCGTGTATGGTCCCGCATTTTGAATACATATTGATCAAGCCGCTTCTTACCATAGTTGTATGGTCCAGACGGACACAACTGCAATGAGCATGAAGTTGCTTACCTTGTTCAAGAATCGGCATATTTCAACAGGCTCAATACACTCGAGAATGCAATTGTCCATTTCTTTACATTAACGAGAGGTACTGAAAAGCTTCTTCTCCAAAACCTCAGTATGAAGCTTGAGATTCCCCTAGTTTCGCAGTGGAGTTGATAGCACGGATCCATCCGTTGAGAGTGAATGGTGGAAAGCTTGAGATGAATCAGCATAAGCAGAACTTGATCTCTTTGAGGCAATTTATCAAACAGTTGGCGTGCGTGACTCAACCTACCTACCTGCCCGCCCGCTTTGACAAGGTCCGAAGATGTTGAATGGAGTGACATTGATTGTGGGGTGGTTTAATTGAATTGAAAGGCATGATGAGGTTGGATGCATTGCAAATTCTTGCGGATATAAATAACCACCAGCCAAATACTTAACAGAGTAATGTTTGTTTGTCGAGCATGAACCAGTCAGATATTGAATGTGTATTTGGTAGTAAGGTTGTTTGGATTTTGAGGGTTTCCGTGGTCACCGGCTAAACGCTTGGCCACTCTTCGTTAGGGTTGTTCATGAGCCAAGCCGAGCCGAGCCGAGCCGGGCCAAGCTCGGGCTCGGCCAAGCTCGGGCTCGGCTCGATTAACAACCGAGCTGGCTCGGCTCGGCTCGGATTCGAAACCAAGCTGAAAATCAAAGCTCGGGTTCGGCTTGGTTTGGCTCGATTTTATAAAAAAATAATAATATACAGCTCTAAAAATTAAGTACTCTAAAATATTATTCAATACTTCAAAATAACATATCCAAAATAAGTTCAACCTAATACATCACAAGCCAAAATCAGGTTAAACAACACAAAATAAGTTTTAAACTTCGACGAAAAACATTATTAGTTCATTAGCATGGTAATAAATATTCCAATAAGTTATAGATATCAACTTACAAACCTAAATACATGTAAATAATAATTAGTTTTTGTAATATATTGTAATGTATATAAAAATAAAATATATTATAAGTAAAATAATCCGAGCTAAACCGAGCCAAGCTAACAAACGAGCCAAACCGAGCTAATCCGGCTCGTTCGAGCCGAGCCGAGCTAGACTCACTTTCTAATCGAGCCGAGCTGGCTCGGCTCACTTTCAAACCGAGCTATACGGAGCGAGCTTTTTCTAAGCTAAATCCGAGCGATCTCCGAGCTTTTTGAACAGTCCTACTCTTCGCCTTGCTAAATTCTGTATTTGGTCCTGTTTTAATGAAGTTAACTTTAAAAAAAAATACTAAATTCTGGATTCTTGTGGCTTCGAAAAAAAAGTAACTGTCTCACTTAATTATTAGGTCATTTTCGAATGAGCTTATTTTTTCTTTTTATCACTTATTAATTTAAAAAAAGAAAAAGTTTTTATGAAATAGCGTTTGAATAACAAGGTGAGAAAGAAAATAAAAAGTCAATTGGTTATGACTTTTTATAGAAAGAAGATAAGAAGGTTAAAGTCAAAATTGAAGAAATGGAAAAGTTATGTCCTTAGTATTGATTTTCAATATTTGTGAAAAAAGCACATAGGATTAAAACACCTAATATTTATTCTAGTTTCTCACCAGCTTATATAAAATGAATATTATCTATTTGAATGTATTGTTGAAACCACTATCTTATTAGATTGCCTCTTTATATATGATTGATTGTTTTCAACTTTGTTTACCAAAGTCAAAATTATTGTAGAGGACTTAGATCATATCATGCATCAACCATATGTTTAAAAAAAAGCGTAAGAGAGAGATAGTGTATGAGAGAGATTTAACATGTGAGAGAAATGGTGTGTTAGAGAGATTTAGGACTTAGACTGGATCATCTATTTTAGTATTTGACTTTCCCGTTTTACTTTCCCTTCTAAATATTAGTTAATAATTTTATTAAAAAATAGTAAAGCGTAATCCCTTATCTAAACATACACGAAGTTGGACATTAAATACATATTATATGGGATATGCCTAAGTAACTTCAGATAATTATGTCTTAAGTTAGCAATACTCGATTTATCGTATGGTGCTTTTAGTAGACTTCTTATGTCTTGAATTCAAATTTATCATTTAATGGTTGTATTTGACTACTTGGGTCGGATGTTTAAGGTTAATGGTGCTTTTATCTTTTACTTTCAAGTTTAATGTTAGTTTGTGTATATTTGTATTTGTTTGTGTTCGTGACCAATGTTCACAAATTGTTCGCAAGCAACTGAAACTTCTTAACAAACGAATAGGAACATAAACTTATGTTTGGTGTGTGTTCAGGAGCATCTGCTTAACGAACGAAACGAACATGGTGTCGTTCGTGTTCATCCATGTTCGTTCGGTTTGTTTACAACCATAGTTTCAGATATTCGAGAGAATTGAGGAAATAAATGATATATGTATGCACACTAATTTTTTCTTTAATAAGAAAAAAAAATCTGAAAGGGGCCCATGGCGCATATATGTGAGCTTGTTCGTTGTCACAAACTTTGGCTCATCCTTTATCCGTTGCGTCTTATTCCATAATATTTGAAAATGTAACATGAATTAGTTATAAGATTGGGAAATGTAATGTAGCTTATATATAAGATATAGAAATGTAACGTGACTTATCCGTGAGACTTAGAAATCTATTTTAGTTTATCTTAAGATTTATTAAGAAGAAGAAAAAAAAAAGTACACGGGTGGTGTTGTGGTGTATTTAAATTTTGAATTCATCTTTAATGAATCAAATGACAAACCAAGCATCGAAGTGACTCCTGGCTTCAACCCGAAACTATCAAAACCAACTACGAGGGAGTTCCCATGAACCCTATTATGATTTCCAGTGACCTTTTTCAGCCTTCTTTGTTGATCATGCCTGGGTTCACTATCCATCCAAATTCATTTGCGGCTGTGTAAACGACAAACCCAGAGGGCGTCAGCGGTAACACCTTTTATTTATTTATTTATTTATTTATATAAGAAATGATTAGAAATAGATTGTATAAAATATTTGAGTTGAAGGTATGAGACCCCTTTTTGAAGTAATAATAGAAGCTGGTTTGTTACGTTATGATTTTTATTTTTATTATGGTTGAGATGAGACGAGACGTGATAGGAAGGGGTTGTTGTTGTTTACTTAGTTTTGAATGAAAGGTCGGCAATCGCTTGAATTCCTACTACCGACAAAAGTTGATGATTTCACAAGAAGTGAACCATCTTTTTTTCTCTCTCTCTCTCCAATCAATAATTCATTCATAAAAAGTCAGTCAGTCAGTCTTTCTTTCCAATCTTCTCTTTCTTTCACGGGCAGCCAGCCAGCCAGCCAGCCATGTCGCCTGAAAAGGTATGCATCATTACCTTCCTTCCTTTGTTTGTTTTTAGTTGTCTGAATGGATCGGGAACAGGAACAAGTTACGGTGATGATCCTCTACGTTGACCTCAAATGCTCCTGCTGCTACAAGAAGGTCAGGAAACTGCTCTGCAAATTCCCTCGTGAGTTCCTCGCTAAATTAACCATCCATCTACCTACCTACTTGTTTTCATAGATGTGTTTGATTGATTTGTGTACAGAGATAAGAGATCAAGTCTTCGATGAGGAGAAGAACAAGGTTACCATCACAGTTGTATGCTGCGACCCGGAGAGGATGAGAGACAAGCTTTGTTGCAAGGGTGGCAAGGCCATCCAGAGTATTGAGATCCTTGACCCACCCAAACCACAACCACCACCACCCCAGCCCAAACCCCAAACCCCTCCCGCACCTAAACCAGCTGCTGTCCCACCCAAGGTGCCTGATCCACTACCACCACCACCCCAACCCAAGCTGCCCGATCCACCCCAACCCAAGAAGCCTGATCCACTCCAACCCAAGATGCCCGATCCATTACCACCGCCCCAACCAAAGATGCCCGACCCAAAACCACCGCCACCTCAACCCAAGATGCCTGACCCAAAACCACCACCACCTCAACCCAAGATGCCCGATCCAATTCCACAACCCAAGATGCCCGATCCAATACCCCAACCCCAACCCAAGATGCCTGATCCATTACCGCCACCCCAACCCGACCCTGTACCCATTGCAATGGATCCTTGTTGGCCACCGGTTTCCGTGTGTTGCCAAGAGTGCTACGAAGGTCGAGGCGGAGGCCCCTGTTACTATGGCTATGGAAGGCCTGTACCACCGCCACCCGGCCCATGCTATGACGGTTATGGTTACAGAGCCCCCTGTTACGTCACTAGGTGTGATTACTTTAGTGAAGAAAATCCACAAGGATGCTCAATCATGTGAAATACGATACAATACCCAGGCACCATTTTTAGTCTTCATTCAATACCTTACAATAAAAAGAAGAAGTCCCCTCAACTCTTCTTCATCTGTAGCTAAAAATGAGGAGAGGAGAGGGCAGTTGTTTTTCCATTTTGTTTTTGTTTCTGGTTTGATACATATATGCAGCAATAATAATAATAATAAAAATAAATATATAAAGTGTAACAGTAAATATGATAACGCTTTGTATCATCTCCAAAATGTTTATGGATTATAATATATGAAAAGACACATCGATCAATCATCTTTACCTTAATTTCGTTCATCAAAGATAATCTTTCTACATGTTTTCTTTTGACTGTCAGTCACCAGAACACAACACAATCCATTAATTTTGTTACCGTCTCTTTCAAAAGGTAGAACCAGATGCTTTTATTTTCTACAAAAGTTAGTTAGGAATATAGTGGGAACAAAAGTGTATTGAAATAATAGATATTGAAACGGCTAAAGTAAAACGGGGGAAGTTATAAGGTATCTCCGTCGTTATTTTACTAAAAAGTGATTGTCAGCTCACTTCCAAATGCGGCATCTAGGTTTTCATACACCTTTTTTTCTCTAAAGTGTGTAATGGTTTCACTAAACCGCGTTAATCTAAAGTTAGTTTTTTTCCCTTCTTCCGTCTCTCCTTTGGACGTAAGGAATTGAAGATCAAGGTCCTTTTGTTTTTCTTCCTTAAACCCGAATAATCAATAAATTTTCGTGTCTACACTTTCAATATGTGTGTTGATCTCCGGATTGATTGAAAATGAAGTTGTTTTGTTTTTTCTTTTGCTAGTTCACTACGGTGGACGGACTAGTTCCTCCAGGAGGACAAACTCATCACCCATGTCACTGAGATTAATTTGAGAACGCACCGAAGTGTATTGCAACGAAGTGTAATCATTGGAGGATGATGTTTTCATCCGTTTAAGCGATTGACCCATGAATGGGACGAGGTGCCACTTTGTACTTCTCTTCAAAATGTCCAAAGGTTTTTCCACAATAAACGTCTATTTCATGTCATCTTTAAATTCTTGATGCGCCTCAAGTAAAACGACGACGACATCACTTGCACCACTTCCTCTTGCACAACTATCAAAATGCCGTTTGAAAGTATAGTTTCGTCCGAATTGATATAGGCGTTTAATCAAAAAGATTAGAACTGAACCATCGATCTCCATTACAGTTATTTTGATTTGATTTTCTTGGTTATGGTTTACTTAATCAACTTTTCTGCTCTTTTACATATAATTTCACATTCGATGAAGACTCTCCCACCTTTGAGAGTTACAAGCTGAGTTGTTCTCCAAACTATAAAACGCTTTTGACGAATGCAAGCATGAGCAGATAAATCCTAGCCTCTAACATTTGGCTTGACTAATTGTTGGAGCTTCCAGCCACCATCCCCAGCCAAAAGAAACGCCTACAATATGATAATTCGGTTAGAAAACACCAATTAATAACATTTACAAGCATATGCAGATCTGCTACATATCAAGGAATTATCATCAACATAAATCCTGAAAACATGAAAAGGCTAACCTCTTCCCATGATTTGCCTGCGGCTTCAAGCAAGGCAGCATTGCACGTCTTTAGTTCTATGGAAGCACCAGAAAAGGTAGAGGCTGCCTCTTCCCAGCCTCTGTTATGTCCCATACACCTGAGAAGAACCCACGCTATAACTGTAAGCAATACAATAGTAACCAGAAAATCCTAATCGACTCGACTGTCTTACATTATATTGGGAATTGTTAGGTGATCCTGATTACAACAAACAATCTACCTTGCTCCATTGAATAGGCTTGGGCTTCATGAAAACTGAGAGTAATATCTTCTTAAGATGTTCATTTTCCTTTATAAATATTTGATCTTGGGGGAGTGTAGGTGGATTATTTCCTTGAGAGATTAGAGTAACGGGTTCTTAACCTTTCTACCTGCTCTTACTAATTGGCAGCTGCTACATTGCAATTTTTCTTCTTTTTTGTTCAAGCCTTCTTTTCTTTATAGTGACTAGTATTGAATATCATCATCATCTATATCTGGTTTCCCCAACTAGTTTTGGACAAAAAGTTTGTGGTTATTTTTATTGACCTGAACCGTAGTCCCAACAAGTATGTCTTCAGTCACTCGGGCAGCAAACTTAGGATTAAGTTTGACTCCAGTAGTTGGATTCAATGTAGTTCAGGGTAATTTTTGTCAATCATTACTTTTAGACATGTTTCTATTCCTCTTTTTAATCCTAAATAAGTCATTAAGTTAGATCCATAGTCACCTATTGACTACAAGGTCAAATAAGCAGTAGAACTCACATAACTGTAAGTATCTCGTCCCTAGCATATTTACAGATAGCCCGTCGGAGGTGGTCAGCTGTCTGCCCATCCATTGCTGCCACAGAATAAAAGCTTGAAATGAAGTGTATCTCTGCTTCCAAGAAGGCCCGCACCTGGTCCTGCATGATTTTAAGAGTCTGCCTTGTTCGTGTTGCATCACTACATCAGCAACAACACTTTCTCATGTAAGGAAGGATACATACAATCAATGAAGCGCATTGTATTGTACCAAAATAGTATGTTAATAACTTACCTTGATAAGATAAGTTGAGGAATCCAACCAAGCTTTTGGAGCTTGTAAGCGACCTGTATAACATCAGTTTCTCCATCCTTACTCAGAGGACGATCATGGTCTGTGCATACCAGGAAAAAGAAATAGCCAAAGTTGAAAAGTTATTTAAAGGATGCAATATAAGAAGCGTTGGCATGAATTATAGATTGTAGTGCATGTGCCTATGTCCCCACTAGAACTTCAAATACAAAGTTACTAATGACAGAAGGTTGGGCTCCATTTATAAGGCCCGATATTTGTCATGTGGGAACACATTTGTACTTGCAATGAGGTGATCCTTAAGTTTTGCCTTTTTATTATCATATCATGTCATTACCTCAGCGTTAGCTCTTAGGTACATAACGCTCCAAATGTGTACATACCACGAGTTAATCTCCAACTATTGTGTTCAAGATTGATTTTAGGTCTTACATTTTACAAAACCGAGGTACAGAAAGTTAAACTGTAAAGGGTATAACAGAAATGTTAATGTTTTACAACAACATCTAGGTAGTCAAAGTTACAAGGCAAAGTGTTGCTTGCCCAAGACAAGACAAAGAAAAAACACAAAATAAAATATGATAGGCACAGAAAACGAACAACTAATACTTTTTTTTGAACAGCAAGGAACAACGTGTCAACCACCGTGACACCGGGCGCTATGGCCAAAGTCAACTACTCGACCGCCGCTAGCCCCTTGGCTCTCCCAGATGCGCATAAACCTCCCCGAAGGCACAACAGTGGAATAATCGGTAAAACCTGTGGAGTCGAACCTGGGTCACAACCAAGTTTTTTCTTAACCACTCCACCACTACCTCATTAGCAAACAACAAACGATAAGGTGTGTGGTTGTGTTAATAAGCCATATGAACAAAATCACCAAGAACAAAGCCAATTAGGGTTAAGGACTAGAATAGAATAGAATTAGGGTTAATAACTTCCTAACCATAAACATATTGGCATCTGGAGTTTGATATATATATATATATATATATATATATATATATGGTCCTATGCCTTAAAAGTATTAATTAATTGTGATATAATAATACTAATAATCGAAAGAAAGCCGTTGATGAATTAGGGCAAAACCTTTAAGGGAGCGATCCTCCCAAGAACTCTTAGCGTGACGAAGCAAGATCAAGCGTCGAGGTGGAACCTGCGCAGTTTCCATCACCAACGGTTGAGATCGAAATCCACCAGAACCAGCCTTACTCTTAACCGTCGATGTTGCTGACATACAGCTGCTGCTGCTACACACCACCGTTACCATCACCTTTTCCTTCTCTCTCTCTCTCTGGTTACTTCCAATCCTCACCCGTTACAGTTACTTGAGTTAACACTTTCTTAAACAGATTTCACTTTCTGTTCTACACAATTTTTTTTTTGACGGGTAAAAAAAAAAGTGAAGTATAGAATGCTAGGGTCAGATTATATTAATATATAAAATTTTATGTATTAAAAATAAAAATACTTTAATTACATTAAAAATTAAAAAAAATAAGTTAAAATTCATGTCATCACTGAACGTTAACATCAAATGAAAGGGAAAAAAGAAACAAAAATTCACATCACCACGGTTATCTATGAAATGGATGAAAAACCCTTAATTTTAATAAAAAATGAATGTTGAGTAACCTGATTGAAACACTTTTGAAACTTGAGTGACCTAATTAAAACACTTTTAAAACTTGGTTACCATTATATAAAGTTACCCCAATTTTTATATATATATTTTCTAGAAACAAATTAATTACAGGCAATCTTATTTTTATTATCAGTAAATTACGGTTTTGTTCCTTATGATTTAGTGGTTATTGTTATTATTTTATTACAGTTTTGGTCTACCGCAGTAACTGCATCCAACTCATGTGACAAGGATTTAACTATAAGTTAGATGGAGTTGGTGTGGTAAACCAAAACCGCAATAAAATTAAAACCTTTGTATTAAAATAATAAATAGTGAATTGTAAAATTTGTCTTTTATCTTTATATTCAATTTCAGATTGTGTCATTTGTCTTTAAGAGTAATAACTTTTTTACACTATGTTTTAAAGTCATGCACGATTTGTCCTTTGAGCCCAACCTAGTTAATTTATTATGTTAAACAAAATCATGTGAAAGGTATAATTGTCTTTTTATCCTATTTGAAAAAAAAAATCTTTAAAAATTTAAAATATTATATATCTACTTCAATTATTTCTCTCTCTAAACAAGCAAACACTCTCTCTCACTACCACTACCACAACCTTATTCCTCCACCACCACCACCACCACTGTCACACCCCAACCGATGGCGTAAAAATAGGGGTAGTGGCACTAGGCGAACTAGATTGTCTCATGAGAAATTCCATAACACTATTTAAGCGATATATTAGACCGTTAATATCACATACTACTAACATAAAATCCTCAAACAAGTTACGAAATTCAACCATTCTCATAATACAAATCAAGTTCGATATTTCCCTAGATTTCTATTACAATGCGTTTCTAGTAGACCAATCCTATCCGATTGCAAGTAGACAAATCCTCAACCTGCCACATATGTTAAAATAAAACGTCAATACAATTAAGTAATGGTGAGCATACAGGTTTGCGTACATAATAGATATAAAAGCGTTTTTGCATACACCGCATGACATACGTAAGAGATGTGACTGATGTAATTACTTAGATTCAAGCAAACCAACAAACTGCGATTGATCGAGGCATGCGAACAAGTGTCCACATCTTAAAAGAGAAAATAAATGAGAAATGTAAAATGCGAGCCTTAACAACCCCGGGCCTACGGGTGGCGGGTCAACCTCTAGTATACTATCATGTTAAGGGTGGCGTACAAGCAATCAAGCAATACATACAATTCAGAAGATTTCACGTATAATCATGTAACAACAGGTTGCGAATAAGCATTTGAGGTTCGTGTGATGTGATTTGATATAGGAACATATGTGACACCCAAAAGTGCGTTTAAGTGTAAAAGGGGTTCAAGTATACTCATAGTGGGTGCGTTTTTAGGAGAGATACGGGATCTGAGATGAGTTGAGGAGAGCGCCGGATCAGCCTGTAAGCGAACAAAAGTGCATCAGTCTTCCGATATGCTGAAACGGTTAACGGGTGAAGGAGCAGTAGACAAGTTCGAGCGAACTTGTACTTGAAAGTACAAGTTCGGGCGAACTTGTATGCTTGAACTTACTGTGGGTACAAGTTCGGGCGAACTTGTCACGTTTCCTGAGAAACCAGATAAGTCCGGGCGAACTTGTCTTTGTTTGGTGAATGGTGATACAAGTTCGGGCGAACTTGTCTTTGTTTGGTGAATGGTGATACAAGTTCGGGCGAACTTGTGTATATTTTATGAAGAATTGATCAAGTTCGGTCGAACTTGGTCACCAATCTGGTGACAAGTTCTGGCGAACTTGATGCTTTATGAGCGAACATGACTGTTTTGCATCCAAATCGCGTCGTTTGCTGAGGAAATCGAGTGTCCATCCCTCCAACCTTAAGCCACTGAGTAAAACTTAGGCTGGAGAGGTCTTTTGGAGCGAGTTTAGCCATTTTACAGAAACTCGGGCTAATCCGGGCGAACTTGACGGTTCGTACGGGTTAGTCCAGCTTGTGTAAAGTGACGATTTCGTCCTTGTGTTTCCGGATCTGAGATCTTGCTTGACAACGCCTCGTTCCACTCCAAAGTGAACGAAACATACGTCATTAGTCTGAATATTGTGTAAAATCGATGTTTGAAAGGTTTTACTCAGATCTAAGCATAGATCTGGGTGAAAAACAGAATTTTTGCATAAAAAGATGAAGATTTTCGTAAACAGAAGAGATTTGATGAAAACTAAGGCAAATCCTTGTGCAATATCGTTGTAAAACGTTGTTGAACGTTGTTGTAGTTAAAAACGGGTTGAATCTTACTTAGAAAACAAAGGGTTTTGGTTTTGGGGAGCTCCGGGCGAACTTGCAGCAAGTTCAAATGAGAAGAGGAGCCGAGTATTTATAGGTGAGGAAGAGAAATGGGCTGGACACATCAAGTTCGGGCGAACTTGTATGTTTCTTGTGTTTTGGAGACAAGTCAAGGCTGACTTATTAGTTTTGAAGGGTTAGATGGCTCAGACAAGTTCGGGCGAACTTGTGATGCACAAGTTCGGCCGAACTTGACCTAGTGGTCAAGTTTTTTCGATTAATTCGTGTTAGGAGTTCGTTTGGCGATTTGGTTTTTATTAGATAGTTATATTAAGCGTTATAATTGATATACTAGTGCGATTTAGCGATTCGTGCGTGTGAGAGCGTTGCGATAGCGATTGCAACCATGACATAAACAAATATAACACACATAAAACATAATTAACTGCGATTTGCGATGCGATGAGATAAGCGATTCAATAGCACAAGTGTTTATTAAACAATAACACACTCGGCTATTAAGGTAACATAGTTACTTGTGATAGCGTTTGAATTAGCGATGCGTTTAATAAGCGATTAGATGCGATATAGTTGTAATAAGACATAATTAATTAACATAACTTTCTTATAATCGAATCTTCAGAGTACAACGGAAACAAAAAGAAAATAAAATAACAACGAATTTCTGAGTTGTTACAGTTTCCCTACTTTAGGAAATTTCGTCCCGAAATTTAAGTAGCGGCCGTAACAAAGAGATGCGGTTATTTAGCCTTCATGTCAAGTTCCAATTCCCAAGTGAACTCGGCACCGCGTTTGCCTTCCCACCGGACCTTCACGATAGGGATGCGAGAGCGTCGTAGTTTCTTGGTTTCTCAGTCCATGATTTCGACGGGCTTTTCCACAAAAGGAGAGTCTCGTTGATTTGAAGATCTTCGAGAGGTACATGGAGATTTTCTTCAGCTAGGCATTTTCTGAGGTTTGACACGTGGAAAGTCGGATGTACTTGTTAAGTTCCGCCGGTAGTTCGAGTCGATAGGCCACCTTGCCGATTCTTTCTAGAATCTTAAAGGGACCCACGTATCGTGGCGCTAGCTTTCCTTTCTTTCCAAAGCGGATCACTCCCTTCCAAGGTGCAACCTTTAGGAGAACGTGATCTCCCACTTCGAATTGTAGGGGCTTGTGACGTTTATCGGCATAACTCTTTTGACGACTCCGAGCTTTCAAGAGATTGTCTCTGATTTGGAGGATCTTGTCTGTCATTTCTTGTATTAACTCGGAACCGGTGATTTGTGCTTCTCCGATCTCGTGCCATGCAATAGGCGATCGACATTTTCTTCCATACAGTGCCTCAAAAGGAGCCAATTGAATGCTGGTATGATAACTGTTATTGTACGAGAATTCAATTAAAGGTAAATGCGTATCCCAATTACCACCAAAATCTATGATGCACGCACAAAGCATGTCTTGGAGGGTGCGGATCGTGCGCTCGGTCTGACCGTCGGTTTGAGGATGAAAAGCGTATTGAGATTAAGCGTAGTACCGAGAGCGGATTGAAAAGTGTCCCATAGACGTGAGGTAAAGCGACCGTCGCAGTCAGAGATGATGTCACGAGGCGTCCCGTGTCGACATATGACTTCGTCGGTATAGATTCGTGCTAATTGTTCTACCTTAAAGTCTTCTCGTATGGCAATAAAGTGCACAGATTTGGTAAGACAATCAACGATAACCCAAATGCTATCGTGACCAGAGGAAGTGCGAGGGAGTTTCGTGATAAAGTCCATAGCTATGCTTTCCCACTTCCACATCAGGATCTCGGGTTGTTCGAGCAAGCCAGAGGGCCTTTGATGTTCGGCTTTAACCTTCGAGCAGGTTAAGCACTTCGAGACGTATACGGCGATATCCTTTTTCATGCCCGGCCACCAGTACTTAGGACGAAGGTCCTGGTACATCTTGTCGGCTTCGGGGTGAATGGAGTATCGAGATTTATGAGCTTCGGTCATTAGCAAATCACAAAGATTACCACGGCTAGGAATCCAAATACGATCAAGGTAGTAATAAATACCGTTAGGTTTAACAACAAGCTGAGTTTCGGCACCACATTTCATTTCCTCTTGCAGGGTATTCTCGTTAAATAAGCGAACTGGGCAGAGCGAATCATAATTTCAAGATTATTCAAAGCTTGAGAGTTACGAACACTATACACATAGCTCCGTCGACTGAGAGCATCGGCTACGACGTTTGCTTTGCCGAGATGGTAGCGTATCTCACAATCATAGTCGTTGAGAAGTTCAACCCATCTGCGTTGGCGCATGTTTAGTTCCTTTTGATTAAAGATATGTTGTAAGCTCTTATGGTCGGTGAAGACCGTACACTTACTACCGTAAAGGTAGTGTCGCTATATCTTTAATGCATAAACAACTGCACCGAGTTCGAGATCGTGGGTTTTGTAGTTCTTCTCGTGGACCTTGAGTTGTCGAGATGCATACGCGATAACCTTGTCTCGTTGCATGAGAACACAACTAAGACCAAGATTAGAGGCATCGCAGTAAACTACGAAATCGTCGTTTCCGTCGGGTAGAGCGAGTATGGGAGAGTTGCATAGCATACGCTTGAGAGTTTGAAAGGCTTCCTCTTGTTTGGAATTCCAAACGAAAGGTTTGTCCTTATGAGTTAAAGCGGTAAGCGGAACGGCGATTTTAGAAAAGTTGGCGATGAATTGACGGTAGTAACCTGCCAATCCAAGAAAGGAACGGATTTCGGATGCATTCTTTGGTGTAATCCAACTCTTGACAGCTTCGATCTTTGCAGGGTCGACGTGAATTCCTTGACTGTTAACGATGTGGCCAAGAAATTGGACTTCTTCGAGCCAGAATTCACATTTAGAGAACTTAGCATAAAGGCGATTCCCATGGAGAAGTTCTAGGACTAAACGGAGATGGCGCGCGTGTTCGTCTCTCGACTTCGAGTAGATAAGGATGTCATCAATAAACACAATGAAAAAACGATCTAAGAAAGCTTTACACACACGGTTCATCAAATCTATGAAGACCGCGGGTGCATTTGTAAGACCAAAAGGCATGAACACGAATTCGAAATGGCCATAACGAGTACGAAAGACGGTTTTCGGAATATCTTCTTCCAATACACGTAACTGATGATAACCGAAACGTAAGTCGATCTTAGAAAAACAAGTAGCACCTTGAAGCTGATCAAATAAGTCATCGGTTCGCGGAAGAGGGTAACGGTTCTTTATCGTGAGTTTGTTAAGTTCACGATAACCGATGCACATTCGGAACGTCCCATCTTTCTTTTTCACGAAAAGAATGGGTGCGCCCCAAGGTGAAGTGCTCGGGCGTATGAAACCTTTATCAAGAAGCTATTGAAGTTGGCTAGATAGCTCGCCTATTTCTGAAGGTGTGAGACGATAAGGAGCTTTGGCAACGGGAGTAGCACCGGGAATCAAATCGATACGGAATTCAACATCACAAGTAGGGGTAAACCGGGTAAATCGTCGGGAAAAACTTTAGGAAATTCACAAACGACGGGGACGTCTTTAAAGGTTTTCTTTTCTTTCTCCGGGTTCACGATATGGGCTAGGAAAGCGATGCATTGCTTTCGCAAACATTTGCTCACTTGAGTACAAGACATAAGCATCAACTTCTTTGAGGGAGTTTCACCGTAAACATGGAGTTGATCACTATTAGAAAGAGGGATACGAATCATTTTATCGAAGCAACCAACTTCAGCACGATTCTCACGAAGAAAATCCATGCCTACTATGATATCGAAGCTACCTAATTGCAAAGGTATGAGATTGGTCGAGAATGTGTGGTTGTTGAGATCGAGAGTACAACCACGTATGACGGAGTTAACGGTAACGGTTTTTCCAGTGGCGACTTCCACATCGAAAGTCTTTGGGAGTTTAGTGCGTTTACATTTTAAAACCTTTTCGAATTCTAACGATACAAAACAATTATCGGCACCAGTATCAAATAACATGAAGCATAAATACCATTAACAAGGAACGTATTGACAACATCGTTGTCATTCTGAGCCTGGCCATGATTGAGATTGAAGGCTCGTCCACGGAAGCCTGTGGTTGCTGCTGCTGAGGCTGGTGGTTGTGGCTGCTGCTACTGCTGTTCCTGCTTCACAGGTTTGCTTGGGCAGACATTACTGAAATGATTCGGGTCTCCGCACGTGTAACAAACACGTGCCCTTGGAGCTGGCGCTTGCTGCTGATTGGCCTGAGGAGGAGCTGGTAAAGCTGGTGCTGCTGGAGCTTGAGGAGCTAGCTGACGAGTACCACTACGGCAGCTGACAGTAAAGTGGTCGTAGATGTTGCAGTTTGTACAGAAACGGCAATTGCCTCCAACCGCATGGTGATAAGTGCACTTCGAGCACAGAGGATGAGGACCAGTATACGCACGCTTTGCTGGCGGTGCATTTGGTGCGACTGACTGAAGCGGCTGAGGGTTTGGCGGTGCGGTAAGTGCACAGTTCTTGCTTGGGTTTTCCCTTTTGCGACCTCGGCGACTGTTCTTTGACTCTCGAGACTGATCGGAGGGAGCTGCTGATTCGGTGATAGCTTGGTTTGCGACTTTGTTGTTTTTGAAGTAACCAGCCTGAACCCTTTTGTCGTTGATCTCTGCGGCTAGCTGATAGGTCTCCTAAATGGTGACAGGGTGTGCTGCTTGCACAAAGTCAGCGACGCAATCGGGTAGAGCTCGCAGGTATTTCTTGATTGCTTTCTCGGTCGTGTCCACTTGACCGGGACAGATGATGCTCAACTGCTTGAAACGAGCTGTTAGGCCAGCGTTGTCTGGACTGTCTTGTTTGATATCCCAGAACTCATTCTCCAGCTTTTGAATCTCATGTGGAGGACAGAACTCTTTCACCATGATTTCCTTGAGTTCCTCCCAAGATAGTCCCTAGGCTTCGTCGTTCCCGCGCTTGTTGCGCTCCGCCGTCCACCAATCGAGAGCCCTTGATTGGAATACGCCGGTGGCATTGATAGTGCGCAGAGCCTCGGACATCCACTCGGCGGAAGGTAACCTCGATGGAATCGAACCAGTGGAACATAGCACTCGGTCCTTCGGTGCCAGAGAAAGTAAGTGGTCCACATGCTTTAAACTGCTTGAAGCTGAATGAAGTCTTGGGCGTGTCGGTCTTAGAATCCACCAAGGAGGTTCTGCTGGCTGCGTGAATCTCGCTGACTATCTGAGGGATGACTTTAGCCATTTGCTTGGCTACCAGGGAAGCGATGCGCTTATCAGCGTTGTTGCGCTGGATGTTCCTCCGCGTGTGAGATCCCATAGAAGACATCTACACGAAGGTTTAGATTAGATGAGATTCGATTATAATAAGTTTATGTTTTTAAAATATTTATTATTATTATTCATACAAGGCACAAAATCACGTAAGCACGTATCCACGTAAGCATATAAGCACATAAGCACGTAAGCACATAATCACATAGGCACATATGTAGCATATATTTTGCACGTATTCACAGTTTCACATAGACTCATCCATGGACTCCCAATCTTATTCGAATATGCGTAGCGCGTATGAGATGCGAGTAGTATAAGCGTAATAAGCGATATGTATAAGCGAGATAAGCGAGTAACACCGCGTATGAGACCATACGCGTAAGAGAAATGAGCGTTTTAGTTTGGTTGGTGTATTAATTAGCGTTTTAGATTGCGAGAGTTGTGCATACTTTATAAAGCGACGGGTGGTAAAGCGAGAAATTTATAATACGAGAAATCAGTAAAGCGAGAAATCGAATAAGCGAAAATTCTCAAAATTTAAACACATAAATAATAATAAGCTCGATGATGCGTAAAATCGACGATATAGGCTTAAATCAATTTTGAGCGTCCTGGGTTTGAGACAGCGACTACCCAAAGTGATTCGAAGATTCTCTGAGTTCGGACACACGATTTGGCCTAATAGACAAATGCTCTCCGCCGTACAACGGTTAACGACATTTATCCTTCCAGTTACGTCGTGTTCCAAGTCATCGAAATAATTGAGACTTTGGTGAGATTGAATATCGAGGAGCAGAACTAGTTATTAAGATGCTCGTTTCACCCCTAACTTAACAATTTCATTCCTAGTTGTGGGTACACTCACCGATCGAGTCGGGAGTTCCACTAGATAGAAATGGAGATTTTCGTCGAGGTTTGGATATCACTCCTAACTCAATATAAGTATCTCGTGCGATAGAGAATGCGCGGAGTGAATGATCTTGTCGAGAGTTCTTGGTTTTCACACCTAATCTCGACTTGATCACTCATTTTGTGTGATACGAGCGTTTTCAAGCGTGTATATAGTGTTAGCCTTAGGAAAGGCAAGTAAGCATTTATGGCAAGTAGTTTAAGCATTTAAGTCAAAGATTGGTCAAATCGGATACTTAAACATATGACTAGGTCGAACATGGCAATTCTACCTAATTGTCCTATTGTTATGGCTCTGATACCAATCTGTCACACCCCAACCGATGGCGGAAACATCGGGGTAGTGGCACTAGGCGAACCAGATTATCTCATGAGAAATTCCATAACACTATTTAAGCGATAATATTAGACCGTTAATATCCCATACTACTAACATAAAATCCTCAAACATGCTACAAAATTCAAGCATTCTCATAATACAAATCAAGTTCGATATCCCCTAGATTTCTATTACAATGCGTTTCTAGTAGACCAATCCTATCCGATTGCAAGTAGACAAATCCTCAACCTGCCACGTATGTTAAAATAAAACGTCAATACAATTAAGTAATGGTGAGCATATAGGTTTGCGTACATAATATATATAAAAGCGTTTTTACATACACCGCATGACATACGTAAGAGATGTGAATGATGTAACTACTTAGATTCAAGCAAACAACAAACTGCGATTGATCGAGGCATGCGAACAAGTGTCGACATCCTAAAAGAGAAAATAAATGAGAAATCTAAAATGCAAGCCTTAACAACCCCGGGCCTCCGGGTGGTGGGTCAACCTCTAGTATACTATCATGTTTATACTATCATGTTAAGGGTGGCGTACAAGCAATCAAGCAATACATACAATTCAGCAGATTTCACGTATAATCATGTAACAACGGGTTGCGAATAAGCATTTGAGATTCGTGTGATGTGATTTGATATAGGAACATATGTGACACCCAAAAGTGCGTTTAAGCGTAAAAGGGGTTCAAGTATACTCACAGTGGGTGCGTTTTTAGGAGAGATACGGGATCTGAGATGAGTTGAGGAGTCGGATCAGCCTGTAAGCGAACAAAAGTGCATCAGTCTTCCGATATGCTGAAACGGTTAACGGGTGAAGGAGGAGTAGACAAGTTCGAGCAAACTTGTACTTGAAAGTACAAGTTCGGGCGAACTTGTATGCCTGGACTTACTGTGGGTACAAGTTCGGGCGAACTTGTCAAGTTTCCTGAGAAACTAGACAAGTCCTGGGAACTTGTCTTTTTTGGTGAATGCCCGAACTTGTCCTGATTCTTTGGAATCAGTACAAGTTCGGGCGAACTTGTGTATATTTGATGAAGAATTGATCAAGTTCGGTCGAACTTGGTCACCAATCTGGTGACAAGTTCGGGCGAACTTGATGCTTTTCGAGCGAACTAGACTGTTTTGGCATCCAAATCGTGCATTTTCGCGTCGTTTGCTGAGGAAATCGAGTGTCCATCCCTCCAACCTTAAGCCACTTAGTAAAACTTAGTCTGGAGAGGTCTTTTGGAGCGAGTTTAGCAATTTTATAGAAACTCGGGCTAATCAGGGTGAACTTCACGGTTCGTACGGGTTAGTCCAGCTTGTGTAAAGTGATGATTTCGTCCTCGTGCTTCCGGATCTGAGATCTTGCTTGACAACGCCTCGTTCTACTCCAAAGCGAACGAACAATACGTAATTAGTCTGAATATTGTGTAAAAATCAATGTTTGAAAGGTTTTACTTAGATCTAAGCATAGATCTGGGTGACAAACAGAACTTTTGCATAAAAAGATGAAGATTTTCGTAAACAGAAGAGATTTGATGAAAACGAAGGCAAAGCCTTGTGCAATATCGTTGTAAAACGTTGTTGAACGTTGTTGTAGTTGAAAACGGGTTGAATCTTACTTAGAAAACAAAGGGTTTCGGTTTTGGGGAGCTTCATGCGAACTTGCAGCAAGTTCAAATGAGAAGAGGATTCGAGTATTTATAGGTGAGGAGGAGAAATGGGTTGGACGCATCAAGTTCGGGCGAACTTGCTACAAGTTCGAGCGAACTTGTCTGTTTCTTGTGTTTTGGAGACAAGTCCGGGCTGACTTGTTAGTTTTGAATGGTTAGATGGCTTAGACAAGTTCGGGCGAACTTGTGATGCACAAGTTCGGCCGGACTTGACCTAGTGGCCAAGTTTTGTTCGATTAATTCGCGTTAGAAGTTTGTTTGGCGATTCGGTTTTATTAGATAGATATATTAAGCGTTATAATTGATATACTAGTGCGATTTAGCGATTCGTGCATGTGAGAGCGTTGCGATAGCGATTGCAACCATAACATAAACAAATATAACACACATAAAACATAATTAACTGCGATTTGCGATGCGATGAGATAAGCGATGCGATAGCACAAGTGTTTATTAAACAATAAAACACTCAGCTATTTAAGTAACATAGTTACTTGTTATTGCGTTTGAATTGGCGATGCGTTTAATAAGCGATTAGATGCGATATAGTTGTAATAAGCCATAATTAATTAACATAACTTTCTTATAATTGAATCTTCAAAGAAAATAAAATAACAACGAATTTCCGAGTTGTTACAACCACCACCACCACACCCTACTTCCATCACCACTCTTCCCCTCTCTACCTTACAGCCCCAAACACACCAAAATGTTCATAAACCATCACAAAACAACAAAAAAAAAGATAACAACCATCTTAATAGTATCAAAAATTTCGACCTTCTTATTTCTACCTAACAGCCCCGAAACCACCAAATTGCTTATAAACAACCACAAAACACCCGAAAAGAGGACAACCACTGCCAGTTGACCAAATTTCACAAATTCCCCTAATTCCCCACATTTTCCCTGCAACACACTAACAATTGACCATATTTCAAAATTCCAATGTATATCGGTTTTCGATCTACATTTGCGGTAAACGATATGATTGGTGTCGGCTACCAGAGATGGAGACTTCGTTGAGGTGAAAATGTTGCTTCATTGTAACCCTTGACCATGTGAATCATCAAGAACAAAGTTTGCTGCTGCTAAGCAGGTTGATTCATCCAGATCTGTCGAATCATCAAGCACAAAGTCCACCGTTGTAGAGATGTGTTCTTCTTGTCTGGCAAAGCACCTTCGTAATTGGATTCTTATGGTTGTTATCGCCGGAAACGGACTTGGTGAGAGTTCGAGAGGGTGGTTAGGGTAAACCGGTTCGATCTGGTCTTTAAAGGGTTCGTTCTGGTCTGTAGAAGCTGGGAAAGATAGAGAGAGAGAGTAAAGAGAGGAAGGGGTTAGGTAGGTGGTGGGTTAGGCTTCAAAGAGAGAGTATGTGTGTATTTTTTCAGAGAATTGTCTTATGTATGTAAAATTCATTTTGTTTTAATTATTAATATGGTTTTTTAATAAATTAGTAAAAAGACCAATTTACCCTTCACTTAACGCTTAAAATTAATTGTGTTGGGCTCAAAGGACAAGCCGTGCAGGATTTTAAAACATAAAGTACAAAACTTATCAATTTTAAAGACAAAGGACGCCGCTCGAAATTAGGTATAAAGATAAAGGACAACATTTGCAATTCACTCAATAATACAAGTGCAAGGCATTTGGATTTTGTAAATAATAGCGATAACCACTAAAGCACAAGGACTAAAACCGTAATTTACCCTGTTTTTAAATGAAATATGTTGATTTTAGTATTGAGGCAAAACTTGATTTGAATATAGTTAGGAAATTATTTAATTACAGTTATAGCACAATATTTTATAAAGTATAAAACAAAATACAGTTATAGCAAAAGAGTGAAATTAAAGAACCAAGCTACCGAACAAATGGCGAGTTTTAATATCTTAATGCTTATAAGCTTGAAGAAACACTAAATAGCACTAGGCCAAATAGTTGGCTCGTCTCGTGTCCGGGGGTTCAACCCCCGTTCCTCACTTGACGGATGGCTAACTCTTCGATGTATCTTGCAAAACGAACAACACTGGTGACTCTCTACAAGGAGGAGGAGATGTGAGCTCTCCTTGTAATCACCCTCCGACGTGAGAATAAGTAACGCTTTGAGGATAAGTGTGTGTGTGTATAGTGAGAGAGTAAAGAATCCAACCCTTAAACCTGTGGATTGATCCTTCTATTTATAGCGGGAGAACAGCAGGAGAGGAGACCTGCCAGCTGTTCGACCGGGAGGAATATCCGTTCTGTCCCCTCTGACGGTGTCAGGCCCCGAGGTGATGTGGCGCACGGTTACTCACTCCAAGTTAGCGTACTGCTGTACTGGTTGTCTCCTTGTCCTCCCCGGATCGTGTAATCGCTGTTGGCGCCCTCTTATTGGTGCCACCTGTCGTCCTTTATGTTTGCGGAGAGCATCTTCTTGTCGACAGGTGTTCTTTTCCAGAAGCTTCTAGAATCTTCTGGATGTTATCGTATGACGGAGACGCCAGCTTGAAGTGGTGTGATCTCCATGCCATGTGTCCACATGTGATTTAAGATCATACCTGTAATACCCTAACTTTTTTTAAAACTAAAATATACTAATTATGTCATGATGATAAGAAATTTGAACTACATAAAAACATAATGGTATCTAATCTACAATTTTTTGATAGGTTAATAAAACAAATTAATATTATTACTATTATTATTATAGTAGTAGTTGTTTCATCAGTAAATTGTATTTGTAACTATACAAATAATAATAATATATAATAAAAAGAAATAAAACAAGGAATCATAATTCGAATGAATTATAGAATAATTTGTTTTTTTAGAATTGAATGGATAATATCATCTCAAGTTGGTTAGTCATCATGTCCAGGTGTTACATATACCTCAAGATTGCAAGCTTGATGACCAAGTAATATACGACTATAAAAGTAGGTATTAGGCCTCTTAACTTCATCATCTAATATCTCAAAAACTCCCATAACATGAACACTTCTGCCTTCTAACCCTTCTTGCTCTAGAAGTCATGTTTTCAACCACTAATTTGATTTTTCCGGCAAGGTTTCTGTCATCATGATATGTCGTTTCATCTTGAAATAAGGTAGAAAAATGTTTTACCTACTTGTTTCAGTCATTCAATAATTCTAAAAATGAAACCAAACGATTATTCCGGCGACATGTTTTGTTTATAATTTACGTCATAAACTTTGTTTTGGTTTTGTTAACAGTCTAGAAGAGCCACATACATGGTACAGCTTATTTAAATTATACTACTCTACAAGCTATACATATAAATTAATATTTGAATTAAATAACTTAAATATAGTGTTACGTAATTTAAATTCTTAAATCTTGATTAAAATTTCATACTTGAAGTTTTTATCAAGCGGGAGATATTTGGTAAATTAGCTTTACATATATTTATATCATATATACATATATTTGAAAGTATGTGCACATATATATATTGTTGGTACAGTTTTGTGTCTGTACCTTGTTCTTAGCTTTTGGTAGTCTGTACGGTCTTTATTTACGTGTTTGTAATGTTTTGGTCGAGTCGTCAAAGTCAAGATATCCTCCTATCTTGACTTAGCACGAAGTTTACTTTGTTTATGTTGTAAAACAGTTAGCAAGTGTGCTACTGTTAGTTGTTAGTCCTTGTATGTAATTTAGTAAACTATGTTGGTTATGTCTGTACTAGGTACCCACGAAGAACTGGGATTCTTTGTGGGATTCAGTGATCTACGAACAACCATTGTCCGTCACCTGTGTAAGCCACGAAGAACCTTCTTCGTGGGAACGATTGTTCATTGATAGGTGTCCAACGAAGAACCATTCTTCGTTGGACAGATGGTTGTTCGTTGGGTCTGTAGGTTCTTCATAACCATGCACACCTTGGCTGCCTATATATACAGATCCACACTTCACAGTTTTACCAAGAGAGAGTCCTCAGAGAGTTAAGCACTGTGTGTATGTGTAACTGATTCTCTTCCACTTTAATCAAAGATAGTGAATCTTTTGGTTATCTTGTGTTTGCTTTCACATTGTTTATGCTTCGGTTTGCATGCTAATAAGGATTCCGCACTTGGTAGTGTGTTAACAAACAAGGAAGTAGGTAACTTGATCCTCTAAGTGGACCTACAAGTGGTATCAGAGCATTGGCTCTCTTCCTTGTTCAAACAAGGACTTTCCATTAAGAAATGTCAATCCAGCCTTGATTGACCAAGTTTTTGAAAATTCAACAAACAAGTTTTTGTGAAAGAAAAGTAAGTCCACATGTAATAGTAACTCAATGCGAAAAATTACCTCTCAAATCGCAAAAATCAACGGCTTCCAAAGGTAAACAACAAGAAAAGCGAGTCGAGAAACCTAAGGTTTCACAACCTAAGGTTGATCAAAAGATGACTCGAAACAAGAAGAAACAAAAGGATGTGTAATTTGCGCGTTCAAAGGGTACTGATAAAATTGAGACTTTTGAAAACTTATCTAACACAAAATTTGTTAACAAAGTCAAAATTTTGAAAAGAAATGAACAAAACAACTACACCCAACATACCAATGGGTGTGATAGTGAACCAAGTATCTCACGACCTACAAGCTCAACATCCAGTCTGAAAAATTCATCTCCTAAGTTTGTTGAAAGGAGATCATGTTTTCGATGTGGGGAGTTTGGACACATCATTAAAAATTGTACAAACTCGCCCAAGCCAAAATTTGTTGATAATGCCCCACCTGAGAAAATTTAACAACGCCGATCAGTATCTCCTAAACAAGATAAACGGATTGTTAAGGAACAAGAAGCTAAACAAAAACGCAAAAATGTTAAGGCTCTTGAAAAGGCGTTGAATTCTGAAGTCGGTGAAAAGGAACCATGTTCATCAAAAGTGTCAAAACCAGAATCTTCAAAAACTGTAAATAATAACAATGAATCTGGTAAATCAGAAAAGCAATCTTGGAAACCTAAATCGGATCAGTCTCAGGGGGAGGTATTTCATTTCCAAATCATCAAGAAATTGAAATTACATTTCTTGATGATAAGGGGCGACCCAAGACCACTAAGGCTTGGGTCCCCATCTCCAACTGATTGTGTACTTGAATGTGCAGGGTGCTTCAGGAGGAACTATTAACAGTCATTGGATCATTGATAGTGGGGCATCCAGGCACATGACGAGCGATCATCGACTTCTGTATGATGTGAAAAGCATTAGAGGAGGCTATGTCGCATTTGCTGGAGGCAAAGGTGGATACATCACTGGAAAGGGAATGATCTCCAATGGTGTTGTGAGTTTCGACAAGATCAATTATGTGCAACAAATTGATCACAATGTTCTTAGCGTTTCTCAATTTTGCGACAAGAAGTTTACCGTGCATTTTGATGATGTCGGTTGTTATGTGCTGAAACCCGGTTTCAAAATTCCAAAGGAATGGATTCTTCTGTCGGCTCCTAGGATAAATGACTTGTATATCCTTGATATGAGCCAAGCGATTACAACATCTGCACAAGTTACCTGTTTCGTCTCTAAAGCAACCAAAAAAGAGTATCTCTTGGCACAGGCGAATGAGACACATTTACTTAAGGAAAATGAACCATTTGGTGAAGAACAATCTAGTGACTGGTGTGCCTGTTAAGAATTTTAATCTTCAAGATGTCTGTGTATCAGCCAGAAAGGAAAACAAGCAAAGAAATCACACCCTATCAAGAAGGTCAATACAGTTAACATGCCACTTGAACGTCTTCATATGGATCTTTTCGGACCTATGAAACACAAGACGACTTTTGGTGACGCTTACTGTTTGGTAGTTACTGACGACTACTCAAGATTCTCATGGATAGCGGTAATGGCGCACAAGAGCGAGACTCCAAATATTCTCAAGAATCTCTTTACTCTCACTGAAAACTTGTATAACTTGAAAATAAGGAGAATTCGAAGTGACAACATCACTAAGTTTAAGAATAGGGTTATGGATGAGTACTGTACTTCTAAAGGAATCCTACATGAATACAGCTCTCGCTATACTCCTCAACAGAACGGTGTTGCTAAAAGAAAGAATTGGACACTTATAGAAACTGCTAGAACTATGTTAGTTGAGTCACAACTTCCAGTTCAATTTTGGGGGGAAGCTGTGGCGACTGCTTGTTATACACTAAACAGAGTTCTTACAGTAAAGAGACATGGTAAAACCTGCTTTCAACTGCTGCACCGACGGAAACCTGATGTATCTTATTTGGAACCTTTTGGAGCTCCATGCACTATGATCGAGCAAACTGAAAAATTTGGAGCAAAAGCAATTGAAGGATTCTTCCTTGGATATGCTACTCCAAACTTTGGGTCTGGAATCTGTCTACTCGAAAGATAGAGGAATGGGGTGAAGTCAAGGTTCAACGATACACTGAGTCTGTTAGGGCTCCGGGAGATCCGTGGATGTTCGACTATGATGGTCTTTTTGGCTCCTTTAATCTGCCAACCTATGATGAAGCTTTTGCAGCAGCACAAATGTTATTAGAAAGTGATACTGCAATTGATTCATCATTGGTGCGACCAGTCATTATTAACCCTCAAGCTTCGGCATCGGTTAACAATATTGGTCAAAATGAGGTGTTTGAAGATGCAGCAGACTACAACATGTCGTCTGAAGATGAAGAGTATCACGATGCAAATGAAGCTACATCAGTTCCTGTTCAAGGTGTCTCTGAAGGTGCTTCTGTGGATAATAATGTAGGTACTGGTGAAGGTAATGCTTTGACGTCTTCGGCGATGCCAGATATTGATCTGGTAGTTGATTTGAACTTCAACAATTTGGGTATCAATGCTCGTGTTCCTGGTGCGTAAGAAACGCGAATTCACAATACCCATCCTCAGAAGAATATTATCGGGAATGTTCAAAGCGTTGTACAGACGTGTAATAAGCTGAGAGATAATTAGAAGGCTGAATTGTATGCAACTATCAGAGAATCTGGGAAACAAAATGATTGGTCTTTCGCACGCTACATTTGCCGAGTAGAACCAAAGTCTTGGAAAGAAGAATTGAAGGAAGATTCATGGGTTGAAGCTATGCAGGAAGAACTTCAACAGTTCTAGAAATTGGGAGTATGGAATCTCGTTGACAGACCTGAGAACTATAAGAAGATTGGCACAAGTTGGGTTTTCAAGTGCAAACGGGATGACAGAGGTGTTGTTGTGCATAGCAAAGTAAGATTGGTTGTTCAGGGCTTTTCACAGGTAGAAGGCATAGATTACAATGAAGTATATGCACCAGTGGCTCGACTTGAGGCGATAAGGATTTTCTTGGCTTATGCATCTTATAAGAAGTTGACTGTGTACCAAATGGATGTTAAAAGTGCATTTCTTCATGGTGTGGTCGAAGAAGAAGTATATGTAGAGCAACCGCCTGGTTTTGAAGATCCGATGCATCCTGAAAAAGTTTGGCTTCTGAATAAGGCGTTGTATAGTCTTCATCAAGCTCCGAGGGCTTGGTATGAGACTCTGTCTTCATATCTTCTCAAGAATGGTTTGTGAAGATGTTTGATCGACTGCACTCTATTCATTAAAGAAAAGGGTGAGGATTTATTGTTGGTGCAAGTGTATGTGGATGACATTATTTTCTGGTCAACAAATGATGAGATGTGCAAAGAGTTCGAGCGGGTGATGCAAGAGAAATTCGAGATGGGCGCGACGGGAGAAATGAATTTCTTTTAGGTTTGCAGGTACATCAATCTAAGGAAGGGATCTTTATTCATCAGACCAAGTACGTCGGGGATATTCTCAAGCGATTCCAGATGGAAGATTCAAAGCTTGCTAGAACTCCATTGGCTCAGAATCATGGGATTACTCCTGAGGGGTCGGGTGATAGTATGGATCCATCTCTCTATCGTGCAATGATTGGATCTCTCATGTATCTCACTGCATCAAGACCTGATATTATGTATCCAACGTGTCTTCTTGCTCGTTACCAATCAAATCCAAAGTCTTCTCACTTCATAGCTGTAAAGAGGATTTTTCGTTATCTGAAGGGTTGTCCAGACACTGGTCTTTGGTACCCTAAGGATGATAACTTCGTGTTGATCGCTTTCAGTGATTCTGATCATGGCGACTGCATGATTGATGCAAAATCAACATCGGCAGAGTGTCAGTTTCTTGGAAACCGTTTAGTCACGTGGCAGTGCAAAAAGCAGACATGTGTTGCTACTTCAACTTGTGAAGCTGAGTATATTGCAGCTTCTAGTTGCTGTTCTCAGGTTCTTTGGATACAACAGCAGATGCGGGACTATGTTTTGAATTTCTAACTACTCCTATACATGTTGATAATGAAGCTGCCTTATAGATTACCCGTAAGCATTCGAAAACGAAACACATCGAGATTAAGTATCATTTCATACGAGATTGTTATGAAAAGAAACTTATCGATGTTGTTAAAATCCACACTGATCACCAACGTACCGACTTGTTTACAAAATCTTTTGATAAATCACACTTTGATTATTTGCTTTTGATAAACGGCATCAAGGTGAAACCCGAGTAAATCATCATCGGCTAATCATTTTTGTAAATATTTTCTTAAAACGCTAAAAATACAAAAAAAGTTTTTCACTTTATTTACCTTTTTGCATTTTAGGGGGAAAAATTTCAAGAAAATACAAAAACATGAGAAAAACTCAACAATATAAAAATATGTCTTTCGTTTATTTACTTTCTGCATTTATGGGGTAGAAATCTAGAAAATACAAAAACAACAGAAAATCGAAAAACCAATATGAGTTTCTTGGAAAGATCAGAGAAGATGATGACACACCGGTGGTTAGTCAAGTGCGGTCAAAATGCAAAACGAAATGATAAGTAGATTTACCAACAATTTACCGGTAGACTCACAATCAGATTAAAACGTGCAGGTTGATATAAACATAACGAACTGAAAGTCAGGTGGGAACCATTCATTGGCATATGATCTTGGTACCGAAATTTCGTTTGATAGTATGCCGAGGTTCTGAGATATGCGGTCTTTATGCTTGTTTATCATCTCTGTATCATGGTTGAATCTTTTACCGAAAAATAATGGGGACGCAAGTCAAGAACTTCCATGATACCATACATATGTGTAAATATTGCATACGACCATCAATAAGTGATAAACATATCACATCCACCAAATGAATAAGTGATAATATATCACAGTTTTGTGGGAGTCAAGTTCGTCTTTTGTCGGTACGATATTACTAACCTGTTCACGGACTTGCTCTTGTGCCCTGCATGCATCTGAAAATCAAATTCCTCATCAATAAGTGATTTTATCACATAGGGCTTGTTTTCAATCAAAATAAGTGAGTATCTCACATCATATACGTCAAAACAGATGATAAGCGATATACTGCGATATACTCATCGATAAGATGAACTCTCGTGCATATCTTGATACGAGAATGTGTCGTGAAGTGGATGAATACCGGCTAGTAAGTATAAATCTACATTAAAATCATATCTCTTAAACGTGATTACATCTGATAAGCTGAGTTTAAGTGGGATAACAATATCGGTAATCGGGGTAAAATACTTATTCAAATTAAAATGAATTTAGAAAATCGTGCTTGACCAAACCGTAAGCTGGTATGATTCTCTTACCTTGAAACTCGCAAAAGATGCTTGAAGTCATGTACAGTGTAGATCGTAGTTCGTTAGCGTAGTTTGTTTATTTTAGTTCTTTTTAGTCTTAGCGTTAGCTTTTGATTAGTCGATATTGAAGCTCGAATGGTTTTTACCGGTGAAGCCCTAAAATCAACCCTGCTTAAACAACATAACTTTATAACGGTCACAATGCATTTTGTTAAAACCAAAGATGTTCAAAATTTGTTCTGTTAAAATCTTCATAAGTTGGAAACTGGTGATCAACGAAGAACCTGGTTCAACGAAGAACCATATCGACGAAGAATAGGTTCTTCGTTGAAAATGGTTTTGGGCCAGGTGTTAGGCCCAACTGTTGGTTGTTCGTAGGCCCATCTGAGGTTCTTCGTAGGAACCAATCGACGAAGAACCGTTCTTCTTCGAGCAGAGTGTTTGCTCGTCGAAGATCTGATTCTTCGTAGGGTAACTGGGTATATAAAGAGGTAACGCGGTGAAAACCTTATCACTTTCAAAAGATTACTTTACACCCACTCACTTTTTCCTCTCAAAGTCCCACACACTATTCATCTTCTTCTTCATCAAGAAGAAACCCATCACGGATTTTTATCATCTTCTTTGTTTATGTTTAGGTAGAACACTACACAATGGTTTCGGTTAAAATCTCACAAACAAGAATATGACAAATTCTTAGATAAACCATAAAACCCTTCATTAAAACCCTTGTTCTTTATGAATGATCAAATCTAAAAGGATGTGTTTAACCTATGTGTTTTTCCTGAAACAAAATCATGATGTTTCGGAAATTGTGTAGATGTAAACATGTTTCGGATCGTAGTAATGTTTGGATATACAAATGGGTTTTTACATAACTGTTAAAAAAACTTATGTTTTAACAAGAATGTTGGAAAAGTATACGAACTGGGTGTTTTGATCTTGTTGGTCAGAAATTTTTAACCATGTGGTTGTTTGTCTCTGACATATCTTAACTGTGAATTAACTTCAATGAAGAACATATCAGCGAAGAACTGTTCCGTCGAAGAACCAGAGTCAACGAAGAACCCTTTCTTCGTTGACCTTGGTTGTTCGTTGTGCACTGGGAAGACGAAGAACCCAAGTCAACGAAGAACCTTTCTTCATTGACCATGGTTCTTCGTAGGTTCCTGTGTTGTTCGTGGTAACTGGTATCCAACGAAGAACCCAAGTCAACGAAGAACCGTTCTTCATTGACCAGAGTTGTTCGTTGGACATAACAAGTTCTTCGTCTAGTTGATTGATTCTTCGTAGGGGTTGTTCGTGGACAGTAAAGTTCAAGGTGAACACATGGTTGTTCGTTGGAATGACTTATGTTCACAGAGAGCTTATAGAATTCACAGTTAACATAGTTTGAGCCCACTTTCAACTTTAATCTATCTGTCTTCACATTGTGGGTATGTGTTTGTGTAGAATGGTACCGAAAGCTCGTAAACCCGCAACAAAGAAGGAAGATAAGAGTGAAGTCGAGATTATGTCGGAATCTCGACATAACATGATTGCCTTTTTGGATCCGGAAAACAAGGTAGCTGAGTATGATGGTATTATGAAGTGGTTGCGGGACTCGCCAATTAGCTATGTTAAAACTCACAAGACGCCGGTATACCGAGCCTTGATCAAGGATTTCTGGGATACGGTTGAAGTAGTTGATATTGATGGCAAAGAAGGCGTTCGTGGGAAGGTGAACAATGTGGACGTTGTTGTTACAACCGAGATTCTAAGCAACGTGTTACAGTTGAATGATGATCCTAACGCACCTTTTTCAGTACTAGTTAAATGTCAGCGAGGATGTTTACTACGTATGAAATTTCAAGGGGATATTCTTGGAAACCAAATCAACAAGTCTGGTCTACCACTTCGGTATAAGTTTCTCTTACATGTATTAATTCAGTGTTTGAGCAATCGTAGAAGTGGATACGATATGGCTAACCATGATTTAGTCGGAATGATGGTTGCTTTGGTGCTAAACAAACCGTTTAGTATTTCAAAGTATATTTTGGTGAACATGAGGGAGAATTTGACTAGGACTGGTGGTACGACTGTGGGAAGCAAGTTTTGGATGTATCCACGCTTTCTACAGATGGTAATGAATGTTCAGCATCCAGATCTTCCAAAAGTTGCGAATGATACTCTGAAGATCGATGATATGCAACTACATTATTTAAAGTATTCAAAGGATATGCTACTAAGTCATATACAGAAAGTACACCTCCTAGAAAGTTGTTTGGATTTCTAGGAAGCGACACATACGTAGCACCAGAAGATGATAAATGGAGTCATGACAACAGTGACTCTAACAACGAGGAACCTACTTTGAGAAAGATGATGGAAGATAGGTTTGGGAGAAAACGGAAAGATAGGGATGATGATGATGATGATAACAGTGATGATGAAGGTGGATATGGTGGAGATGGTGGTGTTGGCGGTGATAGTGGTACTGCACCAACCGGTGTTGATTTGGGTAAACAACCGGAAGGTCCAATAAATGTCAAAGAGGAAGATAACCCTCCTGAACCTGGTTATGAATACTATCTTGATAATCGTGGTCTTCGACAGGTTATAAGGATTAGAACTGAAGCTGACCCAGATTATGTTCCTTCTGATACTGAGTCTGAAGAGGCTAGAAAGAAACAAGCTGCGATTCGAGGAAAGAAAAAGAGTTGGAAAACAGTTGGTTCATCATCAGCTCAGCCTGAGGTTACTTCTCAACCTGATCCTAATATTGGGCCAACGACCGAAGAATTCTTCACTGCCGAGGAGACTGAAGCGTTGGTAGCTTCTCCTGGTCGATCATCAGGAACTGCAACTACTACTGTTCCAGTTAGCCCACTTCCAACTCCTCCTCAATTTACAGCACCTGCTTCTACTCAAGCTGCTCGTGAAAGATCTCATAAACAAAGTTCAGAATCGCTCGAGGAAATATTTGAGCACATGAATGATAGTGATAAAGTACACTTTTTGTTCTCGCAGCTTCAGGCAGCAACATCTCAAGTAAACCGTCTGTTAGGAAACTTTATATGTATGATTAAAGTATTGAAGAAAAATGAAGAAAGAGAGTCTGATCAGATCTGATGAAAAAGAAGTCAAAGGATCAAGTCAATAGAAGAAACATGATCATAGGCCATAAGGAGAAGCATTTGAGTTATTTCTGATGAGAATATCTTTGACAAAGTGTTCGAAGAAAGGATTAGAAAAGATCTGATCAAATCTGATGAAACCTCATCAGATTCTGATCAAAAGTCATAATCATAATGTCCACTTGAAGTTGAAGATAAGGTAATTCATTTGAAGGACATTTATGATACAAGTGGACGTAGTAAGCATGACATATGAAATGATCTGCTACGATAAACACTTGCATGAATAAACAAATTGTGAATTCAAGCCAATTGCTCTCTATAAATAGAGATCACCAAACCGAAGATCGATGGAGCTGAGCATTGCAAGTATTACAACTTACATACTACATTGCCCTTCATTCTTACAGAATTCTTAAGCATTGTTTTGTATTAGAAAATAACTTTTCAATCATCTTTTATAACTTTTTAAAAGTGATATAACTTGAAAATTCTGTATCTCTGTTTCTTACAAGTTGATTTCTAATTCCGCACATTATTTTCATATAAAATTGAAATCAACTTGCCATTTTAAGTCAAAGCATTGTTATCTGGGGTCAACAATTGGTATCAGAGCAGATTGAATAAAACATTTTCAAATCGATCAATTGCTCGAGTATCTTTGTTAATACTCTGTTTTTCAAAAGTTCAAAAATTTTGACTAAAAATGGCAAACTTTCAGTCTTGGAACAGTGCTTTCAACATGGGTTCTATGTCAAAGCCTATGATGTTAGTCAGGGAGGAGTACCCCCAATGGAAAATCAGGATGATCAATTTCCTTAATGGACATGATCGAGCTCTGTTTCAATCCATTGTGTGTGGCCCACATATACCACGTGTTGAAATACCTGGTGTTCCAACATCTGATGACTCACCAGAAATCTCTGCCTCTTGGGCTCCCAAACAAGAGAAAAATTGGAGCCCAGAAGACAGGAAACTGGTGGAAACAGATGAAAGGGCCAAATCACTTCTGATTATGGCACTTCCAAATGACATATTTTCTTATGTAGATGCATGTTCATATGCAAAAGAAATATGGGATCAACTTGAAAATCTTTGTGAAGGAGGAGACAAAATGAAAAGGAACATGAGAACAAATCATGTCTCTGCTAATTAAAAGGTTTAAATGTTCACCAAATGTAACACTCACTGATGCTTACAATAGATTGACAAAAATTTTAAATGAACTAAAAAAGCATGGAGTTGAAAAAACCAATAATGAAAGAAATGTAAAATTTCTTGATGCTTTGCCCAGAGAATGGCAAAATCTTGCCATGACCATAGCCTCCACACTAGAGCTAGGAAATCTAAATCTACATGATCTATATAGCATTCTACTCCCAAGAGAGCAACAAGTCATTGAAAATTCAAAATAATATGGTGGACTTATAGCCTTAATATCAAATTCCCAAAGATCAATCACACCAGATCTACAACCCTCTAACCCACAAAGCCTAGTTTTAGCATCAGAAAATTATGAAAATCCATCAGATTTTTCTGCATTTGCTGAGGCAATAGCCTTGCTCACCAAAACCTTTGAGCAAAGATTGAAGGGAGGAAGTTCCAGAACTCAAAGGAGTGATAAAGGAAAGATGGAAGCAAGATCCAAGGAAAGAAGAGCAGAAAGCAAGTCAGAAGTGGTATGCTATAGATGCAAACAAAAGGGTCACTATGCATCAGAATGCAAGAACAAAAAGTTAAAAGATCCAGCTTACTATGAAAAGAAGCTAGAAGAAGCCAAAAAACAACAACAACAACAATAACAAGTCAGCCTGATTGCAGGGACAGATACCTGGATGACTGCTGACTCATCAGATGATGATCAAGAAGAAATGGCAATCTTTTGTCTTATGGCAAAACTTGACAATGAGGCATCAGAAATCAATGTAAGTCAAAATGATCAAGAGCTCAAAATCAAATAAACAAATTACTGGAAGATTTTCAAAAACTGCAAGAGAAATACTTGACAGAAACAAAGAAATCTGATGAACTTAAAGACATGTTGAGACATTGTCAAGAAAACGGAAATTTTTTACATGAAGAAAGTTTGATCAAAGACACAAAAATCAATTTTTATGAAAAAGAGAGAAAATTTTTGTATGCAGAAATTCATAAAAATAAGGTAAATGTAAAGGGTTTTTTAACAAGCAAAGGATTTCATTGACTACATTGAAACAACGTCAAAAAATCATGGTGAAGGATTGGGTTATAGAAAGACAACAAAAGATAATCCTACAGTGTTTATAAAAGCTTCAGATAAACCACATTCAGATTCTGACAATGAATCTAATTTAACAGAAGAATTTGACATCATGTCATCTTGTTCTGAGTCATGTCCAGAATCAAAAAAGGTCTGCTCTAAAGAAAATATAAAGACAAAACAAGATCATACAAAAGATAAAACTAAAAGGATCTTAAAAGAAAAGGGTCAAAACATTTTTCAAAAAATTCAGAAAAATGGGCTTTCATCAAAAACCATTCCATTAGACATCTCTAACAAGGTGGGATGTATGTGTGTTGATATTCTGAAAGTAATTCAACAGCATCTAAACAAAAACCAACAATCTGTCAGTGGTTCAGCATTGGACAGAAATCTTATCAGATCTGATCAGATGGCAACAGATTTGGTAAGGAGAGCTGATCAGTTAGAATCAACAGACTCTGACAGATCAAGATCAACATATGATGAAGGAAAACGCTATATGCTATGTTCTCATCTGACAAAGTACCCAAGAAAGTCTGGGTACCGAAAAATCACTAACCTCTTCATTACAGGACCATCATGTGCAGCAGATTTGGTACTGTGATTCAGGAAGCTCCAAGCACATGACTGGGGATAGGAGCTTACTTAGAAACTATGTAGAAAAGCTAGGTAAATTTGTAAATTTTGGTAATGGAGTGAAGGGTAGAGTAAAAGGTTATGGAAGCATAACATATGGTACAATAACAATTGAGAAAGTGGCACATGTAGAAGGTTTAAAATACAATCTTCTAAGTTGTGGTAAGTTCTGTGACAAAGGATTCAAGGTAACTTTTCTACATGATACTTGCTTATTAATAGGTCTTGAAGATGATAAAATTTATATTAGAGGAAAAAGGATAAGAAGATCGATTTATTTCTTTGACTTCAACAACAAAATTGAAGAACCTCAATTTTGTTTATTTACAAAAGAAAATAAAGGAAACAGTTGGTTATGGCATAAAAGACTGGCTCATATAAATTTTAAAACTTTAAACAAATTAGCAAGCAAGTGTCTGGTAAAAGGATTACCTTCTATTACTTCAAGAAAAGTCAAACTTTGTGAAGCATGTGAGCTAGGAAAGTCAAAAAGAGGCTCACACAAAACTGTGGTAGAATCTTCTATCTATGAAAATCTTGAACTTTTACACATGGACCTCTGTGGACCAATAAGCACTCAAAGTTTTTCTAGAAAGAAATACATTTGTCATTATTGATGACTATTCAAAGTACACATGGGTGGAATTTTTGCGGCAAAAGAGTGAAACACCAGATCTGATCATAAATTTTGTTAAGAAAATTGAAAATCTGTTGAAATTAACTGTAAGAAAAATCAGATCTGACAATGGGAGAAAATTCGAAAATGCAAAACTTGAGAATTTCCTAATAGAAAAAGGAATATCTCATGATTTTTCTGCTCCCGGAACCCCACAACAAAATGAGGTTGTTGAAAGGAGAAACAAAACTTTGGTAGAGGCAGCAAGAACAATGCTTGCATATGCTAAATTGCCAACCTATTTTTGGGCTGAAGCAGTGGCAAATGTATGTTTCACACAAAACAGAACTATCATCAACAAAAGACATCAGAAAACACCTTTTCACATCATAAACAAAAGGGTACCAAGTGTTAAATTTTTAGATACCTTTGGTTGTAGGTGTTTTATTTTTAATGATTTTGATAGTTTAGAGAAATTTGATAGAAAACCTGAAAAAGGAATTTTTCTTGGATACTCTTTCTCTTCAAAATCTTACAGAGTATTTGTTTTAAATAGCAGAACAATCAGAGAAAGTTTGTATGTCTCTTTTGATGATTCATTAGAAACAGAAATTTCTGATGACATTATAACTTTCTCACAAAAAGAAAATCTACAAATAATGAACACCTATTGATAAAACTAACAAATGACTGGGACGGAAATTATGGAAATTTACCAGAAAACTAGTCACACTCTAACTCTAAAGAAAATTTAGAGCCATCAGATGAAATACAAGGAATGACAAATCAGGCATCAGACACTACATCAGAAAATCAAGAAAAACAAATGTCTGATGACTCAGGCTCAGAACAAATCATCAATCTGGAGGAAGCAGAAAGTTCTTCACAAAATCCATCACTAGATTCAACAAATACTGCTACAAGTGGAAGATGGATAAAGGGCCACTCATCAGAAAATATCATAGGAAACCCTCAAGATGGTGTTAAAACAAGATCAGCAACTGCTCATGAATGTCTTCATGCTGGCTTCTTAAGTTTAACTGAACCAAAACAACAATTGAAGCACTCAAGGATCCAGACTGGGTTCAAGCAATGCAAGAAGAACTTGATCAGTTTGAAAAAAGTCAAGTGTAAGTTTGAAAAAAGTCAAGTGTGGAACCTAGTACCTAGACCAAATGGCAAATCTGTCATCAGGTCAAAACGGGTATTCAGAAACAAATCTGATGAACAAGGTATAGTAACAACGAACAAAGCAAGGTTAGTAGTAAAAGGGTATGTCAACAAGAAGGAATTGACTATGACGAAACATTTGCACCAGTAGCAAGACTGGAGGTAGTCAGAATCTTCCTTGCTTATGCAGCTTCAAAAGGCTTCAAAGTCTATCAGATGGATGTCAAGTATGCTTTTCTGAATGGTAAGATTGATCAAGAAGTATATGTGCAGCAACTAGAAGGCTTTGTTGATCCAAAATTTCTAAAACATGTTTATAAACTGAACAAAGCCTTGTATGGGTTAAAACAAGCTCCAAGAGCATGGTATGAAACTCTTTCAAACTTTTTAATTCAATCAGGTTTTACCAAAGGTACTATAGACACAACTTTGTTTCTCAAAACATACAAAGGACATACTTTGTTGGTACAAATATATGTTGATGACATAATATTTGGATCAACCAACTCAAAACATTGTAAAAAGTTTGAAAAATTAATGACAAGCAATTTTGAAATGAGCATGATGGGAGAGTTAAACTTCTTTTTAGGTCTCCAAGTAAAACAAGAATCTGATGGAATATTTTTAAATCAGTCAAAGTATGTTAAAACCATTTTAAAGAAATATTCATTAGAAAATTGCTCATCATCAAAAACTCCTATAGCCACAGGAAACAAGTTAGATTCTGATCCTAATGGTACAAATGTAGATCTTAAAACCTACAGGGGAATGATTGGATCACTCTTATATTTAACAGCCAGCAGACCTGATATAATGTTTTCAACATGTTTTCTGGCTAGATATCAGTGTAATCCCAAAGAATCCCATTTAAAAGCAGTAAAAAGGGTTTTTAAGTATCTAAAAGGCACATCTAACCATGGCTTATGGTATCCAAAGGGAACTAGTTTAGACCTAATTGCATATTTAGACGCAGATCATGCAGATTGTAAACAGGACAGAAAAAACACATCTAGTGCTTGTCAGATGCTTGGAGAAAAGCTTGTATGTTAGGAAAGTAAGAAACAAAACTGTGTTTCCACCTCTACAACTGAAGCAGAATATGTAGCAGCAGCAAGCTGTTGTTCACAAGTTTTGTGGATGCAAACACAACTCAAAGATTATGGAGTGAATCTGACAAGAATACAAATCCTATGTGACTCTAAGAGTGCAATAGCAATAACTTGAAATCCAGTTCACCACTCACGAACAAAACATATTGATGTCAGGTATCCTTTCATAAAAGATCATGTGGAAAAAGGAAATATAGAAATGTATTTTGTTCCAACAGAAAATCAGTTTGCTGATATTTTTACAAAACCTTTGGATGAGAAAAGACGTAATTATTTAATCAGTAAATTGGGAATGATAAACAAGAGATACGATGAAGCTACTCAATCCACAAAATTTGATAACTGAACGGGCTCTAATAAATTGATCAGAATCTGATAAAAATTCTTGATCAGAATTCTGTTAAAACTAAATCTGATAATCTCATCAGAAATCTAATCAATTCATTAGAAGCTAGGAAATTTTTCTTTGTTTTCAACAGAAAAATGTCGCCTTCATATATCTCTTTTGTACCATGTATGCAGACATAACTTGTACATATTTTTATAGCTTCTTTCATTTTATTTTTTTTACTTGGGAATATCCAATGAATGAGGAAGGTATACGTCACAAAGATACAGTTTTCATTTTTCTATTTATTTTTTACCCCTATCACATCAAATTCACACGCTTACTCAGCACGGTTAAAGGAAAAGAAGGCTACACCTGTCCTCTCAACAGAAAATTAAAGACCAGGGTGCCGCCTATTCATAAATGAGGAGGGAGAATATGGCCACTTTTAATTCTAAACGAATCTGACACCATATCTCCAAAGTATAGTAGAATTGGTACAATCAAGATCTTAACCGGTGAAAACATTTAAGGCATGTACTTATTGTCTTTAAATAGACATACACTTACTCATCCACTTTCACCTGAAAATCTTTTGAAATACTCATCTTCTTCACTTAACACACACAACCACCACCACCATGGAAAGAATTGAGAGCAACAGATTCCCTCTTCCTTACTTCCAAAGGCACAATGCAAGAGTAAGGATGAACGTGGATGACCCAAGATATGTAAACTGCTCCACCATTCTGAACATGCTGCTTAGCAGTCCAATAGCTTTTGCTCTCTCCATGCACGTTCAAGTGTTTCCGGAGATTCTTCAAGAATTTTGGAAGTCTGCATGGCTGGTTGTAGATGATGGTAGGCTAACTACCATTGCAGGAAAGGTGATGGGCGACAAGCTCATTTGCTTAAATGAGGAAACTATCAGGGAAGCTCTCTTGCTAAGAGATGACTGTCCTCCAACCACCTTCTCCTTGGCAGACAAGCAGGCCACCTTGGCCATGATGGGATACCATATATCCTCAAGGAAGAGTTCCCATCTTCAAAAGCGGGTTCATTGAACCTTGGCAGTTTCTGGTAACCGAGTTTGCCTTTTACTTTACAAGGAAAGCCTCGAGTTGGTATGAGATCACTCAAAGGATAATGGATACACTCATGCCTTAGTAAATCATCTCCCCTACACCTAGTCAGCCTATCTGATGAATGACTTTTTAGGGCCAACTTACGGGAGGTTGTCCTTTCCTCATCTACCCAAGGTTCTTGATGAAAGTGATAACTTCTCAACTGGACTTTGGAGGAGTTCCTGCATCATATGTCAGAGCAAGAATGCTTGTTCAGGAGGAACAACACATTGCTGCCCTCATACCAACAGACAAAAACACAGGGCATGAAACACCTCTCTGGGAAATGGTGCAGATCATGTATGGGGATGGAGACTTTGGAGATGATGATCCAAGCGATGAAGAGATAGTTTAACTTTTCCTTGTTTTTTTAGGAGAATTTCTGATGAGCTTGAGAAATCAATAGAAATTTCTGATGAGATCAGGAATTCAGGGGGAATTTCTGATGAAATTGAGCAATCAAAACAAAATTGATGAGATTAGGATTCTAGGGGGAATTTATGTAACCTTGACATTTCAAGATTTTCTAATAACATAAAAAAGGGGTCTCACATGAGATCAAAAATTTTCAGGAACTGCTTGTTTTAAAAGGAATCCTTGAAATGTTTGTTTCAAAATAATGAAATCAAATGAAATCAACAAGGGAGATGATGTTAAGATGATTAAAAGAAATTTCTTTCTTTCAAATGCAACATCTTTTTCTTGTTTCAAATGCAACCACTTTTTCTTGATTCAAATACATCTGTTTCTGATTTTTCTAAAAAGTTCAACTTTTTCTGATGAAAGTCTGACCACATCCAATGCAATCTTTCAAAACAGACGATAGGAAAGGAAAATTTGCAGATCAACAAAGATCTCAATTAACATGCAACATTTTCTACTATCATCAGGAAATCTGATCATTTTTATCAGAAAATCTGATCACATTTATCAGAAATCTGATCAAGAACATCAGAAAATCTGATCACATTTATCAGAAATCTGATCATCTTCATCAGAAAATCTGATCATATTTATCAAAAAATCTGATCATATTTATCAGGAAATCTGATCATCTTTATCAGAAAATCTGCTCACTTTCAGCAAAATTCTTAATCATTAGCAATCACAAAATCAGGTCGTTTTATAAAAAAAAAAGAGTTAAAACAAAGATAAATAAACTTAAGTTTATCAGAAAGAAATTTTTTTTGATATATGAAAAGAAAGTTTATGATAAAACAAAGTTTAAAATGACTCCAAAATTTGGTTAGTTAAATCTTCAAAACGGAAAGATAATGATGAAACACAAAATATATTCCTTGAAGAAAAGAACAAAGACTTGGAGTTACACCAGAAAAGCATGTGTAAGTATTCTCTCTGAAACACTACTCATTCCCTCTCATCTAAAAAAAAGAAAGAAAGAAAGGGATGGAACTATAGTCTATCTACTTGAACAAAAAGTCAACAGAATTCCACTTACCAATCTGTTAAAAAAAATCAACAGAAATCAGAAGACTCAAAAGTTTTTAGCTTTGCTTACAGAAAAGGGGGAAGATAGAATCATGCATCATGCAAAAGTGAAAGATTGGCGGTTAGCAGCAAGAAAGAAAATAAGTGGACCACTCTTCAAAAACGTGGACCCACTTGTGCAAGTGGACCACTCTTCAAAATAAAAACGTGGACCCACTTATGTAAAAGTAAAGATTGGCGGTTAACAAGCACCAATAGAAGAAAAGATAAAATCAATTCTTTAAAAAACTGTTTTTTCTTTAGATAACCCAAAAGGTGTCAGCATTTAAACATATAATTCAATGGGTTTTTAACATAGTTAATCACCAATCACGTGGGACAACAAAAGCCTATATAAACCGACCCAAGCCACAATCTCTCGCATTCACTTCCAAAAGTTTCAAGCTCTCAAAATTTCAAACCCTAAAAATCACAACCTTGTTTCTGCAAGCCAAAACCTCAAATCACAACATCATGTCTTCTTCTGGCTCCATGAACCTCAATATCCCAGCTGTGGAACATGAAGTTCCTCTTGTCAAAAGATCAAAATGGCTAGACACAGAGAAAAAGAACAACCTAGCTCTCAACACTGATCATGAACAGCATGATGAAAGGGTTAGAATTCTTGTAGAATTTCTGATCAATTGTCCTATAAAGTATGTTTTATCAGGAGGCATGAAGAATTGATCAAACCAATAGGACCAGATGATTGTGGATCAAGAATGATGTCTACATCAGCTGTCGATGACAAAAACCTTGCTGAGGAGTATGGAACAAATGAAGAATCTGATGAAGTCTCATCCACTAAAGATGGTGCAACAGACTCAGATTGAATGCAAGCTGGAGAAGGTCAACAACATGATACTCTTGAAACAGTTGCACATCTTGAATCAAACCCTGAACTTAATTTCACAAAACCAACTTCTGATGAAACCTCATCAGATTCTGTTGAGGCTGATTATGAAATAAGAACAAAAGTACCTAACGTTGAAGCCCAATTGGGTGTGGTTCTGAGTATCAACTCTGAATCTGATGAGGAGGAGGTTGAAACTGCAACAAGTGGAGAACATCCACTTGATCAGGGACAACTTTTGGATACTTTGTGTTATCCTAGAACTCAAGGAGAACATTCTCAAAGAACTGTTCAAGGATCTGAGGAAATCCTGGAAATACATGTGGTGCATGAATCTGGTAGGAATCCTTTGAATTGGTCTTATGATCAAGGCATGGGATTTCCTGAAACAGCAAGAAATGTGTTTTCTGCTAGTATGTTAGAAGGAACATCTGTTGTTCCAAATGACCCACTTACAACCAACCTTGAAACAACATTAAAAAGGTGATGGAGAATGTAATAAATCACGAGAGAAGGTCTCCTCTTGAAGAAAAACTGGATAGTCTGTTGAGTGAAATGAAGCAACAGAAGTCTGACATCATAAATCTGTCAGAATCTGTTGAATCCATCAGAAAACAATCAGAAGCAAACACAGATAAACTGAACAAGCTGCAAGAATCACCAGTTACTCTCAAGATGTGAAGAAGATCTCTCATGAATTTCATAAACTAGCTGAGGAATTCAAAGCTATGAAAGAAGAGATGAAAGAACTTGTGAAGGCAACAGGAAATGTTGAATCAAGAATTACAGCACAGAATCTGTCAAGTATTGCAGAAAACTTCACAAGAATGGAGGAAAAGCTGAAGGAAGTGGAGAAGAACAATGATCTAATGGTGCATTTATCAAAAGAACAAGTGCAGAATTGGAGCAAAAGCAGAACAGAACTACAAGGGCAGATGGCAAGCATCAGGGAAGAAAGTGGTGTTAACACAAAGCTGACTGAAGATGTAAAAGATTTGCTGAAGAGACTCTGCGTTAATATTGCACAAGAAACAAAGACAAGCCTGCCGGATTTGTTGAAACAAATTCCTCAGATAAGAGAAACGTCTTGTACAACCCAAAAGGATGCACTCAAACACACAGCAACTGCATCAACAAAACCTCTTTTCAAAATACCAGCTCCTGTACTAACTAAACCAAAAGATTCAGCTAAATCACCACAAAGAACAATGAGTTCCTTCCCTCTTCCACCTCATCCTACCTCCATCTCTAAAGAAAAAGCCTTGATCTTGCACACTTCAACACAAACTCAATCATCACCTCAATCAGCACCAATTCAATCAAAACCAACTCAACCACCACCACAACAATCTCAAACTCAAACAGAACCATCATTAAGAACAAGAGCTCAAAGTTTAACTCGGTCCTCATCCAGAGACAAAATGAAAGGAAAAGAAACTGTTGAACCCACTCTCTCAAGTCAAACTGAATTCAGCAAACAATGTATATCTGGAGAGAAAAGGAAATGGGAAGAAAGTGGTCATACTTCCTCAAAAAGGCCTGTTGTGATTCCAACAGAAGATCCAAACATTACAAAAATCATACAAACCGTAGATGACCATGAAGTACTCTTTCCAGAGGTTGTTTTAAAGGAATATTACAGACAAGATGATGAACCTCTTCCTAGCAAGATGGACCCAATCACCAGAAATGCCCACACAATGAGAGGCAATAGACAAGAAGGATGTCTCTAGGGAAATACAGAAATCCCATCAAGAGTGTACACATCACAGATAGATCAGTTCAAACTCCTCTCAAAGGTGTATGGCATAAAAACATGTATCACATTAGTAGAGAAGATGGTGAAGAACAACAGGTTCTTAACAACAAAATTATGGAGCGTCTACGCCCACTGGATATAGTTAAGCTAAGAAGAATGTATGCACAAGAATCACTGAGAAGAAGAGAAAACAGAAAAGCACTTCACAGCTTCTCAGAACGTGGAGTGGAGATAGCAACTACCATACGCCAAGTAGATTTTGATCTATTCCTTCGATACAAACACTTGGTCAATGGAAAACCTCTGAACACAGCACCAAACACTGAAATCCTTGAAGCAATGAAGGATGCCAGAACAGGTAGCATTGTTGAAACACCTGAGCTAGCAGTGATCTATAAAGATGAAGAAGGGAGAAAATATTCAGAGTTAATGAAATATGTAAGTTTTCAAACAGAACTTTATCTTACATTAAATAGATCATGAGGAAAAAGCAGGAACAGAAGAAGGATAAGAAGAAAGAGTACTTGGTGAAACAGATTGAAGACATCATTGATGACTGGATTCAAGTTAGGGAGTACGTAAAACCATGTATGAGGAATGCAAGCAACCAATCCCTCAGAAGTGTAAGCCCAGCATGAAAGACTTTTATTATTGAATTTGTCAAAACAATGATTGCTATGGTTGAACAAGTTTTCTATGAATTGTTTCTTTGAACGCTGATTAAGTTGTTGTTTATGTTTTATCTTGCAAAGTTCTTGGTTGTATGTTCTTCATTTTACTTACAATACTTAGGGGGAAATTGTTATGAAACTTTATATGTATGATTAAAGTATTGAAGAAAAATGAAGAAAGAGAGTCTGATCAATCTAATCAGATCTGATGAAAAAGAAGTCAAAGGATCAAGTCAACAGAAGAAACATGAGCATAGGCCATAAGGAGAAGCATTTGAGTCAGATCTGATGAGAATATCTTTGTCAAAGTGTTCGAAGAAAGGATCAGAAGAGATCAGATCAAATCTGATGAAACCTCATCAGATTCTGATCAAAGTCATCAGAAATCTGGTGACCAATCATAATGTCCACTTGCAGTTGAAGATAAGGTAATTCATTTGAAGGACATTTATGATACAAGTGGACATAGTAAGCATGACATATGAAATGATCTGCCACGATAAACACTTGCATGAATAAACAAATTGTGAATTCAAGCCAATTGCTCTCTATAAATAGAGATCACCAAACCGAAGATTGATGGAGCTGAGCATTGCAAGTATTACAACTTACATACTCCATTGCCCTTCACTCCCACAGAATTCTTAAGCATTGTTTTATATTAGAAAATAACTTTTCAATCATCTTTTGTAACCTTTCAAAAGTGATATAAACTTGAAAATTATGTATCTCTGTTTCTTACAAGTTGATTTCTAATTCCGCACATTATTTTCATATAAAGTTGAAATCAACTTGCCATTTTAAGTCAAAGCAGTGTTATCTGGGATCAACACTTCATATGGATTTCATATCTGTAACAAGAAACACCACTGTTAACAACAAATGGAGATCAACACTTTGATTGCCACTATTCAGAAACAAGCAGAAATTATACAGTTGAGAGATGAAAATGCTCGGCTGCGAGCTGCAGACGATGAAAGAGCTGCTCAGCTGCTACAGATGCGTACAGCTGATAATGCTCGTGGAATTAAGATGAACAGAATGAAAGAACGGAGCACTGAGTTACTACATTCTAGTGAGAAGCTCTCTGGGAAGTACACAGAGATAACCAACTTGTATGACTTACGAAACAAGACCATAGCTGAGAATGTAAAACAAATGGCTGGTAGCTATGAACTTACCAGAAAACGGGTTAACGTGTTGTGGGCTGATAGATATAAGGCACATGAGGTTCTGCAAAAGCGAGATCGCGATAATGAAGATCCCGGAAATCCTGATGTGTCTGCTTCGTCTGCTCAACCAGAAGGTTCTGCTTCTACACCAGCTGGTGCTTCAAGTTCTGTTCAAGTTGTTGCTGGGTCTGGGAGTGTTCAAGAGGAGTTGGAAAATATAGATCTGCAGGTGGTTCTAGTGCAGAGTCTAGATGATGTGGTTGTTGGTGAAGGTTCAGGATCTGGCAAGGTTGCTACTACTTCTGAAGCCATTGATGTGCAACCGTTGCAGTCTTTAGATCCTGTAACCGGTGAAGAGTTAGAGGAAGGGGAGTTTGTTTCTGAACTCTCACAAGAACAAATTTTGAGGTTGAAGGAAATTAAGGAGGTAGACGAATCTACCATTAATGAAATACCGAGTGAACCTGATAACACAAACGTTGAAGATATCTAAGAGATCGTGTTCGAGGGAACACCGAGAAGGCAAAGTATGTACGTGAGGATGGAGTGGAGTTCAATCCTTTTGATGATGATTGGCTCAAGGAAAATGTAGACAAGATCGATGAAAAGTTGAAAAGTCGAGATACGTCTGATACTTCTACGGATACTTTTGAAGAGTGGCGAAGAAAATTTTTAGCAAAGCATCCGAAGCCTACTCCTCCTCCGGCTCAAGTAGATTACGTGAAGTTTATAAAGATCGATCACATGGTCGCATTCTTAGTTGGATGTTCGTTCCAAAGATACATTGCCTGGCGGTCAAACGAGAACGCGACATCCAATAATTCAGATCGCTTTTGAGCATGCTAACTTTACCTTTTTATGATGCTGCTACTTTGTCCAGGTTGAACGTGATTAATCAGTCAAAGTATGAAGGTGTTACCCTCTTTGCTCGAAAGCTTCGAGTTGAGCGTCGGAAGGGTTGGAAGGATGAACTCTACAAGCCATAGTTTCCAAGATACAAGCAAATCAAGTACACTTTGGATCCGGAAACAAACACCAGAAAATACAGGCTTGTTTACTAGAAAGTCAAAGTGTTGGAGCAGATTCCGTTAATGCCGATGAAACAAGACTTTCTAGGAGACATGCATTTGTGGTGTTATGATTCCGATACTCATGAAGCCGTTATCGTGTTCAAGGACGATAAGGATAATTTCCGGATGTTAGACCCAATGTGGGTGGTGAACATGTCGAAGAACGATATCAAGAAGCTGCTTGAGCACGACATCTTTTATGAAGACAAAGATGCGCATCAAGCGTTGCTGTTTCAAGGGTTGCTTGTTTTTGCTACTATCAGGGTATTCACTCTCGGAGCTCGTGGACCGACGCGAACAAGGAATGAAGACCGAAGACCAAGCTATAGACAAGGGGAGTTTGTTGGTACAGTTTTGTGTCTGTACCTTGTTCTTAGCTTTTGGTAGTATGTACGCTCTTTGTTTACGTGTTTGTAATGTTTTAGTCCAGTCGGCCAAGTCAAGATATCCTCCTATGTTGACTTAGGACGACGTTTACTTTGTTTATGTTGTAAAACAATTAGCAAGTGTGCCACTGTTAGTTGTTAGTCTTTGTATGTAATTTAGTAAACCGTGTTGGTTCTGTTTGTACTAGGTACCCATGAAGAACTGGGATTCTTCGTGGGATTCAATGATCTACGAACAACCATTGTTCGTCACCTGTGTAAGCCACGAAGAACCTTCTTCGTGGGAATGATTGTTTGTTGATAGGTGTCCAACGAAGAACCATTCTTCGTTGGACAGATGGTTGTTCGTTGGGTCTGCAGGTTCTTTGTAACCATGCAGACCTTGGCTGCCTATATATACAGATCCACACTTCACAGTTTTACCAAGAGAGAGTCCTCAGAGAGTTAAGCACAGTGTGTATGTGTAACTGATTCTCTTCCACTTTAATCAAAGATAGTGAATCTTTTAGTTATCTTGTGTTTGCTTTCACATTGTTTATGCTTCAGTTTGCATGCTAACAAGGATTCCGCACTTGGTAGTGTGTTAACAAACAAGGGAGTAGGGAACTTGATCCTCCAAGTGGACCTATACACACACGTATATATATAATATAATTCAAAAATTTATTTTATATGAATGTAATATTTTATAACATTGATATTAGATTTATACATAAGTGTTTAAAACTAATATGTATTGCACAGTTTACTTTCACAGCTATGCCATATATAAGTATCAATACATTATTATTGGCTTATGAAGAGCTAATAATGATTTTTAAAAGCCTCAAGTCGCCAGAAATTTAACGAATGAACTAAAGAGTACTAAGTAAAAATTAACATGTCTAAGTAAAATTATAACAATATTATAGGATTCCATGATCATCTACACGTATTCGGTTATCTCAATTTGTGATCATCTCTTAAGGTACGGATAGATTCCCTTATTTTAATACATGTCATTTGGCCTACGAGCATCTGATTCCTGATTTTAAGATTCCGCTTCAAGTTTATATTATAAAAATGCTACAAAGTTTACATTTTTATAAGTTTACAAGTTTATAAGATTATATATTATGTTACCCAAGTCAGTCCCTTTTCTGTGAGGATGACCACAGACCCATCATTGTGGCATAAAATGATGTGGCACCATCCGTGACGGTGAGTTGAGTTCTCGAAGTCTTTTCTGTTTCAGTCTACGGACTTCTGTTTAGAGGCGTATGGATTGATCCTAGGAAAAAGTAAATAAAGTCTGATATCTGGTGAATGGTCGGTGTGATTTGCCCACACTCCGTTCATATCTGGATGCATGGGCTAGCTACCCTGTATCACCCTCTGTAATAAAATGAACCTTCTGGACTTCGGGTAAGTCTGTATATCATATTTTGATAATAATTTTTATACTTATCTAATATATTTTGAATTATGCAAACTTAGCGTTTTTGCTAAAACAAAGGATTTTTGAAAAATTTAGCCTTTTTTCTCAAATAAAATAAGCGTTTTTGTTTCCTTCTATCCGCGAGTTTTGCCCAGACATACGTTTTTGTGTTTTCCTTCTTTACGTCAGGTTACCAAGAAAATCGGGACCAGATACTGAAGAGTGTTCGAGTGTATGAGAAGAGACCATTGTAGAAGTAAATGTATTGATTTAAACGTCCTGTGAAGTTGTAAAGCCTCAGAATTTATTTAAGTATTAATGGAATTATATTTTTGATCTGACTCTGTAAAAGTGATAGGTCAGCCCGTTCTGGGTTGGGGTGTTACAATACCTCTTCAAGTCCCCCAGTCCAGTGTGGCTTCTAGGTGAGTTTATCAACTAGGAGGGATTCTGGACTCAAAATGATGTAAGTGTTAATAGTTATTTTGTTGTATTCTAGGTGATTTTATCAACTGGGAGGGATTCTGGACTCAAAATGATGTAAGCGTTAATAGTTATTTTGCTGTAAGAAGGCACATGAACTTCAGCGAACAGAGGAGAGCCAAAAAGGCGCATGGATTTTGTCGTAAAGAAGTGAGCCAAAAAAGCGCGTGGATTTTGCCGTACAGAAGTGAGCCAAAAAAGCGTGTGGAGTTTGGCGTACATAAGTGCGCCAAACAAGTACGTGGAGTTGGCGTACAGAAGTGAGCCAAAAAGGCGCGTGGACTTTGGCGTACAAAAGTGAGCCAAAAAAGCGCGTGGACTTTGGCGTACAGAAGTGAGCAAAAAAAGCGTGTGGATTTTGGCGTACAGAAGTGAGCCAAACTAGTGCGTGTATTTTAGCGTACAGAAAGAAGTGAGCCAAACTGGCGCGTGGATTTTGGAAAAAAAGCATGTGGATTTTGGCGTATAGAAGTGGGCCCACACGGCGCATAGGTTTGGATAAGGTTTCTTCATGTGGAAGCTTCGTTTGTCAAGTTGTGTAGTTGGTGGGATTGACGTCTGACACCTGTCTCTATAGCGCTGCAGGTTGAAGTGGTGGTCCCATCGGAGGGGTGGAATAGTTGCTTTTGCAGGGAAACCGTCAGACTGTCAGTTGTCTTTTCGGCGATGTCAAGTGCCTTGTGGCCACACGCCCTTAATAGACAGCGTTTCAGTTTTTTCCGCCTGACATGCCGTCTCCTTATTGGAGGATAGTCCCCACTTGCCGGTTCGGTTCCCCATCCATATGATGCGATGGGTATAAATATCCAGATGTTACTTCGCCCATACTTCTATCTTTCCAACTTTCTTCCTTGGTGATTTCTTGTTTCTTCCTTCTCGTTTTCCCTTTCTTGATTCTTTCACCGTTTCTACTTGTGTTTCTTGATACGGAATGTCGACTTCCACTAAACCAGGTGGTTCAAAGAAGGGCAAGAAGTCGAAACCTAAGGATCCATTAAGGCCCAATCAGGTAGTCATTAGCTGGAAGAGGATGAGTTCCACCATTTGTGCCAGACCTTTCGGTTTCTTGTAAACTGGGGTGCCTAGTTCCCGGTTGCTGGTAGAACTACCGTGGAAGCTCCTCCAGGCTACATTACTTTATATGCTGGTTTCTTTTGGGAGGGAAACTTCTGTCTCCCGATCACCAAATTCCTTGGTGATATTCTTACTCGTCATGGGTTGCATATTTCTCAAATCAGTGTTGTGGGCTTGTCGCAGCCCCCGACCCCTACCCCGGGAGCGTGGGCCGCGAGGACCGCAGACAGGTGGTGCCGGTGTTTATTAATTTGGCAGCGGAATTAAAACATCAGGATCGTAGTTAGGAAATACTATCAGAGTTTCAATACACCACACTTTTTATATTAAACAAAGGGGATAAAACCCATGTTTCCATTACAATACATTCGTAGGGGTAAACCCTAATTTATGTAAAACATAAACTGCTTTTTATTTTACTTTATAGCCACTTTTCTAAGCCTTTAGTGCTCTCCAGCTGGCTTCTATTAGCTTCACATTAAGTTACCTTAAACGCGTTTCAAAAACACATTATTAGCAAGAAATACTGGCGCATGCATCCCAGTTTAATCAAAACAAGTTTTTTTTTATACTTTACAGTTATTGAGAGCATCAACGATTACAATGTTTATATCTACACAATCACTCATTCAGTACTGTCAACACCTGACTTGTGGGTCATATTACTTTGGGTCCTGTCACCCAATAATAACAGTTCCTGTCACACTCCTGTGACTGTGGACTAGTAATGTATACAAAACCCCAACATACCGGCAGTAATTGTAGAATACATATACTCAATCACTATTAAGCATAATTAAAAAATTTGGGGGGTTTTTGGTAACACATTTTTTACTCACAAAAATTTTTACAAAAAGAGAATGTACTCGCCTTGGAAACTTAGGTATTCCTACAGGCTTCCTTGTAACAATCCCTGATGACTTCCTGGAATTTCTATTTAAAACATACAATGCACATGTGTTAGTAAATTAACCCATGTCACTTTAGCCATACAACACGACACAGAACCCCAACGAATCTTAGTGAGGCAGGGCCTTGACATCCGTCGGTGGGTCCTAAATCAATCGTGTAGGATGCCCATACAACACAAGATAGAACCCCAACGAGCTTAGTCGGGCAGAGCCTTGACATGCCTTTGTGGGTCCTAAATCGGGTAGGGTAACTAATAAGTGATCGGGGGTTAAGATACTTACAGCGGGCAACGTTTCGAAGGTTTAGGGGGTGTTGTTCAGAGAAACGGGGATTCGAAAGAGAGAGTGTTCATCAAAATTCGAGCGAACAAGTGCAACTGCTTCAGTCCCACGCCTGCTTTTTTATAGGCCAGTTAAGCCTCTCCCGCGCGTCGCACAGGATTCTTAGTCCCCTCTCGCGTGGCGCCTGAGACACCTAGCTAGGCTAGGTTAGCCTAGTAATGAGTATAGGCTGGCCACTTGTCGAAAACGGACATACGCGTGTCTGACCTCTCTCGCGCGTCGCGCCAGGATCAGGGGTTCCTGGCGCGTGGCGCCTGGGATGCCCAGATCCATTTCTTCGTTTTCCGTGCTGAGTCTCAATTCAAGTGCCCGGTTCTTCATTTTGGCTATGTTTGGGGTGTTTTGGAGAGTTGTTATATCCTTCCCACCTTGATTTATGTCTCGTCCTCGAGATTCACTGGAATAGGTGTGGATACTTTCTTCGCATTTCTGAATCTAGTTCCCATGTGTATTCTGGCCCTCTCTTTGAATCCCATTTTACTTTAACCAGAACTAATCTCTTGCGTTTGAGATTCTTGATCTTTCTATATTCAATCTGAATGGGTCTTTCTACACACTTAAACTTCTCATTTACCTCTATATCTTGAAGCGGTATTACTAGTGATTCATCTGCCAAACATTTCTTGAGATGACATACATGAAATACATCATGTATCCCTGCCATTTCCTCTAGAAATTGTAGCTAATAAGCTACAGGCCCTATTCGTTTGCTAATTTTAAAAGGTCCAACATACCTTGGGCTTAGTTTTCCTTTCTTACTGAATCTTACAATTCCTTTCCATGGTGAGACTTTTAATAGCACCTTATCTCCAACTTGAAATTCCAATGGTTTACGTCTGTTGTCTGCATAACTCTTTTGGCGATCTCGGGCTGCTTTCAGTCTTTCCTTGACTTGAATGATCTTGCCATTTGTCTCTTGCATAATTTCAGGACCTGATAGTTGCTTTTCTCCAATTTCCGCCCAACATACTGGTGTTCAACATTTTCGTTCGTAGAGTGCCTCAAATGGTGCAGCATTGATGCTGGTATGATAACTGTTGTTGTAGGAAAACTCTATCAATGGTAAATGTTCATCCCAATTTCCTCCAAAATTAATTATACAGGCTCTAAGCATATCTTCCATTGTTTGGATTGTTCTTTCACTCTGACCGTCTGTTTGGGGATGATGATTTGTACTTAAATTTAGTCTAGTTCCCATTGCTTTTTGGAAACTCGTCCAAAAATGCGAAGTAAAACGGTTGTCCCTGTCAGACACAATGGACAAAGGAATTCCAAGTAATGAAACTATTTCATTTACATATAACTTCGCTAACTGTTCCATACTGAAAGTTTCCTTCATTGGTAAGAAATGAGCAGATTTGGTTAATCTGTCTACAGTTACCCAAATTGTATCATTACCTTTTCATGTCCTGGGTAGTTTGGTAACAAAGTCCATCGTTATCAATTCCCATTTCCAAATTGGCATTTCTAATTGTTACAACAGTCATGAAGGTTTCTGATGTTCAGCTTTAACCTGTGAACAGGTAGACATTTGGCAACATAATTTGCTACATCCTTTTTCATTCCTATCCACCAGAAATTCTTTCTTAATTTCTTTATACATCTTATCACTTCCAGGATGCATTGTATACTTAGCCTTATGGGCTTCCTCTAAAATTCGATTCCGCATGTCTCCTTGGATAGGAATCCAAATCCTTTTCTTATGGAATCTCCAAATTCCATATGTTCCTTCCTCTAATTAATTAATCATTCCTTTTAATCCTTCAGCATCTTTCCTGTACCTGTTTAATTTGCTCATTTAAATCTATCTGCAGGTTTAGTCTAAGAGAGCGTACTCTTTTTGGCTTCTCATGGAACTTTCGACTTAAAGCATCAGCTACTACGTTAGCTTTTCCTGCATGATACTGGATATCACAATCATAATCATTAAGGATTTATATCCATCGCCTCTATCTCATATTTAATTCCTTTTGTCCAAAGACATATTTTAAACTCTTGTGATCTGTGAATACAACGAACTTACTACCGTAAAGATAGTGTCTCGAAATCTTAAGGGCAAAAATTATTGCTCCTAATTCTAGATCATGGGTTGTATAATTTTCTTCATGCTTCTTAAGTTGTCTAGAGGCATAAGAAATTACTTTTTAATGTTGCATTAGCACACATCCATATCCTAACTTAGACGCATCACAATAAACTACAAAGTCTTCAGTTCCTTCTAGCAAAGCGAGTATTGGTGTGTTGGTTAACTTTTGCTTCAATATCCTGAATGCTTCTTCTTGCTGTGGCCCCCATTAAAACTTAACTGATTTGTAAGTTAGCTTAGTTAACGGGATGGCTATATTAGAAAAATCTTGAATAAAACGTCTATAATATCCTGCCAATTCAAGAAAACTTCTTATTTCTGTTGGTGATTCTGGGACCTTCCATTTGGTAATTGCTTCGATCTTTGTGGGATCCACATGAATTCCTTCGTGGTTTACCAGATGTCCAAGGAATTGTACTTCTTGTAACCAGAACTCACATTTTGAGAATTTCGCATAAAGCTTTTCCTTCCTCAGCAGCGACAGGAGTATATGCAAATGCTCTGCATGATCTTCCTTACTTTTAAAGTAAATTAGAATATCATCTATAAAGACAATTATGAATTTATCCAGGTATGGTTTACATATCATGTTCATCATGTCCAGAAATGCAGCTAGGGCATTGGTTAAACCAAATGGCATGACTGTAAATTCATAATAACCGTACCTCATTCTGAAAGCAGTTTTAGGAATGTCCTCTTCCTGTACTTTCAACCGATGATATCCTGAGCGTAAGTCGATCTTAGAAAAGAATCGGGCTCCTTGGAGTTGATCGAATAAATCATCAATTCTTGGTAACGGGTACCGATTTTTATTGTCACTTTATTCAATTCTCGGTAATCAATGCAGATACGCATTGATCCGTCTTTCTTCTTGACAAATAACATCGGTGCTCCCCATGGCTATGAGGTAGGTTGTGTTTTGGTCAAAAATTACCGAAGCAATTTAGTGATCAAATTAGTTTTGTGAGGTAGTGTGCTAGCAATGCTTGTGAGAAATGTGTTGGTTTATTAGCTTATAAAAACAGTTTCAGGATATAGCCTCAGGATATGAAACTATACCAATAATCAAACAATGAACTGTAAAAGTAAAAGTGGACACGGGATATACGAGGAAAGCCCTTGATCAATTCAGATCTCCGGCATAAAACCTCGGAACCTGACAATCGTCGGCTGCCTTGTTCTTCTTATTGCTTGAAAATCAGGATACAGTGCAGGATGATGCTCAGATCGCTACTAAGTGGTACAAAGATTGCTAGTGTAAAGTGTTTGTGTGTGATTGCGATAGAAATTAGTGAGAGTAAGAGAGCAGAGAGTGATGTGAGTTCTCGTGTCGTTCCTATAATCTGGCTCATCCTTTATATAGTTACAAGAAATAAACAAATTCTCCTATAAACTTGGGGTGCTCCGGAATATTCCATTCTGAACGTTGTAGACCCAGTCTTGGCGGCTTCAACGTTCATATTCCAACCGAAAAGAGCGAGTCTTCAGGGGAAAAGGTCTTCGTATACGTTGCAAGTCCTACAGCCATCTCCTGCACGTAAAATATTAGTAGCTATCAGGATACTCCCTCAGGATGTTACCAATATCATGTTGTGGTTTCCTGGTCGCAAATAGACATTAATTAATCAAGATATTAGTCAAGATATGGGCTCAGAATTTCACCCATAACAATTGTCCCCAAAAATGTTGCCGTTGAGGATCCTGAGTCCCAACGGTTACATTTTTACGTTATTCGAGGCCATTAAGAGATAAGACCTGTGATATGATGGTTTGCAACTACCCATGCTAATTTCAATCATTACCCATCTATATCTTATCACTTCACTTCTTATTCTTCTGCCAAGAGATCAAAAGGTAAAACTATCTTTTCTCTTTATCTCTTCTCTTCTTTCTTTTCTTATTTCCCTGCGAAATATGACAAGACAAACTCGATCCAGTTCCCGCGATTCAGCCCCTGTCTTCATACCACAAAACCTTCTCCAATACCTGGAGAAGGAAGTTTGCTCGTTCGACAATGCCTATATAGCAAACCTCCAATCCTCCGGTATTTTTCCGGACACCGCAGTGTTTCGTCCGTACGATCGGAAACTCCGATCAGATATGGTGTCCACGGAATGGCTCTATTTCAACGCCTTTCCTTTTACCTTAGGTCTTAGGTTTCCATTTCTCGACTTCATCGCCGACTTCTTTAAAACCACTGGCCTCAGTTTCTGTCAAGTCATGCCAATGCTATGGCGTGTGTTAGTCGTTCTTGATCGGATCAAGGACACTCATATTCCAGATCTTTCTATCAACAACCTCCCTTTAGCATACCGGTTAAGATCTCATGGGTCAAGTAGATTTCTGTTCTACTCCACTTCCAGCGATCCTTCGATTCTCCGAGCCACCAGGAACGAAGAGGAATGGAAATTCAAGTTCTTCTTTGAAAAAAGAAGTTCGATCCCTGGTGGGGTGGATTATCCGGTGAAGTGGCTCTCCAAGGGTAGGAGTTAGGGTTTTAGGATATCCTCAGATATATCTTGCTCAACATCCTGCTATATATCCTACTCTGACATCTTCATTTTTTGTTGTGCAGCGGATTTCAGGAAGGTAGCACCTCCCCTTGTTGATTCGGAGACTAGGATTAAAGCCATCTACAAGCCACCGAAGATTGAAAGAAGCTTCATTCCAAACCCAACAGCATCAAGCCAACATTTCAGTTCTAACATGTCCGGTAAGTCCTCACTTTTTGTTTAAAGTCCCTGTTATCATTTCAGTTAGAGGAAATATTGAATAATCAAGTTTGAAATCACTCCATGTTTGCAGCACCAGCCAAGATCCTTGAAATCTTTGATCTTGAGGAACTAGATAGCTATTCTGGACCTGCTCCGGTGAAGACAGAGCCAACCTCCAAATCCAAGCCTCCAGCCGCCTCGAAGCCCTCTTCCAGCTCCAAGCCTACCACCGTCCCCAAGTCTTCTTCAGCTTCTAAGCTTCGGGCCTCCAGTTCTCGAAAGAGAAAGGATACCGATTCCCCCGCCGCTTCTGCTGAGGTTTCTCCTATCGAGAATCTTGGGTTCGCTGAATCAAGCAGCCTTATGACTTCTTTTCTCAACTAGGTAGATATCTTCACTCTATATTCTGTGCGTATATGCTAGACTGATGTTCTGGTTAGTTATAATGATACCCATACCTTGCACTGTAGTGCCTAAATCGTTTACTGGTTACGTTGAAGAGGCTTGTGGAACTGCGGTCTTCCATGAGGTCAGAGCAAAGAAGGCAGAGGCACTCATTGAACAGCTGCAAACAGCCGCCGCCACCAAGACCCGACATTACAAGGATAAACTAAAGAAGGTCACCGAGGATGCCAAAGTCGCTTTGGAGAAGGCTATTTCAGACGCTCAGATCAAGTTGGATGTTGCGCATCCCAACACGAGCAGGATATGGTCTCTTACCGTGATAACCTCAAAGGATCTGTGGTAATTTCCCTCCTCCAAGCTAGATTGAATATGGCTCACGAAGCCAAAGCTGCAGGCTTTGACTGACCTTCCTGGATTGTTAGTGCTTGGGAGGCGAAGTTGAAGGATCTTGGCGGTAATCTGGTCAAATATCCTGCTGAGACGGTGGTGAGGGAGTCTTCCAAAGCGGTTGAGGTAGCAGCAGAGGCTGGAGACGATGCTGGTGAGGATCCTGGGGCTAATATTGGAGTGGATGCTGATCGGGATGCTAATGTTGAGGAGGCAGTGAAGGTTGGTGAAGATGTTGTTGTGTGAGAGCATCGAAGTGGGCAATGATGGATATTATTGCTTAGGCCGTAGCCCACTTTTTTGAATTTGAATGGTCTGTACCCCCTTTAAACAATTTACTTTTCCTGCACTTGAACAATTTACATTTCCTGCATGCTTTAGATATTAGTATTTTGTGATGACCGGAGGTGGAGGGTTCCTGGGTTCCAGGACGTAGCCTTCGGTCACCAGTGTTTATATGCCTTAGAAACCTATCATACTCTTGGTGGATGGGTCTTGGTTTAAGACGAAGCCAAGCGTGTGTCATTTTGACTTGTTAATAATAAACTAATCTTTTAGCCTTATCTGTTGTTGCTATGTTTTTGTATTGAGAGACATGTTTGGAATAGTCTGATCAAATATCTTGGTCAGGATACTGATAAAATGTTCAATACTTTTGTTATCTGTAAAAAATATTAGACAAAAGCCTGGTTGAATATTACTTTATAGAAAACTTAGGTTATTCAGATAGGGTTTCAAGATTTGAAAAATAAAAAGTCATACCAGAAATACTTATGCAATAATTTCCAACTTCAACATGTGAATCCTTCGCAATGTCCCCAGCATAGATGCCCCCTGTCTGTGCAGGATTTTGCATTAGTACATGGCATACTTGAGGATTTCTTCATCTAGTAATTGAATTTCGTAGCTTTTCATCCACAAAAAATGTGTGTAAACACAATCATAGTCTGCCATATCTTTAGAATTTGTTAATAACTTTATTTTCACTAGGGATAATTCCTTAGTATTCTGGGGATAAACCGTTAGTGTCCTGGGGTTAAACCGTTAGTATCTTGGGGTTAAACCCTTATTTTCGTGCGCTACATGCGGGAGTGTATAAACTCCAAGACTTAGAAAGGTGAAAACCTTTAAACCTTAGAGATTATGAAAATACCCTTTCGCGAGAGAGGGTGATCAATCCTCATATACCATAAGGATCCAGGATATAGCCAACAATAACGAAATTGTCAGCCACTGTTACATGAACTGGTCCCGCTATCTTGAACTATTCCTGGATACTTGCGCTCCAGGCGGGGTGTTTAAACCCAATTCGGAAGAAATGTGAATACCTTTAAACCTATGAAGGGATCTAAATCCCTTAAACGTGAGAGAGGGGGCCAATCCTCTAATCTTTCGATCCATCTTGAGCAAGTATCTTGAAGCATATCCTACAAAACACCTTTAAACTAAGGTGGGTGTTAGCTTGGGTAACATCCCTCCGATGCTTAAGTCAGTATTGGGTTTCAAAGAATAATAACTTAAATTAAAATATATATTTAAAAGATATAGATTCATACCATCTTGAGTTGGAAATCAAATTCTAAACTCACTTGAAATAAGCCTTAAGATGTATAGCATTCCAGGACCTTGGTATCATATCTCCTTCCATGGTCTTGAGCCGGTATGCTCCTTTTCCAGATTCTGACTCAATCTCGTATGGCCCTTCCCATTTTGAGCTAATTTCCCATCAGCAGGATTAGTCATATTCTGAAACACTTTTCTCAATACCCAATCTCCAACTTGGAATCTTCTGGTTCTTAAATTCTTGTTGTACGACTTGGCTATCATTTGTTGGTATGATGACATCCTCAGCTTTGCCGCATCCCATGTTTCATCAATAGTGTCCAACTCTTGACATACGACTTGAGGATTCGCTTCAGGATCCCGTAGGATTGACCTAGCTGTGAGTATTACCATCTCTGTTGGAATCACTGCTTCTGCCCCAAACACCAAAGAAAATGGGGTTTGCCCAGTAGCATTCTTCACAGTTGTTCTATCAGCACATATGACAAATGGTAATTCTTCTGCCCCATTTTCCTTTTTTAGCGCCTAACCTCTTCTTCAAATTATTGATAATTATCTTGTTCGAGGATTCCGCTTGTCCATTAGCTTAAGGATGTACCGGTGTTGACGTGATCATCTTAATTCCCCAACTTTTGCAAAAATCAGTAGTTCTTTTGCTGATGAATTGAGAGCCATTTTCACAAATTATCTCGGCCGGTATCCTGAATCTTGTCAGGATATTTCTCTTGATGAAAGATACCACTTCTTGATCCCTTACTTGGATAAAGGCTTCCGCTTCAACCCACTTGGAAAAATAATCCGTCATTGCCAGCATGAAAACCTTTCCTCCCGGAGCCTTAGGTAGTTTCCCCACTATATTCGTACCCCACTTCATAAATGGCCAAGGGGATATGATGGGATATAATGGTTCAGCAGGCTGATGTAGTATATTGCTGTGTCTTTGGCATGCATCACATTTTCGAGCATACTCCGCAACATCCTTTCTCATGGTTGGCCAGTAATATCCTGTTCTCAACACTTTTGAGAATAAAGATCTACCCCAGGGTGGTTACCACAATCTACTTCACGTATATCCTGAAGTACCTCCTTGGTTTCAGGATCTGCCAAGCACCTTAGATATGGACCTGCAAGGGTTTTTCTTATACAAAAACATCATTTATAATAGTAAAATGGGATACTTTCATTCTGAAAGCTTTGGGATTCTCATCCTTTGGGATATCTCCTTTGTCAAGATACTTCACAATTGGAGTCATCCAGGATTCATGTTGGTACAAAATGTCTATGTCCTAGTCTTATATTGAGTCTGCTTAGATTAGAGTTGGATAGGCTAGCGAAACGAAGTATTGACAAGTTCACTCTTGGTGATGTTGTATTGTCAAGTTCGGCCGAACTTGCCTTGGTAAGTTCGCTCAAACTCATGTCCCGCACCAGCGAACTTGAACCTCTATAAATAGCTAGCATGTTGCTCTCATTTGTAACTTTGGCATTTCTGAGGCGAAGCTCTGTCAATTTGGAGACTCGACGTTATTTCAATAAAATTGACGATTAATTGACTAATTCTTGTTATTTGGTAAACTTGTCATAATATTTCCGCTATTATGGACAATAGAGATCAAATCTAGGTTCCTATACATTGAGGATCGGTCCTACAAGTAGTATCAGAGCTAGAATAGCCTGATTTGATTGATATCAAGACAAGAACACTTCTAATTCTACTCCATTCTTCTGTTTTTCTTAACTTCTACACAAAAATGAAGAATTCACGGTCAAATTATGTCCAATTTTGAATATGACATGTTAAATACATCATAGATAAACCCCTGAGAGTTTGGAGTCTAAAATCAAACGAATTGGTGTCAAATTGTTGCAAAAACCATGTTTGCAAAACCCTCTTTCATCGAACTTGTTAGCCAAGTTTGGCCGAACTTGAGCTAAAAAGTCACTTTTTAAGTGAATTTTTACCAAGTTCGCTCGAACTTGAGGTGTTTTTGAAAAAATTCTGCCAAGTTTGCTCGAACTTACTAAAATTTCACTAATATTTTGTCAAGTTCGACCGAACTTGATAAAATTCAAGAAAACTTTAGCCAAGTCCGCTCGTACTTGCACGTTTTTCTTATAAAACTCAAGCACAAGTTCGATCGAGGTTATTCAGGGAAAATTTTCATATCAAAAGTCACAAGTTCGACTGAACTTGTGATAAAATCTAAGAATTCTTCATTCAAGCTACAAGTTCGACCGAACTTGTAGAAAACTTAATTTTTCCAAAGTTTGAACGTGTTTTCAGCGTACGTGTTTCGTTATTCGCGATGGATGATATTCAGAGAGCGTTAATGTCCGGAGTGGGTACATCCAATGCCAAGGATAAATTCATGTATTGGGTTCAAGTCATGCATTTCCTAGGCTGGGTGTCGATTGAGAGAGGTTATACTATTCCGTTGGACGAAAATTAGCAAGTTCTGGAGAAGTTCAAATACTCCACGACACAGAAAGAAGAATACGTTGCTGAGAAAAAGATGATAAGCCTCATTCAACAATCTGTTAAAGAGGATATCCTGGTCTTGTTGCCAGAATACATGACTGTAAGAGAACTCTGGCTATCACTGCAAAAGAAATATCAAGGAAGCGCAGAGATGATCAAGAGTAAGAAATCTCTCATTATGAAGGAGTTCGATATGTTGAAGGGTGAGACAATGAAACAGATGATTGAGCATTTTTGCCATCTGAAAATCCAAATGAGAAGACACGGTCTCGAGAAGACGGAACAAGAGTACATCGATAAGCTAGCAGATGCGTTACCTAATGGAGAGTGGACTACTACCTGATGGTTCTGAAAGAAAGTTCGAATTGGGAATTCTTTAAGTTGTCTACATTCATCGACAAACTCGAAGGTCATGAAATGGAACTTTTAAAGATCGCAAAGTCGAAGAATGCTAACATTGTTCAAGATGTTGGTCTGTATTATAAAACCGGGATGCAAGACAACATTCAAGCCCGAATATTCAGACAGCATTTAATGCAAATTTGAATTCTTCAAACCATTCGCAGCAGAATAAGAACCAATCATATCCTCAATATGATCAAAGTCCACAAAGCTCTTCGTTCTCAAGCACTGGTTCAAATTCATCTTATCAAAGTCAAGCAAATCAGAATCAACAAACAAATTCTGATTCAAATGTGTACAAATGTAACATCGCTGTTAATTTGAACAATGTTGTTTCTGAACATACTACTAAGCAACATATGGCACTTCTCGCCACTGTTCTAGAATTATACGAAAGTCTTGTGGCCGGAAAGATTGGCAATCCTGAAATGACCGCCGAAGACTACGATCAGGTGGACGAAGAAGAACTTGAGCTAATGGATATAAAGTGGTGTTTAGCCTCTATCATTCGAAGAGTCACAAAGTTTGTTGCACTCACAGGCCGAGATATCAGAAATTCCAGCAACAAGCTAGGGTTTGACAAAATGAAAGTCACGTGCTTCAGTTGCCGACAGAAAGGGCATTTCAAGAGAGAATGCAAAAGCCCTGAAGCAACGGGTAATCAGAGTCCATTCGGAGGAGGTAATGAGTATTACAAGAAGTCACTTCAGTACAAGCCTTTCCCGAAGAAGACTCGGATTGAAATCCAAGAGAAACCAAACAGTAGCAACACTGAGAAAGCTATGGTTACATCAAACGAAGATGATGGTTTCGACTGGAACTCTTATATCGGTAAGAAGACCGGAGTTGCATTGATGGCTCAAATCGTTGAAGATACATCTGCCGAAGAAGCAGCAGTTCTAGCGAATATTTTATTGGAACAGTATCTGCAACAACATGAGGAAGAGGAGTATCTTCACATGAAGAATCAAGGTACTTTATCTCCTAATTCTTGTGATAGTTTTGCAGGTCACTTTGACGGAAGTTCTCAAGAGCAAGTTGCCGAGGAGAAATTGATTGCTGAAGAGGTCATTGATGTTACTCAAGAAATGAATGCCGAAAACCTCTAGGACATTGCCGATAAAGCTTTAACGGCAAATCTAACCAAGGTAGGTTCAGAGGTAAAGGAAATTGTTAAAGTACAAGTTGTAGAGGTTGAAAAACCTTGTACAAAATGTACAGAGCCATGTGCTGAATGTGCCAAAAATTCACAAATCATCGCTGAACTCAATGTACATAATGAACATTTCAAATACGATTATCGTATAATGAAGGAAGCGTACGACAAAATGAAAGATGATTATGGCAGGCTTGATAGAAATAATGTTGAACAACATGATACTGTAAGGATGTTGAAAGGTACAATAATTGATAAACAAAAAGCAAGAAACATCTATATTAACACCATTGCTAAGACCAAACAACAACTCAAGGACATGAAAATTGAAACAGAGCATGTTCAACAACTTTTAAGAAGTTACACAACTAACGCATATGTCATTGACCACATTCTTCCCACAATTCCGTCGGAAGAAAAACCTAAAAAGAAAATTGGTAAAGAAGACAGCAATGTTCCTCCTCCCCTATGCGAGAAGTACTATCGCAAAACTGTTGATGGGATGGATAAGGCACTCAACATTGAGTTGTTATTTGAAAAGAAAAACGAGTTGCCGGAGAACATTGATGTAGTCTATACTAAATCAGATGATGACAGTGCGGTAGTGAAAAAGGTGGTTGAAAATGTTCTGAATGATTCTGATGATGGCAGCTTCGAAAGCGCCACCTCGAGTTTGAATAGTTCTGACACAAATTCCGAAGATGACGACGCATCATCGGAAGATGATCTATGTGATGATCCTAACATTGTAATGTAAAAGGTTACGGATTCTGATAGATTATACTTTGATGACAGTTTTGTGATTCGGAACGTCAAAGAAGATCAATTAGACAAGCTGTTCAAGCTGGTTGAAGTCACATCAGATGACCTGGAGAAAAATGAAAAGAAATTCTATTCTAAACCCAAAATAAATTATAATAACTACCAAAGGAATGCTGGTGATCATCTGGAAAACCGGAGAGTTGGGTTGGGATTAGATGAATCTGATGAACTGAAAAAGAAAATGTCACCATTTCATGAATACAAGAATAAAAACATGACATTTGTTTATGGGACAAGCACGGTTCAGGAAGAAAGTTTGATCGGAAAACAATCAAACGATGAGTTTAAGAAACAGAAAGAACTTTAAGCTAAGGCGAAAGCCACAAGTGTGTCAAATCCACTAGTGGAAATTCACATGACAATCGGACTTGCTTCAAGTGCAACGAAGTTGGTCATATGGACAAAAGTGTCTGATGTCTAAACCAGCCTATCTTTAAAGAAAAGAAGGTTTAGATGTTGTGAAACCAAAGCAACCAGAGTTTGTAAAACCTTTAACGATTTGAAAAGAAATGAATCAAAACCTGAAGTCAAACCTAAACTGGAAAGAGATTTGAAAACTCAACTCTCAAAAAAGGTGAAACTTCTATGGCAAATGAATCACGGTTTTACATAAAAAAGGCTAACATAAAATCTCAAGCCTGGATTGCTAAGAAGAAGTCAACAACATCTGATGTTACTAAGTCTGAGCTTGTAAAGACTGATAACACGAAAGAATCAAAATCTGAGACCAAATCCGAAACTGTCAAAATTACAAGTGGTAACATTTCAAAGATAAAAAGAAGGTAAGTTTTGAAAATGAAACTGACAATGGAGGTTCAGATTATGAAGATGATTACCAAGCTTTCTATCCAAAACCCAAGACCAAAAAGGCTTGGGTCGTGCTCTTTAACTAGATTTTAACATGTGCAGGGGCTCCAGAGATCCGTACTTTCCAAGTGGATTCTGGATAGTGGAGAATTCAGGCATATGACGGGAATGAAAGCGTTGTTGTTCGACAACAAGGCTATCAATGGTGGATATGTTGTATTTAAGGGTAATCAGGGTGGAAGGATAGTCACCGAGGGAAAACTCTCGGGATGGCGTCGTTTCATTCGATCGCGTGAAGTATATTGCAGAACTGGAGAACAATCTTCTGAGCATATCGCAGATTTGAGACAATAAGTTCACGGTGCATTTCAACGACAAAGAATGTATTATCTTGAAGCCTAGTTTCAAAATACCTGATGAGTGGATTCTGATATGAGCCCCGCGTGAGAATGATCTATATGTCTTGTATATGGGCATTGCTACCACTTCATCAAAATCAGCGTAATTTTTGTGACGAAGGCTACTGAGAAAGATTCTATTCTTTGGCATCGTAAGATGGGGCATTCATTTGTGAAAAATGAATTTCTTGGTTCATAATGATCTTGTAGAGGGTGTAAATCTTCGGAGCTTTCATATGTCTGATCACTGCTTAGAATGTAAAAAGGGAAAGCAGATCAAGACATCACATCCGAAGAAAATTCTGAACTCAATCAAGTTACCGCTTGAATGTCTCCACATGGATTTATTTGGTCCTGTCAACATTCAAAGTATTTCTGGAGACTTATACTGCTTGGTCGTAACAGATGACCATTCGCGTTATTCATGGGTATTCTTCCAAGAATCAAAAGATGAAACATTCGAAAACTTGGTGATTCTTTTCAAGAAGCTAGAAAACCTTTATCATCTCCCTGTACGATGAATTCGCATTGACAATGGCACAGAGTTTAAGAATAACAAAATGAAGGAATTCTACGATGCTAAAGGGATTTTGCAAGAGTTTAATGCACCCTATACTCCGCAACAAAACGGTATCGCTGAAAGGAAGAACAGAACCTTAATTGAAACTGCAAGAACCATGCTTGCAAACTCAAAACTTCCAGTCAGCTTCTGGAGTGAAGCGGTTGCTGCGGCTTGCTACATGCTAAACAGAGTTGTCACTGTCAAACCAACAAATAAAACATGTTTTGAGATAATTAACCGACGGAAGCCTTGAAATTCTTAGAGCCATTTGGTGCGCCATGTACTGTAATCGATCAAGATGGTAAATTCGGAGACAAATCTCCTGAAGGTTTCTTTGTCGGATATGCAAGTCCGCTAAGAAGAGTATATGTTCCTTCATTAAGAAAGATTATTGAAGCACAGCACGTGGATTGCTTCAACTATACGGATCCTATTCAAAGAAGAGGTGACGCGTGGCTGTTAAACTATCAAGATCTTTGGAAGTCATTCGACTTGCCGGAAGAACCGTCTGAAGAAGAAATTGCAGCGTTATACTATCTTCAACAGTCGGCAAATCAAGAACAAATCATAGACCAATTGTGGTTAATCAACCCACGTTGGGTTCTTCATCTTCCGAAGCAGGTCCGAGCAATAGCGGTGTTCAAGTTGAAAAATATCTCTGAAGTAGAAGTAACACCTGCTACAACTCCAATGAATGCTTCTAATGAACCAGGAAATACAACATCAGAGCCCAGCATGCCTCAGAATCAGAATTCTGACTTAGATGAAGCGCCAACATTTGATGCTGATGGTGAAACATCATCGGATGAAGAAGTTGAGCATATATCTAACATGTTGAATCAATCTGCTAGTCCGAGAAATCAGAATGAAGCTTCATCTAGTGTTCCTAATGTTGAAATGAACAGTGAGTTAATTGTTTCAAATCAACAAAGCTCAGTTGATGTTCCTACAAAAGAAATGCCACGATCATATTCTTACCATCCTTCAACGAATATCATTGGTGAACTACAAACTGGTGTGCATACACGAAGCAAAATCAATAAAGCACTTAGTTGTTTCTACACCCGAGTTGCTCCAACTCATAACTACTGCTACTACTCATGTTTCATTTCTCAAATAGAGCCAAAAACTGTTAATGAAGCTCTGAGTGACGAGAACTGGGTGATAGCAATGCAAGAGGAACTGTTACAGTTCGAGAAGTTGGGTGTTTGGAAGCTTGTAGACTTGCCACCGAAGCAAAAACTATTGATACAAAGTGGGTCTTCAAGTGTAAAAGAGACGATCGGGGTGTAATAGTCAGAAACAAAGCTCGGCTGGTTGTCAAGGGATTCCACCAACAAGAGGGTATTGATTATATAGAGGTATATGCACCGGTTGCACGATTAGAGTATATCCGCATTTTCCTCGCGTTCGCATCTTGGAAAGGATTTAAGGTGTACAAGTTGGATGTAAAATATGCATTTCTCTACGGTAAACTTCGTGAACAAGTGTACATCGGCCAACCACCGGGTTTCGTCGATCCACTTAACAAGAATAAAGCATATCTCCTGGATAAAGCCTTGTACGGATTACACCAAGCCCCGAGAGCTTGGTATGAGACGTTATCGCAACATCTTGTTGGAAATGGCTTTACGAGAGGCATAGTGGACAGCACTTTGTTTACCAGAGAAGTTGGATCTCATCTAGTAATTGTACAAATCTATGTGGATGATATCATCTTCGGTTCTACGGATGAAAGTTTATGCAAAGAGTTTGAAAAGATCATGAAGAAGAAATTGGAGATGTCCTTGATGGGCGAAATGAAGTTCTTCTTAGGTTTACAAGTGGATCAGCTTCCAGACGGGATATTCATTCATCAGACCAAATATGTTCACGACATTCTCAAGATGTTTGAAATGGATAGCTCGAAGCCGCTTTCGACACCGCTGGCACTGAACCATGGGATTTGTGTAGACGAGACGGGAACCAAAGTTGATGAAACACTCTATCGATCGATGATAGGATCTCTGATGTATCTGACGGCATCTCGCCTAGACATCATGTATCCTACCTGCTTATGTGCGAGATAATAGTCTAGTCCTCTAGTGTCACACATGCAGATAGTCAAGCGAATCTTCCGTTACTTAAAAGGATGTCCTAGCACGGGCTTATGGTATCTTAAGAACGGCAATTTCGACTTAACAAGATACGCTAACTCAGACTTCGGAGTGGACAAAATGAACTCGAAATCTACAACGTCAGGATGCCAGTTCTTCGGAACACGTTTGGTAACGTGGCAGTGCAAGAAACAGACCACTGTCTCTCTCTCTCTACCAGTGAGGCAGAATACATTTCTGCTTCCAGCTGTTGCTCTCAAATCCTCTGGATTCAGCAACAGATGAGGGATTATGGTCTGCAGTTTCTTGATACGCCTTTATTCGTAGATAATAAAGCAGCCATCGATATAACTAAAAATCCGGTTCATCACTCACATACTAAACATATTGAAATTCGTTACCATTTCATTCGTGACTGTTACGAAAAGAAATTGGTGCGAATAGAAAAATCCACACCAACGAACAAAAGGTTGATTGTTATACCAAAGCATTTCCTTTAACAAGATTTAAATATGGTATTAAAAATTTGCTGACAGGTGCGGAAGCTGAGGCTGAATACGGATCGGATGACGAGTTCACGTAATCCGCATTGGTTTGTTATTTATCTTTATAGATTAGTATTTCTTAAAAACTAATATCCAAAAATATGTTTTTGATTTTAGGGGGAGAAATATTTGGGAAAATACAAAAACATATGAAAATTTTCAAAAATTGTACAAAAACATTGAAAAAGACAAAAAGAATTCGGTGTCACAAAAAAAGGAAATGATAGTACATCAGTGGACTATCACAGTATGCTAAATAAATGGAAAGTTTAATAGTGATAAACAAGTCTTACTGTGGATGTGTCGATAGGCTTAACACGTTCAGTAAATTGTTTTCGAGATATAAACTAAATTTTACAACTGCTTAATCTTGTGGATTAACACATCTTGGATATATGGACTTAGTACTCCAAAATTTCGTTTGAGAGATTGCCTGATTCGGAGATACGAGGTCTTTATAGATAGTTGATATTTGGGGTATTATACAAGTTCTTATGATTTTGCGGAAGCAATAGTCTAGAACTTCTATAATACTTTCGCTATAAACCCCTAAATTGAATCCAATGTTGAAAAGTATCAAAATATCTAATCATTTGCAGTGCTAAAAAGATTCCTTAAGTGGAACACACCTAAAGTCGAGCCTTCATCTCTTTGTCTGTAAGGTAGTACTAACGTGAGCTCTCAAGGTCTCGCATTAACCCAGATGTAGATACCAATTACGCTATATTCACCTGTAAGATGAAATCTAGGGAATCTTGATACGTGAGTATATTCAAAGTGGGAACCGCAGATAAGTTAAGTTTCATAATTCATACCTTAACATATCTTGAAACAGTTGAGAAACGTGGTAAAGTTTAAGTTGACAAACATATCGACAATCTAGGTAAACAAGTTTAAAACTTAAAGTCATCTAAAGGTCAACGGTACTGGTGATATGTCTCATTTAACTGATATGATCCTTAGACACGAATTCACAAAAATATGTCTGTAAATATGTTTGTACATAGTTTATATTGTTTTGTACATAGTTTATCAGCTTTACAGATTAAAACCAAAAAGATTTTCAGTGTGTTTTAGCATAAACTTACAAAAATACAAAAAGATTTTGTTTCTACATTGTTTTCAGCAAACCAATGTTGGAGAACGGGCCTTCGAAGTCTGGTAAGGTGTTTAAACTAGTGGGAATCTCATTGACAACAGGCTGGGAGCTAATCTATAAAATCTGAAAGGCCAAAACGATAAAAAGTTCATTAATGTGAAACTTTGATTTTGAAAATATCAACAGTTTGTTCGTAATGGGTCAAACTCGGGTCATTAACTTGGACTTGGTAGACAAATCGGTTAACCAAGGTCATTAACTTGGACTTGGTCAACTGAGTGGATTTTTAAACTGGTAAAAGTTGAAAGTTCAGGGACTAAATTGCAAAAAGTTGAAAATTTCTAAAAATAGGATTTGGCAAGTTCGGCCTAACTTGCTAAACAAATAAAAGTTTAACATTGCAGCAAGTTCGACCGAACTTGCATTGTTGGTTGTGTTGTGAAAGCATAAGTTCGCCCGGACTTACTTGGGCTTTATATCTTGGGCTTATCAAGTTTGCCCGAACTTGCCAAGGTATAAATACCTTGCAAGTTCGGCCGAACTCATTATCACTGAAACAATTCCTCTAAAGCGAACTTAACCTATAAGAGCGATTGTGTGAAATTGGCATAATTGCACCATTACTATGCTGAAATTTAGATTGATCTTGGTGATTCACACACCATTGTTAATGGAAGAGGTGAGAATTTGAGATTATAACCATGAATTGGACTGTAAATGATGAACTCAGATCTATACTTGTTAAATATGATAGATTTAGGATATATTAGACTAAATTGAACATAAATTCATAATAATCAACATAAATCGATACCAAGAATTTACATTGAATTTGATCAGAAGTGTCATTTTTGAAACTTGAAGTTTTGTTGAAGAAGACAACAAGTTCGGCCGAACTTGTTGACATGTTCGACCGAACTTGCATTCTTAAAAACAATTATAGTCCATTCACAAAAGGTAAGTTCGACCGAACATGGTTGAATCTTGAAATTCTTGAAATAATGAGAAGTTCGTTCGAACTTATGAAAGGATTTTGAAATGTTGAATGTAAGTTCGCCCGAACTTACTAAATGATTGATTGAACATGTTTTCGACATGTTCGGGCGAACTTGATTCAGACCTGATTGTTATACTCACATCAAGTTCGCCGAACTTGATGAAAATGTTGAAAAAATTTTGTGAATTTTCTCGTAATGCGTGCTAATTGTTTTGTGTCGTTCTTCAGGCTCAAGTACCAGCTCGGGTAATCACTATGGACTTTTCTAAGTTCCATAATATGTGTATAACACTTGAAAAGGCGATATGTCCATCACTGAAGGGGTACGACAGTATATTGAAGTTTTTAAAGGATTGGCCTATATATCGAGCTATCACGGAGCGTACAGTTTCTTATAGATCTCACACTTATCATTTTTGGATGAACGCGAGTCTCAGCGATGATAAGAAGTCTATTATTTCATCTGTGCAAGTTGGAAATGAGAACAAAGCTATCTCAGTTACTGAAGATGATATACGAAGGAACTTGCAATTCAAAGATGATAAAGATTATCCTATTTTCTTGGACGAAAAGACGGTGAGAGGTTGTTTTTATAGAATGGGGTACAAGGGGAGTGTTAATAAGCCGACTTTAAAGAAAGGGGAAGTGCCAAACCCCTACAATCTCCTGATTCGTGCGATTATACATACCTTCAGTCACCGAAAAGCGGGCTTAGTTGATGTGCAAGACTATATGGCCTGTATGGCAATGACGTTAATTCTGAAAAAGCCGTTCAACTATTCAAAGCTTGTGTTTACACATATGTCGAAGAATATGGATGATTCAAGACTATGCTTATATCCGAGATTCGTGCAGATGCTAATCGATGAGAAGTATTCGGATATTGCACGGGATCCAAATGGCATCTTATATCTCAGTCACCTTGATGATACAACGGTGAAAAAGTTGATCAAGTTTCAAAAGCAAGCTTCAGCACCGGTGGCTAAACCAGTATTTGGGGCTATCAAAGATGAAAATTATATAGCGCCGGCTGACAACAAGTGGAGAAAAGACGGAAGTGGTGACAAGAAAGAGTTAAACGATGAGAAAGAGTGGTTTAAAGATTTTAAGCCAAAAGCTCACAGTAATTGGTTCCTTAAAGCTGAAGTAGAAAAGCCTAAGAAGAAGCGAGCTGCAAAGAAAGTTGAGACGATGTTAATAGATGAAGATGAACCAGAGAATGTTCAAACTGAAGCTGGTTCTAGCGCAGCAATTGTTGAAAGTCAAGAAGTAGAAAAAGCTACTCAGGAAGACGATGTTATTTCTGCTACATCTGAAAAAGATGATGTTTTGTATGAAACACCAGAGAAAGAACCAGAAAAGACAGAAGCAGAAAAACAAGTTGAAAAGGAAAAAGAGACTGATGCTGATTTTGATCCGAATCTAGAAAAAGAGTCTGACGAGGAGAGACCAAAGAAAAAATCTAAGCGTGTGAAGTCTGCTACAGTGTCAACATCAAAAACTACAGGGTCTCCTCGGGCAAAAGGCAGGAAGAAATCAAAGAAATCTCAGAAACCTGCTAGTCGTCGTTACAAAGGAAATCCTAAAAGCACAGAAGTTACACAAGAACCTTCTGGTGCACAAGAAAGAGGAGTCACACAAGAACCTCCTACACAAGAACCTCCTATTATTATTTCTGTGGAAGCTGAACGTCCAGGAGTTACACAAGAACCTCTTGCGACTGGATTATTAGAAGTACCTGTTATTTCATCACCGATTGTTCCAATGACTTCTCATCTTGAAAGTTCTACTCCAAAGAAGTCTACACCAAAGACTGCTACTCCAAAGTCAACACCGAAGACTCCAGGACCTAATCTGTTTGGTGATATGCAGAACGAGCCTATTAGTCTTCAAGATCTGAACGATTTCTTTCCGGATACGAATGTTGATCTTCTTGAAAAGAGTGAGAAGGTTTTAGAAGAAAAAGTTCAACAGAATGAAGCTGAGAAAGCTGAACTGATCAAAAGAATGAATCAAAGCGCAGTTGAGAAAGAGTTGTTAGATGACAAGGTCAAAATGTTGGAAAATGAAAGAGAATTCTTCAAAGCACTAATTGAAAGTTTGCAAGATGCCAATGAGAAGCTGCAAACAGAGATTGCTGATCTGAAAGCAATTCAAGCCCTAAATGATCGAAGGTTTACGAGGATGCAGAAAGTATTATCTAATGCTATGAGTATTGATTTCATTGCTGAGTATGATCGTTTAGATAGACAAGAAGCAAAAGAGGGAGCAGAGAAAGAACTCACAGCGAGTGGTAAAGGCAAAGGTATTGAAGGCGAAGCACCTGAATCTTCTGAAGCTGCCGAAAAGTCTGTTGAAGATGTTGAAAAAGCTTCTGAGTCTGATATTACTAAGGTTGACGAATCTGTCAAGCCTTCTGATCCAGTAATTGCTTCTGAAGAAAAGGACGATGAAGAAGCAGAAGATGAGGATAAAGATGATGATGATAAGAAAGATGATTCTGATTATGAGGATTGGAATAATGCTAACGATGATGATGATCAGGGGGGAGTTGGTATGAAAATCAGTGAAGCAAAAATTTCTGGTGAATTTTATTTTTCTTCTTTGATGGATGATGAATCAAATAAGATGGATGATCAGATTTAGGTGGAGTCAGGGTAGAAAGGGTCAACTGATGATGTTGATATGATTGATGTTAATAAGTCTGCAAAGCCTGTTGCTGCAGTAACCACAAAGCCTTTGATACTCATGCTGGAACATAATGTAGAGGAAGGCGAGTATGTGCACAATTATACAAAGGAAGAATTGGCAAAGTTGATTAAAGTTGATGTTGAATCACTTGATTTTGATTTTGAGGAACAAGTGATGAATGTTAACACGTTTGAGCCGAATGATTATCAGTATATACGAAGGTTTGAAGCAGATGAGTATAACAGAGTGATAGTGGAAGATTGGTCTTCGGATGATGAAACAGATCAAACTACGAAGTACGTCGGTCCTAACACTAATAGTTTTCCTACTTTTGAGGAGATGTACAAGCAACTTAACGAAGACATGTTTAAAGAAAAGATTGAAGAATCTATTAGAGAAGGTAAAGTTCCAAAGCCAATGACGAAGGAGGAAATAGCAAAAGCTAAGAAGTCCTGGTTCAAAGAGATGCCGCGCGAACGTAAGTTTCGACGTCCTTTAGCATTCTTTACTAGAGACAAAGACGTGTCGTTGGGAGATATTCTCAGTTGGGGTTGGGTTAAAGAGTTGAATGTGTATGGAATCAAAAGGGAATTTGGAGTGCAATACTTCAAATATCTAGCTGATTTCAAGACGTTACCATACTGGGATGTGGAGGAGCTTGTGCAAACAGTAAATGTTACTTATCATATGAAATATATTGATCAGTTATTACGGAAAATGATCAAGTTTGAAGCGACTAAGGGGTTCAAGTATTGGAAGCCATTTATTCCAGGTCGCCGAATCAAAACAAATAAGAAGACAGGGGAAAAGGATATGATGTTGATTATGAAACGACCGAGAGCAATGAGAAACATGCCGCTGATGCCTATTGAACAAAATTTCTATCCAGTGTTCAAGTGGTGGCAGATAGATCCAACTACATGTGAAGCCGTTACTGTTTTACGATTTGAAGAACATCTGGATATTACAAAGGAAAGAGTTGATATATTGGGATTTCAGGGTATGAGAGGATTATGGAGAACGATCAGGATTCTAGATCTAATGTGGCTTGTTAACTGTTCAAGAGAAGATATCAAGTGCTTGTTCTACATAGTATTCGATGAACGTGAAAAAGAACAGGCTATGCAGTATCAAAGAGTTGTGAACGTTTGCTATGCACGTGAAGTGAATTCAGGGAAGATGTGGCAGAAAAGCTGGAGGGAGCTAGAACGGGTTGAATATCTAAAGGAAGAGAAGCGTCTCGAGGAAATACACAAGAAAGGTAGGGCGGCAAGGCTTAGAAGATTTCAGTAAATGAACAAAGTGCCTCCTACAGATCAGACGCCGGATCTAAAGCAAGAACGATGAAAGAATCCTTTCAAGAACTTCTTCGGTCATGTTCGTTAATGTTTATTTGAAGACAGAGTTTTTGAAGACTGATACAAGACGAAGATGATATCCAATGGGGAGTCTGTTGGTGCAGAACGTCTATGTCTTAGTCTTATATCGAGTCTGTTTAGATTAGAGTTGGATAGGCTAGCGAAACGAAGTATTTATGTAACTAGATGACAAGTTCGCTCTTGGTGATGTTGTATTGTCAAGTTCGGCCCAACTTGCCTTGGCAAGTTCGCCCGAACTCATGTCCCACACCAGCGAACTTGAACCTCTATTAATAGCTAACATGTTACTCTCATTTGTAACTTTGGCATTTCTGAGGCGAATCTCTGTCAATTTGGAGACTCGACGTTATATCAATAAAATTGACGATTAATTGACTAATTCTTGTTATTTGGTAAACTTGTCATAATATTTCCGCTATTATGGCACAGTTACTACTTCCTTATCCTGAGACTTGAAAAGTTCCATAGCCGGGTATAGGATATGTAATATTGGTATCTGAGTTCCTTCCGGTATCCTGACAGTAGATCCTAAATTTGCTAGAGCATCTGCTTCAGCATTTTCTTCTCTTTGTACCTATTCAAGTGTAAAATTTTCGAAATATCTTGCAAATTTTTTAACAATTTCAAGATATTCAGCTAACTTTTCACCTTTGACTGCATAAGATCCATTGAAATGGTTAGTAATCAACAGGGAATCGACATACACTTGTAAACAATTAACATTCGTATTCTTAGCTAATTCTAATCCTGTTATCAGAGCTTCATACTCAGCTTCATTAGTAGCAGGAAATTCACATCTAATAGCCTGGGGTAATATGTCCCCCTGTGGCGATTTTAGTAATATCCCTAATCCTACACCTCTTACATTAGATGCACCATCAGTATATAATATCCAAGATCCTGAATCCTCACCTAACTGCTGTACTTCTAGGTCGGCCTTAGTTTGAATATCACTACTAAAATCTGCCACAAAGTCTGCTAGAGCCTGAGACTTTATAGCATTTCTGGGCTCATATACTAAATCATATGCACTTAATTTTACGGACCACTTAGCCATTCTACCAGACATTTCAGGTTTCCTAAGCACATTTTTAACAGGATAATTGGTTTTAACACGAATCCTATGTGTTTCAAAGTAATGTCTAAGCTTAGTTGATGCCATGACTAGAGCTAATATCAATTTTTCTAGGTGTGAATATCTAGTTTCAGCATCTAACAAACTTTTACTAACATAATAAACAGGATACTGCTGACCTTCGTGATCCTTTACCAAAACAGCACTTACTGCATTCCCTGATACTGCGAGATATAGGGATAAGGGTTCACCATCCCCAGGCTTCATCAGCAGAGGTGCGCTTGAAAGATACGTCTTCAATTCTTGCAGGGCAGCTTCATGTTTCTCTCCCCATTCAAACTTTTTGTTCTTCTTCAGGATATCATAAAATTCTTGCATTTCTCTAAAGATCTTGAAATGAACCTGTTCAATGCTGCTACTCGTCCATTTAATCTCTGTACATCCTTCATATTGGATGGTGATTTGAGATCCAGGATAGCTTTAATCTGTTTTGGACTTCTTCTATCCCTCTCTTGGTCACCAGGTATCCTAGAAACTTTCCTGCCCCCACTCCAAAATGGCACTTAGCAGGATTCAGCTTCATATTATACTGGTCCAGGATATTGAAAGCACACTCTAAATCCTGGAGGTGATTCTCCGCTTTCTTGGATTTCACCACCATGTTGTCAATATATATCTCCATTGTGTCCCCCAGTTTGTCTTTAAACATCATATTGACCAGCCTCTGATATGTTGCCCCTGCATTTTTTAGACCAAAAGGCATGGCAATATAACAGTATATACCTGTGGGTGTCATGAATGCTGTGTCTTCTTGGTCGGATGGCTCCATTTGGATTTGCTGAAATCCTGAGGATGCATCCATAAAGGTCAGCATTTCATTATCGGTATTTCTATCTACCATCGAATCTATATGAGGTAATGGGAATTGGTCTTTAGGACATGCTTTATTGAGGTCTGTGTAATCTACACAAACTCTCCACTTCCCATTCTTCTTTTGGACCACCACCACGTTTGCTAGCCACTTAGGAAATTTAACGTCCCTGATCATCTTGGCCTTCAGCAACCTTTCAACCTCCTCTTGTATAATTGCATTCCTTTCAGGAGCGAATTTCTTCTCTTTTGTTGAAATGGCCTGAAAGATTTGTCAATTCCAAGCTTGAGAGTTATAATATTTTTTTGATATACCTGTCATATCTTTGTATTTCCATGCAAGCGTGGTCATCCTGCGTTTCAAAAAGTTAGTAAGCTGATTCTCAATATCCTGAGGGATATTGGCCCCTACAAGCACCGAGATATCTGGATTATCCTGATCCAGGATAACTTTCTTAACATCCTGCTCCGAAGTTCCCACGATATCCTGGGCTTGTATCTTTAATTGTTATCCTGCCCTAGATTTTGTTGACGCCTTCATCGAAGAGGAGTAGCATTCCTTCGCCTCCTGTTGGTCGCTTTCCACTTTGACTACCCCCAAGGGGTAGGGATCTTGGCACACTAATGATAGGTGGAAGGTACAGCTTTCATATCATAAATCCATGGCCTGCCTAATATAATAATGTAGTAGGATAATGAATCCATGACACAAAACCGTTGCATTGAGTTCACTCCTTCAACGTATACATGCATCTTTATCTCTCCAGCAGTGTTATTTGCTTCTCCATTGAACCCTACGAGCACAATGGACTTCGAGGTAATCTCCATTTCTGGGATGTTCATCCTCCTCGGGGTCTCTAGTTGAATGATGTTGACCGAGCTGCCATTGTCCACCAATATCATGCGTACAAAATGGTTAGCAATATACAAAGTGATTACTAGACCATCATGATGAGGATCCTGAATGCTATCCCGGTCTTCACTGTCGAACGTCATCACTTTGTCAGTTGTAAGTGTTGTCACCCTCGTTGGCTTATCCCCTCTTTCTGCCTTTGCCTCTTTGGCATGCCTCTTAGCTACAGAATAAGAGGTTTCGCATATATCGGATCCTCCAAATATGAAATTGATTATCTTGGCGTCTGGGGGAGGCGATGCTGCTCGTTCAGGATCCTTGTCAGTATCCTGACCCTTATTCTTATTCCTACCGATAAGATCTTTTAAGTAGCCTTTGCTTAGCAGATAGCTTATCTCCTTTCTCAGGGCTATGCAATCTTCTGTTACATGTCTAAAATCTTCATGGAAGGCACACCACTTGAACTTATCCTTCCAATCAGCCTTTTGTTGGTTCTTCCTTGGCCACCTTGCTTTATCTCCTAAACCCTGCATGGCAGATATTAGTTCAGGAGTATTTACAGAAAAACAGTATTCAGATAACTCAGGATATTCTTCGCCATCTTCATCCTCGACAGCATTCACTTTCTTGCTATCGTTTCTGCCATACGGCTTAGAGCGGTACGGTTTGTACGAGGATTCCGATTTCTTGTTTTTTGATTCGTATGTTGAGGATGAATTCATCCTCTCTTGCATTTTCTTGTCGTCTTCAGGCCTGATATATCTTAGAGCCCTGTTTCAAGCTTCGTCCAAGTTCCTGGAAGGATTCATCACAAGATCCTGATAAAATGAAAAATCCTTTTGTAATCCCATTTTGAATGCTTGTACAGCTGTAGCAACATCAAGATGTCGGATATCTAAGGATTCCCTACTAAATTTGTTCACATAATCCCTAAGGGATTCTTGAGGTCCCTGTTTTATCCTGTGGAGATCACTTGTTAGTTTTTCAAAGCTTCTACTACAAGAAAATTGACTGTTAAACAAATTAACCAAATGAGCAAATGATGTTATTGAATGAGGTGGAACGCTTAAGAGCCACTTCAAGGCTGATCCTGTCAGAGTAGAGCCGAAGCCCTTGCATAAGCATGCTTCCTTAAGATCTGGTGGGATAGGGTTTACTTCCATCCTCTCCCTATACTGAGCAATATGTTCTTCAGGATCCGCCGTTCCGTCATAAAGCTTCATGTTGGGAGTTTGGAATCTCTTTGGGATTTCAGCATCACAAATGTGGTGAACGAAGCGTGATATGTTGTGACTATCCTGGGATACTTCCGGTATGGGCTGCACTACCCCAGGTACACTTGATATCATACCCTTCAGCTTCTGAAGCTCTCTGGAGAGTGCTGAGGTCACACTTGTATCCTGCGAAGATCCAACATTGTTAGTAGCAAGAGTATTAACATTATTAGATAAGTTACCAGTCTGTTGATTCTGGCCATATCCTGGAGCGTATTCGGGGCCCCTCACAAACGATATCCTGGCTGATGAGGGTATTTCAGGAACATTGCTCTGGGAACGGCTTGGTATGACATTGCCCTGATTATCCTCAGTATACACCGCTAAACTAAAGTTCAGATTCCTAGGCTGCAAGGGAGTGACAACATCCTCAGCAGGTCTCTTGGAGTTAGACTTCAAGAGTTGTGTTTCTCTTATTATCATCTGGTTAGTCTCCTGCTGTTGCTCCATCTGATCCTGTATACTACCAAACAAAGTTAAAATTTCATCATTATAAGCCATAATAGGAGTTCTCCCTAGGACACCAAATCTGTAGACACTCTGAGCAGGGGGAGTGTCTCGGGATGTTTGAGTTACGACCCTCCTTGGAGGAGCTTGAACTTGTGGAGGTGGTGGAAGCACCGAACCGGTTGTAGCAGAGGTTACATCGGGCATGGAGGAAGAGCTCATGTTTGATTTTGAAGCCATTGAAAATAGTTGTGTAAAAAGTTTTGAAAATAAAAAGCCAAGTAATGATTTTAACAAAGCTTTTAGTAGAAATAGCACCACTTGTCCCATGGATGGCGCCAAATTGTTTTGGTCAAAAATTACTGAAGCAATTTAGTGATCAAATTAGTTTTGTGAGGTAGTGTGCTAGCAATGCTTGTGAGAAATGTGTTGGTTTATTAGCTTATAAAAACAGTTTCAGGATATAGCCTCAGGGTATGAAACTATACCAATAATCAAACAATGAGCTATAAAAGTAAAAGTGGACACGGGATATACGAGGAAAGCCCTTGATCAATCTAGATCTCCGGCATAAAACCTCGGGACCTGAAAATCGTCGGCTGCCTTGTTCTTCTTATTGCTTGAAAATCAGGATACAGTGCAGGATGATGCTCAGATCGCTACTAAGTGGTACAAAGAATGCTAGTGTAAAGTGTTTGTGTGTGATTGCGATAGAAATTAGTGAGAGTAAGAGAGCAGATAGTGAGGTGAGTTCTCATGTCGTTCCTATGATCTGGCTCATCCTTTATATAGTTACAAGAAACAAACAAATTCTCCTATAAACTTGGGGTGCTCCGGAAATATTCCATTCTGAACGTTGTAGACCCGGTCTTGGCGGCTTCAACGTCCATATTCCAACTGAAAAGAGCGAGTCTTCAGGGGAAAAGGTATTCGTATACATTGCAAGTCCTACAGCCATCTCCTGCACATAAAATATTAGTAGCTATCAGGATACCCCCTCAGGATGTTACTAATATCTTGTCGTGGTATCCTGGTCGCAAACAGACATTAATTAGTCAAGATATTAGTCAAGATATTGGGCTCAGAATTTCACCCATAACAGGTTGTATGCAACCTTTGTCTAGTAATTCGTCCAGTTGTTTCTTCAGTTTTTGCATCTCCGTCGGTGCTAGGCGATAGGGTGCTTTGGCAATCGGTGTCGTTCCTGGTATTAGGTGAATTCTAAATTCAACCTCTCGGTCTGGCGGTAATCCAGGCAACTCTTCTGGGAAAACATCAAAGAATTCAGATATTATGGGAATATCTTTTAATTCTTTTCCTTTAGTGTTAATGATTAGGGAAATCATATACACTATTCCTCATTTCCGTATATAGCTTGCAGCTTTCTTCACAGAGATGAACTTTGTTGACCTTGTCGACTTATCTCCTTTAATTGTGATCCTTTCGCCAGATGGCACATTTACTTCTACAGACTTTTGATCACATATTCATGCCTGGTTGGTTACCAACCAATCCATTCCTAGCACGACATCGAATCCGGCTAGATCCATTGGAAAAAGGTTAGCAGTAAAGTTATGACTTAAAATTTCTATCTTTACTCCTTGCAGAATTTCGCTTATTTTGATAGAAGATCCATTTGTCGTTTCCACCAGGCAGTCTTGGTGTAGTTTAGTTAATGGTTGATTGAGAAGTTTACAGAAAGAAGTATTTATGAAACTTTGGTTTGCACCAGAGTCAAATAATACTTTGGCATAAACATCATTAACTAAAAACGTACCGGCAATCACATCCGGAATCATCTTGGCTTCCTCGGCGGTCAGCACGAAGGCTCTTGCATTTCTCTTGGGTCCTTCCATTGTCTTTGCTTTGTTGTTTGCTGCTAGAGCTAGTTTCGGACAGTTGGTTTTAATATGATCGGCTTCTCCGCATTTGTAGCATAGCCTATTGCTAGCTTTCTTTCTGCAGTCTTCTTCCTTATGCCCTGGAAATTTGCAGAAATTGCAGTATGTAGAGAATTTCCCTGGATGTTTTCTTTTGCAGTACTTACATGGGGGTGAAGAAGAACTTGCCCCTTTCCCGCGATTGGTATTATCATAACGTAGTTCCTGAGTGATCTTTTGAGCTAGGTTCCTTTTCTGGTTCTCTTCTCGTACGTACCACTTCATCTGTCAAGGTGTTTGCTAGCTCTACTACTTCTTCTATGGTTTGTGGTCTAGCTGCCTTGACGCACTGATTAATCTCCAGATGTAACGGGAGATCAATACTGGTTCGGGTGAAGCTAGGGTTGGTACAAGCCTTGCATATTCAAAGAATGTGGTAGTATATCTCTGCAATCTACCCCGATCATTCTATAATTTAGGAATTTATTAGCAATCTGTTCCTTTTCATTAGGAGGACATAATTTCCTTTCAACTATTTTCCTTAAAGTTGTTCCATTCCACATTGTAAACCCTGTCACTTCCTCTGGACTGAAGAATACCACTCTAAACCTGCATCTTTAAAAAGATTAGAAGCATACATGACTTTATCTTCTTTGCACATTTACTTATCTTTCGGACTACTTCTGTCTTTTCTATCCAGCGCAAGGCTGAAATAGCTCCTTCATTGCCTGAGAATTCTATCGGTTTGCATGATAAGAATTCTTTATAAGAACAATCATATGAGATGGTTCTTCTTCTTTTTGGAATTGGAGCTTGGGTTAACAATCCGTGATTTCCATTCACACTGCGATTTGATTCAGTGGGTATACGTTTATTCCCGTTTCTGGAATCATTATTTTCTGCCTTTTTAACAGTATCGATAATATAAGGCATAGCATCTATGACTCCGTGGGCCACTATGTGTTCGATAACACTTTTATCTACTTGGATCTCGTTATTATTGCTATTCTGGATTTCCATATTTACTTCGTTTGACATCTGAACTGTAAACATTTATCAGGTATTAATATCACAGAATAAATTAAATAATAATCACTCAAACACAGTGAACCAAAATCGTCGAGCATTGCGACTTTTACTCTTTTCATATATACGCATCTATTACAAACATATCTAGAATTCAAACATTAGTAACTACGCATCAATATATATATATATATATATATATATATATATATATATATTAGGCGATATATATTATTATCTATTTTAGTTATTGTTTTTTGTAGTTTTTTTTTCAAAGTAACAAAATACACACACACGCACACACACATATATATATATATATATTAGGCGACTGCTTTCTTAGAACTGTATCTCTCGCTCGTCATATTTCCAGACGAGCTTCTCCTCGATTTGGCGGATTCGGTTTCCTTCCTCAACCAACTCTTCTCCGTACTGGCGGAGTTCCTCCACATGATCTCTTGGTAGCACTGGGGCAGGTACTGGTTCAGGGTTAGGTGGAACTGGTTCTTCGTAGGGGAATGGGTTTTCTAGTAGGTTCTGAATTGCCCAGTTGTTAGCCCACCACTGATCTATAGGGTTTGGTGCTGGGATTCTAGGTATCTCATTGGGATCAAAGGCTGGAATTGGAAATTGGTTTCCCTGATTCTGTTCTAGGTTCATGGGTTGATTAGGAAATAAAGGAGGTAATGGTGGTTTGCTACTTGGTTGAAATTAGGTTCTCCTCCTATATTTCCAAACATGTGAAAATTAGCAAATTGTCTATCCAACTCTTCTTCCCATAAGGGTCTAACTTCTGGGTTTTGTGTATTTCTCTCAGTTCTAACTGCTATGGTTGCTGTTGGGCTTGTCTCATTCTTTCCTCATCTCTCCTTTGGCTCTACTAAACCAACCTCACTGTTTAGGGGGAAAAGGTTCTGCGGATTTGGCTTTGAAAACAAAGATATCTTCGGAATCGGCGGTGTAGTCGGTGATTGGCTGGGATGTTCCTTCATCCATGTAACGATGAGGTAGATGACGCCCTGATCACTCATACTGTAAAGTAAAGATGTTATTAAAATAACACAAAATAATAATATATAAATTTACACATAGTAACATAGAAGTCGTGGATATTTCCTAACATAATTGGTTAAAATTTAGGTATTTTAAAAGAACACCTAAATGGCTTAAACCAGTGGCTCTGATACCACCTTCTGTCGCAGCCCCCGACACCTAACCCGGGAGCGGGGGCCGCGAGGATCGCAGACAGGTGGTACCGATGTTTATTAGTTTGGCAGCGGAATTAACACATCAGGATCATAGTTAGAAATACAATCAGAGTTTCAAAACATCACACTTTTTATATTAAACAAAGGGGATAAAACCCATGTTTCCATTACAATACATTCGTAGGGGTAAACCCTAATTTATGAAAAACATAAACTCCTTTTTTATTTTAGTAACTTTTATAGCCTCTTTTCTAAGCCTTCAGTGCTCTCCAGCTGGCTTCTATGAGCTTCACATTAAGTTACCTGAAACGCGTTTTAAAAACATTTTATCAGCAAGAAATGCTGGCGAATGCATCCCAGTTTAATCAAAACACGTTTTTTTTATACTTTACAGTTATTGAGAGCATCAGCGATTACAATGTTTATATCTACACAATCACTCATTCAGTACTGTCAACACCTGACTTGTGGGTCATATTACTTTGGGTCCTGTCACCCAATAGTAACAGTTCAGGTCACACTCCTGTGATTGTGGACTAGTAATGTATACAAAACCCCAACATACCGGCAGTAATTGTAGAATACATATACCCAATCACTGTTAACCATAACTAAAACATTTGGGGGTTTTTGGTAACACATTTTTTACTCACAAAAAGATTTACAAAAAGAGAATGTACTCGCCTTGGAAACTTAGGTATTCCTACAGGCTTCCTTGTAACAATCCCTGATGACTTCCTGGAATTTCTATTTAAAACATACAATGCACAAGTGTTAGTAAATTAACCCAAGTCACTTTAGCCATACAACACGAGACAGAACCCCAACGAATCTTAGTCAGGCAGGGCCTTGACATGCGTCGGTGGGTCCTGAATCAATCGGGTAGGATGCCCATACAATACGAGATAGAACCCCAACGAGCTTAGTCGGGCAGAGCCTTGACATGCGTTTGTGGGCCCTAAATCGGGTAGGGTAACGAATTAGTGATCGGGGGTTAAGATACTTACAGCGGGCAGTGTTTCGCAGGTTTAGGGGTTTAGGGGGTGTTGTTCAGAGAAACAGGGATTCGGGAGAGAGTGTTCATCAAAAGTCGATCAAACAAGTGCAACTGCTTCAGTCCTATGCCTGCCTTTTTATAGGCCAGTTTGGCCTCCCCCGCGCGTCGCGCGAGATTTCTGGTCCCCTCTCGCGTGGCGCCTGAGACACCTAGCTAGGCTAGGTTAGCCTTGTAACGAGTATAGGCTGGCCACTTGTCGAAAACAAACATACGCGTGTCTGACCTTTGTCGCGCGTCGCGCCAGGATCAGGGGTTCCTGGCGGGTGGTGCCTGGGATGCCCAGATCCATTTTCTTCGTTTTACGTGCTGAGTCTCGATTCGTGTGTCCGGTTCTTCGTTTTGGCTCGGTTTGGGGTGTTTTGGAGAGTTATAACAGGGCTTTCCCCGTATTACACACTTCTAGTTTATCAGTCGTGCTCAGCACTTGATTCCATCTGTTGACATGTTCAACATCTTTTACTACGTTTCTTGTACCGGGGGTTACTATTCTTTCAATTCTCGCACCACAAACGTCTTACCCTATAGTAAGGATCCTCCTAAGAGTCCTCATGACTGGAAACATAAGTTTTTTTACATTCGTCGCGGTGTGATACCGATTGATATGCATTATCGATCTTACGAATACATCGCATCACATTTAACTTTTTTTTGTTCTTTAATGTGATGAATTGAACTGGTATTGTACCATTACCACATTACTTCTAACAGACAATATCAGTGCCTACCTATATCGGTACTTTCGCAACTGTTACTAATATTCGTTTTTATGGTTTCAATCGATGTATAACATGTGTTAATATTCTTTTTGGCGTATCACGGCTTTAGTTTTTAGGTTTTTTTTCGTTGGTCTTTTATCATTGTATAACACATAGCGATACCGTAATTACCCAAACCGTTACCGACCTAATTGCACTGCAACACGCAGGAAATTGTACTAGTTTTACCCTAAATACTAAAATAAATAATGATAAAAATAAAAAATAAAACAATTATAAGTTTAAATTACAATTATAAATATATATATATATATATATACACACACACACACGCACACATAATCCCCTCCCTTCTCTCACCTTCCATCTCCAACTCCTCTCTCACCCCCCCCCCCCCCCTCTCCTCCTCCCTTAACTGAGACTAACACCTACCCCCACGACCATAACCACCACACACCACTGCCCTACCACTACCACCCACTTGATTCCACCGCTGCCAAAAAAACCCCAATCTAGATTCAAACAAACCCCAAATGTTCTGATCATGAACTAGAACAAAGAAAAGAGAACAATGTTCGAATATTAGTGATCAAATATGAACTCCATCACTTCGTTCACCACCAAATCCAAGCCACCATTAATCTCTCTCTACTTCTCTATCTTCTATACTCTCTCTCCAAATCACCAATGAATTAGCCCTATTTACAGGTCTACATCCACTAAATTTTATGATTCTGAAATGATGATAGGATGATAGGATGGTGGCCAACAGTGTTCTACAATAGAAAGATTTTGAGAGAAGGATGAGAGGATGGTGGTCAGCGGCTTTAAACCCTAGATCCGTAGGTTTGGGTAGATATGTTGGTGATGGTGGTGATCGTGTGTGTGGTTGAAGAAGATAAGGGAATGGCGGTGGTAGGTTTCTCCGTCGTGGGCTTTGATGGGTCTCAAGGTAGTCCAAGATGGAGACCCGAAACCTTGTTTCATTGATGATGACCTGCAACTTCCATGGTGGGTTTTTTAATTCGAATATGGGGTTTTCATGTTTAAATATGTTGGTGGTGGTGTGATGGTGGAGGTGGTGTTTGTAGTGGTGGGGGGTGGTTGACGATGGCAAGTGGTGGTGGTGGGTGTGAGAGAAGGAGAGAGAGATGGGAATAGAAAGAGGTGTAGAGAGAATAAAATTGAATGAATGGTAACATGTTTTATATAAATAAATGGGTAAAAAGACTAATTTGCCCTCATGTAGGGTAAACTTAGTCAAGTTTAACCATGAAAACTAACCGAGTTAGGGTTAAAGAACATAATGTGCAAATGTTTGCAAACATCAAGTATGTTTTTTTGTATATTTGAAGGTAAAAGATACAGTTTAAAATTTGGTGTCAACATAAAAAACGATTTTTGTAATTTACTCATAAAAATTATATTTAATTTACAATAGTAATGTTTTTTTTAATAAACTCAATATAGTGTACTCATAATCAACTATAATCAACTTATATATAAAAAAAAAACTATAAGATATTATTAAAATGTAACATTGTAGGTTCATTTTGTCAAAACTTTTAAATGATTTGTGTTTAGTTTTTGTTTTTTAGATACTTAAAATTTTTGTAGTTGATGAAACGTATTTCATTACTTAATTAGTTAAACATACATAAATAAGAGAAAAATGTCCATTTTCACCTATAGTCCTTACATTTCTAAAATTACAGTTATAGTCTTCAGCTTTTGCACATTCGTTCTCGGATAGAATCTTTAGCATGGATGGGGTTAGTTTTTTGTGTTAAGTGGGTGTGGAATTACAAAAATACCCTTACTTTAAAAATAAAACATGAAATAAAATGTAGTGTCCACCCATGGTGGGACCCACCATCCCCCTTTTTGTCAACCCTAAAACCTTCTCTCTCACACACACACACAACCAGAGCCACGTTGCCGAGTACAACATCAACAATGTCACATTACGTCGTTGCCGGAGCGATGGCAGTGACTATTAAGGTCCTCTGGCGTTGTTGACTAACTGAGTGTGAAGTGATAATGTAGCTAGTTTTTGCATTTGTTGGATGTGTACCGGGAAATATTGTGTTACTCAAATTATATACTGACTATAATATATAAATAGCAATCAATTTTCAAAATAATGCATTTGAAAACACTTTGTGTTTTAATGATTAGTATTGGTTTTAAAAGGTAAAGTGGGTGGTGGTATTTTTCCAGCAGGGTGAGGTGGTGGTGTAGAGTGAATGGTGGTAGCATTTTTTTTCCAACGGGGTGAGATGGTGGAGGTGTTATGGTGGTTGGTAGATGAAGTGGATGAGTTAGGTGGTGGGTCCCACATATATATTTAAATATTAAATATATTTCTTTTAACTTTTTAGTATTAATTTAACAGCAAGAGTATTTTTGTAATTTCACCCACTTAATATAAAAAAATAACCCCCGTCCACACTAATGACGATCCAAGAACGAATGTGGAAAAGTTAAGGACTATAGTTGTAAATTTAGAAGTGTAGGGACTGTAGGTGAAAATGGAGCAAACCAAAAAGACTATCCAGACATTTTTTTAAATAATTAAGAATTGATGACTGCGAGGAGAGCTGTTAAGCACTTTAAAAGCAAGTTGTATATTGATTACTTGGTACATACATACTTGTCTTATTGTGCTTTGTAAACAGACATTATTGTTTAACTTGTGTAATACACATGAATATCATATATTAGAGAGAGAGAGGGGGGAGAGAGAGAGATACGCATTGTGAAAAGGGAGTAGCCCCAAAGGGATAAACTGGTTGTAAAGTAGTGTATTCCTAAACCAAGTAGACGTGGGTTCAAATCTTGGGTGTGTATGGTAATTTTAGCCATTTAAAAATGAAAAAGGAGTAAGGAGAAAAAGTGTGATTTTTAAAGTGGTCCCCATGTTTTTTCGTCATAGTAATAAAAACCAATTGAAACAATCTAGCAGGGAGTTGGGGTTATAGATGAAAGGGGTTTAATAAAGACGAAACAATAGATATGTAAAAAACTAGTTAAGTTTAGATGAAACTAAAAACGATTGTGGTATCCATTTAGCAAGAAGCTATTAAATGAGAAGTGGGATTTAACGGCACGGGGAAGCAATTCATGGGTAAAGTAAAGAGACTGAAACAAAAAAAAAAGTTTCATATCAAGTCAAAGTAACTGCTTCATAAGCAATAAAGATTAGACCTGTTATGCATTTTGCTTCTCGGTACAGCAAGTTAAAAAAGGAGAGACAATCGGTGTGTTATAAAGTAATGGAACTCTCAGGCAGGCAGGCAGGCAGGCAGGCTGTGTTGTTCATCACAGAAAGACTGGAGCCATGACCAGCGTTATCGTCGCAAGCATCTTGATAAGGACGTGCAGTGAGGGGCCAGCAGTGTCCTTGAACGGGTCACCTACACTGTAATATTAAAAGGGTGGGGTTAGAGAAGAACCAAAGAGATTAATAAATAATCAAGAATGTTGCTACTTACGTATCACCAGTAACAGCTGCTTTATGGCTGTCACTTCCTTTGCCTCCAAGAGCCCCCGTCTCGATATATTTCTTAGCATTATCCCAGGCGCCACCAGCGGTGTTGAGGAAAAGAGCCATCAGAATACCAGAAACCGTTGCAAACATTAACATGGCAGCCACAACCTTAGCCCCAGTAAAGGATGCCCGGTATAGTAACCCAGTATCCGAAACAGAATGCCTGTTTGGGCAGCAGTAATAACCCCAAATGAACATCTTAATTTTAAACCTAGGTAATGCAATCTAGGTCTTTCATATATTATAATAAAAAAAAGATGAGCGCACCAATAAATATAGGTGATATAATGGCCAAGGCTCCAGGCTTTATCATCTCCCTCAGAGATGCAGAGGCCACAATTGCAACACATCTCCCATAATCTGGTTTGTCTTTGAAGTCCTATGGCAAAGATAAAGATAGGGGAAAATCATGACAAGTGCGTTAAAACAACAAGATATTGTTCCTGTTTGTTTACAAGACCTACCATTATGCCTGGCCTCTCAGTAAACTGTCTTCTTACTTCGTTAACAACCTCCTGGGCAGTCCGACCAACTGCAGCACATGCCCACGCACTGAAAAGAAAGATAAGCATGGACCCCAACAATCCACCAACAAATACTTCTGGAATAGCGATGTCAACCTGTACAGGCAACATTTAGACAGAAACAGTACAAGCCAATGGAAAATGACTTTCCCTACCTGTGTAAATGGGGTGTGAGCAAATGATGCTACTTCATCCATATACGCACTGAATAAAAGAAAAGACGCAAGTGCAGCAGATCCAATGGCAAACCCTTTGGTGGTTGCTTTTGTCGTGTTCCCAGCTGCATCCAAAACATCAGTGATCTCCCGGACGCTTTCAGGCTGCAATTGCGGGGTAATCATTATGAAGTAACCCAAACATCAAGTACAGAGAGAGAATGCTGTTTTACCTACCTGCTGACTCATCTCAACAATTCCACCAGCATTATCCGCGATTGGACCAAACATATCCATAGTGAGTACATAAGCTGCAGTACTAAGCATACCCATTGTTGCAACTGCCGTCCCAAACAACCCACCTGTCGGATTTCCAACCTCATCAACCAGTCCTGAAGTTTGGCCCAACCAGAATGCCAAAACAATAGACACGCTTATCACAAGGACAGGAAGAGCAGTAGATTCTAGACCCAAGCTAATGCCCGCAATTATGTTAGTCCCATGCCCTGTTGAACTGGAAAGAGCTAATTTGCGCACAGGTTCATGTTTATAGTCGGTGTAATACTGAGTAATCCAAACAAATATGTATGCCGTCATGATTCCAACCAAACCACATAGGGCAAAATTCAACCAAGCAGAAGGAGCTTGTTCTGTGTACAGCATCCACCGCGTAGACTGCATAGGCAACAAACAACTTAACTGACTATAGCAAAAGAGAATATATATAAAAAAACCGCACACAACACAGCTGTGCTACAAGTCACTTGAAATATTACCAAACCAAAAGTCACAACCGCCAAAATTATTGTAACAGAATATCCTTTCTGAAGTATCGTCATAGGATCCTCCATAACACCAATCACTCCAGGATCACGTGTGCCACGTATTGAAAACATCCCCACCGACGATATTACAAGATCAAATGAATGGATGACAAGAGGAAACAAGATGAAGCCTGATGGATCTGCATGTAATCCACAAGCATATAGACAGATGATTGAAGAACCAAATTACACAAACTTTTCATGCATGTAAGAAAAAAAAACATAAGTTGGAATATATAGAACCACAGTAGTGGAAAAGCATTAGCTAAAGTCTCCATTATCTAACTGCACTTCAAAAAATAACTTTGGTTCCCATCATGCAATTCAAGTGAAGGTATCAGAAGTAGCAGATCACCTTAAATCATCTATGGATTAAAAGAGTTAACGTGTCAATTTGACACATACGGACCTCAATGTTTTCCAATATCATAATGCAGACAAAGTCAGCAACCTTAGGCATTCACAGAACCCATCCCCATTTTCAAAGTTTAGGGAAAATGCATAGAATCCCTCTATTTCCCTCCTTGCTCATTAGAGTGTTATGTTTTTTGTTTGTCAGTTTCTTACAGATGTTAACTTGTGTATTTGATTGCTTATTGTTGTAGATGTGAATGTTTCATCTCATATTTAAATATTTGATTTGGCAGTCAACTTCATATGATGGTTTCTACTATGATTGTATCTTCTATAGCATATGTATAGAACAGTACAGTGAACAGATTTACAGTGTAGACCTATGTTTATTTAATTTTTATTTTATTTTTGAACGGCAGACATATGTTTATTTAAGCTTCAATTTGAATTGTAGTTAACCCGACAGATTTCATTCTTGTTGGGTCAACCCGAACCGGTTACTATTAACCTGAAAATAATAATTTGATAGTCAAACTTCAATAAAAAATTATCAGAAATCAATTTTAGAATAAAAAATAGTAAGACAAAATAGTTAATAGTCTAGATTACAAATGGAAAAAAGAAGTATATAGAGATGGATGGGGAATGAGATGTAGGAGATTTTAAAAAAAATGAAAGTTAAATCTAGGAAAAGGTGAATTTTAGTTAAATTATAGGTCTAGAGATGGGGAACCTACTACGAATGATCTTAGAATGCTAACCTATTCTAATTCTAACAAACATTCTAGTTCTAACAAACAACTGCACAGATTTGATCACTCTGTTAATGGAACATATGCTACTGAGAAGAAGCAAGTCTTAGACGTCATCAACATGAAGTTTCAAAGAGAAGAACACTAGTCAATAAAAAGGTAAGGATCAATATATGGGTCCTCTTTAACTGATTATAAACTCAGAGATTTAGAGAACCAAATGATTTACCTTCAATTTTGCAGCGCTGAGCCATGGTTCCTCCAAGTATCATAGCACTGATTATCTCTGCAGCTATGCTCTCAAACAAATCAGCTCCTCTAGCTGCACAATCACCAACATTATCTCCAACCTTGTATGACCAAAATCAACAAAATCATTAAATCTATTCAATCAAAATATTCATCATGATAAAGGAAATGATACGCATTATCACAAACGAGACTAATCTATCATATACAAATAATGAGATAATCAAGATATGAGAAACTGAAGGTGGATACTAATTACTGCAGTTAAGATCCAAGCGATTGAATTCAAGAAATTATTTGCATAAAAGACGTAGGTCAGGGAAACAATTAAGATCCAAGCAATTGTATTCAGGAAAATATTTGCATATAAGACGTAGGTCAGGCAAACAATGTGCGCAGAGTTGTCGATTACTCGACTCCACACAAAATGTAAGAAGCCAACTTAGATTCATACCAGGATACATTAAAGGCTCTCTAAAGAAACTGTCAAACCTCCTCTTACTATTAAAAAAAGTGGCAACAAATAAAACAAAAGACATCATATTTTTACAAATGCAACCTCATATACAATTAACAAACTTAGCAGATAAACTGTAAACTTGTACTACTAAAAAGTCAACTTCCTCAATAACTTTCTAAAGAAATTTAAGCAACATTTTACTAGTCACAACTGATTAACAAAACCTTACTGTCAGTGTGGAATATTTATACATGTAGAGAAAGGGAGTGGGGGTAGTCAAGAGGTATTTGTGGGTGACCTTTTTTTATGTTTGTTTTAATAGCCCATCTTATTTTTGTGATTCTATATTACTACTTGCACCAGAATCAATAAGTCAAACTGAAGCTGGAGCTGTTTGGTATTACAGTCACCAGTTATTAATGCATCAACATCCAATAAGCAAGAACAACAAAAGCACAAAACTAAAAAAGGAATGTATACCAGATCAGCAATGACAGCAGGATTCCGAGGATCATCTTCAGGTATTCCCTGCTCTACTTTCCCAACAAGATCAGCACCAACATCAGCAGCTTTCGTGTATATTCCACCACCCAACTGAGCAAAAAGGGCTACAAACGAAGCTCCAAAACCATATCCCACAAGAAGAAGAGGCACTGAAGACAGAGGGGCACATATTACAAATGGTTTTTTTGTTTCTATTCGTGATATTGCCAAAGAATTTTAGTTCTACATCAGATGACAAGAATAATAACCTAGCACATGCATAACAATAGCACAGTAGATATTGAGTAACACTAACATATTGTTGGGGGGGTTATTCGTGGGGTATATATATATTTTTTTTTTTTTTTTGGGGGGGGGGGGGGGGGGGGGGGGGGGGGGGGGGTAGGTTTTTGGGTTGTGGGGTGGGGTGGGGTGGGGGTGGGTTTATTTTGGTTGTGTTCACATTGATTCTCGTGGTTCTCGCGATAAGGGTGGTTCTCGCATGAACCCTACCCTATATATATTATACATAGAGAGAGAAAGTGTAAGGTACAAAGCGGCTTAACGTACGAGCGTACGGTTAGCCAAAATAGCATGTGATGAAAAAAGCGCGTGTATGGGTGTACAGAAATCGCATGTTGGGGACTACACATGAATTCGCATGAAGGGTGTGATTTTCGCATGGATCTGTTTTGCATTTGATGAAATCGCATGAGTGAAATAAATTCGCACGTTAGAAAACCCTTACGCTCGTACGTTAAGAGTAATTGTACGTTAACCGCTCCATATATATATATATATACATATATATATATAGGGGAGGGTTCATTGGGGAACACTCAAAAAGTGGGGAACAGGGGAACACTCTTAAAAAATATACTTAACATGTTAAAAATTATTTTTTTCTAAATTTTTTTTGGCGCTTTTTCTTATAAATACATGTAGAAACATTCTAAATACAAAACTAAAAATATAAAAATGTTTAAAAACAGTTAAAAATATATATATCTTATAAAATTAAGTTAACACGTTAAAAATCATTTGTTTAAAAATATTTTTCAGCGCTTTTCCTTATAAAAATGGGTAAAAACTATTCCAAATGAAAAAATAAATTTTGTAAAAAAAAGTACCCGTTTTTTAACTGTTTTTTATATATTTAGGTTTTCTTTTTTTATTAAAAATGCTTCTAGTAGTATTTATAAGAAGAAGCGCCGACAATTTTAAAAAAAATGATTTTTAACATGTTAAGTTAAAATTTTAAAGTGTTCCCCGGTTCCCCATTTTTTAGTGTTCCCCAATGAACCTCACACTATATATATATATATATATAGGGGAGGGTTATCTTGAGAACGCTAAATATTGCGAGAACCATGAGAACGAATGATAAAACCAATCAAAACCATTTTTTTAATACAAACCTCAATGTAATTAAAATACAACATCAAAATAAGAATTTACAACATCAAATAATTCATTTCTACTCTCAAAATCACTTTTATTAGATTTTTTACACATGTATAAATGACAAACTTACACACGTGTAAAAAAAATTAGTTACGAATTCACGTAAATTTAAACGTGTAAATTAAATTTCTAAACTGTATTCGAATAATAACGATAAGTGTAAAAAAAATTGAATTGTTTTTGAACAAGTTTTCGTGGTTTTTTCATTCGTTCTCATGGTTCTCGCGATATTTAGTGTTCTCATTTAAACCCTCCCCTATATATATATATATGTATATATATATGTATATATATATGTATATAAAACGAAAACCCACTTGAGTTGAGAAAACTCAAAAAACCTTTGTGAAAACCCCATGTAACATTTTTATTTTTTTCTAAAAAAATAGGAAATGTAACATACATATATTTGAACATTTTTATAAAAGAAACACAAAAAAACATTAAGTAGTTTATTTTTTTTAAAATGTTAAAAATTTCATGTTACATAATTTATATGTCCAAAAAAAATGTAACATACAAATTTTAAACATTTTTTTTTAAACAAGTAGGTGTTTTTTACATAATTTTTTTTTAAAAATGTTCAAGTACATTAATGTTACATTCCCTATTTTTTTAGAAAAAAAATAAAAATGTTATATAGGCTTTTCTTGAGTTTTCTGGGTTTTCGTTTTATATTTCACCTATATATATATATATATATATATATTCCTATAGGACTTTTAGCATCCCTTACCCAAAATATAGTGATAAATAAGGTTTATATATGATTTAATGGATAAATCACTTAATGTACAACCATTTTAGCTACATGTATAACACTTTAAAGCACAAAAAACCTTCTGTACAAAAAGCGCGCGCCTCAGTGGGATTTTTTTCCAAAAAGGCTCGCTTTTTGTACAGAGCTCGCCTTATGTCACACAAGGCGCAGCTCTTTGCGCCTAGGGTCGCTTTGTGCTTAAGCACGCTTTTTTAAACCAAGTTGTACGTTAAGGCATTTTGTACAATAACCGGCCTCTATATCTATATATATATATCAAATATTATTTGGGTGATGATGATATGTATGTTATTTAATATATTATACAGATTTTTAAAACATAAAATTATAAAGGAAAGTAAAAAATATACATACATGAAAATCCAATGGGTATACCCGATAAATACCCACCAAATACCTGACGGGTAATGGGCAGGGTGCACTAACTAATAAAGTAAATCTCTTGACTAATTTATTGGAAGAAAGTGACACTCACAGTCAGTAACCTTCATTGAACCTGGTGAGTCCACTCCCAACCAAACATAGAAGGTGGCATAAAGAATCGCAACACCAATCACAGCCATACCAACAACCACCAAGGCGGAGAAACCACCAGCAAGAACAGCTATCTGAGCATAGATATGCCAACTCAGTATCGTGGAATACCTATAAAAATTATTCAGAAATTAAACAAGAATAACCTGTAGAGCCTCTCTTGCAGACCGTCTTGCTGCACTTGAAACACGAACATTAGCACGTACAGAGACCCACATGCCAACATAGCCAGCCATACCAGAACATACAGCTCCTAAAAGAAAAGAAAACACAGTGATAGATGCAGAAGTTAACCTGCATCAGCATTGCCCTAGTCAACAACTTTAATATGAAATATACAAGGCATATAAAAGAACTATTGACATTAGTTCCATTTTCACCTCCCTAAACCAGAAGATTCTTGTTGAGGAGTGGTACTACGAAACATATATATGCCAAAGATCACCAATGCTAGCAATAATGCCATCTTAGAGATAGATCCATACTGAGTCTTAAAGAAACCCTCAGCTCCATCGCGTATTGCATCTGATATCTAACAAAGAAAAGTCAATAGATTTCATTAAATTAAGACACAAGATTTAACCACAGAGACAAAAAGCATCCATAAGACAAATCTTGTAGGTCATCATAACATTAGATCAGGTTGGCTAAGTCACAATTCCACAAGCTCAGCAAGTTAACCCAGCTTGGCATCATACCATTTTCATAGCTTATTGCTTGTGCAGGTAGACTAAGGTAGTGCAATTAGTTACATAAGTGAACAACTGTGTATAAATTACCAACTTGAGTGTTTTTCCCCTAATCAAGAAGGACGATGGGCATCAAGTCTTAATCAGACCTATTTAAAGATTACTTCTCTGCACAATGACTGCCAATTGAGTGTCTAGAAGAAAATAAAGAACATTCCAACTTCCAACGCCCCTTATGAGTGTTCCCTGATGCCATAGTTATCGACAGCGAATAGCGACAAATAGCGACAAGGAACCTATATGCTACGTAGCGATAGTGATGAAATAGCGCCCGCTATTTCGTGTTTAGAGATAAGGTAGTTAAAAATTTAAGAAATAAAAAATAGCTTTTTATAATTTTTATACATATATATAATGTTAATTTTATACTTTTTATGTATAAATTTATAAACTTAAAGGCCAAATGTAAACTACTAAAAATAAAAAGGGTTAAATGTTAAAATACACAACCAATTTTACATTTTTATGTAAATTTTTACACCTTTTAGGTACTAAATGAAAACTGGTAAAAGATAGAGGGGTTAAATGTTAAAATACATTAAGTTTATAAAACCCTAAAGCCTAAACCATGCTAAAAACCCAGCCGCTCTCTTCTTCATCTTCTTCCTGCTTTCCAGCAGAAAGCATCACCGGAATCGGAATTTTTCGCCGGAAATCGCCGCCGGAGTCGCTATCTGCTCGCTATAAGCCTATATGGTCGATATGCACCTTGTAGCGGAGATTGGCCGCCATGCCACGCTATTCGCGATAGCGTCCGCTATGGACGCTATTGATAACTATGTCTTATGCTTTAATATTTTTAGTTACGTCTGAATGAACTTTCTAGTAGAGGGGTAAATTGGTCTTGCTCTTCGTACATGCTTTTATACAATAGCACCAGCCCAAACATGCAAGCCATGCAAGTTGTATCAATTATGACAGTAGTGTAGATTGTAGAAAGCATTTGTAGCCAATCATAGAACTTCCAGCAAAAGATACTCTAAATTCTAAACGAGTGCTGTCAGAAGTACAAAAGTTGGTGCGCCATGGGGACAGCTGATAGTGCTCCTATTATCAATTAGTATGCTTAGTTTTCGTTTATTTTTACAAAGAATACTGTCTTATAAAGGAGCACTAATTTCTAATGGGACCTCTTTTTACGTATATGTTTACCTTGAAAACTGAAGGGTTTCTCTGGCTTGCTCTAACATCTTTCTAATCCTTAATACGAAGTAGTGCTTATCCTTACTCCTTACTCCTTAATGGTTTACGGTGTTGGACTTATCTTTCTTTTATTTCTTCTTACCAAAATACAGTGATTAAAAGATACTTTAAACCCATACACAAATCATGTTCCTTCAAAACACACACCTCAAAAAATGGCCATACCAAGAGTTCAAACTTAAAAACAAGCTCTCAGCAAGCAACAAGATAGACAAATTGAGGGCTGCTGTGAGCAGACAAATTGACTTGCTAAGTACCTAAGTAAGTACGAAGTATAATCTTTTGCTTTCTTTGCATAGCCACCAAGTGAGAAACTTGAATGGGATCCTATCCATCCCTAACAAATTTATGGCTCAAATCTTTGTTCACCGTATGAAATCTATACATATAATATATTGTTGCTTCAAAATCCATGTCAGATTAGGGATCTGAAAACTGCATCCACATTCGTAACCGATAGATGTTCAAATGTATCCATATGCAGCGGATGTTAAAACTACTATGTAAATAAAGTAGTGTATCGAAGTATATGGGTATTTTCGTTTAATGGGTAATTGTTTATAATAAACCCTATAACAAGTTGAGCATTAGTATGTTAAATTTCAGTGAAATAGCCACCCTGTATTGATCCTTCAAGGTTTATAATAATCCCTATAGTAAGTTGAGCATATGTACCTGAACCATTTCAGGAGGTCCTTCATCCTTGGCAAGTACCCAATTAGTGAGATATATCGATATGAGGAAACTGATGATGCAAATTGAGAAGACAAAGACAATGATCGGTGAGGTACTAGCACCAATGTAAAAAATAGCTCCAAAGCCCAAAAACAGGAGCACAAAAAGATGGCGGACGTTCATTCTCATGAGAATTCGGAAAATCTGGCACAAGTGAAAGTAGGCGATGAAAAAACAGAAGATAAGTACGCAGCACATAAAGTAGAAAGTTGTCAGCAATGTCTAGAATTAAGCAGTCTATTTTTTCATATGATTTTAGAATACAGAAGATGAACAGTGCTTACCAGAGGTATGCTAGGTTTACTGCGCATGTCCGGAAAGGTCCTCGGTCTCTCTTGGTAAGGAGCCAAGTTACCGGTTTCCATGGCATCATCCATCGGATTCGCCTGGGTCAAAACTTACAGTTGCACAAACTCCTGGGGCAAAAAAAAAAAAAGGTTATGTATCATGCTGAAAATGCAGGCATTGTTTGACGTAAGTTACCTTGTGTTGGCAGGGCAGGGGTTTTAGCATGTGTGAATCCTCCCTCCCTCTGTCTAGCCCTAATTATCGGGTATGGATATATATATATATATACACATCAACAGATCAACATAGAGAAATTGAAACCTAGATCAGATAGATCGATGCACGAATTTATTACCTGATGATCGGGATTAGTCTCTTTTCGCAGTCGCCTGTCTGAGTATTATTATTTCATGAAAAAAAATAATAGGGCTGATCGATCTTCGGTTTCTCTCAACTTTTGACTTTGGGCAAGTGGTGTTTTAAATTAATAGACTAGGGTTTTTGTTTTTGTTTTTCGTTTAGATTAATTCTGGCCAGGGATGATTTTCTCTTTTCTTTTATTAGTTTCAGATTTTTTTATGGTTTTTATTAACATTTATTGTTAGGAGTTTATGACTCCAAAAGTGGGTATCAGTACCGGTATCAAATATATCTGGTACGGTATGGTCTAGTACCGGTTCGGTACTGGTAATTAAGGGTAAAAAACCGATAAATATCGGTATCGATACCGAAAATGTCAAAAGTCAGTACCAAAAATGTATATGGTTCGGTAAATTCGGTATCGGTTCCAGGTATGATTTGCTCATCCCTAGACCTAAGGAGCAATGCTAAAAGGAAAAGAAGAACATATATAAACATTAAATTTGATTTTTAACGGCTCGAAAACCTCGAACATGGTGCATGCAAAGCACGTGATGATAATCTACAAAAAAAGTTGAACACATATGTAACGTTCAACTACTCATTCCAACATATTTTGTTCATTTTATTCGCTTACTCGCGACTTTTTTTGTTACTTAGGCGAAAACTTCGCGATACTCGGTTTGAATTATACACAACCAAGTGGAGGCATAATGCATGGTTTTCGCATGCACTTTCGCAATTTCATTTCCGTTTTTTTATTTAGCATTTGTTATTCATGTACTTAAAAGCTCAAAGGTAGTCATGATCGGGTTGAAAGTATGGGATTGTTGAAATTAAACACCAAGGAAATGAATCAAAAGATGAACACACCATATTAGTATATTTTATTGATCACAAATTACAGAAAACAATTAATCTTTTCAAAGAAATATAGCGAGGCAATGGAACACTTTATCCATTTTACGAAGGTTAAGACTTTTAAAAAATAATTCCACAAATATTTCCCAGAACAATTCACCCTAGGCTACCTCATCCTTATGACGAGAGAAACTCGCATAGATCATAAACTACATCATCAGAAAGGCCTACACACCAAACTACAGCAAAGCGGTGAAGCACTTCATCCCTCTTCTGATGAATGTTATTAGCTTCTTGTCCGAAAGGATTTGTTTTTGAAAGAATGACTGTTTATGATGTATTTCACATGATTTATGCAATCTTGACCAAATCTATTTCTTTTTTTTTTAAATAATGCTTTCTTATAAACACCATGGATTCGTTGATGAAACTAAAACAATAAAGTTATTTGACACAACAATGGGTATTCGATGGTTTTTTAGATCTTATATAACAACTTCATCTCCATGTGGTTTTCTTTCGGCGACGGAACATAGAGAGAGCAATAACATTAATGGATTGAGAAGGAAATAAGATATAGTTGGTGATGCCCGACAACTGACAATGGTGAAACAAGTGTAGGGCAAGTTTTAAAAATCTAATTAAATTTATTATTTTTTTAAATTAAATAGCAGTTTCATCAAAAGTAGCATTTATATTCATTTGAGAGATAACATAGATGACAATTGAACCCGGTGGGTAAAAACATGAAACCTAAAACATTTAGGTCGGGTAATGGGACAAAAAGGGGTATGGTCCCAAAAACCTTGCGCCAATCAAGAAAACCATACCCATTAATAACTTCTAATAAAACTGCGCACAAACTTATTTGCCAAAATAAGATTTATTAGAACTCTGCACCAAATACCCAAGAGAGGAAATGATCATATAACTACCTTGCGCGGGCTCGCGCAAGATTCAAAGTCAACGTTGAATATTCTCTTTGGATAAATGCTTCATTTAACTACTTTGCGCGGGCTCGCGCAAGGTTCAAAGTTAACCTTGAACATTCTCGTTTGATAATGCTTCATGCACAAACCTTATGCATATATTTATATCAAAGCAAGTATCCACCAAACGTTGCGCTAAGTAGCAAGGAGAAAAAGGAAGATCAGTTAACTAACTTGCGCTTCTCGCGCAAGGAAACAGTAAATCCTGGAAAACTTTCCCTTAGCAAAATCCTTGACTTGGTACAAAAGCAAAGAGAATCTTTTCTGTTGTAACAAAATGTACACGTGGCGAATAATAGATGGGGGGGTAACAACTGTGAAACCTTCTAGAAGCCATTAACACCCAATCGTGCAAGCATCTTTTCGGTTATAGCCAATTCATGGCAGCATCTGGACGGCTGAGGAAGATCACGGTGATGGCATGCTCACATTTATAAGATGTAGTGATCTCATGTTGACACGTCGCACCTCCCTAACCGCTGATGAGCTCACGATCCGTGTGCACTAACAAATTGTCAACAAACAATAACGGAATAGCAGAAAATTCCGTTAAAGTTAACAATCTCTCCTTTTGGCGCCAAACACCGGCTATAAATAAGTAAATTGGAGTTCAAGGAAAGGTATTCACTCTCAACTACTCTCTTTCTCTTACAATACTTACTTCCGACTACCTGTACTTATTCTCACGCCGGAGGGTGGTCACGGAGAGAACCCCCCTTCTCCCCGTGGCGAGCTAACGGTGTTTTGTTTTGCAGGTTCAGCCGGAATACTGTTTTATTCATCATCCATCCTGAAACCAAACGAAGGGTTAACCCTTTATGCAGAGCTCATTCCATAGATCTACTTAGATTCTGGTCTAGTTGATCTAGGGTTTCTTCATTGGCGCCCACCGTGGGGCTCGAACCCACGACCACAAGGTTAAGAGCCTTGTATTTAGGTTTGGGATGGGTAATGGGACATGTACTCAGGTAGTGGTGCACAAAAAACCCGGACCCGTACTAAAAAAACCCGGAACCGAGTATTATAAAACCCGAATTTTTTATACCCGACCCTACCCGTAGGGTAGGGACCGGGTATGCTTAGCTGATCTAAAACTCGAACCCGGAACCGAGTTTTTTTATACGTGGTTTATGCCCGGATTTTCGAAGGATCCGGTTTTATAAATACCCGGAACTGGTTTTATAAATACACGGAACCAGGTTTTATAAATACCCGGTTTTATAAAGAGAAATTAATTATATGCGAGAAAAATAATTCTTTCCCGAGGAACAATTACACGAGGCGTGCACGTAGTATGTTTATATTACAGTTTTGAATATAAGTTTAACAAATTTACCATGATTAATTATGTTGAATGTTCAATTAGGTTTTTGAACACCCCCCAACCCGATGCATACCTGAATCTGGAAATAGGGTAATATAATACTCGGGTTTTAGAAATACCCGAACCCGGAAATAGGGTATTATAGGTTTTGAGAAGACATTCGATGCCCTAAAAATGAAGAGGGAGAATACTGTCGCTGGTTCAATCGGTGAGATGTTAAATCCAGTTTGTGAAATCGCAGGCCCTAAAGCTGATGCTGGAGTAAAAGTGAAGAGTGAGAATATTGTTGATGGTGAGATGTTAAATCCAGTTTGTGAATCGCAGGTGATGCTGGAGTAAAAGTGAAAAGTGAGAATTGTTGTTTAACCGGGACTCCAGTTTGTGAAATGGCAGGTAATGGTGTTTGGGATTTGGGAAATGGGAGCTCGGTGGTGTACTTGCCCCGGTTCCTGAGCTACGAAAAGTCATGGGAGTATTTCCATTATCTCGATAAACACATCCCATGGACCAGACCTACCATTCACGTCTTCGGTAAACCTTTTCTCCAGGTACGCTTCCATATCTATCTTCTTCTTCTTCACCACTGTATGTATGCAATAGGCCTCACAACCAACTTCCTTCCTTCCTTGTTCAACGCTTTTACCATGATCATCATTCATCACTCTCATTCCACACTTTGTGATGATAGTTAATCAAACAATTCCATTTTATGTCCACAGCCTAGAGATGTATGCTATATTGCAAGTCAAGGATTGAAGGAACTAGTTTACAGTGGGTATAAGCCAGATGCGCATTCTTGGGATGATTATCCACCTTTGAAGGAGATTCTGGAGGAGGTATTCCTCAATTCATTTCATTTGATTATTACAAACAAATGACTCACAATTTTCCTCTTAGGTACACAAAGCCTTTCCTGGGAGTCATTTTAACAGCTTACTTATCAATAGATACAACACTGGCAATGACTATGTTGGTTGGCATGCTGATGCTGAGAAGCTTTATGGACCCAATCCAGAAATTGCCTCCATTTCCTTTGGATGCGAACGTGACTTTTTCTTGAAAATGAAACCGCAGCAAGGTACAACTTTTCTTCTTATCATTCAACACTGTTTTCCCCAATTCATATGCCCTGCTGTGTTTTCAGGTGAGCCTCCCAGCAAGCGACCAAAGAAAAATAGCTTGGAGAAACACTGTTTCAAGTTGAAGCATGGGTCACTGCTGCTTATGAGGGGCAATACACAAAGGGACTGGCTCCATTCAGTTCCTAAACGAGCAAAGGCTCAGTCTGCAAGAATTAATCTCACCTTCAGGCGGGTCATGCAGATGTCATCCCGCCTGCTTCTGTAAACACGTTGCTCACCTTATTTATTTCAGCTGGTTTGAACCAACTTTATATGTCTCTCCTAATTTATATCAGCTATTTAAATATAAAAAAAAAAGGAGTGGGTGGGTCAAACTGGGTAGATCAAATTAGGGGGCAGGTCAGTTTGTGTTAAATTAATCAAAAGGAACTGGTGGTTTTTATCTACACCAAAGATGATCTGTGTCAAAGAAGCCATCGGCTTACGTCCATCCAATCACCGCTGTTCAACGCCCATTTCTCCTCTTCAACTCTATAATTAATCATGTTTTCTTTGTGCTGTTTCTATATCAGTATCCATACAAGAATAAAAGTGCAGTTTTAGGGCTTTACTGTTCATCATAATCCACAACAAAACTGAGTTATAAAACTCTTTGTGGATTCAAACAAGTTTGTGCTCTTCATGGCTGTTAGTAATGAATCAACACAAATGAAGCCAAGGTACTTGAGTTTTCTGATCTGGTTTTCATGCCTCCTTTTTCTTCTTGATGTTCCTCCCCAAATGATTAAATTCTTATGTTGATTGTTTATGTTTTTAAAGGAATCAAAGGCAAATATCCACAAGGAGTTTTGTCACTGATTAAATCGTATAAGGAACCTTGTTATTTTATTTGATTTTTTTTTTTGTTTTTTTGTTGCTTTCCTAAAATTAACAATTTCTAAGGTTTTTATTGATCTTTGTTCGCCTCATTTGAATCATTAAAATTATCCTTTATTTGTAAAGTTTGTTTTTAAAATCCAGTTCAGATCAACGGCACATGCAGAGACTATTAATGAAATTATCGCACTAAATACCAATATAAAAATGGAAACTAATTACTAGCATACCTACCAATCTGTTTGCTCGTCTGTACCCACAATTATATTAATATTAACTAGTTGGATAGCCGCACACTGCAGCGGGTTGATTGGTAATGTTAACATGGTTGGTTGTGCATGCTAGGTTTCACTGTGGACTTACCTGCATGTTTAATATGGTATGCAATTGTTTGTTGTTAAACTGTTGTTGACCCAAAATGTGGAATTGATAGTGAAAAGCATATGACAATTAGCGAAACAGTAATATACAAATTAGCCATATCCGTAACGATCATTACAAACTCAAATGCATACCCTTACATTGCATAGCAAACTGAAGTGTTCTCGATTTGACACAACAGACTTATAATCGAATTACAACAGTATGCGTATTTCAATAAGAAAACAAAGAGATAGAATGGGATGGGAAATCAGATAGAGATTGAGTTGGGAAGAAGAACAATCACACTGATAAACAATTTGCATATCCTCTACTCTTATTCGCTCCCCCTTTATATATCATCGTGGTTTCTTCATAAATCCCACAGATACGTTCAACTGCACGGGCCTCTTGAACTGGGCTGACTGATTGGGTTCGCTGACTTATGGGTTCATAACACAAACAGATTATCAGCTCAAACAAAAATGAGTGTCTGCCTTCATCTTTGAGGTTGTGAATATTCAAAAGTGGTACCATATCGTCTGTTGATATGATAGAAATGTGTCAACCTTGAACAGCATCCAAAGTGTTGCATTTTTTTGCTTCGGTTTCTTCGCCAAGACAAACCATTAGGCTATTCGTTACAAGCTCACGCCCTTGTACATATCAGTAATTTAACGCCGCTATACTGCCCTAACCTTCTGAATGGGATTTAGCCCCTTTGTTGGTGAAGCAGCTAGCCTAATGAGCATGATAGATGAAGGGGTGGTGGGCCCAATGTGTTTCAACCAATTGGATTTATTGTTTATGTTTTTTTTTATTTCCTTCAAATATTATTTTAATAGAGTGGTGGGTAGTTAAAATTTGCAAAGTCATTATATGCTAAAGTGAGTGAAAGTGGTGTGGAGATGTGTCAGTGAAGTGGTTGTTACTTTAATATGTGCCTTTGATGTGAAGTAAAAAAAAACATAGTGAAACGGTAACACATAGCCTTACAACACCTTGCACAAGATCCAAAAGATGTAATTCAGTTGATTAGTCCATATTAATGTAATAGATGGTTTGCTACTTTGTTGTTTACACATGGATATCTCAATCTCACGTTAAAACATGAATAAAAAAACAGCTTTTTTCTTCTTTTTTTTTATTTATAATTTTGGCAACAACAATACCTGATGATTACTAAGAGCTTGGTATAAATAAACTATATTCCGGAAAAATAACAAATACATAATTTGATGCTTCAAAACATGAAAAACAGGTTAAAAACGATTTGTTTAGCAGAATTAAGAAGCCAAATATCCAAAGTTTCCAAAGGAATCACGTGAAAGTATAGCATAAGAAGAATACCCACGCTGCGTGGCCCTAAAATATCATAAAGACAAATAATGTAAGATGAAATTGGGACCAAATTAAACTAATACCGACTGGGTTTGAATACTCACATAAAATAAAAAAGAAACAAGGTGAGACGAAATTAGGAAGAAATCAAACTGATACGACTAAAAACCGGTTAGGCCCCATATTGGACTAATTATTATTACTAAAAACCGGTTAGGCCCCAACCCAAATCACATGCTTCTGTCCGACCCCTTTTCTCTCTCTCTCTCTCTCTCACCCCGCTCGGAGACGACGATTTTCATGGATTTGTGGCTTCGAAGTCGCCTATGAATCAATCACGTGTCGTGTCTAAAAATCTCGGAGGTAAGGTAACGTCTTTCTCCATTAGGTTTTCCTTCCAAACCTTTCTTTAAATCAAATCGCTCTATCTTTGTAGATTCGATTGAAACCTTTCAGTTTCTTGATCTGTAGTATAGACCCACCCTGAAATCTTTATATTTTCTTTAATCTAATTTGCCATATGTATGTATGTATTGAGCTGGAGGTTGACCTAATTACATAAAACTTAGTAGCATTCATGGCGTTGTTGGAACTTTACGCATCTTTGCTTGCTGTTAATATATCATCATCATATCATGACAGTCACAGGTAAGCAATTTGTTGCAGAAAACCATGTATGGTAGAACAGGTCTTCAACGGTTCAAAAAGGCACAGACTTTAGAACCTTTTGCGGTAGCAACTACTACTACTACTACACAACCCCTTTCTAAACAGTTACATTCCCATTCCCATTCTGATCAGAAGCAGCAGCAGCAAGTTTCTCATAAACCTGATGTTCCACAAGTACAAATAACCCAAGTTGGAGGTGGACAGTCTAGTTGGCAGCCTCCCGATTGGGCTATCGATCCCGTCCTGGCATTTACTATCTTGATGTTTTGAAGGATGGTGAGGTTCTTGACCGGATTCATCTTGATAAGCGAAGGCACATCTTTGGGAGGCAGCTTCATACATGCAATTTCGTACTTGATCATCAATCAGTCTCACGCCAACATGCTGCTGTTGTTCCTCATAAGAATGGAAGGTATGATGACATGCACACATGTCTTTCTCTTTTGTTGTTACACTAAGCCCTTCTTGTATTGCAGTGTTTATGTGATTGATCTAGGATCTGCACATGGCACCTTTGTTGCAAATGAGAGATTGACCAAGGATTCTCCCGTTGAGCTTGAGGTTGGACAATCTTTGCGCTTTGCAGCTTCAACCAGGGTTTATATCTTGAAGAAGGACGATGCAGCCCTGTTCCCTCCTCCATTGCCAAATCTGCCCGACCCCCGACCCATCCGATGAAGAGGCCATGTTAGCTTATAACACATTTGTAAACCGTTACAATCAATCTGCTGGGGGTGGACATCATGATATATCAGAAAGACCTTTGAAGAGAAGTAAGAAGGCAAGAGTGGCATTCAGAGATCAAGTCGGTGGAGAGCTGGTTGAAGTTGTTGGTGTGTCTGACGGTGCGGATGTAGAAACAGAACCCGGTCCAATTGGTGTGAAAGAAGGTAGCAGTCTTGTTGGCAAGTATGAATCACTTGTACAAACGACAGTAATACCTAGAGGAGGGAAAGAAACAAAGGAAGTCGGTGTTTCTCCAAAAGGCGTGACTGATAAACTACAACAAGTCCTAAACAGAGTTAAGGCTCCTACAAAAGGTGGAATTTATGATGACATCTACGGAGAATCGTTAGTATCCAGCAAAGTGTCTTCTTCCTGGGCGTATTCTCCAGCTAAAGATGATCAAAGCATGTCTCCCGGTGCTATACCTTTAAGACCAGAGAGTAAGTTTGACGATAATGATAGTGATGATGATTTGTTTGGTTAGCTTGTGGATCATGAATCTACAATGTTTTGTGCAAGAAGAGGGTTACTTTGTGGATTGTCTTATATTCCTTTTTTTTAAAAATTTGATCACTACCCATGGATGATGTTTTGGTGAGAGGAAAATAGGAAATGGAAAACAAGTGTTTGATACTCATGCATATCTCTAATCATTTGTTTCAAAGCACAAAGTTGGTCTAAGTTTACCATCTCGTGTTAGGTTTCTGCCTCCATCCATTTGGTCTATAAACTAGATCCGCGTGTTTATATGTAAATGGCTCAATAATAAAAATGTCAAGTGGATATATCCAACACTAAACATCAACTCTAGACTTCCATATATCCAACACTAATTTCATATAAGCATATATACTTTGCCGACAACCATGATCTCTAAACTTGGATCGTTTGTTGAGTTACAACAAATAAGCAATTATAGGAAAAGAAAAACACAAATTCGAAACATAAAACAAGTGTACCTCAACAGAAGTTAGAAACTGAAACATACATACATACATACATACATAGGAAGGTGGTTCAGATTTTGATTGAAAATGAGGAATAATATATGTGCCTCCTATCCAAACCCACGTAGCCATGCCTGCTCCATGATCTCTTATTTGCAGGGGTGGACTTATGAACAACCATAACCCATTTGGTTTTTAATTATTAGTGCAAATATGCATAACAAACTGAAAAGGACCCATAAGTAAAATACATAGTGATCCATAAACGAAAAAGCTTTGGTGGTCCACTGGTTAATCTGTGTTCATCTTCCCTTGACACCCGTGTTCGAATCCTGTATGAGACAATTAATCAATTTTTGTTCCGTTTCTTTTTATTTCTCTTTTTTATTTTTTTCTTTAATGTAAAACCCATTTAGGGTTACAACAACACAACACTCGGAACAATAAACAACAGCAGACTCGCAGCAAAAACCCTTAAAATCAGACACAGAAGTTGCAACCATCAGAGCGCTTCTTTAGGATCTCATATGGTCATACTCTTATCACCACATTTACCCTTTTTATTTTCTCTACCAATGGGTCCGATCATCCTCTCACATATATGATACATATCCAGCTGACACGTAACCTATTTCAGATTCTTCCCATGCATAGTGCACGTATTCATTGCAATTGTAGCATCAAATTGTGCTCTTTCACGACCATGATTCAGATTTGAATTCTAATCATTATCGTGTCCTCTTCCTCTATTGTTAGATATAATTTGTAATAAGAGGGTTAGATTGTAATAATAGGACAGTTGAGGGGGTTAGTTGTCTAAGGGTGTGTTTGGGATTGCTTTTTCAACCTGATTTTTTTATTATTGTGTTTTGAAATCGCAAAAAAAAATTTTTGAGTGTTTGGTAAAAAAATTAATAAAAATTGATTTTTTACGTTTTGTAGAGATCAAAATGTGATAATCCAAAAGTAGGTCACCCCTTACTGCAGGAAAACGGAATTCCACAAAAACTGATTTTTTACGTTTTGTAGAGATCAAAGTTTATTTATTTTTTAAAATATATATATTTGCCAAAAACTCAAATAGTTGATTGTCTGATTATTGTGATATTAAACAACATAATCAAATCCAAACACTATCTTTCTGCAACACGTTTTGTTACAACTAATTATCTGATTTTGATTATTCAAAACGCATAATCTATTTTCAAAACTCAACCCCAAACACCCTTTAATTGTAAACAATTGTAACAGAAAGATGGTTCAGGTAGTTGTTAGTTACTATAACTACCAGTGACAGTTAATGAGAATGTTAGCTGTGAATTGAACGATTTCTTCTCTCTTGTGTTCTTCTCAATTTGTAGCTAACAAATTGGTATCAAAGCTACCGATTCTCGGTAATTATGTGTATCAATTCTTATCAAACCACGTAAATCAAGCTTCCGATTCATTCAATTTCGAAATCAATCATTGTTCGATCGATCTCCTGTTCAAATTTCGATTCAAAACTTCGAAATTGATCAATTGTTCGATCAATTTCTGTCCGATTACTTCAATTCGATTCTCGAAATTGTTCTTCGTTCGATCAATTTCCAATTACGATTCATTACGAATAATAAGTGTATAATCAATTCGATTCGAGATGTCTACTCGTAATCAAACAATGGAACAAAATATACAAGAGCATGATGCAACTTTGGTTCGTCTGGAATTAGTAGTTACCAAGAATCTTGAGAATATAGTATCCAAGAAAAGTCAAATGGAAAGTCAGATTAATGAGATCATTCGAAGTATTCAGACTTTGAGTAATAATCAAAGTAATCAAACACAACAGGTTATTGGTTCTAATAATTCACAATTTCCTTATCATAACAGCAATAATAGGCTTACAAAGATGGAATTCCCTGTCACACCCCAACCCGCAGCGGATAAGGTGATCGGGGCATGATTGGGTTATCATCAAAGCTCATGACATTTATTATATGTTTCATATTCATTAATACAATTTAATGGAAATTTACAATGAATGGTACAACATGTTCTAACTATCAGTCTAAGCTTCTTGGTTCTCTTCTAAGGCATATCCTATGTTTTCCTTGCTTCAACCTGTTCACCTGTATCATGTGTAAAAAGGTTTTTTGGATCAACATAATGTTGGCGAGTGAATCCTATGGAAAACATTTGAACATATTTATTTAGATTGATTATGAAATATGTGCACAACCATACATGAGTAAAAATAGATGTATCTTGATCAGCAATCATAAGATATTAAATGAAACACTCATGAACAATAATGGAACAATTAGAGGCACGCGATGCTCAACTCGTCTCTCACGAGGAACTGAGGGGCCTGATGAATGAATTGCATAAACATGATAAAATGAATGACACAACTACAAACAATGTAAACTCAATGATGCACACATGGACAATAATGAATTTGATGTGAAGCACGCGATGTTCTACTCGTCTCCCACGAGGAACTGATGGGCTTAACGTATGAATTGCATAAACATGATAAAATGAATGACACAACTACAAACAATACAAACTTAATGATACACACATGAACAATAATGAATTTGATGTGAAGCACGCGATGTTCTACTCGTCTCCCACGAGGAACTGATGGGCTTAATGTATGAATTTCATATAACTTGACAAAAGGAAATAAGTAAATCACAACAATAAAAACAATCTAAGTTTAGGTCATGATGTGGTATGGCACAAGTTTAAATAAATAAGTTAATTATTTTCATAACACATGACACACCCCAAAACGTGTAATTTAAAAGGGGGAGTTGTAAGATTCACTCACAGTGGGTGCGTTCGGTTGATGACGTTGAATGCACGCGAAGTGGTTTTAACCACGAGTGAGATTTAACCTAGATAAATCGCATTATGGTTTGGTAAGTAAATGGATTTTATTAAACTATTTTAGTAGGATTGTTGGGTATATTTTTGTGAGTTTGAGGCTATTTTCTAACCTTAAAAATGTTATTTTTAAGTATTTATAATTGATTTTTAATTAAAATAATTAAATAAAAATAATAAAAAAATTTATTTTTTTCTGACCGTTGACCGGCCCGTTGACCGTTGACCTGACCGTTGACCGGTTAATTCGGAATACAAGTGCGCTGAGTGAGGCTCGAACCCGAGACCTCCCGTACGCGTGCACGCAGCTCTACCAACTGAGCTACGTGTCTAACCCGTTATAAATCTGATTTTAATTATATATATATATATATTAATTAGTTTAAACCGAAAATCATTTTTATTTTAAAAACAGTTTAGGCGACTCGGACATGCACTCCACAGGTCTCGAACCCGGGACCTGTGGTTTAATCTAACACACAGTCCACCGCTGGACTGTGTGTTAAACATGTTATATAATTCGATTTTTATTATACTTAAATATAATTTAGTTATTACCTTTTCTGCCTTATTTAAAAGAATAGAATATTGTTCGAGTCGGTGCAGAGGACCGGACTCGAACTCGTGACCAATGATATAAACAAACACACAGTCCACCGCTGGACTGTGTGTCTAACTTGGTTATTATTTCGATTATTAATATACTTAACATATAACTGTGGCGACCCGGTTCGGTTTAACAAAAAAATTGATTTTTATTAAGGCAGCGTGTGAAACGGGATTCGAACTCGAGACCTTAGCGTTTTATGTGCACACAGTCCACCGCTGGACTGTGTGTCTAACCCGAGTAATTTCTTGTTTTTAATTATACTTAAACGTTCCATGACTTCGTCTTCTTCGCTGAGATATAACCAGAAATCGGTGACAGACTGGTTCGAAATTTTAAATCGGTTTATTAGTGTGATTCAGTTCATTACGGTGAGATAAGGGTGAGAAGATAAAGAAAATAAGCGAAAGAGGTATACCGACTGGACCCTCTGTTTTCCGGCAGAACTCCGGCGACAGCAATCAACTCCGGCGTCAGGTGTCTTGCAGCAGCAAGTCTCCGGAAAGCTTGGAAAAAGTAAGGGTGACTTCGGTATAAACTTAGAAGGTTCAGTAAGGCTCGGCAATGGGGAAACCGGTTTTCCGGCGACGAACAGATAAGTTCCGGCGAGTGGAATTACGCCGAGGAAAAGTGTGGTTTTGAGCGAAAAAGTTTGCAGTGGGTTGAGGGTGAATTTATAGGGGAAAAACGAGATGCACTTGGTCTGATTTCCGACTGTATTCGGAAATCATAAAAACTCCGGCGGTTAAGGTTTGGTCGCGGACTTCAAACATCGGTTATAACCGATGTATTGTTAATGGTTTACGTTATAACCGAAAGTGGTGTTAAAAACTCGCGAGATTTCCGGGATTCCGACGACTTTTAGTTTGGGCGCCGGTTTTGAATTCGTAACGTCACTTTATCAATTAAATGATTTCAATATTTACCAAACAGAACAAGTGGCGCAGTGGTTTGTGTGTGTGAGATAAGTTGCTTGGCTGATTCGTTACAGACCCGGGTTCGAAACCCGGCAGAAGCAAATCATTTTTATTTTTCGATTTTTGACAGTTTTTCAAAAACTAAATATATATTCCCGTATAATAATTGATTACGGATCGTTTAAAAATATTTTGGGCATTTAATTCGCAAGGAAATTTTTGACTGACTGTTCGGTTGATAAACGGAGCGGGTTTGGTAAATCCGTTTTTTGACGGATGTTACATTCCCAAAATTCAATGGTGAAAATATTGAAGGGTGGATATGCAGAGTAGAACATTTCTTTGAAATTAATGTTACCCCTGAAAGTCTCAAGGTAAAATTTGTGATAGTTCATTTAGAGGATATAGCTTTACTTTGGCACCAGTATTTTGTTAAATCAAGGGGGTAGTATTGAAGGACGTTGTGGAATGAGTATAAAGGGTTCATAATTGTTGTCACACCCCAACCGATGGCGGAAACATCGAGGCGGGACGAAAGAGAGTGCTCATTGCTCATAACGCTAATAGCGACAATAATTAATTAAACCGAATTTCATTTCATGAATAAATTGTCATTACAATACAAGGAAAATTCAAATAACATAACGACATTTGACAAAATTTGATACGACAATAATAAACCTAACATCTATGTGTGTATCTAGTCTCAACGCTACTTCAATTTCATAGCATCATCTTCATCAATCTGTAACATGTTTTAAATTAGAGTTCAATGCAAAAGCAAAGGCGAGTACACAAATTTGTTGATAAATAGCATAAGTATAAAAGTATAACTCGAAACCACATGTTATTCGTATGCTAGGTAAATGCTAATCATGCAACACTAGGTCAAACCCGAGTTTCCACAAGTATAATGAGCTTCCCTCATCACAAAAGCAACGAGACTAAAAGGTATGAATAAGCTTAACATAACCCCGACGGGTAGTGTGCTACTCCTATAGCACTATATATGTCAAGTTGGGCTAGCTAAGTTAATGATCAAGCATCTATGAGTCTAACATGTATCTAAGCTTAACAAGTATCATGTATTAACGGATTGAGCATGTAAAGCATAAATTGTGATTTGTGTATTTTGATAGGTAAACATGTTATAACCCAAAAAGTGAGAAAACGGTAAATGGGTCGAGTGTACTCACGGTTTTGCAAAAGTGGTCCAACTAGAGAAATCTGTGAGCTTGTTTGTTGGTTAAGGATTGGCACCTTGTCCTTCTACACGGAGAACATAGGTATGAATATGGTGATTAACGAAAGATTCGGAATATGAGCATGAATAAAGAATAACGAATAATAAAGTATGTAGATATAAAGTTAGTCACCAAGGTCTAGTACTCGTTTTTGACATTATGATAACCCATAAGGGTTTGATGTGATTTCATAGGTTTGAAACCTATTATAATCGTAACGAGGAACCACACACTTTGGTGATAAACTTGATAACTTGACAAGTGATTAGTTAGTTATTATCAAGGGTTCAGTTTTAGGTTCATTATAATATAGTCCATAGATGTATACATAATAATATGCTACAACTAACAAGGATAATCATAGAAGTCATGTAGGAGGTAGGAGGTTGAACCATCCATTTAGGAACCTCTTATGAGTTCACCACTTCACAAGTTGTCATAGACAACAAGGAGGGTCAAGAACAATATTAACAACAAGAATGTAAATAAATGTTATCACTATACCAAGTAGCCAAGCAAGCTACAACCCGGTGAGCCGGCGCCGACACACGTGGAAGGCTAGACGGGGTTGTGTCACTTTCAATCTAGTAAACTAACTTGGGATAATGATGAGAAATCATCAAGTGATGTGTGGACTTTGAGTTAGCATAGCCCAAGCTAACCAAGATAGTCACACATGAACAAGTTCAAAACTTGCATCACTTGTGAGCTTAAAGCTCTATGAAAACAGAAAGTTTGGAGTGTCTAAACACTCCTATTTACATGTATAACAACCTAGGTTAGGATCCTTAGTCATATAGTTGATTAGAAGCTCAAGAACTCAAGGTTGAATGAGGAAAACACAAGTTTTAAAAAGGTTTTAATCACATCAAAAACTTTCAGCCTACTTTGGAGCCTTTTCGGTGAATACCCATGTCTGGAAATGCCATGGCAAGTCAGTGGGATCAAACCTAAGACTTATCCAAGGAAGTAGGGAGAAGAATCAAGTGATTTCATTAGGATTTGAGCAAGTTATGCTCACTTTAGTGCAAAGTGTTGAATCTGCTCGGATTTGAGTTTTGCAACTGATTTGAGGATGATTTAGAGAGCTTGTAGAGGATTTGGAAAGTGGAAATTGTGTGGAAATGAGTTGGTATTTTTAGGGAAGAGTTGGTGGTGGTTAGAGAGTGTTTAAATGAGGTTTAAGGTGATTGGGGAGGAGAGATATGTGTGGATTCGTGCAAAATTCGCGAGCCAAAAGGATTCTGCCCGCCCAGAGTCCCATACGGACCTGGTTAGGGCAACACATTTTTATTTTGTTGTTTGTTTATTTGGGACGGGTTTAAGTGTTGTTTTATGACATTTTAAGAATATCTAAGGTATTTTAAGTATGAGAGACATGCTATAAGGTGCACATAAGTATAAAATGAATGAGATCGAGTATATGCATCGTGTATAAAGTATGGATGAAGTATAGATGTCAGGTATTTGCAAGCATGTCACGTTTTCGAGTATGAAGCATCAGGTGTATGTATGTATGATTACGTATAACAAGTATTATGATAAAATGTATATTCCATTATGATTCAAGTCTTGATTACAAGGAATACAACGAAAGAATGAATACAAGTACAAAGGTTTCCAAATATAGAAATACAAGACTAGCTTTCTAAAAATGGAAAGTATGAAAAAGCGAGGCGTTACAATTGCAAGGTTTGGGTTAGGTCTTAATCATTATGCAATGAGGGCTTTAGTGGATTTGAGGCAAACTGGTTCTTTAAGTGATTTTTGCAAAGAATTTGATCTAGCACTGACGAGAGTTAATACCTATGATGATGTAGTAAGTCTGTTCTTAAGGGCCATTAAACCTGAGATTGGTAATCCTGTGAAGTTGATTAGACCAAGAAATTTACATGAGGCATATATGTTAGCCAGAATTCAAGAGGATAATAACACTTCATATGCTTATCATAATAAATCTTCTAGAACCTCATATACCAATACTAAATCTAATGAATACACTAACAAGACTCTGGGGAGTTCTAATATTCCACTGTTACCTGCACAAATTCCTAAGCCTAAACCATTGAATGCTAAAAGATTATCTCATAATGAAATTGAAGAAAAACGGGCAAGAGAAGAGTGTTTTGGATGTCCTGAAAAATGTACTCCAGCCCATGTGTGCAAGAATAAACAGTTGTTTCTATTGAGATAGTGGATGTGGAAGAAGACAACAATGATAATAATACCCTTAATGAATTTGTAGTGTCTGGTGTACAAGATCAACAGCCATGTATTTCACTAAATGCAATCATGAGTGATCCTTCTTATTCTACAATGAGGGTGATGGGAGCTATAGGTACTAAACCTCTTCAAATCTTAATAGATTCAGGTTCAACTCATAATTTCTTGAATATGGAACTGGCTTTAAAAATGAAGTGCCCTATTAAGAATGTTCCTGAGTTGAACATAACTGTGGCAGATGGTAATAGACTGTCTTGCAATCAGTCGTGTGAGAATTTTAAGTGGCTTATGCAGGGAAACTGGTTTAGCACTGATGTGATTCTTATTCCTTTGAGTAACTATGATATAAATTGGAATTTTAGGCAGTTAACCATGAAGTTTAAGGTGGGTGATCATTTGTTTGAACTTAAGGGTATTAGGTCAAATATGATGTCATTATGCTCTGCTGAGAAAATGAACTAAAAACTAAGTGATCCTACAAGTATAGCTAGTGCACAGCTGTACAGCCTACAAGCTTTAAACAATGAGTCATTTCAACATGAAACAAAGGTTCAACAAAATAGTCAATGTGAAGCCTTGAATGCATTATTAGACAAATATGGTGATGTTCTTGCTGTGCCGACTTCTTTGCCTCCTAAAAGAAGTTGTGACCATAGAATAATCCTCAAAGATGAGAACATTACAATCAATAAACAAGCCTATAGATATCCTACTCATCAAAAAGATGTTATAGAATAGTTGACTCAAGAACTGTTAGATGCTGGAACAGTAAGAAACAGTTAAAGTGCTTTTGCTTCTCCTGTGGTATTACTGAAAAAGAAGGATGGGACTTGGAGGTTTTGTGTGGATTACAGGAAGTTAAATGAAGCCACTGTAAAAGATAGATTTCCTATTCCACGAATTGAAGAATTATTAGATGAACTTGGAGGGGCCACTGTATTTTCTAAATTGGATCTTAGAGTTGGTTATCATCAGGTAAGAATGAATGAGAATGACATTCATAAAACAACCTTTAGGACTCATCAAGGACTGTTTAAGTTTGTGGTTATGCCATTTGGACTAAGCAATGCTCCTGCAACTTTTCAATCTATGATGAATGCCACTTTTAAGTCCTTAATGAGAAAAAATACATTGGTGTTTTTTGATGATATTCTAGTGTACAGTCCCACATTGGAACAATATTTGATTGACTTGGAGCAGGTCTTGAGCTTATTTAGAAGGGATATTTTGTTTGCCAAAAGGTCTAAATGTTCTTTTGCAGGGCAAATGTGGAATATTTGGGTCATATTGTTTCAGGAAAAGGGGTGCAAACTAATCCAAAGAAAATTGAAGCCATTCAACAGTGGCCAATTCCAGCTACTTTAAAGCAATTAAGGGGGTTCTTGGGTTGATATTATAGACGATTTATTAAGTCCTTCCGGGTTATAGCTAGGCCCTTGAATGATCTTATGAAGAAAGAGGGGTTCTTATGGAATGTGGATGCTCAAAAGGCTTTTGATAAACTAAAGACTGCTTTGGTGTCTGCCCTTGTGTTGGATTTACCTAATTTTCTAAGACATTTGTGGTAGAGACTAACGCTTCAGCTAAGGGTTTGGGAGCAGTTTAATGCAGGAAGGGCATCCTATTGCCTTTATAAGCAGAGCCCTGTCTACTAAGCAACAATCTCTATCAGTTTATGAAAAAGAATTGTTGGCAATCATTATGGCGGTAAAGACATGACATCATTACTTGATCACTAAGAAGTTTTTTTATAAAAACTGATCAGAAAAGCTTGAAATATTTGTTAAGTCAAAAGATAACTACTCCTCTACAGCAAACTTAGTTGGCTAAACTGATGGGGTATGATAATGAGATAGTTTATAAGAAAGGCTCTGAGAACGTAGTGGCTGATGGCTTATCAAGAGTGCAGGGTTAGCCTTATTTGAGATGGGTATGAGTTCTATTAATCCCTTGTTGTTGAACAGAATTAAGGCTACTTGGCAGACATACACTAGGTTGCAAGGTATCCTCCAGCAGTTGCAGCAAGGAAAAATCATTCCTTTTGTTACTTGGGATGGCCAGTTGTTGAAAAGAAAGAACAAGTTATGGGTTGGTAATGATGTACAACTACAACATGACATTTTACAACTGTTTCACTCTTCACCTATGGGAGGTCATTCTGGGTATTATCCTACATTGCAGAAGGTGAAGGCTTTCTGTTATTGGAAAGGCTGCTATAAACAGGTGCATAAGTTTGTTAAAGAATGTTCTCAACGTCAACAAGCAAAGTATGAACCAGTGGCTAATCTGGGTCTGTTACAACCATTGTCAGTCCCTACACATGTTTTTACAGATGTCTCGGTGGATTTCATTTCAGGGCTTCCTAAGGTTCAAGGCAAAGATACAATTAGTGGTTATAGATCGCTTGACTAAATATGCACACTTCATGGCCTTTTGACAAATGTTACATTATCTAATTTGGAAGGAGTTTATGAGATTGCAAGGGGTTCAGTTAGCCTATTCAACTGCCTACCATCCTCAAAGTGATGGACAAACAGAAGTCTTGAATAGATGTTTAGAAACCTATTTGAGGTGTATGTGTATGCACTCTACTGTTCAATGGTTAAAATGGTTAAGCCTTGCATAACGGTGGTACAATACCACATATCATTCTGCATTAAAAATGAGTCATTTTGAAGCTCTATATGGATTTCCTCCACCTATTCACATTCCCTACATACCATATGATACTACAGTAGAGACAGTGGAGATTTTATACAGAGATAGAGAAGCTATGGTCAATTTCTTAAAAGAAACATTAATCATACAAGAAACAGAATGAAGCAGTATGCTGATGCTAATAGAAGTGAAAAGGTCTTTCAAGTTGGGGATTGGGTGTATCTCAAATTACACCCTTTTGTGCAGAATTCCTTAAGGAGACAAAAACATTTAAAGCTGGGACCTAAGTATTGGGCCGTTTTTGATTATCGAAAAAATGGGTAAAGTTGCTTACAAATTAGACTTACCTAGTGATGCTCAACTCCATACAGTATTTCATGTTTCTTTGTTGAAGAGAGCTTTTGGTCAGCATGTTCCAATCATTCCATTGCCTACAAACCCTCGTTTCTTGTTACAACCGAGATCCATTATTGACTGCCGTTTGGTTCGTAAGGGAAACAGTCTAGCTACTCAGATATTGGTGCATTGGCAAGGGTTACCGTTAGAGGAAGCATCTCGGGAAGATTTGTCTGAATTTGAGGTTTAGGGGGAAAGTATTGTTAGATATAGTTTGTAATAAGAGGGGTTAGATTGTAATAATAGGACAGTTGAGGGGTTAGTTGTCTAATTGTAAACAATTGTAACCAGAAAGATGGTTCAAGTAGTTGTTAGTTACTATAACTACCAGTGATAGTTAATGAGAATGTTAGCTGTGAATTGAACGATTTCTTCTCTATTGTGTTCTTCTCAATTTGTAGCTAACATCTATTTGAACCTCTTTCTCGGCCTTGTTCATGGCCACGTGAGTCCGAATCAGAATTATCCCGTCCTCATCCTTGTGATTTCTGATTGGTTGGACTTGGATTGATCATCATTATTTGCTTGTGTTATCAAATTTGTTTTATTTGTAGTGTCTTTTTATTGATTTTTAATCTTATTTTTGCATTTTCTTTACTTTATCTACTATAATGATAATGATAATATTTATAATAATATGTATACACTAATTCTTAATATAAAGAGGAATAGTGAATTATTTTGGTTCTTTTGTGTGTGTTTATCCTAAATTTTAAGATTGTTCAATTTTGTAATAAAATTTTGATTTTTTATAATTTTATAACAAAAGTTTAATGAGTTTAGTTTTATTATTAGTTTTTGTTTTACGTTGTTGTCTAGATTTAGTTGTTCGGTTGTTACTTACCATAGTGTTTGGTGGTCATATTTGGTCACTCGAGATTGTTTCTTTTTTTCTCGTTCCTTACTAGTTGTTACGGTGTTTGGTGGTCAAATTTGATCTCACAAGTTTTTCATGGTGTTAAAAAAATAATAAATATAAAAAATTGAATTTATTAAATTGTTTTTAACCAACTTTTTATGATTTTTTCATTCGTTGAATAATAAGCAGCAAGAATTTATAATCAATATTATCCATTCATTCATTCATGTAATTCATTCATGTAAATAAAACAGAAGTTGTAACAGTTGGGGATTGGAGGTAGAGAAGAGAAGAGAAGAGAATGATTTCATCATTATCATTAATATGTAGTAGTATTATGATTACAAGGCGATTCAAATGGAAGGCGAGAGCTTTCCAAAAAAGCCCTAACGCTGTTGAAACTACTACGCTCAAGGTGCTCCAGTGGGACCAGCTCTGTCAACTCTGCAATACAGCATGCTCACAGGGGCTTTCCTCTTGATGGAGTCGAAGCAATAGCCCTTGCAGCCATGCTACACTTGGCTGACTCATTGCAGGTTACTCTTAAAGAGGCAATAAAGGAAGACTCAGACTGGCTACAGCGTTTCATGCCTGTTGCTGAAATGGTACTACTACTACTACTACTACTTGGTATTTAATTATAATTTACAACTCGTATCGTTTCTCTCAAATTTAACATGCTTGCTTGCTACTTACAGATCATGGATATGCCTGTTAGTCGCCCACTCGTAAAGTTCATACAGAAACTTGTAGATGAAGATGGCTCTGTAAAAGATTCTGCCGTATGCCACTTTCGTCTTTCTTAATTTGTTGTTTACTAGGTTATTATTTCTCTACTGTATATATATATTGGAGCCATCAGTATAAGTTTCCATTCTGTTTTACAAACATAGTCTGAACAAGTGCCAATGTACATTCTTGCATTAACTAACCCCCCTCCCTCCCCGATTTTGCAGAGTCCTGCCTTGAAACGATCTCATGAACAAGTGCGGTTGCTTGAAAGAAAGGTTCCATTTATTTTTCCCCATCCTAATATTTACTTTTTGATGATGAATCAAGTTCAACACGTATCATACATTAGCCCAATCTAAAGCACAGAAAGCATGGTGGTGGAGTATGTGCATGGTCCATAAATAGCTCCAAGAACATTACTATTTCATGTAAATGTCTACTGTCAAATAAATGTATACCATAGGAATCAGTAAGGAGATGAAAGAAACATCATCTGTGGTAGGTAACATATCTATGTTTCATTCTTGTGGTTGAATGGTTTACGGGTTCTACCCACATCTTTATTTCTTACTCTTCTAGGAAGTAAGCAACACTGATGGACGATGGTGTATAAAATCCGGAACTGATATAAAAAAGAGCTTTGACGGTCTATTGTTATCAAGGTGAATCACATGCTAGCCTAATGATTGCACATGTCAAGTTCAACATAAATTAGCCCACTCTTGAGAGATAAAATAGTGTGTTGTAGTGGTTCAGGCACAGGAAGCCTTGTGGAACCACTTTCTGCTGTTCCATTGAATGATGAGTTGCAACAGGCAAGAGCTTCAATAGCCAAGGGTGAGGCTGATGTGCTTTTGCAAATAACACACAAGGTAACTCAATCAATATCCGTTATCATTTTCTTCTCTTGCTGTGTTTTCATATTTATTTTATTCCTGTGCAGATGCAAACAGATATCGAGGACATAGAAAATCTGTTCAATGCGATAATCCAATTAGATGTGGTTAGCATCTATCTCTGACTCTCGCAAGTTCTGTAGTTAGACTTTGTGTCTGTGTGTAATTGGATAACTGAACAAATGCAGATCAATGCTCGGGCGACATATAGTATTTCATTTGGTGGCACTTATCCGGATCTAATTTTATCCTCTGAGGAACAAGCGAAATGGAAATTGTTTCTGCCAAAAGCTATCATCCTTTGCTACTTCCACAACATTGACAAAAATTGCACAATGCTATGAAGGATGTCAGTGAGGCTACTGCTGTAAGAGGCATAACAAAATATGGCTAAAATCTATATGCTTAGCAATAACGTGAAACTACTCAAATATTTGAGTAGGAAATTAGAAGGAGAAGGCCGCAGGTAGGGATTGCCACTCAGAGAGAGGAAGAAACATATGCAAGGCTCTCCTCTTTATAAACCCAGGTAACTGTTGACGATGAATAGATTACAGTTTTTGATCTTTCTGTTTAGAACGTTAATTCAATGTTGTGAGTTTTCAGGTTGCAAGATTAAAACAATCATCCCCTATTCCTGTAGATATATATGTTGCGCAGAAAACGAGAGTTCTGGTCATAACTGGCCCAAACACCGTGGGAAAGACCATTTTATTAAAGACAGTATGGTTGGCTGCTATGATGGCAAAATCAGGACTTTTTGTGCTGTCATCCGAACCTGTGAGTATGCCATGGTTTGATTATGTGTTTGCTGATATCAATGATGAACAATCCCTGTCTCAATCTTTGTCTACCTTTTCCGGCCATCTGAAACAAACTAGTGTAAGTTATGTTCCAGAATGCTCATTTACTTGCTACTTGTTGTGAAGTGGTGGTTGTTTGATTTCCAGTATATATAGCTGACTAAATCCAAAGAGTTGTTTCTTGTATGCATATATTTCAGGACATACTCTCAAGTTCATCAAGTCGGTCATTAGTGCTCTTAGATGAGGTATAATCTCTTATCAGCTGAATTCTTGATCATCTTAATTATGCTCACATGTAGTTTGACAACAAGTATAGTAGAGCATAATTACTTGAGGATTTTTTATTTTAATTTAGGTTGGTGCGGGTACAAATCCTCTAGTAGGAGCCGCTTTGGGAATGTCACTCCTGGAATGCTTTGCTGAATCTGGAGCATTGCTCACAATGGCTACCACCCATCATGGCGAACTTAAAACCCTCAAGTACAGCAACGATGCGTTTGACAATGCATGCATGGAGTTTGATGAAGCGAACCTGAAACCCACATACAGAGTTCTTTGGGGAATTCCAGGTTCTGTCTATTGTTAGCTTTTCATTTCTACCTGTGAATATATGCAGCAGCAGCAGCAGCAGCTAGTTAGTTAATATATAGATGCATGCAATGCAGGGCGGTCTAATGCAATAAACATAGCTGAAAGGCTAGGACTCCCTAATGTGGTTGTAGATAATGCTCGTGTCCTTCATGGAATGGCTAGTGCAGAGATTAATCAGGTGACTTGCACCATACTTTGCTACTTGTAATAGCAATGTACAAGATCAACCGTCCATTGCAACTTGAGTACCTAGCATAATGTGAATGTTTATGTTGTTGCAGATATTATTTTGGGTGACTGTATAATTTCTTGATTCTTCTTGACATGTAGGTTATAGAAGATATGGAGAATTTGAAGCAGAAAGTTGATGAGCATATTCATGAAGTGCGCAATCATCTTAGGTGAGGAATAGAAATCAGTGGCGCGTTGGTTATTAGAGTATAACTGCTAATTCTACTACATGTGGCAGGCTTGGTAGGGAACTTTACATAAAACTAGTTATTTGTGAGGGTAGGATAAGGGAACATGGCAGCAGTCTTAAATACAGAAAAATCCAAGAAATATCAGAAGCCGGAGGAGTAGCGCGTTCAATACTTCACAAGAGAGTGAGGCAGCGTCATGCATCCCCAACCTCAAATATAGCTGCTTCTAAGCCAGAAAACAAAAATAAGCGTATGCCGGCATCCTTTACCAGCGGTCAGTCTACTACACGTACAGAAAAAGATACAGCAGCAGTAATGTTGAATGACAAGCAGCAGCTATCAGGTACTTGTCAATCACAATCTTATAGACTACTTACCTAATAACTAATGTATGACAAATCCAACTTGCAGGAAAAATTGTCAAGTCAGGTGATACGGTGCATGTTCCTAATTTTAACAAGGAAGCAACCGTACTGAAAGTAGATCCTTCTAAACAAGAAATACTTGTTCAGTTGGGGAACATCAAGATGAAGTTGGCACTAGCGGATATTCTGATTTGACAGGAATCTGCACCAATTAGACACATCTGTTTTCTTAGTTTTCATATATGGCTTCAGCTTCATAAAAATTTAATTGGACAATGCAGTGTGCATATACAAAAAGTAAATATAGCTCCAGTTGAATCCAGTGATTAAAAAAAATATTTTTGGTCAATTTTATTTTCCTTTTCGACGTTTAAAATAGCATGAAGAAGAATAATGAATATTTCTGGTACATACAACCCAGAAATCTGTTGAAGGCATTATTGTCAAATTGTAGATAGTTTCCGAAAAGAAACATGAAAATCGAATCGTGTGTCTAATGGAGGCAGCTCAAGTTAGGAATTTCCCTATTATAGTTGGATGTGTTAACACATGAAACTGAACTTAATGGCAGTAAAGAAAAATAATGCATAACTTTCAAGTCTTTCTTACTCTAGGTACTGTTTCATCTCCCATACGCAAAAGCATTATAGTCCCGGAGCTTGATGTTGGTATGTGCAAATGGGTGATGAAACGGTGCTTCCACTAGGTTGAAACTCGAAAGTCAGCCATCACCATTCGTTGAAACAAGAGAAGCAAGGGTGGCCAAGGACTTCGTATGGGAGATGATGTACTTGGAGGGTATACGAATTATAAATGACACAACCAAGATTAAGACGACCATGATGCACTTGAATGATACTATGACATTGTGGAGGACATGATGATATGCAGACACCGGCGGAAGTGCATCAACAAGACAAATGATGAGGTTGTTTAATGCTCAAGAGGAAATTTTATTCGGTTATTGCCAAGTACAAGGTAAAGAGTCGTCTACGCACACTCACTAGAGGATGCAAGAGTATAGAAAAGACTTCACGGCCTAAAAAGTAGAGACCAAATCTTTCGAACAAGGATCCCATGTCCTACATTCCCAATGGGTTACAAACATGCGTCAAGACATAGCCAAGGATGGCATCACTACATAAGCCTAACGATGAAGACAAAGCTCGAATTAAGTCGAACTCCAATATTTTGGAAATATCCTTAAAGTAACGATAAACCTAGTTTTAAAGTTTACTTTCTAAATATAGAAAGTGTGCGCAAATTGACGAAACTCGAAATGAATTTTTTTGTGTAAAATCGAATCCCAGTATCAATAAAACTGAGTTTGGAACCTAAGAAATAAAAAAATTGCTGACATAAACGCTCACATATTTGATTTAATTAATTGTTCGCGCGTTTACTTTCTAAATATAGAAAGTGGGAAAGTGGGCGAAAACTGACGAAACTCGAAATAAGTTTTTTCGTGCAAAATCGAATCCCTGTATCAATAAACTGAGTTTGGAACTTGAGAAATATAAAAAATGCTGACATAAACGACCAGATATTTGATTTAATTAATTGTTCGCGCGTTTACTTTCTAAATATAGAAAGTGTGCGAAAACTGACGAAACTTGAAATGAATTTTTTAGTGTAAAATCGAATCCCTGTATCAATAAAACTGAGTTTGTAACCTGAGAAATATAAAAATTGCTGACATAAACGACCAGATAATTGATTTAATTAATTGTTCCGCGGGTTTACTTTCTAAATATAGAAAGTGTGCGAAAATTGACCTAACTCAAAATGAATTTTTTTGTGTAAAATCGAATCCCTGTATCAATAAAACTGAGTTTGGAACTTGAGAAATACAAAAAATGCTGACATAAACGACCAGATATTTGATATAATTAATTGTTCGCGCGTTTACTTTCTAATTATAGAAAGTGTGCGAAAACTGACGAAACTCGAAATGAATTTTTTCGTGTAAAATGGAATCCCTGTATCAATAAAACACAGTTTGGAACCTGAGAAATATAAAAATTGCTGACATAAACGACCAGATAACTGATTTAATTAATTGTTCGCCGCGTTTACTTTCTAAATATAGAAAGTGTGCGAAAATTGACGAAACTCGAAATGAATTTTTTGTGTAAAATCGAATCCCTGTATCAATAAAACTGAGTTTGGAACATAAGAAATAAAAAAATTGCTGACATAAACGCCCATATATTTGGTTTAATTAATTGTTCGCGCGTTTACTTTCTAAATAGAGAAAGTGGGAAAGTGGTCGAAAACTGACGAAACTCGAAATTAGTTTTTTCGTGCAAAATTGAAACCCTGTATCAATAAAACTGAGTTTGGAACTTGAGAAATACAAAAAATGCTGACATAAACGACCAGATATTTGATTTAATTAATTGTTCCGCGCGTTTACTTTCTAAATATAGAAAGTGTGCGAAAACTGACGAAACTCGAAATGAATTTTTTGGTGTAAAATCGAATCCCTGTATCAATAAAACTGAGTTTGGAACCTGAGAAATATAAAAATTGCTGAAATAAACGACCAGATAATTGATTTAATTAATTGTTCGCGCGTTTACTTTCTAAATATAGAAAGTGTGCGAAAATTGACGAAATTCGAAATGAATTTTTTTGTGTAAAATCGCATCCGTGTATCAATAAAACTAAGTTTGAAACCTAAGAAATAAAAAAATTGCTGACATAAACGCCCATATATTTTGATTTAATTAATTGTTTCGCGCGTTTACTTTCTAAGTATAGAAAGTGTGCGAAAACTGACGAAACTCGAAATGAATTTTTTCGTGTAAAATCGAATCCCTGTATCAATAAAACTGAGTTTGGAACCTGAAAAATATAAAATTTGCTGACATAAACGACCAGATAACTGATTTAATTAATTGTTCGCGCGTTTACTTTCTAAATATAGAAAGAGTGCGAAAATTGACGAAACTCGAAATGAACTTTTTTGTGTAAAATCGAATTCCTTTATTAATAAAACTGAGTTTGGAACCTAAGAAATAAAAAAATTGCTGACATAAACGCCCATATATTTGATTTAATTAATTGTTCGCGCGTTTACTTTCTAAATATAGAAAGTGGGAAAGTGGGCAAAAACTGACGAAACTCGAAATTTGTTTTTTTCGTATATCAATAAAACTGAGTTTGGAACTTGAGAAATACAAAAAATGCTGACATAAACGACCAGATATTTGATTTAATTAATTGTTCCCGCGCGTTTACTTTCTAAATATAGAAAGTGTGCGAAAACTGACGAAACTCGAAATGAATTTTTTGGTGTAAAATCGAATCCCTGTATCAATAAAACTGAGTTTGGAACCTGAGAAATATAAAAATTGCTGAAATAAACGACCAGATAATTGATTTAATTAATTGTTCGCGCGGTTTACTTTCTAAATATAGAAAGTGTGCGAAAATTGACGAAACTCGAAATGAATTTTTTTGTGTAAAATCGAATCCCTGTATCAATAAAACTGAGTTTGGAACCTAAGAAATAAAAAAAATTGCTGACATAAACAGCCATATATTTGATTTAATTAATTGTTCGCGCGTTTACTTTGTAAATATAGAAAGTTGGATAGTGTGCGAAAACTGACGAAACTCGAAATGAATTTTTTCATGCAAAATCGAAACCCTGTATCAATAAAACTGAGTTTGGAACCTGAGAAATACAAAAAATGCTGACATAAACGACCAGATATTTGATTTAATTAATTGTTCGCGCGTTTACTTTTTAAATATAGAAAGTGTGCGAAAACTGACGAAACTCGAAATGAATTTTTTGGTGTAAAATCGAATCCCTGTATCAATAAAACTGAGTTTGGAACCTGAGAAATATATAAAAATTGCTGACATAAACGACCAGATATTTGATTTAATTAATTGTTCGTCCGCGTTTACTTTCTAAATATAGAAAGTGGGCGAAAACTGACGAAACTCGAAATTAGTTTTTTCGTGCAAAATTGAAACTCTGTATCAATAAAACTGAGTTTGGAACTTGAGAAATACAAAAAATGCTTACATAAACGACCAGATATTTGATTTAATTAAATGTTCGCGCGTTTACTTTCTAAATATAGAAAGTGTGCAAAAACTGACGAAACTCGAAATGAATTTTTTCGTGTAAAATCGAATCCCTGTATCAATTAAACTGAGTTTAGAACTTGAGAAATATAAAAAATGCTGACATAAACGACCAGATATTTGATTTAATTAATTGTACGCGCGTTTACTTTCTAAATATATAAAGTGTGCAAAAACTGACCAAACTTGAAATGAATTTTTTGGTATAAAATCGAATCCCTGTATCAATAAAACTGAGTTTGGAACCCGATAAATATAAAAAATTGCGGACATAAACGCCCATATATTTGATTTAATTAATTGTTCGCGCGTTTACATTCTATATATAGAAAGTGGGCGAAACTGACGAAACTTGAAATTAGTTTTTTCGTTCAAAATTGAAACATTGTATCAATAAAACTGAGTTTGGAACTTGAGAAATACAAAAAATGATGACATAAACGACCAGTTATTTGATTTAATTAATTGTTCGCGCGTTTACTTTCTAAATATAGAAATTGTGCGAAAACTGACGAAACTTGAAATGAATTTTTTGGTGTAAAATCGAATCCCTGTATCAATAAAACTGAGTTTGAAACCTGAGAAATATAAAAAATGCTGACATAAACGACCAGATATTTGATTTAATTAATTGTTCGCACGTTTACTTTCTAAATATAGAAAGTGTGCGAAAATTGACAAACTGGAAATGAATTTTTTTGTGTAAAATCGAATCCCTGTATCAATAAAACTGAGTTTGGAACCTAAGAAATAAAAAAATTGCTGACATAAACGCCCATATATTTGATTTAATTAATTGTTCGCGCGTTTAATTTCTAAATATAGAAAGTGGGAAAGTGGGCGAAAACTGACGAAACTCGAAATTAGTTTTTTCGTGCAAAATTGAAACCCTGTATCAATAAAACTGAGTTTGGAACTTGAGAAATACAAAAAATGCTTACATAAATAACCAGATATTTGATTTAATTAATTGTTCGCGCGTTTACTTTGTAAATATAGAAAGTGTGCAAAAACTGACCAAACTCGAAATGAATTTTTTCGTGTAAAATCGAATCCCTGTATCAATAAAATGAGTTTAGAACTTGAGAAATATAAAAAATGCTGACATAAACGACCAGATATTTGAATTAATTAATTGTTCGCGCGTTTTACTTTCTAAATATAGAAAGTGTGCGAAAACTGACGAAACTTGAAATGAATTTTTTGGTGTAAAATCGAATCCCTGTATCAATAAAACTGAGTTTGAAACCTGAGAAATATGAAAATTGCTGACATAAACGACCAGATAATTGATTTAATTAATCATTCGCGCGTTTACTTTCTAAATATAGAAAGTGTGCGAAAATTGACGAAACTCGAAATGAAATTTTTCGAGTAAAATCGAATCTCTGTATCAATAAAACTTAGTTTGGAACCTAAGAAATAAAAAAATTGCTGACATAAATGCCCATACATTTGATTTAATTAATTGTTCGCGCGTTTACTTTCTAATTATAGAAAGTGGGAAAGTGGGCGAAAACTGACGAAACTCGAAATTAGTTTTTTTCGTGCAAAATTGAAACCCTGTATCAATAAAACTGAGTTTGGAACTTGAGAAATACAAAAAATGCTTACATAAACGACCAGATATTTGATTTAATTAATTGTTCGGGCGTTTACTTTCTAAATATAGAAAGTGTGCGAAAACTGACGAAACTCGAAATGAATTTTTTCGTGTAAAGTCGAATCCCTGTATCAATAAAACTGAGTTTGGAACCTGAGAAATATAAAAATTGCTGACATAAACGACCAAATAACTGATTTAATTAATTGTTCGCACGTTTACTTCTAATATAGAAAGTGTGCGAAAATTGACGAAACTCGAAATGAATTTTTTTGGTAAAATCGAATCCCTGTATCAATAAAACTGAGTTTGGAACCTAAAAAATAAAAAAATTGCTGACATAAACCCTATATTTGATTAATTAATTGTTCGCCGTTTACTTTCTAAATATAGAAGTGGAAAGTGGGCGAAACTGACAAACTGAAATTAGTTTTTTGTGCAAAATTGAAACCCTGTATCAATAAAACTAGTTGGAACTGAAAAATACAAAAATCGCATAAAACATATTTGATTTATTATGTTTCACGCTTTACTTTAAATATAGAAAGTGTGCGAAAACTGACGAAACTCGAAATGAATTTTTCGTGTAAAATCGAATCCCTGTATCAATAAAACTGAGCTTTGAACCTGAGAAATATAAAAATTGCTGACATAAACGCCCATATATTGATTTAATTAATTGTTTCGCAAGCGTTACTTTCTAAATATAAAAAGTGGGAAAGTGGCGAAAACTGACGAAACTTGAAATAGTTTTTTTGCGTCAAAATTGAAACCCTGTATCAATAAAACTGAGTTTGGAACTAAAAATACAAAAAATCTGACATAAAACGATCATTATTTGATTTAATTAATTGTTCGCGCAGCGTTTACTTTCTAATTATAGAAAGTGTGGAAAAAACTGACGAAACTCGAAATATTTTTTGGTATAAAATCGAAATCCCTGTATCAATAAAAACTGAGCTTGAAACTGAGAAATACAAAAAATGCTACATAAACGACCAGATATTTGATTTAATTAATTGTTCGCAGCGTTTACTTTCTAAATATAGAAAGTGTGCGAAAATGACGAAACTCGAAATGAATTTTTTGTGCAAAATCGAATCCCTGTATCAATAAAACTGAGTTTGGAACCTAAAATATAAAAAAAATTGCTGACATAAACACCAATAACTATTTATTAATTAATTGTTCGCAGTTTACTTTCTAAATATAGAAAGAGGAAAGTGCGAAAACTTGACAAACTCGAAATTAGTTTTTTGGTGTCAAAATTGATACCCAGTATCAATAAAACTGAGTTTGGAACTAAGAAAATACAAAAAATGCTCACAATAAACGACCAATATTTGATTTAATTACTTGTTGCGCGTTTACTTTCTAAATATTGAAATAAATGTGCGAAAACTGACGAAACTCGAAATGATTTTTTGGTGAAAATCGAATCCTGTATCAATAAAACTGAGTTTGGAACCTAAGAAATATAAAAATGCTGACATAAACGACCAGATAACTGATTTAATTAATTGTTCGCAGCGTTTACTTTCTAAATAGGAAAGGGGGCGAAAATTGACGAAACTCGAAATGAATTTTTTTGTGTAAAATCGAATCCCAGAATCAATAAAACTGAGTTGGAACCTAAAAAATAAAAAAATTGCTGACATAAACCACCTATATATTTGATTTAAATTAATTGTTCGCGCGTTTACTTTCTAAATATAATAAGTGGGAAAGTGGGCGAAAACTGACGAAACTCGAAATTAGTTTTTTCGTGCAAAATTGAAACCTGATCAATAAAACTGAGTTTGGAACTTGAAAAATACAAAAAATACTGACATAAACGATCAGTTATTTGATTTAATTAATTGTCCCTTTCCCAAAGAGTGTAACTTCTAAATATTTAGAAAAGATTGTGCAAAAACTGATCGAAACTACGAAATAATTTTTGGTGATAAAAACGAAATTTGTGTCAATTAAAACTGGGTTATTTGATACCTGAGAAATATAAAATTGCTGATAAACGACCAATAATTGATTGATAATAATTGTTCGCACGCGTTATAATATAAAAGTGTGCGAAACTGAACGAAACTACGAAAAGAATTTTTGAGTAAAATCGAATCCTTATCAATAAACTTATTTGGAACTAAGATTAAATAATTGCTGACATAACGCCATACATTTGATTAATTAATTGCGCGCGTTTACTTTCTAATTATAGAAAGTGGGAAAGTGGGCGAAAATTGACGAAACTCGAAATTAGTTTTTTTCGTGCAAAATTGAAACCCTGTATCAATAAAAATGACTTTGGAACTTGAGAAATACAAAAAATGCTTACATAAACGACCAGATATTTGATTTAATTAATTGTTCGCAGCGTTTACTTTCTAAATATAGAAAGTGTGCCAAAACTGACGAAACTCGAAATGAATTTTATCGTGTAAAGTCGAATCCCTGTATCAATAAAACTGAGTTTGGAACCTGAGAAATATAAAAATTACTGACATAAACGACCAGATAACTGATTTAATTAATTGTTCGCACGTTTACTTTCTAAATATAGAAAGTGTGCGAAAATTGACAAACTCGAAATGAATTTTTTTGTGTAAAATCGAATCCCTGTATCAATAAAACTGAGTTTGGAACCTAAGAAATAAAAAAATTGCTGACATAAACGCCCATATATTTGATTTAATTAATTGTTCGCCGCGTTTAATTTCTAAATATAGAAAGTGGGAAAGTGGGCGAAAACTGACGAAACTCGAAATTAGATTTTTCGTGCAAAATTGAAACCCTGTATCAATAAAATTGAGTTTGGAACTTGAGAAATACAAAAAATGCTTACATAAACGACCAGATATTTGATTTAATTAATTGTTCGCAGCGTTTACTTTCTAAATATAGAAAGTGTGCGAAAACTGACGAAACTCGAAATGAATTTTTTGGTATAAAATCGAATCCCTGTATCAATAAAACTGAGCTTGGAACCCGAGAAATATAAAAATTGCTGACATAAACGCCCATATATTTGATTTAATTAATTGTTCGCAGCGTTTACTTTCTAAATATAAAAGTGGGAAAGTGGGCGAAAACTGACGAAACTTGAAATTAGTTTTTTCGTGCAAAATTGAAACACTGTATCAATAAAACTGAGTTTGGAACTTGAAAAATACAAAAAATGCTGACATAAACGATCAGTTATTTGATTTAATTAATTGTTCCCGCGTTTACTTTCTAAATATAGAAAGTGTGCGAAAACTGACGAAACTCGAAATGAATTTTATGGTGTAAAATCGAATCCTTGTGTCAATAAAACTGAGTTTGAAACCTGAGAAATATAAAAATTGCTGACATAAACGACCAGATAATTGATTTAATTAATTGTTCGCGCGTTTACTTTATATAGAAAGTGTGCGAAAATTGACGAAACTCGAAATGAATTTTTTTGAGTAAAATCGAATCGCTGTATCAATAAAACTTAGTTTGGAACCTAAGAAATAAAAAAATTGCTGACATAAACGGCCATACATTTGATTTAATTAATTGTTCGCGCGTTTACTTTCTAATTATAGAAAGTGGGAAAGTGGGCGAAAATTGACGAAACTCGAAATTAGTTTTTTCGTGCAAAATTGAAACCCTTTATCAATAAAATGACTTTGGAACTTGAGAAATACAAAAAATGCTTACATAAACGACCAGATATTTGATTTAATTAATTGTTCGCGCGTTTACTTTCTAAATATAGAAAGTGTGCCAAAACTGACGAAACTCGAAATGAATTTAATCGTGTAAAGTCGAATCCCTGTATCAATAAAACTGAGTTTGGAACCTGAGAAATATAAAAATTGCTGACATAAACGACCAGATAACTGATTTAATTAATTGTTCGCGCGTTTACTTTCTAAATATAGAAAGTGTGCGAAAATTGACAAACTCGAAATGAATTTTTTTGTGTAAAATCGAATCCCTGTATCAATAAAACTGAGTTTGGAACCTAAGAAATAAAAAAATTGCTGACATAAACGCCCATATATTTGATTTAATTAATTGTTCGCGCGTTTAATTTCTAAATATAGAAAGTGGGAAAGTGGGCGAAAACTGACGAAACTCGAAATTAGATTTTTCGTGCAAAATTGAAACCCTGTATCAATAAAATTGAGTTTGGAACTTGAGAAATACAAAAAATCTTACATAAACGACCAGATATTTGATTTAATTAATTGTTCGACAAGCGTTTACTTTCTAAATATAGAAAGTGTGCGAAAACTGACGAAACTCGAAATGAATTTTTTGGTATAAAATCGAATCCCTGTATCAATAAAACTGAGCTTGGAACCCGAGAAATATAAAAATTGCTGACATAAACGCCCATATATTTGATTTAATTAATTGTTCGCAGCGTTTACTTTCTAAATATAGAAAGTGGGAAAGTGGGCGAAACCTGACCAAACTTGAAATTAGTTTTTTTCGTGCAAAATTGAAACACTGTATCAATAAAACTGAGTTTGGAACTTGAAAAATACAAAAAATGCTGACATAAACGATCAGTTATTTGATTTAATTAATTGTTCGCAGCGTTTACTTTCTAAATATAGAAAGTGTGGGAAACTGACGAAACTTGAAATGAATTTTTTGGTTTAAAATCGAATCCCTTTATCAATAAAACTGAGTTTGAAACCTGAGAAATATAAAAATTGCTGACATAAACGACGAGATAATTGATTTAATTAATTGTTCGCGCGTTTACTTTCTAAATATAGAAAGTGTGCGAAAATTGACGAAACTCGAAATGAATTTTTTTGTGCAAAATCGAATCCCTGTATCAATAAAACTGAGTTTGGAACCTAAAAAATAAAAAAATTGCTGACATAAACACCCTTATATTTGATTTAATTAATTGTTCGCGTGTTTACTTTCTAAATATAGAAAGTGGGAAAGTAAACGCGCGAACAATTAATTAAATCAATTATCTGGTCGTTTATGTCAGCAATTTTTATATTTCTCAAGTTCCAAACTCAGTTTTATTGATACAGGGATTCCATTTTACACCAAAAAATTCATTTCGAGTTTCGTCAGTTTTCGCACACTTTCTATATTTAGAAAGTAAACGCGCGAACAATTAATTAAATCAAATATGTGGGCGTTTATGTCAGCAATTTTTTATTTCTCAGGTTCTAAACTCAGTTTTATTGATACAGGGATTCAATTTTACACCAAAAAATTCATTTCAAGTTTCGTCAGTTTTCGCACACTTTCTATATTTAGAAAGTAAACACGCGAACAATTAATTAAATCAAATATTGGGCGTTTATGTCAGCAATTTTTTTATTTCTCAGGTTCTAAACTCAGTTTTATTGATACAGGGATTCAATTTTACACCAAAAAATTCATTTCAAGTTTCGTCAGTTTTCGCACACTTTCTATATTTAGAAAGTAAACACGCGAACTATTAACTAAATCAATTGTATTTCTCAGGTTCCAAACTCAGTTTTATTGATACATGGATTCGATTTTACACAAAAAAATTCATTTCGAGTTTCGTCAGTTTTCGCACACTTTCTATATTTAAAAAGTAAACGCGCGAACAATTAATTAAATCAAATATCTGGTCGTTTATGTCAGTATTTTTTGTATTTCTCAAGTTCCAAACTCAGTTTTATTGATACAGGGTTTCAATTTTGCACCAAAAAAGTAATTTCGAGTTTCGTCAGTTTTCGCCCACTTTCCCACTTTCTATATTTAGAAAGTAAACGCGGGAACAATTAATTAAATCAAATATATGGGCGTTTATGTCAGCAATCTTTTTATTTTTTAGGTTCCGAACTCAGTTTTATGGATACTGGGATTCGATTTTACACAAAAAAATTCATTTCGAGTTTCGTCAATTTTCGCACACTTTCTAAATTTAGAAAGTAAACGCGCGAACAATTAATTAAATCAAATATAAGGGCGTTTATGTCAGCAATTTTTTTATTTCTTAGGTTCCAAACTCAGTTTTATTGATACAGAGATTCGATTTTACAGAAAAAAATTAATTTCGAGTTTCGTCAATTTTCGCGCACTTTCTATATTTAGAAAGTAAACGCGCGAACAATTAATTAAATCAATTATCTGGTCGTTTATGTCAGCAATTTTTATATTTCTCAAGTTCCAAACTCAGTTTTATTGATACAGGGATTCGATTTTACACCAAAAAATTCATTTCGAGTTTCGTCAGTTTTCGCACACTTTCTATATTTAGAAAGTAAACGCGCGAACAATTAATTAAATCAAATATGTGGGCGTTTATGTCAGCAATTTTTTTATTTCTCAGGTTCTAAACTCAGTTTTATTGATACAGGGATTCAATTTTACACCAAAAAATTCATTTCAAGTTTCGTCAGTTTTCGCACACTTTCTATATTTAGAAAGTAAACGCGCGAACTATTAACTAAATCAATTGTATTTCTCAGGTTCCAAACTCAGTTTTATTGATACAGGGATTCGATTTTACACGAAAAAATTCATTTCGAGTTTCGTCAGTTTTCGCACACTTTCTATATTTAGAAAGTAAACGCGCGAACAATTAAATTAATCAAATATCTGGTCGTTTATGTCAGTATTTTTTGTATTTTTCAAGTTCCAAACTCAGTTTTATGGTATTCGATTTTACACGAAAAAATTCATTTCGAGTTTCGTCCATTTTCGCACACTTTCTATATTTAGAAAGTGAATGCGCGGACAATTAATTAAATCAATTATCTGGTCGTTTATGTAAGCATTTTTTGTATTTCTCAAGTTCCAAACTTAGTTTTATTGATACAGGGTTTCAATTTTGCACGAAAAAACTAATTTCGAGTTTCGTTAGTTTTCGCCCACTTTCCCACTTTCTATATTTAAAAAGTAAACGCGCGAACAATTAATTAAATCAATTTTAAGGGCTTTATGTCAGCAATTTTTTTATTTCTTAGGTTCCAAACTCAGTTTTATTGATACAGGGATTCGATTTTACACAAAAAAATTCATTTCGAGTTTCGTTAATTTTCGCACACTTTCTATATTTAGAACGTAAACGCGCGAACAATTAATTAAATCAAATATCTGGTCGTTTATGTCAGCAATTTTTATATTTCTCAGGTTCCAAACTCAGTTTTATTGATACAGAGGATTCGATTTTACAAAAAAATTCATTTCGAGTTTCGTCAATTTTCGCACACTTTCTATATTTAGAAAGTAAAGCGCGAACAATTAATTAAATCAAATATCTGGTCGTTTATGTCAGCATTTTTTGTATTTCTCAAGTTCCAAACTCAGTTTTATTGATACAATGTTTCAATTTGCACGAAAAAACTAATTTCGAGTTTCGTCAGTTTTTGCCCACTTTCCACTTTCTATATTTAGAAAAGTAAACGCGCGAACAATTAATTAAATCAATATATGAGGCTTTATGTCAGCAATTTTTTTATTTCTTAGGTTTCAAACTCAGTTTTATCGATACAGGGATTCGATTTTACACAAAAAAATTCATTTCGAGTTTCGTCAATTTTCGCACACTTTCTATATTTAGAAAGTAAACGCGCGAACAATTAATTAAATCAATTATCTGGTCGTTTTATGTCAGCAATTTTTATATTTCTCAGGTTCCAAACTCAGTTTTATTGATACAGGGATTCGATTTTACCCGAAAAAAATTCATTTCGAGTTTCGTCAGTTTTCGCACACTTTCTATATTTAGAAAGTAAACGCGCGAACAATTAATTAATCAAATATCTGGTCGTTTATGTCAGCATTTTTATATTCTCAAGTTCCAAACTCAGTTTTATTGATACAGGTTTCAATTTTGCACGAAAAAATCTAATTTCGAGTTTCGTCAGTTTTCGCCCACTTCCACTTTCTATATTTAGAAAGTAAACGCGCGAACAATTAATTAAATCAATATATGGGCGTTTATGTCAGCAATTTTTTTATTTCTTAGGTTCCAAACTCAGTTTTATTGATACAGGGATTCGATTTTACACAAAAAATATCATTTCGAGTTTCGTCAATTTTCGCACACTTTCTATATTTAGAAAGTAAACGCGCGAACAATTAATTAAATCAATTATCTGGTCGTTTATGTCAGCATTTTTTGTATTCTCAAGTTCCAAACTCAGTTTTATTGATACAGGGTTTCAATTTTACACGAAAAACTAATTTCGATTTCGTCAGTTTTGCCCACTTTCCCACTTTCTATATTTAGAAATAAACGCGCGAACAATTAATTAAAATCAAATATTGGGCGTTTTATGTCAGCAATTTTTTATTTCTTAGGTTCCAAACTCAGTTTTATGATAAAGGGATTCGATTTTACACAAAAAAATTCATTTCGAGTTTCGTCATTTCGCACACTTTCTATATTTAGAAAGTAAACGCTGCGAACAATTAATTAAATCAATTATCTGGTCGTTTATGTCAGCAATTTTTATATTTCTCAGGTTCCAAACTCAGTTTTATTGATACAGGGAAAAAAACTAATTTCGAGTTTCGTCAGTTTTTGCCCACTTTCCCACTTTCTATATTTAGAAAATAAACGCGCGAACAATTAATTAAATCAAATATATGGGCTTTTATGTCAGCAATTTTTTTATTTCTTAGGTTCCAAACTCAGTTTTATCGATAAAGGGATTCGATTTTACACAAAAAAATTCATTTCGAGTTTCGTCAATTTTCGCACACTTTCTATATTTAGAAAGTTAACGCGCGAACAATTAACTAAATCAATTATCTGGTCGTTTATGTCAGCAATTTTTATATTTCTCAGGTTCCAAACTCAGTTTTATTGATACAGGGATTCGATTTTACCCGAAAAATTCTTTTCGAGTTTCGTCCAGTTTTCGCACACTTTCTATATTTAGAAAGTAAACGTGCGAACAATTAATTATATCTAATATCTGGTCGTTTATGTCAGCATTTTTTGTATTTCTCAAGTTCCAAACTCAGTTTTATTGATACATGGTTTCAATTTTGCACGAAAAAACTAATATAGAGTTTCGTCAGTTTTCGCCCACTTTCACACTTTTTATATTTAGAAAGTAAACGCGCGAACAATTAATTAAATCAAATATATGGGCGTTTATGTCAGCAACTTTTTTATTTCTTAGGATCCAAACTCAGTTTTATTGATACATGGATTCGATTTTACACAAAAAAAATATTTTCGAGTTTCGTCAATTTTCGCACACTTTCTATATTTAGAAAGTAAACGCGCGAACAATTAATTAAATCAATTATCTGGTCGTTTATGTCAGCAAATTTTATATTTCTCAGGTTCCAAACTCAGTTTTATTGATACAAGGATTCTATTTTACACGAGAAAATTCATTTCGAGTTTCGTTAGTTTTCGCACACTTTCTATATTTAGAAAGTAAACGCGCGAACAATTAATTAAATCAAATATCTGGTCGTTTATGTCAGCATTTTTTGTATTTCTCAAGTTCCAAACTCTGTTTTATTGATACAGGGTTTCAATTTTGCACGAAAAAACTAATTTCTAAGTTTCGTCAGTTTTCGCCCACTTTCCCACTTTCTATATTTAGAAAGTAAACGCGCGAACAATTAATTAAATCAAAATATGGGTGTTTATGTCAGCAATTTTTTTATTTCTTAGGTTCCAAACTCAGTTTTATTGATACATGGATTCGATTTTACACAAAAAAAGTCATTTCGAGTTTCGTCAATTTTCGCACACTTTCTATATTCAGAAAGTAAACACGCGAACAATTAATTAAATCAATTATCTGGTCGTTTATGTCAGCAATTTTTATATTTCTCATGTTCCAAACTCAGTTTATTGATAAAGGGATTCGATTTTAAACGAAAAAATTCATTTCGAGTTTTGTCAGTTTTCGCACACTTTCTATATTTAGAAAGTAAACGTGCGAACAGTTAATTAAACCAAATATCTGGTCGATTATGTCAGCATTTTTTGTATTTCTCAAGTTCCAAACTCAGTTTTACTGATAAAGTGTTTCAATTTTGCACGAAAAAACTAATTTCGAGTTTCGTCAGTTTTCGCCCACTTTCCCACTTTCTATATTTAGAAAGTAAACACGCGAACAATTAATTAAATCAAATATATGGGTGTTTATGTCAGCAATTTTTTTTATTTCTTAGGTTCCAAACTCTGTTTTATTGATACAGGGATTCGATTTTACACAAAAAAATTCATTTCGAGTTTCGTCAATTTTCGCACACTTTCTATATTTAGAAAGTAAACGCGCGAACAATTAATTAAATCATTTATCTGGTCGTTTATGTCAGCGATTCTTATATATCTCAGGTTCCAATCTCAGTTTTATTGATACAGGGATTCGATTTTACACGAAAAAATCCATTTCGAGTTTTCGTCAGTTTTCGCACACTTTCTATATTTAGAAAGTAAACGCGCGAACAATTAATTAAATCAAATATCTGGTCGTTTATGTCAGCATTTTTTGTATTTCTAAAGTACCAAACTCAATTTTATTGATACAGTGTTTCAATTTTGCACGAAAAAACTAATTTCGAGTTTCGTCAGTTTTCGCCCACTTTCCCACTTTCTATATTTAGAAAGTAAACGCGCGAACAATTAATTAAATCAAATATATGGGCGTTTATGTCAGCAATTTTTATTTCTTAGGTTCCAAACTCAGTTTTATCGATACAGGGATTCGATTTTACACAAAAAAATTCATTTCGAGTTTCGTCAATTTTCGCACACTTTCTATATTTAGAAAGTAAACGCGCGAACAATGAATTAAATAATTTATCTGGTCGTTTATGTCAGCAATTTTTATATTTCTCAGGTTCCAAACTCAGTTTTATTGATACAAGGATTCTATTTTACACGAGAAAATTCATTTCGAGTTTCGTCAGTTTTCGCACACTTTCTATATTTAGAAAGTAAACGTGCGAACAATTAATTAAATCAATTATCTGGTCGTTTATGTCAGCGATTCTTATATATCTCAGGTTCCAATCTCAGTTTTATTGATACAGGGATTCGATTTTACACGAAAAAAATTCATTTCGAGTTTCGTTAGTTTTCGTACACTTTCTATATTTAGAAAGTAAACGCGCGAACAATTAATTAAATCAAATATCTGGTCGTTTATGTCAGCATTTTTTGTATTTCTCAAGTTCCAAACTCAGTTTTACTGATACAGTGTTTCAATTTGCACGAAAAAACTAATTTCGAGTTTCGTCAGTTATCGCCCACTTTCCCACTTTCTATATTTAGAAAGTAAATGCGCGAACAATTAATTAAATCAAATATATGGGCGTTTATGTCAGCAATTTTTTTATTTCTTAGGTTCCAAACTCAGTTTTATTAATACATGGATTCGATTTTACACAAAAAAAATAATTTCGAGTTTGGTCAATTTTCGCACACTTTCTATATTTAGAAAGTAAACGCGCGAACAATTAATTAAATCAATTATCTGGTCGTTTATGTCAGCAATTTTTATATTTTAATTTTTTGTATTTCTCAGTTCCAAACTCAGTTTTATTGATACAGGTTTCATTTTCACGAAAAAACTTATTTCGAGTTTCGTCAGTTTTCGCCACACTTTCTATATTTAGAAAGTAAACGCGCGAACAATTAATTAAATCAAATATATGGCGTTTATGTCAGCAATTTTTTTATTTCTAGGTTCCAAACTCAGTTTTATTGATACAGGATTCGATTTTACACAAAAAATTCATTTCGAGTTTCGTCATTTTCGCACACTTTCTATATTTAGAAAGTAAACGCGGAACAATTAATTAAATCAATTATCTGGTCGTTTATGTCAGCAATTTTATATTTCTCAGGTTCCAAACTCAGTTTTATTGATACAGGGATTCGATTTTACACAAAAAATTCATTTCGAGTTTCGTCAGTTTTCGCACACTTTCTATATTTAGAAAGTAAACGCGCGAACAATTAATTAAATCAAATATCTGGTCGTTTATGTCAGCATTTTTGTATTTCTCAAGTTCCAACCTCAGTTTTATAGATACAGGGTTTCAATTTTGCACGAAAAAACTAATTTCGAGTTTGTCAGTTTTCGCCCACTTTCTACTTTCTAATTTTGAAAGTAAACCGCGAACAATTAATTAAATCAAATATATGGTGTTTATGTCAGCAATTTAGTTATTTGTTAGGTTAAACTCAGTTTTATTGATACAGGGATTCGATTTTACACAAAAAAAATTCATTTCGAGTTTCGTCAATTTTCGCACACTTTCTGTATTTAGAAAGTAAACGCGCGAACAATTAATTAAATCAATTATCTGGTCGTTTATGTTAGCGATTTTATTATATTCAGGTTCCAATCTCAGTTTTATTGATACAGAGATTCGATTTTACCCAAAAAATTCATTTCGAGTTTCGTCAGTTTTCGCACACTTTCTATATTTAGAAAGTAAACGCGCGAACAAGTAATTAAATCAAATATATGGTGGTTTATGTCAGCATTTTTTGTATTTCTCAAGTTCCAAACTCAGTTTTATAGATACAGGGTTTCAATTTTGCACGAAAAAACTAATTTCGAGTTTCGTCAGTTTTCGCCCACTTTCACACTTTCTATATTTCGAAAGTAAACGCGCGAACAATTAATTAAATCAGTTATCTGGTCGTTTATGTCAGCAATTTTTATATTTTTCATGTTCCTAACTCAGTGTTATTGATACAGGGATTCGATTTTACACCAAAAAAATTTAGAAAGTAAACGCGCAAACAATTAATTAAATCAAATATCTGGTCGTTTATGTCAGCGATTCTTATATATCTCAGGTTCCAATCTCAGTTTTATTGAACAGGGATTCGATTTTACACGAAAAAATTCATTTCGAGTTTAGAAAGTAAACGCGCAAACAATTAATTAAATCAAATATCTGGTCGTTTATGTAACATCCGTAAAAAAACGGATTTACCAAACCCGCTCCGTTTATCAACCGAACAGTCAGTCAAATTTTTCGTTGCGAATTAAATGCCCAAAACAATTTTAAACGATCCGTAATAAAATATTATGCGGGGATATGTATTTAGTTTTTGAAAATCTGTCAAAAATATCAAAATAAAAATGTTTTACTTTTGCCGGGTTTCGAACTCGGGTCAATAGCCGGCTCACCAATGACTTATCACTTAACCGAACAACCGCTCCGCCACTTTGATTTTCTGATAAATACAGGAAACATTTAATTCAAATATTAAAGTTCGGAAATCAATTTCAGTAAATTGCGCCCAAAATAACAGTCGTCGGAAATCCCGACGACTTCGCTGTTTAATTAAGTTTCCGCTCAAGATAACCGTAGAATTAACTCCTACAACGGTTATAACCGACGTCTGAACCGCGACATCAGCCATAACCGCCGGAGAACGGTTGACTTCGAATTAAGACCGAATTCAGACCCCATTCATCCCAATACTACCCTATAAATACACCCACAACTCACCAGAAACCTTTCACACTCAAATCACACCTTTTCTCGGCGAAAAATCACTCGCCGGAAATATCTTATACTTCGCCGGAAAACCGTATCAGTAATCTCTGAGCTTTACTGAACCCCCTAAACCTTTACCGAAGTCACCCACACCCTTTGTAAGCTTTCGGAGGACTCTCTGCTGCAAGATACTGTCGCCGGAAAAAGATTGCTGTCGCCGGAGTTCTGCCGGAAAACAGAGTAAAACCAGCCGGTACTTCTCACGCCTAAATTCCTTTCTTTTTACTTTTATCTCGACTGTAATTGATCATAAGGCACTAAAGAAACTTGAATCAACATTCGAATCCGTCAGTCGTCACTTCCGGTGAAAACCAGTGAAGAAGACGACGTTACGGTATTGGTTAAGTATAATTAAAATCAAGATAATTACCGGGTTAGACACACAGTCCAGCGGTGGACTGTGTGCACTTTTAACGCTATGGTCACGAGTTCGAGTATTGTCCCTCACACGCTGCCTTAATAAAAATCCCTTTTTCGCAAAACTGAACCGGAGTGTTTTGGGTATATGTTAAGTATATTGATAACCGAGTTTATAACCAAGTGCGACACACAGTCCAGCGGTGGAGTGTGTGTCCGCTAACCCACAGGTCCCGGGTTCGAGACCTGTGGAGCGCACCGGTTTCGTGATTTAATCCGTTTTTAAAATAAAAGGAATTCTGTTTAACTCTAATTAATGTATATAGGTAATTAAAATCGGATATATGACGGGTTAGACACGTAGCTCAGTTGGTAGAGCTGCGTGCACGCGTACGGGAGGTCTCGGGTTCGAGCCTCACCCGGCGCTCAACAATATGCCTTCGAACCGGTCAACGCTAGTCAAAGTCAACGGTCAAAAGTCAACTGTAGCATAAATAAAATATTTTTTTTATTTATTTTTTTATTTAATTATTTTAATTAAAAATCAATTAAAAATACTTAAAAATAACATTTTTAAGGTTAGAAAATAGCCACAAACTCACAAAAATACACCCAACAATCCTACTAAAATAGATGGATAAAACCCGTTTACTTACCAAACCATAATGCGATTTATCTAGGTTAATTTCACTCGTGGTTAACACCATTTCGCGTACATTCAACCTCATCAACCGAACGCACCCAATGTGAGTGAATTCTTACAAACTCCCCTTTTTATTCATGTTTTGGGGTGTATCATGTGTCGTTTAAACTAATTCTCTTATGCAAATTTGTGCTATACCATTATATGAACTAAACTAGAATGTAACTATTATTGGTTGTGATGTATTCATATTGTCAATGTTGTATACAAATTATTTAGGCCCATCAGTTCCTCGTGGGAGACGAGAACAACGCGTGCCTTAAAACTCATACATTAGGCCCATCAGTTCGTAAGAACAACGCGTGCCTCAAAACTCATTCATTAGGCCCATCAGTTCCTCGTGGGAGACGAGAACAACGCGTGCCTCAAAACTCATACATTAGGCCCATCAGTTCGTAAGAACAACGCGTGCCTCATAACTCATTCATTAGGCCCATCAGTTCCTTGTGGGAGACGAGTCGAACAACGCGTGCCTCAAAACAATTATTTGGTGTTGTGTGTTCAATATTCGATATTATGTGTTGTGTGAATAAATTTACATCTACATTTACTCATATATGGTATGCACCTTATTTATAATCAATTGGATAAACTTGTTCAAATGTTTTCCATAGGATTCACTCGCCAACATTATGTTGATCCAAAAACCTTTTTACACATGATACAGGTGAACAGGTTGAAGCAAGGAAAACATAGGATATGCCTTAGAAGAGAACCAAGAAGCTTAGATTGATAGTTAGAACACGTTGTATCATTTATTGTAAATTTCCATTAAATTGTATTAATGAATATGAAACATATAATAAATGTCATGAGCTTTGATGATAACCCAATTATGCCCCGATCACCTTTTCCGCTGCGGGTCGGGGTGTGATAGATTGGTATCAGAGCCATGACTATAGGGATATAGGATAGGTTATTAGACCCTTAGAGCCTATACTATAGTCTGCCAAAATTTTAATTGATTAGGTGGTTACATACAAACTTGTGATATTTATTTGTTTCATATTACAGTCAAACATACATGCTTATATACATATTCGTTATACATATATCAATGTTCATATATTCAATTCATTTTCATACTCTCATTATTCAAGGATTTTGTTGCAATTTTCAAATCCCATCAAAGTAAGTTCTGTGACGGGCATGTAGTAACCGGAAGGGTACAAGTATCGGTAGTCGGGACGTCCTGTCTAGGTTGGCATTCGTATAAATCCAAAATAACGGACCAGTTTGCCTACCTGGGGACTAACGATGAGAGTACGACGGACCTATTAGGCCAAAGCATGCCACACCAAACGTCGTTCGAACTAACCTCACTTTGAGATGTCACCGTGTCCATGCCTGGACACATTCCGAACATCACACGTTGTATACATATTTCTCGATTTTTCTCCGGGTTTTTGTGTACGCAACCAGGCAGAAACCGTGCGAACCATATGAAAAACCGGTATTCATGGGGCCCCACATGATTACACAGGTAAAGTAAGGCGGCATGAAGGGCCTAACAGCAAGCAAAACCCAAGACATCCTATGGATGTAGTAGATTTATTTTTTCTATATTTATTTTATGAATGTTCATTCCCAAACTCGACCCACGATCTCAAAGGCATCCAACTCATACTCTTGACATGTATTCCTTGTAGATGTCTTCTAGCCTCGCTCGTAGGAAAATGAGAGCAGGAAAAGCCCGTGAACGCATGGCTACCCAAATCGCTCAGCAAATGGCGACCGTAATACCAAACATCGTAGTTCAAGTTCAACAAGCCCTTACCGCTAATTCCGTTAACCCAACCCAACAAGAAGATCAAAACACTATCAATCCTTCAGTCACTAAATGCACCTACAAACATTTCAAATCCTGCGATCCTCCAAAATACGAAGGTACTGAAGGTGTCACCGCTCTCCTCCACTGGTTCGAAGAAATGGAGAACACTTTTCTAAATTGCGATTGCCCTGATGATCGCAAAGTGCGTTATGCTACCGGTCGTTTACTTGGAACAACACTCACATGGTGGAATACAGAGAAGACCAAACGAGGTGTTGAAGAAACTATGACCTTGACTTGGGAAGAGTTGAAGGGAATCATGACAAGACGGTTTTGCCCAAGAAGTGAAATCAAGAAATTGGAAGATGAGTTCCATGCTTTGAAACAAAAGGAAGGCGACCACACCACATACAACAAGAGATTTCTTGAGTTAAATCAAATGGTTCCCAATTTGTTTACTCCCCTCTATCGTTTGATCGAGCACTACATTCGTGGTCTTCCATCAAAGATTCAAGACTCTGTAATAAGCACCTCGCCTGCAACTTTGGAAGCAGCAATGGAACTAGCAACCGCGCTCACCGAAAACCGAATCCGAAACAAAGATTTCAAAGAGGAGAAGAAGAAGGATAAAGCATCAACCGAAACCTCAACCACACCCGAACCGAATCCTTTACACCACCTACTTCTAAGAGAAAACGTGATGGGCAAATCTTTGCCGTCACCCAACGTAACCAACCAGCTTCACAAGTTGTACCTCCTCAAACTATCCCAAACGCTCAAGTAGCACCCAACTCAACTTACCCAAACAAGAAACCTTACATTGGACCTCACCCTCAATGCAACACCTGTTTCTATCACCATCCATCTACCTTACCCTGTCGACTATGTGCGAATTGTGGACGCTACGGTCATTTGAGCAACGTTTGCCGCACCTCTCAAAACCAAACCTCAACCCCTACTCAACCCATGATCCAAACATATCAACAACCTCAATACCCCATGTACCCATATGTTCGAGCTTGTTTCAATTGTGGCGACCCTACCCATTTTAGAAACACATGCCCTCGTTTGGTTAACATCATAAACGCCCAAGCTCAAGCAAACCCAGTTAACCAAGCAAACCAAGCAAACCCAGCTCCACCGCCAGCAAGAGGAAGAGTTTATAGCATCAACGCCAATCCTGTTGAAGATGTTAACGGTCCAAACCAACCACTTAACTAGCCTTCTCTCATCAAGAATCCAGATTCAACTCCAATCACTTAGTTTTTATGTTTTTCTTTATGTTATCTCAATTTTCACGTATCTCAATTGGAATTTTATCCAAGAATTTTAAATTACTAGTTCAGTTTGTTTTATACTCATTGATTTAATATTCATATCATCATTCTTCACGACATATCTCAGTTTCATCATTTAAAGAAGTTGAGTTGTGCCTCACTTCTACATAGACTAACCTCTCCATCATATTAAACGAGAGAGGTTTTGTCAAACACGGATACTATCAGAATTAAGACTCAAGCGCTGGTTGTTGTGTTTGTTTATGTTGTAGAGTCGCATAGAACTAATCATAACTTGTGGATAAAGTCAATGAGAATTTGACAAGAATATGGTGGATACGCCGCTGGTACTTCCTATATATAAGTATTCTTGTCAAAAGATCGGAGGCATTATCAGGCGGTTATGAGAGCTTCCATGCATAGGTTGTTGTGTGATTAAGTTATTCATTTTCAATACATGCAATAAGCTCGGCTCCATTTGATTGAGCCTTGAGCACACAGACAATTTCATATTCAGTACATGCAATAAGCTCGGCTCCGTTTGATTGAGCCTTGAGCACATAGACAATTTCATTTTTCAGTACATTCAATACAATCGGCTCCGTTTGATTGAGCCTTGATCGCACAGATATATTTCATTTCAGTATTTTTATGTTTGATGTATTGGTTGTAGAGTTATAGGACTAATCATAATCCACTGATAAAACCAATGAAAATTTGACAAGAATATGGTGGATACGCCGCTGGTACTTCCTATATATAAGTATTCTTGCCAAAGGATCAGAGGCGTTATCAGGTGGTTATGAGGAGTTCCATGTAGGATTTAGTATTGCCTTGGTTGAAATTTGTGTTACAATTACATCATCTCACTATTTAAAGAAATTGGATTGTGTTCCATTTCTACATAAACTAACCTCTCCATCATAACAAAGGAGAGAGAAACCATCACCATTCAAACATATATGCTATCAGAATATGGATACAATTGTTAGTTGTTGTGTTTATTTGTGTAGATTGTAGAATTTCTGCCTTAGGATATAACCCTAAGCATATTCAAACTTTTATGCATGATATCATTTTAGCGAATCATTCCTGCTTAACAATACTTATACAGTAGGCAACAAAAAGCGATTCCTGTATTAGGATACTTAACCTTTACAAGGAACGTTACCGCCTCAAACAAAAACCTAAACCCTAATTTTCTTCTAAAAATGTAACTGGCAAACTCAACACCATCATTCTTTTAGTCAATTATATCCCTAATTAAATTTCGGGACGAAATTTCTAAAAAGCAGGGGATACTGTAACATCCGTAAAAAAACGGATTTACCAAACCCGCTCCGTTTATCAACCGAACAGTCAGTCAAATTTTTCGTTGCGAATTAAATGCCCAAAACAATTTTAAACGATCCGTAATCAAATATTATGCGGGGATATGTATTTAGTTTTTGAAAATCTGTCAAAAATATCAAAATAAAAATGTTTTACTTTTGCCGGGTTTCGAACTCGGGTCAATAGCCGGCTCACCAATGACCTATCACTTAACCGAACAACCGCTCCGCCACTTTGATTTTCTGATAAATACAGGAAACATTTAATTCAAATATTAAAGTTCGGAAATCAATTTCAGTAAATTGCGCCCAAAATAACAGTCGTCGGAAATCCCGACGACTTCGCCGTTTAATTAAGTTTCCGCTCAAGATAACCGTAGAATTAACTCCTACAACGGTTATAACCGACGTCTGAACCGCGACATCAGCCATAACCGCCGGAGAACGGTTGACTTCGAATTAAGACCGAATTCAGACCCCATTCATCCCAATACTACCCTATAAATACACCCTCAACTCACCAGAAACCTTTCACACTCAAATCGCACCTTTTCTCGGCGAAAAATCACTCGCCGGAAATATCTTATACTTCGCCGGAAAACCGTATCAGTAATCTCTGAGCTTTACTGAACCCCCTAAACCTTTACCGAAGTCACCCACACCCTTTGTAAGCTTTCGGAGGACTCTCTGCTGCAAGATACTGTCGCCGGAAAAAGATTGCTGTCGCCGGAGTTCTGCCGGAAAACAGAGTAAAACCAGCCGGTACTTCTCACGCCTAAATTCCTTTCTTTTTACTTTTATCTCGACTGTAATTGATCATAAGGCACTAAAGAAACTTGAATCAACATTCGAATCCGTCAGTCGTCACTTCCGGTGAAAACCAGTGAAGAAGACGACGTTACGGTATTGGTTAAGTGTAATTAAAATCAAGATAATTACCGGGTTAGACACACAGTCCAGCGGTGGACTGTGTGCACTTTTAACGCTATGGTCACGAGTTCGAGTATTGTCCCTCACACGCTGCCTTAATAAAAATCCCTTTTTCGCAAAACTGAACCGGAGTGTTTTGGGTATATGTTAAGTATATTGATAACCGAGTTTATAACCAAGTGCGACACACAGTCCAGCGGTGGAGTGTGTGTCCGCTAACCCACAGGTCCCGGGTTCGAGACCTGTGGAGCGCACCGGTTTCGTGATTTAATCCGTTTTTAAAATAAAAGGAATTCTGTTTAACTCTAATTAATGTATATAGGTAATTAAAATCGGATATATGACGGGTTAGACACGTAGCTCAGTTGGTAGAGCTGCGTGCACGCGTACGGGAGGTCTCGGGTTCGAGCCTCACCCGGCGCACAACAATATGCCTTCGAACCGGTCAACGCTAGTCAAAGTCAACGGTCAAAAGTCAACTGTAGCATAAATAAAATATTTTTTTATTTATTTTTTTATTTAATTATTTTAATTAAAAATCAATTAAAAATACTTAAAAATAACATTTTTAAGGTTAGAAAATAGCCACAAACTCACAAAAATACACCCAACAATCCTACTAAAATAGATGGATAAAACCCGTTTACTTACCAAACCATAATGCGATTTATCTAGGTTAATTTCACTCGTGGTTAACACCATTTCGCGTACATTCAACCTCATCAACCGAACGCACCCAATGTGAGTGAATTCTTACAAACTCCCCTTTTTATTCATGTTTTGGGGTGTATCATGTGTCGTTTAAACTAATTCTCTTATGCAAATTTGTGCTACACCATTATATGAACTAAACTAGAATGTAACTATTATTGGTTGTGATGTATTCATATTGTCAATGTTGTATACAAATTATTTAGGCCCATCAGTTCCTCGTGGGAGACGAGAACAACGCGTGCCTTAAAACTCATACATTAGGCCCATCAGTTCGTAAGAACAACGCGTGCCTCAAAACTCATTCATTAGGCCCATCAGTTCCTCGTGGGAGACGAGAACAACGCGTGCCTCAAAACTCATACATTAGGCCCATCAGTTCGTAAGAACAACGCGTGCCTCATAACTCATTCATTAGGCCCATCAGTTCCTCGTGGGAGACGAGTCGAACAACGCGTGCCTCAAAACAATTATTTGGTGTTGTGTGTTCAATATTCGATATTATGTGTTGTGTGAATAAATTTACATCTACATTTACTCATATATGGTATGCACCTTATTTATAATCAATTGGATAAACTTGTTCAAATGTTTTCCATAGGATTCACTCGCCAACATTATGTTGATCCAAAAACCTTTTTACACATGATACAGGTGAACAGGTTGAAGCAAGGAAAACATAGGATATGCCTTAGAAGAGAACCAAGAAGCTTAGATTGATAGTTAGAACACGTTGTATCATTTATTGTAAATTTCCATTAAATTGTATTAATGAATATGAAACATATAATAAATGTCATAAGCTTTGATGATAACCCAATTATGCCCCGATCACCTTTTCCGCTGCGGGTCGGGGTGTGATAGTTTATGTCAGCGATTCTTATATATCTCAGGTTCCAATCTCAGTTTTATTGAACAGGGATTCGATTTTACACGAAAAAATTCATTTCGAGTTTCGTCAGTTTTCGCACACTTTCTATATTTAGAAAGTAAACGCTGGCGAACAATGAATTAAATCATTTATCTGGTCGTTTATGTCAGCAATTTTTATATTTATCAGGTTCCAAACTCAGTTTTATTGATACAGGGATTCGATTTTACACAAAAAAATTCATTTCGAGTTTCGTTAGTTTTCGTACACTTTCTATATTTAGAAAGTAAACGCGCAAACAATTAATTAAATCAAATATCTGGTCGTTTATGTCAGCGATTCTTATATATCTCAGGTTCCAATCTCAGTTTTATTGAACAGGGATTCGATTTTACACGAAAAAATTCATTTCGAGTTTCGTCAGTTTTCGCACACTTTCTATATTTAGAAAGTAAACGCGCGAACAATGAATTAAATCATTTATCTGGTCGTTTATGTCAGCAATTTTTATATTTATCAGGTTCCAAACTCAGTTTTATTGATACAGGGATTCGATTTTACAACAAAAAAATTCATTTCGAGTTTCGTTAGTTTTCGTACACTTTCTATATTTATTAAGTAAACGCGCGAACAATTATTAAATCAAATATCTGGTCGTTTATGTCAGCATTTTTTGTATTTCTCAAGTTCCAAACTCAGTTTTATTGATATAGTGTTTAATTTTGCACCAAAAAACTAATTTCGAGTTTCGTCAGTTTTCTCCCACTTTCCCACTTTCTGTATTTAGAAAGTAAACACGCGAACAATTAATTAAATCAAATATATGGGCGTTTATGTCAACAATTTTTTTATTTCTTAGGTTCCAAACTCAGTTTTATTGATACAGGGATTCGATTTTACACAAAAAAATTCATTTCGAGTTTCGTCAATTTTCGCACACTTTCTATATTTAGAAAGTAAACGCGCGAACAATTAATTAAATCAATTATCTGGTCGTTTATGTCAGCGATTCTTATATATCTCAGGTTCCAATCTCAGTTTTAGTGATACAGGGATTCGATTTTACACGAAAAAAATTTCGAGTTTCGTTAGTTTTCGTACACTTTCTATATTTAGAAAATAAACGCGCGAACAATTAATTAAATCAAATATCTGGTCGTTTATGCCAGCATTTTTTGTATTTCTCAAGTTCCAAACTCAGTTTTACTGATACAGTGTTTCAATTTTGCACGAAAAAACTAATTTCGAGTTTCGTCAGTTTTCGCCCACTTTCCCACTTTCTATATTTAGTAAGTAAATTCGCGAACAATTAATTAAATCAATTATCTGGTCGTTTATGTCAGCAATTTTTATATTTTTCAGGTTCCAAACTCAGTTTTGTTGATACAGGGATTCGATTTTACACGAAAAAATTCATTTCGAGTTTCGTCAGTTTTCGCACACTTTCTATATTTAGAAAGTAAACGCGCGAACAATTAATTAAATCAAATATCTGGTCGTTTATGTCAGCATTTTTTGTATTTTCAAGTTCCAAACTCAGTTTTATTGATACAGGGTTTCAATTTTGCATGAAAAACTAATTTCGACTTTCGTCAGTTTTCGCCCACTTTCCCACTTTCTATATTTAGAAAGTAAACACGCGAACAATTGATTAAATCAAATATATGGGCGTTTAAGTCAGTAATTTTTTTATTTCTTAGGTTCCAAACTCAGTTTTATTGATACAGGGATTCGATTTTACACAAAAAAATTCATTTCAAGTTTCGTCAATTTTCGCACACTTTCTATATTTAGAAAGTAAACGCGCGAACAATTAATTAAATCAATTATCTGGTCGTTTATGTCAGCGATTCTTATATATCTCAGGTTCCAATCTCAGTTTTATTGATACAAGGATTCGATTTTACACGAAAAAATTCATTTCGAGTTTCGTCAGTTTTCGCACACTTTCTATATTTAGGACGTAAACGCACGAACAATTAATTAAATCAAATATCTGGTCGTTTATGTCAGCATTTTTTGTATTTCTCAAGTTCCAAACTCAGTTTTATTGATACGGGGTTTCAATTTTGCACCAAAAAACTAATTTCGAGTTTGGTCAGTTTTCGCCCACTTTCCCACTTTCTATATTTAGAAAGTAAACGTCGCGAACAATTAATTAAATCAAATATATGGGCGTTTAGGTCCGCAATTTTTTTATTTCTTAGGTTCCAAACTCAGTTTTATTGATACAGGGATTCGATTTTACACAAAAAAATTCATTTCGAGTTTCGTCAATTTTCGCACACTTTCTATATTTAGAAAGTAAACGCGCGAACAATTAATTAAATCAATTATCTGGTCGTTTATGTCAGCAATTTTTATATTTCTCAGGTTCCAAACTCAGTTTTATTGATACAGGGATTCAATTTTGCACGAAAAAACTAATTTCGAGTTTCGTCAGTTTTCGCCCACTTTCCCACTTTCTATATTTAGAAAATAAACGTGCGAACAATTAATTAAATCAAATATATGGGCGTTTATGTCGCAATTTTTTTATTTCTTAGGTTCCAAACTCAGTTTTATTGATACAGGGATTCGATTTTACACAAAAAAATTCATTTCGAGTTTCGTCAATTTTCGCACACTTTCTATATTTAGAAAGTAGACGCGGCGAACAATTAATTAAATCAATTATCTGGGCGTTTATGTCACGATTCATATTATCTCAGGTTCCAATCTCAGTTTTATTGATACATGGATTCGATTTTTCACGAAAAAATTCATTTCGAGTTTTGTCAGTTTTCGCACACTTTCTATATTTAGAAAGTAAACGCTGTGAACAATTAATTAAATCAAATATCTGGTCGTTTATGTCAGCATTTTTTGTATTTCTCAAGTTCCAAACTCAGTTTTATTGATACGGGTTTCAATTTTGCACAAAAAACTAATTTCGAGTTTCGTCAGTTTTCGCCCACTTTCCCACTTTCTATATTTAGAAAGTAAACGCGCGAACAATTAATTAAATCAAATATATGGGCGTTTATGGTCCGCAATTTTTTTATTTCTTAGGTTCCAAACTCAGTTTTATTGATACAGGGATTCGATTTTACACAAAAAAATTCATTTCGAGTTTCGTCAATTTTTGCACACTTTCTATATTTAGAAAGTAAACGCGGCGAACAATCAATTAAATCATTTATCTGGTCGTTTATGTCAGCAATTTTTATATTTCTCAGGTTCCAAACTCAGTTTTATTGATACAGGGATTCGATTTTACACAAAAAAATTCATTTCGAGTTTCGTCATTTTCGCACACTTTCTATATTTAGAAAGTAAACGCTGCGAACAATTAATTAAATCAATTATCTGGTCGTTTATGTCAGCGATTCTTATATATCTCAGGTTCCAATCTCAGTTTTATTGATACAGGATTCGAATTTTACACGAAAAAATTCATTTCGAGTTTGTCAGTTTTCGCACACTTTCTATATTTAGAAAGTAAACGTCGTGAACAATTAATTAATTCAAATATTGGTCGTTTATGTCAGCATTTTTTGTATTTCTCAAGTTCCAAACTCAGTTTTATTGATACAGGGTTCAATTTTGCACGAAAAAAACTAATTTCGAGTTTCGTCAGTTTTCGCCCACTTTCCATTTCTATATTTAGAAAGTAACGCGCGAACAATTAACTAAATCAAATATATGGGCGTTTAGGTCCGCAATTTTTTATTTCTTAGGTTCCAAACTCAGTTTTATTGATACAGGGGTTCGATTTTTACACAAAAAAATTCATTTCGGTTTCGTTAATTTTCGCACACTTTCTATATTTAGAAGTAAATGTAACATCCGTCAAAAACGGATTTACCAAACCCGCTCGTTTATCACGACAGTCAGTTAAATTTTCGTTGCGAATTAAATGCCCAAATAATTTTAAACGTAATAATCAATTATTATGCGGGGATATATAATTAGTTTTGAAAAAACTGTTAAAAATCGCAATAAAATGTTTTGTTTCTGCCGGGAGTTCGAACTCGGTCTGTACCGGTTCAACAATAGACTTATCACCCAGCCAATCAACCGCTCCGCCACTTTGATTTTCTGATATTAAAAGGAATCAATTAATTCAAATAATAATGTTCGGAAGTCAAATTCAGTCAATTGCGCCCAAATAGCAGTCGTCGGAAATCCCGACGACTTCGCCGTTAATTTACGTTTTCGCTCAAATTAACCGAACTCTCACGACGGTTATAACCGACGTCTGAACCCGCGACATCAGCCGTAACCGCCGGAGAACGGCTGACTTCGAATTGAGACCGAATTCAGACCCCATACATCTCGATACTACCCTATAAATTCACCCACAACTCACCAGAAATCTTTCACTCTCAAATCGCACCCTTTCTCGACGAAAACTCACTCGCCGGAAATATTTTGTACGTCGCCGAAAAACCGGGTCCTTAATCTCTGAGCTTTACTGAACCCCCTAAACTTTTAACGAAGTCACCCACACCCTTTGTAAGTTTTCTGAAGATTAATCATAAAACGCTAAAGAAACCTGAATCAACACTTCGAACCAGTCAGTCGTCACTTCCGGTTAAAACCAGTGAAGAAGACGATGTTTCGGTAATGGTTAAGTATAATTAAAATCAAGTTATTTACCGGGTTAGACACAAAGTCCAGCGGTGGACTGTGTGCACATTAAACGCTAAGGTCTCGAGTTCGAATATTATTTCCTCACACGCTGCCTTAATAAAAATTCCTTTTTTTCGCAAACTGAACCGGATTGGTTTTAGGTATATGTTAAGTATATTAATAACCGAGTTAATAACCAAGTGAGACACACAGTCCAGCGGCGGACTGTGTGTACGCTAACCCACAGGTCCCGGGTTCGAGACCTGTGGAGCGCATCGGTTCTCTGGATTTAAATCGTTTTTAATATAAAGGATTTCTGTTTAAATCTAATTAATATATATATAATTAAAATCGGATATATGACGGGTTAGACACGTAGCTCAGTTGGTAGAGCTGCGTGCACGCGTACGGGAGGTCTCGGGTTCGAGCCTCACCCAGCGCACAACAATATGCACTCGAACCGGTCAACGGTCAGGTCAACGGTCAACGGTCAGAAAAAGTCGAATTTTTATTATTATTTTTATTTAATTATTTTAATTAAAAATCAATTAAAAATACTTAAAAATAACATTTTTAAGGTTAGAAAATAGTCTCAAACTCACAAAAATACACCCAACAATCCTACTAAAATAGATTAATAAAATCCGTTTGCTTACCGAACCAAAATGCTATTTATCTAGGTTAATTTCACTCGTGGTTAAAACCATTTCGCGTACATTCAACCGAACGCACCCACTGTGAGTGAATTCTTACAAATTCCCCTTTTTATTCATGTTTTGGGGTATATCATGTGTCGCTTAAATAAATTCGCTTATTCAAACTTGTGCTATACCATTATATGATCTAAACTTAGAATGTGAATATTGTTTGTTGTGATGTATTACATATTGTCAAGTTGTATGCAAATTATTTGTTAGGCCCATCAGTTCCTCGTGGGAGACGAGTTGAACATCGCGTGCCTTAAAACTCATTCATTAGGCCCATCAGTTCGTAGAACAACGCGTGCCTCAAAACTCATTCATTAGGCCCATCAGTTCCTCGTGGGAGACGAGTTGAACATCGCGTGCCTTAAAACTCATACATTAGGCCCATCAGTTCGTTAGAACAACGCGTGCCTCAAAACTCATTCATTAGGCCCATCAGTTCCTCGTGGGAGACGAGTTGAACATCGCGTGCCTTAAAACTCATACATTAGGCCCATCAGTTCGTAGAACAACGCGTGCCTCAAAACTCATTCATTAGGCCCATCAGTTCCTCGTGGGAGACGAGTTGAACAACGCGTGCCTCAAAACAATCATTTGTTGTATGTGTGTACACTATTTAATATTATGTGTTGTGTGAATAAATTTACATCTACATTTACTCATATATGGTTATGCACTTTATTTATAATCAATTAAATAAACTTGTTCAAATGTTTTCCATAGGATTCACTCGCCAACTTTATGTTGATCCAAAAACCCTTTTACACATGATACAGGTGAACAGGTTGAAGCAAGGAAACCATAGGAAATGCCTTAGAAGAGAAACAAAGAAGCTTATATTGATAGTTAAAACATGTTGTAACATTTATTGTAATTTTCCATTAAATTGTATTAATGAATATGAAACGTATAATAAATGTCATGAGCTTTGATGATAACCCAATTATGCCCCGATCACCTTTTCCGCTGCGGGTCGGGGTGTGACAGTAAACGCGCGAACAATTAATTAAATCAGTTACCTGGTCGTTTATGTCAGCAATTTTTATATTTCTCAGGTTCCAAACTCAGTTTTATTGATACAAGGATTCGATTTTACACCAAAAAATTCATTTCGAGTTTCGTCAGTTTTCGCACACTTTCTATATTTAGAAAGTAAACGCGCGAACAAGTAATTAAATCAAATATCTGGTCGTTTATGTCAGCATTTTTTGTATTTCTCAAGTACCAAACTCAGTTTTATTGATACAGCGTTTCGAATTTGCACGAAAAACCTAATTTCGAGTTTCGTCAGTTTTCGCCCACTTTCCCACTTTCTATATTTAGAAAGTAAACGCGCGAACATTTAATTAAATCAAATATGTGTGCGTTTATGTCAGCAATTTTTTTATTTCTTAGGTTCCAAACTTAGTTTTATCGATACAGGGATTCGATTTTACAAAAAAAATTCAATTCGAGTTTGGTCAATTTTCGCACACTTTCTATATTTAGAAAGTAAACGCTGCGAAAATTAATTAAATCAATTATCTGGTCGTTTATGTCAGCAATTTTTAATTTCTCAGGTTCCAAACTCAGTTTTATTGATACAGGGTATCGATTTTACATGAAAAAATTCATTTCGAGTTTCGTCAGTTTTCGCACACTTTCTATATTTAGAAAGTAAACGCGCGAACAATTAATTAAATCAGTTATCTGGTCGTTTATGTCAGCAATTTTTATTATTTCTCAGGTTCCAAACTCAGTTTTATTGATACAAGGATTCGATTTTATACCAAAAAATTCATTTCGAGTTTCGTCAGTTTTCGCACACTTTCTATATTTAGAAAGTAAACGCAGCGCGAACAAGTAATTAAATCAAATATCTGGTCGTTTATGTCAGCATGTTTTGTATTTCTCAAGTACCAAACTCAGTTTTATTGATACAGTGTTTCAATTTTGCACGAAAAAACTAATTTCGAGTTTCGTCAGTTTTCGCCCACTTTCCACTTTCTATATTTAGAAAGTAAACGCGCGAACAATTAATTAAATCAATTTTAAGGGCATTTATGTCAGCAATTTTTTTATTTCTTAGGTTCCAAACTCAGTTTTATTGATACAGGGAATGGATTTTACACAAAAAAATTCATTTCGGGTTTCGTTAATTTTCGCACACTTTCTATATTTAGAAAGTAAACGCTGGCGAACAATTAATTAAATCAGTTATTTGGTCGTTTATGTCAGCAATTTTTATATTTCTCAGGTTCCAAACTCAGTTTTATTGATACAAGGATTCGATTTTACACCAAAAAATTCATTTCGAGTTTCGTCAGTTTTCGCACACTTTCTATATTTAGAAAGTAAACGCGTGCGAACAAGTAATTAAATCAAATATCTGGTCGTTTATGTCAGCATTTTTTGTATTTCTCAAGTACCAAACTCAGTTTTATTGATACAGTGTTTTAATTTTGCACGAAAAAACTAATTTCGAGTTTCGTCAGTTTTCTCCCACTTTCCCACTTTCTATATTTAGATAGTAAACGCTGCGAACAATTAATTAAATCAAATATATATGGGCGTTTATGTCAGCAATTTTTTTATTTCTTAGGTTCCAAACTCAGTTTTATCGATACAGGGATTCGATTTTACACAAAAAAATTCATTTCGAGTTTGGTCAATTTTCGCACACTTTCTACATTTAGAAAGTAAACGCGGCGAACAATTAATTAAATCAATTATCTGGTCGTTTATGTCAGCAATTTTTATATTTCTCAGGTTCCAAACTCAGTTTTATTGATACAGGGATTCGATTTTACATGAAAAAATTCATTTCGAGTTTCGTCAGTTTTCGCACACTTTCTATATTTAGAAAGTAAACGCTTAGCGAACAATTAATTAAATCAAATATCTGGTCGTTTATGTCAGCATTTTTTGTATTTCTCAAGTTCCAAACTCAGTTTTATTGATACAGGGTTTCAATTTTGCACGAAATAACTAATTTCAAGTTTCGTCAGTTTTCGCCCACTTTCCCACTTTCTATATTTAGAAAGTAAACGCGAGAACATTTAATTAAATCAAATATAAGGGCGTTTATGTCAGCAATATTTTTATTTCTTAGGTTCCAAACTCAGTTTTATTGATACAGGGATTCGATTTTACAAAAAAAATTCATTTCGAGTTTGTCAATTTTCGCACACTTTCTATATTTAGAAAGTAAACGCTTGCGAACAATTAATTAAATCAAATATCTGGTCGTTTATGTCAGCATTTTTTGTATTTCTCAAGTACCAAACTCAGTTTTATTGATACAGTGTTTTAATTTTGCACCAAAAAAACTAATTTCGAGTTTCGTCAGTTTTCGCCCACTTTCTATATTTGGAAAGTAAACGCGCGAACAATTAATTAAATCAAATATATGGGCGTTTATGTCAGCAATTTTTTTATTTCTTAGGTTCCAAACTCAGTTTTATCGATACAGGGATTCGATTTTACACAAAAAAATTCATTTCGAGTTTGGTCAATTTTCGCACACTTTCTATATTTAGAAAGTAAACGCTGCGAACAATTAATTAAATCAATTATCTGGTCGTTTATGTCAGCAATTTTTATATTTCTCAGGTTCCAAACTCAGTTTTATTGATACAGGGATTCGATTTTACATGAAAAAATTCATTTCGAGTTTCGTCAGTTTTCGCACACTTTCTATATTTAGAAAGTAAACGCTGCGAACAATTAATTAAATCAAATATCTGGTCGTTTATGTCAGCATTTTTTGTATTTCTCAAGTTCCAAACTCAGTTTTATTGATACAGGGTTTCAATTTTGCACGAAAAAACTAATTTCAAGTTTCGTTAGTTTTCGCCCACTTTCCCACTTTCTATATTTAGAAAGTAAATGCGAGAACATTTAATTAAATCAAATATAAGGGCGTTTATGTCAGCAATATTTTTATTTCTTAGGTTCAAAACTCAGTTTTATTGATACAGGGATTCGATTTTACAAAAAAAATTCATTTCGAGTTTGTCAATTTTCGCACACTTTCTATATTTAGAAAGTAAACGCTGCGAACAATTAATTAAATCAATTATCTGGTCGTTTATGTCGGCAATTTTTATATTTTTCAAGTTCCAAACTCAGTTTTATTGATACAGGGATTCGATTTTACACCAAAAAAAATTCATTTCGAGTTTCGTTAGTTTTCGCACACTTTCTATATTTAGAAAGTAAACGCTGCGAACAATTAATTAAATCAAATATCTGGTCGTTTATGTCAGCATTTTTTGTATTTCTCAAGTTCCAAACTCAGTTTTATTGATACAGTATTCAATTTTGCACAAAAAACTAATTTCGAGTTTCTTAGTTTTCGCCACTTTCCACTTTCTATATTTAGAAATAAACGCGCGAACAATTAATTAAATCAAATATATGGGCTTTATGTCAGCAATTTTTTTATTTCTTAGGTTCCAAACTCAGTTTTATGATACAGGGATTCGATTTTACACAAAAAAATTCATTTCGAGTTTCGTCAATTTCGCCACACTTTCTATATTTAGAAAGTAAACGCGCGAACAATTAATTAAATATTATCTGGTCGTTTATGTCAGCATTTTTATATTTCTCAGGTTCCAAACTCAGTTTTATGATTTAGGGATTCGATTTTACACAAAAAAATTCATTTCGAGTTTGTCAGTTTTCGCACACTTTCTATATTTAGAAAGTAAACGCGCGAACAATTAATTAAATCAAATATCTGGTCGTTTATGTCAGCATTTTTGTATTTCTCAGTTCCAAACTCAGTTTTATTGATACAGGGATTCATTTTGCACAAAAATCAATTTCGAGTTTCGTCAGTTTTCGCACACTTTCTATATTTAAAAGTAAACGCGCGAACAATTAATAAATCAATATATGGCGTTTATGTTAGCATTTTTATTTCTTAGGTTCCAAACTCATTTTATTGATACTAGGATTCGATTTTACACAAAAAATTCATTTCGAGTTTCGTCATTTTCGCACACTTTCTTATTAATAACACAATAATTAAATCAAATATCTGGTCGTTTATGTCAGCATTTTTTTTTTCTCAAGTTCCAAACTCAGTTTTATTGATAAGTGTTTAATTTTGCACGAAAAAACTAATTTCGAGTTTCGTCAGTTTTCGCCCACTTCCCACTTTCTATATTTAGAAAGTAAACGCGCGAACAATTAATTAAATCAAATATATGGCGTTTATGTCAGCAATTTTTTTATTTCTTAGGTTCCAAACTCAGTTTTATGATACAGGGATTCGATTTTACACAAAAAAATTCATTTCGAGTTTGGTCAATTTTCGCACACTTTCTATATTTAGAAAGTAAACGCCGAACAATTAATTAAATCAATTATCTGGTCGTTTATGTCAGCAATTTTTATATTTCTCAGGTTCCAAACTCAGTTTTATTGATACAGGATTCGATTTTACAGAAAAAATTCATTTCAGTTTCGTCAGTTTTCGCACACTTTCTATATTTAGAAAGTAAACGCGCGAACAATTAATTAAATCAAATATCTGGTCGTTTATGTCAGCATTTTTTGTATTTCTCAAGTTCAAACTTAGTTTTATTGATACAGGGTTTCAATTTTGCACAAAAAACTAATTTCAGTTTCGTCAGTTTTCGCCCACTTTTCCACTTTCTATATTTAGAAAGTAAACGCGAGAACATTAATTAAATCAAATATAAGGCGTTTATGTCAGCAATATTTTTATTTCTTAGGTTCCAAACTCAGTTTTATTGATACAGGGATTCATTTTACAAAAAAAATTCATTTCGAGTTTGTCAATTTTCGCACACTTTCTATATTTAGAAAGTAAACGCGCGAACAATTAATTAAATCAATTATCTGTCGTTTATGTCAGCAATTTTTATATTTTTCAGTTCCAAACTCAGTTTTATTGATACAGGATTCGATTTTACACCAAAAAAATTCATTTCGAGTTTCGTTAGTTTTCGCACACTTTCTATATTTAGAAAGTAAACGCGCGAACAATTAATTAAATCAAATATCTGGTCGTTTATGTCAGCATTTTTTGTATTTCTCAAGTTCCAAACTCAGTTTTATTGATACAGTTTTCAATTTTGCACGAAAAAACTAATTTCGAGTTTCTTAGTTTTCGCCACTTTCCCACTTTCTATATTTAGAAAGTAAACGCGCGAACAATTAATTAAATCAAATATATGGGCTTTATGTCAGCAATTTTTTTATTTCTAGTTCCAAACTCAGTTTTATTGATATAGGGATTTCGATTTTACACAAAAAATCATTTCGAGTTTCGTCAGTTTTGCACACTTTCTATATTTAGAAAGTAAACGCGCGAACAATTAATTAAATCAAATATCTGGTCGTTTATGTCAGCATTTTTTATATTTCTCAGTTCCAAACTCAGTTTTATTGATAAGGGATTCATTTTCACAAAAAATTATTTCGAGTTTCGTCAGTTTTCGCCACACTTTCTATATTTAGAAAGTAAACGCTGCGAACAATTAATTAATCAAATATCTAGGCGTTTATGTCAGCAATTTTTTTATTTCTAAGTTCCAAACTCAGTTTTATTGATAAGGGTTTCAATTTTCACAAAAAAATAATTTCGAGTTTCGTCAGTTTTGCACTTCCACACTTTCTATATTTAGAAATAAACGCGCGAACAATTAATTAAATCAAATATAGGCGTTTATGTCAGCAATTTTTTATTTCTTAGGTTCAAACTCAGTTTTATTGATACAGGATTCGATTTTAACACAAAAAAATTCATTTCCAGTTTCGTCAATTTTCGCACACTTTCTATATTTAGAAAGTAAACGCGCGAAAAATTAATTAAATCAAATATCTGGTCGTTTATGTCAGCAATTTTTTATTTCTCAGTTCCAAACTCAGTTTTATTGATACAGGATTCGATTTTACACCAAAAAATTCATTTCGAGTTTGTCAGTTTTCGCCACTTTCCCTTCTATATTTAGAAAGTAAACGCGCGAACAATAATTAAATCAAATATCTGGTCTTTATGTCAGCATTTTTTGTATTTCTCAGTTCCAAACTCAGTTTTATTGATACAGGGTTTCAATTTTGCACAAAAAATATTATTTCGAGTTTCGTCATTTTCGCCACTTTCCACTTTCTATATTAGAAAGTAAACGCGACGACGAACAATTAATTAAATCAATTATTGGTCGTTTATGTCACAATTTTTTTATTTCTAGGTTCCAAATCAGTTTTATTGATACAGGGATTCGATTTTACACAAAAAAATTCATTTCGAGTTTCGTCAGTTTTCGCACACTTTCTATATTTAGAAAGTAAACGCCGAACAATTAATTAAATCAAATATCGGTCGTTTATGTCAGCATTTTTTTATTTCTCAGGTTCCAAACTCAGTTTTATTGATACAGGTTCGAATTTTGAACAAAAAATTATTTCGAGTTTCGTCATTTTCGCCCACTTTCATTTCTATATTTAGAAAGTAAACGCGCGAACAATTAATTAAATCAAATACTAGGCGTTTTATGTCAGCAATTTTTTTATTTCTTAGGTTCCAAACTCAGTTTTATTGATACAGGGATTCGATTTTTACACAAAAAATTCATTTCGAGTTTCGTCAATTTTCGCACACTTTCTTTCTATATTAGAAAGTAAACGCGCAAAAATTAATTAAATCAAATATATGGTCGTTTTATGTCAGCAATTTTTATATTTCTCAGGTTCCAAACTCAGTTTTATTGAATCAGGGATTCGATTTTACACAAAAAAATTCATTTCGAGTTTGGTCAGTTTTCGCACACTTTCTATATTTAGAAAGTAAACGCGCGAACAATTAATTAAATCAAATATCTGGTTGTTTATGTCAGCAATTTTTATATATTTCTCAGGTTCCAAACTTAGTTTTATTGATACAAGGATTCGATTTTACACCAAAAAATTCATTTCGAGTTTCGTCAGTTTTCGCACACTTTCTATATTTAGAAAGTAAACGCGCGAACAAGTAATTAAATCAATTATCTGGTCGTTTATGTCAGCATTTTTTTGTATTTCTCAAGTACCAAACTCAGTTTTATTGATACAGTGTTTCAATTTTGCACGAAAAAA